>CM030007.1:104978116-107378116 GCA_017639485.1 Pluvialis apricaria
TCATTTAAATCAGGCTCACTTTTTTTTTGTTTGGCTTTTTTTTTTTTTTTTTTTTTTATCTTGGGGATTGGCTTTAATGGCATGTTAGAACCTAAGAAGAAATTACAGCTTTGCGGCAAACCAAACAAAATCCCGGTGCGTGCACAATGCGTCAGTGATAATTTGTCTGCTGGGACAAACTAGCCATGCCCTGGGCTTTGTGCACGTGGGCATTGAGGGTTATTATCAGTGTCAGAGCTTCGGCAGCGTCTTTCTGTGCTAAATACAGGGCCGGACCGTGGAAAATCAAAAAACAAACTCACATGCGGAGGCGCAATAACTTCTCCCTGATTGGGGAGGGCTGCGTGCCTGTGGCCTATTATCCCACACTTACTTCTGCTCCTCTTCCTCTTCCAAGGGAACGGGGGAAGCAGCAGTGCCCACAGGGCAGCCGCCTTCCGGACGGGAGCACCCGGCAGCCCTGAGGGGACGCCCCAAGGGGTAAAAAAGGGCGGCTGGGTTGCTTCTGCAGCTCCCTGTTCCTTCAGTCCATTTCCAGGCTATCCAGTCCAGGCTGCTTCTAATACTTCGTTTACGTTATCTTGATTCTGGAGTTAGTTTTCAAAGTTTCGCAGGTTTATTTGGGTTGCTTCTACGTCCGCATCCTGAATTATTTATGGGATTTTGTCACTGTTGCAGTTGTTACCACGGTTTGAGTGACCATTCATTACATGATTCTTCATTAAAGCCAAGGTACAGCTTACGCACTACATGTACCACCCACAAAGCCACAGGCTTGCCCTCAGCTTGCTCCTCCTGGGCTTGATCCTGAGTCCACTGAACCTATTGAGAAGACCCTACAGGCTGATGTTAACCAGGTCCCAAGTAAAAACTGCAAATGTGTTCAACAAAAAATGAGGAGGGCACAGGAGGCTGGGAGGGCAGTAGCGGTGGCAGGAATGAGCTGGTCATATCCATCTGCCACACATGTGATGGGTCTTGATATCACAAAGCATTTATTGGCTTCAGTCCAGGAAGACCTGGAGTCCAACAGAAGAGTCTGGAGTTACCCAAGCATCTTCCCAGTCACTGGCTTTCAGTCTTCATTTACTCACAGCTTCCTCAGCTTCAGTAGGGGTGAAGAGAGGGTGGGATTATGTCACAGGCAGTGGTGTCCCCACGGCTGGCCCCAGTGCAGCAGGCTCAGAAAACAGTGAACAAAACATGGTCTGACGCCCACTCTACCGGACCACTCAATTTTCCTCATAATATTACCATACATTTTGAAGCACAGGGAGATGTGTTCTGTGCTCATATTCGTATACATACCTCCCACCTCCCAAGAAGACTTTGCAGATCAGCCTAAGGCTAAAATGCTGCCTGTGAGAAGAGTGCTCAACATGGGCTCTTAAATCTTGTATATAGGCATTCCAAGGGAGACTGACTTGCAGCTGACTTTTTCAGAAATGGGGCCCATCCACAAATACTTATGAAGCCCAGGGGTTCTGCAAGTTTGTGGTTTCTCCAAAAACTTGCGTGTTTTATTTAGAGCAGTGACACCAATATTGAAGCCCTGCTTCAAGTGCAAAGTGTGTATTTCCCTTCTGTCAGAGCATTCTCAACTCCCCTAAGGCCCCAAACTTACCGTTATTCTTGGTGAGGTGGAGACCTTTAAGTTGTATCTGACCAGATCATAGCTGTGCGTGTGTCTTTAAAACAGAGGAAAACCATCACTTCAAGAGAGATTTCCTAGAGTGAGAGCTGGGGACCTGGTTCAACAGTTGTCATCAGACAAAAAGCCATCATATGCCCTCAGTCTCACCAAAAACCCTTAAAATGACTCCAGTTCTTCATCAGCCATTGCCATTGGAAATGGCAACATTTCCACTCTCTGTGTGATTTCCTGCGCCCCAGGCAGGTGTATCTGACAAATAATGTCTGCCTGGTAAAAAGAAAGGAAGCCTGGCCTTGGGAACGCAGCATGTGCTAGAAGAAATATTATGGTCACAAAGCCTGAACGGGAGATGCCTTATTTCCTCCAGAGGACCTGTCCCTAATATTAAGCTTTTGGAAGTCTGCTCTGATCTTCCAGAAGTTGTGTCCTCTGCCTCAACGTTATGGACACCAAGGGGACTGCCTTACCTTTTGATCCTCAAAGGCAGGAGGGGTGTCCATGTTCTTTGACATGGACAAGGCAGATTTACTAAGGCAATGGTGAGAGAAAGGTGCTGTTTTGGCACCTTGTGCTAACTACTCCAGGCCCGAGGCAGGAGAATTTATGGAGACTCAGCCTCTCCCCTCGTGCTGCTGTTGGTACCCTGAAATGCCACTGAACTGCTGGATCCTTAAAGCTGTACAAGCCTGTGTTCACAGCCACACTGTAAAAGTTGAATCGATCTAAAACCCCTAAAACCTGAATTCCTGAACCTTAGGAAGCAAATTCTGAATTTGGGGTCTGGTTGGGACAGCTGATGGGCTTCCCATGTAGGAGGAGAACCTGGGAAAAACTCTAAACTGCCTTTTCCAGGAAACAAGCTTGTTCTACAAGTCAACGTAGTACTCATTCTCCTTTGTTTATAGAGATCAAGCTGTCAAGCAGGGAGATCTTACAAAGGTTGTGAAGGGTTTTCACAGCATTCCCTGTCAAAAGTATAAAGCCTGTGTCCCAAAAGCTCAGTGCTTGGCTATCCCGAAGAGAGGTGTTCAGCACACAGCCAGGTTTCAAAGATGTGGCTAGTAGAGGACAAACCCACAGGTAGCTGAGAGAAAGCCTTGTTGGCAGTTCAGGTGAAATATTTCAAAGGAGATGTGGGTGGCAGCTTGGTTTTGCCTGGGAACTGCAAACCCACTGCAGAAGCTTCTTTTTCCCTGCTTATAATGATAAACAACACATGGGTATGTTCACCAGTTTGGTGCATACAAGAAGTGGGTGAAATGTGTCCTGCCTCAACTAGGATCTTGCTGGCATAAGAAATAGAGGCTGGGTGCCCGTCTGCATGTCCACATGCTCTGGCTCCCAGATGGCTGCTGGTTTGACTAAACAGAGGGGAAACATCTGGAGCATTGTATCAGGGAAACCAGTCGTCGTGTGATGGGTGGTTGGGTTGGGTTGAGTACCCAGCAATTGCCCTGGGTGCAGGGCATGGGCAGCAGCAGGAGGGCAGAGTTGGAGGTGAGAGGAGGTGAGGTTACCACTGGGCAGAAGGAAGGGGGAAGTCTCCCCACAAGCTTGGAGACCATCCTGGGGGCACCCACGCTGCAGATGGAGAGCCCTCTGGCAGCGGCGAGCTCGTGGGCTACTGGCAGGGCACCCCTTTGGGAGGCAGCAGGCATGTCCCAGGGCCACACTGGCTGCTCTTCCAGGGACCATCTCACATAGGAGAAATGACCCTGTGTCCTTGGTGTCCAGGAGCCTCACCTGGCACTGACTAGATGATCACCTTTTAATAACACCGCAAAGCTTATATTGATTTTCCAGGCTTTAATCACAAGGAATATTTTAGCCATTATGGAGCAGAGCCTTGGTTTGCTTATTTAATTTCAGCAGGCAGACAATCCCCAGCAGATTTGAAAAACTTGACACGTGTCATTCTTTGAGCTGACACAGAATACCCCAAAATGGAGTGGTTTCACCTCTGCATTAATGCCTGGGTCTCACAGACTAACACTCACTCGGACAAGCAAAGATCAGCTCGCGGAACAAGTTTAGGCAGCCGAAAGCCCCATTGCTATGCTTCAAGCCTTTTTTATTGTATATATCACCCAGTAGCATTTACCTAAAATGCAAAACAAAACCAGGAAAGCAGCTGTGTTAAGAATAATGCTTCTAGCTGGCTGGGAGCAGATGGGCAGAGCGCACACTGGAGAAGGGTATGGGGGAGACTGCAGTATCTCTGAGCACCTCCAGCCGGGAGAGGGGGAACCCAGCGCTGGTGCTGGGATGCTCTGAGCCCGGAGGCAGGGCCTGAGCCCTTCGATATGGACCAAGCACCCACGCATCTAAAAGGAAAGGTTTGGGCAGAATTGATGCCCTCTTACTCCTGGTCTGTTTTGCAGTATTAAAATCCCAGAAAGAGAGCGAGCACGATCCGTACAGACTGGATTTACGTACCAGACAAGCTGCTTTGGTGTGGGAGGTGTTAATGAAGTGCCGTCAAAGAGGATGAAGCAGCAGGGGTGTGGCTGATGGCTCCCATGTGCCTTTCCTCCAAGTTACCTCCTCTCCCTGTCCCAGTGCCAAACCGGGGAGGGGGGGAGAACTGATGCCTTCATGACTGAACTAGCCCCACTTATCTTAAATACTCTCATGCCAAGAGCCAACCCCAACAGTGTATCCTAAAAGGAAGGAGCTGTAGACTTTCTGTCCCATTTCAGACCCAGTGATGCACTCTTTCTTTTTAGACCCTGCCTGTGTTTGTCAAGCTGCTGTCTGCGAGAGAGGAGAGCCTGTCTCCTCATCTCACAAAAGCCCTGGCTCTTCTCTCCTGGCCTTCCCAAGCTGGAGGTACAGGGACCAGGGGGTGCACGACGGAGTGCGGGGTTCGGCATTTCTCTCAGCTTAGAGTCACCAGCAGGATCAGCGGGAAGAGGCTGCCCACCTCTTACGGTAGCAGCCCATAAACTGAGGGCAACATCAATAGTAGGGTGAGGACTGCAGACAAATTGGGGCACAGGACACAAATTAGGTTGACCCCTGAAGCCATGTGTTTTTCCACAGGAGGCATTTCAGAACAACCACTTGTTTTTCCAGCACACGTCTGCAGCAGGAGCCAGGCCAGAGCATCACACCAGGTCTCCTTTGCTGGCAACATAGGTACAGTATGTGGTTCGCAAACACCAGCACTATGTCAGATGGCAGAATACGTGCCGGAGCCTCTGCTACCTGGGCTCTGGCTGTCTTCTGCACTGCTGCTGATATGTCCTTTGGGAGCTAACGCAGAGGATGGGTCTGAGAAAGAGGTAAAGTCCACTAACAGCCATGACTGAGGTGTTGTAACCAGGTCTCACCTTGCACCCTGAAGGGATGGTCCTCCACAGAAGCAAGTCCCCCAAGTCCTCCAGAAAGTCTTCTGTTCCGGTAGGTCTTGGCTAAAAAAAATGGACTCTTACAGTGACACGACAAATACACCCTTACCCCAAAAGCAAGACTTGCGAAAAGATGTAGTATTCCATTGATTTGAATTCTGCCCCCACACACAAGCACACATGTAGGTGCAAGAATCGTCCTTTCAGTAGAAATAGTGTCTTGGTGCCTTTGGAGCCTAACACAAATCAAACCCTCTGAAGTATCATCTTGACTTTAAGAGATGTACTCCATCTTTTCACCTGTGTTCTCCACCCAGCCCCCTCAAGTCACACCCATTTCACCAGCTGCCTTCAGTTTCTGATGTTATAAGGCCCTATTTATTTTTGTTCCTACTTTCACAAATGTTACTGTTTGAATAGGTACATTTTGCATAGATGTCTGCTCAAGCTGAATGCTTGGAAAACACCAAACCAAGTGGTTAGGACATTTACAGAAATATAATTCATGGAGAAGCACAACAAAACAATTTTTCTGTGCAAATATTGTATTTTGACACTTCCTAAACACAGAGGGATAGGGCTTTTCACAGGAAAAGCTGAATGATCTGAATCTGGCAACATGGCTGTTTGTTGGGGAATTGTATATTACTGCCTTTTCAAAAACGCAGCCAAATCTGGAGAAATTATAACAAAATTATAATAGAGAGAGTTTGCACATGCTCAGTAAAGCCTCTGTCAGTTTTAGCATCTTCATTCCCTAAAAACTGCTGGTTTTGGGTATGCTCCAAAGCCAGCTATGACTTTTGATACATTCGCAGAGAAAAATCTCTGCAGTTACAACTGTGTTTTGGCTGATAGGGGAGTTTTTGACTTGGATGCAACACCTGCAGAACGCTGTCTCCTCTGCTACCAGTGACCCATGGGAGGGAGCCTGCCTGGCTAAATGTCAAGAGGATGAGAATTAGCCCGCTTGGAGGTGAGGAAGGAGCATAACCAGACAAGGAAACTGGGATGGAGACTTGGAAATGGGCAAAGAGGAGGGAAAAACTGGGTTTGGAAGCTAGAGCTGAGAGACCTGGGGTTTGGCCCAGGGACCCCATGTGACGAGATCAGAAATGATCAGGGCTGGGATGCAGAACATAGATGGGGGTAGGTGGGGCCAAAAACAGGGACATGAAGTCACAGGTTTCGAAGAGACTGGGTTTGGGGAGAGAGTAGGTGGGAGGGACCGGTTGGGACAAGTCCTGCCTGAGGATGGACAGGGTGAAGAATTTGCCTCAATAAGAAATGTGATGATGCTCAGAGATGCAGAGCGTCTCAGCTGCAGTTGGCATCAGTGGGGGGGGGGGGGAATGCTTTGGGCTAATGAAATACAGATAATTCCAGAATACTATAAAACAACAAAGCCCTGCCCCGGTTAGTTGCTACTTTTGACTGTTACCCCGTGCCTCAGCTCGCTCCAGCAATACCTTCTCTCTCCCTTTGTCTGCTGTACTTCACACAGGAGTGGTGGAGGTAAATACTTGTGGGGCACTCTGACACTGCTGTGCTCATGGAAAAGCCCACGAGGACACGGATAATTCTCCACAAAGCAGAGCTGGAATAATGTCTAGTAAATAAGATGTACAGCTACACACCAAACAGTGGTGAGAAGCTAAATACTGAAAGCTGCCCTCTAAATTAGTGTAATCAATGTTGAGTAAGGAGAAGGTCCTTGAGACTGTGTGAAACTCACACACCCAAAAGAAAACAGGGGTGTCTGAGTGCCTTCCCTCTTGTCATGCCATGTCTGCTGGGTGAGGAGGGCCTCTGAGGAGCTGTGGTGGGGGTCCCGGTCCTCCACCTCCACAGACAGGACAGTACCCACCAGTGCCCGCTTAGGTCAGGGCAGGGAAAGAATGACAGCCATCACCTTCAAACCCTGGGGTAGGGGTTGTGAAAGGAAACTTTTGGAAGGAATTATGGCGGGGAAAACTTTGATCCCAGCAGGCAGCTCTTGTGAGCTCTTGCCAGACACAGGGGAAATTGTCCTTCAATGACGCTGAAGTCACTGGGGAGAGGACTTGCCTGCAACTTCAGTGAGTGATTCACACAATTTTCTTTCTGAAAGTGCCCTTCCTCACATTGTCTTTTAGCTTTTCCCTTGTAAGCACTGATTTCTCAGCTTCAGCTTTATTTCCAGGTTATGTTGGCACTACCCTGCCTCTTATGAACAGTTTGTAAAATCTGCGTGTGGCATTTTTTTCATTTTTGGGTGGAATGGGGCTACAGAGCCATCTGAGGAGCTGAGTGTGCCAGGGAACAAGGTGAACCCATCCCCAGATACCTCTCTGCTCTTTTACACTTCTTGGCCCTTTGCATTACTGTTCTGGGGAGCTTTCCATTGCCCATGTCTCCCTTGGTGCACAGCCAGCTCTGGGAGCACCTTTCAGACCCCATTCTGCCCTTGGCTTCTACAAGCCCTGTTACAAAGTTCTCTAAAAATAATCATTTAGCATATTGTCTACCCCTCAGCATATGGTAAGATGCATGGTACAAATGCAGAGGGCATTTCTTTCTTTCAGTTGCTATCCAGTTGCTCTCTGTCTTAAATGGACTATTGTAGGACCAGTACAGGGAGAGTATCCAAAATGATGGAGCCCATGTAAAGCCAGGAGAAATGTACATAGGGCACAGAGCCCAGATTTTCCAAAAAACATAAGTACGTCCTTACTAAACAGCGCGCGTCCTGAAGTTTCTGCTGTTTTCCGCAAGGCAAATGTGCTGAATCTCAGTCAGATGTGGTGACACTTGGTGGTGTTTGTCCTCTGTCCAGGAAAGCCCCTGTCCCCCCTGATGCTGGGAGGGCACTGGGAGGAAGAGGAGGGCTGACACTGGAGAGTTTGGTGGCGCATTCAGCTCAGTGCTCTTCCTCAGCATTTTAAAGTGGTTTCTTGTTCAGGGTTGTATTTGCTTCTAAAGTGCCAGTTGTAATTCAGCTGCTGATGTTGAAGATTGCTGCTGCAAATACAAATAGGTTTGGTTTTCACCATGTCTCAGTCTGTAGATACGACACTCCACCCCGTTGATCAAGTTCATGTGGTTTAATACATCTCACTTTTCAAAGCCTTATAGGCAAGAAATGCTCACACTTTGACTGGCGTTCAATACACATTTTTTTTGCCATGTTTGTTTTGCCCTCCCAGATTGCTAAGTATTACTCCTCACCGTGTTACACCAGGAAGACATTTGAGGCTCAAGCAGCCATGGAAGCTTCAGTTGCCTTCTTCAGGGTAAAACTGCTTTTTGTCCAGTCCTGAACCTAGACGTAGCTGCAGAAAAGAGGTAGGGGACCCAAACCAGCAGAACAGAGTCAGTGACAGGAGTGGATGGCAAACAAAAGGTATCTCTGCACTTCAGTGGTGAAGTAAGATAACGTGCACTGATTTAGCCAATGCTTTGTACATTCAAAATAAGTGTGAAAGACAACAGGAGATGGATGAATTTCTCCTGGAAGGAGGTAACAAGTGCTCAAGCGCTACGTTCTCCACTGATGCAGCTCCATTGACTTTGTTGGAGCTTTACGTTTTGTTAAGTGTAGAAGAGGGCTATTCATCTTGTTATTTCCCATTACCTACTTCTTTGACTCAACTCTGCCGTGGAGCTGGAGCTGTGCGCATTTAATCCAGCCGCTGGCCTGTGAGAACTGATCTGTACTCAAGTGTTCATACTAATTTAACACTGTCAGGTTAGAATTAGAGTAGTTAAAATGATCCAACCTCGGAAGCCAGACTGATAGGAAGAGACGTGCAAATCTTGCGCAAGCAGCGCCAATGCAGCGTTTGAGCTAGCCCTCAGCTGTGTTCATTTTTTGTAACCATATTGGGGCAAGCCGTGCTTTTTTGTTACTCAGCGCTAATCTGACATCTGATGTCTGCCTCGCATCATTGCCTCTGGCACAGCTGGATTCAGCCCAGAAACACTTACCAGGCTTGTACTCTTTAGTGCTCCTTTTCCAGCGCTCGGTACCTTATTTGCAGGAGGCCAAAAGGGCTGTAAAGAATCAATCATTTGATACGGCAGCCCTTTGCACCCACTTTGTATGGGCAGGAACAAGATGCTGTACGAGGTGCAAGTGGTAGGAAATCCCACTGCTGCCCCTGGGCTCGCCTGAGGCTGAATTTGGCCTACTACTGCGGTTAAACTGTAGTAGTCGGTTAGCGGGCTTCCTAAATGTTATGGCAGACTTGCATCTGCAAGCCTGCTTGCTGCTGCAGCTGCTTCCACACCTGTCTATTAATAGCCTCCAAATGATCTATTTTTTTTTCCCCTCTGAAAGTTGCTGCTGCAAATTCACTTCTCAGCGCGACTTGATTATCCTAGTTATTAGCGCGAATCTTGAGTTAGACCTTTAAGGAAACACAGCGAGGTATCAGTTGTTAACTTAACACAGCTCTGCAGCTAGGATGAGAGCTAAGGTCGTGACCTTATAATGGTCAACCAGCCTATTAGTTTAGCAATGCGGGACTCAAATGTCATTTCAGCACTGGTCGGATGCTTGAATTTATTACCCAGAAAGCTCCTTACTTGAAAATGATAGGATTTTTTCTACCAGCTGCTAGAAGTCCCCTTTTTAAAAATAATAGCTACAAATCTGCACTTTAAAAGTTATCTCCGCGCTCCTTAAATGGTAGGGTGACCTATGGCGAATGAGTAGGCAGAGCAGGTACAGCAAATTATTCGAACCTGCGGCTTCAGAAAAAGGGGAGAAAAGGCAAGATAAAGGAAAAAATGCCAATCAAATTTAAATGATGATCCCATTAAATAATGATTTTCATTCAGACCTTACCTTTCACAGTTTACACATTTTATGGTTCTGTCTTACAGGAAACAAATTCTGCCCGTTTATTTCCTCCACCCACTTCCCCCCCCCCCTCCCCCCAGTTATTAATTTGTGATATTCCGCAATAATTTTAGTTGGGGGGGGGGAGAGAGAGGAAAAAACCTGACCAAAAAAATCTTGCTGTATTCAGTCCCCTGAGAATGTTGGGTCGAGTTTTTTGATCCCTGTTGCTCATTGATTTGAGGGCTGATGTAGTGCAAGGGGTCCCTATTAGTGGCGTCTGTCACTGCTGTAATGTTTTTGTTATTTTTCCTCATTTGTTCGCTCTGACATCATGTCATTACAGAATGGTGCTGTTCAGGCCCTGCCTTGGCTGTTCGTTAGCGTGTGTTTAATGAGCAGCTTAATTGAGCTGTCTACTAGGCCACCTGTCACCCTCCGGACTTATTAACATACTAATGGCCTGACATTGTATTCTCTGACAGGCAACAGGGTTTACTGATTTGATGTCTGGACATGGGGATTTTATGCAGGAATGAGAGAGGATATTGGGAAGGAGGTTTAAAAACGCAAATTAACTCTTTGGTATCTATGTATTTATGGCTTGCTTGTAAAAGTTCAACACAAAGTAGCAGGGGGAAACGGCCCTGCTTAGCTAGCCCGACTTTGTCATTGCAATTGCAGCACGTTTCTTCAGAAGAAAATATGCTTGGTGTAAGAAGAGCAGGCTTTACTTCTATTACAGTATTATTGTTGTTGCTGCTTCAAAGGAGAAATCTTCTTAAGCACAGAGGAAAGTTTTGTGACTAGTCTTTTCTCTACTGTGGCTAAACAAATGAAAGGCAAGAAATTTCCAGTTAAGGGATTTAAGTGCACGACATTGTTCCCACCTTTTAAAGCCAGATGAAGACATTCATCGCCAGTGAACACTGTGCTAAATTGTAAAGGTTCAAAGAAATGGCTTAAGTGCATGCAAGTTTAATAAAAACACTTGTTTTGATTTGGTTGTTTTTTGTTGTTGTTGTTGGTTGTGTTTTTCTCCAGCAGAGGAGAAGCAGACCTTCTGTCACAAGAAAACTCGGGTTACCGAGCAGATAACAGATCCAGATGGGGTGGCTTTAAGTCCAGCACTGCAGTAAATCCACCTCATATGCATACTGCACACCCAGACATGGGGCCATATTTTTGGGTGGTGGAGTTTTTTTCTTCCCTGTGGGAAAGACTAGGGCCGGGTGGGTCTCACCAGACCTTTGCGCAGGTCGAACCGCTACTTGCCAGCATGCAGAAGGAAAAGAAATCCCACTACGAGCAAACACAGTGCGAAGACAAACCCCGAGGAGGGTGGTTTCGGCTGCCAGCTGTTTGGTGGTGGGCGACACAATCTCACACAGGACTCAGTCAAGAGCCCAGGCAGCCGTCGGGACACAGCCACAGAGAAAACATACACAGGGTTTTGGTCCTACAGCTGCCCAGCACCGTCCTCATGGGCCCCCGCAAATGGGTCAGGATGTGGGGCAGGGAGAAACAGACCACATGGGGCAAGAGGGGTCCCCACCGCCACGGCAGAAGGGCTTGCCCATTTGCTGTGAACCACCTCAACCCGCCCCCGAGCAGTTTGATGACTAGCAGCTAGTCATGTTTAAGCATAATAGGACAAAATAGCCGTGCTTTCAGCAACACAAGCAGAGCTAGTGGGAGAAGTCTTACGAAATACCACCCAGGGGTAATGGGCTTATTTTGATGCATCTGATTCAATAACACCCACACAGATCTCTCCAGCCTTAATGTGCCAGCACAGGGCTCGTTTTCCAATTTCCCAGACTATGGATGGTCACAGATCTTAAGATCAAGGTACCCTAGTGATTACATGGCACGGTCCCCTGTAAAGCATCCACCAATCTCTGCTGTGAACCGGTAACTTCTGGCTGAGCCAAGGCATGTCTCTCTCAGAGTTCCTCATCATCTGAGTGAGATGCAGAGAGCACGCGTGAGAGGGAGCTGGCTAGTGCTCAGCTTCAATGAAACTATCCTAAAGTGGTCTAGTAGGGCAGCTGACAGTAATTATACTTCCTGTCTTGTGGGGAGGAGGTCATTTTGGTTACTTCTGCCAAAGTTTGCTTTCTGGAGTTTGGTCAGAGTCCCAGGTCGCTTCAAACAACAGCAGTGACCAAAGTAGCTATTTTCCATCTGTCTTTGGCAAAGAGAGCTGCTCACTTTCCTCTTGGGTGTGGACGTTACTGATGTGGTCTGTGCTTTTTGCCTTGTCTGGATTAGATTTTACATTGGGCTCCCTGCAAAATCAATGCAGAAAACAAAGTTAGAATAAAATACAGAAGCTTGCTTACCTCCCAAGCACATCCAGCCGTGCTTTGGATCTGATTATTCATTGACCTTCAGTTATAACACAGGGGGTAAGTTTGGATTCTCAAAGCTTGAAATGGCCTGTGGTCTTCCTCCCTGCAGCCTTCATGGTGCCACAGCAGAGACGATGAGCAGAGGTGGGGGAGCTGCGGGTATGGGGCTGTCCTCTGTGGACTCCCTTGGATTTGGGTTCATGCTCCACCATATCATGCGAAGAGCCAGATCACATCGAACTTAAAAGGCTCTTAACACATTCATCACTTCAGACGGGAATCTTCATGGCACAGAGGCTTGTGGGCATAGTTTCTTTGAAAAATGTCAGAGAAGAAAGGCTTGCTTTGGCTTCTGTCATGTCTGTTGTATGTATGAGGAAGGAGGGAACGCCAAAATCTGAAGTATCTCTAGTCTCCTCAGATGGGATTTATGAGTACTTAGGATTATTGTGTGTTACACAGGCTGAAAAGCACATTAATTTCTTGTGAAAAGGAGAGTGTTCCTATGAGACCAGACGGGTGGCGTTTTTGGTTGTACTAGTTCAATCTAACTAAGCACATGTAGCCTGGGTCTGAAAAGTATTTGCTGGTTACCTTGTTTCATGCGGTTTGGGCAGGAGTCCCACCTATGCCATGTCTGATTGCTGTAATGGAGTCTCGCATAGGCCATGGACGTGTCTACATGCAACCTCATTCAGAGTCTTCTGACAGCATCAAATTCTGTACAATTCTGTCACAACACTCCTAGCAGTCTAAATCCGCAGATTTATTTTATTTACCACTGGTAGTGCCTGCTGGGTGTCTGGATTATGCTGTGGTAGATCTACAGGCAATTTAACGCTTCGTGACCAGCCCTCTGCGTGCACTCATATTTGTATTCTTCCTGTCATAGATCTAAACCACACATTCTGAAGTTAGTGTGAATCAGGTAAGCTCATCAGAGATGCCATGAAACAGGAGGTAAAACAATATACCTGTTGGACTATGTCCCCATGACTTTGGTTTTGCACTGCCAAAGAGCAAAATTCAGCTGGACATGAATCTGCTCAGGCTGGCATGAATAATAGTGAAAAATCTCACATCATGAATTATTTCAGTGGCTGCTGAAGAAGCAGCAAAAGTCAGCATGTGTCAGCCATGCACAAGTTTAAAGAGGAAAGCAAACGAATTTCCTTATTAGTTTCCAATTAGTTAGCAAAGAACTTCAGGCCTCACCTCTGAAGCTCCAAATGCTATATTTTTTGTAAAGATGCTCATTGTCTGAACAAGGCATTTTTGCACAAAATGTCCATCTTTAATTTCCATCAGGGTGCAAGTTCCCTTCTGCCTTCTCCTCTCTTCCAGGATCCCCTGTGTGCTGGTAGGCATGGGGAAATATATGGGAATATATGGAATATAGGGGGGTCCACGGAAAACCTCAGAAAGAATTACAGTTTGAATATTAAGGATAAGGATATTAAGATTAAAACAATACTTTTAAAACTGCATTGAGGACTACATTTATAGAATCAAAGACAACAGAAGTTTGTGGCTGCACTTACCCTCTTCGTGTGTAGTGGACGCTGCCAAAGTGGTTCTAGTTGCTACATTAGGGGGTGCATTAACAACAAAAACTACTCTGCACTCTTGGAAGACTAAGGCTTTAGATTTAAAGCTGCAGAAAATAGTGCTTAACACCACTCAGGTGAGTAGCCTGATCAAATATTCCTTTCTGTTTCACTGAGAACTGCTGTGAGACCTCAACCAGCATGTTTGCAGGTCACAGCTGGACTGCAGAAGGTTACCAAGGGGTAGAAGATGGACACGAATCCAGCTTTTTGCAGTGCTTGTCCAGGATCTTAACTACAGGTTCAGAGCCTTGACTTGGGAATTGCTTTCTGGGCATCATTTATTAATAAAATAAATATATGCTAGAGATATTGTGGTGTAAATACATACAGAAGGTTGTACACGAAGTACCAAGGAGTTTAACTCATCCTAGTTATAATGACATGACAGAAATGTGCTGCCAGCTTCATCTGGAAGCGCATTGCACAAATACGGTAAGATTCATCCAGGTTGGCAGTTTCATCAGACAAAAACATGCCCCATCCTTTTATAATAGCTTGGCTTCTTTCATTTCTGCCTAGGGTATTAAAGCTATTATCAGGACACTTCTTTGAAGTCAAAGATATCCAGCACTCCCACCACTCACAGCTCTGGGCATGGCCAACGGGCTGTGTTGCAAGATGAAGCACCCACCAGTTGCCAGGCTCCCTGACATGGAATTAGGGATCTGACAGCCCTCAAAGTTTTATGATGCCTCTCCCTCTCCATCAAGGTGTCCATAACTCATAGGGTCTGGGCTCTTGACAGATCAGCAGGTGAACAAGATGCCCAAAACCTTGGGGGATTCTTAAGGCTTCCTTGCCCTGTGCCATGGAGCGGGGAGCATACAAACCCTGGCAACCATGACTGGGCCTCAAGGAACTGGCACCCAGGGCTCACAGGTCCCATGCCGATGCGAAATTTTCAGGACAAAACATTTGCATGGTTGCACAACTCTCAGAATTTCTCATAGAAAATAAATGTCTGTTTCCCTTGGATCCAAGACCAAGGGAATCCAGGGAGACACCCTCTCCTCACTCAAGTGAAATCGCTACCTGAGTATGCTTCTTTTTTTCACAGCATGCTTTCTTTTAGGAAATGGTGGGTCCTACTCCAGCAACTACAGAGAAAATGTCCTATTATCCTTTTCACTGAAAGAGTAAGCAAGGGTTTTGCTTCAAGTGAGCCATTGTACTACGTATGTGAGAGACAACCAAATAGGAAACACACACAAAAGCTCTTCTAGTGTTACAATGACAGCAAACACCCCAGAACACCTTCTCACACAAACAACAGAATAGGTAGAAGCCTTGATTTCCTGACACTTCAGGATGTATCCAGATGTACCCCGTTAGCTGAAAACAATAAAAGCCTGGAAATAAGAAGTTAAAGACAAATCTCATGCATGCCTTAATTCTTTCATAAAATCACACTCTCTCTCTCCAAAGGGCTTTCTGAGCCCTCTCCAAAGTGACATGTACATTCAGCTCCTTCAAATCTACACAGAAAAAGGAAGTCCTCTTCCTGCTTTATCAGTACTGTCGGGTTTTCAGCATTGCTCGGCTGACTGTCTCATGCCTTTGGGAGAAGACCTGCCATAGACTGCAAGCACAGGGCTGCGCAGGCAAATGCACTGCCCTGATGACCGGGTCTTGTGTGAAGGAAAAGAAATGTGCTTCTCTTTTTGATGAATACTAATAGGACTCGATTTTGCCTTTAAAATTCTTGTGTGCGTTCAGAAGAGTGATTTTCCTGACTGTGAAAAAGACTTAGTTCTGAAAATGCAGGGTTGGGGTACACAAGTACTCATTCCTTCAACATGGGTTTCACCAACCCTGTCAAGGCTTGTTCAGCCTCTTTAAGGGGATTAAAGGTGAAGCTCATGGCCCTCTTGGGAAAGCAACAGGACATTTTTTGTGATGAGGATGCCAGCAGGACCCAGCCTGAGGCCAGAAGCCAAAGCTGTTGAGCTGGAGGTCTTCGCACCACCTCTGTAGTCGTCTCTTAGAGTTGCAGGTTTAGTTGCATAAACCATTGAGCTTTTCCTTTAGCGACTGGTCCCATCCCATCCCTTCTAAATATTGCTATTTTTTCCCCTCCAAACTTTTAAATTTGAAAATACAAGAGGTACATTCCTTAACCTCACAGCTGATGAGAAAACAAAATACGTCATTTTAAAACAGACAACATTTCTGTTGAAGGTTACTTGTTTGGCAAAGCATACAATCCTCATTAAAAGAAATAGGGAAAGCAAGGAATTGAAACTTTGTGGCAGTGCAGGTTATGGGTAATGACAGCAAATTGGCTCAGGTAAGCATAAGGCAAGGCTGCAGAGCTGTGTCTTTTTGCTCTTGAAAGTAAAGGGGAAAGCACTGAAGCAAGGGATAAGGTACAGAACATTGGGAATTTATCCTTTTTCAGTGCTTAATTGGACAAAAAAAGCTGTTTAGCTCTGCTGCCATTGAAAATACTCATATAAAAATATTTTTATGAAGCAGGAAAAAAAGTGTGTTTGTGAATTCACTACCACCCTCTTGAATTTGCACTTGAATTAAAAGGACCCCAAAGCCTGTGCCCCTAAAAGCATGGCCACTTACTGCAAGACTAGTTTGAAAGCCCAAGCACAGTCCAGGGGCAACGCCTTGGCAGGATGCGCTGGTGTGTGAAAACACAAACCCACACTCGCATGGAAGACCACAAATGAAAGATGATAAGAGAGAATGCAAGAGGGATGAGGGGAATAAATGGACCTATGCCTTAGGGAAGAAAACAGTCCCAGGCCTAGTTTACCAGAAAAAAGGCAGCTACACTTATAAACTGCCAGATACCTGCAGCTTGGCAAAAGATGGTATTGCCAGCTACAAATGGCAGAGGGAGGAGGACTTCCTCACAACCTCCTTCATAATAAAGCCATACTATTCCTGGCCAGGAGCAGGCACAGGAGCTACAGGAGAGCTGTTTTAGCAGCTTGCAAATCTAAGCTGATCTTGAAACCCACTTTATCTCACACACTCTGTTTTGCACCAGGATCTGCCTTTTCCTTCCCGACGTTGGTGGCCAAAAGTATTCAACATGCTGGGCAGGATCCTGCACGCCCTCCAGATCCTGGTCTAGCAAAGAGAGTAAGTGCCTGTGCAGCCTTTGCAAGACAGGAGGCAGGTCCCAGAATTAAATTCATCTGGCTCACTGTCAGCAAAATAAAAATTGTTCTTGCTTTTAAAAATCAAATCCTGTATGACTTAAAGGAAATGGTGATGTGGCACCTCTTCTTTCTTACCTATGGAGGAGGAAAGCAGGAGACAGGTTCACAGGCCTGTTGCAGGCATAACAGATGGTAAATTTAATAAAAGAGGGAAGTCATGGTGCTGGTGGCAGGAGAAACAGAGTTCCTCACCATTAAATCTGGGTGATGAGTTTTCATCAAGTATTTTATGTTCCAAGACATAGAGTTGCATTGTATGAAACTATTTGCAAACTTTAAAAAAGTAAATAAACTTATAATAGATTTTTTTAAGAAGTCACAGATATCTGAGAACCAATAAAGGTAAGTCCATTCCATATTTTAGAAACAAACAAACAAGCAAAACCAGTGTATAATAAAGTGTGGGAATACAGAATTGATGTATACCATACTTACTTCTGCTTTTGGATCACCATCCAAAGGTTACCATCCTGTGCAGCTTTTATGGACAGCCCATATTTCTTTGAATTATGATGACATGGGCTGTCTGAACAACTGCTCAAGGACATAGGCTCTGAGACAGCTCCCCTAGTCTGTCATATAATGCTACAAAACAAACAGTGTAGAGACTGGGGAGAAGGGTTTACACCCCAGCCTTTGCTTTGGGCATGCTTGTGTCTGGTACCATATTTCATCTACCCAGGATGTCTCAGAGGAGCTCCATAGGCCATTCGGAGGTTGTATTATTGTCGTTGTGTGGACAACGGTAAGTCTCTTAAAAGAAAGGATCCAAAAAAGCATTGATTTTGATGCTACTTACCAACAAGCAAACAAACAAATAAATAATATAATGAAAATTCTGAAATTGTGTATTGGTTGGTCAAGATTCCTCTTGCTTTGTCTGCGTTTGTGTTATAATGCTTACTATAACACAAAATCAAAGTAATTTGATTCAAGAAGCCATTCTGAGTAGTTGAGAACCCAACAAGAAATGAGAACATTTAGTTTCAAAAAGACCAAAATGTCCATCTGACACTACTGGAATTTCTCTTCCTGAAGCAAAACTGCAGCAAAATTACCATGACTGCTTTTTGTCACTAGAGCGGTATTTGTCAGTTCAGCCATTTTATCGTACCAGGTGCACGATTCAGCGTGTTAATAAGAGCTTCAGGTTGCAAAGTACAAATTCACAATCTCCTGTGAGACCAAAGGACATAATGTGTTTTATAAGGGTCCATAGTTTACTGGTATATGCATACTGTGCACTGCAAACACTTGTTACATTGGTCTGAAGCAGATTCAAGTTTGAGAGGCGTTGATAGGCTCATGCCAGCACAGGCTCTTCAGCAGCCGTGTAGCAGGAGCTTCAGGGTCACCCTATGGGTGGTCTTGGAGTCTACAGGGTAGCTGCATTTCTGTGTTTTGTAGCAGGATATACTATTGCCGGAGGCATGCTGACAGTGTAAATGTGTCTGCTAGCTTTGTTTCTTTCCTAAGCGATACACTGCTTTTATTCTTCCTGTTTTCGAAACAGGAACCTATGAAAATCAGAGATGTTATCCTGTCAGCTTGGGCCACAGTTGATAAAATTAAGAGCAGTGAAAGAAATGTCTGTGTGATTTTCTTAGGGACAAAAATCAGAAGTTAGAAAGTGATGATTATGCTAAACCAGAAACTTGTCTGTTATTTCCAAAATAATAATACTTTTTAAAAAGCCCAGGCATTGGCTAACAGGCTGTATTCACAGGATAAGAAGCAACATGAGCAAGAAAATCCCTGAGAAATATTGACTGAAAGTTGGTCCACACATTCCCCCACAGGCAGCAGCACGCTGTTTAGAAATGTGTGCTTACGGGCAGTCAGGAAATGGTGTGTTTCAGAGAGTGATTATTTTTGTGATCCAGAACGAAGGGTAAAATCGTCCTCACAGAAAAGACAGTGAAAGTTTTCACCGGAGGAAGGATTTTCTCCTGCATAATTTTAGTATAATGTCTTCTTACTTCATTTCCCTTTCTGTTGGCAACACGGGATCAACGTTGCTGTCTTCCCAAGTCTGTATGGGGCTCAGATGTCGCCCTGTGGTTGGGACCACCTCTGCTCCCTCTCTCCCCCGCACAGCCCCTGTTGCCTTCTCTGGGGGGACAACGTGGTCAGGACTCTCCAAGTCGAGGTTTATCTGTGCTCTGTTGTCCCTTTTTGTCTCAAGGGTTTGTCACACAGCCCGCCTTTTGTCTTGTCTTTTCATTAACTAAGTGTTTCTTCTGCCATTGATCTAATGCTCACCCTGATCATCTCCACAGGGCACTCCACTGGGTACTTCCATAAGGGCCTCCCATACGTAGCTCCTGGGTAATTTTTCACCTCTTCCTTGCATTGTGAATTGCTTGACGGTTTTCGTCTGCTTATTGAAACAACATGCTAGACAGCAATCTCCTAGACCGGAATATCTGAAAATTCCCCTAAAAAGAAACTTTAGCAACATCCCTCTTTTAAAAGGCTTTCCTGGTTTTGAACAGCCACATCCACCCCCCTACAGGAACAGGAATAATGTCCAGAGGATTGCAAGTGGAGCATGTGTCCTCTGATTTATCCTTCATGTTTATCCCCGAGATTCACCATGTTTATGAGGCATTTCCATCAATCCTGCAGTGTCCTAAAGGATCGCTGTTCTTTTCTCCAGGTAAGGCAGTTCATGCTGGTTTATGCTCTGCGTAATGAATTTCTGCAGAGTCCAAGGGAAAGTTTTTTTCCAGGTGACATTTAAGGTCTCAGTAATGACTGACCTGTGTCAGGCACTTCTGGAGAGCCTGCACACCTCTTCTGTAACACCAATCAACACAGACACACACAAAAAGGAGATTTAAGCTCTATTAGAAACACATAGTTTGTGATTTTATTGTGATAAACCCAGAAATACTTTCATCTGAACTGCTCACCCTCAGATCTTCTGCTGTATTTCTAATTTCCAGAAGAGGAGGATGACTCCACTAACCCCAAGAAATGCAAACATATTCTCCCGGCTGTGTTTATGGGAGCTGTGGCTCAGCTCACACCAGCCAGATAATACTGTATGGAGATTTGCAAACTTGCGCTCAAGTCAACTGAAACACCATGTCTCTTTCCTGTTTAGCTCTGGCAAACCAGTTTTCCTCAGAGACAGTTTTGACTAGAAACCATGCACAATTAATGCATGTTGTGCAGTCCAGCACTGGCTTGGGACTGGAGATGTGATCTGGATGCCCAGGTGTTGCCACTGGAGAGAAGATGTGGGCTTCTTGGACAGGGGTACATGTGGGTGGATGCTAATCACCATGACAAGCTTGGTTACGGTGGCCTGTGGATAACAGCTGGAAGCATCTGCAAGGGCCACCTGAAAGACTGAGGAAATTCTTTCTGGGCCTTTTCTCACCTCCAAGTGGAGGAAAACCAGAGGAGAATTAGCACCAAGGACTTCATTGCAACACCAGAGCAGACCATCATTGCTTGTCAGCAGCTCCCGGGATGCAGTCAGTGGCATAAGTGTCTCTGTCTTGTTGCCTGGCACATTTTGGGCAGAGTTACGACTGGCAATGCTGGGGGGGGGTGGGGCATCAGCTTTGTGACCTAGGGCCCTTTCTGCCCTGTCAAGACAACAGCTGGGGACAGGGGATACTTTTAAACCACTATCTTCTCTGAAACCTCTGGGCAGGACGGCAAAATCTGTCCTGAAGCGCTGCCATCTCGAATGGACATTTCCAGGTTTCCCACTCCCTAGGGTTTTTTCAACACCACCACCACAGTGAGCATCTGGAAATGTCAGTTTAAATCAGCCACTTTCTATGTTTGCTTCAGTGACTTGTTCTGTTCGCAGCAGCGTATTGCACCTGACAGGCAGAGAGCACGGGGGGATCCCCGTTCCCTCGCTGCCCGCCCCATGTGCCTCTCTGACACCTCCGTGCCCAGGTACAGGCTACATCCCTCCCCTCATCTCCACTTACCTGAACTGAGAAATGTTTTAACCAAAAATGTAAAAAGTCTTAGTCCCGCCACAGGGGCAGTTATATTCTCTGCATCGCTTTCCCCGGTCCCTCCTCCTTTCTGCCTTTCTGGGGACGTTGGATGTTGCAGTCTCGCAGTCGGCATGCCAGATGAGACGACACTGCCTCCAGCCTCTGACCTGATGCTTACCGCAGGTGAAAAGATCATTCAAAAAAAATCTATATGATTAGGTGCTGCTGTCACTCATCCGCAGAAATCTTTCCACTTATTTATGGTAGCAGTTGCTGATCTATATGGACGCCCATTTTGAAGATGGTAACTTTATTCTAATAGGTAATTCTACGCCTTCCTGTTCCTGCAAAACAGGCTGAGCTATTTCTAAGGTCATGGCCCAGATCTGTGTCTCTACAATGAACTTTGACTGGGGTCATGCATTTAGTTTTCAGTGTGTCTGCAACTGAATGGACATTACACTGACCCCTGCTCAAGAAGCCAGTATTGAAAACGCTGCCTTCAATAATTAATAGTAACTCATTCTGATCCTCAGGCTGGCCAGTTAAGATAGCAGATGTCAGGAGCAGCTAGGGCAGATGGCCTTGAGCCTTGTCCTGCTCACCAGTTTGACTACATGAAGTATAAGGACTCTTGTTCAAATGCACTTTCAGTTTCTCTTTTTTTGCGCAAAAATAAAACTATCAAGCTGATAATTATTCTTCCAATTCCTGTACCTAGGGAGAAGAAATAGACAAACCCCATCATATTTGGATCTGATTTGGAAGAGGGGATGCAGTAGCAGCATTCTGTGAAGTCCAGGAACTGAAATGTGGGTCATGATAACATCATAACATACAGAAGACAAAAAAGTTTCCCAAACAGATTAAATCCAATGCGACAGAGAAGTAAACTGACATTCTTGCCTCATTCTACCTGGAGAGGGGAAGAGAAAGGAAGCACCTCCAATTAGTAATGTTCAACAAGGTATTTCCTTCTTCAGTCTCATTTTCAGCTGCAAGTTTAAAAGACCATGAAAACCTGGGGTTATTTTTCCTTCACAATTTCTTGTCTATCAGAATGACTCCCAAAAATGAGGACAGAAGAAAACATGATGTTTTGCTCCTATGTAAAAACAAAATCTGTGAACCTTTTCTCTAAGAAGCTGGCAGATTCCCTTTTTTGGAGGCAGCATATCTTAAACCTAGCAGCTGGTTAGCCTTTTCATTAATGTGAAAATACACCCTATCGGTCAAATCACAGCCTTTCAGAAAAGAATAGCTTGCATATGCTTAACCAGGCTTGTTAGGTTTCAGCCAGTGACATCCCTGAAGAAGATGAGGGCAGGCTTCAACACCAGACTGAGCCTGAGGCCTTCTGAAACTAACTCTGGGCAGCAGCAGGACAGTGGAGGACATGTCTCTCTCCTGAGGACCTCCCCACTGAGCGCTCACATAGCCTCAGGATGAAAACCGCGAAGAACTCTGTTTCTCGTTTGCCAGGAGGCCATTTCACCTGCTGTTTTTTGCTACATTATCACTGAAGCTCTGAGTTAAGCTTTGCTTATCTAAATGCCTTTGCTGTCCAGATAACAAGGGATG
The DNA here is from genome assembly GCA_017639485.1 of Pluvialis apricaria. Taxonomy (NCBI): domain Eukaryota; kingdom Metazoa; phylum Chordata; class Aves; order Charadriiformes; family Charadriidae; genus Pluvialis; species Pluvialis apricaria. The sequence continues at coordinate 105,000,635 of CM030007.1, forward strand.
TGTAAACTGGAGCCTGCTCCTCTCCACCAGCGTGCCCCTGTAGCCTGCCCTGGCTAGTGGTAGAGTTGTCCTGATGGCTGACCTGGGTGTCTCACAGAGGTAGTATCTAGCTAGTACAGATGCCAGCTAGCTGTGGTGATTTTACAAAAATCTGGAAACATGACTTTTTTTTCCTTTTTCAAGAGTTAGTGAGAAGTCTATGCACATCCACATAGCCCTTGTTAAACTACATGGAAACGAAGATTAACCAGCAAAATAATGTACAGCTGGGAAAATAATAGAAATGAATATCATTACCTGCATCTGGTTTGCAGGAAAATTAAGATAAGGCCATAAGCCCTTAATAAGGCTAGACATTATAAACATAGAGGGAGGAGATTATAAGCATACCAAAACCAAGTCTGCATAAAGTGATTTATCGTGGGCACATTATAAGGTACTACCATGCCCTTCCCTCTACGAGATGGTTAGGGTCTAACGAATGAATGAGGAGCACCAAGCTCCCCAGACACAGAAGTTAAAGGTGACAAGATTTACTACACCCATTCAGCCCCAGACCCACAAAGGAGCCAGCTCTCATTATTTTCAAGGGGGGGTTATGGTGCTAAATACATCAAGGCCGTCTTGCTCACTTTTGAGTGCCTGCCATTGTTGCTATTGAAAGCCACCGGAGCAGTGTCAGCCTCACCCCCGTGGCTCCGGCCCTCCACGTGGAGCCCGCACTGGCTGCAGATGGCAACCAGCAGCGCCCTGTCCCATGGGCAACAAAGGGCCGGGAGAGTTGTGGGGTGGCCACTTAACTTGATTAATGCTCTCCCTCGGCTCATAGGTAGACAACACAATCTTACTGCTTGTTTCTGGCTGCGCATCTTGCTGCTTGGAGAAGCTGTGCTCCTCCATCCTTGCTTTTTGGCCTTGTCTTCCCCTAGTTTGGGGACAGGTCCTGCCTCCTGCTTCCTACCATGAGGTGCTGGAGCAGGTTGCCTGGAGAAGCAGCGAAGCCTTCCCCTTTGGGAGGCCTCAAGGACAGGTTACGCAAACCTTTGCATATGATGTATTTTGGAGACTGATGGTTGGCGGGGGGGACATGGGATGAATAAGTTGACCTGTCCAGACCTCACCTTGCCCTGTGAGGCCATGTCTGCTCTGATCACCCTCATGGAGATGTTCTAACATGTCCTTACAACCCTTGCAGTAGCTGCTGAGGGCACCAGCTCCCAGGACTGCTGTAACTGGTGCCTCACTTCTGCCCGTGTCAGTAGGAAATGGAGTTTTTCAGTGCAGCCAAGGATGGTGCTGATTTAATCCCCACCTGCTCTTCATGGAGGACAGCAGCTCTTTAGAGGTCCTGTCTGCAGGATTTACGCAAGTGGCCAGAGCGTTCTGAAAGCTCAATCCCTCATTGCTCTGTTAGCGACAAGAGTCTCATGTCTTCCTAAGGGTCCCCAAAGCTACTCACTGGGGACCCAGCCCTATGCTATGTGAAGGCTCCTCAGGATCCTCATCCAAACAAACACAGAAAGCATGTCAGAACTGCTTGAAGGAGAAAAAAAAAAAAAGAGACTTACCTGTGTGCACAACACAGTGCTGTGCTGAGGATACCCACATTTGTTCCAGGTGTGCTGGCTGGAGGGTGTGTGTGATGCTGTGAAGCAGCTGCAGAAATGCTGTCCTGACCCTCAGAAGCAACACCCAGTTGTGCTGGCAGGACAATGCTGCCTCCTCCTCCTGGCCTCTGCTGGGTGGTGTTGGCAAGACTAGCATGGGAGAGAGCCAGTGGAGAGTCCCGAGTGGCTACAATGACAGGCCAGTGTTTGGTGAAAGAGCATCAAGAAGACCAAACAAGAGAGGCTGAAAAGCAGACTGCATTACAAAGCTGGGCCGGGGATCAGAATGCTTGTTTGTGCCTCCAATGAGGTCTTAAAAGGAAGACCTCATCTACTCTGTGCTGGCATCGGAGTTGCAGTGGCTCCTGACTGCAGGGCTAAGTTCTGGTGCAGCTCCAGCTCTCGATGCCCTGGGGTCCTGGCTGATTGTTGTTTCCTGTCCCATACCTCAGCTGGGTCCGACAGGTATGATTTGTGGATTAGTTTGACAGGTTCTTTCAAAGAAGATAAAACGCCAAGGAAAAAAGTGTGATTCAATTATACAATACTATGGTTTTCGTATCAGAACTATTTATCCATAGCTGTTAGTGTGTGGTGCACACTAGTTACTCTTGAAGGTCTACCATTTGGAAGAAAAATTTGTTTTAATACCACCAATTCAGTCCCTGCTATTTGCAAGAACAATTAATTTCTGTCACGCTGTGTTGGGGCATTGCCAAGAAAAGCCTAGATGTGATTGCAGAACTGAGTTCTGGCGTTTATAGTCTCTATGTACCAGGTCGATACTTTGCAACTAACCCCTGAATATGCCTGTGGCCAGACTCTGAGTACATATTTTTAATTTGATGATTCAGAATCCAAAAGAAGTCAAATTCCCATGTGCTTTGTCTTCAGATGGCTAGATCGGCATTACTGGTGTTTGGTTACGCTGGAAGCTAGGGCTGCTTTAAAGTTCTTTTCTCCTGTAATTTTTTTTACTAACTCTGATGCTTCTTTGAATTAAAAATTTGATTTTGTGGAAAGTATTTTGCCCTTTTGCTTGAATCTTTGACGTATTGAAATGTCTTCATTAGAAACTGGAGATCTCCTTAAGACTTTTGGCCTTGGTAATTATTTTATTTTTGTCAGGTAGATCTTCCAAAGTCACAGTTTCCAGTAAAAGTCACCCTCACAGTGGCCAGGCTGGTTAACACTGCTAACCATGGGGTTATGCTATAAGGAATTCTTGACAGGAAAAAAAAAAGAAACCTCCAATATGTTCAGCAATTTCATCCCTTGCTGAGACGGCCTGGCAAGTGGCTCTTATGCTGGGATGCTGAGCTATAACGGAGCATAAAACCATCAAAGGCAGAGACGCCAAGGGGAGCACAGACACAATCAACTCTCCAATTTCCAGCCATCCCGGCTTCTCAGTTAGGGCAAGTGATTGCCTCCAACAGATCCTTTGCAGAGCTGCCAAGTTATTAGGAGCTGCTCAAGGGAGCGGGAGTGCAGACGGTGTTCCCAGCGGCTGAAACTTCGCCTTAGCTCGGGACCGTTGTCAGCCTGCTTGCCTTGAGGCTGGTAGGAGAGAAAGTGACCCTGAGTGTCTTTGTGGCTGCCATTCGGTGCCCACATCTGCATGAGTTATCATCCTCACAGTTTGGTTTTGCGATCCTGTTCTTCCCTCCCTATGGCCAGCCTTTGGTCAACACCTCTGCGCAAGGATTTCTTTCAGGGAATCTTCTTCCTTCCCTTTCCTCTACCCTCCTGCAGGCAGGTCTCTGCGCTTAGAGGTAGGAAGTGTTTATGGATGCTGTCTGGGCTTTTCATGAGACTGTCCAGATACATCATAGGGGAGATGACCTCTAAAAATCATAATATTTTAATTTAATATTACCTTCAGTAGCAAAAAAAAAAAAAAATCCACTGGAAGGCAAATGCAGGAGGAGTGGAGATAAGTTGGAATCCAACAGGGGTATTTGAGATAGTAAGTCAAGTAACAGAGAAGTGATGGTGAAGTCAGTTGTCAAGATTTCCCTTCCTGGTTATAATTCTTAGTGCATGGTAGCACTAAGATAGAACACGGTTATACCATGCCACGTACAGACACACAGCTGCAGCATCCCCATTTGGAAGAGCTTAAGCCAAGTCAATAAGATGGGCAACTAACCCTGGCAAGGAGAGGGGCTGCAGAAGTGAGCAGCAAAGTCCCCACGTGGGATAAACCAGGCATTATTGGGATGGTGGGAGGTGAGAGGGCTGCAGTCTGCCAGAGCATCCACCGAGAAGGTGGAGCGGGGAGCTTGGGCTTGAGCACCTGACTGTCTGAAAGAAAGAGCTGAAGCAGCAAATTGAGTCTCTGCTAGTCAATGAGTCTTCCGTTCAGCAGTTGAAGGGAAAAATCACAGAATCACAGAAATGTCAGGGTTGGAAGGGACCTCTGGAGATCATCTAGTCCAACCCCAATAATAACCACAGTTTAACACAGTTGATAAGTAATTATTTTCTTGTTCAAACAAAACCACCACCACCAAAATGTACCCAACAAGCTAAGTGTGGGGAAACCTGCTGGCTACAGTCCTCTCCTCAGGCACGAAAATGTGATCTCAACATTCCTTGGGGTATGTGTGTCGGGAGGAATCTGACTTGGGTGAGTGCTGTAGCCACTGTGGCTCCTGAGTAAACCTGGGAGCAGCTCCTCCTCCTGCGATGGATCTGGTCTTGTACTTGTCTTTAGACTTGGACCAAACAGGTGAAGCCAGGTCAGATAAGCAACTTAGGTTACCCCAGCCACTTGTACTTCCTGGCATCATTGTTATTTGACAAAATTTAACCCAGGTCTAACTGAGAAATTTCTCCCAAACAGGAACATTGGTGTTACCTCATTGCTACTCAGTCAGCCCTGGGGATGGTATCGAGGAGGACAGAGCCCCTGTCCCACGGAGCAGGGACCCTGAGCAGTATGGTCAACTCCACAAGAAGAAATGTTTCCCCTCGCTTTCCCTGGGGCCGGAGGGGCAGAAACAGTGACTTGGTGCAAATCAGGACAGGAGAGGGGTTTCCTCAGGGCTCCCCTTGCCCCTGGGTGGGGGGTAAGAAAGAGGTGGAGATGGGAGAGGGGGCTGTCTCTGACTTTAGCGATGGGGATAGCTCTTCAGACACCTTGAACTGAAAGGTGAACACATCAACACATCAAACTGAAAGGTGATGTTAAAATACAACGGGACGTGAGGCATTTTCACCGGGATGTGGGGCATTCTCCCCGTTCAACACAGGACATCTAACCTCGGCTCCCCACACAGCTTGTGGATAGAGGGGGTCCTTTGGGGAGCTATTCAGCGCTCCTCGGGGCAAACTTATCCCTGCCATGGAGGAGCACAAGTTGCAGGTAACCCAGGCGCTTTCTGCCAGGCTTCCTCCTGGCTGTCCATACTGGAGATGGAGGTGGTGCCACTGCTTCACAGCTACCACCACCGCCACTGCTTTTAAGGCCTTGCTTCTTTCCACTTAAATTAGTGCCCGGATGCAGCCACACTTGTTGGAGAACAAGTGCTCAACCCCTGAGGATGGAAAACTGGGTTATGGGATACATCAGCGGAGGAGAGGGAAGCAGCAGCAGCTCACGTCGCGTGGGCAGCGTGGCTGCAGGTGCCCGGCCACCGCCCCGGCATGGTGACTGCGAGCTCCCAGGGTTGTTTTCCCAGCAGCATCGCCCTCTCCACCAGCGCAAGAGGGTCCAGCCCACCCAAAACAAGACCCTACCAGCCAGCCAGCCCACTGCATGGCTGCTGACCCCCTCGCTGCCCACAGAAAGTTCCTTTGCAACCGCTCTCGCCTGGCTGCTGCGGGCCAGCTGGAAGGGTGGGCTTGAGAAAACACATGCTGAAACCCCCAGACCCGAGCAGCAGCAGAAGCCCTGCCCTGGGCATGTGGAGAGGCTGCCGGCTGCCCCCTGTTAGGAGAACGAGGGGGTTTGTTTTCCTGTTTTGCTTCCAGCAGCCCCATGCATATTGGCCCCCGGCTCCAGGCCCTGTTGTGCGCTGTCTATCAGGTCTAAATGTTATTAGGCGAGGACAAAACCCGCAGGTAAGCCTCTGCCCGGGCTACAATGGCAGCGTGGAGACAAACTCGGCTCCCGCTGGGCGCGACACGGCCCCCCGGGGAGGGGGACGACCAGGGTCAGCGGTGGGGACGCAGGCACCCGCAGCCCGGCACTTGCCCCCCATTCGGCGCCGGCGGTCATTGTTGCTTCCCACTGACCAGCTGCCTGCGATCCCCCGACCGAAAGCAAAACGGGTAACACAGCCCCCATTCAGCGGAGATTAAATGCCTGAAATGAGCCACACCTCTGAACAATTGCTTCCTCCAGGAGGACCGGCATTCAATAGCCAGGGAGCCCATTGATCCCCGCCATAAAGGAGGTGGGGGCCCGCAGGAACAAGGTTTCCCGCCGCCCCTCGCACCAGCTCTCCGAGCCTCCCTCCTCCGACTGCCCGCTTCACCCACGTCGCCCCTCGGTCGCGTTCGCCTCCCCAGGCGCAGGCAGCCGTCTTAGAAAATGCTCACGTCCGTCCCGCAAGGCACCGTATTTCTCGCTGATCACATTAGGACCATCATCTTACAACTCTCCCTCTCTGACAATTAGTTACTATCATTCACACTGTGCAATCAGCTGTTAAATCCTCATTTATGTTAATTTGAATGTGAATGTGCTGCTCAGCAAAATGTTAGATTGCCATGTTTACAAATATACTACAGGTATTTAGAAATTTAGATGATACAAAACATACTGCTTAAGCTACTTGTGATGCCAGTTTAAATAACTTAAGCCTATTTATCAGTTATTTAGCAATTCTTTGCACATACTACTGTTTTTCTTCATGCCACCCCTTGTCACACAAGCAAAAACATGCTTGCTTTTTTAAAAAATACATATATAATCTAATAACTGGTAATCTCAATGATAGAATTTAATTACATGCAACCTCTACACGGGTAGCACGATTTAACCGAAACACGTTTTTCTAATCCGTGAAAGCATCCTTTAAAGCTGGTGCATTTAGAAATAAAGAGGAAAATAACCTCTTTGGCTTAGTGCTAGTAGAAGCTCTATCTTAGAGAATGCAGTATGTCCATGTGAAGTGATTTTCCCAAAGCTGTTACAGTATAATAAGCTCAAGAATTAGTTTCAAGTTAAAGTTTATCTCATTATGTGCTCTGACCTGTATGCATCTCACTCTTCCCATCAAAAGCTGATTTCTTCTAATGGTTTTTCTTCAATGCAGTTGGCAGGGTTAGGCCACTTAAGCTGCACAAAATCTGCCTCTGATGCAAAAACTCTCTTCCCCTGGTCCTTGCTGGGAGTGAGTTCAGAGGAGGTCCCACCTTCTACTGTGTGGAAAGCAGGCAGGCTCTCCTCTGGGTAAACCACTTTCTTTTCATCTGGAACACGGAGGTCAAGGCCACCCTGATTTCCCGGCCAAAGGGTTTTGGTGGGTCCAGCTGTCCAAGCACACCCATGATCATATCACACCAAAATGGAAAGCGGGGTGAGACCAACCTGCTCGTAATCCTCTTTTTGAGAAAACAAGTTGTATTGAATTAATGAGGAGAAGGAATTGCATCTCACTCTAGAAACCCTGTTAACTTTCAATAAAGCTGTAGGTTACTTACCAGGTCTTACGCAGAGACTGCACACTGGATGCTTCTGCTTCCCTTTGTCCCTGGATAAACAGAGAACAGCAAGTCACAGTCCTGCCATTAATTTTAGTCACTGAATGAATTATCACAGCAGCAGCGTTAGTCTTGCCCTGGCACCCTGGAGTCACAGGTGCTATCTGCCACTACTGATCCTCCAGCTCCAAAGCCATCCTGCAGCCTCTGCCCCTGAGAAGAGGGCAATGGGTGAAATTCCCATAGACCATTGCCTGAAACAGAAGTGGTTTTGTAGTCAAGGGAAGCTGCATGCTTGCAGTTTTGGGGATGGCTGGCACTGTTTGTAGCAATACACATGTAAGGATGGCAGGACATTGCAGACGGCACAAGAGGTTTAATTGCCAGGCAGCCTGTGTCCTACATCTCTCCTACCTGAAGTGCATCTCAGCTAGAAGAGAAGGAAACATCTGAAAAGGAAGATGCTGAGCGTGACAATAGCATGCATGGAGCTGGATTGGGTGGCATGTGCAATGGACCAAGCTTGTGCTCCTGAGACACAGCAGTTTCTCAGGAGCTGCAGGACAGCTCGGTGGGAAGCGCTATGACAGGTACCAGTGGAGCAGACGCTGCCTTGCTGGAGCTGCAGATGCTGAGGGCACACAAGCCAGCTGTGAATGGCACAACATAACAGAGAGTTGCCATACATAGGAATAAGGTGGGTGAAGATAAGAAAAACCTCAGGACTTGAGGCCAGAGCCCTCTGAAGCAGAGCAGGGGATGGCTGAAACCATATGGGTGGCCTGGGACACACGCTCTTGGGTTGGCAGTTTTCCCCTCAGTCAACATTTTTTTTTCTTTGCAAACTGGTCCACAGTGTGACTGCCATCTAAAATTGAGAATAATCTGTTGCTTGCTGCCAGAAGCTGGGATCATCCCCTGCCTGAGCCATCGGGAGAGCAAAGGCAGCAGCAGAGAGGCTGAAGGACAAATGACTACACCGTCAGGAGCAGTGACACAGGGTAAAGGCTGCTGTCATCTGCTGTCTCCATCCTTCTTGGCCTTGGCCCCAGGGTAAATAAAACCAGCACTACTCCCTTTACAATTATTCACCTCATTAGCAGGCCACATTTCAGTCCTGGCTCCAGAGGTGCCTGTGAAGTGCTAAGATCCTCCAGTGTCTAACAGAGCATGAAACGTGCAGATTGCCCCTGCCTGTACCACCACCTCCAAATCCATGGGTCAGGCTGAAGAGGCATCACACTTCTATAATATGAGATGACTTTGATTTTTAGTATTTCTGATATATTTTACATCCTTTTGGTGGAGCCCCCTTTCATTTCTCCTTAGTGAGACCTGTGATCAGCAGGTGAGCATGACAAATTAAGTTACTTTCTGTCAGTCCCTCCTTCAGAGAATCCCTCTGCCAGATTCTCAGCCCAACAATTGGCACTTTTTGTGAAAGCACTGGAAAAAAATTATTTGCTATGTTTATTCAAAAATAGAGCCGTCTCCAAGGGAAAAAAAAAAATAACTTTTTTAAAAGATGAAAAGTCAGTTGTTCAGACAATCTTCAAAGTGCTCGACTTAATCCATGGGGGACTTGATTTTGCTTTTCTCAGTGCAGAGTTCTTCCCCCCTTGTTCACACACCTTGAGACAAAGGCTATAGTTAAGACGGCGTAGGGGGAGGGAAGAGGGGGGTTTTTTGTGCGGGATGCGTAGCAAATTTATTCTAGAGACTGCCTGAAATAGGCTTCAGAAAATGGATAGAGTGTCTTCTGGAAGAAAAGGCCCCTAAGTAAACTCCACTGCCATTCAGAAGATTTGCTCCGGCACTTAACAAGTGGAGCAGGAAGAAAGAAAAATCTGTTGTCAGGTTTGGGGTGTTTATCAGCTACCCTCTAGACACTTGACCTGATGCCGGGGACCCCCTAATCCGCTGATCTGCATGCGGCGAGCCTTGCAGGATTCAGGCCCACGGCCGCCGCTGCAATGGGCTGGAGCACTTGTCCTAATGCGCTGATCCCGCGGCACATTGTGTGCCACTCACCTTCTCCCGCCTCCCGCCTCCCCCCACGCCGCTCCCCCCAAATTTAATTCTACTCACAAATTGTGAAATAAGTTGTTTGGGCTGGATTTGTCGAGTGAATTGTCCTCCTAATGAAACAGTCTGGTCATTATACAGTTGTCGAAGGAAGATTTAGCTCTCCCATACCCCAAGACCCATGCAGGTTAACGTTTTGCGACGGACGGTTGACAAAGGAATGAATAGCCCAACGCTGTCAAATCAGGCTTACAAACAGCTTGGCATACAAACAGTTACTGCTTGTGTGCATGTGGATTTAGGGTCCCCGCTCTCTTAATGGCACAGATTTGTAAGTACAAATCGCTCAGCCTTCAAACTGTTTGCAAAGGGAAGAAAATGACCAAAAATTAGTTTGTTTTAGGAGTTGTTTCCTCCCCTCGCCACCATTAAAAAAAAAGAAAAAGAAAAGGTGGAGCTGGGAAGCACCTACTACATTTGGCGAGGGGCAACCTCCTCGGGCAACCTGGTGTTGCCAGAAGGCCCTGAGCTGCTTCTCCCCTTTTTCTTGCCAAAGTAAGAAAGCCTGATCAAATTAATTCTCAAATCTTGGGGATTTGCAGCATTCATTTCAATGATTTTTAATACCTGCTGATTAAAACTGTTTGCAGTATTTTTTACATTGTTAATTGCATTAATCATTAACTATAATTATTTAGATTTATGAACTCTTTTGTTCAGCAGCTATGCGTGAACTAGATGAAAACAGCTTGATTTTCATAAGGTAGGGTGACTTATTTTTGCCTAATGAATTGAACTAAGCAGAAATCCCAGGGCAAGACTGGACTGTGGAAAATTTTTACCAGGTGATTTATCACCAGAGGGACACTTTAAATCTGGATCAGTTTTATTAAATCTGCCAGGCATTTATTAAAGCTGGAGCAGGAATAATAGCTGTCAGCAATATCACATAATGACCATCATTCTGCAAAGCCCCAAAATAGCCAACCGAATATGGTTTTCAAGTAACAAACAAGGATAATCTCAAGACGTGTTTGAAATAACTTGTGAGCATCGGCCTCACCCAACACGGGTTTCACTTGCAAGGACGTTGGTTTAAAAAACTCCTTCCCTGCAGAAATGCTGGAGGTTAGGCTTGGGTTCCCCACCACGGCTCCTTATTCCCTTGAAATTTGGAGGAACTGAAAGCCTGGCAATGTGTGGGGGTGAGCCAGTGCCTTGGCTTCCTCCCATCAGATATCCCCGGGGGATGACCCCACAGATATAGTGCAGCCCCCTCACATCATGTTGTGGGGGTGTTACTGTGACTACATGGGACAACGGGGACAGCTTTTTTCCAACAGCCCTGGGAAATTGCTGTGAAAGCCATAGAGGCATCAGTACAAAACCTCTGCCACATCCCTGTTAGTCTCATAGCTGAGGCTGGAGGCTGCGGTGCTCAGCCCCACTCTCATGAGACCTGTACTGCTGTGAGATTTCAGGGCTATTGGCAAGATTATCCCCTTTGACAAGGGCTTTATTTGCAGTGGATGTGATTTCCTTCCTTAGAAACAGGGTCAGGAGGGACGTGGTTCTCCCCTCTCCTGCTCACAGGGCCATTCATCCTGCCAGTCAGCCACTGCCCCACTCTGCAGGGCACCAAAGATGGCAAAGGGATGTCTTCAGCTGAGACAATGGCCTCTGCTTTTGCGGGAGAGTGATAAGGCAGGGGCATTCTTGGTGTACACTGCAAGCCCATGTGCCTCTGGATTGGCCAGGACCATTTTTCAGGTGACAAGGAATTTTTGGTTTGCTTTTTCAAGTCAGTTTGAGGATGGTGCACATAACAGCAAGCATCCTTCAGCCTGGGACTGGATTCACGTGGTATATCTCCCACTGCATCCATTGCAGAGCTGCCAGCTTGCTCTGCCAAGGCTCCTGGCCAAACCTGAAGTTGTGAGGCTGCCATGGTCTTGTGGCTGAAGCCTGAGCTTGCAAGCCATGCACAGCTCCTAACTGGGCATCTCTGGAGTCTGTTACAGGGCACAGTCTTTCCTCTCTGGAGAAGTTGGTCTCCCTCTTCCCTGACTACAGAGGGAGCCTGGAGAACACCTTCGGGCTGCGCGACTAGCTCAGATGGATGAAAGGAGGTGAGATACATCTCATGCCCTGACATATCCTGAGGAAACTGCAAAGATCTGGGTTACAGCTGCTGCTGCTGCAACTCCATGAGAGGACAGAGACAAGGAGGTCTGTGCCTGAACCCCCTGAAATGGAGAAAGCACCTGATAATTCCCCAGGTCCCAGCCAGTACCGCACCAGGAGGAAGAGCACCACCTTTGGCAGCATCTGCAGTCCTGATCTTCTGGCTCTTGCTCACCTGGCCACATTCCTGAGCCTGGAGCCAGCCCACCACCAGACATCACTTATTTGAAAGCTGACATGGGTGCATCCAGACTGCACAGCTGTGACTGCAGGGTAGAAGCATCCCAGTGTGGACCAGCCATGTGGTGAGACATAGGGACCAAGATGGAAGGGCAGCGGAGATGGAAATGAGAGTGTCCAAAATGAATACAGCAAAAAGAGAAAAGACTGGGAAAAAGTTTACTGATGCTTTTTGGTAAAAAAAATGGAGGTGCGTGGCATTGCTGGAGTTAGAAAAGGAGCTTTTGCATTTTGGAAAGGACAGAAGGCAGCGTCTGCACGGATGTCTGACAGGGGAACTACAGATTCAATGGAGTTGTAGTACTCTTTTGGATGAAAGTATTTTGATAAAATTATAATGTTATTGACAACTGCCAATCTGTTGAAAAATAAAGAGGAATGCACTTTGCTAAAGTATTGCAAACAAGTTCTGGCCCCCCACTTCTTTCAGTCTTCGGTAGCAGTTGCAGTTACACAGAATTTCTGAGAATCAGAGCACAGCGTCTAAAATTTTCCTCCTTGACAATAAGCCCTCCCTTCCCCAGCTTGTATGTCCTTCAGAAAACACAGGGCTGAGAGGCTTGCCAGCTGAAAGAGCACAGCTCAGCCTTCGGACACCTGGGCATCCTTTCACATACTGTGGAGGGTAGAAGTTACGCATGTTCCAGCTTCTGTAGAGACACTGAAGGGCAAATAGCAGTGTGCAGGCGGTTTTGTTTTGCTTAGTATCACATGAACAAGAGAAGGCCAACTTCGTTTCATGTATGAGAAGGAATGGGGCACCAAAGCAGCCTGGTAACACGGAGTCACAGCAACATTTTGGAACAATTTTCCATGTCGGTGTTATTGAGCCTTTCATCTTTTAATTTAAAGCATTCACATCCTCTTGATGTAAATTACCTTCTTATTTGTAGGCTCCCCGAGATCACGAGGCATCACTACCAGCATATGTCCTGTTTATGCACAGTACTACTGAAACAGTTGTGAACTGTGTTGCCATTAAAAATGGAAAGATGATACAGCTCAGTGTGGCTATGTTATGTTTATTAGTGTGAGGAAGAAGGGAAAATAGGAATTTTTATTCAGCTGCAGCTAAAGGTCCATGCACAGGAGTTCAACAGTAAGATTTTTAAAATTCAAAACATAAGAATAAGCGGCACTTCATTGCAGAGTTGAAAGATAATTGTGCAATTAACTGTATGAGGTCAATAATGCCAGAGCTGAATGCTTCTGACAGATAGGGATAATCAATTCAGCCTCTGTATGAAAGGCTTGGAGGTAGCAATGGAAAAATAACACAGCACAAATGTTTCAGTGTTATAATGAACACCAGACAAATCATTATTGACTTTTTTTTTTTACTTATTTTAAGTGCTAGCACACAAGTATCTTCTTTGATTAAATGTAACTTAGAATTTTGCTTTAAGTTCAGTGTCTGTCCTGAGCTGAGTGAGGACATTAATTTAGCACTGTAGCAAAGTCTTCTCATTGCCATTTCAGTGTCTGCACAGGTAACCACCATGAAAATCGCCAGCAATGATGTCCCGTACTGGTTTGTTGTGGAGGGGAAGGGGACCATCTGAGCTCTCCTCATGTTGGTAGGCATCCAGACCTGGGTGCATCAGAAATCATTTAAAAATCAGGCACTGCGTGTGCCTTCACGGCACTGGAGGCAGAACGAGCTCCAGCGCAGCCCTGGGCAGGGATCGGCGGTCACAAATTCAGGGGGAAAGAAATGTGGAGCCACAAGGTTATGGTTATGGACAGTGACATCTCTTTCCTGCTTAGGTTTCCCTGTGTAATCAGGCTGAGCCTCATGCCAGCGTTCCAGGCAGAGGGCCTTACAGCTTCTTATCTAAAGGCAGAAATATGCACTGGAAGCACTGTCAGCCTTCGCCTGGGCTTGGCACCTACCGTTCAGTGTTGTGACTTGCTTGTACTCACCCTGTTAAGCTGTTGTCGCAGCAGGGGGATCATTTCACAGCCTAAACCATGTCCCAAAATCCTCCTGGGAGGATGCTAATGAATGACGAGGAGCAACATTGCTGTCCGCGCCTGTGCCATAGGCCCACACAGACACCGGAGCGGCGTGGCCTCGGCTGCCCTGGCACTTGCCAACACCAGAGCCATGGGGCAAGCAGGGACAGTGACCGCACTGATGTGGTGACACCAGGGGAATAATGAAGCCCTTTCTGTCCTCACGGTTAGAGCCTGATACTGCAGGTCTTGCTGTGACCTCCTCCATGTGCCTTCTGTGCCCCGGAGAAGTGGGAGAGGAGCAGCCTTGTCGCCAGAGGCAGTGGAGGACGGCGCCTCGCAAGGCATCCCCTCCACCTGCAGTGCCACGATTTGGCCATTAAAACAAACCTCGGCCTGCAAAACAATTCAACTTCAAGTGATTAAAGGGATTAATTTGGTGATGCTGCAATCAGAGTGAGAGCACGTGATTCATTATTCATCAATTAGGGGTCTCATCCGCACACGGCTGATTAGGGTGCATCATTGCCTCAAATTAAGCACGAAAAAAATGTTTTAAAGCAACCATATGGTTCTACTTCAGAAGCAGTTAGCTTACAAATTGAGCACATTGACTAGTCATAACTATTGATGGATGAGGGAAGAGTGCACCATATTTATTTAGAGAGTTCCCCCTCCACTTTTTGCTGTGTTTTTTTTTTAATGTGATCTAATGAATAAGCAGAGTCAGCTTTAATTGCCGTCTTGCTCTCAGATGAAAAAAGACAGCCTCCAAAAGACCCTTTTCCTCCTCCCTCCCTGCATCACTTGCTGGAAAAAAAGGCCAGGGCAGATGATTTTTCTCCCCCATGAACTGAAGGCAAAACGACAGCGTTCCTTTTTCTTTAGTTGGTGGCGTAAGGTTGAATTTAACCATCACACTGCAGCCAAGCAGGAGTGAGGCTTTACACACATGTCAAGGAGAGAGATGGAATTTTTGCAGTTGGGTTGGTTATAGGGGACTGGATGGGTGCAGAGGGATGCAGCGAGATGCTCTTCTGGGTGACAGAAGGGGTTGTGCGGAGCAGCCACCTGCAATGGCCTTGTGGCTAAAGGAGGAGGGAAAGGATGGAAATGGCAGCACACAAACAGGTTCTTGGTGGAGAGGAGGGCTGGTGCGATTGCTGTGGTGGGACAGTAAATGTGTCTGGCAATTATAGAATCATAGAACGGTTTAGGTTGGAAGGAACCTTGATGATCACCTAGTTCCAACCCCACTGCCATGGGCAGGGACACCTCCCACTAGACCAGGTTGCTCAAAGCCCCATCCAGCCTGGCCTTGAACACTTCCAGGGATGGGACAGCCACAACTTCTCTGGGCAGCCTGTGCCAGTGCCTGACCACCCTCAGAGTGAAAAATTTCTTCTTAATATCTAATCTAAATCTCCCCTCTTCGAGTTTGAAACCATTACCCCTTGTTCTATCACTACATGCCCTAGTAAAAAGTCCTTCCCCAGCTCTCCTGTAGGCCCCTTTTGGGTACTGGAAGGTTGCAATATGTCAAGAGAGATAATTGTACTGGCTCAGGAGAGCCCAGAGCTTCTCCCTTGCAGGTCCGCAACAATATGTTTGTAATTTGGGGGACACCACCCACAGCCAGCTCAAGTCAAAGGGGAGATTCCTGCTGCCTTCACCAGGTGCTGGATCAGGCCCTTAATCACCAATATAGCCGAGGGGGAGTGACAAAATATATGAGATGAGGCTACTATGCAGCTTTCTAATCTCAGACTATTAAACTCAGATGTAGTTTTCAAATTATAAGTACCAATACTTTTCTTCTTTTTGCTATAGTTTGTTATTTTCAGTAAAATTATAACCTGTTGTTCTTCCTAAGGAACAATATAAATAAAGGAGGAGAGTCATTCTGACTGTCAGTCTTTAGGACAGACACTTCATTTCTTATTTGTTTGTACCCAGCTAAAGAAAACGACAGGAACTCTGTTTGCAGGCATTTCCGCCTCTTGTTTTGATGATTTAGTGTGCATTGCCAGGCTGCTCTGGGGCTGCAGTCACCCACCTGGAAACCAGGGCCATGTAAATGCAGCGTGGACAGAAAATGACACTCCTTGTCAAGTTGACATGTAGTCAAACATATATGAAAAAGGTAAAAAACCTTACCCTTGAAATAAAGCCTTTTGTAATTTTTGAAATAAATTGTAGTGACATGATATTTTATATTTGTTTGAGCTGATATTTGTTTGGATTTTGTTCTCTGGAAGTTGTCAACATTTCAACTTCTTGTTCAGAACTGGAAAGTTATTTAAATGGGTGGCAATTCTCGAGGTTTGGGTGAACTGCAATGCATCCAGGTCTACTTCAATTCAGTGGCTTTGTGCCCTGGTTGTTTAATTACAAAACAGAAACTAATGCAGATTCTCTGATTGCTTTCTCTCTCTTTTCTTTTTTCTTCAAGGCATGTCCAGCAGCCAGAAATTTATCTGTGTTAAAAATGTTTCTTTATGGGATCCTGATGAGTAGAAAAGGAACCAGAATCCTTAAACAGTAGGCAAATATTTTCCTCCTATCTACATGAAACGCAGACTTATGTTGTTTTTGCAAATCACAGTGGATCACATTTTCCTATGCGATTTTCATTTCTTTTTGAATCCACAGTATACACTGCAATTAATTGCTTCCTCCTGAAGCTTTAAATAAAACGTGGGTTCAAATAAAAAATGGCATCCATTAAATTTAATTAATTTCTCATGCAGCTGGCCTGGTAAAGGGGCACCTGCTAATTGAGAGCAGTTTCTAAACTGTAGATTAGTGAGACTACTCCGGTCGGTACAAGGAAAGGCATTAATATTTTTCCCTTGTACACAAGCACTGTGGAAATTGCCACGTGTAAAACTTATTTCAGGCATTTTATGTGAAAGCAGAGTTTAAGGAGGAGGGTAATACTGACAGCTCCCCAGCCGGTCTCTCTGACCATCCCCGGCACAGTGCCGGTAGCAGCATGGAAACTCAGCGGGAAGTCCTCCAAAAGGGAAAAAGTCCCCGGTTTTGGCATCTTCATCCCTCCCCTGGGATCCCCAATGATGCTCTGTCATTGATTTTGTAAAATGGCTTCTTTGCCTCTGGGGGATGGTGTTTAGCCACCAACCTCATTTTCTCCAGACTACCAATTTTGGAGCCCACTCGCTGGCCCTACCAGACAGAAGGATGTGAAAAAGGAGCGCAGCTTTCTCTATCACTCCAGGTCTCCCTTTCACAGACAGTCGGATCTCCTCCTCGCCCCAGCGAGCTCCATCCAGGAACTGCCTCAGCGAGGAAGGAGTTTGCTCAGCTGATCCTGCCAGATGTTGGCTTCAGACACCAGCAGCTTCGGCGCTCCAAGCTCTTCCAAAATCAGCTGGGTCCCTCTGCAGCTTTGTATTGCTAAGAGTAACTGTGGGGAGGGTAATATACGGAATTCATAGTATCAGGGGCTGTTTTTTCATTCAGTGCTCCGGCTGGGAAGACAAAGATATTAAATGAAGAAAGAAAACATTAAGTTTAAGACAACATCAAAATATGTACAAGTTTAGGACAGCAACAATACAATGAATTTTAAACATAAAATTGCCAACTTGCTCCGATATGAGAATCTCTAAGCATTTGAATTTCCCCACTTTTATGGCTTGATTTTGCAACCTTGTCACTAATAGTGGTGATATTGTCTCATTCCTTTGTTTTTGTTTTACTGATGAAGAGAAATAGGAGAAATGCTGGGGAGGAAAATATACTCAACCGCTTTCATAGCATGTCTTTCTTTGGTATATCTTTCAGCCTTTACACCATCAAACTGTTATGGGAATATTTAAGCTAACTGCCAACACACACACCCCCCCCACACTGTGAACGGTGCATCTCCCTCCATTCTGGTTTAAACAATATGGAGCTTTGTAAGTATGAAATAATTTTGCCTCGATCTTGTATTGCTTCACAGGTAAGGGAAATAAAAATAAGCAAGGCTGATCATAACTGTGATTCTGCATGCAGCATTGCCATCTGAACGTAAAGGAAAACTCTCCCCTCAAAGAAGTTTTGAGCAGGCTTTCTTTAAGGTTTCCCAAAATGGCCTCTTCCAGCTGAGATCAAACAGGAAGCTTTAGCACAAAGGAATTTCTCTGAAAAGCTACTCAACGGGAAAGGGGGATCAGAGTGGAAACTACGTTCATTAGTTATTACTGTGTTTCCTACCAGAAACTGGATAATAAAAATGCAGGATTGACTTTGTTTTGCAAGAATCACTCCACGACCTCCAGTCTGTGCTGGTGCCTGAAACAAACAGAAAGACATAAAACGTCTTCTGGATTTTCCTTCTTCTTAAAATACATGATTAGAAAGGGTTTGGCTTTTAGCTTTCAGTTCTCTTTATGAGTGTTTAAACACTCCAAAGCTTCTTGAATAAAACTGGAAAGATAGGGCAGGAAGCTTTAATCTTCTCGAGACTGGCCACTGGAGAGGGAGCAGCACAATGAGCTGGTCAGAAGGGTGATGTTGGGATAGAGGGTAGTTAAAGAAGTCAAGGCAAAAATGCAGAAAAAACCTGAAAATTGAGTAAATTTCTCTGCTCCTTCTCCTCCAAAGGGAGCAACCTGGCTCACTCTCCCTTTTTTGTTGATTCATTTGGGGTGGGGATGGGGGAGAATAGATGGTCTGATGGCATCTGAAATAGGTGGTCAACCTCCAATGGCTGTAATAAACCAAAAAGCTGGTTATTTAAACATTACTGTTCGTTACCATTGTGGTTTGTCGTGGTTTTAAGTCACGCTTTGTGCTGAGAGTAGACTTTTTTTGCGGGATCTGCTTTTAACTAGTGATGGAAATGTAGTTTACTCCTATGAAATGTCTGCAGCCAGTGCAGCCACTGAGGCAGCGTGGGGCCTCCACATGGGTAAGCAAGGGCGTGAGGAGCTACCGTGGTGGGGGAAGCACGCTGCCCAGGGAGAAGAGTCCTCAGGCCACAAGTCAGTCTGCAGATCTGTGGGAGACGGGAAGAGCGTGTCAGCGCTGGAAGAAAGGAAAATGTTAGGCCAGGTCAGAAGTATTTGCAGGGTGTGCGTATCCAGCCT
Source organism: Pluvialis apricaria (assembly GCA_017639485.1). Taxonomy (NCBI): domain Eukaryota; kingdom Metazoa; phylum Chordata; class Aves; order Charadriiformes; family Charadriidae; genus Pluvialis; species Pluvialis apricaria. Next base: position 105,019,398 of record CM030007.1, read on the forward strand.
TCCCTTCAGGAGTGTGACTGAGACTGATCAACTGCATCAGCCGATATTACAAAATTAGGCTATGTATTAGAAGTACGTCGATGCAAAAGCAGACATTGCTTCAAAGCCAAAGTTACCAGGGTTGTTGGAAACAGTGTAGTGGGAAATGTGCGCAGTCATCTGGTCAACATAGACCAGCTGCTGAAGGCACGGGGACAACCACTGCTGGGTCAGGCCTGGGCTTTTGAGGCATTCTCCTGATTTGTTCCCCTGGCTCCTGAGTCCTGCAGGGCTGTCTGCTGCTTGGGACATACAAGACCTTGTATGCTTGTTGAAAGATTTAGCACAAAATATGCCGATATTTAGTATTTGTGAAACTAACAGAAACACGTCACAATTTGGGATATGTATGTCAGCTATTGAAATTAATTTTCAAACAAGGTAACTATTTTTTTTGTAGAATTAGTGTATTGAACAGCTACTATGTTCACTGAATTCATTACAGACTTTGAAGGTAACTCTGGCTACACTTGAATTAAAGGTTTGCAACATCAAAAATCAAGGTAATTAGCCTATGACAAACATCACTCCAGAGCTTACACATAAAGATGATGCTTTTAGTAAAACATTGACCCTGCTGATGGTACTTGTAAGGAATATATTGTTTGCTTGACTACTTTTGAAATCAAATGGCAGCAGTTTGGAAAATTATGCCAGGTGATGAAACATACTTTTTTAATATTTCGAGTGATGATGCAAAAATTGTTCTGGTATAGTAATAGATTTACTCTCAGTTTGGGGATAAACTGTACCACCGATGCAGAGACACCTGAGCTAGTTAGGGCTCATGCTGAGTTAATCAGGGTCCAACAGGGGTTACTGCTTTCCAGACAACTTGGATATTGATGTTGTATTCCTGCAGTCAGGCAAAGAGGGGAGCACCACAGAGAGACACCTGAATTAGCGCCACGTGGTCAGCTCTGGTGGCATCAGAGCTGCCAAGGAGTCTCAGCTAATTAGTCCTTTTGGGCCAGAACTTGCTCTGTGTGGAGCTATTTTGCTAATTTGGGTACCAATTTGAACCACTTGTACCATATTCCTTAGAGCGTCTCATCTTTCATTTTATGTTCAAAGCACATCTCTCCTTGACTTGCTGTGATCATGAATGTTAGTAGAAACTGTACTTGAATATTTTAACGTAAAAGAAAAGTATTTTGCCAGTTGTATGACACCATGAAATGATCTCAGGCCTTGCTGTATTATGAATGAACACAAATCACACTAAACATTACTGCATCCAAGCCATGAAAATAATGCTAAACTAATCTGAATAACATCAACATGAAAAAACTACAGTCAGTATGGAAATGGACACTTCCTTTTGGTATTATTTATACAGCCATTTATACAGTCCCATTTTTCTTTGCTGAGTGAGCACCTGCCCTCAAGGTTCTCATCATACTCCTCATCTTTTTTTGCTCAGCAAATCCCACTCTTCAAGGCTCACTGACCCACTTTGTCCTGTCCCCTTCCTCTCTCCCTCCCATGGGCAGCTTCTCTGCCTGGGCAGATTGAGCATCAGCCTCTCACCACCCCCGTGCCCCTGCCCATCCACCCAAGCCCCTTCCGTAACTGGGGCTTTTTGGAAGCAATGTGTCCTTTTGTCCATTGGGGCAGCAGGTCCCCCTACCTTGGAGGTGCTACCAGGGTAATAGGGAAACACCTTTCTTACAGACAAAAGACCAAGGGCTGGAAAGGACTGATGTGGAGAGAAACAACACACGAAATGCCCATTTTACCAGAAGGAAATGTTTCTGTTAACAGACCCATGAAACCATACGAACCGTGTTTCATTTAGTTAGTCTTTACCCTGTCTCTGCTGGACTGCGACTAATCCTCTTTAGCCAAACAACTTCAAAGTCTTTGATTAGATACCCATTGCAAACATACCGCAGCTGCCTCTTTGCCTCCGGTTACCTGCTGGCAAAAGCGGCAAAAAAAGGTGTTTCGGCAAGTGTCTGATCTGGTGCTTCAGGTCAGCCCTCAGGTTTCACCCCTCCCGGCCACAGGGCACTGCTCCCCAGCAGGCAACCACCCAGGCTGACCAGGTCCCAGTTGCCGAAGCTGACCTCCCACCATCTCATCTGGGAGGGAGCGGGGGGAGGGTGGTGGCGAGGCGGGAGGGCAAAAGCAGCAGGTCAAACCCTGCAAACCCCTCTCTCCCACGTCAGCAGCCCCCGCAGCGCCGATTCCAGGAGAGGATGTACAGTAACGTGTGCATCCCGCGGAAGTGCTGCACGCCAATTTATATGCGTTTACGTATTGAGAGATTGAAAAATGGCACTGTGCTGGGACTGAATTCTGTGATACAGAGGCACCCATTTAGAGGTTATTGTTAAAAAAGTTGAGAATTAGAGTTTCTCACGAGCAATCATGCTCAACTCTCGTAGGACCCCCATGGCAGTTATACACCCTGGCCCAAGGAAACATTTGTTCTGGATCTCTGTGTTTCAGTATGATTTGCAACCTCTAGTTCCTTCAGCCTGGCAACAGTGTTCACTATAAACCTCACTGAGATACAGCCTCTCCTTACACCAGAAAAATACACAAAACTACAGCAGCACATAGTCTACTTCCCCAGGAAATTGTAGTCTACATTCTACCAGTGAAACTCCAGCCCCAAAGAGTTCCTGGTAACACCTTGGTACATACGTGGTCAACTGGTAAGAAAAATAAGAAAGTCTACAACAGAGAAAAGATCTTTTTTTTCTTTAAGACTTTGATATCGTTGCAACTACTACACTGCTGTATTTATAGAGATGGATGTCCCTTGGCTGTCCTTTCGGTTCTCCCTTGTCCAGTCTGTATCAGTAAACAGCAGCAATGCATATCAGGCAGGATCCAACCATAGCTCTAATAAAACATAAAAACCCGATGTATATAACTATTTTTTGAGTTTCCCAGTTAGCTTTCTTTTTTTTATTATTATTATTATTATTATTACTATTATTATTATTACTATTATTATTACTATTATTACTATTATTATTGTTATGTGGAGGCCAGAGTATTAATAAGATGTCAGGAATTGGTTGCGGCTCAACCATAAGAATCGCAAGGCGATGGCTCCAAAGCCGGTATGCCCACAGCACAGGCCTTGTTTTGCAGCACCTCTGACAAACATGCCTTGCTGGATGTGCCAGATTTACACACCTGGGAATAAAAATCCCTGTGCGAGGTGAGTAATCCCACATCAGCGGCTTCCTGGCAGTCTGACGCAGGGCGAAAACCAGCCTCTACTCCAAACACTCGGTGCTGTGAAGGCATGCACTAAACAATAAGAGATGATAATAATCAGAATATTTTGTCTTCTTATGTGGAGATTCATTACAAATTGGCTTGCTCCTAGGGGTGAGCAGTTTTGGGGACAACACGAGACCTGACTGAGATCTCCACTTGACTCATCTTCACCCTTGTTCAGGCTTGAAGCATTTCTTTTCCTACTGCTTTTCTAAATAGGCGGGAGAAAACAAGGGCGGGAGAGGAGATAAATGGGACACTTGTAGCATTTGGGTGTCTGCAGTACAGCCTCTGAGGGGGGCCAGCAGGAGGGATCTAAGGTAGGGAAAAGCCCCAGGGATGGACTGGGGTGTTTCCTCCAGGGAAGAAAGGAAGCCTTGAGCCCAAGCTAAGAGCAGTTTGCTGCCCAGACTGCCAAGGCACTTCAGTTTCTGCTTGGTGCGTGCAGGCAGTAGCAGGCAGGCTTTCGTGACAGGTTTCTGCCTTCAGGACTGTTCAAAATTTGCTCCCTGCCATTTTGCAAAGGCACTATTTGTTACAATTTACATTTAAGATTCAATTAAAATTCCTCAAAATTTAAGAAATAAAGCACATAATTACATGTTTTTGTGGAAAGATCTGTCTTTGGGAATAACATGCCCATCTCTCTTCTCTTCTCCAGCAGCACCCCCAGCCCTAATACTTGAATGGTTTCCGGGCATGAAGTGATTTACCCTTACAACATACCCACGAAACCGGGAAATGCCGGCAAACCCATTCTGAAGGGCAGGGAAGACAGCGAGATGTGCAAAGGTTAGATTTACCACACAGCATCCTTGATGTGTGGGGTACACTTTGTGCACCCCAATCCACCAAAGCCAACTTCATCCCACAGGTGGTACCACTGCACCCCCTGCGGACTGGGGTCCACCGAGGTAAAACAGTTTGTATCTCCGCATTTTTTGCATTAACTGCTTGCAGCCATGCTCTTACCCTGGTAACCCACAGGAGAAGGAAGGAAGCTTTCTGCTCGCTCAGAGAAGGGACATTTGTTTCGCATTTACTGCTGGGTAATAGCCCACTTGCAAACAAATTGCCATGAAGTAGCTGTTGTACTGCATGTTAGTGGCCCAGGTTGATTTACAGCAAATTGTCCATCTGTCAATATCTCCAGAATAGACCCCTCTCTCCAGGCTGTAATATTCATGTCTAGTTAGCGCAGCACTTCTGAATTTAGGAGCTGAGACCACACTTGAAATACAATGTCGTTCAGCAGTTAAATCACAAAAAGCGCTTGCTCTGTAAATAGTGGCATTATCAGAAAAGTTTGGGGCTGCTGATTTAGTGCTAGCTAGAGCTCAGTTCCCTGTAGAGGATCACAAAAGGGGATTGCCACAAAAATAATTAAAAAAAAGAATCGGTAGAAAAAAAGAAACCAAACCTCAGAGCCAAACTTTTTGCTCTGGTCTAGATAGAAGTGTTTTGTTCTGGCTTTAGGTACTTTGGTTTTATAAAATAAAACAGAAGTAAATTTAATAAGAGAAATGCCCAAGTAATACACACCTGCAATCTTCCACTATAAATGATAAACACTTCTGGCTGTTTTTCCCAGAAAGTTCACAACTGGGTAAGCCTGTCATAAGCTTATGACATTTAGTGCACATCCTAAGTGTGCATTTTTTTTCTTTTCATTCGCTCCATTTCAGGAACTTCTAGAACTAGATAATTATTCATCGCATTTATACACTCCAACAGCAGTTCCTGCAAGCACCACGCGGAATCGATGCTGTGCCCCAGCGGCCTGGCTGCCAGGCAGGTCTGTGGCAAACGTCTCGGGGTCCCGGCAGGGCTCCAAGCACAGCGTTCAGAAACCAGCACGTCATTAGTTTTACGGCATCTTGCATACTTTCACGCCACAGTGACAAGGGGAGAAACACTGACTGTAGCATTTCATAACCTGAAGATGAGTGAGAGGGAGGTGCAGTGAGGTTTGTACAGGAGTATATGGGGGAACCACCTGGGACGCTCCGAGGCTGGTAGGGCCTGCTGATCCCTGTGATGCTGGCTGTGAACCAATCCTGCTCACGTTTCACAGCAGAAGAATGGGAACTAACTGCTAATGTTCAGTTTCGCCCGAAAAATAATCAAGTGTCAATCACTGGCTGAATATAAGAGAGCTGGTGGCAGCAGGGAGGTTGCTCTTCCTACCATATGTCTTTTCTCTTGCTTTGGATCCACGGTGGCATTTGTGAAGTGTCAGTACTCGATTCTTTCCATTACCTGGTTTTAATTAACCCCCTAAAGCCCCTTTGTGCGGCTGGTGATATCAGCTGGGGCTCTGAATAGAAGCCACCCCTGTCAAAAAATTTTGGAACAAGCTCCTCTTGAAAGGGCCCAATGAGCCGGGGGGCTGTTTCCTCCTTAATCCCACATTTAATAGCACGAGCTGGGGACAATAGGCAGCTTCTCCAGCTTTTTGCGGCTTGATTCCCTTTGACATATCCAGCCCTCTTTTGTCCCCCAGGCGAGGACACGCCACCTCCGCGTGCTCTGCACGGGACGCCCTCCCTGAGTGTCACCGAGATGAAACGGACCAGGGCAGCCTCTGCCTCCAGACCCGTGCTGCCGGCTCCATCGCTGCCCACAAAACTGCCTATGGGCAGGGAGGGCTCTGCCCAGCAGAGCAAAAAAGGCCTGGATGCTACCAGTTTTGGTTGGTCTTTTTTTTTTTTTTTTCCTTATATTCCTATAAGGATGTGTTTCCACCAAAGAATTCAAGGATTATAAGATTTCGCCATGGCAACATGCTATTATAAATGCAAATGTAACACTGGAAAAGGGGGAAGCCTTTATTTCTCATAATTAGACGACAAAAGGGTATAACATTGCAATTTTCCACCTACTTTGTAACCAGAAAAATCATCCTCTCCTCTGTCATCAATTTTTATGAAGAGCTATTTTTCTTCAAAAAGAGCTTTTGGATGGAGATTGTGGAAGAAAGAAAATTTTTTATTTTCATTTTATTTTATTTGAGTGGCGAGATTGACACTTCACTTGAACAGCGGTCGCTGCTGTTTTGGGCAGGCATTTGCTATCTAAAAGGATGAGTAAAAGATCAGTGTGATCATCAGTCTGGGAGCCACATTTTAAATCAGGAGACTTCACAAGCAGAAGCTGTTCTGCCTGTGACCTTTCATTTGTATTTACAGCACCAGAGCTGATCACATGTTCATTAGATATTTCTTCAAATGCCTGCTGCATGTAGAATAAGTGGACTAATTAGGTTTAGTTTTGAAAAAGAAAAGTCCTAGCACGTGTATAGTTGGCTAAGCGTAGAACACTGAGCAGCACATTGTACAGAGAACACCTGTTAGCATCTTTTTACTTGTCCGTCAGCATTTATCTTCTTCACTTATGCAAAAAAACCTTAAGGAGTAACACAAAAACAAGCAATGACCAGCCTCAGTGTCAGATTACCCCTACCTCAGGAAAAGAAGAAAAGTTTGAATTATAGCATGTACTAATCTAATTTACTTTTCAGATAAAAGGAAGAATAGAAAACAAAACACTATAAAGGCACTGGCCTAGTGCTGGCCCAAATTTCCACGTGTAAACAGCAACATGTGGGGACTCCACTTTTGGATGGTGCGCCCAGGGCTCTCTTAAACAGATCTTGTTTTCACAGTAACACGTCTTTCCAGGAAATCACTATGTCTTAGGACTGGTTACCAAAGATGAAAACAAAAATTAGTAATAACTCCTCTAATTTGTCTGTCTACCATCCAATCAGACTTTCTCCCCCAGCTATTCATATAGCCCTCTTTCAAGGTCCCTTTAAAAATAAATTTCTTTAATGATGCCTGCAAACTCTCATCCTGCCCTCCTAGGATTTTTTGCTAATTTGATGAAGACCACACACATAAAATCAAATGCTTTTGTCATTTGTTTCTCATTGTACCCACTTTCTAAAAGAAAGCATCGCCTGCGTTGTCCGATCATAAACATTGGAGTTCGCAGTCTGGCGTCTTTCCAAACGTTCATTTTTCAGGGTAGCATTTTAGATAATTGTTGAGCCTCATGGTAACTATCAATTATATGACTCGCTGGAAGTGCTAGCACACTTTTCTGTGTCCTCATATACCTTATGGTCTATTATTGGACTGGCTTTAAATGTCTTTGTGGTTTTAGTCCTCACCATCTCAAGTAAAGCAGGGTTTTATCCTGTGAATTTAACATTTATAAGAATATGCAGTGGTAAAACAAGTTCTCTTGAAAGTGGTATTATTAAAAGCCGCATCAATTGTTATACATCATAAAGAGTTATTAAGCTTTATTCCAATGGCATATGGAAATATCGTATGGTACGTACTTCCAGCCACACGAGTACGGCTTGTGCTCTCAGTTCTCAAGCTAAGCGGCATTTACTGTAGTAACTATTTCCAGCACAGGCAAATGCAGAAGAATCACCCATGTAGGTGCCAGAGGCCAAATCCTTCAGGGCTACAACATCCATTAGCTCAACACCTAACCCTTAGATGCCTGGGTCCTGACATAAAATCCCCACTGCTCAGCGAGGCACCCAAGCTTCCTACATGCTGAAAGAGGTTTGGGTCAGGGATGGGATGCAATTCACCGCAGCCAGCCTGCCCAAGTCAGCCAGTAACCTGTGCTGAAAAGGTATATCTGAAACACAAGCTTCATGTGCTTGACTTGAGCAATCCCGTATGCATTTGCACCATGCCAAAACAGGCTGTCCTGGCACTTGCATGTTGGCCAGCTTCATTGTATCGCATAACCCTGGCCTGCACTGTTCCTGTTCTTCTTCCTTCAGTGTTGTCAATATAAGGCAACTCCATGACATTGACTCCTTCAGCTCCCTCCTGACCGGACTGACCAAGGGCACAGCTGCTCTCAGGCAGAGAGCGCCCTTGTTGCCAAAGAAGGGGCTCGCTTCGTGGTCATTTGTGCCTGCTGTCTGCAGAGGGTCAAATATTGTCCGCAGGCCCCTCAAATACTTATTTGTCTCCCCTTTTTCTTTTTCCTTTGCTGTCCTTGAGCTCCTGCAATGCCTAGGATGCCTCACTACCCTTAAGACCAGACCCTAAGATATACTTCATCCAACAGCAGCTGTTTTCCTTGTGATGATGGACCCCAATCCCTAAGCTATTCTCTCACCCTCTGTAATGCCCCTGACATCCCTGTGAAATCTCCCCGTTGGTGCCCCATTGCCCAGGCATTGTTTTGCTGGAGAGGCCAGAAGTGCTGGTGAGGGGAAATCAAAGTGCAGGGCCCCCAAGGGAGCTTAACCACGGCAGGCGCTCAGGAAGATTCAGGCAGAAAAGGATTAGGCGATGAAATATGTGGTCGGTGATGGTCTCAAACCATAAGGATCCCAAAAGTCTGCAGGCATCACAATATGAAGTTAACTAGATTTCTCATGATTTCAGAGAAATAACTTCAGCTGTGCCAGCTTGCCAAGTAAAAATGTAAGGGGCTGTTGCCTCTCAAACAATCTAAGATAATATAAACCAACCTAAAGAGATTTATATGAATACGATTAATGTATATACTTCCTAGGAAGTAATTTGAAAGAATTAACAAATTTTAATGCCTTTTTAACTAAAATTTCTCACATTTCTTCCCAAATCCTCACAATTCACTGTTTTAGACACAATCCCTATTACTGTGTTGGGATCTATCCCTGCCAAGTAAAGAGAGAAAAGATGAGATTTCATCCTAGAAAAGAAAAGTCTTCAAAACCCCATGAAATTTATCTGAAGGAATGAAATGGAAAAGTTGTTTTCATATCAATAACTGAGCTGATGAAGGCTGTATGAAGTTCAAAGAATTGATATGACATTAGAGTAGCAACAGCATTAGGAGTCATGCGTGTCTCCACACCTGACTCCAGTAATTGTAATAAAGTCCGTACCATGTTTAGTCTTGAGATTTTTTTCAGGGATTTTTTGTTATCTTACTCTTCACAGACTGCATGAATAAAATTTCATGTTTGTAACATGTTTGTATTCATTTAGTGTGGTTTCTTAATTCTGCAAAATGAATTGTTCTGCAGAACTGGTCAGCTATTGCCCTCTGACTTCCAGGAGTAAAGCACCGAGACGACGTAGAAAGCTTCCTGCTCACTAAAGATCCACCTGCTCCGTGAAACACGTGGGTTTTCACATCCTTAGTCTTTATTTGAGCACCTCATTTTTTGTTCTGGGTGGATTTGTACCAGAAGCCTGGTAGGCAGGAGGGTTAGTAGAAGTGCAGAGGGGAAAGCTAGCCTGCTGATCGGATTTGTTATTTAGTTGGGTATCAATGCTGGAAGCACATTTGGGATCCAATGAACAGTAATAGACCTGAGTCTGTTACTCTAAGTGTGTAAAAATGGTCACATCCAGAAAAAAAAATGACACTTACACTAAGAACAAGCTTCAAGCCTTTGCTTCCAGTGTTTGCTGCTGGATATGTCATAGGAGCAGGCAGAGACCAGAGGAGATGAAGCTTGACAGAGGCTCTCCTTCACTGAATGTTCCGCAGCTCTTTCCTCTGCCTCTCTTTCAAAGCTTGATTACACAAAGTTGTAAAGTCCTTTTGGCTTCTGTAGAAGGATAAGGATTGAGTGGATGTTTGCTGGTACCGAGTTCATTCAGCCACGCTCGCCTCATATGATAACAGAGCCCTGAATGATGTCTGAACAAATTGTTCGGTAGGACTGGGGTATTAAAAGCTCTACTGTAAGGCTTCTTTCCTTCATTTTGCATAAGGAGCTATCCTTTTCACTGGATGGTGCCTTGTTTTGTGATGGTCGGTGAATATGGGAAAAGCAATTAATCTGGAGGATCCTAAATAGGGATATTTTACATAGGAAAAAAGAGGCACTTCTCCTCAGCAAGAAATAAATGTGCTCTATTTAAATGCCATTCCTACCTTGGGTAATGAGATAAAGGTGTGACACAAAGGGAAGGACACCTTATAGAAATCCTGCATGATACTTGGTGCCAGTATACCACATCAACATTTAAAAATGATTAGACGCTGATCATCAGTAAAGATACGATTGTTTCCAGTGTTCCACTTCAAACACAGAAACATACTAAAAGGAAACTCAGAGCATCAGTAATGAGATTTATTACTCTAGAGGTGAACTTGGGGCACTTTAGGAAAACTGAGAAAGGATGAGCAGACATGGCCTCAAAAAACTGGCAGATAAGTGTATGTAAGAGTGACACACTTTTGGTCTTTAAGCCTGTTTTTGATCAGGTTTTTTTTGTAAGGAATTTTAATGGCAATGAAAACTATTTGCTCTCTACTAGCATCACTGCCTCTGAGGAGCCGTGAATTTTCCCATGAGCATATGGTCAAAATGCAGTCAGGAATATCTTGCTCTTTCTTAAACCAACTTCTTAATTCCAATGAAATTGATGAGTCTTAAGCACCTTCTGCTTTGTTTTCCTGACCAAGACTTAACACCCTTCCACTGCATCTTTAATATAAATACTGCTTTTATGTTCATTCCCTGTTACTTTCAAGCACACAGACCAAGCCAGCATCTTCCCTGAACCAGGCTTTTAGGAGAGCAATTCCAAAGGCTCAGGCAGGAAAACGGGTAACAGGATTCCCTCCCTCCACCCCACTCCCCCCCTAAAAATTACCCTTGCCCAGACTTAACATGTAAGCTCTCCCCAGCTTCACAAACCTCCCTGTTCCTTGAGAAAAAAAAAGGAGAGAGGAGGGAAGGAAAAGATACGTGACCAGCAGTGCAGCCTAATGGCCAACAAGACGCACACCCCGGGCGGTTTGAAACAGGGAGTCATTCCGAGTACCAAGGTCCCACCAACTGCTTTGCCCTTGGCTGCGGGAATGGCAGCTGGACACCTGGAGAGGGATATTGCTCAGGAACCCCTCGCAGCATTTAGCTTAAAAAAAGCACATCTAATCCCAGGCAAGGCACCCCTGCCAGTGCAGGGACAGCCACAGACACCAATGGCTCAGTAGCCTGGGCCCAAATCTCCCAGGTATGCATCAGCAGTGCTTACCCCCAGTGCCCCTGTCCTGTTTCCCCCATGCTCATGTCCTGCTCCCTCCATGCCCGTGTCCCACTCCCTCCATGCCCAGGGAGGCTCCATCAAGGATCTGCCCCCAGGAAGGCCAGCAGTCACCCTGGGCTCCCCGAGCATCCATTCTCATTGACACAGGCCCCTCTGGTGCCTCCCGCTTTGGGATGACAAAAAGCCTGCGGCAGGGAACCGGAGCTGCCTGGGGACAGCAGCGAGGGCTGAAGGGAAATCCCAAGCACAGCCAGCACGAGGAAAACTCAAGCCATCTCCGGTTTCTCCCCAGCCAGCCATCTGTGTCCCCTCCTGGCCGGGGGGGTTGAGCTGGAGGAGAGCAGCGATGGTTGCTCCGTGCTGCTGGGCGGTCTCCCCCCCTGCACGGGGGCTGCTTCAGCCGGCACAGAGCATGGCAGGGCGCAGCTGTGCCACGAAGCCATGTCCCCCACTGCCTGCCGTGTGAGCAAAAGTTGTAGTTTCTGCATGGTGAACGACCCAGCAATGCTGCTGGGCGTGTGAGATGATACACCTCTCTTCCATTTAGTGTTTGATATGGATCACAGTCCCTCGTTAAACCATCTAATGTTGACACTTGATGGCAGTACGCTGGTGTGAAGGGATGAGATTCAAGGTGATTTTTCTCTGAGATGCCAAAGAGAAACCTTTAGAGCCAGGTGTCTTGGTAGATGGTTTCCTTCTGCCTGCTGGTTTTTGTCCTGCCTCCAAGGTAGCCATAACATGATTCTGGAAATCTGTTGCAGTATTTGACTCACCAGCATCACAGTATCACAGTATCACAGTATCGTCAGGGTTGGAAGGGACCTCTGGAGACCATCTAGTCCAACCCCCCGCCACAGCAGGGACACCTACAGCAGTTGCACAGGACGGTGTCCAGGCGGGTTTTGAATGTCTCCAGTGTGGGAGACTCCACCACCTCTCTGGGCAGCCTGTGCCAGTGTTCTGCCACCCTCAGAGTAAAGAAGTTCCTCCTCATGTTAAGATGGAACTTCCTGTGCTCCAGTTTGTGCCCGTTACCTCTTGTCCTAAAACTCAAACAGTCTTTTAAAACAGATCTCAGTGGAGCCAGAGAGAAGAGAAACCTAGAAAGAAAAATAAATAAATAAATAAAAAAGAACGGGGACGTCCAGTGTGTCAAGTCCAGAACCACCTCAAATTGCCCGTTACCTCGGAGAGGTGGAAATCTATAACATCACCTGCCCGACACCAGCCGGGGAGCTGACCCTGCCTCTCGGCCAGGAAGGTCGGGTTTGTGCGAGGGGGGTGGGTGTGTGTGTGAGAGGGGTGGGTGTGCGGGGGGAGTGCAGGTCGCCACCCCGACGCCATCCCGGCCCCATCCCGCCCTGGCCGGGGGCGCGGAGCACCCCGCCCCCGCTGCCGGCCCCGCCCGGCCGCCAGGCGGCGCTCGCACTCGGCGGGGCGTGCGGCAGCCGCCCCTCCGCCCGCTCCCCGCGCCGCTGCCGGGGCTGACAGCGCCCCCCTGGCGGCCGGGCGGGCCCTGCGGGACCCGCGGCGCTCTCTGGGGCCCCGCCGGCGGCGGGAGAGGCAACACCGCCCCCCGGTGGCTGCCGGTGGCCGCTGCACCGGCCGCGTCACCCGGCCCCGCAGAGAGGCGTACAACCGTCAAAGCACGGCCGGGGAGGGGAGGGGAGGGGAGGGGAGGGGAGGCGGGGGGCTTCGTTTTGCTGCCCGCCCTGGGCAGGTGAGTTTTCGGCTGCGTTGTCGGAGCGTTTGCGGCTGCTGTTGCGTGTTGCCCTTGAACGCAGCAGCAGCGAAAATGAGCCCTGCAAACCCCAGCCCGGCTAGGGGATTTTGGCAAAACGTAATTTCTGATTGCTCCCACCCCACCCCCCGCCGCCCCCCCCCCCCCCAGCTTTGCTCTCACATCTGTGTGTTGTTTACATAAAAGCTAAATCCCTCCTGCAGCACTGGAAATCCCTCCATCGTCCTTAATTTGCTGCTTAGGCCCTCCCAACGGCTGCCGCCTCAGTCCCGCAGGTTTTCCCCACGGCAGGTACGCCTAGGCGGCGGCCCGCAGGCCGGGACAAGCTCCCGCTGCCCTCGCCCGGGGGGCAGCTCAGCGAAAAGCCAGCTGCAAACGGAAATTTGGCCGTGGTGCGGTTTGGGCCGAACCGGCCGCTCAGGCGGAACGACAGATGCTCTCCCCTACCTCCCTCCGAAGGGAGGCGGGGGAGAGAGGGAGACTTATAAGTTTAGAAGGAACTAAACTACTTTAATGAAATATTAATATTAAAATAAAAAGGAAATAATGAAATACATACAAAACCGTATCAAGCTCCCAGGATGACAATCACGACACCGCTGGCACTGGGGCAGTCCCAGGCTGGACTCAGTGACGGACGGGAACTGGATTCCAGATCTGCATTCAGGATTGGGATCAAAGGCAGACGAACAGACAGAGTCCTCCTCAGACGTCGGCCATTGAAGAAAGAGAGCGACAGCTGACCCTTTGATCCCTCGGCTTTTATACTGAGCGCGAGGCAGATGGGATGGAATACCCTGTGGGTCAGTTTTGGGTCACCTGTCCTGTCCGCTCCTCCCCACAGGTGGGAGCCCTCTACGCTTTTCCGCTTCCGACCCTCCAACGGGGCAAGTAACAAAGTTATCTGGCCCTGGGTGTTATAGCAATAACTATAAGCCAGAGCCTCTCTGCATACCATGCCCGGACATCAGCTATAACCATAGGTCTTGTCACTCTGAGAGTGCGAACAGTGTCTGCACAATATGCTGTTAATTTCAGTAGTTAGAAGAGGCCCAGCTGACAAGCAAAGTTACTGAACAAAAAATTCTGTTCTGTTTTTTAACTCAAACCAGGACAGGCAGCATGCTTTCTGCCCTCTCTCCTTCCCCCTTCTTCCTCACGCCCCCCCCCCCCCCCCCCTCCTACAGCTCGACACAGCAGCAGGGCAACCCCAGAGATCTGCCTGCAGCACCTGAGCTTCTCCTGCCCCTTCTGGACTGTCACGGTAAGCTGGTGACCTGCTCCCCTGAAGATCAAACAGGTTGTCAATTACTAGGCAGTGGTTCATTGTTAGCTATGTTTATCGTTGGAGAATTGACCCAGAGACTGCCTGAGGGGGCAGTTGGTGCACTCAGAAGAAGAGGAATAAAAAGGAAAGGTTGATGGGGTGGGAAATCCCACCTGTACCTCAATCGCACGCTGTCAGCTCAGTTTCATGGACCTGCTACAGGTTGCATCTCTCTGAGGAACAGTGGGGCCCAGTCCTTCTCCTCCCCTCAGAAACCAGTGCCCCCAGCCGGCAGATGAGAGCTTCTTGCTGTCAAAGGACATGGAGAAACGGCACAGTTGGCTTGGCACAGTACTGAACGCCAGCAGTCCGATTTTCTTAATGATCTCTAAGCTGCTGCGTTTAGTGGGAGTTGGGGAGAGCTGAGCTTTTTGGGGACTCTGTACCCAGCTGCTCAGCTGCAATGGTGTTCACAAAGCCAAGATGAGTAGAGCCACACATCAGCCAAAATCTAGGCATAAACACCAAGCACCTGAATGGTGCCATACCTGAAACCAGCCCGAGGTTTTAGTCCAGCTGTTAGCAGATGACTGTCTCCACAATAAAAACTACAGCCACAACTGACTGCACAGTTTCTCTGGGGATTGTTGGATGTGACCAACTCCCAGCCAAGAAGAAAGCCATGACACATAGCTCCTAAAACAAACAGTATTGCAGTCACTCTGTGTCATATAAGCCCATACCTAGATACCTCATATTAGTGCCAGCAGAATAATGAGTGTTCATCATGGGTGAGGCCCGTGCTGCTCAGGTTTTTCAAACAATGTTAAAATAATATATTTTTTTCTATGGCATGCAATGAGAAAATACAATTAAGTGCCCTGCAGAATTATACTCTTCAAAATCACCTGTTGTATTGGATGAAGTCAATATAAGATCTTCAAAGCAAGTGATTTTAACAGGAGTACATTTATTTTTGTTAAGACACTTTTGTACTGTAAAATTGCTTGTACTGTATGTAGAGCAGTAGGAGCAAGCATGGCTGTGCTCAAGAAAGAACATTATGTCAAGTGGGCTCCACATTTTGGCTAGGCACGTTATTTTGGCTTCCTTCTGAGAAGAAACCAAAGTAATGTCCTCTGAAACGATCTGGCTGTCAGTACAGATAGCTTCTTTCCTTGTTTTTCATCGGGTTTCTCAAGCTTTAGCTGGAGAGAAGATCTCGCTTGTGCGTACACAGTCCTTGGCCTGTGGGTTCAGATGAGCACTGGTTGCTGCCAAGTGTGGAAGTGGGGTTTTGGTGTTTGCTTAGAAATGTTTATCCAAAGTGAAGTTTTGGTGTTTGTTTAGAAATGTTTATCCCCTGACACAGGACAAAACATCCAGTTCACTTTGTGGATGATACTGAACAGTGACTACCAACCCTAATGGTCAGCCCTAGTCAACTCAGAAGCAAGCATTGATTTATCACACCCAATCATCATTCAATTCACATGGTTTTAATACTGCTGGAACATGTATATACATAACATATGGGTTTATTATTACTTCATGTCATCATATGGGATATTACACTATTCCATACAGTGGGATGTATGCTGTGTTCCATAAAACCTCTTTGCTACTTAGCCGCTTGCAGAATTGCTGCGTATTTTTATTGACCCAGTAGTGTTTCTGATGCATTATAGTGTTTCTCTTCCTGCTCACAGGAGAAGAATGCACAGGACAAGGGGAAAATCCACCCCAATCTCAAGCCTTCACATTCTCCCTGGAGGAACGCTGAAACTCGGAATAATTTCCTGATTCAAGAAGCTGTATATATGCACACACATGCACATATGCAGAACAGCTAACAGGTGTATTTATTTTCCTTCAAAGACAAATGGCAAAAGGTATCAGTCATCTTACGCAAGTGCTTTTGTAGCAGTCCACTTTGCACACAGATGGGAACATGTTACCATTTCCTGTGATGACATCCTGAGAGATGCCAGACCTAAGCAGGAGCACAGCTGGACAAAAGCCACTTGGCTCACTTATGAGTCTGTAAAACAGAGCTGAACCCAGACAAGGCTGATATCCACCCCTCAGCCTGGCTCTGAACCCATTAGAGGTCTGATCCTGCAGTGTTGAGAGAGCCGAAATGGCAGGGATGGGAGTGCCCAGCACATTGCAGAGTCTGGTCCTCAGGGAAGTAACTTGCCCTTTAAGAGAAGAAGACATTGCTGTCTAATGGACTGTGGTACTATGGGGATTGGTGGTTGCTCCTGGTAGCCCCTTGGCTGAGCAGAGAGGTACCCACAGGTAGAAAAGAGGGCACATTTCTGCTGCAGTGACCCTACTAGATGCAGGGAGTCAGTGGGAAAAGGCTTAAGGAAGGCTAAAGGTTGGGCTGGATTTCAGCCATCTTGGCAATGTCAAGTCTAGAAACTCAGCTTAGGAGCACAAGGTGACAGAGCTGTTTGTTCTAGAAAAGGGAAGACTCAAAATGACCATTTTAAAATTTATTTTTAAAATACGTGGTCCACCGAGAGTGAGGGGAAAAAACAATTTATTTGCAGGTTATATACTCAGGAAAACTTTCTAACGCTAAGTTTGATTAAATACTGAAACAAGTTAAACAGGAAGGCATTGGAGTCTCTTTAAGTGGAGTTTAAAAAGACGATCTGAAGTTGCTTTACAGCCTAGGGAATGGAGTATACAAGGTCTTCAGACCTCTTCAAGCAGTGCCTTTCTGTGTTTCTGTGATTAATTTTAATGTGTCCAGGAGAGGGTCAGCTAACCTGTCCACTGGTAGAGGACAGCAATGTGGGCAGTCTCTGTGGAGCAGGAAGGTATAACTGAACCAATGGACTCTTGACCAGTTGGGTTTTTGTGTGTTTTTTTTAGTTTTTACGTAGTTCAGAGACTTAGTTGGAATAGTGACACTTTTCTCCCGTGTGGGCAGGAAAGGCTTGTCAACAAGGATTATACTCCAGGCAGACATGAAGGAAAAGGTGCTGCCATTTAAATGGCAGAGGCCCCCAGTTCCCCCTCCACTCCACTGGGTGACTTCAGGAGCTCTCCTCTTGGGTCCCTGGTTCTTTCTGCACCCTTCAGGGCAGGGGCCTCCTCTTGGTTTGTACAGCAGCTTGTAAAAATAGCAGTATGATGTTAGCTGGGCTCAGAAGATGTTACTCCAATTCAGATATTAATACCCAGTACTAATAGATGTTGGAGACCCGGCTTGTGCCCTGTGGCAGCCCACGGGTGGGCTGCGTGCCACAGGATGGCAGCCGTGCACCTTGCACCGAGCCCTCCTGCAGACACCATCTCTCCACCTCCCTCTCCCCCTGCCAGATAAGCAGCTCGTAAACAGGGTCTCTTGAGGGAAACCACAGACTTTGAAAGCTGCCTCCCCTGTGTAACTACAGCTGGGTACTCAAATCTCACTTCATAGAAATTCTCAGCATTTTTAGCATAGACCTGAAGCTACCAGCAGTTTGTTTCACTGTGTCGTCCAAACGCTTGGGTTTGACAATTAACATTTCCAGAGCTGAAGCTATGCAGCAACGTGAGGCAAACAAACGCTGTGCTGAGCTCTAAGACCAGGGTGAATAGTTCCACACCAAACAAACCAAACTGTGGGGATGAGTCGATATGCTCAAGGGTAGCGGTGTCACTCAGAGGGACCTCAACAGGCTGCAAGAAAGGCTGACAGGGACCTCAAGAAATTAAACAAATTACCAAATCCTGCACCTGGGGAGGAATAGCCCCTTGCAATGGTAAGGGCTGGGGATTGACTGGTTGGGGACAGCTCTTCAGAAAAGGCCCTGGGGGTCTGGGCTGACAGCAAGCTGAGCATGGGCCAACAGCCTGCCCCAACAGCAGAGGGCCATCAGCACACTGGGCTGTTTGAACAGGAGCACAGCCAGCAGATGAAGGGAACAGATTTTCCCCATTTACTCGGTGCTTGTTAGACTGCATCTGGAGTAATGCTTGTAGTTGTGGGATTCGCTGTACAAGAAAGGCATCAATAAACTGGAGCAAGGTCAAGAGAGGGCCACCAGGACGGTTAAGGCTGGAGCACTTGTCTTGTGAGAAGAGGCAGATGGAATGGGGCTTGTTCAGCCTTGAGAAAAGAAGGCTGCAGGAGGACCTAATAGCCACCTCTCCGTATCTATCAGGAAGTCATTAAAAAGATAGAGCTAGGGTTGTTACAGAGGTGCACAATGGGAAAAAAAAAGATACACTGGGAAATATAGGAAGATCCAACTTGATAGAGGGGAAAAAAATTCTCAAACACTGGAACAGGTTCCCCAGAGATGTTGTGCAAGCCCCGTCCTTGGAGGTTTCCAAGACCTAACTGGAGAAAGCCCTGAGGAGCCTGGTCTGATGCCAGAGCAGGACCTGCTCTGGGCAAGAGCTTGGACCAGAGATCTCCTGAGGGCCCTTCCAGTTGACTGACTCTGGGATTCTGTGAAACTGCCTACCTGACAATATCCTCCTGAGTGGTAATGGCTGAAGAGCTGGGGATGCAAAAGCTGGCTCTGTACCTCATCACCTGCATAGCTGTGTGTGAAGAAGATGAGCAAGCTTTTTCAAAATGTCAAAAATTATGTGTGCAGACACAAGTGTGTGAGAGAGAAATGACTCCTGACCAGAGCTTCCCGTTGCTCCCACCTATAATGTGAAGTTGCAACATCAACCTCTATGCAAGTGAAGTCTAATAAACACAGTGTCCTCAAGTTCCTCGCAGTAAGATGAAATCACGTGTAAGACTGTGGGCCTCATCCTGTTTTTCTTGACCATTAAACTCTTGGGCATTGCAATACAAAACTTCTTTAGAAATCACTAGACCAGAAAAACACCCTCCACTTATTTCACAGTTAGCATATATACACATTTTGTGGTATATATGAAAGCAATAAGCAATAATCATGAAGAAAATCTAATAATATTTTAATAATTTAATAAACCGTGTTTTTACAATTGACAGCATCTTATATTTTTACAGTGAGGCACATCAACGGAAGGACCTTTCTTTCCTTGTGCTACAACACGGCAGTAGCAACATAAATAAGCAATGTGGTGTGTCAAGGTGGCACAGCAAGAAGCTGGCAGTAGCTCAACTTCAAACTCTCTCTCCATTTGCCCCAGGGACAGCTCAGCCCTGCACAAAGGAAGGATGAGCTAGCCTTAGTAACCTATAATTTTCTTCTATATTGCTTGTGCCAGATGATCATACCTTGCAAGAAAAGATTACAGTGTGGTTAAGGGAAGACTCTTTATTGGTTTACCCTTTTCCCATGTTTTGTGCTGTTGAATGACAAAAGCAAACAATGCTCACTTTTGAGGATGTTCATTCAAAGTTCCTCCAAACCTGTTGGTAACAGGTCCTTGGAGTGGAGCTGCATACAGGTCTCACACCCAGGTTCGCTCAGTTTCCATAGCTGGCCTATTGAGCTGGCTGTCAGCCAGACCCTTTCTTAAATTGCTTGACAACACCCAATGGACCCAAAGGAAGACTGAAATTACCAGAAAATAAAAAGGTACTTTGTGGTAGCCCTAAAGAAAAACATAAATCTAGTGATGGTTTGAAGCAAAGAGGGAATGAAGGTCTTCCCCCATTAGATGCATCCAAGGTGCATCCAAGAAGGGCAAAATGGGTTTAAAGTGGAGTTTATCCTGAAATACAACAGACTTTCTGATAACTGTATACAGAAACAAATTTGCCACTACCTTACATGTGATGTAAGACAAAGTGTCTCTTATTGTGTAACATCAACAGCAGAGAAGCACTCTAGTGAACAGATCCTATGTGCTCCTCATATTTGCCTAATGCCCAGCTGACGCATTTATTACTAAACAGGGTTCTCCAGAGCATCTCTCCTCCAGGAGCTAAATGGGCATCTTGGAAATTCAGGCGTCTGAACGGAATTCTGATGGGCAGAGAGTGAAATACTCCTCCTTCAATTCCAAATAAGGGTGAGAGGGGACTGAAGTCTCTCACGCACCATCTCTTCCAGGGGAAAAAATGTACAGACACAAATCCCAAATTCACAAGTCAGACAACTTGCCTGAAATACCAATAGTATAATTGGATGGATCTTTTCCTTTACATTTCCATATCTAATATCTCTTGTAAATGAGTAGGTGGGGCTTGAATCACAGCAGCATTTTAGTGTCTAAGTTCCACTGGTTTCAGTGACGATAAAATGCCCATATACTTCTCTGAATTGAGCCTAAATGACACTCTAATTCTTGGCTTTGGCTAAATGCCCTTGCTGAGGTAACAGCATCAGCAGTTCTCAGAGGGCTCTTGAGCATGTAAAGGCCAGGCATTGTTTTTGAAAAAGCAGCAAATATCTTTTCATTTGAATCACAGCAATTCTTACTCTTCATTCCCCGCGAGTTCCTGTCAGAGTACCTTTGCCCCACCAGCATGTTCCCTCGTGGTTTTTTTAGGATGCTCCCACTGCATTTCCTTGTGAAGCCGCTTATGACTGGCCTGTCCTTACAAATAACCCTTCTGGTTATTCAGGCTAGTTAGTACCAGGCTAGTTAGTACCAGGCTAGCTGTAGAGATTCTAGCTTTCAGTAGGTACTCTCCTGCAGTAACAGTGTTGTAAAACATGCCACAAAGATGTTGTTTTCATGCTGGGTCATGGAGAAGCATCCACAGCGCTTGAGCCATGGCTGAGAGCTGCATTGCTCTCAACCTCCACTGAGGTTGAGCCTCTGTTCGAGCCTCTGCTAGGCTGTGAAATGAAAATTTCCAGTTACTCCTTCCAGTTGGGTGAGCAGGCTTTCAAACAGGACCTGGTTTTTTTTGTTTTAAACCTACATACAAAGCCCCTGGGAAGCAGGCAGAGCAGAATCCGTCCCATGGGGATGGTCACGGGACTCCTCAAACGGAGGGCCAGTGCAGTGCTGGGAAGGGAGCACAGCACGCCGGAGGTCCCGTCTCCCTCCCTGTGTACCAGGCTGGCCATCCCCCTGCCAACACGGGTCACCAGCTCCCACCGCTCGGCTACACCCCGGCTCCCCTCCTAGAGCAAGCCGGGAGGCCGTCGGCCACCTCTGAGCATTCCCAAGCGAGCCCTTTGTGTACGACGGGGCACCCGGCGGCGTGCGAGCAGAGGTAATAAGGACAGGTAGGGATCCCGCCGCGGTGGCGTAAATGATCGGGGTAGACCTTGGACCGCTCTCCCGGTTGTCAGGGGAACGGCATGGGTTGCCGGCCTGCGAAAACATAAAAGAGCAGCAGCGAGTGGGAGAGGAGGCACTGCCGCCTGCCCCGCGGGCTGACCCCGCTCCCAGCCGCCGCCGAGCATCCCTGCCTCGGTAAGCTCGGCCAAGCGGGAAGCCGGGCAGTGACGAACCCATACGCCAGCATCTGGAGAAAGAGTAAGTCGCTATCTTTGTTTCAGCTCTAAAAGAGGGGGGGATAAATAACTGAGGAATGTTTGATAGCTTGTATTTTTATAAATGAGGCTGTTTCTTTTCCAGCGCAATTATTTCCTTGCCGGTAACTCTCTTCCTGGCAGGTATTTTGTTTCAGATTTGTTGTTTTGTAATCACGGTGAAATAACAGATTCTGCAAAGTTTGTCCTTTCTATGTTGCAATTGTTTATACGCTGTATCTGTATGCCTTAGGTAATAATTAATAGCTCTATGAATAATAACCACAAAGCACGGTGGAATGGTTTTGCTCCATGTTGCGAATACTTCTTTTAGGCAAATCTTTAAAGGTGACAGAAGTGTTGGTGGGAATTATTCCAGTTGACAGGAGTTGAGTCATTTTATTCAGCTAAAACTGCCTTGAGAAGAGCACTGGAAGAGGAGTATCAGGGGGAAAAGCAGCTAGGACCTGTGTTTTATTCTGCCATTTAATTTATAAACCAAGCCAGTGATACAGTAAGGACAAAACAAAGTAAATACACCGTCTCTGTATAGCTCTGGAGTCTCAATGGCAATGACAACATCCGAGTGAGTGAACGGGAGCTGAGATACACAGCACCAGGAGGCCCTACTCCAGTTTCAGTCTCCAGCTGCTTAGTCACCATTAACATTTCATAACAGCTTTCTATCATGCAGCTTTCTCCTCTCACATCTTTTTTTCTTAATTTAGCATTTGAACAATAGAAAATAAAGTGTTAAAGTACGGTTTTCATGCCATTTTCATTCATGAAGTGAGCCTTATGTTTTGGGTTTGGCAAATCTTTAATTTAGCGTAATGCTTAACTTGAACTTTTATCCAGGTCAAGTTAGGAAGAGCACTGGGAAATAATAGCAAAAAGTTGCAGTCAAGCTTTCTTGCCTAAAGTTCATTCACTGTAAGTACCCGTGCTCTGTGAGTAGTTAGTTTGACGTAAAAAAAAATATGAGAACTTTAAAAAGTGGTTTTAAAATTAATTTTAGTACTTCAGTGTTCAAGTACTGAGTTTGAGCCACCAGGGATAACTCTGGTTTTCAGGCAGTGCTGACCACCCATCCTGGGGACACCTGATTTCCCAGAAGGTGTCCCTTCCTAGGGACAGACAAATAAACAGGGATTTGATTGCGCATACCTTACAGTTACAGAAGTACTTATTGTATGAAAATGTGAGGCATTTGTGCACTCGTGAGCATACAAATTCATGCTTTATGCATGTGTATACGCTCTTTTTTTTTTTTTTTGAATACTCAGACTTTAAATCCCAGGAAGCACAACCCCCCTAACATTGTAGTTTACATACTTTCAGTGCATTTGGAGTCAGCACCAGTACTGAAGGAAATTGTATTTGCTAAGGCTTCTCTTTTAAAAAAAAAAAAAAAATTAGCCTGTTGAAAGGAAAAAGGCTAGATCGTTCAAGAAGTTAATGAGGAAGTTATTGAAAAGTACTAATCTATAATTTACAGTAGAAGTAAGATCTTTTCACAGTGTAACATATAACTGGGGTTTCTCTTTAACAAAAAGCCAGGGAATGATTTTGTATTCCTGACACTTTTTTGGTACAGGGCTCTCTCATAAGCATCAGGACAAGAGTTTAAGCCACTACCGCTTCCATTATTTGAAAGCTGCAGAAGGCATTGCAGAGAAATATCAAACAGTCAACAGACTGGAATAGCTGCCTGGTTAAATAGCAATAGGAAGAAACTTATTTTTCTGTAATGCTTTCCCTCTGAGACTCTTAAAACACTTCATAACCACTGAATAGAAAACTGGGACTTGCAGTCATAGGTTGTACTATCAGGCAGGATGGAGACACACTGCCATAATGGCACTGCCAGAAATAAAATTCTGGGTTTCCATTTCATTAGATCAGATTTATGCCACTGATTTCAATCCGGTTACACAGGTGTAATGACAAATCCTGCCCACGGTGCTCAAGTGGCTAAGGTATGTTTGATCTGCTTTGTAAAGCTGTGCAGGATAGTGCTCTCCTCCCGAGTTGGTAAAGCTCTATACTACTTTCTTCCCACTTTTCATTTATGTAAATGCTTATCCTGGTGCAATTCAAAGGTGAATACCCAGGTCACTGTGTGTCAGCTTTCCCGGACAGCACGTACTGTGCACACCTCCAAGCTGGAATAGCTCCAGGGCTGTTCTGGCAAAGCAAATCCTGCCACTCATCTTGGTCCCTCGCTCTGTATTAGGAAAAGTGCAGACTGCATGTGTGAAACGGGGCATGAAAACGAAGGCCTTACACATGCATCCTTTCTGCTCTCTCAGGGCTGGGAATAATCAGACTGTGACCTGCCGAGGGTGACCTTCATCCGGGGGAAAATGGGAGGTATCACCACTCCCAATTCTTCCTCCTTTCCCTTGAGTTTTCTCCTATTAATCCACCTTCCTGCAGTTACATGTCACAACTTTCCCTGCTGTAATGTTTGCCTCCAGTATGGACAGAAGTTTTACATGGGATGCACAGGCTTGATGATTCTGCAGAGGTGTTTTTCAATGAATTGTCTGCCCCGGAACCTGTGTATACCTGAATACCAAAATACCCATACAGGAACATTTTCAAGGGTCTCTTTGTTGTTCAAGTTCAATGAAACAGAATTGCCTATTTTATCTTGCATTTTTGTCATTGCTGGGAAGGAATTTGTTCTGCTACGCTTGACAGCACCACTGCTACAGTACTGGCAGCTCAGCCTAATGACAGCAGCCCAGGCTTTTGCCACACAAGAAAATGCAAATACAATTTTCAAGTTATTGACAACAAGCACGGCTCACGCTGCAGCCTGAAAGTCTGTACAACATCAGCTTTTATCACAAAGTTATTCTCCTATGTTTATCTGTGGAGTAACTAAATAAATATGGCAATTGTTTAAACAAAGAGACGGAAAACAAAATACCTCTCTCTGTTATCAGCCCACTTAGGGAACTCCCAAAACTCCCACAGAGTAAAAAGGTCAAATCCAGCATTTTGTTTCCCTCAAGGCTTGAGCCTCCCTAGGGCTTTCTGGTCAGATAACATTGCTGCTCTGCAGTGAAGACTCAGACTAGACTTATTACAGCACTGACCCTTTGCATTTTACATAACCCTTTACATTTTCCCGTAATCTTGTATTTTAACACCTGCTTAGTTCAGTAGATGTTAAAAGCTAACCTCACCCTTTCTCATGTGCATACCTCTCTGCAAACCAGAGACATTATTTTGTTCAGTTACAATTTAACAATAAAGGTGTTTTTTTTCCCAGAAGATCTGATAGGCTTTCAAGCAAATTGTTAGCATTATCTTTGAGGGGAAAAGAGAGGAGTTCAGTTTACTCTTTCAAATGCCAAAGAAATTGCCCTTCTAAAACCTCAAGTTAGTCATGACGTGCACACAGCACAGCCACCCAATGGGAGCCCTGTGCCATCTTTAAAAACCCTTTTTTCAACAAACATTTTACAGGTTAGATCAGTATTAAATATGATCAAAAGAGTAGAATCATAGAATTGTCTAGGTTGGAAGAGACCTTAAAGATCATCAAGTCCAACCATCAACCTAACACTGCCAAAACCACCACTACCAGCACTACGTCTACCTATCTCTTAAATACCACCAGGGATGGCGATTCCACCACTTCCCTGGGCAGCCTGTTCCAACGTTTGACAACCCTTTCAGTGAAGAAAGAGTACACAGATGAAGGCAAGACTGCGGCGTGTTTTGCTCCTTAGAGTAACGGGAGCTTGTCTGCACTTCTCTTCCCCCTGCCTCCCTTTTGAGGTTTCTGCACAGCAGGCGAGTAATGCGTCGGCGCCGGTGAGATCAGCCCCGATAAACTGCTGTACCTACCTCCTTGCTGCCACCTTCACTCTGGAATGCGATGTATTTTTTGACACAACCCTCCCATACCTGCATGCAAACAGGAAAAGAAAGGGGCAGTCTTCGCAGTTCTTCTAAATGCTTTTGGCATTGTCCAGCCTTTCATGCTATTTTGATCTAAATTGGGTGGTTTTGGTATTCATCCTGTGTACGTTACTCAAGCTGCACAAGATTATATGGATTTAAGCTCCTCTTTGCTTAATGCAGCACTTTCACATAGGCACATGTTAACACAAGTGATCAATGAGGGGTTTTAATTAGGTTTTTTTCTGAATAGAGAATGGAAGAAAGCACCCTGTGAAGAAATTAATTGTATAGGCTTGGGACTTCCATTGAATAGGATTAACTTTCCTTGAGACAGTAGCATTCTCACACAACAGTCAAAGGCTTTTTATTGCTTTTTTGCAGTTTTCTTAATACACAGATCTGCAATTAGCAAAAAAAAAAATAATAATAGTGGAACGATCAAAGCAAATTCAGCAACGTGAAATGACACTATTACTAAATAAGCATTGAAAATCTCCTTTAGCTATCAAAACCTGCGAAGAAAAAGGACTGAGGACGGAATCTTGTGCTAGAAAACTTTTGGGATAACATGTAATAAAACAGGGGTTTCAATGCTGGAAAGAGGATACACATCTAAAAACACACATAGTTGAAGCAATCAAACTGCAACCATTTTCTGCTGGTATCTACATCTAGTCCGATTTTCACTTGAAAGGTCCCCCACTCAGGACAAAACTGAACAAATTATTTGCCAGATTTCGATCACTCAAAAATGTCTTTTCAGAACCAGATTATTGCTACCAGAAGCGAGTAAAATCTCCCTAAAATCACTAGGATTTTTGTTTGCTGCTAAGCAGAGAATGCAGCTTCTTCTCCTCCCTATCACGGAGATCCCAGCTCCAAAGCAGCGGCTGCCTTCCCCCTCCCCAGGCCAGCACTGCAGGCTGGAGGCACTCTGAGGCAGCTGCTGGGATCTTGTTTTTCTCCAGTTTTTGCACCAAAGGAACAACTCATTATTGAACAACTAATACTGGATTGGATACAAACCATGCAAATCAGGAGAAAAAGCAGAAGCAGAATGGGTGGCTCTTCTAGAGAAATGCTGCTCCTTTTCTTTTACTTTCTGTCAAGACATGCTTGTAAAGTCAGCAAAAAAAACTGCCCCAGAACCTGTTTTGTACCCTTTCTGTACATTCTGCCCTATTAAAAAGCTTCCTGATTTGTTGAGGAAGGCTTCCTGCTCCTTCCTTTTCCTTCATTCCTCCATCCCATCTCTGGGCTGCACTTGCCTCTCCCCCACCCAGCCCCTTATCGCCACCTTTCCCCCTTCTTCCCTGTACAGCTGCCTCCTTCACCCACAGCTACCTCCATGTGTGTTCCGCCATACAGGCTGCTGGGGCTTCCTCCTCATCCACCTGCGTCTGCTGGGTCTGTGTGCTCTGGGGTTTAGGTACTGTGTCCTGGTACTCCTAGACATGCTTTACTACAAACTTATGTAGTTACGCTCTTGGTGCTTACAGCTGACTGTTCTCCAAGGAATACTTGTCTACAGGAGCCTACAAGGAAAACTGGATGGTAGCTTTGGACTTCAGGAAGCTTAAATGCCAGAAGAAAATCACGAAGATGATACTAATCACCAAAGTCTTCTTTGTGATCAACAGCTTCAGGCCAATTAAGAATCTCTTGATCTTGAACACATCCCATTTCCACCTCCTCATTTCCTAGAAAGCCCTTGCAGTGGCAGAGCTTCTATCAGTATGCTTTTTGTAATCACTGAATCTTTGCCTTCCGATACCTGAACTGAGGTATCTGTTCAATTCATAGAAACCAAAACTCACACTTCAAAACCTTTCTGAGGTGTTTTAACGCTGTGATTGGCAGGTAACCACTGGGGAAACACTGTCAGCTGCTTGGATGAGAACTGGATCAACTACCAGTAATTTCCATGGGGCAGTGGTACTACTCTAATTGCTATTCAAGGCACTCAGTCATTCTCATACACTTACTTAATTTCTCTCTTAATTCTCAAACACCAAATGCTTACCACATTGTGACTCTGCACAGCAAGGTGGTCCAGGGGGCATTACTCAGCAGCTATTTATCTACTAGTTTTACTCACCTCTTGTTTTTTCCACTTCTAATTGTATTTCCAAAACCGGACTATATAAAGATGGTAAGGGAAGGAAAGTAGGCTTTACCTCCAATTTACCTATGCAGGGGGTGGATTTGTTGAAGGTTGCAGCTGTAAGAAAAACTGGCTGCTAACTGATAAAAGGAAAAGTTGCAATCACAGCATATGATTTCAAAACACTGTGCAATTGTTAGTTGACTGTATGACACCAACTTAGAAAAAGTATCAGTGCAGTTGGGTGAGGGGCATGTTATTATATCCCACCTGTGCGCCACTTGAGACATGGTTGTTTGGGATGTTGTTAGAATACCACCATGAAGAAACCATGTTGTTAGAATAAACCATCATCTGTTTGGACAAAGTATTTCTTTGCTGCATTGGACAACAAGATGAAACCAAGGTGGTATTACTTCTGCTGGAGGTCATCTTGCAGGCTGGTAGAGCTCTAAATTCTTTCACCCAAAAGTTTAAACCAAGCCTTCAGCAACAGCACAAGTCTCCTACAGCGCATACCACATTTAGGCTACAGGGCCATTCTGTGTTTTAATCAAAATGTATTTATCAATCAGCTCACTGCAACTGGTTAATAAACAAGTTCAATCACTTCTGGTATGGAAATGAGTTACCATTTTTATTACTCCAGCCACTTTCAAGGACTGATGAACATCAGGTATCAGGTTGGACAGGAATGACTGTCTAAAACAGCTGAATGGAACAATTATATGGAAGTAAAATGCAGATCAGCTCCTTCTTAGCTTGAGCTTCTGTAGGCAAAGGAGTTATTCTTTGCACCAGAACAGATACAGAAAAGCAGATAGGTTTTGGTTACCCATCTGTGAGGGAAGACCATTCAGATAATTTGCCAAGTTCAGATTTGAAATAGCATTCTCATTTCTTGAGTTCAGCAATCTTCTAGTATAAACTGGAAAGCTGGAAAATGCTTATATGACTTTTATAGGATCGCTATACCTGCTATGCTATGTTATGCAAGGAAATATCAAATGGCTTATGGAAACAAGTTGTAAAATCCATTGTGTCAGGTGGATGAATCTTTAAATAGCTATAGATTTTAAAAGTTTTAAGTAGAAACAACACCTGTAGATCTTTTCTTCATAACTGTATGATAAGCCTCCTTTTGCCAAAGTTGGTAGCATAGCAGAAGAGTAAGACATAGACCGAGTCTGTTGGGTTGTTTTATTACTGAAATGCTGTCTCCTAGCCATAATTAAGGAATAAGGCTGCAGAACTAGTCAAACACATGCGTATTATAAATGCATATGATGAAATCATTGCTTAGTCTCTGAATATGTACTGACTATATCGGACGTCTAGCTAAGCTAGGGAAGAAAAGGTGGCATATCCACCAATTTTCCTCAGAAATTTGTATGGAAATTCGTGACATTTAGCATGATCTGATGCTTTCTTTGGGTTCTATAGGTTATACCTAAAAATATTTTAGTGAGCTTAATGGATAACTTATCTCTGTTAAGCGGAGTGGGTAATGCTCAGAGAGAGAGCATGGTGGAAAGACATACTCCACAGCCCAAATTCTCCGTTTTTCTGAAGATGCTCCATCATTCTTTGTAAATTTGGAGATGATGGAGAACACAGACCCACAACAGGCATGAGAATCACCCCCTATTTTCTTTTAGCTTAATGGCAATATTACAACAAAGGGCATTTGTGTATCTCCAAGAGCCCTACTGAAGGCATCGTTGCATTACAGGCAATCCAAAATATAAGGAACCTATGCAAAGGAGGAAGATTTTTTGAAAATAGCTCTGCTAGCTTTTGCAACTTCAAAAGTACTCCCTGAGAGACAAAAGGTTTATTCTTTGTGTAGCTCACCATGACATCAACACACCAAGTGAAAAAAAAAAAAAACCACGAACATTAACAATTCTCTGTTTCAGTCCTTTCAATGATTAAACTCAGATCATCTCAACCATTTTGCTCCATAATAACGTCTTCCCAGACTTTTAG
This sequence comes from Pluvialis apricaria, assembly GCA_017639485.1. Lineage (NCBI taxonomy): Eukaryota > Metazoa > Chordata > Aves > Charadriiformes > Charadriidae > Pluvialis > Pluvialis apricaria. Next base: position 105,049,117 of record CM030007.1, read on the forward strand.
TGAAAAGAACCTCTTGCTGAGTTGTGACCCTCTCCCTCCTAACTGCCTTCACAGCTGTAATAATTCAAAAAGATACAACTCAGAGGCATCAAGTTAGTGCAGTTAAGCTTTATCTGTGCTTTACTTTGCTTCTTCCTTGCAAGGCAGCTCCCCCACCCCTAAAAATTAAAGCAAACCTTTTTCCAAGCCTCAACCAGTGCAGACAGCAAAGTAATTTGATTAAGAGCCACATAAGCCATATTTTTCTGTAGATAATTGGTAGCTTAAGTAAAGGCGCATTGCAGGTGACTTTGACACTTCATGGACAGACAACCTGCAACATATATTTCACTGCTTGCATATCACTCACCAAAGCCACACAGAAACTAAATACTGAGAACGGAATTGATAGCAATGTTTCTATGTTGCAGGGAGCCGAAGAGGACAGCAAGTATTTCTGGAGATAACATTTCCTGGAATGCCGAGATTTAGAATTTTGTTTGGATTTTGATGGGTGAAGCCCAAATGCTATCAGCTAAGCTCAACTTCAAAGAGAATATTCTTTGGTTGGCTGCAAGACAGTAGAGAACTAAAGGATCTCCACTCTTCAGGTACTCAAATATCAAAAGAAATCAAGAGTTAAAACTACTGAGGATGCATCAAAGTATTTTATTCTAATATTTTATGACTATTAAGTCCTCACATATTATATGGAAAAAGCAGTATCACCCCTTTTGATGCAGGTGGGAGTCTAAAATGCAGAATTGTCGAGTCTTCGATTAAAATCTCTTTTACTTAGTTCAAACTCATATTGTTAACATTGTCTAGGAATTCTTCTTGCAAATATTACCTCCAAAAGAGATAAATCCAAATAATTTCACTGAGTTGGGAAACAGTGGTGATATTACAGCTTTCTATTTATCACAACTGCTAGCCATGGTTAAGGGCTGAGAAAATAAGTACAGTGTGGATGTTTAGTAATAGGATTTTCATTGTGATGCATGATTAGATGCCTACATACTGGAGACCAAATTAATCTAGCATTAATGATACCAGAACAGCTACAGCTTCGATGAGTCTGACCTTTGAAGTTAAACATTAGCTAACGGTTGGACTGGTATTTGTGGTATGTTCCACAACATGGATTAAATATTTAAGCATTACAACGTCTGTATCCTCCATTTAGGAAAGCAACATACTAAATTCAGGGAGCGCATACAGAATTAAATCACATTTGAGTCAGTTTGCATACATTTACACTATATAGGTCTTGTGTAAGAATGGCCATAATCTGTCAGACTAAAGGTCCATCTAGTCAAGTAGCCAAATCCATGTGCAGCTGTAAGAAGGTGCATAGGAGAGACTCTGAATAGGACAAGACTATGTGATACCTACTGCTGTAACTTTCTTTGCCTCCAGCTATTTTCACGGGGAGGGGGGCTTTTGTAGCCAGGTGTGGTGCCTGTGTACATGATAACGGCAGTGGACTTATCCAGTCCTGCCTTGAATTTGGGAAACCTTTTTGCACCCCCAACATCCATCAAGACAGCTGTGACCCTACTGGTTTTATTTGAGATGTCTTGCTCTTGTTTTTGGAAGAAGCAGTGAAAAACTGATCTTTACCCACCACCCCCACGTTTTTAGTGCTGTTATAGTTCACCACCATATCCTGCCTCAACCATCTCTTTTCCACCTAGAGTCCTACTGTACCTAGTCCCACCTTACTTAAAGGGAAGCCCTTCCATATCTTGTCACTCTTGTTGCTCTTCTCTGAACTCAAGTTCTGTGACATCCTTTCTGAAACGGTGGGATCTGAACTGCACACAATAGGCAAGTGTCAGCAAGCGACTTATGCAGTAGCTCTTTCTCTTTTTTTCCATCATTTTCCTATTACATCTTAACAATTTAATTACTTTTTGACTGCTGTTAAGCAATAAGCAGATGTTTTCATGCAACTGTCTATCACAAGCTGAAGATCTCATTCCTGGAAAAGATCCAGTGGTAATGTCTGGCCGAGAGTCCACCATTTCTTATGTGCAGGTTTTTCTCCCATGTGCACATAACTTTCCCTTTTCTTCCTTTTCCCATGGACGACAAAGTCCTGGTCATTTATGAACCCTCACAGTTTCTACAGATTCACTGACAGGAGACTGAACTTGAAAGAAAAAAAGGAGAACTAGAGGACTATATCATGTATAAGTGAGAAGTATGGAAAGTAGGACACACACTATTCTGTCAAGATGCAGTTCTGTGAGTTTTTCTTAAACTTAATATTAGTCAAAGGACACTCTCACTTGAATTTTCAGCAGGAACTGAGTTTAAACTGAGCTTGAGACACTGGAATAGGTTGCCCAGGGAAGTTGTGGAGGCCCCACCCCTGAAAGTGTTGAAGGCCAGGCTGGATGGGGCTTTGAGCAACCTGGTCTTGTGGAAGGTGTCCCTGCCCATGGCAGGGGGGTTGGAACTAAATGATCTTTAAGGTCCCTTCCAACCTAAACCATTCTATGATTCTAAAACATTTAGATCTAAATCACATACCTGGTAAACTACCATGCATATGATAGCGCTAATGACTAAGAGAACTTTAGTGTGTTCCTAAAGACACTCTCCTTTAATTGTCTGTTAAATGACCATGAAGTTTATAGCAGATTCCACTGTCAAATGATGGAAGATTGAATAATAGACAAAAACAATTTGTGTTTTTATTACAAATACTATTATTTTCCTGTTTATCTGGTATGTTTCTCCAAAACTGTAGGCGTATTGCCAGGTTTTCTGAGATGCTGGAGACATGCATTCCAGACATGGAGCAATCTTTTCACATGCTAAAGGACCAAATTCTGCCCAGTGCATGCCCTACTGATGCCTTCACTAGGACCTGACATCTTTGGTCAAAATTTGGCTCTAATGTCTCTTGGTGCTTCAAAACAATTACAGTCAAATCAGACAAACTTTCCAACACCTTATAATTTGTGTCAAGAAATTACATTCTGCATCATTGCTTGTACCATCATCTAATAATATGCCAGAAGAACCCAGATGCTTCCACTAAGATCCAGCCCTGCTCTGCAAACCAAAGAAGTGGTGGCTGAGAATCCAAGACTCCCCACCAAACATGCTCCCAACCATTTGAGGGGGAGCATGGCTGGGATGGAAACTTGCTCCGTTGTCATAAGCATGTGTGGAGGTGCTGCTTTGTTTTGCCAGGTTCAATGAAGGGGGGCAGAGCAACCAACGAAGCCAGGATCTATGCTATGCTACTTGCTGTGTAGAGACACAGCGAGAGATAGTCCTTGATCCCCAAAACTTACAGGCTAAGGCTGGGGTAGATGTAGCTTCATATGGATCAAAAGCCGGTTTTATCAGACTACCACATAGCTCAGGGTATGTGCTGAACCCAGCAGCGCTTCTGCCCTTAGCCATGCATTCTTTTTTTCCTTTTGCGCAGCATATCCCACGCTCAGTTTAAAGGGAAGGTTATCACAACCCTTACGTAGCAATTCAGGTGTAAAACAAAACGCTTGTCTTTAGCCCTTCTCAGACTGCCTCACTCGGGGAAGTGGACAACGGGGCCATTTGTCACCCCTATCTGTTGGGAAGCAGACAGAGAAAGCAGAAAGGAGTAATGAGCAGGAGAAGTCCTGTCCTTTCCTTCACACTGGGCAGGTTGAGGAGCTGCTTGGATAGAGAACAGGGTGTCCAAGCTGTCCCATATGCAGATGAAACCATTTAGAGCAAAAGAGGAGCAAAAGACAACTCCCAAACATGAGCCACAATTCATTTTTCTGAATCAGTGTAGCTGTGCTTCCCCTCTAATGCAGGGCAACCTGCAAAACCGCAATACGGTTCTGAATAGATGAGACAGACAATGAATGGGAAAAGCAAAGTAATATTAACCATTGAGTGGTCTTTAGTATAATAAAGAAATTGTTTTTCCTCAGTAGGTAAAGCCAAGTGATATAATTCACTGAGTAAAAGGAGGAGACACTTGGCAGCTTGGCACCAGTACTAATGAAGCCAATAGCCTTCTCTGCTTTCTCCTTTTGGCTGGCTCTCCTTTTGGCTGGCTTCCTTGGCATACACATCACTGGCAGTTTCGTGAGAAGTCAGAAGAACCATACGCTAATTTTCACCAAGGAAAACACAATTCGCAACTGCAGCTGCTCGGCGGATATCCGTGATTGTGATTACTGCCTGGCAAACTTGATGTGCAATTGCAAAACGGTGCTGCCTTCTACCATGGAAAAAACTACCTACAACAGCCACCTGACCATTTGGTTCACAGACACCCCTGTGCTGGAGATGCTCCTCAACTTCACAAGGGTGTGGGATTTGAAGCTGTCCTTCTGTGGTACCACTCCTCTCCCAACAGAATACTTGGCCATCTGGGGACTTCGAAAGCTGCGGGTAAACAAGGTCAAGGGACGATTTCCAGAGCAAAGTGTAACCATCTCCAGCAGCAGCAACAACGAAAAAGAAGACTCGCTTGCGGTGCACAACAAAGACAGGCAAATGCTTGTATATATTTCTTTTCTGGATACCTCGCTTTTCAATGGATATTCTTTGCTGAAGTCATATAGCGTGGAAAATGTCTCTAGTATCACGGAGTACTTTCCCAGCTTGCTGTACTCTGATGTTTTCTCAACCTCAGATAACAAGAGCTATGTTGTAACATTCATTTACTGAGTTATTTAACATATTCAGTAGTGAGAGGCATGGCAAACTGCTAAGAGAGAGATGGGATTTCTTTAAGTCTGTCTGGTTTGGCCAGGAGGAGCTGTTATGGGATGGACAGTTCTGACTGAGAGCACTCTACAAGGAGGTGCCTAAAGTAAGACAGACACATCAGATGAATTCATGCTTTCCTAAAGAACAAAGAAAATGTGAAACAACTGTTTTAGAAAGCATTGCTATAAATTCTTTTTATATATTGTAAGCTAAGAATTGAAATCTGAAGATAAATTTTGTTTCAAGGTTGTGCCTCAGGCAGAAAAAGACATAGCCATGTACCTCCAGTTGAAGAAGAACCTGAGCCTCACAGAGAGTCACTCGGGTTAGATGGCAGCTCCGGAGGTCTCCAGTCCAACCCCCTGCCCCAAGCAGGTCCACCTCTGGGATCAGACCAGGCAGCTCAGGGTTTTCTGCAGTCGGGTCCTGAAAACCCCTAAGGACAGAGCCTGCACAACCTCATTGGACAACCTGCTCCACTGCCTGCCTGTCCTCATGGGGAAACGCTTTTTTTATGTGTCAAACTCAGCCTTCCCTTCTCCAGGCTGGGCAAGCCCAGTTCCCTCACACTTTTCTCACAGCCACACGCACCAGCCCCTGACCATCTTGGTGGCTCTCCGCTGGACCACTCAAGTTGATCCATATCCTTCTTGCACTGGAGGGGGCAAAACTGCATGCAGTACTCCGCAGTACACTAGTAAGTGCTGGGACAAGGGGAATAATCCCTTTTCTCCATCTACTGGTTGTGCCCTTGTTGATACAGCCCACTGCTGTCAGGTTCAAGGGCTGTGAGCTGGTTACAGGCTACTCAAACTGGGAGAGCAGCAGCTGTCCTTTCCCTCTGGTACTCGGTCAGAGCTGGGAACCCTCTGCTGGGGCTGGGTGACGCAGCCTCATATGAAAGCAGGGACGGGCGACACAGGCAGCCTCCAGCCTCAGCACACAACCGAAGGTGTGTTTGGGGGGTGACCAGGAAGCTGTGTTCTCTGCCAAGCCATGGCACACATCATGGGGAAGCACTGGGCAAGAGGCCACCTGACAGGTGAGACACCATGCTCACAAAGATGTTTTTCCCCAGAAAAGGCCTGTCTCTTGCACGTTGAGTGTGCCGACGCCTGCAGTTTCCCCAAACGCAGGGAATTTGACTTCATCTTTTGTGATAATGGCAAGGTCTGCTCATGTTGTCCCCTGTGAGAAAGGAGAAAGACCCCATCCAACAACTCTCATCTGTTAAGGGAGGCGAGGCTTCTGGCACACATGTAGCAAACAATTTTTGGACGCATTGCAGGAGAAAGATTGCCATCCCCTGAAAAACATACATTGGGACTATTTATATAGCCCAAAGTCTGCTCCTTGCCCATGTCTGCAGGATTTGCATGCTATGAGATACGATTAAGGCCAGGATCCATCTATATCGTACAATAAAGGCTTTGGAATAGCAAGTCCTAACAGTCTTGCATTGGCAGCAAAGGATTACATGAAATTGGGATAAAATATGTGTACTGAAGGGAATGGCTATCGAGATTCTGAGGAACCAATGAATTTGCTTCAACAACTTTAAAGAAAGACTTTTTCTATCACTGTAATCAATGATGGAGCAGTTTTGTTAGAAAGCAAAACTTAATTTTTCAGAATACTTAAATACACACACACCTTCCATTACTGTGAGCTGTCCCACTGAAATCAACAATGCAGTAACTATTGAATTAATGGAGTCTATTTGCAATTGCAAATTAACAGATTTAAGCACATGGGGGCTGGAAGGATGGGGATTGAACTCGATTTAACTCAACCAGAGAACTATTAAATCAGCTGTTGTAAAGACACTGTTTCCTTTGTCAGTACCTTGGCAACAAATCATAAGCGTTCGCCCCAAATCACAAATATTTCTAGTGATACCTCTCGTGATTGTGTCACAGGTTACAAAACGGTTAGGAGCTGGAGCTGGGCTGACAGAGATTGGCAGCGGGGTGTGCATGTGTGTTCTGAGCACATTACATGCCTGGAAGGTATTACAGACACAGGCAAATAATTCATATTGTCTGCCCAGGAATCCCATGCTCCGACTGTCTGTGCAAGAGTACCAACCTTGCCTTCACAAACTGGCTAGTCACTAATCCTGCACAGGATAGTGTTGTAAAAAAAAATTATATAAATAAATAGAGCTGGCACACACAAATGTATTGATTTCTAAATGTTACCAACCCTCTCGTTAAAATCTGGGAAAATCAAACCGAAATGATCTTCAGCAAATTCACTAACTGAGCCTCTGCTGCCCTCTAGTAAAAAATGTGCTGAATAACACAGTACATCCACATTGCCATGACAGCAGTGGTCGGCTGCCGCTACTGTTCAAAATTCACACATGGCAGCAGTAACTGAGAATGTATGTATTCTGGCCTTGTTGTGAAAAAACCATGAGATTAATAAATCCATAGGCTTTCTAACACTGCAAATTATAGTTTCAGTGACTTTTGCCACTGTAGCGTTCTGAATAAGGTTGACATAAAAGACCTTTTTTTTCTCTGCCCAAGTAAGCATGGCAGAGATTTTCCTGGAATCGTGTAAAAATCCTCGTCTCAGTTACATGCGCACCAGAAATCCACAGCACCAATATTGCAGCAATCTTCTCAACTCCCCTGTTCTTCTCCAGCAGATACCAAGAACCTGACTCTCCCAATTTCAATTTTATACGGCTTTGCCAAATGAAAGCACTGCATTAGAAGTTTGCAGAATTTCTGCAGAGCAATGCATACAAAACATATACCACATACATTGTTTTATTAGTTCTGTTGGTGGAGGTTTCGTCAGCATGTAAACTACACACAGCAGTACATTAAGGATCACTCTGCAGAAATAATTATGTGATTTTGTGAACGTTTTAAATCCTAGTGTGAGACACTCACGCTTAACCACACTCAACACCCTATGGTATTTTATATTTATAGCAATTAATATTCATATATGCAATGGTTTCATTCTCCACGTACCAGGTTTAACCTGTATTTGCTAGCCTTTAACCTGGATGCACGATTATTGCATATGCCAAAAAATGGAAACTGAGGTGATTTTTTTGTACCAGTAAAAAAAAAAATGGAGGTAAGCGCTGTAAATTTACAGTTTCCCTTCCTACTAGTAATTCTGGCGTGACTTTGGGAAGTCAGTGCAGATTGAGAACAGCACAAAAGCAATGCGATGCTTTCTACGGGAGGCCGTGCTGTAGGAGGCCTGCCAGGCCCCCCCGCCATCTCCTCCTGGGCTGACTCCCAAGGTGGCTGGCAAAGACGGGCTGTGGGCAAGTCTGGCCCTCCTGATACGGTGGGAAAGCTGCAGAGAGGTCCCTCCCAAGTCTCAACACTTGTACTTGGGAGAGATGGTCTTCAAAAAGGCCAGCGACCTTCTGGCATCTGCCACCAAACTCGCAGTTTGTCTTGTAGGCAACACAGCGGCCACCGAGGCCGGCTCGACCGGCTTCTGAGCGTGCCCCCAGCCCAGACGACACCGAACCCCAAAGGGCCCCGCACACGAAAGGCGCTACTATTGACCACCGGCGGACCACCACGTTACTTCCCCCGCCTCCCCTCCACGCCAGGCGCCAGGATTTCCTCAGGGAGGGCGGGGGCTTTCCGGCAGAGGCCGCGCAGAGCCGGGGAGCGAGACCCCGCTGAGGCTCCCGAGCTGCCGGTGAAAAACAAGCCCCCAGGGGCGGAGATGGGGAGGCGGAGGCTCGGCAGCCCCCCTTGCCCCGGGGGGGACACCAGCCACGACATCCTCCTCCCTCCCTTCCCCCCGCCACGGCGCTCTCCCACCGGCGCCGCGCGCGGCTCCTCCCCCCGCTGCCCGTCTCGACACAAGATGGCGGCAGCGGCGGCCGCCGGGAAAGGAAGGGGAGGGGGGCGGCGGGGCGGGCTGGGCCGCTCTAGCCCCTGCTCTCTACGCTCCCCGCCGCGCACGCTCTATCCCCCGTCCCCGCCGCCTCTCTATGGTCGGGCGGCCGCTCGACGTTGGCGGGCGAGCGGCGGCGGGCGGCGAGCGGTAGGGGGCGCTGTGGCCGCCGGCGCGGCGGCTATCATGCTCGGGGAGCCGGGCCTGGGCCGCGGCGCGGGCTGGCGGGAGCGAGAGGCGCCGGGCGCCGGTGCCGGAGCGGCGCGGCGCGGCGGGTCGTCGGTGCCCGGCGGGATGTTCCGCAAGGCGCGGAGGGTGAACGTGCGGAAGCGGAACGACTCGGAGGAGGAGGACGAGGAGCGCGACGAGGAGCCGCCTCAGGAGCCGGCGCCGGCGGCCGGGGCGGGGGGGGGAAGGGCCCGGTGAGGCCTCCATGGCGCTGGCGGCGGGCTCCGGGCTCTTGCCGCTGCCCGCCGGCTGCGTGCCCCTCGCCCTGCCCGGCAGCCCCGCCGCCTTCGCCTGCGCCGCGGGCTACGGCGCGGCTCTCGGCTTGGGGCTGGGCTTGGTGGGGGGCGACCGGGCAGGCCTGGGGGCTCTGCCGGCGCCCGCCCTCCTGCCCCCCCCACCGCCGCCGCCGCAACAGCAGGGCAACGGGCTGCCGGGGGCCGGGCGGCCCAAGGAGAAGAAGCGGCCGCGGGAGAACAAAGAGGTGCCGCGGGCCAGCCTGCTCAGCTTCCAGGACGAGGAGGAGGGTGAGGCGGCGCGGCGGGGAGGGGAGGAGGGGGGGGGGGGGTTGCCCGCCCGCGGGCACCGGGGCCGCGCCGCCTTTGGGAGGGACGCGGAGCCGGTCGGCCTGCACAGGGCCCGTCGCCCGTCCCCCCCGAGGGAGCCGGGACCCGTGCCTTATTTGTGTTTTAAGGCAGTCGCGTTACCCCGTGTGACGTGAGGGTGATGAGGGGTCGCGTAAGAGCGGCACAGCCCGGGGGGGGGGGTGGGTGCGGGGAAGGCCGGGGGTGCAGGGGCAGGGAGCGCCCCGTCGGCGGCCGCCTTCGGCCCCGGGCCCGACCCGGCTCCCGCGGGGTCAGCGCGCTCCCGGCAGCGGGATGGTGTCCCGCGGGTTTAATTCCGGTTTCGCGGGATACATTGCCTCTGCTTCTGCACGGCTGGTGCCCGGTTCTTGCACCCGCGTTGCGCTCGCTGCAGCTGGCTGCGTTGCTGGCCAGGGCGCAGGCTTTATCCTGACCTGGGTCTGTGTGGTTTTACACCCAGCGCCTATACAGCCACCCCCACCCTCCCCCCAAACCTGCAGTGCTGTTTGAGGGGCGCCTTTCCTGTGGCTTTGCGTGGAGCTCCCTTTCTTCTGATGTGGCTGGTGTTCGCAGGTCAGGTTGGACTGCCTGTTGTCCTAGCAAATCATAGAATCATAGAATGGTTTAGGTTGGAATGGACCTTGAAGATCATCGAGTTCCAACCCCCCTGCCACAGGCAGGGACACCTCCCACCAGACCAGGTTGCCCAAGGCCACGTCCAGTCTGGCCTTGAACACCTCCAGGGACGGGGCCTCAACAACCTCTCTGGGCAACCTGTTCCAGTGCCTCACCACCCTTAAAGTGAAAAACTTCTTCCTAATGTTTAATCTAAACCTGCCCTCTTCCAGCTTAAAGCCGTTCCCCCTCGTCCTATCACTACATGCCCTAGTAAAAAGTCCTTCCCCAGCTCTGCTGTCGGCCCCCTTTAGGTACTGGAAGGCCGCAATAAGATCTCCCCGGAGCCTTCTCTTCTCCAGGCTGAACAGCCCCAACTCTCTCAGCCTCTCCTCACAGGAGAGGTGCTCCAGCCCTCTGATCATCCTCGTGGCTCTCCTCTGGACACGCTCCAGCAGGTCCATGTCCTTCTTATGTTGGGGACTCCGGAGCTGGATGGAGTACTCCAGGTGGGGTCTCACGAGAGCAGAGTAGAGGGGCAGAATCACCTCCCTTGACCTGCTGGCCACACATCTTTTGATGCAGCCCAGGATACGGTTGGCCTTCTGGGCTGCGAGCACACATTGCTGGATCATGTTGAGCCAAACTCCATGTGAAGCTGCTGGTGTTTTGTTGCAGACTTAGTTCATCCAGCCATCCACAAGGTTTATTAGATTAACCTTCACAAATAGTGGAAAAAGTGGTTGAGCAGTTGCTGGATGTCAGCTTTTGGAAAAAATAGTGTAGTGTGTTTGTGCAGTGCTTCAGATGATAATTCTGCTGGATTCGAGCAGGTACTGCACTCATTAATTGGTCTGTTCACACTCAGATAATCTGATTATGAGTTATAGTTATTACATATTAAAAATGATTGAAAAACGATCAAAACCCACTCCTCAAACTCCAGCGTTCGTTGCATCACAGAAGTTCGGGGTGAATAAAATGAGGAGCTTATTTTTGTGATACCTTTTGTCAGCAGGAGAGTTAGTATGTATTTTGAATTTTCTTAGGAGGAATTCTTTTAATCACTGGAACTTAGATTCTAAGACTGGTGATTTGAAATCTTGACAGAACTATTTGAAATCTTGACAGAACTATTGGAAATGTGGAATTACACTATAGACTTAAAAAAAAAAAAAAAACAAAACCAACAAACCAACAACGAACAGTTGTGAATTTCCTATATCAAATTTCAGTTTTCTTTCCATGCTATTTAGTTCTTTAACTTATAGCATACCTTTGGTACGTTGTAGTGCTGCAGACATTTGAACTGGTAGTACAATCAAAACCAGCCATTCCCTTACTGATTAATTGTGTATATGTGTGGCTGTGAAAAGACTGCTGACCCAAAACGTTGGGGCTTCGTGTTGTTTTCTTCCAAATTCGTGGTCACAGTGAAGGATCAGCTGGATTTTATTTGTTTGTTTAAAAAAAAAAAAAAAAGATTACTACAGTCAGATAAAAGCAGGCCATGTGTGTATACTTTTGTGTAACTTCTGACTTGCTTTTTTGTGACCATGCTGTGAGTGGGATGAATACACTTGAAAATGAACGCAAAAAGATGAGGTAGACATGAGTCCACATGAAAAGATACGGGACTGGTTTTGTTGCAATAGTGCAAATGTAAAGTCACATTAAATTGTGTTGTTAGTGACATTTATTAAATTCTAGGTACAAAATTAAGAGATGTAATAGGTAAGTATACTTCTTGGCAGCTCTAATGTAATGTTTTCCAACTTTTCTTTTAAAGAAACTGAAGAAGTTTTTAAAGTGAAGAAATCAAGTTACAGCAAAAAGATTGTAAAACAATTGAAGAAAGAATACAAAGAAGATCTTGAAAAATCAAAAGTTAGAACAGAGGTCAATTCTCCCACAGATGGTAACTGCAAAATTAAAAGTAACTATTGTAATGGCAACAAATACAAACTAGTTGTTTTCCAGATGAATTGTTAGTCTTTTTAGAGGATTTAGCATTTAGAACTGAAGTAAAGTATGCATTTAATATGTTCATTTGAATCTTACAAATGCCGTTCTGAAGCTAATAGAGAGTTCTTTGATTCGCTCTCATATGGAAATTAATGTAGAAGGATGAGGCTCTTCAGCTACATATACGGTTGTCAGTAGACCTCAGTGGTTTCTGTATTTCAGCTCTGTTTATGTCAGATGAGTTTCTTCCTATTGAATTAGGAAGGAATTAAATTAGTTTAGAACTGTGTCTGGTGCTTATCTGTCAGGATGTGTCCTTGTAACACATCTTCTCAAAAAGGGAGATTTTGGAGTGAGCAGAGTGTTGTTCTTTGTTACTAAGTAAATCATGGAGTAGCTGCCTCTTTCAGGACTTGGACCTTAGAGCAGACTTGATTATTAAGATGACAGGATGAAAGTGTTGGAGCAGAAGTGTACAGTCCTCTAGAGCTTGGAATAGAGCCTGGGATTTCACATTCATTGTACTTCTGCTAGTGGTTTTTGGGAAGCTCATTGCTTCATTCATACGCCTCATTCAAAGCATAATGATTCCTTTTCCAATTAGGTTTTTGTGTAATAACCTACAACGCTATGAGCACAAGCTGAGAGGCTTATAATCTGAAGATTACAATGGTATAGCATATATAGCATATGAGAGTTGAACATGGTCCCATGCAGAAAATTGCCCTTCTTTAAGTTAATTAAATTAGTCTTTTAAAAATCTTAAAGATTTTAAAAAGGCTTTGAGTTTAAAAAACCCACAAATTCTACCTTATTAGAGTCATTTCTGTGGCTAATGTTCAGGTGATCTGTGGAAACCTGGACCTTAATTCTTGCTTCTGTCACAAAGATCCTTAAAAAAACTGCATTTTGCACATGGCTAGTGTGTGCTTATTTTCCATTTGCCTGTTTTGCAGTCTCTGTAGTTGGTTTGGTTGGACTGATTTGAGGTCTTCCAAAGAGCTCATGGCTGTTGCTGAGTCAGGAGTCTGGATTCTCTAAACAAATGCAAAAGTCTAAAACCTCAGATATGTGCATCTTGGACTGGATAGCTGGATTTAACATGCATTTTTTTCCAAAATATTTGTACCTGCTGCCTGTATCTGTATGTTACCCACCTAATGTAGCGTAGTGTTGCACCCAGCCCAAGAGGAAAATGAAAGGATTCTTTTGAAACGAGTCTGTTCTTGTGGAAAGATTTGTTGTAAAACAGCCAATGCTTTCTAATTGCATACGTAAGAGGATATGTGAAGATTGCACATATGATCGTAACTTTTGAGTTCCCTCACTTTTTTTAATACTTGGCAATATGTAGAATGTTTAGTCGTTGTTGGGGTGTCTGCTTTGTCAAATTTTATTTTGAGAGGACGTCAGTGACTTAATCACAATTAAGAAGGTGTATTTACTAGATCTCAAACAATAACATCATTTAACATTTTCATTTGATTTTTAGTTTTGGTTGTTAGACTTTAAATCTTAGCTTAGACCTTAAGGTTAGACCTTCTGAGTGATCTTTATAAAAAGAGTAAACGTGGGCTTTGTTGTCTTACCAGTGGAACCACCATTAGAAAAGACAGGACAGATTAAGGATATAGGTCAAGAAGATGGGACTGCAAACAGTGAACATGGTGAGGAAGAAATGGAAGTTGAAAGTGAGAAGGAAGAAGAAAAACCAAAAGCTGGTGGGGCTTTTTCAAGTGCTCTGTCATCACTGAATGTTCTCCGCCCAGGTTGGTTATTGTAATATGTCTGATATGTTAATAAATGCTTTAGCCAGCAATTACAGCAGACTAATGTATTTGAGAGATTAGGAAATATTTTCCAGCAATATATCCAGCATCTGACAATTCAGGAAACTGCTATTTTCCAAAACTGTTCAATTTTACAAGAAAATGTTTTACTACAGAATGCTTCATCTTGATATCAAAAGCAAGAGTTTGTCTCTCAAAGCGATGACAAACTGTAAGAAAATCTAAATTTGGAATAGGTGACTTTACATTAATTTTAACTGCTTTCAATTCAGATTCTGTCTTTAGTTTGAATGTCTCACCTTGCAGGCCTATAACTATCTCAGATGTTTTCTTATCTCATTTTGTCTAATGAGGTTCTAATCAGGCCCTGAGGCCAAAGAAATCAGTCTGAGAAAGTGTTTTTGAAACTAGTTTACTAACTGTTAGCTAACTTGTGGATAGCGTGCTCCCCAAATAGAAGGTGGATGTCCTGGGTCCACAGACTTGGTGGTATTTCAAGGGAAAAAGAATTTCCTGGCTGACGCCCAAATAATTTTTCCTTTTAGGGTTAATTGCAAAGTGGTGCAATATGTATATTATTGCATCTTTAAAGATATTGCTGGCTTGAATAGAGTATCTCATGTCAAGTATAAAGAGAATCTGAAATTTAACCTTTTGTCTGCACCTAATCAAAGTAGTGGTAAAAGTTATTCATGTTTCAAAAAATGGATTTTGGTGGACCATTCTTTATGTGATTTATTTAAGTTGCATTAATTTTGTGCTAGGGATTTTAAATTTTTTTAATTAGGTCTGCTTTTCTTGTTTCCCCTCAATTGTACAGTTTGCTCATGTTAGCTTTGTCCGGTTCAGTGTCCTCTTAATCTCTGAGCTGTCGTCATCTGTTGAAAAGCCAATGCTTTTTGTTCCCCCAAAACAAGAAGGCTTGGGAGCAATATGAGGACAGGAAGTGACACAGTCAAGAACAGTGTTTTCTTCCTCCCTTTGCAATAGTCAGGTCCTGTAAAGGGCTTCCTTTTCTTTAGGAATATTCCCCATAGGAACATCAGGCTCCTGCTCTTATGCCATGTGAGTTGCTGGAAGCAGAGCCAGACTTTCCGGGAAAGAGCCCAGCTTTGCGGGATTCTGGTCAGAAAGTTTGCATATGCAGCTTATAAGTTGCTTGCAATTATTTCTATGAGTATGGATTATTTTTTTTCTGTTTGCAAAGATGATTTGGTAGGGCGGTAGAGATGAGTAATAAGAAGTCACAATACCCGTTTTGTTGCAGTGGTTGTTTAACAGTGCAAACATCTGTCTCTAGGAGAAATTCCAGATGCTGCTTTTATTCATGCCGCTAGGAAAAAGCGTCAAATGGCTCGTGAACTTGGAGACTTTACCCCCGTTGACAGTGAACCAGGTAAAAGCCGCCTTGTTCGAGAAGATGAAAATGATGCCAGTGATGATGAAGATGATGACGAGAAGAGGAGGATAGTTTTTACAGTGAAGGAAAAATCCCAAAGGCAAAAGATTGCTGAGGAAATAGGTAAAACCTTTTTAGAAGGACAGCTGATAAACATTCACACTGTTTTCACTGCAAGTGCTCCCATTCAACATTTTTAAACAGTACATTTTTCGAACAGGCATGAATCTGGAGTTAGATTCCATTTCTAAGGAAAAGTACTGCATAATGGAATCTGCGTATAAAATTTTGAGCGCAAACTATGTTCCTGTGTTTGGAAGAACACAACTCAACTGAATCTGATCGAAACTTACACTAAGGATCAGTTACTACTGTTCCTGTACTTTGTTTTTTTAGGAAGTATGTACTTGTGAAAAGAAAAACATTAGTTCTTTGGTATAGCATTCTTCTTGCTGACAAGCAGGTAAAATAACCTTTTGGAAAAGGATAATTAGTAAGATATATAGGATTTTAACATTAGAGGTGTTTACCAGCAGTTAATTGCAAATTTACCCATTGGATTTTTAAATGGAACCTCTGTGATACTAATTCAGGCTAGCATCCTTAATTCCTCAGGAAGAGGAAAGGAGGATGCACTCTGATGTTCCCACTGAAGCATGGTCTCTCAGGTTTTTGAACTCATAGTCCTTACTATGAATACATTATCTTCTTTTTGTTATCTGTCTGTTTTACTCATACTAAGGTATTGAGGGAAGCGATGATGAAGCGCTGGTGGCAGGGGAGCAGGATGAAGAACTCAGTAGATGGGAGCAAGAACAGATACGGAAAGGAATCAACATACCTCAGGCATGTATTTAGTTGTGAACTCTGTGGTTTGTTTCTGCTTATATTGGCTAAATCTATTACAAAGGTGAATAGTTTACAGAAGTCTGTTTCATCTGAGAAGTTCAGTGTGTAACTTCTGATATTCTTTAAAGAGAAATGAGAGGTCAGATTTTAAGTATCTGGTTGTATCTGTTTGATTAGTCTCTCTGTTCTGGGTAGAACTGATTGTTTGTGGTGCTGTTAACCAGCATTTATTTGCAGCCTAAAACAGAGCTAGAATAATGCCACTTTGAAGAGACCTCTGTTTTTGTTTATCATTCCGTTTGTAGGGTCTGTATAAACAGTGTGTGTTTCTTTGCTGTTTCTGTATCTTGTGTTGTAGCATGGAGTTGGAATTTGTAGCAGGTTGTACCATATGTTGTTTGTGCATTCACAGTGAAGTTGCTGCTCAGATTAAAAGGATTGGGGTTTTTTAAAAACATTTCAGCAAAATCACAACCAAACACATTGACTCTAAGAACCTACATCATTCTATTAAATAGTCTTAGCAACATTTACTATAGTCCCAAACACTTGGTTATTGTAGGAGTTATAGGCTGGTTAAAATTGTCATTTAATAACTTGTTATAAGTATAAATATTTAGAATGATAATGATACTAAGAGTTTGTCTGTTTAAGATGGTACTTCTGAGGGAATTTTTTCTTCCACCTTAGGTGTTGGGAGTTCTATGCTTAAATCCACTTGATAATTACATTTTGTGAATGTATCTGCCTGCATTTTTCACTTTATAACGTTTGAGATGTGAAAGAAAATAAATTTCTCGCTTCTTTAAAGTCTAATATAGTACAATTGCATTTCCTTTTCCACTAGGTTCAACCAAGTCAGCCTGCTGAAGTGAATAATCTGTACTACCAGAACACTTACCAGACACTGTCTTATGGTTCATCATATGGCATTCCATACACTTACGCTGCGTATGGATCATCGGAAGCCAAGTCTCAAAAAACAGATAATACAGTTCCTTTCAAAACTCCCAGTAATGAGATGACTCCTGTTACTATTGATTTGGTAAAGAAACAGCTTAAAGACAGGTAGGACAGACCATCTTTTTAGACTTAAAGACCTGTCCCCTAGCTTTCTGTTCCTCAGGCGTCTTTTAGTCTCGGTGAGCACAGAGTTTCATCGCTGGAAAAGTACTGACTGGCACATCAATTAAAAACAAACAAAAAAAAAAGGCAAACAAAAAAAAAGCTCAAAGTGAAGATGACATTGACACTTTGTTCGAAAATCTCCTTGGATTGCTTCTCTGGAATTGAAGCTTTAAATATGAGGCCATTGATCTTGTCGAAGACAGGTCTGAGTTACATCTTCTGGACACTGCACAGTCTTATAGTCAAGAATTGAAAGGCCAGTGAGGTGTTTAGCTTGTCAAGTTGCATTCATTTAAACTGTGAATCAGATTTTTTTCCCCTTCAGTAGATAAAGAATTTAAATTTCAGTGTATACAAGGTTTTTTCTGGTGTAAACACTGTAATCTGCTTGTCAGGTACGCAAAAGGTCCTACTGAGTGAGCAACCCAATTGCAGTGAGAAATCATTTGTAATGAACAACTTGCACTTTACTTGTCTTCAAAATTGGTTTGTATGCCCCTTGTAGTGTTGCAGCCTTTGACAGTGAATCAAGTTAGTAGAGGAATAAGGCTGCTTTGTATAAGCTATAGTTCTTTCCCCGCCCTGTCCCCACCAAAACTTTTCCTCCCAGTTTTATTTTAGGGCCAGCCTTGCACTATTCTAAGTGCTATCAACTCCTGTAAAAATGTGTAGGAGTGGACAGTACAATGCACTCAATGTAGTCTAGCAAATTAATTTAAACCATTAGCCTTGCTGTTTATGTAGAGAGGGGAGAAAGTGACAAATGAAAGTTAGAGAATATGTCTTTGCAGTATTTCCCATATATAGACTCAGTACTTGCACTGTTCTGTATAATATCTCAACAGTCTGAAATATATAGACTTTTGGATGTAAATTTGCTATTTATCCGTTGCCCTTCAGGTTGGACTCTATGAAAGAATTGCACAAAGCTAATCGGCAGCAATACGAGAAACATCAGCAAAGCCGAGAGGACTCTACCAAGGCAATTGAAAGATTAGAAGGGTCTTCTGGGGGTATTGGTGAACAGTATAAGTTTTTGCAAGAAATGCGAGGGTATGTCCAAGACTTGCTTGAGTGTTTCAGTGAAAAGGTAAGGATGCAAAAACATTCATCTCTTTTAAAAAAAAAAAAAAAAAAAAAATAGGGAATCTTAGTACATGCCAGACACCACATCTCCCTCTGTTTTCGAAAAAAGTCCCCTGAGAACATGTTCTTCTAAAGGTTTGGTTATTCGAGGGTTGAAAAGATAACTTTTCATCATGCTAAGTTGGGTATCAGAAACCTCTCTTTCACAGTGTAAGAGATCACTGACTTTAGATCGCCTAAAACCACTTCTAGATTATATGTCTTTAGGATTTTGCTAGATACTCTGGCATTTCAACTTTACACAGATGCTGCTTTTTACTTGTGTTGGATATCAGGTTAACAAAAATAAGGGCTGAATTACAACATTGCTAGTTTCTGGAATGCTTTATGAACACAGTAGCAAAAACTTGTATCTTGTGGGTTATTATAAACTTCCTTCTGCCAGGCAGTTTCACATACTTAGTATTGCTCTAGTGTCTGAAGGAGAAAAGTTTAAATTAGTGTAGCTGTCTGAAGACACCTTAATCTTTCATGGAGTGGGATACTTATGTGTATGTCAAACTTGAAAACTTAGTCTTTCTTTCTTATGTTATTCGTTATGCTTTAATTACTTTGTTGTAAATATAACAGGAGCTCCTGAATATATCTATATATTTATTTAGATACATATGTATGACACACACACAGGAGCTGTAAAATTCAGGTAGCAGTACATAGGCTATTTCTTCATTGTCTTCTGACTTGAATACAATAGTATATTACCTTCTTAATACATTAGCTGTCAGAATTACTTGAGTAATTGAAGCTATTGCTTACCTAGCTTGTTAGGTGTGGGAGAGGAATATAAAAGCATTCTGGTTGCTAATCGGTTAGACATTAATTGTCGAGCATTAGTGGTATTGGGAAAGTCCCATCTTCAGTCCTGTAAGTGGGAGAGTAACTATGTCATGAACAAACCCAGGAAGTGTGGACCAGTTAATTCACCTAGCTGATTGATTAGTTACACTAGATACTGCTCACTGAAAAAGCGGTATTCCTGACTCTGTATTGGCATTAGCTGTTGAGGTGTAGTAAAGGTACTTTCCTTTGCAGCTTTCTTGGTGCTGGTTGCCTAGGTGCCTAAATTCTTACTTAAAGATAACTTTTTATATTCTTACTCTGAGATAAATTTTGTTTTTCAGAAGACAAGTTAAATATCCGTATCTCTATTCAGCATTTGCTTTCTAAACACCTCGTGTTATATTTCTTTTGTGATAACTGTAAGCCATGTCTGGAGCTTCTCTTTGATAGCCCATGCTGTCTCGTTCAAATATTTTCTTTAAACAAATTGTTCTAGAATGCATCATTCTGAGTACAAACCAAGTCCTTTAGTCTCCCAGATTTTGTATAAACCAAGAGAGTTTACTGGTAACTAATAGTGTAATAAGTTCAGTTCATAGGAAGGTTATTGACCTATCTAGCTATACTGGTAAATAAATCAACTCCAGCCGTTATACAGCAAATTAGCTGCTGATAATTTAACAAATGAGCTTGTTAAAGTTGCGTTCTTACAATACACCTTTGCTTTCCTGGTAGTTGGTCTTTTAAGGATTATACAACTCAACACCTTCTTCCCCGTTCCCACCCTCCCCATACCCCACCTGCCATGACAGTCCATTGAACTTTTAAGATGTGATTTTTATCATCTCATGCTTCTTAGGGGCATTCACAGTGTTTTGCTGTTTTCAGTTGGAGGCTGCTGAAGTTCTGTATGTACAATGAGTTGCAAAATTAGGAGGTGACGCAGTCAGTTTAACAGGAGCATTACATTTATTATGATATCCTACATATTCCTCAGTTCTTTGGCCAGATACTCTGTACTATCAAACTACTATCAAATTCAAAACCAGTAGCCCACAGGACACCACAAGGTTTTTATAAAAAGGAGAACGGGGAGGGGACAAAGTAAAGTAATAAAATCAGTATCAGTTTTTATTTAAATGAAATAACAAAATGTAGCAGGACAGTAAACTTCTTACCTTTTGAGTGTAGAGCTAAATTACTGTCAGCTTTTTCTAGAACCTGTGGCCCCAAGTATTTCATATTTAAAGTGTGTGTGTTTATAATATATGATGTATGTAGTGGCTATGATTATAATATACATAAGCATATAAAATGTGTATCCATATGGGTAATAACAATATTGTGTGTATATATATGTATGCACACATCCTAAATATGTATAAGGCTAGGTCCCTCCCTATCCTTTCAAATATGATGCTTTGATGCTTTCTCTTTGTTTTATTAGGACTGGTCATGTTTATTAGTCAAATTCACATTGGTACTGATCTGAATGAGAAAGTGGTTTGCTGAAGAAGCACTTACGGGTTCACAATATACTTGTCCACTCCAAAAGAGTCCATTCCCCTATAGTTTTCTTGTATGTCTCTTGACTTAGTTTTGGAGAACAAAAAATATCATCATGAATTAGACTTTCTTCCCCCTACCGTCTTATTTCTGCACCTATTCACCATGCTCAAACCTTTGTGACCCCCAATCAAGCAAAATCATTTTGTTTGTATTCTATTTCAAAGAGATTCTGAATGTTAGAAACACTTTGCCTATTGGTAAGGCACAGTGGAGAGTATAATGAGGTAGCTACTACGCATAGTTTAGAAACGAGCAATAGAAATGTCAAATTCTCTATGATTTTTTCTTTTCCCCTATAAATGATAAAACCAATGGAGTGGAAGATGCTTGCATGACTTCCTTCACAAGTAATTACTGTCAAAATTATGCTTTCTGAGAAGGCTAGAAAGTGCTAATGGTGTCTTTACATTTTGAAAGTAGGAATATGCAAGGGATACAGGAAGATTAAATTGTTCCAAGCCTATCTTTGACAGCATAGTTAGATGAACCGTTCTTTTACCTGCAAAAGCAAATTCTCAAAACACACTGTGTGTGTCAGAGAGGGGGGACTGTAGGTTAAAATTATCCTTGTCATCTAAATGTTCAGAGAGCTTTCCGCTTTTCCTCTTACACCTTTCACAGTGAAAGTGAAGGAAAAAAACCCCAAAACACTGCATATAAGGTATTGACTAAACAAAACACAATGAATGAGAACTGTAACTTCATAGTAGTCAGTGAAATTGCCAGTCACTCATCAACCACAGTATTGATTGTAGAAGAATAATGACTTCTAAGTCTCTTGTGTTTTAAATAGGAAGTATTTTTAGTGGATTCTTATTTCTGAATACATAGCTGGGTTTTTTTTTAATCCTGAGGCAATTATAGAAAGAACCTCTACGGATGCTTTGAAAAATTTTCCTTTAAGTTTTCAATTTTAGAATTCCCTTTTTATATGGCAAACTGCAGTAAAACTACTATATTTTTATAATTATTTCTGTTTTCAAAACTGTCTTAAATTCAGAATATACACTTCCAGCGCCGGGATACTCCCTCCTTCTATTCCTCTCTACTCCGTTTTCTCGAAAAAAGTTCTTCCTATTTTGAGTTGGTGCAGAGTTGCTTTCATTTTAATCCCTGTAGCCCGGTTTATACCACAAAGAGCTAGTATTTCTTTCCTCGTAATATCTCATAGATTCATAGAATGGTTAGAATTGGAAGGGACTTTTAAGATCATCTAGCTGTGTGTCATTCTCAGATAGCTGAAATGGCCCTGTAGCTGTAATCTTTTAATCTTGTATTTTACTGGAGGAGGTTCTTTAGTAGCTGCTGAGTCACATTCTAAATTACATCAGGAAACAAGTTCTGATTTTATCTTTTATTTTGAAAAAAACTTTAATCCTGGATGGTAGGCAGCAATGAAATATTTGAGCTAAAAGGCTGGAAGACTGTGGACTAAGCACATGTCTTGGAGGTAAGGAGAACATGGCTTAAATTTTTATACCAAAAGGAGTTGCCTTTCCAAATTAAGAGATTGTGAAAAGTTCTGGTTTGCATTTGAATATTTATAATAATCTAATTTTAACTTGTTCCAGGAAATGATTTTTTGCAAAAGTGAGCAGTGAATCTGCTATTTAATGTCAGGAAATTCCTAGTTGTTATTATATCATCTATTTTTGTCATAGTTGCTACTGAAAATTTAGTTCACTTAAAAAAAAAATGTGTCAGGTCTGATCTGACTTAAGTCTGTATCATTCAAAGGTTATACTTCATGCATAACTCACACGAATTGTACAATTTTAATGATAGGCTGCAGTTGTTGGCATAACATGTTTATACGCTGTTTTATTGCATTTCAGTAATAGTATTTCAGCATATGCTAATAAGAGTTATAGCAAAACAATGCCTGCAGGCTTCAGGATGTTAGATTCATGCTTTTGTTTTTTCATTGTATACAGTCAGGTTATTTTCTCATTAAAGTGTAGAATACTACTACATTCTTGTTAAAAGATAGAGAGGAAACAATGAGGTCTGAGAATTGTAAGCACTGTAACGCACTTGGTACAAGAGGACTTGAAATAACATTTCACGCTCTCTAAAATGGTTGTCTTACTGTGTAGACTCATTCAATCAACAGAAGTTATTTTCAGAATGCTATTGCTACAGTTGAAAGCTGTCAACATTAGATGCATGCATGTTCTTCACATTGAAATATTTACTGGTTGAAATGAAACAAATGGGTAAAAGGAAACCGTTCGTGCTGCTAAAAGTACAGTGACAGAATTATGCTTCGGAATAGTATGGTACCCCAGAAACTAAGCACCTGAAGAATTTGATATTACGTAGTGTGTTATATTTTTGCAGGTGCCTCTGATTAACGAGCTTGAATCCGCAATGCACCAGCTGTACAAACAGCGAGCTTCCCGCCTTGTCCAAAGACGACAAGATGATATTAAAGATGAATCTTCGGAGTTTTCAAGCCATTCAAGTCAGTCCATCTTGAAGGTTTTTATTATTCATTAAACAACCTTGTTTACTTAGTATGGCTTAATTTAAATGTAAATGTTTAAAGTATGACTGTCTTAAAGTTTATCCTTACTCTTGAGATAGGTGGAAGCAAGTTTAGATTAAAAGTTTTCTAATCCGTTTTGTTTTAAACTCAAAGCCACTCTAACTCGTGACTTCATCTCTCCTTTCTGTTGCTCTTAACTGTATTTTCTCTTTCTTAGCACTGAAAATCTATGCACGGTGGCAGCGGTAGTATTGGTAGCATGTGACTCCCAATTTTCCTCTTGTGTCAGGACTTCTTTATTTTATTTTTTTTTAACCTCCTTGAATCTATAAATTTCCTGTAACATCTACAGTTAACTTTGTACAAAGCCACGAAGCACTGGGCTAGAGTTGACTTCTGTCTAATGCTTTATGTTGTAGGTAGCATAAGCGTTTCATTTCAGACACTTAAGTGGTAAAGCCAAGGAACTGGAAAATACTGGTGCCATTGTTAAAATTCAGTCCAATACAAAGTGACCCTATATGAAATACAGCTTAAAATTAGCCAGTTAAAATACCTGCTGCTTACTGTGTGTGTGTGGATGGGGGATTCTCACTGAAGAGTTTTCTTGTGATTACTCTTCAGTATGTAAAACTCTACAAAAGTACAAATGTTAACTTGGATGGAAATATACATTCCTTGGAGGAGGTTTTATTCAGCATGTTAAAAGACAGGTAAAATATCATACCAGTAGTAGTTTTCTTTCTGCTTTTGAGAGCTTCCCATTTTTAAAAATGGCTTTCTTGTCTGTCCTATTGCTGGCCTAAAATTCTATAATAAAAGCAATTTCCTATTCTGTAACAGTGTGTCACAGAATCACAGAATGGTCAGGGTTGGAAGGGACCTCTGGAGATCATCTAGTCCAACCCCCCTGCCACAGCAGGGACACCTACAGCAGTTGCACAGGACGGCGTCCAGGCGGGTTTTGAATGTCTCCAGTGTGGGAGACTCCACCACCTCTCTGGGCAGCCTGTGCCAGTGCTCTGCCACCCTCAAAGGAAAGAAGTTCCTCCTCATGTTAAGATGGAACTTCCTGTGCTCAAGTTTGTGCCCGTTACCTCTAGTCCTATCACTGGGCACCACTGAAAAAAGACTGTTCCTGTCTACCGGGCACCCTCCCTTTAAGTATTTATAAGTATTGATAAGATCCCCCCCAGTCTTCTTTTTTTCTAGACTCAAAAGACCCAAGTCCCTCAGCCTTTCCTTATAAGAAAGATGTTCCAATCCCCTAATCATCTTTGTAGCCCTTTGCTGGGCCCTCTCCAGCAGTTCCCTGTCCTTCTTGAACCGGGGAGCCCAGAACTGGACACAGTACTCCAGATGCGGCCTCACCAGGGCAGAGCAGAGGGGGAGGATGACCTCCCTCGACCTGCTGGCCACACTCTTCTTGATGCACCCCAGGATGCCATTGGCCTTCTTGGCCACCAGGGCACATTGCTGGCTCATGGTCATCCTGTTGTCCACCAGGACTCCCAGGTCCCTTTCCACAGAGCTGCTCTCCAGGAGGTCAGCCCCCAACCTGTACTGATGCATGGGGTTATTCCTCCCCAGATGCAGTACCCTACACTTGCTGAATTTCATCAGGTTTTTTTCTGCCCAGCTCTCCAGCCTGTCCAGGTCACGCTGTATGGTGGCACAGCCTTCCAGCGTGTCAGCCACCCCTCCCAGTTTTGTATCATCAGCAAACTTGCTGATGGTACACTCTATCCCTTCATCCAGAGATGTCCAGAGATGAAGTTTTGTTAATACCATTAGACAGAACTTTCTAAGGGTGATAAAGCATTAGGGCATCAGAGTTGGCCATTCCTTTACAGTGTGGTTAGCATACATACTCCTTTTAAGACTTTATTTGGAGCCCCAGGCATCACATGTAGGTCTTACAGTTTTGCCATGAAAATTCTGTTGTGAGAACTAGAAACCTAATGTACTAGAAACAGATTTCCTCAAAGAAGCTTCAAGTAGATTATTTTGGACTGGAATTTAATGGTGGGGTGGGAATAGTTGTCATTGTCAAGGCTGGGTTTTAGAGAGACGTCTTACTTAGTATCTGGGAGTCTTGAGAATAAATTTCACTGTGGCTAGAAATAGTTCAGTTCTGTCCCTCAAATTATCACAGAAACTAGGAACTGATGCCAGCCTTTGATTTGATGTGTGTTGCAGACATAGACAATCTGCTTTTCTTCATACAGTTTCAGAACACTAAAGGGCTATAAGTGAATTTAAGTGTGCCTGCCAACTTTTGCTTTATTTCTGCATAAAGACAAGTAGCTCAGCTTTGAACAGCATTTTAAAAAATTGGACAAATGGTGGTTTCATCTGTATGTTAAGGCTCTTAGGAATTCTGGTATAGAATTGGAATACTGATGTAGTACATCATTAATATTTTTAATGATGGATTTGTAAAAAGATTTATTTAGAACGTGTAAATTTACTCTTGAAATTTAGGTAGGCTTTTGTTTAAATTTCGATGTGTATATTTTACTGGGTGGACTTGAGCACTAGCTAACATTCAATCCACTTTTAAAAGTTTACCTGAAAAGGATGAACTGGAAACACTCTTGGGTCTGCCTGCTGGTTGCTGATCGGCTTTACTGGTTAGCTGTGTTGTTTTGTATGATCAGGAACATCTGTAATGAATCACAGCTTAAAGAGAGAAGGGGAAATGATTTATTTTCCTGTAGATTTTGATATGTTTCAAACTTTAGGCAATCTAAAGCATATAAACTTAGAAAACACTATGACTAGCACTCTGAAATATCATATATTCCTGCTCCGGTCACTCTTCTCTGCCTTTCTTTTGTTCATTTTCCTTTCAGAAGATACCTGGTGAACATGTTTATGTAAGGAGCACTTTTTATCTTGAAACATTCAATTTAAGCAATTTCTGTTAAAACTGTTGACATTTATATAGTTGGGCACTATTGTGAGAGGGACAAGAGTGAAGTATGGTGAAAACTATTTGACATTTAAGTGGAGATTTTTCCAGACTCCGCTACTTCCTCTTTTAACCTCTACACTTGCGAATTCAGGCTTCTGGGTGCACCTTTTCAAAAACTTCGACTTTCTAGTTCAAATTACACTTAGTTTAAAGTAGGTAAAAGGCTCTTATGAAACTGCCTACAACACATTTATGCAATCATAGATAAGCATTTTAATTTTCATCAATGTAATTTTACAGATAAAGCACTGATGGCACCAAATCTTGAATCTTTTGGACGAGACAGAGTGATCTATCAAGAACAAGTGAAGCGTCGGACTGCAGAAAGAGAAGCTAGAAGGTAGGATACTGAGATTTCTTGTCCATTAGGAGTCTTTGCCTTCTTGCAGAATACAGTTGTCCTGTGTGACGTACTAATGTAAGTAGCAATGTTTGCTCCTTTCCTGCAGAGGGAAGAAAACACTTAAGCTGGTATGCTGGGCAGGAGTATTCTTATATATCCCAACTTAGCATGCAAGTGTACAAAACAAGGCACCATTACATGATACTGATTTAAAAATCGCTAAAAGAAAGCATAGTAAACCCATTCTGTATCTGTATGGTCTCTGCTGGTTTTTCTTCCTTCCATTGTTTGGGGCAGCAACATAGTGGATTGTTTGAGGTGGTGACATAGTGAAAGTTTTTTTCAACCTGAATTTCCTTGCATTAAAAATTATGACAAGCTTAGGCAGTTCTATTCATGGGGTGGGGGGCAGGGGGGGGAAGTAATAGCTGTTTTTATACTGCTGATCGTTTTCAGAGCTCGTCGTAGACAAGCAAGAGAGCAAACTGGGAAGATGGCAGATCACCTTGAAGGCCTTTCCAGCGATGATGAGGAAACTTCAACGGATATTACAAACTTCAACATGGAGCGAGGTTAGAAAAGCTACTGAAGCTTTATGTAACAAAGTATAGAACATTTGACCAAAAAAAAAAAAAATTATCCAAATGCAGCCCTGCCCATATATTTCACCATATTTTGGAGAAAGTTTAGAAACTGTTCCTTGCTGGATCATCAGTGTGACCAAAACAGTCTCTTTCATTAACCTGTTGTGCAGCTTGCAGCTAACTAAATACTCCATCCTAAGTGAGATTCTTTTTATTTAATTCAAACGTTCTTTTGCTAACTGTGCTAAGTTGGATGATCTAGATTAAAAATTCAGTGTGGCTGAATTGCCCTTTGTAACTTGGCACTTTAATGTGTATGAAAACCTTTTGTAGGAGTTTCATCAGTTTCTGAGTAAGCATGCTATTTCTAAAGCTTTTTTTTTTTTTTTTGTCAT
The DNA here is from genome assembly GCA_017639485.1 of Pluvialis apricaria. Classification (NCBI taxonomy): domain Eukaryota; kingdom Metazoa; phylum Chordata; class Aves; order Charadriiformes; family Charadriidae; genus Pluvialis; species Pluvialis apricaria. Next base: position 105,076,546 of record CM030007.1, read on the forward strand.
TCGTAGCCTTCATTTTAGTCCAGAATCAGCAGTGAGCTATATGGAATGGAGGGATGCACTTTGGACCCGCTAACTTTATTTGTAGCATCTCTTCTTGATCCCAGTGTGAAAAGTCATATGTTTATGTGACATAATCTCACGTTCAACAGCTCTGTCTCTATGTGCTGTGTGTACTAGTTATATTGCTTCTGTGCAGGTTACTACTGTAACTGAACATTTAAAACTGTGGCTGCAGCAAAAATGGCTGATTAAAGTGAAACTAACTCCTGGGAAGTAGTAAAGATGAAGGGAAAACAATATATAGAGAAGTAGTTTTGGACTGCATAGAATATTGGTACTGTAAATACAAAAATAAAAAAAAAGTAAGGAAGGTGCTAAGGGATTGTAATAGTTGCCCAGCTGTAACAGCCGTGTTATGTTCAGCAGTTTAGTATGGTGTCTGCCAGAATCTGCTCTGTCTGAAGGGCCAGTTCAGTTGGCTGATCTGAGATGCCCTCTTGTACTTGCACTTGGATGAGCAAAGTTGTAGAGTAGTTGGGGTTGGAAGGGACCTGGAGATCAGCTGTTCCAAATGCCCATGCAGAGCAAGGCCAGCTTTGAAGTTAGATCTGCACTGTTCTCTTACCTGTATGAATACAGCCCAATTCATCGCTAGTTTAATGTCTGGTAACAGAAAATCATTGTATGAAATGTTTAAAGCAAGACCTATGATAAAACAGTGTATCAGAGAGTACTCATGTTTTTATTGCTCTGTATATTTGAGAGAGAAGTAAGATAACTCTTAAAGGTGATTTTTTTTGGTTCTGTTCATAGGAGTTAGCTGAGGCCAGTGAGCATCAAAGTGTGTCTTGAGAGAGGTATTACAGGTGATTAACTTACTACTATTTTTTTCCCCCACCAGATCGTATATTGAAAGAATCCAGCAAAGTTTTTGAAGATGTTTTGGAAAGCTTTTACTCAATTGATTGTATTAAGTCACAGTTTGAAGCTTGGCGCTCAAAGTATTTTGCTTCTTATAAAGATGCTTATATTGGCCTCTGTTTACCGAAGCTGTTTAACCCTTTAATCAGACTTCAGCTGCTGATCTGGACTCCTTTGGAGGTAAGGTCCTGTGCAAGCAACTTCTGTGTAAGCTTCTATGTAGTGGTTCTTTTGCACTTCTGCAGAGCAAAGTGGATTGCGCCTTTGATGTGTGCTTCTCATAAATGCATGTTCTAGGCATGAAGTTTAAAATGGGCACCTCTTTTGGGGTGAAGCTTTTCTGAGGAGTTTCTGGACTGTTGTCCTCTGTGTTGCCAGCAGGCCAAAGTTCAATTCAGCCCATGCCAGTACCTTCTCAGTGAGTGGTGTAGACTAAAAAAGCCAAACAGCTTCTTAAATAACACATTTAGGTTTTAAAATACTTAAGAGGAAAATTTTGATTCTAGAGATGTTATTTCTTCAGAAGTGGAACTAAGCAGCTTGGTTTATGTTGATTTACAGCCGACGTTATACATCTTTCTTTCACCTACACCTTCAGACCCTGTAGAACTCTGGCTGGCAATTTCCAAGTCTTACTCATAGCACTCATAGCGCAGTTATTAGGTAGGGAACATGGGACATGCAGGACGTGTTGTTGCAGCCCAGCATCCCTGGCACAGGTTCATTGTCCAGCCTGCGTATGTGTGCTGACATGAGTAGCCAGCAGGACAAACAGTTCAGGTGGCTTTTGACTCCCACTCTCTCCTTCCTAGCAGTGAAAGCTCTCGTAAGGTACTTCTGCTGCAGTCAGGCGCTTATTTTCACAGTACTGGTAGGAACTTGCTTTTTTCTGCCATGTTGGCTTTTACTGGGGAATGGGAGTGGGTCAAGGCACAAAGTGCAATTGCATAAGCTTGATTTTTTTAGGAAGCCAGACTAATAAGGCAGATTGTCTTCTCCCCTTTCAAAATTTCACTAATCTACAGCACCATCTGCAGATGTGTCAGCCTATCTCACAAATGACTGAATCCCTCCTTTTTTCAGAAGTGGTTTTTTTTTTCTTGAATACTAAGAGAATATTTGTTGAAGGGGATCTTCTGTCGCATGTGCTGTGATTGCAGAGGAAGGGAAGCAAGAGTCAAGCTTCACAGAGCATTCAGAGTATTTAATTTGAATAAATGAGGGAAAATCTATGAAAGGTGTCCTCATTAAATTTAAAACTGCTTTTGTAAATTCTCCCTTCCCCCATGCTATTTCTATGTGAGTTCCCAGGCTGGCAAAACGAAACTCAAATTAGTTGGAGACATGGTACAGAATTCTCAAATCTAATCGTTTTCGTTACTCTGTGTGTGGTCCTGTTAAGCATTTTGTTAAGTTAGAAAAATTACAAGGCATTCATAAAAGGGGGGTTTTCATCCAGAAAATGTAATTTTATAATGCAGCACAAATGAACTATACTTACCACTTTTACCCTAATCTGTGGCCTTTTATTTGGCTCAGGTGTAATTAGAAGTTAAAATCTGTAGGGTAACAGCTGCCCAAAAAAAAAGCAGTCTTACTTCCATCATCTTCACTTCCACTAGATCAAGTGATTGTGCGGTTGTAGAATTAATTGGTTCATGTGGCTGATTTATGGAAGATTGACGTTGCTCCCAATCCTTTCTCAGGTTTTAGTTGGGTTGCGTTGTCCGTATATACAGTAGTCTGACTGTGATGGCACAATTAGTAGTGTCCAGGCAAAGAGACAGAACCTTTTCTTCGTTTCTCAGGAATCAAGCTTGCGTATGTTTCTGAAGGAAATAGCGTCACCACCTCAGAAGCAGGGAGCCAAAGCAGGAGGTGAAGTAATTTGCCCATCCTTGTGCCAGGTTAAGAGCCTATTTGGTTTTGAGGCAGTATATCTTAGGGTGTTTTATTATTTCCAGTGCAGATGAGTCCCTGACACATAGACAGAAAGGACTAGATTTTCAAGTTGTTATTGTGCTCAATTACTGCTTATCCTGCCTGCTTAACACGCTTGGTAGACTGTTGTAAAGTAGCTTTATTCTGTTTTGTGAGTGTGTCATACTTGCATATATAATACTTTTTTTTTTTTAACTTGTTGACTTCAAATCTCTGTTTAGGAATCTAACCTCAATTCTTTTGTTTTATTAGGGCAAGTGTCGAGATTTTGAGACTATGTTGTGGTTTGAATCGTTGCTGTTTTATGGCTGTGAAGAACAGGAGCAAGTGAAAGATGATGCTGATATTTCACTATTGCCTACCATTGTAGAGAGAGTTGTTCTTCCTAAATTAACAGGTATAGTCTTAGAAAGAGAACGGGGGAAAGGGGGTGCGTGTGGAAGCTGGTGCTTGTTTGTGCTTTCAAATTTTACTGTTTTCTAAATTATTGTCTGACTGTCTTAGTATCTGTATTTGAGTATTTGCAAAGTTGAGTAATTCTTTAATGTCTTGCAGTGATTTCTGAGAATATATGGGATCCTTTTTCTACAACACAAACGTCTAGAATGGTAGCAATTGTACAGAAATTAGTAGATGGATATCCTTCAGTGGTGAATGCAGAAAACAAAAATACACAAGTAAGTTGTTTTTTTCTGAAATATCTTGGATAAGTTAAGGAATTGGAATATATTTTTAATACACTATATTGGAGAACACAGCATGCTTAGTGAGGAGCAGGAAAGAGAATTTTGCAATTATTTGATGGTCTGCAGCCTAGTTATGGAGAGTCAAGTACAGTAATAAATTAGGAGGAGGAACTCGGGTGAAGTCTCCCCAAAATAGATGCTAGACCTTAAAAGAGATACAGAATGTACCAAGACTTGTTATCTGCAGTTTTGCTTTAAGGGTCAGCTACAAATAGTCGGGCCTTTCTTTTTTAGATCTTTGTAACCTTTTCAAATGTATTACCTTGAAATTTGATTGTTTTACTTATCTTCTATGAATACAAGAACTGATGTTGTGAGTTCAGGTGCCGTAGCTAATAATGGGAGATAGGCCAAAGTGCATGTGTATGGAGAAGTTAGCAGAATATTAAAAATGGCAAAATCCCCGACTTCACAGTAGCTAATAGCGTAGCCAAGCTTAACCATGAAGTAATTCCATTGCCTTCAGTTTTTATTGAAAGCATCAAATTTCAGCTCTGTTAATTATTATAGGCTTCTCTAAGACTTTATTAATGTGTGTTTAAGTATGTGTGCCTTTTACTATTAGGGTCACAGATGTTCTCTGTTGCTTTGGAAATCAGTTTCTGAGTGGTTAACTACTAAGCAGTGCTTTGGACACTTTTTAAAAAAAATTTGTCTGTTTCAGATGCTTTTAAAGGCATTGTTGCTAAGAATGAGGAGAACACTAGATGATGATGTATTCATGCCCTTATACCCAAAAAAGTAAGTTTGCTTTCAACTGCGGTGTTAAACCTTTATTAGCAAGTTGGTGTCTTCTGTCCGTAGTCGACGGGTTTTTTCCCAATATGATTCACTGGCTGGATACAGGAGATCTTTCGTTATCGTGCTGTGAGGATTTAGCAGACGAGCAGGATGGAAGGGAATATTTATAGAAATGAACTGTGTGTGGGAAGGAGGAAGCCAGCAAACTCCAGACAGAGGTGGTCTTGGTTGCTCATTAAAGAAATCTCTTACTTTCCAGCATCTTAGAAAACAAGAACTCTGGTCCATATTTGTTTTTCCAACGTCAGTTTTGGTCCTCTGTTAAGGTAAGTCAGTAAATACATCTGGTAAATCTTTGGTCTAGACAGTGTAGCAATAAAACCCTCTTCAAATTTGTGGAAAATGGTAGATGGAAATTCCTTCAACTTTAGTTGAAAGAACTCTAAATTAGGATTCTCAGTCTTTGATAATGCACTGTGCCCTTTTCAAAAGATTGCCAAGTGAAAGCACCATCATTTTAACTTGGGCATTGTGGGTTTACTTAGCATACTCAGCCCATTTTTCTTAATGTCATTGTGATTGTCAGAATAAAATATGATGCTTTTATTTCACTGATATGGAATGAGAGAGCTTGGTTTGTGGTTTGTTTTTTTTATATATATACGTGGTGTGAGAATCTTCATAAAAATAACTTGGCCCCTTTTGGAAAGCTCACTGCTATTTGTAAAGTATAAAAGCATTTGTAATCTTAGTTTAATTGAAATGATAGAGTGTGACAGAAAAAAAATCTGTGTGTGTGGAATGCGCAGTGTAGAATTTGCAAGGGTGTGTAAGAAGCTATGATTTATGTAGTTCATTTCCAATAAAAGGCTGTGAAGAAAATTAACTCCCAACTAAACAGGAAAATAAAGCATGAGACAGCTGATCTCCATGATCATGCAAACAGAACTCTTATCTGGAATTTTCTATTTAAATTGCAGCAGTGAGGGAAACTGTATTCTGAATAGGTTTGCAATCACTTAGTTTACTTAAAATATTTGGCACTGAATTGTTTCACTTTGAAATAAAAGTCAACTTCTTAAATGCTGTCCAGAGCAGAAAATGCACAAACATCACTTTTTAAAATGCTGTTGAAAGTGAAACAGGTCACTTGTTTAGGGCTTGTGTCTCTCTCAGGAGTGAGATTGTCTGCTTCTGCCAATATCTATCGGAGCCCGGGCAGTTTAGAACTATGCGTGCTGTTACCACTGTCTTATTTTAGGGAAGCATTAAAAATACAGCTCTCTTGCGCTAGCAAGTCAGTTATAGCATCACAGAGGAGCAGAAATAGAAGCTGGGAGGCAAGCGCTCGCTTGCTGTTTCCTGATGATCTGTGTCAACAGTAAACTGCTGGCTGCCTGCATTTGTACGAGGCTGGCAGCAATTCTCCGCGGGCCATATGCCAGTGGGGAAGAACAGCTGTACAGTTGGCTTAGCCAGCACTCCCCCGTGACGCTTTCTGTGTGTCTTGTGTCACCGTGCCTTGGAAATAAGGGTATGGTGATAGCGTAGCTGGGGATTTCATGGACGGGGGGCTGTGAATTTGCTCCCATGTGGCGTATGCTAGGCCTCACTTGGCTTGACATTGACATCAAATCATTCTGAGAACAAGATGGCTTAAAACTTCAATTCTTTTTTCTGATTTCTTGTGCAAAACATGAGCAAAGTTGTGGTGGGGATTGTTGTGTGAGAATTCATAACACTCTAAGCTGGTACTTTATGAATTCTGGATAGTTTTGAAACTTAACAGAAGGCATATTTCCACTGCTGACCTTGGCCATCCTGTTGCATTTGAAGAGGCTCTAGAGTGTTTGATCAACTTCCTGGTTTCAGTACATTTTTAGATACTTATTTTCCTTGTGTTGTATTTTCAGTTATTAGGAAACTTTCTCCAGTGGTATGGAATCCTTTCAAATAAAACGCTCCAGGAACTGTCAATAGATGGCCTGCTAAATAGATACATTCTTATGGCTTTTCAAAACTCTGAGTATGGAGAGGACAGCATTAAGAAAGCTCAAAGCGTAAGTAAAATCAAACAATGTTTTAAATCACTTGAAATTTGTGAGTTAAGGAAAAATGTAGTTAAAACTTGAGGTTACCAATAAAATCCTGGCTTTGATATATCAATATTGTAAATGTCAGTGAAAAAAATAGTTGGTTTTTTTTTTATACACAAACTAAAGAAAGATGCTTCTCTGGCTTATACTTGTATATAGTTTAGGTATGGTATGGGTTTCAGTGTTTTACTGCCTGAATTTTGGATTGCTCCCCACCCAGTTTCACTCGGTTGGACCTGGTCATTGCAGTCTTACCTGGCAGACTTTGCACATCATGTTAGATAGCTTTTAAAATTTTGTTACATTTTGTTTAACTTACTTTTTCCTGTTATGTCTAGGTAATTGCTTGCTTTCCTAAACAGTGGTTCACTAATCTAAAAGGAGACAAGACTATTTCTCAGTTAGAAAACTTCTGTAGATACCTTGTTCATCTGGCCGATACAATCTATAGAAACAGCATTGGTTGCTCTGATGTAGAGAAGAGAAATGCAAGGTAACGTACTCTGAGTTAATGCAATTCTTGCAGTGCAAGTCTTGTGCTTTGTGTTATTTTGCTGATGCATGCAAACACAGGTAAATATCTCCATACTGCCACATGTCTTCTGAAACAATTTTGAATTCAAACTTAAAAATATTATGGTGTAGTAGATGAGGAGATTTTTAAGGTGTGTGAAGATGGCAACTGCTGGAAATCTTGACACATTAGTAATGCATTTTGCATTACTGCTTGTTGTCCTTGATTCTGGCAAATTGTGTAGTTAGTGGTTTTGGACTCTTCCACCTTGTGAGCCTGTGGCAGATTCTTGCATAATGACTTCTAAATTACAAATTGTGCTTTTGTATACAGTACAAAAGTTCTGGCTTTATTTACACAGCCAACTAGATGAACCTGTTTTCCTCTAGACTGAAGAGTCATTTTATTTGTATGTGATAACCAGCATAATTAAAAGTTTGGGTTAGATGCATAAATGTTACGGCTGGCCATGTAACCTGAAATGCTATGGGTGTATCATTTTAAGCAATGATAAACTTAAAAACCAAATTGTTGCTCGGATACACAGGAATATAACAAGACTGGAGGATTTTTTACTCCTGTGCTGTTGCATGAGAAGGAGAGGTTTCAAGGTCAACAGTTCAGTTGTTCCAGCAAACCTGAAACTTGGAAAGACGAACCCTTGCTAACTGCATTAGTCATTCTTGATAGTTGAACGTGCTTGAGCCATTGTTGAGTTACTCTTCAATTATTGAGGCTCTCTGGGGGATTAGATGATTCTCCCTTTTTGATCTTATGCATAGCACTGAAACAGAGAGACAGAAATTTCCCTTAAGCCATAGCAGAAAAATCTGGGTTAAGAGGGTTTTGTGGTTTTTTTTTTCTGGTATCAGTATTTTTCACAGTTACCATGTTGGTTATTAGATACTTTTCTGCCTTTACAGTCACTTTTGGCTGTGGCACATGAATCATCTCATTATCAGAGAACACCAAGCTTTGTGCCACACTGGGTTGTGCTCAAACAACTTTTTATCCACTCTCAGGTTATGCCTCAGAACTTTGTGTCCAAAGCATAATAGCAATGTCACATACCAATTTAAATTTCCCCATGATTCAGATTCAAAGTAGACTCATTACTCCTCCTTTTCTAAAACCAAAATGCGTAGCCTAGCATGATACTGGAATTGAAATGAAGGATTTGAGAGAGAATCCAGTAGAGATTAAACTTTCTCTCTTTTGGTAGCCTGTTTCTAAATTTGAAAGAACTTTCTTTACCAGCTGAAATGATAATGTGGTAAAACTTTGTATTGAAAGAGAAACATCCAATTAATCCTTTTTTTCATAGTGAGTTCTAATTAATTTCTATCTTCTGTCCTCCTGCTTTTTCCTGGCATTTAATAAATCTGTTGCTATTGGCCCCATTAAGCAGATAAAATAAGTCTGCAGCAGAAATACTAGTTTTTATAACCAAAGAATGTCATGTCTTTTCATATAAAACCTAGGTGTTTGAAACAAAAATGCATTCATTTCTGCTGAGAGGGAAGTGTATCTTTACCTATGTCTGTTGGTGCTAGTTTTCCAAACATTGGATGCTTTTTCACAGATCAGTTAGGTACATTTTTAAGATTAATTTTGAACTTCTACTACTTTTTGTGAGACTGGTCTAAATTTCATGTCCATCCTCCTAGCAAGATCGCAAAATTGTTCTTGACAAATGAGTCGAGTACAGTCCTCCTAGCAGTTTGTTCCCTCTAAGCTTCCTAGATTTACCTGAATGGTAATGCAGTTCATTGGTGGCAAGCTTCATACCCTTTTAAGGCATGCATTACAGCATACTTGCTGCCTTGGTTTTATTTTTGTTTTTTGGCTTACACATTAGTTACCAAGAGAGCTGTGACTCATTGCACAGTACCATAAGTAATCCAAGACTTTTTCTTGAGATTATACTGCATCTAGTATTAAACCATATTGTATGATTAATTCCTACTCCCAAAATACATTTTTCAACTTCACTGCACAGCTGATAACCAACTTATTTCGTCAGACTAAGCAAGTGGAGGAGAGGATGATGTGAAACTACCTGAAACTGATTTGCTATATGGATTCATAATGTAGTCTTCTGTTGATATATTAATACTTGCACATGAGCGTTCCATTCCTGTATTGACTTCTCCTTTCTCTTTTTCAGAGAGCATATAAAGCAGATCATAAAGCTTCTAGCGAGTATCCGAGCACTGGATCACGCTGTGATGGTTGCAAACGATCACAACATAAAAGAGTTAAAGATTTTAATAGAAGGAAAATAGACTTTTCCGACAACTCATTTTGAGCTTTAAAACCATTCCTGATGTGTAATTTATGTACATATGTAAAGTTTCTTAAACTGTAAAGTATTGATCTTTGTTTTAATACAAAGTGCATTCTTATATACAGCGTCCTGAAAAAAAAAAAAAAATTGACTTCTTTGAAAACAAAAATGGAATCCCAAGATTGTCATCTTTCCAGAAATCAGATTTTCCTTAAAGTTTCTCAAAATCTTGTTTACAAAAATACTTTGTACCCATGATTAGTAGTCATCTACTCCTGTTAATTGTTCCATGGTTAACTGGAATGTGTATAATATATTATGTGTAATACAATGTATGCATATATTTATACCACCGTGTTGCTTTCACACTGGATATAGAGATCTTGTACTGTTGGAATAAGCTTTTCATTTGCTAAAAAATACTTATTTTGACAATAAAATGATCATAGTATTGGTCAAAAGGGCTGGCAAAACATTAAATAGGTGAATATCATTTGAGCTAAAGACTAGAGACACTTTCAAGTGGGACCTGACCTTAAAAAAGCAGCTGTGCTGCGCTCAAATTGGAAAAGCGAAAAAATTATTTGCAGTCAGAATATTAAATTCTTAAGGCTGTTCTTAGAAACAAAACAAAAAGGAAAACCCAAATCAATGCTTAATTATTTTTTTTTTTTTTTTTAGTATAGGCATACAAAGAGAAGTTGTGATTAGGGTTGTGATTATTGCGCAAGTATACATGGCAGAACTTCCTAAGCCCCAGACACCTTTCATTTTGTAGGAGTAGTAGTATACCCATTAACTCTGGACCCTCGTTCCTTGTGCAAGTTGGTTAAATTCACTGTTTGTGGGGTGGTTTTTTTTCTTTTGTAATTTCATACATGGAACCTGTTTCTTCTGGTTGGTATGGCTAAAGATGTCAAGCAAAATGAAGGTGAAGAAATTTTTATATCCTATGATTTGAAGTATTTATATTGTAGTAACTATTCAAATGTTACACTTCCTACTAAATACCATCTAAGAATAGTCTTGCAAAACAAAGCATTTAATTTAGATGTAAATTAAAAAGAAAACACTTTAAAAATCTGATGATTTACATCAGAACACTAGTGACTTGATCTTGAGGCCCAAGGCATGGGAACAGCTGTAATAAGCCTTGGATTAAGAGCTCTTTCCAGGTGTGCCCTACTTTTGGGGGGAACTGTAGCAATAAATTGGCATACTGAATAACATAAGAAATCATTGTATCTTATGCTCATGTCATGTGGTATAAATGAGTATCTTAAAAATGTACAATTTGTAACATGCACATTTCATTTAGACACTGAACAGTTGTTTTTTCTGAACTGTGGGGATTGATGGCGTACATTCAGAAATTATCTGCTTTTAAAAATTGTTTCAATAAACTGGTCTGTCAAGGAGCTGTCGCAGTGCAACTTGGTAAGCTTTACTCCTTTAGGAAGGAGTTCCTGAAGGAAATGATACGTGTGCTGGCTGACTTTATCTCAATATGTCCGATAGAAAAAATCGTCCTTAGAAAGGTGGATTTTTGGAGTGAACAAAACTGTCTTTACTTTGAAAAAGCAGTAGGATAAACAAAGAGATGATTTTTTATTTATTTTTTTTTTTATGAGGAGGAACAATACTGTACAGAGACTTTTCTGCATCTTAACGCATGCCTGCCTTCTAGTCACAGGATCTCCAGGGGTGAGGATGCAGAGTTCAGACACCTTTTGCACAGTTTAATTTGGCTACTCTTTCTAGTTTAGCCGCTGCAGTATAAAGCTCAGTGAAGGGTAACTTCCTGGCTTCAGGATAAAGTCTTTAACACAGGATCGTATGGTGCAACAAAACTACTGCTGGTATTCGGAACAGCTGCTACCCATACACCCGTGATTTGGCGGGGGGTGTGCGTGGTATATTCTGTGGACAGAATAAAATATGCTCAAGCAGTTCTGAGACCCGTACTGCGCAGTTAGGCTGGTTATCCAGCACCATAGTTAGTGTTTGCAAATGAATGGAAACAGTTAATATTACTGCAGGGGTGAAAATGTACTTTATTTGTATTTGGGTGTGTTAAACAATGGCATTGCTTTGACTGAAACAGCTGCAGAAACTTAGAAGAAGCCTGTCCTCTCTGAATGTATTAACATAAGCGCACATTGTGTAGTGTCAAATTTGTTCAGAATCACTCACAACCTCAAATGCCAAAGCTTTGCACTGCTTTTTCCACATCCAGAATTTTGACTGCCATCTAATACTGAAGCCACAAGGTGGCACGTTCAAAGATTTCAATGCTGGAAAATAAGGAAAGTACTTGACCAGGAAGTGTCAGGGTTTGGATTTTCAATGATGAAGTTTTTCAAACTCTGGAGGTAATAAGGCTAGAGAGTGCAGGAAGAGGGCTGGAGTCAACTATTCTCTTTTGGTGCCAGGTGCCTCTGTCGAAAAAGGTGGCCCGTTCACAAAAGCTGGTCAACAGTAATCCCTCTGCTCTCAAAGCCCTCTACAGCCTTGCTCTGCTGTCCACCCGATCTCCCTGTGGTGGGCCGGGGCTGGGCTAATAAAGCAGTAACTGGACTTAGTTTTGGAAATCGCGTTTATTCACGTTCTCTACTGCTTCTCTGGGAAAAATACTTGTAATGAGTATTATTATATATATCTTATATATATATATATAATATTTTATGTATATATTTTTCTTTTATATATATATCTATCATATATATATCTCATATATATATATATCCTTTTCTTCCTCACTCTCTCCCTGGCTGCAGTTCAGGGAGGAGAAAAGCTGTAGGTTCGAGCCATCGCCAGTCATCTCAAACTTTGCTTTTCTTATATATATAAAAGACTACAAAACTTAAATGCAGGTTTGTAACTGCAGTGTCAGTAGGTGCGCACACTACTAATGCAGCTCCAGACTAGCGGAGCAGCGAAGCTCAAGAGACTGATTATTAAAAATATAGGCATTTTGCTCCAATTCGTATTGTGACTAGGGCTGTAAGGGAGGGAATGAAGAGAAGGTCTTCCTTGTAACCTCATTATAAATTGTAGCTACAGAGAATCTCTTTTCAAGATAGCGTGTAGTCATTTTCCTAATTAACTGCTGCAGAAGACCAGCTATTCATATTCCACTTAGCCCATCCTCACGCTACTACAATGACGCCATGTGGCTGCGGTGTCTCAGCCCTTGCACGCTTGAGGAATTTCTCCTTCCTCTCCCCATACAATGTCACCTTTGGAGAATGGTAACGTGAAGAAACTTGCAGCAAACTATGCTCGTGGGTGATAAATAATCTAACTTCTCTTTTGGGGCAGCGTGGCGCCTTTCCTATGCATAAATGGTTAGAATTGTATAGGCACTTAAAGATTGCATGTAACTAATGTTACCCAATTTTATTTATAAACAAAATAACCACTTCTGCCACTTCACCTCTATCTCATTTATTGACGCAAGTGCAATGCTAGTAGCAAAGTGGTCATACTTTATGTAATGACCTTTAAACAGTGTTACACAACTGCTGCTTGGTTGAGGTATAATCCGAGGACAACTGCTTTAACATTGTTCTCCCACAGTTTACCATGTGTACCTCACTGTTTGCTATCAAAATTAACAAATAATTATAACATGTTAAGAGACTGATGACCTAGATGATGATGAAATCCCACGTGAGAAGGTACCAACCCATTAAGTGACACGACAATCTTATTCCTGCTCAGAACTCTACAGGGACTCTTGAGAAAGTCTGATAACCTCTTCAGTAGCGAGTGCGGTCTAGGAAAAGGAAAGATGTAGAACATGTAAGGAAAAAACTGCACGTAAAACTGCCAGTCATTGACATTTTTATGAACAGGATAATATATTACAGAATTATTACAGTTATTTAATTATTATAATTATTATGCAGTTATGTATGATTACGGTTATTACAGAATTACCTTTACCCTAAAGGTCACCAATAACAAAGGGAAAACCTTGTCCTTTACTACAAAGGAAAACAAAGTGAAATCTGAAATGTGAAATGGAGAAGTTTGAGGGAAAATTGTGCAGCTACAGGGAGCCACGTGATTCCTCTTTCTCCTCCTTTCGGAAACATATAATTTTCTGCAAAAGTTTGCTAATCACTGCTTCTGCTTTCAGTTCTCCCTAAGTTACTCTACGAAAAAGGCATTTTATTTTAGAAAGAACCTTTAGAAAGGGATATGCCCCTGCACTTTTGGCACAGTGTACAGCTTTGGTAGAATGAGTTGGTGAGGTTTATTTTAACAGGCTGAACTGTCCTCTTATGCGTGGTGGTGCTTCAAAGCAGCATCTCTCACCTTAGGTTTATTAGTTACCCAGTGAAAATTCAACGTCCTGTGATCAGTGCCCTAAAAAGGCATAACAATACCTGTGATCTGCTCATTAGTTTTACCAGTGAAGTCGCATTTCTGCAAGAGTTAGTCATGGCGTATACAGCAGAGACAACTCCGAGGAGGCTTCAAAAATGGTTGTTGCAAGGAGGGAGGGTGGTTGCGGGTTTTTGAGAAACTCGCATGCAACCAACAGGATGGATCAGAGTTGAGTGGTTTTGCCCCACGTGCCACACTGCAAACATCAAACTTTGGTAGCCTTACAATTATTTGAATCGGTCTGTCTGCACAATGAAATAACAGGACTTTTTGTCCAAGAGTACTTAAATTCTGTATATGACTAAAACTCTTACCCTAAATATGCAGAAAGAAATGAATGGGGATAAAATAATTGCATGGAGACGAACTTAATAATACACCGACCTGCAATTTAAGGCTGCTCCAAACAATTACTTAAGCATACGGGTTTGTTCAAATATGTGAACTGTGCCACTGTCACCACTTACATTACTTTTGTGCTTTATGTGCATAGTTAAATGTCTTCATAGAGCAGAGACCTGCAGTGAAGTACAGATGTACCTCCAGCATTTGGTGTAGTATTTTTCTTACACGCTTCAGCCCAAATTTTCATACCCTTGATTTCATACAAGTTCCTGAGTGTTGTCTCTTTACTGTCCTATGACTTTTGTGATACCTAGCTAAGGGGAAACATTAAGTGGGACATAGGTTGCGTGACGATGGGCCTCACACACCCCGGGAACATGTGGCTTAAAATAATTGCATTGCACTTAAATTACATATTGCCATTTTACCCAAACGCTCCAATCAGGATTAAGACATTAATTGAACTAAAGGTACTAAAATCACAATGTACACACACGGTTACTACCTCAAGGGGGTAGCAGTTCAGAGAAGAACCTGCGTCTGCAAACGAGGGGTGGACAGAGCAAACTCAGCTTGAAAGATTTAATGAGCAGTAGGAGTTTGCAGGAGTAAGGCCTACGGTAAGTGCCAGGAAGGATATGCAAACTAAATATAATTTCCAAACTTTCATTTATTTGCTGTTGATGTGCCAATTTCGCGCTGTGCAGCCCCACAGATGGCGGTTTGAACACTTTGTGGGAATGGGTGAAACAGCGGGTGGCCTCGCTGCCAGCGGTGGACGTGCCCGAGCCCGGCAGCCCCGGGCTGCTGCTGCCGCCACGGGGACAGGGGGGCTCTGCGAGGCTGCCCACACCGCTGAGGCCGAGGCTCACTTTTCTCCCCGGTTTTTGCCATTGCCTGCTCCCAGTTTTGCAGCAGGATCTGCGGGCGCAGAAACCTTCCTCTCCCCCTTTCAGGCATCCTAATTCTGCCTTTACATCTGTCTGCCCTGCGGCAGACGCAGCACGGCCCTGGCCTCCCTCACCTTTCTGATACCAAAGGTTCTGATACCTGTTGCCTGGGTTGCTGAGGAGCCTTGAGCCAACTCTGCTTTCAGACAGCAAAGAAGTTTCAAACAGGCTCCGCTCTGAAGCCCAGCGAAGTCGTGGTGGGTCAACCTCGGAGTGCAGCCAGACGCCCACCCAGACGCTCCCTCACTCCCCTCCTCAACAGGACGGGGTAAGAAAACAGGATGAAAAAAGCCCATGGGTCACGATAAAGATTGGGAGATTGCTTAACAATTACTGTTAAGGGAAACAGACTTGACTTGGGGAATTAATTTAATTTCTTGCCAATTAAAATAGATTTGGATACCGAGAAACAAAGACAATTGACACAACACCTTGCCCATCTCGACCCTTTATCCCAGGCTCAATTTCTTCATTCCCGACTCCTCTACCTCCTCCCTGCTCCTTGAGCTCCGGTTGCAACATTTCCATATATTTAAGGTAGGTGAGATTCCAAAATTCAGTTGGCAGGTGGGGAAAAATGACCCAAACCTTTTATCACACAAAACTGAAGAACAAATTAAACTTTTAAATATGTTTTGCTATATTATGCAGTATATTGCACTGGCAATTAGAATCAAATATTCATTCTCCTTTTCCATTATCTTATAAAGAGCAGCATTTTCTGAAGCCAACAATAGCTTTATGGAAGCTCCCGCTATTGGAGAGCAACGCCTCTTTCACGTTCTCAGCTGATGTAAACTGATACTGGTGGATGAAAAATTGGACGTGAGCCGGCAATGCGTGCTTGCAGCCCAGAAAGCCAGCTGTATCTGGGGTCGCGTGACAAGAAGTGGGGCCAGCAGGTGGAGGGAGGTGATTCTCCTGCTCTGCTCCCCTCCGTGAGACCCCACCTGCAGTACTGCCTCCAGCTCTGGGGTCCCCAGCACAAGACAGACACGGACCTGTTAGAGCGGGTCCAGAGGAGGGACACAAAAACGGGGGCTTCCCACTTGGGAAGGCTCGAACACCTCTCCTATGAAGACAGGCGGAGAAAGTTGTTTAGTCTGCAGAAGAAAAGGCTCCGGGGAGATGTTATTGCAGCCCTTCAATACATAAAAGGGGCTTATAAGAAAAATGGAGAGAGAATTTTTACCGAGGCCTGCAGTGACAGGACAAGGGGCAATGGTTTTGAACTGAAAGAGGGTAGGTTTAGATAGGACATAAGGAAGATACCATTTACGATGAGCGTGGGGAGACATTGAAACAGGCTGCCCGGAGGTGTGGATGCCCCATCCCTGGAAGTGTTCAAGGTCAGGTTGGACAGGGCTTTAAGCAACATGATCAAGTGAAAGATGTGCCTGCCCGTGGCAGGGGGCTCGGACTAGATGATCTCTGAAGGTCCCTTCCAACCCAAACCATTCTGTGATTCGATGATTCTATGACTATATTTTCAACTGATGCACTTCTCTGGCATTTTGAAAAGTCACTAAGCAAATAATGGAGTAGTTCATTTTCAACTGCATAATAATGATTAGCTATCAGAAAAAAAATATATTGCACTGAGGCAAAACATATGTGTTCATAAGAAAACCACCACATTTTATCTATTTTATCTGCTGAAAAAAATGGGAATAAACTTGATAGATCAATTGTTTTACACTACAACTATATACCACTTCAGCCTTGGGTCTAGCTTGTAAACCAACCTTTAAATTGCTGTCCCTGTGTCATGGTTTAACCCCAGCTGGCAGCTAGAACCATGCAGCTGCTTGCTTAATCCCCCCGTTTGGATGCGGGAGAGAATCAGATGAATCAGCTTGTGGGTTGAGATAAAGAACATTTAATAAGTAACGCAAAAGCCACACATGCAAGTGAAGCAAAACAAGGCATTCATTCCCTGCTTCCCACGGGCAGGCAGGTGTTCAGCCATCTCCAGGAAAGGGCTCCATCACACGCCAACAGTTACTTGGGAAGACAAATGCCATCACTCCAAATGTCCCCCCCTTCCTTCTTCTTCCCCCACCTTTATATGCTGAGCATGACGTCATATGGTACAGAGTATTTCTTTGGTCAGTTGGGGTCAGCTGTCCTGGCTGCGTCCCCTCCCAACTTCTTGTGCCCCCCCCAGCCTGCTCGCTGGTGGGGCAATATGAGCAGCAGGAAAGGCCTTGACTGCTCAGCAACAACTAAACACACCAGTGCACTGTTAAAAGTATTTCTCACCCCAAATCCAACACACAGCACTATACCAACTGCTAGTAAAAAATTTAACTCTATCCCAACTGAAACCACAACACCCTGTTAGTGATCTTTATGCATGGATAAAACCAGGACACACTAGCTTTTCTTCCATAGCAGCCACATTGTAATTCTTTTATTTTTACATTTTCAACAGTAAAAAAGTTTCATGAATTTCTTTTTGATGCTATGCTAGAGAGAGTTCAATTACACGTGAGCGTCTACCGTAAGCAAGTGAGAAATAGCATAAGCTGCAAAAAGCTGTTAGCAATTATGCATTCTAGTAATTTCAAAACCCATGAAACTTATCTTTAAATAGTCTTCTAAAATATCATTCTTTTATTTATCTACAGAACATTTTCACTGGGGTCATCATAACGCGTGGAGGAAGTTGGCCAGCTAAAAATACATAAAGATGACTTACACTGTAGTTTACATCACAAATATTTGCTCTGTGTTCTCTCCTACCAGTGTACTCCACGCAACTGGTACTTAGCCTATGGTAGGTATGTGGGATAAGACCATAAATAAAGATTACGTATACAATCTACTATTTCTTTAGACTAGACCAGAGCTATTCAGAGAATGCATATAAAACATAACTTTTTGTGCTTCAATATAAAGTTTACAAGAAACAAAAAAAAGTCTTTCAGTTTTTAATTTTTACCCGTTGCAATGGGAATTGATCTTGGATGAGAAGGTAGCGAGAAGAAATGCTACAATCTAAAAATCAAAGATGGCCCAGCTCTCGTCTCAGGAGGTAGCTATACTTCTCATACTTGCCCTTGCATATTTTTTAGTTCAAACTATAATCTCAGTGAAGAGAGCTTCTCCAGAGTTTTTCAGATTTTGTTGTTTCTACTTCAGCTCTCCACTTAAATTGCCCTCCTGACCCCAGAGTTATCTGAAGAGCAGCAAAGCCTTCTTGATTTTAGCTTGTAGCTCTCAAACCTGCCTTCTGTAATCTCCTCAGCATCTCGTAATGTATCACCGACACAAAACAGTAAAGCTCTTCAGGTACTCAGAATCTCCTAGATTGGAAAAGACCTGTAAGATCATCTAGTCCAATCATTAACCTAACACTGACAAGCCCACCACTAAACCATGTC
Organism: Pluvialis apricaria; assembly: GCA_017639485.1. NCBI lineage: Eukaryota > Metazoa > Chordata > Aves > Charadriiformes > Charadriidae > Pluvialis > Pluvialis apricaria. The sequence goes on from CM030007.1 coordinate 105,094,868, forward strand.
CCTGAGCACTATATCTACACAGCCCTTAAATACCTCCAGGGACGGGGACTCCACCACTGCCCTGGGTAACGCGTTCCAACTCCTCCACTTGGAGCTTGCACAAGCTGAATAGAAATTTCCAAAGAGATGCTTACAGCCTGTCCCTAAAACTTTTGAAGCCTGTCGGGAAGAGGTAGGCTTTAGCCGTGATTCAGTGCTCCCACCCAACCCCAGGCACTCAGTGAGCACCTGCACCGACACCTCCTCTGCCCGTTGCACATTTTGCACAGCAGGGTTTTTCAGTTTGCAGTGCTATTTGTGACCCTACCCCTCAGATTCTTCTCCCTGCTGCACCTGTAATAAATACACAACCTGGACTGGGGCCGACTGTGTTTTAATGTAGCCTCACCTCGCAACCATAGCACATTTTTCAACTTTGAAGTCTGCAACCCAGCATTGGCCGTAAAGACAACACAAAAGGAGAACTTCTTCTAAAGGCTCTCTTCTCACTTTCCCCTAAGGGGCCAGGTTTCCTCAGGCTGAACCCCACCCCGACAGCAGGGCTTTGCCCGGCGCCCCCTGCTCTGGTTCAGCCTGCCCCTGACAGGGCCTACAGGAGGAACGCCGCTCACAGGAACCGAGCTCCGCCAAAGCCATCCCCCAGCCCACCGCTCGCTGCTCCCGCCGGCACCCCCCGCTGATCAACCAACCCCCGCTCCAACGGCCGGCAACCGCTCCAACGGCCGCCCTCGCGCCCTCCCTCCTTCTCCCTCCCGCCCTCTACCGACTTCCGGTGGCGGGAGGCGCAATGCGGAAGGGACGGTGGGGCCGGAGCGGAAGTGAGGTCCCGCCGGCTCCCGCGGCGCGGAGCGGAGCGGCGCAGCGCAGAGCGGGCGGCCGGTGGCGGCGGCGGCAGGTGGCGCGGCCGGTGAGGGAGGCGCTGGTACCGCTGCGGCTGGGGGGCTGGGGAGGGGGGGGGGGGGGCGGCGGCGGGGGACGCTGTGCGCCTGTCAGTACGCGGCGGAGCCGGCCCGGCTGTCGCCGTTGCGGGGTCCGGGCCGTGGGGGCGCCAGACAAGATGGAGGCTCTGTCAGCGTTGCGGGTACCGGCGGCACCGGGCTGCGGTGGGCGGCGGTGCGCGCCCGCCCCGGGGCGGCGGGTGGTAGCGGGGCGGGGATGTGCTGGCCCGGTGCCGGCTGCGGGGCTGCCCTTCGGCCGGGTGGTTTGGGAGGGCCCCATTTCTCCTGCCCGGCAAGGGGAGAGGGGCTTCGGGTGGAGGGCCGGGCCGGGGCCGCTGCTCCCCGGGAGGTGCCGGGCCCCCAGGGGCTGCGCCGGAGGGTGGGGACCGGCGTGTTCCGTACCGGCGGCGTAAAGTCCGTGTCCGCCCTAGAGGTTACGGACACGGAGCTGAAGGGAAGGGAAGGGAGAGGGCAAAAAAAAGCCAAACCGCTCCGGGCTTTCAGGAAGAAATCTCTCGCTGTAAGTTTCCTTAAGCCCTTAAAATTTGGCTGCTCTCGCGTTTGTTTATAGTTTCTTATTTTTGTTGTTGGTTTTGTTTTTTTTTTTTTTTTTTTAATTGTTGTAAAGGAAGATCTTACCTCTGTGGCCTACAGGCAGTTTCACTAGTACAATACTGCAATGTTTCAGTCGTCAGCCACTGCAGGGGAGGGTTTAAATCCTAACAAAAACCTGCTTTCGTGTAAAAAAGAAAAACAAGATAGGCTAACGCTTTTGTACGATCTTTTAAAACCACTTAATAGCTTTACCGTTTTAAATATACTGTCCTTTTGTACAAGGTCAAAATCAGTAAAATAGATCTAAAAATTGAAACCTGACCAGGCTTCTGGTCCTCTGCATTTGGCATTAGTTTATGATAGTTGCTATTCTTATATATTTGTGGTAGCTAAAGAACCTTATTTTCATTCTTTTTTTTTTCTAAGAAGAAATCCTATTTATTAAGTATTGTGAAATAAATTCTCATTGTCTCTCAGAAGCTTTCAAATAAATCCTTTATTTTGAAAGATGTTTCTCTGGGTAATTGTGTTTTTGAAACATTGTTATGTTGTCTTTAGATAGTCCCTATATTTGTTCTGGAACATGAGATAAAATAAGTTTCATGAGGGAGAAAGAGCAAGCAGGTCTTTTCTTTTGTTGTTTGTTTTTGTTAAGCATGCAAAATCCCTAGGAAGGGATGCAAGTCAGACCTGCTTTGCAAAAGGTGTCTGGAAGCACAAGGTTTCACTAACATCATCTTATGTTGGACAGGGCTGCCTCCGATAAAGTCAAAATGGCTTTCAGTAAAGGATACCGTGTCTATCACAAGCTGGATCCACTTCCATTCAGTGTGATAGTGGAAACCAGAAACAGAGAAGAATGTCTCATGTTTGAATCCGGAGCTGTGGCTGTCCTCTGTAAGTCGATATGTTTTGATAACTACAATGTAAAAAGTCAGCAGACTTGACATTGTGTAAGCTGTTTATTTATGGAATATAAAGAAGCAACTATTCTATTTTCTTATTTGCTAATGGAGAGGCTTCTAATTTAATTGAGGGGGAAAAAAAAGGCATTTTTGTATCTTTATCTGTTGAGAGAGAATTTTACACATTTAATTACATTTCATCGTGCATGTATATTTTCATGTATACTAAATTTTCTTCTTCTAATAGCTTCCAACGACATCTGCTTATTTCTTTGGTTCTAAACAGCCTTCTCCTTTTGAATACATAACTCACTGAAAAGCTAATTCTCTGTGTTGTATTTCATAATAAAAAATTTCTATATTCTTAAACGGTATATCATCTTAATTTGTTTTTTATCTTATTTTGTATCATGATTTTTGATGGCTTTTTGATTTTTGGCTTTATTTTGTCCCTGTATTTTTAACCTGTCTTGAGACTCTGTATTGATTTGTCTTGTAATAAAATGAGTAATATTTGGAGCAAGATGTCTTGCATTGCAAAGTTATTTTTACGTTTTCAGTGATAAACACATTAAACGGTTCCTTTAAATTCTTTTTGCCTCCCCCCCCCCCCTTTTTTTTTTAAGTCATGGTTGAAGGAAGACACTAAAATGATAAGTGCAGAAGAGATCCGTGAAGTCTACAGATAGAGTTTTAAAATGTAGTTTGGTTTGTATTCTTCAGAAAGTCTGAGCACCTGGTTGCACAGGGTTTCTAAGCTTGTTTTTGACTCTTTTGTAGAAAGCTTTCATACCATGGAAGTTGTTTGGTTTTTTTAGTCAATAACTTCTTGATGAATTCATTCTGATGACTGTGGTTTTCTAGCCTAGCTATTCTAAGCATCTGATCAGAAAATGGGAGATTTGATCACTGGTTGAAGTCTGAGTGGACTCAAAAACCTACCTTTCAGGAGGACGCTCTGGCTTTGAGGCTGTTAAGGATGCTGAATGGGGAGCATGTTCTCTAACAAGACTCAGATAGAAATGTGCTTTCCAAAGAAGAGTGGGACTTGAGATATGTTTCCTTTCTTTGATATTTGCAATTGGCTCTCCTGTGTGTGAGTGTGCTCCTTGGCAGTGGCATGGTCTCTTTCTGAGGGACCTGACTGTCCCCGTGTCCTGTGTAAGGTACTTAGCAGTCGGGCCATAGAATCATCTGTACTGGACAGGCTGTATGGAACAAGTGCTCTCTAGCATACAGCTTAATCTGCGTCTTTAATGTGCGATTAGAACAAGCTGCCATTAACTGTTAGAGGCCTAGCAATGGGATATGCCAGCATGATTGACATTATAGCTGTAATTGTATGATGATCCAGGTGAAAAACAATGAGTGCTTTTCTCCTATTTTTGAGATTTTTTTTTTTCTGATACAATTTCTTCTTATTATGTATTTAAGTAATCTCATTGACTTTGCCAGCAGTATTTGAAAAGCATTGTGTAGTGTGAATTGGATTGGGAATAAGTGTCCGGTCATAATCCTATTCAATAGGTTTACTGAAATCCATAAAACGGGGAAAAATGCTTTGAAGATTTGTGGAAAACCATTTTAGCATATATTTAGCAATTACTGAACATGTTTAAGCTAATTCAGGAGCAGTGTATTAAAAATAATTTATTCCTGAAAGCTATGCTCAAAAAGGACAGTAAGTTAGTAGCTTTTTGTGCTGTGATACACCACAGGCATCTGGATAAACTTTCTTCTATAAAAATTAAAAACCATATCAAAGTTTGTGCCCTCTTCTATGTCTTGCGTTGTTAGCAAACAGAGGAAGCCCAACACAAGGAAGTTTGAAAGCCTCTCTCCTCTTGGGTTCTGTACTTAGTAATAGCATGTTATTAATCTGTAAAGGTTTGTCCTTGGTATTCTAATTGGTAGGTTACAACGTAGCAAACATTCTAACTTAGCTAGAAGTAGTTAGTCTGAATATTGTTTTCAGTAACCTTAACCAGTAAACTGCTTACTCTTTTTTTCTGTCTGGTAAATGGATGTATTTTCCCAATGCATATTTAGCTGTGGCATTTTGCTTTAATTCCCTTTTTGCACCTAAACGTTAAGTACTGGAACATGATTCTTTTGTTAATGGTTGAAAGATCACAATCAGCAGAAAAAGCGCTGGAGTTCCCTAGCTCAAGATTATTGTTTTTTTTTCTGCTTGCTGTTTTCTTCTGGTATCTATTCTTTTTAATACATATTTAAAGGAGTACAATTATTAGTGCTTGGGGAAGATTTGTGAAGTTCTACTTCTCTATCTCTCTAGTCACACCACAAAAACCAGTCAGAAGATTCTATTCTGTAGCCTTACAAACTTCTGGATATTGGTACAAATCTAAAAGCCAAAGTTAATGAAAGACTGGCCCTTGGGGAAGATTCCCCAGATGTTTGTAAAATGTGTGTGAATAAATAGAAAAATGGTCAGGTCAAGTATATATCAATTTAAATCCAGAACAGCATCACTTTAAACTGTCAAAAACTCATAATTTTTGCTGATGGTGCTAACACTTTTTAGACTCTACAAAAATTGACAGTACTGATCTCAAACTGTTAGACATTTTTCAAAAGATTTTAATAAATACTGCAGATAAAATAAGGTGTTCAGCCTCACACCCTGTCATAGTTCTTACCTGTATGTAGAATGTATAATATAGGCACAACCTAGTGAAATACACTTTACCATTAAAAGAGACCCATGGGGTTCAGTCCTGAGAGCCTTAGTGAACTGCATCTTCTGGGGTATCCATGTATAGGAATTTGGAATTGAAACGGGCTAAGAGAAAGGAATGAAAGCTTACTGATCCTTTAAATGTCATCTTTAAAGGGAGTACATCTGTCGTTTTGCTGAGGGAAGGATAACAGTATTAACCTTCATCCCCTTTACATTCAATGAAGCATTGCAAGATGATTCAGAGGGTTTGCTTAGGCCTCTGCATGAAATGCTATACAACACCTGTTGTGTGATTTTCAGTGCATGTTGCGTGTGCGCTGAATCTGTTACTCAAGTCAACAAAACAAGCTGGAAGAAAGGAAGAGGGTCGAAGGGCTAGTTCACAGAGGTGGTGGTTGTGTAATTATTCGGTCTTAACATGGAAGCAGCCCAAGCCATGCTTCTGCTGGAGTGTTCTATGTACTGCTTGTGACGTGGTTTAGCTAATGTTACTGTGACCAAAACATCTGAGAAATACTTTGCTTGCCTTTATATATTTAATACCTCTTTTATTGAGTCATTCCTAGTATGGGGTTAGCCCAAGATATTGAAGTCTGAGGGGACCCTGCCAACTTGCCTCTCAAGACCTTGTAAGAGCACTTAGTTTTAAATGTCAGCAGCTTCACTGCTGGTTTGTTTAGAATTTAGTGGGAGGATGTCTTAGATTTATGTTTTCTTATTTGACATATAAAATAGACTGTATATTTATTCTTTGAAATAGGATGCTAATGACATATCTTACCTGTAAAGATTTCATTGACTGAGCAGGAGGGTGTTCTCTCTGCCTTTTCCTCTGTGATGAGTCATAATGAAACGAGTGGGAAGCTGTCTTTACTCCTGTCGCCTGCGATGAGTAAAGGAGAATGTTCTGTCGTCTGGGAAAATACTGAGCCCTGAGTGGAGAGAACAGGAGCTTCGTGCGCATCCTTTGACTTCAATCTTATGGTAAAGCTGAGAAGAGAGCAGGTGTGAACAGGAAGAGGCACGATGCCTACCCTGAGCTTTCTGTAGAGCTAGATAAGTAAGAGCTGTAATAACCTGTGTGCAGCAGGCATCCTGGTATTCGTAGTCATGTTTAGCAATGCTGCTGTATCCCCCATTCACATTCCACTTCTTTTTAAAAAGAAAATTCTTCCATGTTGCATTCTGGGTAGGGGGAAAGCAGATATGCTAATGTGTGTCCACAGTAGCAGGTAGGATATAATAATTTTGCAAGAGATTTCAAGTTCATATGGTGCTTGAGGAAACTTAGACACCTAGAAAAGAAACATACTGACAGATACATTTGATGAGCACCTGTTATATGTACATAATTATTAAGGAGGGTAACTTTCTGTATGTTCACAACCAGGCATTTTTATTTCTTCAGTGTTTGCTGACACCAGGGATAAACTGCCACTGTGTGATTCTCTCCCCCCTCCCCACCCATCTCCTGATAATTGTTTATACAGAGTTTTGAGTGGAACCACGTTCCCTTAACTAGGGGAGGAGAGTATTTCAAAATGAATTACTGCATTCTATTTTTCATTATGGGATCCTATAAAATAAGTTTAATGTAAATATTTTCCTCTTTTATATACATATATAAAGGTACAATAATAAGAATTAAAATTCTTCAGGCAATAATTTATCCCCTGGAAAGAGTATGTTTATGTTAGAGAGGAAAGGTCAAATACAGGCTGTGGTAGAAACAATTTTTCAATGTATTTTGGTGTAATATTATATTCATCTGAAGCCAGTTTGAAGGGACCAATGTGAAGTGATTAGGGTGCAAAGGCAAACAGGAATTTCACCTTCCTGTCTTTATTACTGTTTTGACTAAGTGTCATCTTCCGGACTACGCCTTCCCATTAACAGTATCTTAAAACGTTTAAGAAGCTGCAGGGAAGAAACAGCTACAATGGATGCTGAGGGCAGCCGTGCTGGTGGAGGAGGCTGTAACCTGTCCTCCTGTCATCAGGTGCCTTTCCTAGGGTGCTGCCAGAATTCACTGTCCTTTCAAATCTGCTGGGAAGATGTTCCGCTCATTGCTTTCCAGGCATTTTCAACAAAATCACATGGTTTAACAAAGAACACATATGCTAGCCTAGCACACTTTGCAAAGTACAAGAACGACAGTAAGAATCTTCCCAGGAGGTCGGTGGAGTCAGTAACTCTTGCCTGGGAGGACTATGACCTCTTTGAATGGCATAATGGATCTGCAAGAATTTGGCCCACAGTTCTGGAAATATTAAAAAGAAATTACTTATAACAATCTGAAGGCTTTTTGCCTCTTAAGGTAGACTAGCTTTACAGCAATAGTAAAGACTATTCTGTATGTGTACCACAGCCCTTTGCATCATTTTAACAAGGGATTTCACTGGCAACAAATAATTCTCTTTATGAATGTTCCCTTTTCAATTCAGTAACTTTTCATTTCTGTGGCAGCACACATGATAGTAAAAGTCTTGGTTTTGGCCTACTGGACATCCAGTGAATGATAGCTCTTGTTAATTAAAGGTCTATTAGGAACTCTAGTTTGCATACTTCTGGAGTTACTCAGACATAATTTAGAAAAACTAATTAGAATTTCTACATTTCAGACAATTTGGTAGCTTTTTCACATGCTAGCACATATTTCGATTGAAATTTTTATAATTTTGTGAATTGACTTGTACCGGCAAAAATTGCAACAGTTGGCTTTCATGTAAAATAACTATATTTTAATCAAAGCATTCAGTATTAGAAGAAAATCTTTGCAGATTATTGGTGCTGTATAAAGTTTTGTTTTCAATGGAGAACATGTAACTGGGTCAGAAAGCCCAAATCTGATGGAAAGGAAGTGCTTATAGACTGTTACATAGGTCAGCTTTATTTTCACACATTTCTCAGTTTGTTTTTTTTCCCCCCCTCATCAGTAGTGTTAGCTGAAATGATACATTTTGTGAAGTAAATTTGCATAGTATTGAAAAATGGTGTTAAAGTAACCAAGCCTTTTATTTGCTCATCTGTTGCAATTATTTTGTTTTTGTTGTTCGAAACAGTGGGTTTTTTTCCTGGTGTGTGGTATTTAAGTATTATTGCTAACATCTAGAGATGTCTGGTTTTGTTTTTTTTTGTTTTTATTGCTGGGTAGAGGTGATTTGTTATTTGGGTGTTCCTCCCCATAATATTAAGATTCGTGTTGATGGTAATGTATACATGTCTTTGTGAAGTGAATAACAGTACTTCATAATTTGAACTAGCAAATAGAGTGGGGGAAAAAATTGTCTTATAAATTCAAAGCAAATATCATATGAATTATGAAGATTTAAATATCAGCTGTCGTCCAGTTTTCTGTGCATCTATTCATGTCAGGAAAGTGTCAAAAGTAATAAAATGGTTCTTGGTTGATTTATAAATGAAAGTGGTGACTCCGCTCTGATTTTAATGTCACCTATGTGGTAATATTAAAGTGTTAGCTTTAATTTTAATACTGAAAGTTTAACTGTCCTAATTTGACAAAAAGCTTGAAAATCTCAATCTTAAAAGCTCAGAAACAAACTGTGTAAGAATAGTTCATGATTTTTTCTGATTTAAAACTTTTTTAAAGCGACACTAGCATGAGCTTTTGCTCACCTAACTTTAATGAGAAGTCTTGTTTCTGAAGGAACTGCACATAATTTCAGGAGGGTGTCTTTTTTTGGAGCTCAGTGTCCCATGTTCTAGCTGGGAATTGTATCCACTATATGTGGATACACTATGTGTCCTCATGGCACCTTGTGAACCCACCAAGAAGAGAACATAACTGTAGAAAGCCTAAATGATAACTTTTAACATGATCTTAGTTTTATAATTGTTAAAATTGCAAAACTAATTTCTAATCTGCAATTAAGCAGAATACATGTTGAACCAAGTTGTCCTGAAGACAGGATTTTTAATGCGCTCCATTTGTGTAACAGTAAGCGGGCTGACATAATCCCTTTAAAATAATGTAATCAGTCACCTTTCTTAAATGAGTCAGTGATTGATAAAGTGTGATTATTACAGGTGCACACTTGTGATTTAACTTGAAAAAAATGAGATGTTAACACTTAAAAATACTGTGACCTATTAATTTTTAATAAAGATTGACTTAAAATTATTTTATTCTTTTTCTCTTGACACCGCAAATGAGACTTGCTGGCTTTCTACAAGAACACATTACAACTTGATCTGAAAACCACATTAAAAGGGTTGTGGGGTTTTTTTGTTGGTTTGTTGTTGTTTTTTTTTTTTTGTACTGCTAAATAGTGAGTAATTATTTCTGTTTTAGAAATTAATCAACTTGAACCTAATTAATGCAGTGGGTTAAGCAGAAGCTGCTTTTCATTTCCTTTCTGCTTATCATCTGAACTGACACAAAGTAATAGAAGAAATACTGCCTCATACTGTTTTGTGTCCATCTTTACACAGACATATGTATGCTTGCATTGTCTACTGTTTAGTGCCTTCTCTACAGTATAATTTAAAAATATTTTCAGTCCAGTGTTAGGGATGAATGTTATCATTCCAGCTGGTAATTTCTCTCTTTAGAATTTGGACATCTTAGTTCGTTCTTCTTAGCAAGTGACCACATCTTACTTTTTTTTCCAGACAGCCTTAATTGTGTTTGCTTACTTCCAACTATTTAATAAATAGAAAAGTCAATTTCTCAAGAAGTAGGTTCATTAATTTGTAGGACTTTGTTTTTCTGAGTGCATATTTATATTAGTTGCATTTTTTTCAAGATATGGAGCTCATAAATCAAAGTCAAAAGGGTTCTCATGGCTGCAGGCCAACCCACCATTCTGGGAAGAGATGTTCTCATTCATTAAGAATGTTAAAGAGGAAATGAGGAAATGCTCTTGGAAATGCTCTCTCCTTCTGTCAGGATTACCTTAGCCTTCCTGCGGTTTAACTTCTAAGCTGCAGTTCGCCCAGTTGGTAGTTTCAGCTATTCATAGAGGAAACGGAAAGTTGGCTTTGCATACCTTGAATATAAGATATTATGTGATGGGGTCTTAGCCATATATTTTTGCAACTTCAGTGGCTCTTGCGTATCCAGCTGCATCCAACGACTTTGTACACTGAATGAAGTGAGAGAGCATAGATCTTCACGAATCTTACTGCTTTGGTGAAGAAGGAAGAGTTGAATGTGATACTTACAGGGACAGTCTGGATGGTTCCAGAGCACTTATGTTGTTGTTCACATTGTTTGGTACGGAGTAATAGGAAAACCTGCAAGTTTAATTTTGGTATCTTCAAAAATGGGAAATGCCATGAGCAGTGGCAGTCAGCAATAGATTACATGCTGACCTTGGTGTTTGCTGGTTTGTTTTTTTTTTTCTTTTAGCATCCATATTTATGGATGGCATCCTTGTGGCTAGCACTGGTGGGGGTGCTCGTTCAGGAAATTCTTGTAAATGTTTGGAGGCTAAATGGTCTTCTGGTCTAAACCAGCTGTTCAACCACTTGCATGTTTTCACAGTGTTACTTTTCACAGTGTTACTGCTTGTTCGTGTCAGGGCCCTGAGGACACCACCAGCCCTGCCTGTCCATGCCCAGCCCCGCTGGGGCTTCCCCCGCCCTGCCCACAGCCCAGAACCCCATTTCAGTCCCCTCAGGGCTGTCAGTCCTTGCCCCAGCGATGCTGCAGCAAAGTGCTGGTCTCCAGCTCTCCCCAACCCTACCCAGCCTGGACATGGGCGCTGCTGAGCCGGGCGGATGTCCCAGCCCAGCCTTGACCTGTCCTCATGGCCTGCCTGGCCATCCTGGGGCTGTGTCCGGCCCCGGTTACCCTCACCAGGCCTGACCCTTGTCCGCAGACTGACATCCTGGCCTGGCCTCAGCCCGTCCCCATGGACATGCCTGATGTCCTGGGCTGGGGCTGCCCCCAGCCTGCCCTGCCTCCCTGGGGGAGCCCCCATGGCTACCAGTGCCCTGACCCCCAGGGAGATGCTGGTCCCCACAGTTAAAATGGAAGAAAATGGAAAGGAGCATGGTGTAGCTGTGTCTGGTTCCTGATTTCATCGTGGTTTTCAGAAAACTCAAGTGCCTTCCCTTAATGTTGTAGCAGTCCTGATGGTGGGAAGTCCCTCATTGTACGTTACACCCCGAAAGCAGCCTGAGCACCCCTGCAGCCAACCATCCAAAACGTCCCTGCGTGGCGTGGGTTAGTGCTGCTGCGGTAGGGAAGAGGCAGCATGCGGAGCTATGGAGTTGCTCTCTTTTCTGCTATGGGTACTACTTTTGTGATTGGTTTCTCTTTAGCTCTGTTTCTTAAGGAAAAGGAGATTTATGTGATAACCGTTTTTTATCGCTCTGTATTGGCTAATATCGGTCATCACCATATCTCGTAATTCTTTCAGGTTTTGTGAACGCTGATGGGTAGAGGTTCAAATGGGTGCCCTCAATGAAGGGGAATCTGCCTTATGAATTTATGTTCTAAAGTTGTAACTTGTAGTAGGCGCGATGTGCCTTATGGGAGGGTGGTAGGAACATGTTGCAGGTGAGCTCTTTTGCGTCCTGGCTGCCTGCTGTGGGGCCTCTTACATGTACCTTGTGCCTAGACATGGGTTCTGTGGAGGCAGTGGCTGAAACCTGGGGGTAGGTGAGGGCGGGCCAGGGCAGGATGGATAAAGTGAACCTTCTGAGGTGTGTGATGTTTACCTTTATTCCGTGTGAATTTTGGCCTTAAAAAAAATTAAAAAAAAATGGGAAAAGTGCAGGCAGTGCAAGATAGAAATACTTACATGCTGTATTAGATCTAATATAACTGAAAAACTTGGCATGAAATGCTTTTGGTTGGTGCTTGAATGCTTTGTTAAGAAAATAGTAATTGGCTAGTCCCAGTATGTTTTTCTATTTCCATTTTTTGTTTATTTGGTTTTGCAACCCCTTGCTGCTTTATTAGCAGTGGCATTTTTTGTTTATGTGAATTTGCAAAGCCCATGTTAACTTAATTTACTTTGGGCATTTACTTATTAAAGCTTAGCAAGGATAATGGGTGTTCTAGAAGACAGAAAAGCCATTGTTCTGAAATGTCATTAAATGCTGGTGGGCACCTTTAAGAAAAATCCTGCAAAAAGCTTGAAACTAAACCTCGTCTTTCATTAATAATTTGAAGTCTGAAAGAACATGGCAGTTCTCTGCATACTGAAAATTGAGTTTAGAAGAGTATGTTGACATCATTAAATGCTTGCTGGAAAAATGGATTGAAAGAACCAGGTTCTGAAGTTTAGAAATTGTTCTTTCCAGCCTGATGGTGGTGTGGTTAAGAAAAACATGGTTTAGTGATGCTGACAAAATCACTGTCCGTAAACAATGTGTTTAGATTGGCTGCAAGTCTTAACACTTTTTTGTGCGTGAGGACTTTGGAAATAATCATGCTGCTATAACTGTCTTATCTTTAGCACCTGGATTACAGGAATACACCGTATCACTGCTGGTGGTTAAAGAAGCTTTTTTTAAATGCATTATTTTTTAAATGCATTATTTAAATGCGTATATTTAAATGCATTATTTTATTAAAACATTGAATGATCTTAGATTTCAGGCTGAGGTTAAATAATTGTTTCATCTATGTTGGAGTTTCTGATCCATTTTAATAGAGCTGGTGGGCATTTGAACAGAAGGAATAGGCTTGTGCGCAGGCAGGGCTATGTTAAGCGTAGGGAATAGTCATTAGGAAGATTCACAATAGCAATTCTGAAGAAAATATAGGTAATGTGAGAGAGCACAGCAGAATGCCAGGGCAATAGGCATTTTGAATTACGCTTTTCTTTATGTCAAAATCTGATTTTTTTAGTGTCAAAGTGAAAATTAATTAGCAGATAATTTCTGAGGAGGGAGAAGGTGCTGATCCTTGGTGACTCAGAAATCTCAATCCCTGTGGATCAAGTGGCAGTGCTGGAATTGTTGGTCTTTGCCGTTCAGGTGCAGTCTCAGGCATGAGCAAAATCTCAGGACAGGTGGGATCTGGTTTCTGCTCTGCAGCATCTCTGCCACCTGGCCCTGCAGTCAAGCTTGTGGGCCTGGTTTTTTGAGTGCTGATTAAAGGTGTAAAGTGTACACTAACGTTAACTCCCAGGTGAATAATGGTAGATATACTTTAATTTCTTCTAAAGTATTACTTTTTTTTTTTTCCAAAAATGTCTATGAAAATTGTGTTTTCCTAATCTAAGACATGGCTTTTAAATACCATTATCTTGTGGACCTACAAGAGTTTTTATTTGCTTGGAATATATCTAAAACTAGTTAAAATGCCCTTGTGGTAATCTTGTTTACTTATCTAGAAATAATACTGCCACATCACTGTTTATTCTTGGAGAAAAAGGATAATTTTTTTTATGAAAACAACCCAACATTTAACACTACTCTAATTTTAACTAATTACAGGAGAGCATTCTCGTGCAACTCATTTGCCTGTCTTTTAGATGTGTTTTATATTAGGAGATGATGGTGTTAAAATGCCAATGTTCTCCTTTAATATCACTTGGAGTTTTTACAAGTCCTTTTTTTGTTGCCTAAAAACATAGCGTGATCATACTTCATTATAAAATCAAATGCTCATTTTCCATTATAAAATGCCATATGCTCATACATTTTGATTTCTTTCCAGAAATTCTATGTAAGTGCTACTTTTGTAATCTCTTGGATTTTCAGTTTGGAGTGGACGCATTCTCCCTGCCATAGTGTATGGTCTTTTACATCATAAAATCTTATGTTTTCTCTCCATAGCTTCTGCAGAAAAAGACACAATCAAGAACACCTACTCCAAAGTAATGGATGCATATGGGCTCTTGGGTGTATTAAGATTAAACCTTGGTGAGTAAAAGATGTAAAACCTTAATTTTTCATTTGGGAAAGAAAATTGTGCTGCTCCTGTAAAACTGCACAGCACAAGGTCTGCGCAACAGGAACTTGACTCGTTTTTTCTTTTTGTTTTTTTGTCTTTGTAGAGTAACTTGCAAGTTTGGAGCACTCCCAGAAATAAGGGAGTGGACAAAAATAACTTCCGTTTTCGCAATCCCTGTTATTTGCAGCATAGTTTCTCCCATTTGGGTTTATTTTTCTTCTGTAAAACTTGAGACTGGGTCCTTATGTTGTTTCTTTTTGTACTTTTTTCAGGCAAACTGGGGTCAGATTGTGTGCATTTAAGCATATAAATACATCAACACCACACTTCACTAAGATTCATTCTGTTACCTGTGCCTTTTCTTGTTTTACAGGAGACACATTGTTACATTATCTGGTTCTAGTAACAGGATGCATGTCTGTGGGAAAGATTCAAGACTCTGAAGTTTTTCGAGTTACTTCCACTGAATTTGTATCATTACGAATTGATTCAGCAGATGAGGATCGTATTTCAGAAGTGCGCAAAGTTTTAAACTCAGGAAACTTTTATTTTGCGTGGTCTGCAACTGGTGTCAGTTTAGATCTCAGTCTCAATGCTCACCGCAGCATGCAGGAGCACACCACTGACAATAGGTTTTTCTGGTGAGTTCATAGTGTGTTTTATCAGACAGTATATCGAATAGTGCGGTCCTGCACAAACTAATCCGTGGCAGGTTTTTTATCCTTGTCTTTACCAGCTCTTAAATGTATACCTTTGTACCACAAATGTTGATGATACAGAATAGCATTATTTTAACTTGAAGGACATAAGTGTGTTATTAATGATACAAGGTTTCCATGGCCACTTGGAGTTTCTTAATCGGAAACCAGAAATTTTTACTGCTTATGATATTATACTTTGATCTGAACAGTTGTCGTGATGTTATGTTTCAGCTTTGGTGTCTCTTGATTCTTCATCAGGTGTGTCATTTTTTTTAAATGAGTGTGGTAATGGAGCTTTAAAAATAATTGTAATCTTTTGAACATTCCAGGTTCTAAAATGGTGTGGTGTTTATATATAGTTTCCAGGAAACATAGGAAAGGACTTTAAAAATTTTATTACACAGATAATTGTCATGTTGCTGATTTTGTTGAAACAGAGCAGGTAGGCTATGCTATGGTGCACATTGCTTGGCTGCTGAACTTGCTATCTTTTTACGGAGTATTTTTGAATAAAGTATAGGTTTTCACACAGAGAATTCTTGGTAAAAGGAATACTGCTGTTTCTGCCAATAAGAAGCTTAAATAATGCCAGTGATGTGTACTGTCATGTAAAAAATTCTGCTCCCATATTTTAAACCATTGTTAAAAATGGTGTATGTGTCCATGAACCTTGGAAAGGTCCTGAAGACTTGGCAGTATGCTTGTTAGAACAGGTGAAAAGCTACATCTGCCCCACTCTTCTGTCCAATATACAAGACACCAAACCAGCTCTGGAGTGTGTGCCAGTGCCACTCAACTCTGCAACTATTTTGGTCAGATACAGGAATATGATCAGATTGCTATATAAGACAAAATATGTATATTAAGGTGGAAAATAAGATGTGTCTTCAGAAACACATCTACCTTGATGTAGGTTTACAGGGGTTACAGGAACATAGTTGCTTGTCTCTCTCTGCATCTGGAAAAAGACTGGGCTCTCTGTTGGTAATCTCTCAGTATTTCAAGGCTTGAGAAATGATGATGCCTGTTGACCCCGTCCAAATAAGCTTGGCTGATTTTGACGCCTGTCGTAAAACTTCTTAAGTTACCTGGCTGCTTTTTTTTTTTTTTCCCCCCAGTAAGAATCAGTCCTCACAGGAGGTAGATGGAATGTCCCAGATTCCAAGACCTACAAATATAAACACTAAAAGTCAATAACAGAAAGTATTCTGCTTATGCACTTCAGTAAGCTTTCTTGGGTTTTTTCTATTCAAAAGTTCCGTCTCAAATTGCCCAGGGAAAGAATATTGTCTGCTTTCTCAGTCTCCTATTGTAATGCGTCTGTATACTTCTCTGCAAAGTGATCGTGTACTTGATTCACGGGATTTGAATCTTCATTGATGACTGAACTGAAGTGTTGATAAATTGCGGATTTTAAATTTTTTTTTATTTTTTTAATTAGAAGTTTAGAATGAAAAGGCTAAAATTAAAGTGAATAGCTTCAACCGTTATACCAAATATGTTACTTGCAATTATGGTAGAATTTTCTGGGCAGTGACAAAACCAGCCGTCTTACTAGAGTTTACTTTTCTTTGCTATGCAGAAAACTTTTTTCTTCCTTTTTATACAAGTGAATGTTTCTGAAGAAGATCAAAAGCCAAGCCCCACTAGAGTGAGGTAAAACAAAAATCTCACAAAACACAAACTTTAGTTTTATTTACTTCCTGCAGGGTTGATTGGTACTTCTTAATGTACAGGTATATCCAAGCTGTGGATCTTTCTTTCATTTGAGCAATAATTGGTACTAAAGAATGGTATATGTGGTATATAATGTACCAACACTTAACCCTGAGATTGATATTTACAGAAATTTGAAAATCAGTTGGCTATGAATGTATTCCTGGAAGCTTGTCTGGGCAAGTGATGTGTTATGGTGATGTATAATAGAAATAATCATTATATATTGACAACAATTTTTTTTCTAGCTTTATTTTGTGGTGTTGGGAAATTGACTGGTGCTTTACCTATCACAAAAAGTAACTACGTAATTGGAATTCTGGCTTGCTTTTCCAAGAGTGTGTAATCTTTGGCTTTTCAAAGCAAGGCTGAGTGGAGAAATATAAACAAGCTTGGAGAGTTGTTTTTTTTCTGGGTGAAGAGCAGGGGCCGTAAGGGTTATTTTAAGGTCATTAGAATTCATGGTTTCATCCCATATTTTTATTGTGCAAACATTTAAGCTGTTCTCTTGTAAACTTTGCTATTTCAAGTATGTTTAAATAAGAGTTATATCATAAAACTATAACATGTGTGTTTTCTTTTTCTCATTTGTAGTAGTAGGCATAAAACATAAGAATTTAGTAGCTGGCTTAATTTGAGCTGTGTTTTATTTCCTTCCAGTTATTTTATTTAATTTTTTTTTTTTCCTGATAGGAATCAGTCGCTGCATTTGCATCTGAAGCACTATGGTGTGAACTGTGATGACTGGTTGTTACGTCTCATGTGTGGAGGAGTAGAGATAAGGACAATTTATGCGGCTCACAAGCAGGCAAAAGCTTGTCTTATTTCACGACTAAGCTGTGAACGGGCTGGCACCAGATTTAACGTGCGGGGAACAAATGATGATGGCCATGTTGCTAATTTTGTTGAAACAGAGCAGGTATGTTACGCTAGAGTGCACATTGCTTGGCTGATGAACTCAATGTAAGCATGTGTGGGGATAATTTTTTGCCCTAAATCAACATATCCCAAGTCAGGTTTGTAACCAATAGGTACCGGAATAGTTCCTTTGCTGCTAAATAAGGAATCTAAGTAGGTTACATAATTTGATGATCTTGGTTTTTAGTGTAGCTTAGGGTAAGAGCGTGGATGGGTCTGAGTTTCAACAGCTTAAGAAGCTGTTATCCATCAGCTGAACTGTTGTAGGTGGCTGTACTTCCTTTTAGCCTCCTGAGCTATAGGTGAGTGTGTACTTTTCGGCCTGAGCAAATAGCAGAGGGAAAGACCTTAGAAACAAGCAAGAGATTTTTGGCAATTACACGATACTTTGTGGTTCAGGAAAGATAAACGCATTCCTATGGTTACTTAACACAGCTCCTCTGAAAGTTAGTTTTTTAAGCCACTGTAATTCCACTGCATTTGATTGCATATCTTTGCCCTTATTATACAGAAATGCAAGAAGCTGTTAAATCATTCTTTGCTGGCCTTTCTTTGCTCACTTCTTACGATAACCTAGTTACCAAGATGTTGTTCCTCCAACTGTATTCATGTGAGTAGGTATCTTTGGTTGACTCACTGACTCATTGCAAAGCCTAGATAGTAGCATTTTGTCCAGGAAGGTTGCTGCTTGTACACATCTGTCGTGGTTTAACCCCAGCTGGCAACTAGAACCACACAGCTAAATTGCTCACCCCCTACCTTTTCCTGCCCAAGAAGGGTCGGGGGAAAGAGGGGAAAAAAGGAGGGGAAAGGGAGGAAAAAAAAAAAAACCAACCCCACAACCTCATAGATTAAGATAAAGACAGTGTAATGGAAAAAATAACAATAGTAATAACGATGACACTGGTCACTCTCACCACCTGGTGAATTGGCACCGTCCAGAGAAGTGATTGTGGATTCCCACCCACTGGCTAACCCCCATTTATATGTCTGTGGTATGTAATATTTAATTGGCCATTCAGTCTATTTTTCTATGGGAAGCTGAAAAAATCCTAGAATAGTGTAAGTATCATTCAGCAACAACTAAAACCAGTAGATATTATTGACATTCCTTTCACAGCAATCACTAGAAAGAAAATTAACTCTTTGTCAGCTGAAACGAGGACAACATCCAATTTCAGGAGTTTAGTCAGAACACTTGTTACAGTTTCTCTGTCCAAGTTTCCTGGGAGGCTAATATCACTAGATGACTGTGGCATATCATTCCACTTTGTTTCCTTTCCTGCATACTTAATAGACTGTTGTATTTTGGATTCTGATACACAAAATCTGTGCAGGTGGTCTGAGTAGGCTGCATTTTTATTTTCTGTGCATTGGTGTACATTTTACCTGTTCCTACAGGAAGGTCTTACCAAGTTTTTTTAAGAAATTGCTCTTAGCACAGAAGTCATTCAGGCCCAAATAATAAAAGCTCGCTGTATCTTCTTAGATGATGTGAATCATGATTCTGCAAGGAAGCATGAGAATGCCAGAGCTGCTTTTATGAATTGCTCAGAGGGGATAGAGAGAAAAGTCTAGAGAATATAATATTTTAGCTTGTAGTGTGGAATATGTAAATATATTTTATTTACTGTGTGTTTTGTTAAGGCTAAGAAACCTAATGCCTTACACTCTGCAATACCTAGTAATACTATGCTTTTTTTTTTTTCCTTAACAGGTCATATTTTTAGATGACTCTGTGTCATCTTTCATACAGATTCGAGGATCTGTTCCATTATTTTGGGAACAGCCAGGCCTGCAGGTAAGAAGGAGATAGATTTAATTATACAGGTATTTCTTATTCATGTCTATTTGAACATCTCACAGTAGTGTTTAGGCTCTTCTGCGCAATTACCTGTCAGGATGAGATTATCCTTTGGGGGCAAGTTGGTGCTATTGTTTAACTCACCAAGCCTGCTACTCTGGAGTCTCTGAATGCTGTTTTGTACAAGATTTGAATGTCCATTGCTTTTTAGATGTTTTCTCTTTGAAGTTCTGAGTTTTTCTGTTTTAATTTAAATTGCTATTTTAAAATGGGTTATTTAAGGGCACCCAAAGAGACTGTTTTCTTCTGAATTGTTCTTGAGCATAAGTCTTTTCAAGAAGTCAATATGGATAAAGAGTTACTGTAAAATAATTTCATCCCAGCTTTCTTGAAAGAGGGATTGTATCAGCAACTAGTACTGTGATACAGTTTTTACAGGGAAGATTAAAAAGAGTTCGTGGCTCACAGTGACTCAAGGTTCTTTAAACTAGACATTTAAGCATTTTGAAATGGAACTGCTGAAACATTTACATGCCTTTTACTCAAAATGAAGTAATGAGATGATACGACCAAGTATATTAAATTAAAAAAGGGTGTTTTAGAAAAAAAGAAGAGAAATTTAAGAAAAGACTATAAAAAGAACGCACATCCTAGCAAGCAGAATTAATTTTGGAGATTTCATTTAGAAAGTGAAATGAATTTTCAGATCATGTTGACGATCAAAAGAGGTCTTTGAAGAATGATTGATCAAATGTGTACAGACAAATAATTTAATGTAATCTTCATGTCATAGGTGGGATCTCATCGTGTCAGAATGTCAAGGGGTTTTGAGGCGAATGCACCAGCTTTTGACAGGTGAAAGAATGTCTTAAATTTTTGTTAATGCCCAACAAACCTCTGATAAATGATGCATCAGACGGGTGGGATATGTTATTCCAAACAGGAGGCTTTGTCTATACAAATATGTGATTCAGCAAAACAGCAAACTGCCTGGGCAGCTTTTTCAGACTTCTACAGGAAGAAGAAAATTTAAAATAGTGGAATATTTTGTTAAATTGGAAACAAAAATTATAGCATGTTTACATTGAATAACCTGTATTTGTCAGCTGCTGTGTAAAAGTAAAATTTATATTTTGATTTTATTCCTGCCATGACACTTCAGCTTCACAGCCTTATGGTTTTAACTATAAATGTATAATGTTAAATTGGTGCTATTATCCTAATTAAATAGCAGTCAATGGTTGTATGCTATTGTTGAGTTACATTGATTTGTTTGGACATGACATAATAAAAGACTTGCGGCAGTTATTAGAGTACCCAGTGCGCTTCTGCAGCGTCTCAGTCAGTGTTAATTTTCTACATGCCGGAAAATGAGCGTGGAATTTTTCTTCTGTTAACAGGCATTTCCAAACTCTTAAAAATCTATATGGCAAGCAAATTATTGTAAATTTGCTTGGGGCAAAAGAAGGGGAGCACATGCTTAGCAAAGCTTTTCAGGTGAGTATGACAGTTCTCTCACTATGCATATCCTTGGAATTTGCCTGTTTGCAATAAAGCTTTTATCTAAACTTTGAAAAATGAATCAGGTGTGCTGTGCTCTGGAGCAACTACCACTTGTGGTGAAAATTGTATTTATCATAAAAGCACTGCTTAAGATACATAATGTGAAATGGATTTTAAAAGCTCTGTATATAATTAGTGTTTGATTATGTTTAGATTGGTTGCTGAAAAATTCTAACAGCAACATAGTGTTGAGGGATTTTCAGTTATTTTCATATTTCATACTTATTACTGGCTTATTTATAAAATAAATCTTTTGCACTATAAAATTGGTGAATAAATAAATTATACGTTGTGGTATTTAATACTGTGATGTTTCTTTTAAAAATATTTCCCTTGGAATTCCTGGATATATTCCTTGATATTAAAAAAAAAAAAATCACAAATCAATTTATCAATTTAAACATAAATGCTGCTTCATGATTAAATAGAAATGTTTGTTCCGATGAGTTAACTGTAAGTGGCCATTTTCATGAACTGCTGTTAGTTTAGGTTAAAAATAACTGTCACATTGTAGTCCATAAATACTGACAATTTCAGAAATTCTTTCAGAAGCCAGAGAACATGTCTATAGCCATCTGTTGTTTCCCTTTCCCTTCTTCCTTTTCGCTTTGTATTATAATGGTTGAGTATCTTAGGCCATTCACTAATATCTTTTCTGTATCCAGCTATCCTGGTAGGAGACATTAGCGCTCCCAGACGCATATCAATGCCCAATGCAGATCACAGCTTTGCCGACAAAGATTGTGTGAGCACTTCAAGGTTTTTTCAGGGAATATTAGGGAAAGTTTCACTCAAGCCACCCTCCACAGCAACCTAAATAAGTTGTATGTTTTTTTCCAGTAGTGGTTTATGGAGTGTTTAGTCAGTCCCCGTTGCTGGCAGGTATATCTAAAATGGTGCCTGTTAGTGAAAGGCATTTTCACTGAAATAACTCTTTGCAAATCGAAGCATTTCAGCAGTAGAAGAGGCTGTAGACTGTCTTGGTGACCCCTAGTATACTAAGGTAAAAACTGACTTTGATTGTGACAAGAAAAAGAAAAAGCACAGGTGAAATATTAGTCAGTTCCGAGTGATTTGTTGAGCAATAGTGAGAAAATGGTTTCATTTTACCTAAAAGAAAATGTGTAATAAACAAGATAGTTAATAAAACAGCTTTAAAAATATTTGTAACCTCTTATTTAGCTTATACTGCTATATGTTCAAGTATTGGTATATTTATACTTTTTTCTTCTTTTTACAATGTCAGAGCCATTTGAAAGCATCTGAACATTCAGCTGATATCAAAATGGTGAACTTCGACTATCATCAAATGGTTAAAGGTGGAAAGGCAGAAAAACTACACAGTGTGCTTAAACCTCAAGTCCAGAAATTCTTAGAGTGTGGATTTTTTTATTTTGATGGAAAGGAAGTTAAAAGGTTTGTGTGTATAACTTTTGTAAATTTCTTCAAATTCAATTATGATTCCAGGATGCTTTTGACCCCTTAGCAAAAAAAATAAGAGAAAAAATGTTACTTCTGCTGTCTTTTTATTGTATCCAAGATGATGCTCAACCACTGAAATATGAGTCACTTATTCTATTAAAATTTTGCCTCATTCGGAATATGCCCTAAAAGTCTCAATGGACAATGTCTCTGAGACATGACTTAATTTCAGGCCTTTGACCTCATGATTTTGGTGAAAATGGGCAATTGTCCTTTTTCATGGATGCACTCACATGGGATTAAAGAATTAATATTTTTCCATCTTGTATAATATTGTTCATATTTTCCTCAGCGATGGAGCATACCATTTTCTGTTTGTTGTAAATGCTGATGTTAAGTGCAATCTTTTTCTAAATCTGTTTGCACCTGGATCTCCATTTGAGAGATTTAGTTCTCCACAGAATATGAATGGAATGCATGTTTTCTGCCCTGCTCTGTACTTCCCAGTCCTGCTGTACTTGTGCTTCTGTCCCTATTTCTTCACCCCTCTTCCTAGAGCAAGGGCTGTGCTTATCTCGGCAGGAAAAGGGTGGCAGGGCTAGAAATAGGCAACATTCCTGCTCTTCTCCCTTCCACACCCTTCCTCCTTTTAATTAATACCAGAGCAAACGGCTGAGTGAGGTTCTCCATGAGAAAGAGAATTGTTGAGTGAGGGGATTGTGCTGCATGCAGTGAGGTTTCATCTTCTAGTGCAGTGGGAGAGAAGAGGGTTCCAGTGCCACTCTGTGCTCCAACCTGCCTGTGGGATTAAATCCCCCAGCAGCAGGTTTTAGTAGACCTGAATAAGATTACATTTAATGGGAAGGTGCTTAGGTCCCATCTCTACCTCAAAACATCACTAACCATTCTCCAAAAACCTTTAAAAGTGGTGTGACACATTGTGTTGGGAGAACACCATTTGATCTTGATGGAGATTCAAATAATATTATCACCCATCAAGAAGACTGTCAATAGAACAAAAGCAAAATAGGCTGGGACTTGTGCTAGCTTGAATAATTGTGTTAATAAAAGATACATTGACAATTTTTTATAAGTTCATGGACCATCTCCTTTGGAGAACGTCAGGGGTTTTCCCTGTTTTTTCACAGATAGCAAGTTGCTTTGTATTTCAAATCAAATACAGAGATAGTAATGAAAAAAAAAAAACAATCTTGGAAGTTCTTCAAAACTTTCTACAATTTATGGCTTGATCTCCAAGTAAATGTGATGAAGCATTACTGACTTTATTGGACAAAGTGTGTAGTGGGAATGATGAAAGTAAGGAATAAGTGTGTATCCCTGGGAGAGCCATCAGAATTTTGTACTCATAGCCAGGCAAGAAGAACATGGATGTTGCCTAATATGGTCCTTCTGAGAGCTTTATAGCATGGGTTAGTGGGCTTCTCTTAAAGAAAGGGGAGCACTTCAGAGTGCCGGAGGGCCTCAAGCACCTGTCGAGCTAAGGGGGAGAGGCTTATTTTTCATTTTTATTTGGGTGGGAAAGAGAAGGTAATGAGGGGTTGAAATTGGCTTTAGTTTTATCACAAATTCTTGTTACTTTTAGTTTAGGTAAACAAATCCAAGAACTGTCCTAATTTTTTTTCCATTTTAGTTTTATCTAAGAGTTATTATTTTCCTTTGAGATTCTTGGGAAATGTGTTAGTTGGATTGTTTGAAAAGAAAGCATAATGCTGCATAACACTTTAACTGAGCAAGCAAGGAGAATTGAGAAAAACTGAAGAAGAAAGACTCGTGTTATTTGCAGAAAATATATTAGTTTTGTATAGCGAACACTGCTGCAAAATTCACTGCTGTTATTGGAGCTAACCCTCTATTGCTGACGCATTTATAAACATACTTGCGATGACAGTAACATTGCACTGACAATACCCTGATTTACTATTCTGGTTCAGATCTTGATGTCCCTGTCTTTGTTGATGATATGTGTGTTAAATGAGTTTTTTTTCAGTTGTTTTCTCTCTCTGTCTCTCATTGTCCTTGGCACAGATCTCAAAGCGGTACTGTCAGAACAAACTGCTTGGACTGTCTGGATAGAACAAACAGCGTGCAGGCTTTCTTTGGCTTAGAGGTAGGAAAAACAGTGTCCAGATATGCAACTGCTCCTGATGCTTCTGTAGCAATTAGGCTGTAAAAGTAGCATTACCTTCCCTATGAAAGATGACTGAAAAAGTTTCATAGATGGCAGTTTGATTTATAGCGTGATACTTTTCTTGTTCCAGATCTTAGTAGTTACAGAAACAGTAGTTGCGCAGTAGTTGTAATTAAACAGTAGTCATGCAGCATTATGAAAAATGTTCATTCTTTTTTAGGTGCCAGTTTCTTACGTCTGTTAAGGGTCAGGCTGCAATTCTGGAAGAGGTAGTAGTGTTATAGTCCGTCACAAAAACACTTGCATTCGCAGTTACTCTATTAGATGAAGTGCTGCAGCATATAGGATTAGTCGTCTTAGCATCTGCCAGTGCTGTGTGTTCATATTTTCACAGCACTGTGCTGTGAATTCTTCATGGGATGATATCATGGTTGAGGCTTTGGCTACGCTCAGATTGAGTAGTTGGAAATTAACCATGGGATTCAGTCCCCCTGCAGGGTTGCGCCTCAGCATGTTGGCTTGCTCTTGAAACAAAGATTCTAGCCTGCAGGCTTATACAGTAGAGGTTGAACACATGAACCTGATCGGAATTGATGGAGTAAAATAGTACTGATTGGGCTCCAAGAGTAGCTCTGAAAAATTTTTGACAACTCCACTCATCTTAATGAACTAAGTTTGACTCCTAAAGATAAAATGCTTAGCATGTTTAAAAATGAAAAATTGTGGGTGCTGTAATGTCAAACTAAGTAAAAGGATTAATCTTTTGATTTCTGAATTTTATTTAATTAAAATGCCCTTGTTTTAGTGTCTATAGGAGGACTTCCTGAGAGAACTGTAAAATCTATTAGCTGTAGAACAAACATCTCTGATTCTGGAATATGTAGTGCTTTCTGCTGTGTTTACCTAGTGAACACTGTTGCCAGTTCACTGGTGTTTTAGTCAAACAGAATACTGAACTGTTTACCCTTATGCAAATACGCTGAAATTTTTTCTCTTAACATTCAACATCAGTACATACTGTAGCGAATACAACACTGTCTGAGAGATCTAATGCCTTTTTTCTCCATTGTTTCAGCTCAGCATGTACCATAGGGGATCACACCTTAATTACTAAAATTAAGAAGAATAAACATATCTTAGTACCTGCTAATTACACTAATTCTGGTGGAATTTAGAATTCTTATTCTTTAGTTCACTGTGTGTTGAAAAGAGTAGCAGCATGCTTTGAAAAATCTCAGTGTTGTATTGCATTACGTAGCTTGTATATCTGTCCATCCTGTATTGACTTTATCGTGGGTAAGACAAATGATTACGTTAAAGTCTTTCCTGGTCCTCAATCTGTTTGCTGGAGTTTAACAGTTCACTATAGATAGAAATGCAAGCTTTAAGTAAGCAATTAAGTTCTCTTAAATCACGGAATTATCACAGGTGGAAGGGACCTCTAGAGATCATCTAGTCCACCTCCCCTGCCAAAGCAGGATTGCCTAGAGCACATTACTCAGGACTGCATCCAGGCGGGTCTTGAAAATCTCCAGAGAAGGGGACTCCACAACCTCCCTGGGCAGCCTGTGCCAGCGCTCTGTCACCCGAACCGTAAAGAAGTTTTTCCTTGTGTTAGAATGGAACTTCCTATGTTCCAACTTATGCCCGTTGCCCCTTGTTCTGTCACTGGGAACCACTGAAAAGAGTCTGGCTCCATCCTTCTTCAACCCACCCTTTAGACACTTACAAGCAATAATAAAGTCTCCCCTCAGCCTTCTCTTCTCCAGGCTAAAGAGTCCCAGCTCTCTCAGCCTTTCCTCATAAGGGAGATGCTCCAATCCCCCCATCTTTGTTGTCGTACGCTGGACTCTCTCCAGTAGTTCCCTGTCTCTCTTGAACTGGGGAGCCCAGAACTGGACACAGTATTCCAGTTGTGGCCTCACCAGTGCAGAGGGGGAGAATGACCTCCCTTGACCTACTGGCCACACTCTTCCCTATGCAGCCCAGGATTCCATTGGCCTTTTTGGCGACAAGGGCACATTGCTGCGTCATGGATAATTTACTATCCACCAGGACCCCCAGATCCTTCTCCCCAGAACTGCTTTCCAGCAGGTCCACCCCTAACCTATACTGGTGCCTAGCATTCTTCCTCCCCAGGTACAGGACCCTACACTTGCTCTTGTTGAACCTCATTAGGTGGTTCTCTGCCCAGCTCTCCAGCCTGTCCAGGTCACGCTGGATGGCAGCGCAGCCCTCTGGAGTGTCAGCCACCCCTCCCAGTTTGGTATCATCAGCCAGCTTGCTGAGGATACACTCTGTCCCCTCCTCCAGATCATTGATGAATGTATTGATCAAGATTGGACCGAGTATTGACCCCTGGGGGACACCACTGGTTACAGGCCTCCAACTTGGCACTGCTCCATTAATCACAACCCTGAGCCATGAGAAACATTGCCTCTTGTATTTTACTGATAATACAGTAGTTTTCTATGGCATAAGAGCAAATCTTTATACACTCTTAATGTGTATAGTACTTATGTGGCAAACTTAGCTTTGCAGCTCTGTGTTTTCGTCTCTTAAAAGGAAAAGAACTGGCTTAAATCTTGTCATCTTATTTTTAGACCAGGTGTGCCAAATTTTTCCTTGGTGAGAGCTAAATTATGATTCCAGCTAAAATATGAGAGCTAAAAGTATAAAACTAATTAATATGAAGGAAAATGGTGAATCCTTATGAGCTGCTTAGTTAATTTTAAAATTCTATTTAAATGAGATATTTAAATTCTTACTTTTTTAACATGATAGGTACTTAATATAACAAGTACTGACCTGTGAATGACCACCTAAAATTACAAGATGAAGCACCCAATTTCTGAAGCTTCTTTTCGTGTTTATTTTTACTTAATTTTGTCTGCAAGTTTCCTTTTGTAACTTGCCCAATCTTCAGAATTTTTCCTTTATGTCATTTTATGTTCATCATTTTAGACTCTTCCTTCTTGCTGTTGGACACCTCAAAGTTTTAAAGATTTTTAAAAGCTCTTGCAAATAGCTTTTTTTTATTTGGTTTTATTTTTTGGTATTTATTTTCAGTATTACGTTGGTAGCCACAAACACAAGAAACTTTCTTAACTTTTTAAAAATAATCATGATTCCATAAACCAGGATTTCAAACAAGATCCAATGTCACATTCTACATCCATGAGCATAATGCTACATTCAAGTAATGTATTTAAATGTAAAATAATACGTTTTTATACATTATATGTATACAATTTAAATGCATTTAACGTAGACTATGCAATGTGGAAAATTAATTCAGGTATATTGATTGTAAGGGCAAAGATTGCAGTGTGTTACACATGAAACAGTGAATGACAGAAGCCATTGCTATTTCACTGATCACAGAGCTCTGTTGCCGCTGCATTTGATAATAGAGGCCAATGTGTTTGGTATTAAACTTTTTTTGGGAGGAATATGAATTGCTCTAATTCTAAATTATGTAAGTAGAAAGACTTGAGAACCAAAAATAGCTTACCGTGTAACGAGTGAATTTTTAGACGATAATATTTACAAATCAACTACCGAATTAGTTTCCTATATTATTGCCTATCTTTAAAAGAAAATGAAATGCTGGTGCTAAAGTTATATGTATGATGCAGCCTTTCAAACATGACATGGTCTCAGTTTGTTCAAAATGGTACTTATAAACCAAAGATTATTTTTTTTTGTGCATATATGCTGAAAAATTATGATGTACCTTTTAATAAATATATTTGAAGATTTTTCTTTTGCAAATGTTGTCTTCAACTGTTGCAGATGCTAACAAAACAACTGGAGGTATTAGGATTAGCTGAGAAACCGCAGTTGGTTACTCGCTTTCAGGAAGTTTTCCGATCCATGTGGTCTGTGAATGGTGATTCTGTCAGTAAAATTTATGCTGGAACTGGAGCCCTTGAAGGAAAAGCTAAGGTAAAGTACATTTTATTAAAAACTTTAGCAGTATTCAGTATGAGTTTTAAAAAAAGCTGTCATTAATGTAACAGCTATGAGATTTTGGTTTTTAAAATGTGCTTTTGTTGTAATCCTGAAAAAAAACAACCAACCAAACAAAAAAAGTTAACATGAAAAGGCTGGTTATGTTGATAACCAGATCTCGTTTCAGTACAACCTTTCTCATGCATGCCCATGCCTCCCAGATAACGCCATTCTGTAGGAAAGGATGAGCCTCAAAACTTTTATTTCTTTAGATCGTACTTAGAAAAATGTATATTCAAATCAGCTTTAGTGTCTTTGAATATTTTAATTTTTCTCTGGGTATCTCTGCCTCCTATTGTTTCAGTTTCATTCACCATATCTCCTTTCTTTTAAAATGTGTTTCACTGGATGTTGTTATTCATGCTTTTAGTGTTTATTAACAGTGTTAAAATTAAACAAGTTTCAGCTGGGTGGTTTTTGTTTGCATGTTCCTCCAGCTATTTCTTTTTAGTTTTGCAATTACTGAAAAAAACCCAAATTCTGTTTCTACCTTGCTTTCTAATGTTGTGAACAATTCCACACTACATGACAGTGTAATGTTCTGTTTCTCATCAACTTGTTTCTCATCATCTTTGTTGATGCCCGAGTTGTTTTCTGAGACTTCCTGTTTCTTATTTTTCTTCTAACAATGTTGCTTTTTTGTTTCCATAATTCTCTCTCTTATCAGGTGATACCTGTCAAGACAAACAAATGTTGAACCATAGCAAATTTTGCCCTTAGTTCCTTCAAGAATTTCTTTTCATACCATTCTTTTTATTCAAGAATACACTGCTTCTCATTCCATATTATATACCATGTACTCATAGTCTGCTTTGTTCTTCCATCACTTGTTCATTCAAACCATATCAGGGTCCTTCTCTGCACATGTGCAAGGCATTGCAGTAAGCTACATAAAAAGAAAATAAGTAAAATAGACTTGTTGTTTATTCTGCCCTTAACTGGTGCATACAAGACTTTTTCATTTGGGAGTTGCTTGTATTTTAGTATAGAGTGGAATTTGGTTAAAGATGTTTAGTTTTGTTTTCTTACAAAAATGTCACACAGACCATCAGGAAAACTACAGTAAGTATTTCATGGGGTGTCTCCCCTTCTCCTGACTTTCTCATTCAACCTTACTTGTTTCTTTTCTAAATTAATACTTTTCTGCCATTCATTTGGCTACTTAGATGTTTTTAATTTGTAAAATGCATTTACTGTATTTACACTTCCTTTTTTAATCTGTGAAATACAGAGTACATTTATTCTGCTGTCTTTGTAATAATACAGAATAGTCAATCCTTGTCCCAGGCACCCCTGCTGTGGTGCAACTGTTAATGAGTGCCATAGCTCATACATCAAACGCAGCATCCCTCATAGAAGTCCATCTATTTGAAGCTGATCTGTAATACTTGCAAAGCCATACAATAATTGCTATTCTTGCAATGAAACTTAACCAGGTCACTACTCAATACCTTCTTGAGTACTCTGATAATATATTTTAAAATGTAGTTCTTGAGCTGCAATTCTTATTCTTATTTCTCGAATGAAAAGTTTGATGTTTGAAATGCTTCCATTTCTTGCTCGTCAGTTTCATTCTTTGAAGTCCAAGAGAACTTAAAAGTAAAAATATGGAATGTTGGGGTAGAAGAAAAAAAAAATTTAACCTTAAATGTGTTAATGTACACTTCTATACTGAAAAACAGTCCTGTTTAAAATATTATAATACTTGTTACATCTAACTCCTTACCTACTCTTTCTTTTGCTTTCTCTGGGTTCCTTTCAATTAATTGCCTGATATGTGAATGGTGAGTGTGTTTTTTTGGATCATGTCGTAAGTTACACATTTTCTGACAGAAAGGGAGCAGCATCCTATTAAAATCCAATTGCAATAGTATGCTCCCCAACACCTCATCCACATTGTCTCCCAGAAATCATTGTGTCAATTTACTACTACTTATCCTTGACAAAAGAGTAGTTTCTTTCTTGTTATCTGGAACAATTAGAACTAAATGATGCGTTGGTTTTGTAGTTTTCTTAAGTTTTGCCTTTTTTTCTTATGCATTTAAGAGACTTTCATGAACAATGCAAGCTGTGAACTTTGAGTATTTTTTACAATGATGTAATACCATGCAGCATCCCTGATGGATTGCAGTCTACATTTCATGTAAATGTAATAGCATATGTTTACATACACCTCACAGGCAAAAATACACATAAGTGCATAAGATACAATAAACCCTGTAATCAAGAAAATGTCTCTGTGTCTGTGAAATCATTGTCAGTGCTGTGTACGCAGATTAACACTGCTGGTTTTTGAATCAGGTATGAGACTGCATGACATGTTGATTACATGATCCTCTAGGTGTCTGACTCGCAGAGAATATCTGTAGTAGCAGTACATCTCTTGGAGATTCTTGTTTAGTTCAGGTAGTTGGAGGCTGTTCTCTTGGAGCACTGTTCAGTCGTGCCACTTGTGTGCAGCGTGTGCAATGACAGTGTCTTCATATGTATGTAGCTGTAGATTAGTATGTATGTTCCTCCTGGGATACTGCATGAGACTTGCATGTTATTTTAAAAGTTAAGGGGTCTTAGTAAGTTGAAGCTATCCCTTTTTTAACATGCATATTCAGAACATGAATTCTGAACTAATATGCTCCTATGAGCATATACGTACATATTCATGTATCATGACATTCGGACTCAGGTGCTTGCTCATCTCTATTTGGGGGAAAAGCCCAAAATCCTGTATCATGGTCTAAACATAGCACTATATCAATTTAATTTTCGAAGACCAAGGGTTTAGGGGGGAAAAAAAATACTCGCCTCCCTGCAGTATTTTGTTTACTTTAAATAATTTAAACTGGAATAATCTGGTTGTTAGATATGCCTTGAAAGTATTACTGTGTTCTTTAGCATTTGGGGGGGGGGGGGGGGGGGAAGCACACATAGTACAGTAGGCTCAGAAGACTTTCTTTAACACTTAAAGAAGGAAATTGCCTTAGATTTTAAAATAATTAATGCAGTTTACAAATATGTTACTGAATATTGCCAATGTTATTGTGAGCAGTGTCCAACATAAAATATTTTATACGTGTTCCTCCCTAACAGGCTGGAAAGCTGAAGGATGGTGCTCGTTCTGTGACCAGAACGATTCAAAATAACTTTTTTGATAGCTCCAAGCAGGAGGCCATTGATGTTTTGTTATTGGGAAATACCCTAAATAGTGATTTAGCAGATAAAGCACGGGCTCTCTTAACCACCAGCAGTTTACGCGGTATGTGTCTTTCAGGATTTTAATCTGTCTGATAACTATTTGGTGTAAGAAAGCTGTATGGAGTCTGTTTTCAAAGCAATATTGGAAAGTATAACTGCTATTTTGTGTTCTGCTGGCTTATTAAAAGATGAAAGTTAATTCTGCTTTACTAATATTACCAAACTAACATGCTGCAGTACTTTCTTTACTGCTTATATTTTGTTGATGTCTGGTGGTGTAATACATAAGTATTTGTGGAGCATATTTGTCAGAACTTTACTATAAATGCATATTAGGTACGTTCTGTTCAGTTCTTCAGATCCATTTAATCATGACAATTATGTGCTGAATTTGGGGAAAATATCCCGATTTATTAAAATATTAGGGGTTTTTATTGTTTGCTAAATGTCCTCCTTAATGTGATCTGTGAAGAAATTCTCACCATCGTGTTAAAATAGATGGAAAGCATTTATCCTTTCTCAAGCTTAAGAATGCTGGTATTTATCTTCGTTTTGGTTTCTAAGGTACTGAGGAACAAAAGGGGGTTTGGTAATGGAAGAAAATTTAAGATAACAGGAGCTATCAGCAAATTCCTGATGAATGATTTTCCATCACAAAATATTTTTTTTGTGAGAAGAAGTCTTTCCTAGGAACATGTGCACCACAAAAGCTTGTCGGGCTGTGGGTGAAATTCTACATCAAAATCCGAGAGATTTCAATACGAAACTGTGCTTAGGCAGAGTAGCCATCTGGGACTGGGGTAGTCTGGTTACAGGAAGGTGGTTCACCTAATCAGAACAGGGAGCTGAACCACAGCGTCCTGCATCCTTAAACAGAGGTGTAGCCTACACGGTCCCCAGGACTACTGTCATGCCCCATCCTTCTGCAGGTCTGATGGGCAGGGCAATAGTAAGCAGGCCAGGTGTAAGGCTGTGTTTAGAGTACTCCCCTGGGTTATAAAAAATAGAGGAGCCAGTTCTTGGGCAAAGAAGGAACTTAAATTTGAGCTGTCTTTCCAAGTTCCCAGGTGAGAGTGTCCTAAATTGGGGGTTATTGCCATTTTTAGGGATTAATAAAATTCTTAGTTTTTCCATTTCTTTTTTTTTTTTTTTTCTTCCCCTTTTCTCCTGGACACTTCTCAATCTAGAATGAGAAAAATGTGTCAAAGCTTCAGTGCAAATCTGTAGCACAAGAGAAAACATTCTTGCCCAATTGTAGTCTTCATCTTGTGGGTGTTTATATATTTCCTATGTGGAACCTGAAAGACTGTTTCCCTCTCACTCTTTACCGCAAGGTTTCATCTTACTGTAACTTTGTTGGTATCTGAAACCTGCTAAATTGGCCTCCCCTCAAAATTAGTTGAAACAAAAGTTTTCATTTCTTCTCACTTTCTCCGTGAATGCAAGCTGTCCTTTCAATATTTGCAGCTCCTGTCAGCTGAGGATCATTAGTCCCTCTTCACTGAACATAATGTCTTTGCTCTGTCTGCTAGGTGGTGAATTAGCTAGAGCGATACTCCATCATACACAAATCGATTATTAATGAAGCAAGGAAAGAGAATTTGTTAATACTGTTGTGGAACTCTGTAGATTTTGCAGCATAAAAGATGTGCTTTAACTGATGCAGATGGTTGTGTGTAACAAAATGTGTATTACAGCATGTACTTTCACATATTGCTGGAAAACTTTTAAACAATTACTTATTTGACTAATTTTTTTCTTGTTTCCTTCTTACTGCATCCATAGTTTCAGAGCAATCATTACAATCAGGTATAGTATAGTAAATTAAGCTGTAAATATCTGAGCAGCTATTGTTCTTCTCTGGCTTTTTTTCTTGTGCCTATTTGCATAATATTTGGTTGTGGGCTTACATTTTCCTAGTAGTGTTTGGATCTGGCATTCCTGTGCCCTAAAATCCCTTAATGCAAGAAAAGCTCTTTAATACAAGAAAAGTGAAAACATAAAGGGTGAAAAACGTTGTAGTTGTGCTTGGGTGTGAATTATGACAAGAGGCAACCAATTCTTTGGGCTTTATTTTTGCTAATGCTTTATTCTAGCGGTAGAGGAATTTGCTTTTTTTATCTGGTTTGGGAGCTTCTTTATTTCTGTTTCATCTAAATGTTTTGTTCAAGATAAGAGGTAAAATTCTTCAGTACGATTTGTAACTTCATCTTATTTGCCATTAGAAGTCTCTACTGGCTTGTGTTCTTGCATGAGACAGACTGATTTTATAATATCTCCCAGCAAAGGCTGACGCTGTACTGGAATCATCTGAAATAACGTGCTGACACATTTTTTGTGGAGCAAAAGTGCAGGCGAAACCACTGAGATCCAGCTACCTCTGTATGTGACACAAAATATTAGGGTATCCACCTAGGTAAAACTCTTGGTGCAGAGGTCTGACGAGGGAACTTCATAGTTAAATCCTAATCTTCTACTTTGAGACATTGCAGTAATATCTTCACCAATGTCTGTGATGTTGGTGCTTAAAATATGAGAGATTGGCTTCAGAGGATTCAGCAACACTGCGAATATGAAGAAGCGTTATGTAGTAACAAGAATGTGTAGAGATGAGCCAGATAGAGGAAAATGGCATGAAAGATCAATTTAAGAACCTTCTGAAAACTCTTAGTTGTTATCATTGTAAGTTAGCAACATAATAATGCCTTTCAACTTTGTTTTCAAAATTTTCTAATTCTTAGTGAAAATTCTCCTTTTTATTGTAACTTAAGCTGTTTACATGAAGCTGCTCCATCTGGGGAGATGTGATATATACATATCCTGTATTTTTAAAGGGAGAGGTGCAAGTACTCCTCAGCTGTGCAACACTTCATTATCTCCTTGTTCCCAGAAACTATTATTGAAAAGAAAATATTCCTAATGCTTCTATGTTCAGGTTTTGCGATGTGTTGAGAAAATTTATATGGCCGTTTCCGAGCTATTGCCTTAATAGGGTTCATTGTGCTATCTCTTGGAAGTGGGTTCAGTGAAACCAGATCAGATGCTTAGTTTCTGTGTAAGAGGAAAAAAAGTATGTTCTTAGTACCTGGGAAGACAAAGGGAGAGGTGGAGGGAAAGAAACAAGAAAGCTCTTAATAATTGTTCTGGCAAGTGTCCCATTTTAAGAGAATAGTGAAATTGTGCACAGTATCCCCTGAACCTGTATGCTAGGGTAGTAGCCACTGGCCCCAGGTACTGAAGATTGACAGGGGAAGATCCTTGGAAGAAAGCATTAGCATTTGTTGTGGCTGGATTGCTTTTCAAATACATCTAAATGTTGAAAGCATTTTTTTATTCCAACCCCCCGAAAACAATTTCAACTGTAATCTGTATTTTTGAGCTTTAAATGTTTTTTCCTTTTACATTTGTCCCAGCTTTTCTCACCCTCAGTGAAAATTTTTTTCCTAATATCTAATCTAAATCTCCCCTCTTCCAGTTTGAAGCCATTCCCCCTCGTCCTATCACTACATGCCCTAGTAAAAAGTCCTTCCCCAGCTCTCCTGTAGGCCCCCTTTAGGTACTGGAAGGCTGCTATAAGGTCTCCCCGGAGCCTTCTCTTCTCCAGGCTGAGCAACCCCAACTCTCTCAGCCTCTCCTCATAGGAGAGGTGCTCCAGCCCTCTGACCATCTTCATGGCCCTCCTCTGGACACGCTCCAGCAGGTCCATGTCCTTCTTATGTTGGGGGCTCCAGAGCTGGACGCAGTGCTCCAGGTGGGGTCTCAAGAGAGCAGAGTAGAGGGGCAGAACCACCTCCCTCAACCTGCTGGCCACACTTCTTCTGATGCAGCCCAGGATACGGTTGGCCTTCTGGGCTGCGATCGCACATTGCTGGGTCATGTTGAGCCTCTCAGCCAACACCCCCAAGTCTTTCTATTGTTTCCAGTTTGTTTCAAAACCACAAGGGCTAGAGAATCCCTGATTTGTGTTTTAATTGGGTAGCCAAGATTCTGTAGCAAATTTAAAGGTGGTAAACTTAAAAAGAATAACTAAAAAGACAACAGCAGCTCACTAATGATCCTATTTGGGGGATTTAAATGAAAATATTGTGCCCAGTAGCTGACCAATTTGCAAGACAGCACACAGTGAAGGGAAGAATTCCGTCTTACATTGTTTATACGATTCTCAGAGTCATAACCATAAGAGTATTCAAAATATGTAAATTAATATCACTTAGGTAAAGTACAATGCCAACAATACTGTTTACACCTGATGCAATTTTTATTCCACTGAGATTAAAGAAAAAAAGGAGCGTAATTTTAAAAAATATCAGATCTGTTTGCATTAGGAAATACATCTGTATGAGTATATTATGCAGCTGATTTATGAAAGGACTTTAAAATCTCTGTAACTCTGGTGTCTGACCATTGAATAATCTTTTTTGTTTGTTTTCTCACAATGCCCTTTACAGATGGGTCATTACTCTCTCTCCCATCTGGCAGATAGAAACAAGACGTAGAGAAAGGCTGATGTGACAGAGAAATGAGTTTAATTGTTTTGAATCCTACCCTACTTTCCTCGCTAAAGCAGAATTTTAGGAATTCAACTGACCTAAAAAATAATTCAGATTTGTGGCTTAGACAGACATACTCTAATATGATAAAATAATGTGCCTTATCTATTTTAGTAAAGGTAGTACATTACTCATTTTTACACTTCTAGAAATTAATGTGTCTGTAAGTTATTTTGGTAATGGAAGTTGAATTTCATAAATGACGTTTGTGAAAACGAGGTAGATATCTGTGTTGGCATGTATGAAAAATAATGGTTTCCATAGAGAATCACAGATAGGGGGAAAGAATGGCAGATATTTGTAAAACAGAAATTATGTTTCTTTTATGTATCATTTATTTTTATATATATTACTTTGAAGAAATTACGACTGTCTTTCAGTCAGTCAGTATCTTACGCAGACAAGTAATATGTCTGCAAATGTACTTTCCCTTGTGAAAAGCTGCATTCATCTTGCTTTCACAGTTTAATTTTCTATATGTCTGTGCATGGATTTGTTGCT
Source organism: Pluvialis apricaria (assembly GCA_017639485.1). Classification (NCBI taxonomy): domain Eukaryota; kingdom Metazoa; phylum Chordata; class Aves; order Charadriiformes; family Charadriidae; genus Pluvialis; species Pluvialis apricaria. The sequence goes on from CM030007.1 coordinate 105,131,372, forward strand.
GTTTTTTTAAGGGAAAGATCTCATTGCCAAGTTTTCTGAAGAAACATTCTATGTAAAAATAATGTCTTTTCAAATGTTTTTGCAGCATCTGTAAAAGTGCTAAAGAGTATGTGTGAAAACTTTTATAAGTATGCAAAACCGAAAAAAATTAGAGTCTGCGTTGGGACGTGGAACGTCAATGGGGGGAAGCAGTTTCGAAGTATTGCCTTTAGAAATCAGACACTCACTGACTGGCTTCTAGATGCACCAAAGTTAGCTGGCATTCATGAATTCCAAGGTAGGATTTATATTCTTTATTTTCAATTTTTTCTTGAAAACTCTGATTTTCATAATTATGAACATTAAAATAGATATATGAAGTCTTGGTTCTTAAGTTAATTATAAAGGACAAATAGCTTTTTTAATATTTAAATGCAGATCGCAAAAGCAAGCCTGTAGACATATTTGCCATTGGATTTGAAGAAATGGTGGAGTTAAATGCAGGAAACATTGTGAATGCCAGGTAGGTGATACAACCTATACAGTCCTAGTTTAGTTGATAATCATATTTTTTGAGTAAAATGTTATTTAGAATTTTATTTGTCCTGTTTTGTAATAGTTGGGATTAGTCTGGATTAATTTTTGACCGTATTCCAGTTCTCTCTGCCAGTTTCTGTGCCAGGATTGCAGACTTCAACTCAGCTTTCCCTAGCAAAGCTGTGATCGCTTAGATCATGTATAAAGTAATCTCAAGGATCCAAACAGTCAGTACTTGACCATATTTTGGATTGCACCTTCAGTAGCCCCTCAACTTTTTCCTTCTTTTAACACTTTGAAGGAATTTACCTCCAATGCTCGTAGTGTTTTGCAGTCTCGGTGTCTTTCTACTGCTGGGAAGAGCGAGTTCTGTGAAATTCCTTCCAAAACCATGTATTGTTGGTATGCCTTTATGTAGTGTCTTTCATCAGATTTTGATCTGTATAAAGCAAGGCTTGCTTCTATATTGTCAGTTTTTGCTGTCATGCTATGTATTACATGTGTATATTATCGTGGAGTTTGGATTTTTCACCCCTAGCAGAGTGGGTTATGAAAACACATTTTTACCAGTGGTGGGTGATACCAATGATGAAACCTTTGTATGTAATCCTAGGATTGTATTCACTTTGTCCATTGTTTTGTCTGCCCGTTTTGCATGTTTTCTGGTGTTTAGCAAGCTTTAACTCATTGGAAAAAAACATCTAAAGCCTATAACACTGTTGGCCTTTGCACAGGTTTTTGTCTTGAGGACAAAGTGGTAGTTTGTCATCCCCTAATTTCATGCTATGTCTAGTTAATGCTGTTTCCAGGTCTGATATTTTTCATTTCTATCCAATGCTAGCTAGGTTTCCAATGAAAACCATACCCTGTTAGGTCTCCAGGGAAGTTTCTTCTTGATCTAAGACCATGGAGATCTCTGTTTTCCAATATTGTCTGAGCTCTAGGCTAGAAAGTAACTCCTTCGAAAAATTCTTAGGTTTTGTTGCTCTAGTCTAGCCTCAGAAGTACAGGAAAGATAGCCCTGGGTCCTAGCGTTGTCTGTGGTGTTGAGAAAAGTGAGGCAGCATTTTATGAGGCTGAATTTGCAATGATAATGTCATGACAGTCTATAGCCTGTGTCTCTGCTAGGAGGCATTTGAGCACCATTCGCAACTTGGCTTTGGGTTACTACTCCAAGGTTTAGTTAAGGTTATTGTATGAAGTTTATTCAAGTAGATCAACAGTTTAGATACCTGCTTAATTTGATTTTTTTTAAAAACTGGCATTTTTAATCTCACTGCTAGCACAACCAATCAGAAGCTCTGGGCTGCTGAACTGCAGAAGACTATATCAAGAGATTACAAGTATGTGCTGCTGGCTTCTGAGCAGTTGGTGGGCGTGTGCCTTTTTGTGTTCATCAGGCCCCAGCATGCTCCTTTTATCAGGTCAGTGAACACACAGCTGTGCCCAAGTTGGGTCACCTTCAGTTTGTTTTATATTGCAGGCTAACATACGAGTGTACTAGAAAGCATATGGGGCTTGAAAAGAGCTGTTCCATCTTCTGGGGAGCTAGTTGCTTAAATTCTTTTATCTTAGTTTTTAAATGCCTCATCGGTTGCCAGGAACGTTGTAAAAGCTGAAGTGTTATATTGTTACCCGCTCAACAGCTGTTGGCATTTTTTTTAAAATAGCCCAGTGACCTTACTGCTGAAAGAACAATGTGAAAATGTTCTCTTACCAACATAATGTCGTACTCAGACATAGTTAAAGCTGTTAACTTCTGTGCCATTGTATTTGAAGTTTTAATAGTTGTTTAACTCTTTTAGGGATGTTGCTGTTGATACTGTAAAGACTGGCATGGGAGGAGCCACTGGTAATAAAGGCGCAGTAGCAATTCGGATGTTGTTTCATACATCCAGTCTTTGCTTTGTCTGCAGTCATTTTGCTGCAGGGCAATCACAAGTTAAAGAGAGAAATGAAGACTTCGTAGAAATAGCTCGCAAACTGGGTTTTCCAATGGTAAGCAACAGTGTTGAAATTCCATAATGAATGAGAAGTTAAACCCTTTGAGCTCCAACAGTGTCATCCAAAAGCTCTATTTATTTTTTTATCCCCTCCCCAGATTCCTGTGGAAATCAAATTTCCTTGGGTTAGAGATCTCAGAGATAATTAAGTTCCCACAGTTTTTATTAAAATAGATGACTGCAGAAAGAATAGACCTTTCTAGTGCAATGACTGATAGAGATGATGAAGCATGAATTCACTTGCATTAGGCATCAAGGATTTAGCATAGGAAAGAGACCTTACAGATTCCTGACATGCAGTGGAACTTTTGTAGGCACTGGGGTTAATCAACTATGAGGGAAAAAAAACCACCATGGGAAACAGCACTATTTTCAGTACACAAGAATGATTTTTGCTAACTCGTTTTAACTTCTTGTTTACTTATTTTTGTCAAGTTGACAAATTGTAAAGTTCTGTACCATATTCTTATAAAGGATTATCAAACACCAAGTAAATACTTGATAATTTTATCAGTGCAACAAAATGCTTCCTTGACACTTAAAGCTGTCTTAAATTTTGTAGTCAAACTGTTAGTTTCTATGTCACTGTGAAGGAGTCTGACATCTTACTTTACAAGGTTTTTTAATTTCTAAATTTGTCCCCTGGTTACCTTTCAGTTTTTCTTGAAAGTACTGTATTCTTATGGTCCCTGGAAACAATTACCTAAATGCTGCTGTTTTAATCTGTGAGTGTATCTGCTTTGATTCACTTAAGGGCAATGGAAAAGTCAAAACAAAGAGGGAAGTAAAAGTTGTCACTTTAAACCCTAGGGTTTGTTTAAACTAACAGAGCCCTTCTGTCTCTCCCTAGCCATGAAAATTGTATGTAACTGAAAAGTCTTCAATTAAATCTGAATAGTAAAGCCCTCAATTTGCAGTTTGTGAGGATATTGTGCCACAAGATCCCAGGGTAGTGTTTTGTTCTCCTTTGTAGTCTCTTTGTGACACAGGTAGCAGTCATCATCTTAGAGCAGACTTCTAAAACAGGAGTAAAAAGATGAAGAATTTTAGAAGCCAGTTCAGATGATTCTTTAGAAATGCAAGCTACATAAGAAATGTTACTACTTCTTTCATATTCTATATGTATGAATACCATACAGTTGGCTATGTTGTTCTAACCATCTGAAGAGTAAATACTAACATCTATTTCAGTTGTCCTCATCAGCTAGAAATTATGCATATTTTACAGTTAAAAACTGAACTTCTGCACCTGGAAGTAGTAAATTTGTCACATGGTTGTTTTTAACTTCATTGTGTGCTTCTGTTTTACAGGGAAGGATGCTCTTTTCCCATGACTATATCTTTTGGTGTGGTGACTTTAATTATCGAATAGATATTCCAAATGAGGAGGTTAAGGACCTAATACGACAACAGAACTGGGATGCCCTTATAGCAGGAGACCAACTGATCAACCAGAAAAATTCTGGACAGGTATCTTAAAAATGTTACCACACTTAAGAATACTTTATTTTTCTTTTTGGTTTTAGCAGTTTTCTGTGGTTCTTCTGTAAATCTATATCCTCAGTGTGTTTTACTTACTACTTTTGTCCAGGTAGTGGTATGGAAGGATTGGACATAGCAACATTTAGTACCTTATTTGCAGTAACTGACCTGAAGAGGCAGTGATACAAATAACAGTGACTAGTTGTTGGAGCGAGGTTTTTCTTTCTCTCCTTAAAAAAAAGGAAACTATCATCTTTTTAGAGCTGTGTGATGGAGTATACTAATTATAATATTTTTCTTTTTATCAGGTGCCACTATTTAAAAATATTTATAGAAGTTCTTTTGGTAATGTTACTATTTACTTTAAATTGCTGCAGTAATAGGTCTAATTACTGTCATTCTGTTGGAAAGAGGAATAGTCCAAACAGCCTTTTCACTTCAAAAGAAAAAAGAGCATGGAATAACAAAGTCAGAAGAAAGCTTCATATTTTAGATTTTTAGGGATTCTTGGGAGGCAGCATGTAGCAATTAAAGGAGTATTTGTAATGAGTCAAATTTTGTGTGAGAGTGTGTATTCTTTCTTTCCAGCTTTATGTGGGAATGCTGTAGATAGTAAAATGAGAGAGAACCCTCTTGTTTTAGTTTTCTCTTCTTGCCAGCACTTTGATCATAAGCAGTGTTTTTTCTGAATTAGAGTTCTCTTCCATTTGTGCTGGTGTCTTGCACACCAGAACAGGAGGAAAAACACTTGATAATTTTTAATTTTATTTTTATAGCTCAATTCCTAGAGAGAAGGAGATGTATGTTCAAATGGGCAGACAGCACAATTGTCATTAATTCAACCAAAACAAGACAAGTGTAGAGGTCTTGGTGACACTTACAGCAGTTATAAAGCTGGAAACGACCAGAATATAAAAAAGACTCAAAACAGGGGAGAAGAAGGGCTAGTATTGCACTGTTGGGGTAATATTCCATTATTTGGAAGAGGCTGGCGGGGCAGCAGGGGGTATGAGCTGGTTAGCAAGGGTAGCTCCATGGTTGTTGCATGTGGCTGTTAACCGGTATATCTGCTGTTCAGGAAAGGTGTTTACATAGCAACTTTCTTTGTAAAAATAGACTAAGGAATAATTACCGAAGGCAAAAAAATTAATAAATTGTCTCAGAAGTTGCAGATCTTCTGACATTCTGAAATCGATCTTGTGACATTGATTTTTAAGTTGACTGGATTGCAATTTATATTTCCAACAGCAAAACCTGGCTAACCTGTCATTTGATGCAGACTTGACTCTAAGACCTAAGTTAGATTTATATTTTACAGATCTCTGATGTGAAGTAAAACTGTGCATACAAGATTAAACTCAAGACTGGAGCTGGTTAAGTTATACTAAAGGGTTTTAGATTATGTCTAGTTTAAACACTTAAAAAGTGAGCAAGTCTCCTGGCCTTCTAGGTCTTGTGTTGGCTGTCTGTATCTGTTTGTGTTGCGAAGTACCTAACGGATTTTTGATTCCTTTCAGTTGACTCTGTATCTCTAAATACCATACGTAGTCTTGGCAGATAATTTCATGTAGCTCTTTTTATTCTGTTTTCCTATTTGCTTGAGAAGAAATGGTGATACTATCTCTCTAATCTTTGAGTTCATATTGAGTGTATTAAGGGCTCTCTATTTTTCTCTCTCTTTTTTTTTTTTTTTTTTTTTTTTTGCTTAATTCCTATTTACTGATGGGGCATCTTGTGTCAATTTGGAGAATGCTTTGCACATTCAGATAGGTACATAAAATATAAACCTTAACTCCCAACACTTGCTGACACACGAGCAACTAACCAACTAATTAAAGTGCCGTGGACAGCATCTGTGTTCTGGATGACCTCAAGTTCTGAATGACATTGGAGGAACAGGAGGTTGTTCATGAGCCTGGGTTTAAAGATATAAATGTTGACATACTTCTGTTTAATGATGATCAGTCTGGGTTGCTATTTAGTCTTAGTGGCAACTGTAGAATGTTTTCAGCAGATAAAATTTGGAGAAGGATTCATATTATCAAGTGACTTTTTTTTTTTGAGATGCATATACAGGTTTTCACTGTTAAAAAGAGAATTCTGATTAGTTTCAAGCTGTTTCCCATCTGTTTCTGTCTTCTGGCATGACACATAACTGCTTTGTTTCTCAGATTTTTAGGGGATTTTTGGAAGGGAAAATAAATTTTGCTCCTACATACAAATATGATCTGTTTTCTGATGACTATGACACCAGTGAAAAATGTCGCACACCGGCATGGACAGATCGTGTTCTTTGGAGAAGAAGAAAATGGCCTTTTGACCGATCAGGTTTGAGTGCTTCCTTAAATTGTTTTAAATATTCTTTAACTGGTTTATAGAATCCGTTTTGTGACATTCACAGTGCCAGTGATTCTGAGCTTCTGTCCCTGACTTTGTATGAAACAGAAAGCTTATAATAGCATCTGCAATAAATACAGTGATGCTGAACAGGAGGATCAAGAATCAGATACCAGTTACTGATATTTCAGTAGTTCAAAGGGAACTTCTGGGTTTTTTTCGGTAAAACACTTGGTTGTGGTTTACTTTCTTCTTTTTTTACAAATACCTTGTTTTTTAAAGCATATTCTTACAATCACTGTGGTTTTCCCCTTTTGTTTTCATTAATACTGAATGTAGCTGAAGACCTGGATCTTCTGAATGCTAGTTTTCACGATGACAGTAACGTCCCTTATACATGGAATCCTGGGACTTTGTTGCACTACGGAAGAGCAGAGCTGAAAACATCTGATCATAGGTTTTGGTTTTATTTTATACATTACTTGCTAATCATGGAAGATTTAATATTCATGTTATATGTTTTGTTGCTCAGGTGCTCTGCTTACAGGTTTTTCTCCTGTATTTTTTCAAGGCCTGTGGTTGCATTGATTGACATCGACATATTTGAAATTGAAGCAGAAGAGAGACAGAAAGTTTATAAGGAGGTGATCGCAATGCAAGGACCACCTGATGGTACTGTAATGGTCTCCATCAGAAGTTCTTCAGCAGAAGAAAACTATTTTGATGATAACTTGATTGATGATCTTCTTCAAAAATTTGCAAGCTATGGTGAAGTTATACTTATAAGGTTAAGAAGACTTTTTACTTTCAATCTATTCCTCTTCATTGTTCCCACCTATTTCTTGAATGAAGTTACTTTCTTAGCAAGCATTTCAGTTATGATCTGCTTCATTTTTAACAGTTAGATTTCAACTTTACAGTTGAAAATTAGTTTTACATACCTGGATGTGTCCGTTTTCGGACTTAATTTTTTCAGCTACTCTTTATTTTTGAGATAGAGTATCATGCTGACTTTGTCAGAAATCAGTCAGAATTTGTTATTTATGTAATTTTATACAAATTTGGTATTCTAAAATTAGGTTAGTAGTTTTAAATGAACTGAAGATGAGAGGATCCCTGTGAACGTTGCATTTTCACTACACTGTTAATTGAACTATAAGTGTTGTATTTTGTTTGGGTTTTTGGGGGGGGTTGGTTTGGGTTTTGGTGGTGTGGTGTGGTTTTTTGGTTTGTTTTTTCTGGGGGGGGGGTGTGTTTTTTTTGTTTTTTTGTTTTTTTTTCATAAGACTAGGAGCATAGTCCCAAGTCTGTAGTGTGATGTAACATGGAACACCTAATACAAATATATAACCTGTAGCCACACAATTGCTATTGAATGTGTGTAACTGTAGTCACATAATTTTTAAGAGGGCAATGCTTTTGCTGTGTGATATTTACCTGGTTATCTTTTGCTTTTTTTTTTTTGTTGCTGCAAAGATACATTCAGTTAAAGCTTATTAGCCAATTATATATATTTTAATGAACTTAAAATAATTCTTCTCCATGAAGTAAAACATTGAAAAACCCTTAAGATAAGAAGCTTCTAAAGTTAGTAGGTAGGATAAAGTATTTTAATTATTGTTTCCAATGGACTTTGCAGGTTTGTGGAAGACAAGATGTGGGTAACATTTTTGGAAGGAAGCTCTGCTTTGAATGTTATGAATTTGAATGGTACTGAGGTAATGTAAAAATTACTGAACTTTCATATAGCAAGAGAAAATCCAACATTTTAAAGAATACTTGGGTGGGTTGGGTTTTTTGTTTGTTTCTTTGTTTTTAATTCTTAAGTTTTTCATGTTGCCTGCAAGACTGTTGCATCTAATATTTTTTTTTTATTTTGATAGCCACAAAGCATTATGTTCATTCAAAATGTTCATTATGGCATTCAAAAGCCAGCTGAGAGAAGTACCAAACAATTTATTTTTATGAGGAGGACTGTTAGAGACATGAAGATCTCATATTGAGGGGCATCTTCATCAAATGAGGGATTTTAAAATTTTTTTTACATGATTTTAAAAGCAGAGCTTTTACCTTGAGTTTGTAGTATGAACCTGTTTATCATATCTATAGCCTGAAATTATTTAAAATTCAGCGCTCCTGTAATGCAATAATGTAAAAATGTCAAAAAATCAGTTCTCGTTGACTTCTGTATTGCCAGTATTTAATCTTTGTAAAAATTTTAATTTTCATATTCAAATTTTTACTGATCTATGTTCCTGTTTAGACATAGATTCTGTGATGGGATGTTCACAGATGGATCCTTGCATCTGCTGAGAGTTTCACTGACGGTCCATGCAGGATAGGGCCTCAGTGTCATGTGTCAGTGCAGAATGAAGGCCTGCTGTTTTATCAGTCTCTAAAAAATGACTTTATTAAGTAATTTATTAAGTCTGTTTTTCTTTACAAAGAGTAGTTTTTCTGTCATAATAAAAAAACCAGAAGCTTTCCTATTAACTGGAAAGGAAAAGCTTATGAGACACGTTAGTTTTTCTTAGAGAAATATTAAATAGTTGTAATTAACAGTTTAAACTTCATAAATGTACTTAATTACCAAAACAAAGTGAAAAGCACAGTTATTTTTGTGACGTGTCACTGTCAGTCTTTAGTCACCTCATTTGTGATATTTTCAGAAATATTTTTTTCTTTCTAATTCTAGAATGCTGAGTTTTAATGTTCCTACTCTTAACAATTTCTATTTTGTGCATACTTTTTTGGCAACCCAGCTACTAGGAAGGATTATAAACATAAGCTTGAAAAATCCAGATTGGATCAGAAGTTTGGAAGATGAAATGAATCTAGAGAAGATTAATATTGGGCTGCCTTCATCAACAAGCTCCACTTTGCTTTGTGAAGATGCTGAGGTTACTGCAGACTATGATATGGAAGGTGTGTTGAAATAAAATATTCCTCGTTTTCAAATGCAGAGAGTCCTAAATAATGTGGTTAATGTAATGCATATATCAATACTTTACTTAACAATTTTATGCCCATTTAAAACAGATAAATTAGCAATCCTTTTATTTCCAGCAGTATCTTGGTGGGCAGTGTCAGTTTGCACTGTATGTCTAGGTTTTACTAATTTGCTGACATTCTCTTTATTCTTCTCGCTTTATCCTGTGACTTACCTCTCAGGGTTACTTCATTCAGGCAAATTTTACTGTTCACGGAGACACCCTATAAGCAGGATATACACGACTTCAGAGTGCAAAGCAATTTTTTTCCAATACACATAATAGTTTAGGAGGACTAATGAGCTTCCATGCTAAGCATTGATATGCTTACCACCCCCAAGAAGACACCTGGTCAGCCTTTGACAGGCAGGCAAGTACGAGTTAGGCAAGGAAACCTTCAACTTCTGTTGCTCCTTGGAGCAGACTGATCTTTGGCATTGTTGCTGTTTTCTGGTTCCCCGGTGTCATGGTTTAACCCCAGCCAGCAACTACGCACCACGCTGCTGCTTGCTCACTCCTCCTCCAGTGGGACTGGGGAGAGAATCAGAAGACTAAAAGTGAGAAAACTCGTGGGTTAAGATAAAAACAATTTAATAAGTAAAACAAAAGCTGCGCAGGCAAGCAAAACAAAACAAGGAATTCATTCCCTGCTTCCCATGGGCAGGCAGGTGTTCAGCCATCTCCAGGAAAGCAGGGCTCCATCACGCATAACGGTTACTTGGGAAGACAAATGCCGTAACTCTGAACGTCCCCCCCTTCCTTCTTCCCCCACCTTTATGTTGCTGAGCGTGACACCATATGGTATGGAATATTTCTTTGGTCAGTTGGGGTCAGCTGTCCCAGCTATGTCCCCTCTCAACTTCTTGTGCCCCCCCAGCCTGCCCACTGGTGGGGCGGTGTGAGGAGCAGAAAAGGCCTTGACTCTGCGAGCGCTGCTCAGCAGTAACTAAACCATCCCTGTGTTATCAACGCTGTTTCCAGCACAAATCCAAAACATAGCCCCGTACTAGCTACTATGAGGAAAATTACCCCTATCCCAGTCAAAACCAGCACACCTGGTTTTTGTTGGTTTTGGTTTTTCCCTGAAGGGTTTTTATATCTTTTCATGTCATACTTTTCTAGTAGAATCCTCAAGTTGCTGAATGTCACTATTGCAGCAATTGCCCCTCTGCATTTTTGCTTTTCTTTCCTTGCATGTTTCTAATCTATGTATTTTGTCGTAGCTTATTTTTCAATCTATTAATTAACTTTTATGAACAGTGTGCTGCACTCTTCTCTACATTAAAATATGTTCTTACCTCCTTGGCAAGTAAAACAGCTGTGTTTTGAACAGCAGCAAAACAAAACCCCACACCTTTCCTGCTGACGTTTCCTGGGTGTATTGCATTTGTGTATGTATTTTACAGGGTTGGGTTTTCTTCATTTCTTGAACAGATGTACTTTCCAGATGTAGTCATTGTGTCTATATTCACTTATTCTAAGGTTGAGTAGCTCATTTGTTTTGAATTTCTATCTGAGCTCCTCAGTGGCAAACATTATCTTGCAACAGTTTCAAGAAAAGAGATGGTAGTTATGTATACTGGAAGGAGTAGATTAAGGATTTTTTTGTACAGGTATTTGATAATGGAAGATATGTTTTGGTAAGGGTACAGATATGGGAAACCTTTATGAAAAGTTGGAATTTGTGTTAATCTCAGTATCATAGGATACTTCATGTTTTCAAGTGCAGGTAGGAAACAGGACTTTCACAGTTTAGACACCTGTATGATTGGTTGATTTTATTAGTTGTATGTGAAATGGTATGATTTCCTTAAAATGTGACATCTCAAATCCCACAAGAGTCTTAAATCGAGAGTCTTAAATGTCTGCTTAGCAGTGTGGTTACTCTGTTACTGCTGAGCAGTGCAGAGTTGAAGCTGGAACTTCTGTAGGACATTGTGTGTCATTCATGTACCTGAAGAGAGAGAAGAAATTATGGAAGAAAGGATTACTATGGTCTTATTGGAGTGTGATGGGATTTTTTTTCTATTTCAGGCATTTTGAATATCAACATAAAAATATTCTAAATTGACAGTTTACTTTTCAAAGCACGTCCATGTTGAACCTTTTTTTTAAACATCCTTCCACCTTTTCAAACGGAAGGCATTGTAAATAGCAGATATCTTGAAATCCCCTGCCCAGCCTTCTGAAGAATGATAAGTGAAGCTTGCCATCTATTGCAAACCAGGGAAATAATTTTTGCAAAGGTCTTCTTTGAAAGGCTAATTGTGTCTTAGATTAAGCAACATTACAGTTGCCGCACTATTATAATCACCTGTCATATATATCTGTAATGTATACTGCATTTAGAGTCTTTTCAACTGGTTTGAGTACATATGCATTCTTCATGTGTAATTTTATGATTCAAGGATCAAACTTCGGTTGTTGAGCTAACTCCTTGGAACTTGAGGGCTTTTTGCAGAAAATCCCATGCCCAGAATCAGTTTATAATTTCGCAACTTTTTAAAACAAGGATCTGTTGTTCCCTTTTTCACATGCTTTATGTTTTTTGGGATGGGGTTTGTTATTTAGGAGACATTGATGACTATAGTGCTGAAGTAGAAGAAATCCTTCCTCAGCATCTACAGCCAACTTCAAGTTCTGGTCTTGGAACCTCCCCAAGCTCTTCACCACGGTCCAGTCCCTGTCAATCCCCTACGCTGTCAGATGGACCTACGCTCCCAGTGAGGCCGAGCCGAGCACCTACAAAAACTCCTGGACCGCCTGTTTCCACACACAGTGTGTATTACATTGCTTGACTCCCTCTGTTACTACTATACAATCTGGCAGCTGTATGGCCTGGTGGTAGAATACTACCTTTATGGATTATTTTTAATAGAGCTTTTAGATTAATATAAAAGGCTATTCTTGTCATTATCTAGCACTTTACGCGTAAGTGACCTTGGGCAAATCACCTTATTCTTTGTGTCTCGGTTTTCCTAATGGGCAGTGGAAGCGCTTTGTTTCCTGAGTCTTATTTAGTCCGCTGTCCACTGATCTATGCTGCTGCAAACTAACTTGCTCTAGTTCTTTAGCATTTCATCATGAAAGAGACATCTCAAAAAGTTATGTGATTAATAGGCTAAGCTGATTAGTTTGAAACCTTTGTTCAAGAATTCTGTTGCAATGTGTCAGTATAATCCTAGTTCACTTTAGTCATACTCTTCAAATGCAAACCATTTCAATTAATGCTCCTATCAGCTGTAATATGCAAATTGTAATCAGCGGATTTATAAATTGGGTGTATAATATGAAAGCTTCTGTTTAAACACAACTTCATTTTAGTGACAAAGTGGACATTTAGAATTACAGTGTTTGGAACGGCTTCTAGAACAGTTTATTCCAAAGTCATTTGGAGTAACTTTACAAAGACTGCTAAAATGCCTCCAGAATTCCCCTTGTAACATTTTTGCCGGATAAAGTAGTTCACAGATTAGCATCAAAATCAACATTTGGACCTCTGCAATTTTTAAGAATGTTTGGGATTCCATGAAAAGCATATACTGATTAAAGCATATGAGACAAAAATCTTGGTTTAGGAAATCTGCTTGTTTTCACCACTGGTTTATTCCTCTTGTTTTCTGTATCTTTGTTTCCAGGGCTGGGGACTGACTGCCCTCTCTGTGAAAATAATGTGCTATTAAAAAAGCCTTACTGTGATTAGAATGTGCAAGTGATTAATTTTTGCATTGCTTTCTGTCATGTTCTCCAGCTGAATTTCAGCTTGGTACCCAGCAGAAAGAGTCTTCTCAGAGCTTGGAGCCTAAGCGTCCTCCACCACCTCGCCCTGTTGCTCCTCCTGCACGCCCTGCTCCACCACAGAGGCCACCTCCACCATCAGGTAATGCAATGATATGTATCAAAAGGTCAGGAGTATTTTGTTTCAAGTCTGTGAGACGAGCTTTGAAGTTCCATGCCCAGACTACATATTATATTGTTGGTTTAGGGTTCAATGGAACATACCAGTTTTTCACTAAAATGTTTACTTGATGCATTTAATAGCAATACCAGCATGGGAAATAACAGCATTTTTCAGTACCATTTAAATATTATTGTCTTTGCTTAATGAGTAGGTTTTTAAATTTCTATAAATTTATTTTCACAGTTTAAAAATGTGGGGCTCCTACAGCAGCATTTACTCAATATTTTCATTTTTATAGCATCTTCATTTTTTAAATAAAAGATAAACAATCTTGTGCATTCATTTATTTATATTCCTTTAATTTTGGCATCAGTATGTATGCTTTTTATCATGTCTGAGTTTTTAATGTAGAGTTCATCATCTGAAAATGTAAACAATTGAGCACTAAGAAACTGGATGTTCAGAAGCATATGGGCAACAGTTACTAACAAATTGACCCTTGTCATTTTTAACTTTCTCATTCTTTTTCTTCCCTCTTACTGTACTGATATTTTTCATTATTGCTGCATTCATTTCTTAAATACTGTAAGGCGGTAGGAGTCCTGCACCTGCTAGAAAAGAATTTGGAGGTAATGATTTTAATTGTTTTCACTATGACTAAGTAGCAAAACTACTATGGTGGTCTGTTGTGACAGTACTCAATATGATGATGTTCAAAGGTATAAAAATCTGTAATTCTTAAAGATCAATGTAACTCTTTTCTCAGGGTTTGTATCCTCTTCTGAACTACATTTGACTTTTTAGTGAAAAAATATTTCTCTAGAAGTTGGTACATTATAGTCAGGTTCAAATCGTTCCAGGTTTTTATTACTTTGTCCTGGTCAAAATATACCTAGCTAACTTTTCTGTGAAAGCGGAAACTTGCCTTTAGTTGTGAAAAGGCTAGCTTTTTTTCCTCACAGTCCATGACAAAGAGCATTGTAAAATGGATTGTGATTGTAGCTACTTGCAGCGATTATCCATTAATTAACTGTTCAAGTTGAAATTACTGCTGGTCTGGCCCAGTTTCTCCCATGTGATCACCAGTTAACAGAGAGCTCCAAATCACTGAGCTATATTTGTCTCTAAGCTGAACACTAACATATGGGTAGGTTTTTTTTTCTGTTTCCAAGTCTGAAATGTGCTCCTAAGCGCTTCCTGGAGACATGAAACATCCTCCATAATTGTTGGAACTAGCATGTAATTCAAAAGCACAAACTTAGCAGAAGAATTTGTTCAGTTACTTTGAAGGCACTCGAGAGCTACAGGTTGTTACAAAATAACATAATCTGGAAATAATTCTCCCCTAATTCCTTTCTTTTTGATAATGCTGACAGCCTTATCAACCCTTCAGGCTAGTTTGTTTTTTTTCCCAGCTTGATCTGCTTTTGCATGTAATAATGACTCTCACGTTCTCAAAAGTGCTTCTTCTTAAAACTAATCTTTGTCCTTCTTTGTCACACACTTCATAATTGAGGTGTCCTGCTTGGACTTCAATCGGTTCATTAATATGTGGGATAGAGTGAGAATAGTTAGTGGCTCTGAAATACTTTCTTAATGGCTTTTCAGACACTGCCACTCAGTTGGTAGGAAAAAGCGTTTTTTGAGAAAATAATTCCAAAGTTTTGAGCAATCTCAGAAAATAAGTAAACTATTTTACATCGCATATAAATATCAGCTAACTTATTCTGATGTTGGGCAGAGATGTGCATGGCTCTTAGATACCATTGAGGGGAGGAGGTTACGCCACAGACACAGTATTTAAAATTAGTTAAAATGCTAAAGTTTTAGAAAAATAGCCAGTTTATACATAACACACAATATATGTGAGATTTAATTCGTTGTACTGCTTCAGTTCTATATAGTTTTATGTGCACTGACACAATCCTGTTTGCCTAGTGTGTCTCAATTGTGCAAAGACTAGCCGCCGCCTTATACCCTCTTTTCCAACATAGCTTTCCATAAAGAACTGTAGCTTGCATAGAAAGCAAGTTTTATGCAATCTTTTAAAAGAGATTGTAGTATATTTTTTTCATATATTATTCTGATCTAAAGCTCATCCCACTTTTTCTCTCCTCTTCATTTTCCACTCATGGCGTACATTTATAAGGCATAATGCTTTGCTTTTCGGCAGTACCTGAGCTCAGCTCCGAGCAAGCTAGCACAGGACTGAAAGCAGTATAAATGTCACAGTGTATTACTGTGCTTGGGGAAATGGCATCTGTTTCTCTTACCTAGAATGAAGGCTCCTAAAGCACTGTGAAAATATCTGTGTACTGTAAAAGTGTATTAAACTTTGGTTTTAGACTTCTGTAGCACATGCAAAGTGACATTTGATCATGTCTTTAAAATGTTGCGTGTTTTAAATGTTACTTTTCTCTTTTTCCCCATGTGTTTTAACCTTTTTTCCTGGGTGCTTCACTCCCTTCAGTGCCCATAACATTTCTTCTAATGGCTCAGTATGCTTTGAAAATGGAAGCAGGATTTGGGCATCTAAGTTTGTTTTAAAGTTTGGTCATATTTTACATCAGAAGTAACTCAAAATTCAAGGAAACAGGAGGTGCAAAGTTTCCTTGTTTTCATCTGCTAATATGAAATATTTCCACTGAGGATTTTATAAGCTCTCAATTGTTTATAGTTAAAAAATAAAATGCTGCACTCTGTTTACCCAAGATTTTTTTTTAATACATTACAGAGTAAATTCTTACATAACATTAAAAATTATAAAGGCTGACAATTGTCAATTACTTGAAGTTAAAAAGTAATGTTTGATTTGGTTTGGGTTTTTTTTTTCCCTTTAATAATAATAGTCAGACTTCTGATTGCAGGAAAGGCTTATAGTTGTCTTTTATCATTGGTTTAAATTGTTAAAATGGCGTTAAGATTGAGAGAATGCACAATATTTTCAGTATATGCAATAATTTGGGTAAAATGCATTACTTTTTCACCGTGATTACCCTCTAAATAAATAAAATACGCCGAGAAAATACAGTAATAAAGTTGACATTAAAAGAAATGCAAGTCGGTTAAGCTATGAAAATACATGCTCCCAAGCAGCAAGTACTTATTAGTGTACGCTGATACTTCTTGTCGCACATTAAACTTAGCCTTGCAAGAACCATTCGACATCTTTATTTTTTCCGTGTAGCTTCTGCAGAGCAGAGTTCAAGTTGTTTGGGTGCATTAGGATATGGCAGTCATTTTGAAAAAGCTTTTTGTTGTTGTTGCATTTTTGGTTTTGTTTTGTTTTTTTTTTTAATATGGGGAAGAGCACCTTTCTTCTTTTCTTGCTGAAGAAGGAATGTTCAGTAATGGAGGAAACAGGAAGCCTTAGTGTGAAAACAGTAAATGCATTCTTCAAATGGCAAATGACCTAGATTTCATATATCTATATACACATACACACATGCACACACATGTGGGCATATATGCACATTTTACTTTATAAGAAGTTGGGGTTCCTTTATTTGCCATTTAGCTAAAGTGTACATGTAATCTTTGCAAAACATGCAGTTCTGTCTAAAAGACATCAGGGCATAAGTTACAAGTTGTTTCTGTATAAATCCACCTCCTTTCCTTAAAATGCTAAAACCAAGTATGTGATATCTTTACCTGCAAAATACTGTTTCAAACTAAAAAAGAGATTTCAAGCTGTATACAGACTACAGTAACAGTTTAAAATGATACCCAAAAATGTGTTTCAGGTTCAGATGTACATTGTTTACTGTCCTTAAGATGAAAATCTTCCTGTAATGCTAATTGGTATAGCATTATCACAGCACCATAATTTTGCTTTATCACTGTAGAAGAGTATTGTTAGTAAGTGAAATTTGGGGGATTTGACCTTTATGCCCTTTCTCTCCCATATAATGAAAATTTTTAAATTTGCAAAACCTTTTTAAATCCTCATGCACAGAAGTCTTCCTCTGTATGGTCTACCAACATAGGAATATGTCTATGTGCTGTGGTAAAGAAGTTCTCTGCCTTCCTTCTCCTGAAAGGGGTTTACTTTATTACTTATCTTGCATGAAACAAGATTTGCTTAACAAGAGCATCCTGAAAATCCCTATTCAAAGTACTGGATTTGAGGGGGGGAAATGCAGAAGATATGTGAAATGAACAGGCTGATTCCCTGTTCTTGGAGAGGTTTCATCGTGTCTCTTTCCATTAATACTCTGAGATGATCAGTTAGCTTTATGGCTCTGTAACCACAGAGCATTCACAGGAGTGTCCTGTACCATGTTGGGCTGCTCTCCACCTCCCTTTATTTTCCCCCACTTAGCAGGTAGGCTGCTTATAGCCTATGGGTTACCACTTTCTTTTCTGCCTCAGGGTTCCTCTGGGTTGCATGGGAGAAGGGCAGAGCTGGTACCTGAAAGCAGTGAAATGTTGTCAGGCAGTGCTTTCCTCCGTGCCCCTTCCTTACAAACGCCCTCTGTTCATCCCTCCTCAGTGCTGCTTCTCTCGCAGAGAAGTTCACTGTCAGAAACTTTTGTGATGGAAATCTAAGGTTAATTGGCAGAGCCTGGAACTCACCCAGAATATATGCCAGTATTTAACATCTTTGAACCAGATGTTCAGCAAAACCAGAGATTTGACATCTCTGGAGATAATCACACACCAGCCTCATCTGCAGCCTTCACTCTTCCTACTCTGAGTGACACCTCCACCCATATCTGACAAAATTCACAGCACTCTTTCCAGATCATAGAGAGCTCCTGAGCAGATACCACACATTGGCACATGATGAGAAAGCATGAGGCTGTGTCATCGCTAAGGCAAAAGTTGCTTTTAAGGTAGGCTTCTTGTACACTGGCTCCCTTTCCTTCCTCTATACTTGAGCCACTCCAGAGTTGCCAGATATTCCTGTTACTTATTCCTATGCGCATGCCTTAAGGATTTCTCCTTGCATACCGTCTAGTGTTATCTATGTCCTGCCATGTTTTTACCATACAATTTTATGGACCCAGTATATGCTTGATCATCTTGCAGAAATAAAATAGTACAGCATGGTTATGCATGATTGAAAATCTTCTTTCTCTCAATCTGAACTGTAACATCTACTGTGCGCCAGATAATACAGCTCTCCCAAGTACAGAGTGCTGCTTGGAGATAACAGTGGTACAATTCCGTAGGATACAATACGTTATATAAAATGAGAAACTTATTTATTCCATAAACTTGCTTATTCATATATAGTCTTGGCAGAAATATACTACACAGTTTTCTCCTAAATTACAGGGAGCAAACTTAATGTTGCAGGGTGTAACTGATGTACATTTTCAAGTGTTTGAGTATAGATATGTGCTCTGCTTTAGAAGAGTCTCAAGACCTACTTTTAATATCATTCTGAATTTTAAAAAGTTTGTGGAGAGTGAATACTGAAGAAATGTAATTCTCTTTCAACTTTAATGTAAAACTGAAATAACAGCATGTTTCTAAACATGATCATACTTGCTGATCTCTAATTCGTATCAGTCTGGTTTCCCTGTGCTGCTGCAAACAGTTATCTCCTACAAGTAACTACAATCTAGCTAGACTATTTTTAAATTATGTAAAGCTGTCTTGTGGCAGTGTTCTTTCTGGTTTTACTTTCTCAACCTACTGCTTTTCTTATGCAATGTACAGCTTCTCTTCTTTCTCTGAAAAGGTCTTGGAGCTCCTCCCAGTCCTGGGGTAGCTAGGAGAGAAGTAGAAGGTAACATAACTTTTGTATTCTAGAAATGGATTTCTAATTTAATACCTGAGTAATAATATTGCCCTTGTGATACTAAAGGTGGTTTCATTAAGGTATTTATTGTGTAGGATCTTTTTTCTTTTATTTAATGTAGTTTTCAGATGGGAAGTTGCTTGCTGCTTTACAGTGATGGTGTGAATTGTTATAGAAGGCAGTCTTCATTTATGAAAAACGAAGTGAAAACTTACACTGCACTAATCAAGAATACTTTAAAGATTTACCCTCAGAGGAAGCTGTAACTGACTGATTGCTAGAGTAAATACTATTCCTGTAACTAAATCAGGAATCTAGGCAGCCTAGTTTTTCCATAAAAAAACTACATATGTTCATATATTTTGGGGAGAGAAATTTCCATTTAAATAATTTGGCCTGCAATTTAATATTTTTATCACTTCCTAAATAGATGTATGTACAAAATACAGTTATGTATTTTCATTCTGGTGCCTAAATGTACGTGACATACATTTATGAGAAGCATCTCTCTTGCATTATTCTAGTTGGAGTATGTGTGCATAGTGCTGAATGAGTCCTATTTTAGCCATGCCAGTGGAGTCATGTTTTGGGGTTTCTTCTTATTCCCTCGGGAATGTGATCCTTTGTAGCAAATACAGGTATAGAAGTGAAAGTCCTAGTATAGTCACAACCAAGATATCCTCCTGTATACTACAATTAATTTTAGCTGTATTGCTGGTTCATTTTTCTTAATTGGCAAAATCAGCATATGCATAGAATAGTTCAGGTTGGAAGGGACCTCTGGTGGTTATCTAGTCCAACCCCCTGCTCTAAGTAGGGTAAGCTGGTGCCAGCTTGCTCAGGGTACGAGTTGCATTACTGAGAACTGTACCCAGAAACCCATTCTAACCAGCTGTAAGAAAGCAGGGTTGTCTGACAACTGGAAGTCAACTTGATAAACTAAGTGTCTTATGTGCCACAGAGAATTCCTTCCAGTTACTGTAACTGACATGGTGATTTTACCTTCCTGGGAAATAGGCAACAGAAACACAAGCCAGAATCGTAAACTACTTTGCCTGTTAGAAATTGTGCACTTTTCTGAGGTAAAGGTAACTTTTTCATATCTTGCACTCCACAACTTGAATGTTGCATACAAGGTTGTCATTAGCATCAGCATGTAAATGTTGAGGTTGGTGCTGTAATACATTTATCCCATAAACAAAGAGAGTAGGTTCAGGAACTTTGCCATAGACCCTGTAGATTGCTGAACCATGTATAATTACAGATGTACTCTTCTGATCGCATGATTTTTTTGAATCAGCATGTTACATAAGTTCTCTTTGTTTTAAAGACTGCTGTTAGAATATCTGCAGAATATCGTACAAAAGAAAACAACTGCTAGCACGATTGAGAACACAGGGTACCTGTACAAGTGGGCGTCTTAAGCTTGCAACAAATAGGAGGTGATTTGACCTAATTTGTAATTAGAAGGGTCAAATTACTTCACATGTGCCATGGGATAAAAGTGTGCTAGAGTAACAGCTTAGTTGATGGATAGACTTTAATATGTAACAACTTCAAAAAAATCACTAATGTCTTTTTGCTCCCATTTCCATTAGTGATAATGTACCATTACTGTATAATACCCATTTGTAGCTTATCTAACAAAGATAATCTAATTTTTTTTCCATGCTTCAAAGCACAAAAAAGTCCTGGAACACAGAGAAAAGATAACTTAGGTAATACAGATACATGCTTTGTACTAATTATAATACAGAAATAAGTTGATTTTGAAATATGTTCTAAATCAGCGATCTCTAATATCTGTTCCAGTTCGTAATCAGCCTCCACCTTCAACTGGAATTTCGAGTGCAGGAACTGCTGGATATGGTACAACCAGACCGGTAGGTATTCTGCCTTAAAATAATTTTCCTCCTAAGTTTTTACAGTTTATTACACTGGCAGTGGGTTTTTGTAAGTCATAACAGATGTAAGAAAACTGCAAAATTAACTAGTCATTTTACAGCTTATATGAGTTAATTCCCTTAGCAATTCTTGTCTGTTGACTAAAAATACTTCAGAATATATATACTGGACATGACTTTACTGTTTTGCACTCCATGCAGTCACTTCATAGGCTCCTGAATAATACCACATTTTATGTCCACTTTCAAATAACTGCGAAGTTATTCTTTGTATCGTATGTTCCTCTTGACTACATTGCTGATTTGGTATGATAAAATGTATTATCCTCTGTGCTGAAATGTATATCCTGACAACAGTGAATTGCTTGCAGGCAGTTAAGGTATTACGTAGGCAGTTGATTGCTGATTACTTGGTGTGTAATGGAATTTTTTACCTTGTTTTAAATATTAATTTTGATAAGGGTCTTCATGTAAAAGTGAAACATTCAGCTATTTCAACAAAACAGTCAACAAATACTAGTTCTGCATTTCATTCTTTATTTGTGGAACTGAACTGAAGGAACTGAATTGAAGGATTTATGGGCACTTGAATGCTTCACTACAAGCATGAAATCGAGATGGGAGACATCTTCCTTATTTCTCTTAACATCAGCAAATAGGAGCCTTGCGTTAGGGAAGGAGAAAGTCTTTTAATAGCTACAGGTCATCTTAAAGAGTTACTAAGAAATGGTATTGTTGATAATTCTTTAGACTTTGCAGCATATTTCAGAGAGAATTTTTACAGCAGCATGAAGGACTTTTCTTTCTCTGTCTACATCGACCACATTTGTGCTTACTTTGTTCCCTCTGTTGAGACATTTCCAGGCTCTTTAACTTAGGTCATACCTCTTTATACCTGGATGTCTTATAGACTGAAAAGCAGCAAAAGTTGGCTCTTTCTTATCAGTTCCTTGGTCATTAGAGAACTTTTCCTTGCCTAAGGTGTTTCGCTCTTCTCATTAGGATAATGTTCACAATGATACTGACAGGATGGAGAGCACAGATATGAGTCTTTAGTAAGGCTAAAAAGCATTCTGCTTGCATAAATTTCAGTGGGATAGATACTGATGAGGTTTCTGAAATATCTACAAATATGGCACCTCTTCTTCAATGCCGTGTCATTCTTTCTGATAAAGTGATAGACCAGTTGTTGTGAATGAAAGAGAGTGTGTGAAGAAGCCATTAAAATAAAGATGCAGCTAACCACAAGAGTTTAAGTTAAATCCATATAAATTTGTTTTATAACAAGTTGTAGAGTCCTTTTCCACCTTTTAAATGAGCAAGAAACAAAAGAACACTGCCAGCTGTGCAGAGATGTCAGAGTTCCTGTAGAGCTTAAAGGATTTGTACCTTCCTGCTATTGCCATTTCTATTGTACTGTTGTACAGTATTGAAACCATTTGAAAACTATTGTTGAAAGCCACCATTGAAATCACTTTTTGCCAACTCATTTTTCTCAGAGAGATTGATTCTCACAGTGAACAGTTCTTGATCTTTGCATTTTTTTGTTATTTTCCCAGAGATGTAAACCGCCCTCTTCTAAAATTTGGGTAACAAAAACCTGGTATGCACAGGAAAGAATTTATTCATTTATGACCATGTGCCTTTTTTTTTTAATCTGGAGCCAGCAGAGGATTTACCATTTCTAATCAAAATAATTCAATAAAAAAATCTGGTGTACAGAAGACACTCTACCAGTATTTTGCAACTGGCATAAGTGCAAGAATTTTTGTTCATATGAACGAGACAGAAAAAAAGTAGTACTGTTCTCTTGTGCTGTGTTTCTCAGCACCCAGACTGGTCTAGAGTTAGAGTTGCTTACCTGTTTCCAGAAAGGACGATGATACTGCAATTGCCAGCATAATTTGACACAACAAAGCTGACTGCATCTCTTCTGCAGACGTTGAGATTTTCTTTAAAAAAAGAACCCAAGCAAACCAAAGCAAAACAAAAAAAAAATGCTACAAGCCAAGCCAACAAATGGAATAGAAGGTCTGAAAAAATATCTTCTAAGATCTGCTTGGCTTTTCAAGCCTTAGCTCAACTTTTGGTTAGTTTTCCTCACCGACAATGCTGCTTTCTTTTTTCTCAGGTTGGTTTTTGGGCAGCATTTCATTGCAAGGATTTCAGGACCAGGGACAGTAGCCACGGTGGGCGCTGCTTCCCACCAAGTAGTCCTGAGGATTATTTTAGAATTCCTTTCTGTTTCTTTTCTGGGTTTTTTTTATTTTATTTTTTTTTTTTTAAATACATTTTGGCATTTAATCCAGTCATCCTTCTGTCTACTTCCAGAATATTCAAAGAAATGACAAAATGCATCTTGGCAATTAAGGGGAAGACGGGTGTTAGGTGGTTTAAAGCATTTAGAAAGTTGTTAAAGGGACTCAGCCAAGTGTAATGAATCAGATGTTATACAAAGTCTTCGAAGTAGAGTACATACATCTAGTAAAAGTAAGAACAAGGATGATACTTGTTTTGTAGTGAAGTTTCTTTGCTTGTTTTTATATCATGTTTGTGTAGAGAGTTGTGTAATAGGGTTTGCTCTGAAAACCATTTCGAGAACATCCACTGTTACTAAGATTTTGTCAGAATATACCAAGTACACAAAATTATAGAGGAAACAAATCTTACAAACTATCTTGCCTCATGATGTTTTTTGTTTTGGTTCGGTTTTTGTTTTTGGTTTGTTTTTTTTTTTTTAAATCTTGCACTTTTATTATATTCAGCTTTCGAGTGTGGTGTTTGTAATTCACTCAGTTTCAGTTGTAATCTGGAATAGTTTTCTATTTCTTTGTAAATAATGATGTAGACTTTTAAATTTTGTTTTATGAGAGCAATTCTGTTCCTAGCATATTGACTTCTATTTCAACAAGTTTGGGTGGACTTCAGCCTTCAGATGAGGCAGAATGTATGTTTTATTAATACTGTTTGCTGAGGAACAGGAGTAACTGCCTTACAATTAGCAAACGTAAGTTTCAGAGAAAAGAACTAACCGTGGTCTTTTATGTATATCTTGGACTTTCAGTATATAAAATATATATATAATGATATATAAAAATATATAAAAGTGACTGTAGCTGTTGTTTGCAAATGGCAAGCTACAATTATAGCCTAAAAGGTAGATGGTATCTACAGTCTGCATTGATGGTGTCCTTACAAGATCTCCAAATGAAGTAGTTGCTGTTGTTGTTTTTCTTGCTTACAACAATTCAGACTTAGGTAAAATTAACTTACTAATACTAACAAAATAATAAGTGTTTCTAACATTGTTGCACAGGTAAATATTTAAATAAAGCTGAAGACTCCTGTAAAAATCCTTTGCTTTGAATTGAATCCTCATAATGTTTTGAGAATATGTTCTTTGCTTTTATATGTGCATAAAAAATTAGTTCAGGAACTGTTATCAAAGAATTTATTTTTTACAGAGTCCTAATTATCCTGAGTCATTTAGCGGCAGATGACTACAGATCCAAAGTAGAACTAAAATACTTTCTTTTTACCAATTATTATGTCAGACTGTTCCACCTCGAGCTGGAGTTATTAGTGCACCACAAAGCCATGTCCGTCCCTCTGGGGGAAGACCAGCACCTGAAACTCAGAGCAAACCACCTGAACCACCAAGGGGTAAGTTTACTTTAGAAGTTAAATGTAAGTGTCGCTATTCAGTCAAGAGGTACCATCTCTGATTTGAATGCTTTGTTTTCAACAGATGTCTTAAGATTCTCAACTGTAGTAACGTTTGGCAACTTCTGTTAACCATCCACAAGTATTGTAAACCCTTCTCGGATAACAGGCAGCAGTCAGATGAGATGTAGACCCATGAATTTCATGCTATCAAGAGAAACTTTGATCAGATTGTTGTGTTTTGGTCTGAGTACACTGGTGTGTCCTGTCATGTGTGTTGATCACTGGACCAGTCTCTGCAGTGATTGCTCTGTATTCATAGTATTTGGAATAGTGTTTAACTCTCAAAGCCACTTCCTAGACTTAAAGTTTTCTTTTTTAATTATATTAATATCAAAATATGCATTTTAAAATAGCAAATTCCAAAATCCTTTTAAGTACAACTGAAGTACATTTAAGAATGACATGGTTTCTGGTTCTCTATTTTGTATCTATAGCAATAATTTTTAATGGAGATATGCTGAGCTTTTGATGACTTCTAATCTAGTTGCCATGAACACCTGCAGTTCTTACAACTCCTTCTTCTGCAGTTCTGTCTGGTGCTTCCACAGCCACGTGTTCTCATTCAGTCTTAAGTTCTTAAGATTTCTATTACAATTATTTACAATGAAAACCACCACAAATATACTTGCAGGCTCACCGTTGCTTCCTGAACCACTAAAGCCTCAGGCTGCTGGACCTGCTCAGCCCACCACTCAGCCACCGCCTGTGCTAAGGATGCAGGAGCCTCTGATACCTGTGGCATCGCATCCGTCTCAGACAAGTGCCCCACAAAGTCTGGAACCCCCACAACCGCCTCCTCGCAGTCGATCATCTCACAGTTTGCCTTCTGAATCTGCTCCTTCACAGCAGCAAGTAAGTAAAAGAACCTTGTATATACGTTTTTTCGTTACATAAATTAACACAGCTTGTACTGAATGCTGTAGATTTGTGGGAAACTCCTAAAGCAAGTAAATAAACAAAAGTAAAGGTCAAAAGATTGGATTCATAGATCATCAAGCTCTAGTAAGATAATACTTAATTGCTTATGTATTGTCTGTGAATAACTAACATCTTAAGTACTAAACATTTAACTTAAGATATCTTATGACAGAGTTACAACTTATGGACAGCTTGTTTTTAAAATTATGTTCTCATTTGACAACTTTGTGGAAAAATACTCAATCTAAGAAATGTAATTTTATAATGACACATGCATGACAAACTTATAGTAACTAGCTAATGCAGGTTTTGATTATAAAGTAAGATTTATAGATTGCAAAATGGAGTGCTTTACGTTGATGGTAATTCATTGCAGGAAGACAATACTGATAGATACTTAATAAAAATACATTTCTCCCCATTCCCTAGTGTCAATTAAAATGTAGAAACACATCAAAATAATCTGAAAATTTAATACAGTAACATTAATATTCTGTTCTGTGGGACCATTTAGAGTGTATTTTTTCTAGGAAAAGCCATCATTTCTTACTACTGTGTAAAAAATGCAGAAATAGGTTTTCAGTGTTGTTTTATATACATAAGACTAAGCTTCTTCACTAAAGGCCAGTGCTGTTCATTTTTACAGTATCAGGTGCTAGGCAAGATAATTACAGTACTTGAATAAAAGCACAAATCTATTGAAGCTGATGGATTTGTGCCCACTTCTTACCACGAGTACATTTGTGGTTTTGTTTTCTTGTGTTTGGGATTTTTTTTTTTAAACATAAACTCACCTGTGGATATTTATGACTATGTATGCTTTCATCAGTATTTTAGATTTTACCTTATTTCTACATCTGAATACACTTTAACTAAAGCAGTTAGTTAATACCTATTTTGTACCACAATGAAGCAGCCAAATTCAGTCCTCAGTGAGTTGATCTTGAATTCTAATTGAAAAAATCTTTAAATGCTCTTCCTTTCTTTCTGCGGAACCTCTCTCTCTGCCTGTTAGCTTTTTTTCATTTTGGAAACTTAGGCCAAAAAATAGAGGATATCTTTGAATATACAGGTAGAATATCAGGACTTCTTGTAGTTTGTTAAAAAGTATGAAGTGTTGCCAGCAGAGAATATACATGGAGGCATAAGGTACTTGAAAACGTACCAATTTTGTGAATAGGAACAGATTGCATTGTGTCACTTTTGAAAGCCTTACACCTTCTAAATGTAGTTCTACCACTAATCATTTTGTGAAAGACGTGCAAACAGTTCTTTAAAAATTATCATGCAAATTACATTTATCTGTGTGTATAGACAGCAATCAAAAATATGCTTAAGAGCACTATAAACAGGTTTTTTTGAGCTGTGTAATGCTGTGGCTATATTGTTATCAATATCCAAACCAGATAGTTTAAGACTAGTTCAGGGAGCTAAAATTCTCTTTGCAATTAGGTTTCTTTGATAAATGCAAGCTGTGCAATCACATGGCCCACTCTGAGCTTCATTTATTGTCTCCAGCTTAGGTTTTTTATTTTCGTTTTCTGGGTTTTTGGGTGGCCTTTTTTTTAGTTTAGTTAAACAATGTTTATTTCATTTCTTGATTATCATTTGTAAATATGAAGTTTTCTGAGAAAAGGTCTTTAAATAAATACAAAATCTTTTGAGAGGTTGTGGATTCTAAGCCGATCCTTTGATTCAAAGCTCGATTGTGATATTTAAGAACCTAAATCTCTGCTTATAAAACTAATTGCTTGTATACAGTGGGAATATTCAGGTCTCTATAGATTACCAAACAATACATAAAACCAGAAAAGTAGTTATTGTTAATAGATTTTATTTATTGTAAATTAAGGAGATTTTGGTTTTTTGATTGAATGAGAAGTCTTACAGTTTGTTTCAGCTTGAAAAACTGTAACTATAGATAAGTGATTATACCGTGATTATACCAACACAGGTCTCAGAATGAGGGCTATAGTGCTTTTCATGTTAACAGACTGTTAGAATTAGACCATCAATAATCAAATGCTTACAATCAGTCTTGAAAAAATAGCACAATCAGCTGCACAATGAATGTCTGTATGGAAATAACATTAGGATTGGCTTGAGCTGTTTTTTTGACTCTTAATGGTAGAGTTTGTAACTACAATAGAATACAACAGAAATTTAAAATTTAGTATAGTTTGTAGTAAGTATTTTTGGTTGGTATTCATATCTCAAAAAATGGCTTTGTGAAAACTTAAAGTATTTTTAATATGAGGTTGCTTTGTTACTTGGATTTTCTTCCTAATTTTCTTTCCTTTGATGTCTGTTTCTCTTTCACAAGCAGGAGCAACCATCAGGGTAACAGGTATCTGACTATTTACCAATCTTGTATGTGGTCTCCATCTATTCAAGCAGAAAAGATGTATGAATCTTGTTTTCATACATCTGCAGTCTCATCCACGTTAAAAATCACCTGTCTGCATTAATGAATTGACTGCCATACCATAGTTTGCTTTTTCCTTTCATAATGCAATTAAAATTGATACTGTTAACTGTATTTATTAGCACCATAGCAAATATTTTGCTTCATCATCTTTTATGAAACAATTGGAACCCCACGTATGTTGCTTAGTCACTGCTGAATCTCCTGGTCTCAATCTATTTGGAGAGAAATGAGTAGGCATTGGAGTTAACATTTCTCTTTATTACAAATAAATCCTGATGCAATTGCACTGCCTAAGTTTTTTCAAAATAAAACCCGTATTTCACATCTCTCAAAGAACAGAGAACTTACTATTACCCAAAGTAAAATACAAGGTTTGTTAGAATTTTAAAAGTGTTTGGTTCCAGAATTATTCAGAGCAAATTTTTACTTAAAATAAAGAGTAATTGGGAGTCATAGTTTCTTTGGGATCCTGTGCTTTTTGATTATTTGGTTAATGAACACAGGACTTAACGAGCTGGTGCCAAGCTGCGTTTGATTTATATTCTTTTTACAGTTTGATTTTTCACATTTCCCTCCTCAGTTACTTGATGCCTTTGTTTTAATATTATTTTCCAAAACACTTACTATGTAGATCTAAAAATACCAATATTGAACTACTCTATTTATGGTTTGATAACATTAGGCCTCATCTATTTTAGAAACTCTCTGACGGAGTAGTACCAGGGGTGCATGTAACAGACATTATTGTTTCAAAAAAAACCCACCAGAGCAAATGCATTGTTGCCCGCATACTTCGTTTCTCCTGCCAACCAATTCAAGCTACAACTGCAGTTTTTTAAAAGAAATTGCTATACTGGATACATTGGGAAAAACTTAAAATATTCTTATTATTCCTGAGAGTCTCTAAAGCCTGTAGACTAATTTTGCATAGCTGCTTGGGCAGTGGATATGTGGAGAAATGCTTCAAAATACGCACAATAAATTTGGTAAAACAAGAAGCTTAAAGATTGAGGTTAGGCTATAATAATATTATATTTTAGTTGACAGTTTTAGCTAGCATCCTAGTTCAACAAAACATTAGTTAACAGAATTTTCATGCTAAATATCCAAACTGCTTGGGTATATTAAGGTGATGCATTAAAATGACAAATTTGTGAAATTTGAATTTTCAGAAGCTGTTTCAACTTAAGTGTAATTCTTTGCATTCGTTTAATAAGAGGAAGCTCCAAACTCTGTTCTGTCAGTGTGATGACTTGGACAAAGGTAGATATTCTACCTTTTTGGACAGTTGTTACAAGGTATAAAAGCTGCATTGTTGTTGTTTGAAGAAATGTATAAAACCAGGAATATTTTGTTTTTAAAAGATGAGAAGTTTTGTGGAGAAAATGGTTTTCTCCATTTAGTATTATTCTAAACAATGATAACTTGCCATTTTAAAATATTACAAACTGATGATCATACCTTCACATGTCAAGCAGCACTGGAGATACCTATGGATGCATATGTCTACATAGAAATGTCTGAAGTGCATATACTAATTACACTAATTTTTCCTTTCATTGTGATGCTTAAATATTGCTTGTAACATCAGTGTTAAAAACTCTCAAGCAATGAAACCTACAGCTTTTTATTTCGTATTTTTGCCGGGTTATCACTTGTTTAGAATACAGCATCACTTCCCAAGTTTCTTAAAGATTTTCTTATCCAATGTCCACTAGTGCTTTTGGCTAGGACCCTGACCTGCATGAAGTAGATTCAAGCCGCATCAACCAACAAGGGGCAAAATTGTGTGGAACAACTAGTAGGCTTTTCTCCAGAAAAGGGGTTAAGGGTTATTGTTTTCCAGAAAAGAAGCAATCATTCTACTACAAGCGCACCGTGCAAGTTACAACAAAATTGTATTGAAGTTTCCGTTTAAGCCCAAGAGCTTCTTTTCTTCGCATAGGAGAGTAAGAAATGGGGAGTTAGTCATAACCTTAAAGCAGCCAGCCACGTGATTACTAAGCACCTTGTTTTCTTTCCAGATGAAAACAAATGGAACGTACGGCAGTAAACCTGAAACGCAGTTAAACAGTGACCCTTTTGAAGATTTGTCATTTAAGCTGCTTGTGTCAAAGATGCAGACGTCTGTTCGAACATCACCTGTTACGACTTTAAACCAAAAGGAGTTGATACAGTTGCCTTCAGCAACACAAAGAAATGCTGATACTTTGAACACTGTAAATTGCATGCCAGCAATGCCTCCTATTCCAACCTTTAACACGTCCCAGGAACATAAGCGCAGCTCTCCAAATCCATTTATTACTGGACTGAACTGCACAAATCCATTCACTGAAAGAACTCCTAATGCTGGAAACCCATTTAGAACGGAGACGCAAGAGTCTGAAATAACGTCACATTCACTAGAAGGACGTGCCGCTTGCAATCCTTTCCCTTCTCTAAATCCCCCCAGTTGTAATACAAGCAAGCCTGTATTTTCTGTTGATGCATCTGCAAACACTTTTTGCTTGCGAAGTAAATCTCTCATGGTAAAAAATGTACAGCCAAAAGGATGGGTAACGTTTGATGATGATGATGAGAATTTCAACGTAAAGCTAAAGCCATCTAAAAGTGTTCACGATTTTAAGCAAATCAGTTCCAGGAAGTCAGCTGGATCTCCAGATTTGCTGGGCACTGAACAAAATACTTTTCTCGGTTCAGACTTTAACTTTGATAATGACTGGAATAAAAGTTCTACTGATTGCTTCTATACAATGCCAGCAAGACGACCCCCTGCACCTCCTATACCATCAAGAACAACCAGCAACAGATCCCCTGCTGATCCTTTTGCTTCTTTGGCACCTAAGGTGTCACCAACACAAGATTTTACAGAAAGATAGATGTTCAAAAGTATAAGTGGTTATATTTGTTGCTACATTTATCCAGTAGAATAATTGGGCATTTGAGATTGTTCTGTGTGCAATAATTAATTGTCAAATGCACTGAAACTTAACTCTACTCATAAACAGCCACTATTGTTTGTGTATAAATTTTGAATATGTATATATGGTAGAGCACAAAAAATTATCTGAAATTTATTAAAATCCCGATGTAATGGTATTTGAATAGACAGAGAAAAGAAGGATGAGCTACTAATCTCATTAAAATATCCCAATCTTGGAAATAGTTTTTGCTTTGGGAGCGCTCTCATTTCTGTTCCCCTTCATGGAATTTCAAAAAAAAAAAGAGGCTCCCTGCTGGTAGCCTCCCTGCTCCCTTTTTACTGTTTTGTTGTGATATTTATAAGTATTTACCAAAGAGCTGCCAAAGTTTATTGAGATTTGAATGTTGACAAGTATTGTTTAGAAGTTGCTTAATTTATAACAGAGGCTATGGATATTTGTAAGGCTTATATTTGAACTTGAGGCACAACGAAAATAGTTTAATTTCAAAATACAAACAAAACTTTGTGTATTAATATATTCAATATTTGACTTTAATTTTCTGTGTCAGTACATTTCAGCTAGTCGATCTTATTGTGACATATACTCACTAGCATTACTTCAGAATAATTGTTCCATACCGTCCGTTTATGCATTACTATTTTAAAGATACTTTTTTTTCCCCAAATTGGAAACAACCGATACCACAAGTTTTCCCTCCACCGCTGGAAAAAAAAAAAAATTCCCCTTGGGTTTTGAGATACAAAGCAGTCTTTACCAGTTGCAGACAACATACTGGAACTGGCTTGTCCCAGTCTCCTCTTTTGCACGTCAGAAGGGCTTTCTTGTCCTATAGCAGGACCTGAGTTAGGGAATGGGCAGCCAAGGTCAGAGGAGGAGGAGGAAGTCATCTTAGGTGACTGGGCTGTCTGCTCACCATCCTCCCCATCTACTAGACTTACTGCTGTGTTTCTAAAATCTTACTTTCAAAGAAAAACAGGAGAACAGTAATTCTCTGAGCTGAACAGTATCGTTCTGTCGCTTTTGCAGTTAAAACTGAGTGACTCTTAACCGGCCCAGAGGCAGAGACCATCCTCCGTGCGGTTGGTGCTGCTTTGAGGCTAGTGAAGGCCAACTCACGGCTCTACATATCACGCTATACAAACACAACTCTGTGCTTTTAGGATTTTTCTAAAGCTCACGTGAGATTACATAAAATAGGATATGTTGTGATCTTGAGGCAATTTAAAATAACTGATTTCCTTGGCTCCATTTACGTATGCTATAAAACCCTGCAGCTCTCCTTAAAATTCGCAGTGTCTTAAGACATAACTTGCGTCCGCAGCTGCGTACTTCCATCCAAAGCTGAACGCGTCACGGTGTTGTCATCTCTTGGGGGACTGGGAATACATGCCTACACCGCATGGGCTTACTTGCGAACAAACTCTACTGGTTCTGCAAAACCAGGGACCGCGACACAACATATTAGCATTAGATTTAAAGTAGCAAAAAAATACCTGATGACAGTACTTTTCTTTTTTTTTTTTTAAATTTTCAAATGCTATCGAAACACTATTTATAAAATAATCCACTCTTCCTTTATACAGTCTCTGGTTAGCCATGAGCTGCAGGAGCGATAATAGTGAGTTTTATATTGTGCTTTTTATTTTTTTTTCCCCGTTCTGGTCATTAAACAGTACTTGTACATTTAAAACAGCAGCGGTACTGTACGCTTTGTGCTTCGGTGTGCGAATTACCTTGTTTTAAACTGTTGCTCTACACATCTGTGTGATCGGTGTTTTGGTATATTCTTACATTAGCAAAACAATGTGGGGGTGGGGTGGGGAACTTTTTTGCTAGTGGGAGTTCCGTGATAACTCTGTTCTTCGTTGAATATTTAATTACAGTGATTAAAAACTACTGTCTAAAATGTACCTGGTATACAGCACCTTTACACTTTACAGGATTACGGAGACCCGACAAAGAAAAGCTCCAAAAACATATAGAGAGTGTGTGTGCGCGTGTGTGTACCTATATCTAGCGCTAACCGCTGTACCGTGTATTAATGAAAATAATGACTAGCAGAAGCTCTGAAAATACCAAGAATTAAAATCGGAACCGCTCGCCGCCTTTTCACGAGTTCTGTGTTCCCCGTGGTAAACCGCTCTGTGAAACTGTGACGATTTTTCTCGCTTGTGACGCACACCCCTTCCCCCCCCACCACCCCCTCCAACGCGCGCGCGTGCGTCCGTCGGTCCGTCCGTGTATCCCTTCCGCCGCTGCAGTATTGAACGACATTCCGCGCCTACCCGGTGGAAGGCGGAAGGTGTATTCATGAAATAAACATACCTGCCCTTAAGAAATATTAGCTTTGTCTCTCTCTTTGTATCTCCGGCACCGCCCCGGCCCCTTCTTCCCCGCGGCGGCTGCAGGGAGGGGCAGCGCGGGCCCTTTAAGGGTCTCTGATGGCGGTAGCGGGGAGGGGCCGGAAGCGGAAGTGCCCCGGGGGCGGAGGGCGGGGCCGGAAGCGGAAGTGCCCGAGGGCGGAGGGCGGGGCCGCCGCTGGGGAGGCTGCGAGGGGCGGGCGGCGCTGCGCCGCGCCCTCAGGGTGGCCAGCGAAGGGCCGGGCGCCGTCTTTCCCCCTCCTCCCCGCGCTCCCTTCCCGCCGCCGGTATCCAGGGACGCGGGGCGGTTGCTGTGAGGGAGGGGTGCAACGGCACTAACGGCCGCCGCCACTCCCCGCGCGGAGCGGCGCCGCTGCCGGCCTCGGCCCCGCCATGGTGCGGCTGCATGTGAAGCGCGGCGATGAGAGCCAGTTCCTCCTGGAGGCGGCCGGCAGCGCCCGCCTGGCCGACCTGGCGCCCCTCGTCGCCCGCATCTACAACGGGAGGCTGAAGGTGCAGCGCCTCTGCTCAGGTACCGGCCCGCCGGCCTCACCCCACTCCAACCTCCCCCAGCTACGCCGGAGCGGGCTCGGCGCCTGCCCGGGTCTCCGGCGGGACTTGGCACGCCCGGCTCGGGCGCTGCTTAGTCTGCTGGGTGTTTGTGCCCCGCCGGCTCACACACTGGGGGCTGAGGGGCGGCGCTGGGGGGGTTACTCGGCTGCGGCCTCGCAGGAGTTCTGCGCTGGCAGAAGTTGCGAAGTACCTCTGAAATCCCAGCCTTAGCAGCAGACAAGCCATCGTGCCCTAAATTGAACAACACAGCCAGTACCTACCAAAGCCACCTGTAAATTCCCACCTTCTGGTGTTTTAGTAGTTCTTATTTTTTAGAGACCATATAGCTCTGGGATTCCCACTGTCCATGGCTAAAAATTCGTCCGTTGCATGACTGAACTGCAGCATGTCCTGTCCCACAGCAGCAGCGTAAATCCTTTGTGACCGGCGTTGTACCCTACACAGGAGTGAAATTCTCGTGTTGCTACTGCATTGCTTGGTGCAAGGCATCCATTTGCCATGTGACAGAGAGTTGCTGGATATGTCTAAATTAGTGCTTTAGTTCAATTCAGCAGGTGGCTTTTGAAAGACATTAAACATTTACTGTTTGTCTCTGCTGACCCACTTTGGTTTGCGTTTCGAATCAGCCTGGGAGCACAGGAGCTGAGATTCCCTTCAGATGCGACTGACCTGAAGGGTGCAGCCTGTCTACACCTGATGTGCTCCAGCTGCAAATATGTATGTAGCGTATGAGGCCATACTGAGGCTAATCTGAAATAAAAAAATTGTAAAACCCAGACACCATGGTTACCATGAGCACCTGCTCTTTCTACAGATCTGCTGCTGTTGCTCCACAGTACTTGCTAATTTAGCCTTTATGTTTTCATGTGGGTGCCTATATTCCCAGCCGCAGGAATAGAATTGCCATTTCTTGAGACTTGGGGTACTTCTGGTGTGTCTGTTGTGAGATGGATATGTTTTAATTAATATAGTGATGGTAAAGAGGCTGGTGGGTTTTCAAGGAAAGGATGCTATGAAGTGGGCTGACAGCTGGATAAATTGTTCTGGGGGAAGGTAGTGAGTGTAGCTTGCAGGCCGCGGATCAGATGCTGTAGGCTAGGTAACAGGGTTAGGAAGCTGCATCCACACACTGCTTATTCTCACCGTGTGAGACTGTGTTGGTAACCAGCATTTACACCTCTCTCTCGTCTCCACTAGAATTATGCTGGACTGTTGCTTCTTGAGTAGACATAAATTACTATAGAGACTTGTTTATTTTTTATTTCATACTGGGTGTGAATCTGACCCTTTGGGTCAAATGTGGTATGGACAAAGCTATAGGTAGTCCAGTTAATATTTTCTCAACTGCAAAGAAATGAATTACTGTATAACAGTAAAATGTTTTTCCATTTTGAAAAAAGTTGCTTACCCAGAGGTACTTAGAAAAAGGAATATGCAGTTGGCTAAAGCTGACTAAGGAGATACCAAAAAGAAAAAGTTTATGGCCTGCAAGTATCATCTAGGTTTGCATACCTGCACTGTATCATTTGTTACGTTGTTTCATATATGTATGAAATGTATGAATTGTGATGTAATTATAGTGTGTATATATATCTATATGTGTGTATTTATATGCCTTATTATTTATTCCATATACTTAGCTCTTTAAGAACTGAAGGGTAGGAGTAAGGTTTTGCCTGCATGTATGTATGTGAAAGGCTTTGGTAAATGGTGTGTTCTCAATAACACAAATTTTTAATCTTCTTCTCTAAACACTTTAAAGAGATGGAGGAGCTGGCAGAGCATGGTACTTGCTTGCCTTATAATATGCAAGGACTGACGGATGAGCAAATAGAAGAACTGAAGTTAAAGGATGAGTGGGCAGAAAAGTGTGTACCGAGTGGTGGAAGTGTCTTCAAGAAGGATGAAATTGGACGAAGAAATGGACATGGTAAATCGAATGTAAACGTTTCTTTCCCTGCAGACACAGATAATCTATAATATAATTAGGAACATAAACCCCATAATTCTGGACCTTTGACTTTTACCTCGCTGTCCTGGAAGAAGATAAAAAATGAGTGGATATCAAGTATACATTTGATTTCAGGCCAGTATGTTAGCTGGATCATGTTATTTGCTAATGTGGTGATTTAACCCCAGGCGGCAGCTAGGACCACGCAGCCGCTCACACAGTTCTCCCTCTTCCCCCTGAGAAGGGCGGGGAAAAAAGACCTCGGGGGTTGAGATAAAGACAGTTTAATGAGACGATAATAACAATAACAACAATAATAATAACAACGGTAAAAGAATATACAAGATGAAGTAATACAACACAGTCATTCTCACCACCCGGTGAATTGGTTGCCCAGCTACTCCCAAGCAGTGATCGTGGATTCCCATCCCCCGGTCAACCCCCATTTATATACCAAGCATGACGTCTATGGTAGAGAATATTCCATTGCCCATTCTGTTGTTCTGTCTGTGCTCCTTCTCAGCTTCCATGGGAAGCTGAAAAAGGTCCTTGACTAGTATAAGCATTGCCTAGCAACAACTAAAACTATGCATTGTTGGCATTCCTTTCATACCAAATCTGAAGACACAGCAGCCACTAGAAAGAAAACTAACTCTATCGCAGCTGAAACCGGGACAGCTAATTATAAAAATCATCCTATAAATAAACTATATTAAAGGCAGTCATGGATTTGTTAAGTAGTAGCTATTTCAAGAGGCTGTTTTCACAGTAGATCAGCTAAACTATCAGTTACATACCTAAGTCTGTCTTGGATTAGGACCTGGTGTAATGGCGATTTAAAGCCAAAATAGTAGTCTATCTCTTCAGCACGTATGCAGTTTA
Organism: Pluvialis apricaria; assembly: GCA_017639485.1. Classification (NCBI taxonomy): domain Eukaryota; kingdom Metazoa; phylum Chordata; class Aves; order Charadriiformes; family Charadriidae; genus Pluvialis; species Pluvialis apricaria. Next base: position 105,168,037 of record CM030007.1, read on the forward strand.
ACTTTGCAACTGTAGTACTTGAAAGTAAACTCCAAAGACAAGTAAACAATTATCAGAAGCAAGTTTGACTGTTTCACTTTAATTTGTAAATGTATACGTGTGGACTTTTTTCTCCAGAGGCTCCAAGATACATTAACAGGTTGTTTTTCTACTATTTCTCCGTTTTTCTCATTCACTGTGACTCAGACTTACTGAACTCACTCCTGTCACTTTTTCTTTCTGCAACTCCAGCCAAGTGGTTTTGCCTTAGCACTCGGTGTGTGTATCAAGCACCACTTCACAGCCAAGAGCATGAGGACTGATTGCACGGAAGAGACCAAGATTGTCTTCTTGCTGTCTGTCCCTGTACTCCCAACACCACAGCAGCCCTTGTCGGGTCAGCAGCCCTTTAGATGTTGATTGCAGGGCAGCTCAGTTAAGGAGGAATCTTTGATTTGGATAAGGATTGATAAGGAAATTTAAGATTAACTTGTCATACTCAAACAGCTTACTCCAAGTGTCTTAATTTGGGGAAAAGAATTCTTCTAACACGACAGATTGCCCAGTCAAATTTAAGCCCTTGCTGAACTTGATTAAGAGCTTATATTATAGCTAAATGTTTTCCCTCCTAATTGTTTTCTCAGAAATAGCTGTCTCTTGTATGTGGGCACATGGACAAAGCCTATCTTGTTTGGCGTGGTTGTGAGCAGTGTCAGGCCTTACAGTAAAACTTGGCAAGCAACTTTTAACATAAGGACAGTACCACTTTTACTTGTACTTTTTATTTATTTGTTAGTGGGAGGACAGCTTTGTAATATTAACAAAGTTATAACGTTGGACAGCATGTAAATGTGGGCCAAACTGAATACCATCAAATGATGCATTTAAATGTTCAGCTGTGAATGAATATGATTTAACTGAATTTTTGGTTTTGAGGAGAGGCTTTTTATAACAATTAAAATAGGTAACTATAATATATGAAATGCACATTGTATCTGCAAAACTGCATTTGAAGTCTTAATTGGAAAAAAGTCAGAAAACTCCAAGCTCTTGTCCCCTGTTATGCACATCTGCCAGCACAGCCCACCATAGCCGTAAGTACGTCATGGGAAAGAGAGTCTTGGTTTTGGTTGTGGTGAGTATGAAATTATGGCTGTTGCTTTCTACTCAGTAATTTTGTCCAAAATGAAGTTCCAAATACCAGTCAGATGTCTTTGTGGAAAAGTAAGTTTGGCTCCCCCAGGAAAAATACTGTTTTGTTTCTTAAGTTAGTAAGAAATATGGCAATGAACTATCAAACTGGTAAACAGACTGCAATGTAGTAGTGTCTCTCTTGATTTGTGATTTAATAATGTTTCATTTGCTTACAGTAGAGAATAACTTGTACGGGTTGTTTGCTTGGGTTTTTTATAGTAAGTGCAGATTATTAAATATGCGTGTCTTATTTTTAGCTCCAAATGAAAAAATGCAGCAAGTTATAAAGAAGACAATAGAGGAAGCCAAAGCATTAATCTCTAAGGTAAGTTTCCTGAAGTAGCATGTAGTATGTGGTGCTTTCTTAATAGGTGCTATGTAGTTGGGCAGCTTAAATAAAAATGGACTTTTTTCAGTGCAAGGGTTGAGAATTTTTGAGGAGTATCATGAAGTGATGTGAATAGTCTAATAAAAACTGACATTTCTGTTAATGATTTTCTTAATGGCTTTTGGCAAGCTGGTTCAACAAGTTAAGGAATCAGATATTAAACTCCAAGTGAACGCTGGCAACCGAGACCACATTGAATGATTAAATCGCATTTAATTTTATCCTCACACTCTTAATTTGCTATTGATGCATTCTTTAGGTGAATGCTTGTCGTGTTTTCTGGTGAAAAATTAACTGCATTCTGTGATGTTCCTGGAAAAAAGTACCTTTTGCTCGTTAACATAGTCTTTTGAGTTTTATGTATAATTAATTGAAATATATGTTCTAATCTCTTAGATGAGGCCTTGGTTTTACAAGCACTTGGACTCATGCTCAGTCCAAATGAGTTTGTGTGTTTAAAGATAAGCATGAGGGTATGTCCTGATGGTACTACGGTCTCAATTATTCATCTTCACTTTACCAAATCTGCAGATGCTCTGTATTGTGTCTCAGATTTCATACGATTTTGAAACACAAATTAAGTAATATTTATTATCAGATTGCTTTTTTTGTAGACATCTGCAAGTAATTTTTTTCTCCCTACCCTTGCAATTCTGGGAATTGGTATGTGTGGAACTTTAAAACAGCTTTAAATCAGTTATACAAATAGATAATGTTACTGAATTTTTAGTGTTGCCTGTGCACTTAAATTGGGCGCCTTGGCTGTTTTGTTGCTGATAACAGTGTCATATCAGTGATTTAGAGTGAGCAGCTCAGTGTTTCCAAAGGCCTCATGGAGGCAAGCAGAGGAGCTGCCCTGTCGCCTGGCAGCGCTTCCAGTGTGCTGAGTTGCAGCAAACCTTTCCTGAATTGAGGCAGGGTTCCAGCCAAACTGTTCTGAGTCATAGCAAAAGCTACACAAAATGAGAGATGTTTCAGATTAAAGCTTCTGGACTCTAAAAACTTTTTCCAGATGGACTTTTTTTTCGGTTGGATTGCATCTCATCAACTCTGTTTCTAAACAGGGAGGAAATTAATAATACTTCTTGAGTCAAAAATACCTGCAGATCTGGTCTCTGCTTTTCAGGTCTTCCTGGGTGAAACTTCCAACTATGTTGTTCTTTACAATAAAAAGTTGCAAAATTCATAGAATCATAGAATTGTTTTGGTTGGAAGGGACCTTTAAGATCATCAAGTCAAACTGCAAACTTAACACTGCCAAGTTACCACAAAACCATGTCCCTCAGTACCACATCTACCCGTCTTTTAAATACCTCCAGGGATGGTGACTCAACCACTTCCTTGGGCAGCCTGTTCCAATGCTTGATAACCCTTTCAGTGAAGAAATTTTTCTTAATATCCAATCTAAACCTAGCCTGATGCAACTTGAGGCCATTTCCTCTTGTCCTATCGCTTGTTACTTGGGAGAAGAGACCGACCCCCACTTCGCTACAACCTCCTTTCAGGCAGTTGTAGAGAGCGATAAGGTCTCCCCTCAGCCTCCTTTTCTCCAGGCTAAACAACCCCAGTTCCCTCAGCCGCTTCTCATAGGACATGTGCTCCAGACCCCTTACCAGCATCGTTGCCCTTCTCTGGACATGGTCCAGCGCCTCAATGTCTTTCTTGTAGTGAGGGGCCCAAAACTGAACACAGTATTCGAGGTGTGGCCTCACCAGTGCCGAGTACAGAGGTACAGTCACTTCCCTAGTCCTGCTGGCCACACTATTTCTAATACAAGCCAGGATGCTATTGGCCGCCTTGGCCACCTGGGCACACTGCTGCCTCATATTCAGCCGGCTGTTGATCAACACCCCCTGGTCCTTCTCTGCCGGGCACCTTTCCAGCCACCCCACCCCAAGCCTGTAGCGCTGCATGGAGTTGTTATGACCCAAGTGCAAGACCCGGCACTTGACCTTGTTGAACCCCATACCATTGGCCTCGGCCCATCGATCCAGCCTCTCCAGATCCCTCTGTAGACCCTTCCTCCCTCAAGCAGATCAACACTCCCACCCAATTTGGTGTCATCTGCAAACTTAGTGAGGGTGCACTCGGTCCCCTCGCCCAGATTGTTGATAAAGATATGAAAGAGAACAGGCCCCACTGCACTGCGCGCTGACGTACTGCAGAAATTACTGCCACTCACTGGTGAATGAAGTTAAGGATAGTTTGTGAAGTGGTTTGTTAGGTTCATCACTTTATAATGATGAAAATGAAGAAATATGCATGTGTATTAAAAAAAAAAAAGGTTGATCATCTGAGATTGAGAAACTTGCCAGTTAACTAGTTTAAGAATGTCCACAAGGAGGCAACATTCTCTTACTCTCTTTTTTATAAACCTTGTTACTTAGAATATTGGAACTGTTAAATCCATAAGCAAAACCTTTTTCTTCTATTCCAGATGTGTCTTGTTTTTCCTCTATCCATCGCAGTAGGGTTTGGAATGATCCCAAGTATTTGATCTTACAGATCTCTGCTGTGGAATATGCCAAGCTTTACTCTTCTGCTCACACGTGCTCTCTTTTTTTTCTTGAGTTTTAGGCCCCTTCTCTAGCCCTCACTTGAATTCTACTGTTTTGAATATTGTTCATGAATCACAAGTACTTGGAACAAAAGACTCCCCATCCGGTTTCTGTATTCATACACGTACTTGTTTGAATGCCTGTATGCCACAGACATTTGTTACTAAATACCTCCTGCACAATTTAGTGAAGATTTCCACCCCCGGTGTAAGCGAGCTACATGGAGGGAGCAAAAGTGTAGTGATGTACTCAGAAGTCGGTACACAATTGAGAAAACTTGCGCTGCTAATATCTTTGTGCAGCCAGTTAGCTTTGCTCGGATATCCCACTGCTACCTTTGAGCTGACTACAAAGCAAAGTCTTTCTGCATATTTTTTTTAATTAACAGTGATCCCTGCCTGTGTTTCAGAAACAAGTTCAGGCCAATGTGTGTGTTAATATGGAGATGGTGAAAGATGCATTGGACCAGCTCCGAGGGGCCGTGATGATTGTGTATCCAATGGGATTGCCTCCACATGATCCAGTTAGGATGGAGTTTGAAGATAAAGAAGACTTGTCAGGAACTCATGTATGCAGTAATGTATTTGGATTATGTGTAATGCCTGGGTTAAATATGTGCTATACTGTTCTCCATTTTAGCAGTGAAGGTTTTTTCATTTGCATGACAAATTTTGTTTAAAATTTTTGTCTGATAGTTTATGTAAAAGCACACCAATAACTTAACTAGAAATAAGATTAATTAAGTTTATTTCCAATGTTACATGTGAAGTTGAGTTCAGGTAAGCCTTGGATCCATTTTAAATAGCTTGTCATTTCTTTCTAATGCTGGTATTGAGAATTTGTTGCCCGAAGTGTTTATATTAGATCAAGATTGAATGGAATATGAATCAAAATGCTGTAGATTAATATGAGGAGAAAAATGTAGCAGAAGTATAGTGTAAAATCGGGTGAATTACATTGGCCTTTCTGTTAAGAATTCCAGAAAGATTTTCCCAGAAAATTTTTCCAGTTTTGAAAACAGCAAAAAAACAACATCTCCCCAGCGCTTCACCTTGTTTGTTTATTTGTCACAGGCTGGACTTGAAGTTATAGAAGAATCAGAAGCACAATTATGGTGGGCAGGAAAGGAGTTGAAAGAAACAAAGTTGCTTTCTGACTATGTAGGCAAAAATGAGAAAACCACCATCATTGTCAAGATACAGAAAGTAAGTATCGCTGGGAGATTTCTTCACAAGTTATTCACCTTTGGCTGTCTAATTCTCCATGGAAGAGAACTGTCTGTAGCTGTATAAAATGGATTAGATTAGTTCTGGCTTGAGTGTCTTAAAACTACATCTATTTTAAGGTTTTAATTTATTATATTCTAAGTTTTTCTTTAGTAATTTTTTTGCCTGTCAGTTAAATACAGTAGTTGCTATTACTTGCTCCATAGGACTTTTCTAAAGTATGGCAAAGAGACATTTAAAAAGTAGACGAAATACCAACTGAAAAGTTTAAAAAACCTCAGCTGGCTCTCTGTTCCATCTCAGTGGACATTCAGTTGCCAGTCATTCAGTCTGCCCAGTTTTTCTAATTGTACTTGTGTACTTGTACTTTTTCTCACCGTATTCTGGCCTTTAAAAAGCAGTTTTAATGTTTTGTGCGTATGTGGTGTGGACACCTCTCATCCCTGGTTCAGTCTGTTCTGTGTCTGGAAGGCAGTGTCTGTAACTCAGGAGTTTCCAGCCTGTGATGTCCTGAGTTTCTTGGTGGAAAGTCCTCAAACTCTCTCCGTTGCCTTGGAAGTGTGGACCTGCCTACTGTTTGAGAGGACGCAGGTTGTGGAAGAGCCTGAACTTACGCTCTCCCGAAGTGCTCAGTGAGAACTCGCTGAGTGCTGGAAAGAAAAACAAGCTGCTGGGCCTGCACCACCCAGTGGTGCTGTCAGCTGCAGCTCACCTAAAGCTCCCAGCTGAACTTTTTCTAAAGAAACGAGACTTCCCAGTCGTCAGATGTGATGAAGCAGATGAGGCTTTCTGTATTAATTGTGAACACAGGTCTGATGAGTCATCCTATGGAGTAATGAGCTAAAATGAGGCAAAGCCATCCTGCTGCTCCTCAGTTTGTAGACTTGATGCTTCAGCAACAGCCAGTCATTAAGTGTATATTGATGTCTCACACAATGGTCACGTTCTTGCAGTATCAGAATTAGCACCAAGCTACCGGGACTGTTGATTGTTTTTTGGACAAAATGGTTTTGTACTAACTGTGCAGTTGTGTTCATCTCTGGTGAGAATGCCATACTCAAGGGAAGAATGTTTGGTGTTTCAATTCATTTTCAGAGTTTTGTCAGAAGATGCTTGCTATGTTTGTATGTGTATGTGTCTCTCTCTGTATATAAAATCACATTCAAAGGGTGCTTTTGTGAATGTCAAATGTCTTAGAGTACTTACCCACAGCTCAGAATTACTCTGGAGCTGCATTTCACTTCCATGTCAGTGAGAGCTTCTCTGCCACAGAAAGCATTAGTGGTTACAGCAGATCTTATTATCTGCAGGTGTCTGTAATAGAATTACTCAAAGAGAAGTCAAGTGATTTATGTTTGTCATTTAGAAGACCAGCATTGCTCTCTCTTTTCTGTCAGGGTGACTGAAAAATCGTGTGACAACTCAACAACCATTGAAGCGTAGGCTCCCAGGAAAGTTGTCTTACTGTTTAATTAGTTGATGGACCTCTTCAGACAAAGCAAAGAAGTATGATGGTTTTCTGTCTGAGAAGAGGTGCCCGCATTCTTGGGTTGGAGAGCTAATTTAAACCACCTCAGACCCTTTTTGTTTCAGAGAGGATTCACCATCTCGATTCAAACTGTTCTATTTGCTACTGTTGACAATAGCTGTCATCAGCTATTTTCGTCTGTGCGCATCATTTCTTCCATGAGGACAGTTGCCTGGAAAAAAAAAAAAGTAACAAATAAAATTTCTTTTATTTGTAGTGTTTTGTAACTGCCTTCCTTCCCTGCTTTACTAAGTCATGTGCCATCTCAAGTCTGTGTTAGCAGGGGAGCTAAAGATAGATGGGCCCATCCTGAGACATCTAGAGCGGCCTTAAAGCAGAGAGATTTATTATGTCTTTTAGAGTGGAAGCTTAAGTAAAATAGACTCAGTCCTGTTTGCAGCTTCTATCGACGTCCACAAAATTGACAGCATGATTCAGATGCTGAGATGAAAAAATAATTCTGACTTGAATGCAGCAGAAGTTTCTCAACAGTTGTTTTCCTGTCCTGAGGGACTGTATTAAATTTGAGAAATCCTATTGTCTGAAGAAAGATTTTGCTATCTTTGCGTAGCAGCTTCTCTTTTGTATCGCAAATGCCATCATAAATAAAATTTATGGTTTCCCTTTCAGAAAGGACAAGGAGCTCCAGGGCGTGAACCTCTGATTAGTCATGAAGAGCAAAAACAGATGATGCTGTATTACTACAGAAAGCAGGAGGAACTTAAGGTAACAGTGTCTTTTTCCTGTGTGTGAGCTGTGCTGTTGTAGACGCCAACTGCAGGTTACATTCTTTACAGCCACCTTAACCTGTGGGTTCTGTTTACAGAAACTAGAAGAGGATGATGACGACTCATTTCTAAATGCCGAGTGGGCAGACAACCATGCTTTGAAAAGGCAATTTCATGGTGTAAAAGACATCAAATGGGGTCCAAGATGAAGCTCTGCAAACACCTTTTGGGCTCTTTAAGCTGTTTGGTCGATACACTTGTTTGCAACAAGGAGTTGTGTTGTGTGCGGTAGATTCTTCTGACAAAAGCTGAAACTGTCACTTCCGTAGAAGGTGTCTGTTTCAGCCTTAGGTTTTCAATAAATGTTTACATTTTGGTGTAACTGTAGCAGCACTTTTCTCTGCGAAGAATTAAGTCAATCCTGTTGAAGTTTGTTATTTTTATTAGAAACTTGTAATTTGAAGATTGAAATATTAAACTATTTCATAGATAATATATCTAGTAAATATGCACTAGAATGTTTGGTATTGTTTTGAGTGGTCTTTATACTCTCTTCCTGATTCTTGCGTTTCTTTTAGATAGTCTGGTCTGTAGAAGGTAATTTATTTTATAAGAAATCAGTTTTCCTGGGCTAATCCAGTGAAAATTAGTGATTTTTATGTGCTTGTTTGCATTTCAACATAGCTATTTCCAAGCTATCATTTTTAAATGAATTGGCCTCTTAACAATTGTTTAAAGGAAGTATTTTTATATAAACACAAATAACACAAAAATCCATGTGGAATGCTTCATTTTCATTCTTTTGGTTTAGTTTTCATTGACATTGGAAGCCGTCCTAGTGATCTGATCCAGTTTAACAAGCTGTTAGCCATGATGCTTTTGCCTAAAGATTGGTAGAAATCTGTTTACAAAAGTAAATATAATTCGCAAGTAGATTGGGTGGAATAAGACCAAGATCTCTAACATGGAAGTACTTCTAAGATTATGACTGGATTAGAAGTGATTAATTTCTAACAAATCAGCATTTTAAAATGAGAAATCATGAAAATATCATAGAATCATAGAATGGTTTAGGTTGGAAGGGACCTTGAAGATCATAGAGTTCCAACCCCCCTACCATAGGCAGGGACACCTCTCACTAGACCAGGGTGCCCAAGGCCACGTCCAGCCTGGCCTTGAACACCTCCAGGGACGGGGCTTCAACAACCTCTCTGGGCAACCTGTTCCAGTGCCTCACCACCCTTAAAGTGAAATACTTCTTCCTAATGTTTAATCTAAACCTGCCCTCTTCCAGCTTAAAGCCGTTCCCCCTCGTCCTATCACTACATGCCCTAGTAAAAAGTCCTTCCCCAGCTCTCCTGTAGGCCCCCTTTAGGTACTGGAAGGCCGCAATAAGATCTCCCCGGAGCCTTCTCTTCTCCAGGCTGAACAGCCCCAACTCTCTCAGCCCCTCCTCATAGGAGAGGTGCTCCAGCCCTCGGATCATCCTCGTGGCTCTCCTCTGGACGCGCTCCAGCAGGTCCATGTCCTTCTTATGTTGGGAGAGTGTTTCCACTATATGCTTGATGTTTGGGGTCCTGTCACCATTTCTATATGTATTAGTCAGTTCTGGGTTCAAGACTAACAAAGGAAATGCGAGTAGACTTGAAGCACTTGTGTCTGGTTTTGAAGAGAGGATTCTGATTTGGGGTATTGTGTGACTAATGGGTAATTAAATCTCTAGAATTATCTAGGTAGATAATTAATGTTTAGAAACAAGTTGCTCGAGTTGTACCTGTTTAGGCTTCTGTCTGCTTTGAAGGAGATGCTTTTCTATGGAGGCAGATGTGCATCCTCGTCAGGCCACGGAGCAGCGGACAACCAGGGTGCCCTGAAAATTCTGTGTGAGGTTGACTGCGTGTTTTAAAAAGTGAACCGATGTGGGTTCTTACAGCCAACAGTTAAAATGATGTCTTCATTCACACCCCAAAGCAGTTGTCCCTAGGGCAGCAGAGAGCCGAGAACGCCCACGTTTTCACTTCTGCAGCACAGAAAGGCAAGCCAGCTGAGGACCTTGGGTTTGTTGTTTGCAGTGTACCCCAGGTTACCAAGTTGCCCCTGCACGTCTGCTTCCCTTCCACCTGAGCCAAACCAGATCCTGTTCTCGAGCTCCATCAGTCTGGAGAACAGGCAGTTGCTCGTCAGCGCATAGTTTACGTCAAATTTTAATGTGAAACATCTTTTGCAGGTGCCACTTTATGGCACTGTGGTGCTAGGGCTGCTCAGCAACTCTGGAAGTCAGATGGGTTGTGTTTGCTGTCTGAACTTATACCCGCATTTGACGTTTTTCATTGATAGTTTTTTTGTCTTATTCATGCCTTAATCCTCATGTCAGGAGGGCTTAGTGGCAGAGACATTTGAACACACAAACGTCTGAGATACTATCAACCAGAAGCTTCCCGCCTTGCCAAACCTACCAGTGCGACAAGATGAAAGTAAATTCTGTGGTCGTTGACTGCCCGCTAAAAATAGCTGGCTGTGGCTCTCCAGATTCACAAATCTCAATACTGCTGGCTTAAATCTCTCTGCTTGAGTCATTGTAAAATAACAAAAAGAAAGTGTTTTGCTAGCTGTTTTTTTCCATTGCAATGAAAAAAACATCATTTTCTTGAAGTGTTAGTATGGTTGAAGAGACGCCGATCAAGTTAAACTGAAGTGTTTGTTGAACTTGCAGCTGGAAGATTGAATACAGAAAAGAGAATTAATGCCGTTTACTATTAATGGTGTCTTTACTTCATTCACTGATTCTTTTAGGAAAGTGTTGTGTCTGGTAGTTTTTTCTGGAATATCAACTTTACAGTAACATGTTTTATACAAAAAAAAAAAATCAGTATGTGGGATTTTTCTAAGTTGCAAAACTTCAAATATTTTATACTTTAAAACTACTTGGAATTATTTCAATGTGTGAAGAAAATGGAGTGGGTTTTAAAAGAATACCTTGTTCTATCACTCAGATGAAAATCAGCGTCCTGTACAATTCTTTGGAGTTTTTTTACCATTTCTATAGCTGATGGCTTTTTTTCCCTAATGTGCTCCTTTGCTGTCATCAAAGGGTGAAGTGACGAAAATCTGCAAATATTTAATTTCTTAATATGGCTGGCATCATTGCAGCCCACAGAGATGTGATGAATCTTCTCGATGCATAACTGGGATCGGCAGCACTCACGGAAATCATTCTAAAATCATAAAATTTATTTATTTCTTATAAAAGCTGTTAGTCAGCGAGCTCCGGCTCCTGATCGGTCCTACTGGTCGTAGGAGGCCCAGGTTGGCAGAGGTGCCGCTGTGGCTTTTAAGGGGGCTTCTACAGACAGAAAACCCCTCCCTCCTCTCCCCTCTCTCTTGATGCTGTCCTTAATGGGTTTCACAGGGATGCGTACGAATGCTGTCGGACGGCCCAAATTTCAAAGCAGGTTCAGGAAAGCAATTATGTTGTTTGGGTGAATATCTCCTTCAAAAAAAATCAAATTACTATTTATAGATTAATGACTTAGGGTTGTTGCACATTCATTTCCCTCTTTTCCAGCAATGTTCTAAAATATTTATGTCTTTTTTGGCAGCCAGAAAAAAAATGTAGCCCTGTTTATAAGCTTCTAAAGCGAGGTGTGTGGCAGCCTGGCACATGTTGTATCCATGGGGGGGTTAGAACCTGGCGGTTCCCAAACTAAATTCCTCCAGGCATCGCATTGTTTCCTCTGCTGCTTGTGACAACGCTTCCCGCTCCCCAAAATCTCATCTTTTCTGTTTAAGAAGCCGGCTGAGGACAGCCAGCTGTGCCATGTGGTTTTTGTCCTGCTGACCAGGGAGGGAGATTCCCAAAAGATGGACTGCCCATAAGCTACCTAAGGTGGAGATCTGCTCTGGGATAAGGGGTTGCAACATGACCTTACCTAGCGGCGCTTATTTATTGGCACTCACCGGCCCGCTCCTCGTCATTTGGGAGTAGTTACTTTAGTTTAGTCATAACTGCGTTGAGACTAGTGGCCTTGGCAGGCAGCTTCCCAGATGTTTTGGATCAGTTGTGATGAATGCTTGGAAATATCCAACTGAATCCCTCTTACAAATGGAGCTTTCATCTTAGATTACTATTATTTTGAGGAGTTTGTTCTGTGAGCTCCCAGTCCTGTAAATAACTGAAGTCAGCGTTGGCTTTTGGCCATTTGATTTAATGTCTTTGATAGCAGGAAAGTATTCGATAGCAGAGAAGGCAAAATGAAAATGAGCGGTAAAGTATCTATACTCCCCGGATCTCGCTTGTTAAACCCCGCTGCACATCCACGACAGCAAGTAAGTGGTTTTCCGTGACAAAACCCTGACGTGTTGCTAGCGCCTTCCTCCCAGCAGAGTTCTCGCTGCAGCTGGCAGACGTGTCAAAGGAGCCCGAGAAGCTTTATTGTATTTCCAAGACTTGGTGAGAGTTATTGTTTCAGTGAAAAAGAGACTTTTAAATTGCCATATGGAGGATTCCAAGGGGGGCATTTGAACAGGAGCTTTGATTATGGAGCTTATAATATTGTCATTTCCTCTCCAAAAGCAAGGGAAAAGCAGGCATAGGAAGTAATTAACACAGAAGGAACTCCATTTTATTCTACGTACCTTTGACTGCTGTTCTCTGTGGTAACTGCCCGTTGTCATCTTTAGCTGAGAAAGCAGTCCATAGGATCAAGGCTCTTCTGAGTTCTCACAACAGCATCTGTGGATCTGCTGGCTTCGTTTTTTTGCGGCTGGAATTGGATGAAATTACTGGAGAAAGATGAAAGAGTACAGGAACAAAGCAAAGCCTATGGATATTTAAATATCTAAAGAATTTGAGAATTGTGAGATAGGAATACCACACGTAGGTTTGCAAATTTGCGAAAGGGCTTTATCTTTCTTCCAAACTCTTTGTTTCCTGGAAGTTTGATAGCGGGCATGCCCTTCTGGAGGGAAAAATCTGCTCTCTATCAAAGGACGCGCACAGCGGAACGTTGCTAAAATGTTTGTTTTGTGGCCATATCGCCATCCAGATTAATGGAAATTCCTATTTGCGTTGTGCGAATTGCTAATGCCGTTGTAGTCCTTAACGTGCCATTGAGGTTCCCTTGAGCAGGAGCGTCAGAGGAAGCAAGGGACGGGCACTGGCTGCTGGGTGGACGTGGCTCCTGCGCCGCTTCCCCCCCTCCCTGTCCCCGAGGGGTCGGCTCTGCTCCCCGGGGCGCGGGATGGGTGCTGCTCCGCAGGCGCTGCTCGGCCTTGGGATGCCGCTGATGCCGCTCCAGGGGTTGGTGTGCTCCCCGCCCGTCGGTGGGTTCTCCGGACGCTGCAAATGTGTTTTCCTGTTTTGTTTCCCCGCATGAGGGTCATGGGCAAAAGCCACAGGGGAGCGGGAATTTGGCTGTTGTACTGGAAGGTCTTAGAGCAGGGTGAGCCTAATATACACAGAGTGTTTTAAAATACTCTGGTGATATTTCCTGATTATTTTCCCTCTCCGTTCCCCCCTCCTCCACCCCACAGACCCTTGTGCTCAGCTGTGGGTTTTGCAAATGCCAGGAGGGGACCACTGTCCGTATGGCTGCGGGATGGATGGGGTGTCTGTGGTGGGCTGTCCTTGCTGCAGAGGTGACCCCGGGGGAGCGGTGAGCACCTGGTCACCAACTCCATGCCAGAGGTGGGGGTCCAGTGGGCGCGGGGAGCTGGAGCCGCTGCTTTCGGCAGCCCTGATGTGCCACCAAGGTGCAGCTCTTGTTCCTGCTCAGCACCTACAACCATGGGAGCCCTGAGCCCACAAAGGTCTGGCCTGATGGGGCCAGAAAGTGGCGGACACCCATCACCACGGGCAGCAGAGGACACTCGTCACCGCGGGCAGCAAGGTCTCCCTGCCAGCAGATGGGAAGATTTCCCAGCTGCCAGTGACCTCCCAAGCCGGTGCACTCTGGCACACCGGTCTTGGAGGAAGATGCAACGAATTGCATCCTCCTGCCTGGCTGTCATCGATGTGTGAGTCGGGAGTCACCAAGAGCATGAGCTGTTCCCGTCCTCGCCTGCCACCTCGGGGCGCTGGGTGATGGGGGGGGTGGTGGCCTGGGGCACCCAGAGGCTGTCCCCTCCTTGCCACCCAGCCCTGGCTGCCCACACGTGTTGGGGACGTAAGTGCATTGCCCAAACCCACCTGGCTGCCTGCGTCGGGGGCTGCGCGTGTCCCTGTCCCGTGCTCTGGTGAGTACGGGCCGTACAGCAGCTACATCGGGGTTGTGTTGAGAATGAGGAAGTTTATAGCAAAAATAGGAAATCTGGCACTTCCCCAAGGAAAAAGAAAAGGTAATGATTGTTTTATCCCAAGGGTTGTGTTTGTGAGAGCAGTTCTCAGCAAAGGCTGAGTAATGCAGCCAAGGACTTATAATGTTGCAGTTAAAAATCGTTGCGTGGGGATGTTTTTTGCCCTGCTAATCAGCATACAGCTGCCCCTCACGTCACCGTGTAAGGGTCTGGGGGCTCCGCTGTGTAAGTGGTGTGGTATTTCACACCACCTCTGCTTTGTCTCTCGCCCAAGCTCCTGTGGTTTAAGGATTCAACCCATAATTGCCCCCAGCGCAGTGATCAGTTGTGAGTTTGCAGCTCTGTGTCTTCCTGCCTCTCCCGCCCTCAGCAACGCCCTGCGGCCTTATTCAGAAAAGGACATTTCACCTCTTTCCTGACGAGGGATTTTTTTTGGAAACCCCGTGTTAAATTTTTGCTGCGGATAGATTGGCAGGGTTCTGGAGTTGCAACATGACCAAAAGGCTGGAGAGCAGGGGTTGTCGCAGCTCCAAAGGCTGGCTTCCAGGTGTGGCTAGAGCTGGTCACAGGCTTGTAAAACAATTTAGGTTGGGAGGACCTCTTGAGGGCTGCTGGTCCTACCACACACTTGGAGGGGGGCCTGGTTCTGAACTAGACCCAGCTTAAAAACTACATCATGGTGCTCAGGGTCCTGATTTTTCAAAAGCAAAGCAAACAACAGGCAGCTCTGCTGTGACTGGACCTACCAAGGTTACCTACGAATTTTTATCTCCCAGCTGGTTGACTCTACAGCATGAAGAAGGTATGAGCTCTGGCTGATGCTTTCAAGCTCTCGCTACCCCAGGAGAAGAGCAACTGGGCATTACCATCATAGAATCATCGAATGGTTTGGGTCGGAAGGGACCTCAAAGATCATCGAGTTCCAACCCCACTGCCATGGGCAGGGACACCTCCCACCAGACCAGGTTGCTCAAAGCCCCATCCAGCCTGGCCTTGAACACCCCCAGGGATGGGGCATGCACAACCTCTCTGGGCAACCTGTGCCAGTGTCTCACCACCCTCACAGTAAAGAATTTCTTCCTAATACCCAATCTAAATCTCCCCTCTTCCAGTGTGAAGCCATTACCCTTTGTCCTATCACTACACTACTGTCTTCGGGTCTTAAAAATACATGGTCTTAAAAATACAACGGTTTCAAAAAAGAGTCTGGGGAGTTGTATAGGGGTGGTCACCCCACGGGTGGCATGCCAGTGATCCTCTACAGCCTGCAACCCCTGCAACAGGGGTTGTTAATGTAGAGCCACTAACGCGCGCAGACACAGCCCCGGATGCGTATTTCTCAGGTGTCCTGTGCGTTTGAAGGCACATTCCCAGCGTCTGATGCCCACCCAGGCTGTAACCACGTGTATTTTTTTTCCTTCCAGGAATCAGAACATGAGGAAACAAATCAGTCCCCTAATGCTGAAGGAGATCCCTGGAGGACTTGGTTTGCCACGGGCGTCTCAGAGTGCCTGGACCAAGGGTGACCACTGTGGGACGGCCACCCAGGGGGCCTGGTGGGGCAGCAGTGCTCGGGGGCTGCCAGGAGCCCCACTTTCTCTTCATCTCCAAAAGTGACACTTGGCAGCAGAGTGGGGACCACCCTCAGCACCGCTGAAACCGTGGGGTGAGGCGCACCAGCAGACGGTATTTTGGGCACAGGCCTGGGCAGTATGGCACGCTGGCGTGGGGCACTGCGTGCCAAAAACACAGCGGGGCTGAGCCGTGCTCCTTGGCAGGGTCTCCATGTCCCTTTTGTGCTCCCAAGCTGGAACCGAGCTTTCTGGCACCCGAACACCCATCTCCCCTGAGAGCAACAGCACCGCTGCCTCGGTGGTGCTTTGCAGGGCTCCCTCCAAAGCTCGCTGGAGAGTGACCCCCCCCCGTTTGCCTCCCAGGGTCCAGGTCGGCTTTGGGAGCCCAACAAAACCCACTGTAGGCAATGTCATAGGTGGACGTGAAATCCCCTGCCTTGGCCCATGCCTGAATTCTCCGTCGCTCAGCCGCCACGCGCCTTGCAAAAAAAGGATGTTGGTGGTTATTTATCCCTCACGCTTCTCTACGTGCAGATGAAGCCAACTGGATGGTTTCCATGCCTGTTTTTCATCCTTCGCTCCTTGCTTGCATACATACGGTTTTGCTTTCCCAGGCTTTGCCTTCCCAGGCCGCTCCAGGCTCTGCCCTCACCCCAACTCGCCCCCAGCCCTGTCCGCACCTTCCTTCCCTGCCGCCACCTCCCTCTGCGCCCCCGGGCCGATCACAGGCGCCTCCTGCAAAATTGCTGGGGTGACGCCGGGGTTTTTGGCCGCAGTGTCACACCAAGCGTTAGGTACGCCACACCTGAGTGGCTGCTGACAAAAGGTGCGAGTTTCGGAAGGATTTGTTTACCGCTTCCTTCAACCTCACCCAGGGACTCCTGGCAGAAAACTCTGGCTTATTTTAAAGGAAGGAGCCAGGAATTAAAACAGCCGCACCAGCATTGCACTTCCAGCGAGTTTAGGTGTTACCAACAATTCATATAATTTACAAATGCATGACATTCCCACAGCCGTGCATGTAGCATGGACCTCATAGTTACAGCCAAATAACCTGCAAGCTCTCCTCTGTAATATTTTCTTCTTAGGCTGCTTTTCCAGGCAGTTGCAGGGATTTTACTGCCGAAAATTCATCCTGCTGCTAGCCCCAAAATGCCTTCCCTGGAGTATTGCCGCTGCCCTGTGGCACCATCCTCAATGATATTTCTGCCCTTGGGCTGGAAATGAAGTAGCTACCGGCTATGGAATTTCTGCTGCTCGGGGTTTTTTTTTCAGTTTATGCATCCCACTAATAACCAGCCAAATCCAATTGCTTCTTACCACTGCCCCTGTTCCAGTAAATCAGACCTGCCATTGAGACGAGCCTGCCTCACTGTAACCACTGTTTCTCTTTCATGGGCATATGCTGTGTTTTCCCATAAAATTGTGATTTGTGTTGGCTTGGGTCAGGTAAGCACATTACCCATTAATTTTCTGTTTTCTGTGCTGGATGCTTTTTCTGCAAGAAGGTATCAATTCAGAAAGATTGAAATAATTCAGTGTCTGTTTCTCAGGTTTGTCCTTGTTTGTTTTCACTAACTTTCAGACCACTGCGAACAGCTAACATTTGGGAACGAGCTGAACCACTAATCGATAGCTTTCCCTAATTAAACTTGGAAAGTTTATGCAAAAGGTATAAAATAGCAACCCAAACTCAGCCTGTAAAAAAATTCTGTCAAGGGAATAGCTCCTGAGTGAAGCTTGGCCTTCCAGTCTTTCCCTACCCTGCCAAGTTACTCCCGGTGCTGGGGCTCATGGTAGGGCTTTGCCACCACGCTTGAGGATACATTTAAACAGGCACGCATTATTAAGCACTTTTTTTTATCCTCAAAACATGTTCCCAGAGGCTGTGAAACGCTCCATATTGGGAAGCAGGCTCTTCTCTGGCACCCACGGAAATCTTTTACTGCCCGCCTGCTGCCTGGGGAGGCAGGCAGGGAAGAAAATCAGGAGGGAATCGGGTCTGTTAAGTCATTTACAGGCAAATATGCAAAAGTAACAGAAAAATACATTGCTAATCTTCACTTTAATACAAAGGATTTTTTTTTCCTCCAGGGCTGAAGAAGTAGATGAGAACACTGGGAGCTGGGAAAAGTGAAGTATTTTGCAGTTTTGCTCCAAGGAAGGGACTAACCTCTAAGCTAGAGACTGGTTTCTGCTGCTCTGCTGCCGCTTCAGTTGCTTCATCACCAGGAATGAACACCCCTGGTTTCAGCTGTGTACCCCAAAGCAGGACTATCAAATGGAAGACGTGCACGCATGAAGTGAACAAAACAGGGAAAGGACCTGTGGCTCGCAGTGACAGGATCAGAGGCAATGGGCACACACTGAGACACAGGAGGTTCTCTCTGAACATCAGGAAACACTTTTTCACTGTGAGAGTGACCGAGCACTGGCACAGGCTGCCTACAGAGGTTGTGGAGACTTTGTCCTTGGAGATATTCAAAACCCATCTGGGCCCAGTCCTCAGTAGACTACTCTAGGAGGCCCTGCTTGAGCATGGGGGTTGGCCTCCAGACCTCCCTTCCAACCTCAGCAGTCTGTGGTTCCGTGGCCACCCCTAGGACATGCTAAGTTTACCTAGGCCTGAGCAAAGTGAAAGTCTGGTGGAAAGACTAAAACTCCTGGGTTTTGCTATGATTAGCTGCAGGACTAAAACCTCATAGGGGCTTACAGATGAAGAACGAGGAAAGATAATAAATTTTCGTGAGTATAAATATTGACTGCCGGACAGATAACTTCCAAAAATAGATCAGCTGGAGATCAGCTGGAGATCAGCTGGCCTGTGGGCTCCAGGGTCTTCAGGAGGGAGTTTCACTGGGGCTCAGCGTTTTGGGGAGACAGCCGGAGCAGAGCCCTGGGCTGGGGAAGGGGCAGCCTCTGGGAGGCTCTGCCCTCAGCCCCTGCGCTGGAGCCCACTCTGCTCTGCCATTGAATGACGGCCTCTTTGGAGCGTCAGTAAGAGGAAGAGGATCCATTTTTTCACCAGTACGGTCTGTCAGCAGGGGGAATTGCTGGGATGTACATCGGTCCCCTTTCTTTCTGACCGGGAAATGGGTGGCACCTGTCCCCATGAGTCAGGAGGAAGGAGCTAGGTCCTGACCAGAGCTGTCCCACACCTACCCACAGGCCCAGCAAAAGGAAAACCTGCCTTCTCCCACCCTCAGGACAAAGGCACGGGGTTTTTCCAACCCAAAACCTATTCATCAATATCGTGCAGTGGCACAGGCTATGATGACTTTCTGTTGGAAAGGGGAAGAGCCGAGTCCCAGCGGGCGTACAGCCAGGCTCCTGGGCTGCGCCCAGCGTTGCATGCAGTTTCCCAGTGCCACGGGTGACCTAAGCTCTCTGTCCGTCTCTTCAGCCTCTCTTCCTTCCGCTGATAGGATGCTAATTGCTGCTAAGATTTTTCCAGTTGAGCACGGGATTGCGCCTTAGTCATTTGAGCAAGCCCCCTTCCTCCCTTTAAAGTTTTCCCATGCTTAATTTGACTTTGTATCAGTAGGAAATGACAAGTCATGTCACTTTTTTTCTTTCCAAGTGTTTCATACTACTTCACTCTACCTAGACCCACAGTGTCTGAGCGGGAAAGCACAATGAACTCATGAAGTATTACCAATAGGAAGTGACATTTTTCCTCCTTTTGTTCAGTAAATTCCCTATGGACTGCAGTTAAAATATTGGAGACATTTTATTTAAAGACAGGAAGGTTGTGTTTGCAACTTAGATACATTTCTGATTTAATTTTCTGTCTGACTGAAACCAAATCTGACTAGTCTGAACAATTTTCAAGTGAAGATGGCAAACTTAACTTATAAGAAAAATGCTGAGAATATGACCTTCAATCAAGTGCTGGCTCTAAACTGTGCTTTAGTATCAGAAAAATTAACACAGTATTTCACTCAGGAAGCAAGCATTCTTAGTATGTGTCAACTTCAAGAGGCTTTTATGAGAACAGCCATTTTAGAGCTTGTGCTTCACAAATCTACCAGCATGGGTAACCAGAATTACATCTCGGGTGGGCATCTTCGGATTGTTGAATGGTGACCTTTTCCTTAACAATAGGGCACGGAAGGTCTTGAATGCAGGTTGATTTTTGCCCTTATGTCCATGCTTCAGTGCTTTTCTTCCTAGGGCTAGCTGTATCTGATGGCTATGTGCTTTAAAAAAAGAAGGGGTAGACCTGGAGAGGTATTGTGAAACCTCTCTATGCCAAAGCCTCCCTGACTTCAGGTGCTGTTGCATTACAATCAAGAGGACTGCTACTAAGGAAACTAATTCTCAAGCCATGAAAATTTTCACTGAAATACCAGGCACTTCTTTGCAGATTAGTTTCCAGACCTCTCAGCCCAGAAACGGACCCTTCTTTCACGTCACTCTTCTAAGTAACTGCACCAATGGGACTCAAGCGAGCAGAACTTAACCCCCGTGTAATCAGGATCACTGTTACCAGAGGAATGGGATTTATCATGGAAAGGGTGGGTTAAGGAAACAGCATAAAAGCTTCAAGAACCTGGGTTCAATTCTGCTTTGTTCTGCTCTTGCTATTAACAATACTCTTATTTCTCATCATTAGAGTATGTTCTCATGTAACTTATGAGCTGCAACACGCTAACTGGTTACAAGTGCCATATCCTAACGCAGAAGTAGTTTCTCCATGTTATTCTGCTTAAATATTTTTCTCCTTTTTTAATATTCCTTAACCTGCATATGGTAGTTGATCCCAAACTATAGTGAAAACATAACATAGCATAGAACTATGAAAGCTTGTAAAAATGTTTTTCACAGAATGATTTTTATAGACAGTCAAGGGTTTGAAACTCTCCTTTTATTGCATATATTTTTTCTTACTTTACAAATAATTATATGCACTGATACAAATGTTCCTTCACAGAAGGTACATTTCTTTTTTTAAAAAAAAGGGCTAGGGCGTCATCCAAAATAAGCCATTTATTGTTCGTTAATATAAAACGTATTCATATTTCTAGGAGGTGTCATATCCAAACCACTGTTCATCCAAATTTCTTGCATGATCTGCTCCCTGCGCTCTATCCTTTCGGCCAGTTCTGCTGCCTCTGCTGAATTATAACCTGAGTAAGAAGGTCTGTAAAGTCCCGCTATCTCATCCTGGACATCCGAATCAGAGGAATCTTCCTCCTCCTCCTCATTTTCACTGTTCTCGTACGCTCCGTCACTTTCTGGCACCAAGTGATCCTCCCTTCTGTGCAATTTCTGGAAGTCATTCGAGCACGACATGCGGATCACCAAAGCACACAGCGTGAAGATTAATCCCACGCAAACGCTGGACATAAACAGGAGAGCGGCTCTTTCAAGGTGATCTGAAATCAGAAAGTCAGTCCTTAAACACTTCTTTACAAACTCTGCCAAAGACTAGCTAAAAAAAAAAATAAAAAAATCAGCTGCCATTTCTGAAGCACCCCGCATTACATATAGCCATAATGGTTGAGGGTGGGGAGGCTTTTCCTGTCATGCACCAAAACCACCCTGCATTTGCAGTCTGAACGCTGCCTTCTTCTGCCTCTTCAAGTTACTGTGCAAAAATTCCAGCCTCTTAGTAACATTATAAAATAACAACATTATCCCATCTTTTTATTAGCAACTTACTAGCGTTCTCAACCAGCTAGAAGAATCATACCCCTTATTTTTTTTCCAGCCATCCTGCCAAAACGGGCCTTACCCTCATGAAGAGGGGGCATGGGAAGCACAACTCTGGGCTCCGCGGGGCCACGGCAGCATCTCCAGGCCAGGCTGAGTAGGCAGCATTTTTCTTCCTTGACAGAGTCTGAGATCACTTCTCAGTATAGCAACAAGTGAGACAGATGTGGAAACGGCCTTTCTCCATGGGTTGTAAAACCCAACCCTGGCTGCTTGGGGTGTAGCTCGGAGGTCTCAAGGGTGGTGGGGTCTGGGGGTTTGGGGAGAGCTGCTGGGGGCAGCTGGATGCTGCTGGCAGGGACAGTGCGTCTCGCCGTGCCGGCAGGCTGCGGCTGCCCTTCCTGCTGGTGGGGGAAGCCCTTGCAAAGGCTGTGGGATGATGTTCAACAGCTGCGTGGTTCTTGCCATTTCCTAGAAGAGCAGCAATCTTAGCTCCAGAATTGCTTCTCAGCATCGATGTTTGCTCACTTCCAAAATTCATGACTTCTCCTGTGGTGTTAGAGGTCTGGTGATCACGAATTTATTTGCCTAAATAAAACTTGCCTTAATGTCGCTAAGTCACAAAACCTGCCATGTCCCATACCAGAGATGGCTGGGTTTGGTGTTTATTTTTTTTTTAATGCCCCTCGACAATCCTTATATGTATGCAAACCAACATTTCCAAAAATGGAGGTCTCTAGCGCTGCTCCCAGATCAGGATCAGGTTTTTCAAAAATACTGAACAACCAAGAGTCCCCATTGAAAATATTCAGTAAAAAAAATCTTGGCTGCAGTCTCTAAAAGAGTTTGGATCCTTCTAGATGGAAAATATTCTATAAATATCAATTATGCTGCGATTGTCCCAGCCACAAGACTGTGATTATATTGTAGTAATACCGTTACTATAAACATGGGATTATCAGTTGTGACCTTCTGAGGTGATCCTCCCTTTTCCCCAAATGCCACAATCTAATGAACCAAACAACCTCAGCCTCATTTTCCTACCTCTAATGTATGCAAATGTAGCCAAGGAGTTGCTAACAATAGTTCCATCTTTCTTTGGAAGTCTTGATTCCTTTGGATCAAGGTCAACACCTGTGACATGAGGAGGGAAAGCAAATTCAGTCATATCACAGATGATGAAGCCACCAAGCTGATACTCACCCAATAACTTTTGAACTAAGAAGCCTGTCCAAAACACAGGCAGGCCAGCACCGTGCTGTAGGAAACTTGCAGAATATTAGACCAAACAATGTTTGATAAATAAAAAAAAAAACCTGAAATAAAGTATAAATAACAAAGTATTGAAAATATTGAATATCAAGAAAATGGCAAAATTTTTTAAAAGAATCTATTACCAAGTGAAATTGCCTTGTCTATTCCCATTAAGCTTTCTGAAATAATTTATTTCCATTAAGTTTCACAGCTCTCAAATAGACTTCTCAGCCCAATCACTGCAGTACACTCCCGTTATTGATGACAGTGAATACGCATTAGCCACATCATTAATTTCATTTGCCTTTAAGAAGAGCAGATGTTGGCATAACTCTTAAAAGACTCTTCACCCTGAAACAACTGCAGTTTCACTTTTACTCCTCCCACGGTTCAAGTTAGAAGACAGCACGCTGGTTACGGGTAGGCCTGGATGGGTCACTTGTTTCGCAGCGTTGCTGTGACAGCAGGACTGTGCTTGCGCGGGCCCCGTCCTGCTCCCGGCCCATCACGCTGCCCTCCAAGGGGAAGGGCAGCTATTTCAGCAGGATTTCCATTACCTTGTCCCACCTCCCTCAGACCAAGCTCTGCACTGGGAAAACGTCTTGTTTCAATCAAAGACAAAGGAAAGCAGCAAACTGTATTTTTTTTATGGCACATACCATCGTTCTGTTTGACAGAAGACTTGCTATCAGTGACCAGGGGGTCGACGGCTGTGAGGATAAATTTAGGAACTGAAAAGACAAAGGACAAATTGTGTACTGTTAGTTTTAGGCACCAGATCCCCAGTTAATTACCAATCCCACTGCTAACCCTGGGTTTATTAATTGGGTGGTATTGAAGGCATTGGAGCAGGTGGCTCCACCGCTCAGAGATCAGAGTGGGCGGCTGCATCTGGAGCCACCACGGGCAAGCGTCAGTCCTGCTGGTGTGCAATCCTGGCCTCAGCTCAGCCAGCCTGAGCTTCCTCGGCGGCCAGAGATGCGCCCTCACACCGGGAGGACAGGAGCCTTTGCAGAGGTGGTGCGTGGTGCAGCTCCAGGCTGCTTATCCCCGCTGTACCAGCCCCGGCTGGGGCTGCTGCCACTGCGATGCCTTGACTTGTGCTAACCCAGTGATACCCTAACCCCAACAGGTGGCAAACGCAGCGCCCTGCGTGTGCGGGAGCCTCAGGAGAAGGGCTGTGCTCTCAGTGACACCTCCTCCTTCCTCCGCTACCACCCACGGATCTGGTGCACAAGGAGGCACGGCACCGGGATGCTCTGGTACGGGACGGTGGCAAAGAGCACGCTGCTCACAGGGTTAGCACTGGGGAGGAGGAAAAGGAGGCGGGAAAGGGAGTAAAGTAGCAACTGGGAAGGAGACTGGAGAGAGATGGGATGGGACGGGAAGGGAGAAAAGAGCAAGTGTGGCAGGCAGAGCAAGCCTGAGGGATGGGATGCACGTGTAGAGAGCCAGTAATTTTCACCTCAGTGAAACACCAAAGGGAAGAGATAATGCTGCGATTTCTTGCTAGGGACTAGTAAGGGCAGCTCTGGACCTGTGACTGGACTCGCACACCAGCCCGCATGGAGCTCCAGGAACATCAGTGCAGCTGCACACCGCGCGGGGACCTGCCCCCTTGTTTTCTGCCCCCTTGTTTTCCATTCCGTAAGGGGTGTGCCAATCAGTGCATAGGAGACAAAACTGGCCTACAAATTCAGGACTGGCCTACAGTCAGATGCTAAACTGCATCTAGGTACTGTTTCTCAACACAGATAACTCACTGTAATTCTCAGAAAAATGATTAAAGTCTTGTGTGACATCCTCTGCAAAGCCTCTGACACGAATGGTGACAGAGGAGGATGGTGCTCAGGATGGGAAGAGGTGCACTGGGTGGCAGTGGGCTGCATCCTTCTCATTTCATTAGTTTTTCTCCCTTGATAAGTTTTCACACTCTTCTTAAAATAATTGAAAGAGCTACAAAGCAGGTGCATCATGCAGACATCAAGAGTTCCCGTATTCTGTGTTAGATGAATGGGCCCTTCAGATGCCCAGATCTTGGCACCTGTTCCCCGTACTATGTGAAGGCAGATTGATTGATTTTCAGACTGATGTGACGGGGGAAAAAAAAGGAAGAAATTTCAGGTATGAAGCTCACCTCTATCCCACATAGAAAAGTTTGCCAATACGTAGTGTTAAGGAAATTTAAATGGAACAGAGGAGACTGAAGTTTGGGGCTTAACATAGTTTTCATTTGAAAAACAACTAAAAATAGCACTTCTTTCTGAGCAGAACTTTTCTTTGTGTGTGGGCTCGAAGTCATAGCTGTTTCCTTTCCTGATGAAGGAATTTTTTTGGGACTCTTAGCTCCTGTTTGCAATAGAAGGCCAACAGAGATAGGGGAGAATGAGCTCATTTCTATTTTGGCTTGTACCTCATCGTAATTCTTAACTGTTTTCCAGCAGCAGAATATTTTTGTTGGTGCGTGAGGCAGACAGTGAGCAGGCTGGTTTGTTTTCAGACTGCACTCCGAATTTGCAGGCCTGGCTGTTACGAACAATGTGCACGTGTTATGAACAACGTCCTGGGAGGACGCACCCTCCCCAGTGCCTTGGTGTGACCTGAAGCTCCCGGCGCATGGCCTGGTGCCCAGGCGGGCGCTCCTTCACATGTCCTGATATTCCTCCTGCTCCCTTCCCAGGGGGAACTTCCCAGGGCTTTGCTTGCTACAGGACTGAGTCCTTTCCCCACGGCTTCCCATTGGGTTTGAACAGCTATTTAATATGCCAATTCAAGTATCTGTTGCAGGGGGATGCTTAATTCGAAATGGCATGGACAAAAAAAGCTCCTGACTGCTTGTACTGTTAATTTTCGTTATGGCTTCATTTCAGACACAAGGGCTTTGGCTAGGATAGGCTGCATCAGGTCGCTTAGCAGAATAACTGGTGCTAGCACGAGGAATTTTGATCAAGATAATCACATCTATACTACAACTTGTGCCAGCACTACTTTGTCAAGTAGGGTAGGAGTCAGTCACCTCCCGCAAGCTGCCAGAGGCAGCCCACAGACGGACTTCGAATGGCATCCAGGGAGGCAGATACAACACAGGGCATCAGAAACGGTGTTTCGTGAGATGCTCCTGAAGTCCAGCCTCAGCAAGAGCCAGGAGACATCACCTTGTGCAGACATGAGACGATTCTGAGCAAGTCATTGGGGGCACTGAGACTGCGAGAAACCAACACCTCCTGGCTCCTGCTACGTTTTTACTAGCAGGAATTAACTGCAAAAATAAAAATGCAGCCAGACACACTAGCCCTAAACGGTTGCTGACCACTGAGGTGGGGAGGGTGATCTTTTTCACATTCCCGACCATGATGCAAATACTTTCAAGTATGACACAGCCCTCTGAGACCACAGTCTGCTCTGTTGTGCTCCTGTCACTTTGGGGGAGGCCTATTTACCTTATCTCGGGAAACATCAGGTTAGCAGGGATCTTCTAGTGAGGGGAAAGAATGTAAAATGTCATTCTGGAATATGCCCAAACTCTTCCCATGTTCACTAGATGATCTGTAAAATAATTAGACCTGCAAATCATTGGCTAATGCTTCAGATTGCACAGCTCAGTAGGATTTGGCAGAAGACAAAGACCTCAAAATGTGCCAGCAACACACAAAAACAATATTTATTACCCACGTGTTTTTGCAAAGCCACTCCACTAAATAACAGAATGCATAACCTCACTGCAAACAAACATATGCTGGTTTTCTAGTACACAGATGTGCAAGAAAAAATTATCTGTTATAATTATCCTCACACTAATTAAAGAGAATTCCATTAACTCATTCATAAAGTTACTACAGCATGAAGGCAACTGCACAATAATATAATGTATTATTGCGAAGACGTATCTCCAGCTCTCTTCAACAATATAAAGCTGAATTACTGCAATGTCTCTCACCTGACAACTAACTCACGGGGAGACTGAAAAAGAAAATTTCTCATGCCAGCAAGGAAGCAGCCGGGGCTCGTTTTCTTCTGATCTTCAGGTACGCGGTGATCTGGTAATCAATCCCACATTGCTGTTCCCAAAAGCACGTCTCAGATAACCTGTGCCCTTTGACCATTACTCACTAGAGATGCAGCGAAAGGACTCTATGATATGTCCCCGTGGAGCTACTGCTGTGACTCCCCACGGACCAGAAAGAGCCAGAAAGGAGCAGGGCTGGCAGCTTTCCAAGCGGTGCACAGTAAGCAGAGTGGTAACTCGGTGAAAAAGCTTTTACGCATCCTCTGGTTGAAGCAGCGGTGTGTGAGAGACAACCACCCCTGACCCTCACACTTCCACCCCACAGCTAGCCAGCAGCAGAAAGCAGAGCCTGAGGAAACCTGCTTGAGGCTTAAGAAATACACAACCATTCCTAAACGTGTGCAATACCGAAATAAGGCACTACACTGAAGTTCTGCAACCACTCTTCTCTCACCTTTACTGATACTACACTTTGCTGTCCCACAGTCTTTGCTTTTAAGGAAAAGAACTGTAGGGAATTCCGCTTTCCCCTGATGTAAATATATATTAGCCTACAGTAAAGAGTATGGAAAACCGTTCCCTCTTGTCTGAGGAATCAGCTGAAGTAGGCTTCAGCCCTGCAAGGCACATATAATCCTAAACCTTTACCTTTAGTGAGACTTTGTCCATGAGAAAGGAAATCCCTCTGCGAGGCTGAAGGCTGTAGGTGTGCTCATGTGAATCAGATTTCAGGACTGGGCTTGTATACAGTGCTTCAATTATGCTGGACTGCTTTACCTGCACTGACGGCGGGCAATGCCAGGTTATTTTTCCTAGCTCTGTTGCAGGTCAGTTCTGTAGAACAGACTCTTATTTTGATAGTACTTCTCAAAATATTAAAACACATACTTTATATTTTATTGTCAATTGCACTTTTACAGGAAAAAAACCCTTAATGCCTGAGTTTACATCAGGTGCACCTCTGCCCACAGGATTGTTCAGGTATTTTCGTTCTTGTATGGCTACATCACAAGCTTCCTATGCAAAAAGGAAGGGGACATTTAGGAAGCCTCTGTGTGCATGTGTGTGTGTGTCTCTGTATGTGTGCACCATTTGGCATCGTTTTGCTTTGCAAGCAGAATGAGGGCTTTAAAATGATTGTGCATTTGCTCTTACCACATGCATAGCTGACATTAAGGTATTTTGTCACTCCAGGTAGGCACGGACTTCCAAAATCCCGGCTAGTGACAATGATTTTGCATCTCTGTTTCCCATAACACCTTTTTGATAAAACTTCTAGCGCCGTGTAAGACAAACAGTCTGAAAGAAAAATACATACAATAAATATACAACACTGGTGTTACCAGAAATGATAGCTGCTACATGCATGACTAGACATACAAACGTGCTATTGATTTCGGGCATATGTTTGCCTAAGCAGGAAGTCAGGATTAAATATTAAGATTTGTCAATGCAAGGAAGTCAGCTGCAATGAAAATGTGAACTTGCAGCAAGCTAACTAGCTCACACTGACTTCCAGGTGCATACTAAGGCTGCAGTGAGATTCATGTCAAGCTCCAAACGAGGTGCCCGCTGTACGACCTCTATGCTCCCTTCATGATGACTTGGAAAAAATAAGCACATCCAAATAGCTCTTCGTCTATTCCATCTCAAGATGACTGTGCAAAGAAAGGGAGAGGCAATGCTGTTTGCAGGTCTTTCTCTTGGTCCCTGGGTTATTGAGATGATTTGACTGGATTCCTAATTTCAGTTCAAGTCAGGTGAGATCAATATTTGTGTGTGGGAACAGCTAAGGCTGTTCACCAACAGTGAAGTTTGGTGTATTAAAGGTAGACTTTGCTTTATTATGCCCGTCGCTGGTAGGAGCCATTCTGCCGTGGCAAAGAGGTCAAAATGGGCTCAATATTTAACTAGGGAAACATTTGGCTTCTTCCTCCCATACCAAATTCCAGGCTGTTCTAGTAAGGCTGCCACCACAAGCCAAGTTCGCATGCCTAAAGCAACCTCAATGGCATCTAAACTGCACTGCCTTCATGCCCTAATTACATGAGGTAACCCACATCATTTTCAAAGCAGCCTAAACTACCCCTGACTGCAGATGAAGAGAGTACAGATTGCCGAACCTCTGCCTGTGGACTGAGCAAGAAGCCCGTGCCGTGTGTGAAAACCTGCCTTGCTAACATCTATGCTCAGAGTTGGGATTTTTTTTATTCAAGACTTATGCCTCTACCACAATTTATAAAAGAATAAAACTTGATTAGCAGGGTTTTGCATTGAAGCTGAAATTATTTGAGTGGGAAAGTGTGTGAGTCAGACTAACTTTAAAAAATCTGCTTTAAAAAAATAAAGAATGTCTCTAAATGTGATTGATTGAATTCCCAGTATCCGCATGTGCTAAACTCCAAGCCGCAAAGCAAAAACACCCCTTAGTTTTGGTTTCTAAACAGGAAGTACGCAGAAATGACAAGTCCGGAGTAAGTAATACTTTTCTGAAGCTCTCTGCTCCCAGTCAGCATTACCTCACGCATTTTGTGACTTTCTGCGGATGATAGATATTTCTCACTCTAGTCTTCCGAGGCAGGAACACTCTAGAGGTCTGAAAACGTATTTCCCTGGGCATTAAAACAGTCCTTCTTCCTATAATAAAACTCAGACAAGGATGGCATCTTGTCATCTTCCAAGTGACGAAGCTCATTTGTGTCTCTTTAGAGGAAGGAGAAACAGTGCTTGCAAAGACACTCCAAAGGTTCCCCAAATCATTCTTATTTGAAAAGAAACAGCAGGATTGAGACTGGAGTTCTTGACAAAGACAACTGACGTTTAATATGTGAAAATGGGGCAAATTTGTGATTTTTAGAGTCAATCCCCTGATACCAGCACTAAATAAATCATATACTTGAGCGGAGAGGTTGGGAGATACTGGGCTGATCTGTTTGTTTGGCAAAGGGCTCGCGGGTTACCTTTGGATATGGATTTTCGGGAGAGCAACTCGTCCTTTGTCTTTTCAGAGACTTAAAATCCTAATGCCCATGTGTCCCGGGAGGCTGTGCCGCAGGCAGGGAAGGCTGACCTAAAGCACTGGGTAGTTCTGATTCAGTAACTCAGACATTTTAGTTTTCCTCCCTGGTGATTTTAGATGAGTAAGGATATATTTGGGTGGACATTTTAGGCAGCCAAGTAGCTTATTTTGGCAAGTACAAAAACAAGTGAAGAATATCAGGAGGAATTATCAGATGATTCATAAATTAATGGATTGGGAGCACAACAGCAATCTGGCAAACTGAATTATGTTTTCCATAAAATTTCCTGCCCTGGGAGCTACTCAGAGTGTCTTAAAAAACAGGAGTCTGTTGTGCTGATGGTTTTCTACAAATCCAGTGATACAGTGAGTACATGTTTCATTTTGCCTTTGGTAGATGTTTGCTCATGCTTCTGTGGGAGTTAATAGCTCCTTATCATCTATATTCACGTTGGATTTGGCTCGTCTACCTGAGGAGCCAGTCGTCACATGCCTGCAGGCTCTTGGCAGGCCAGTTTTTGGAGAACTTCCCAAGGCTTGCCTGGTGTCACAGGTGAGTAAATGCAAACCAAGGCTGGCTTGCTTTTGCAGGACACCACAGATATCAACTGGAAAGACCTATAACAAAAGCCCCCTATTTAACAGCTTCCTGTGGTCTAACAAGATTTTGGCTTTTAGCGATTCTGTCAAACAATGTTCGTTTTTTTTCTCTCTGATTTATGAGTTTCCTTGCCATCTTCCCACTAGCTCTCCTGGCAGCTATGATGCCAGCTGAGCAATGATTTCAGCTTGGAGGAATTCTGTGTACTCGGTACCAAAGGCCACTTTTTCCAACGTCTGCAGCTTTGTCTGTACAATCTCCCACGAGCAGACATTACAGAAGTGTATCTGCACTGAAGTCAGAAGAATCAGTGTGTGCTGAAGGGATGTTCAAGCTAGTTTCAACCAAACTTGCTTGGGGTCTGATAGCAATCCAGCTGCAGCAACGCAGAGTTCACACTAGGAATAATTTATCCTCCTTCTGGTCAAACACCTTATTGCAGTGTCCGAATGAGAGGAGGATTCAGTCAGTGCTGCATTTTGAGTAAACAAGTGAATGGTCCCACTGAACAGTCCGAAAGCAATCACCAATCAGGAGGTGAACATAAATAGGCAATGTGTCTTCCTTTTGAATATCTAAGCACTGTTTGAGCTACACATACATTTATGGGGCTTGCTAAATTGGTACCACACGTTTAAAATAAACTGCCTCTTGAAAGGCATGTTCCAGTGTGCTAGAAGGGTGGTGGCATCCACCAGCAGTGGCAGAAAAGGCAGCGATGGGTGGCTGGGAAAACACTCCATTCTTCATGCCTTTCTCCCAAAGTTGCCTGTCACACACCAAGACTGTTGGTGGATCTTTTGAAACAGACACTTATATGGATGGCATGGAGATACGGGTGTCAAGAAGAGGTTCTTAATGCAGTAATCAACTATCAAATCTGACTGCAGCTATTTAACAGTTAGAGTAGAAAGCCTTGTTTCAGGAGGAAAGGTTCTTTCAGCTCCCTAATTAGCTTTGTTTAGGAAAGTTTTGGCATGCAAATGACATGCCATAAATCATGCAGGCTTTAATGAGAAGCAATTTGTCTTCTGGTTTCTTAAAGCTTCTCTCAATTCAGACAGGAGGCGCTTTCCTTTCCTTTCTTTCCACTCTGCCACACAAGCCCTGCAGGTGATGGAGCAGCCAGAGCTGGCCTGAGCATCTTGTGCCAAACTCTGGCAACAGCGTCCTGTCACACCCGCTCCAAACATCACTAACGGCCATCTTCTCCCACATCGCTACGCACAGGGTGAGCCTCAAGACATGGCGGGTAGCGGATGCACCTCAAACGTAGATCTGCATGGCATAAAAAGTAACGTGCTGGTGACGGACCAGGGCACCCAAAAAAGAAATCCCTCCACAATTTGTCACTCCAATACTGGAGCCCAGTTGCTTCTTGCTTTCATCCCACACTGCTGGCTTATGCTGCTTTACGCTTTCTGGGCTGTGCCTACCCGCAAAAGAATAAGGAGCTTGCTTTTAAAACCAAGTGAAAGCAAAGATTTCACACTACCAAATCGGGATGGCTTGTGCTTTGTGGGGCCCAAATATCAGCTCTGGGGATAAGAATTGACAAGGGGAAACTACGGAGTTCGGAGCAAGCTAAGGCTGCAGACTCCTAAAGAAATTTACCATAATAATATGGTAATTTATGCAAGAGCATGGCACACAGGGTCCTGCCTATGCATCAGAAAAGGGCCATTTGAACTGCCGATCCCAGCAAAAACACACAATATGATCAGCAGCCCTTATGAAAAGTGTTGCTGATACCTTTATATTCCAGTCCAAGTATTGTCAGTAAACAAGGCAGTATGATATGCTAAAAATACTACTTACTGCCAGCACAGGCCATTCCTTAGAAGTGAACAGAGCACCGAGGCTTTCTGAAAAGCTGCACCCTCTCTCTCCCTCTCACTGCGGCGCCTGTTGTGAGGCCCTTGTAGCCTGCATGAGATCAGCCCATTGCTTGGTTTTATTTACAAGCGGCTCTGAGTTCAGAATTCAGTCTGTAAGTATTTTGCACAAAAAAAACCCCTCAGCCCTGGTCTTTCTCTCCTTCTTGCACGCGCCTATGCACAGAGTGGGGGACCCATCTGCCAGCACCGACACCAAGGGCAAGAGACAAGTGGAGCTCCACGCTTGCTGGTGGCAGCAGGAACCAGACTTCCTCTGCTCAAACGCTCCTTGCTTTGTTTTGCACCATTTGGGTCTGCATGTACACAGGCAGGGGCTCCTTGGCTTATTTTAGACTCGAGTGCCAAGTCTACTTTTCCAAACAGTTCAAAACTCTAAGCTAGAAAGAACTATACACAAGCAACCCCCTGAATTGCTAGTAAAGAAAACATTAATGGATGAAGTGATATGCGTCTGAGTGTGCTCCAAGCAACTTCAAACAGCTGCTCAGCCAAACGTGAACTTCCCTGTTCATTTCAGAAGAAAGTTAACTGGGCTCTAAAAATGGTGGCTGCTCCCTCCTTCCCTTCACACAATCGCTTCTCATCCTGCCACCGCTTTGAACACCATTTCTTTTGGGGGAAGCTTTGTCTTGACAAGATTTGTTGGGGCCAAGGCTCCCAATGGCTCCTACTGGCACCTTTTGGGGCCCAAAACACCTACTAAGCTTCCCAGTTTGCTCAGGCTGACACAGACAAGGAACTTTTCATACCTTGATGTCTGCACACACAGAGTTGACTTAAGGATTTTTGCAGTGGAAGCAAAATTGAACAATTTTATCCTTACTTCTGCACCCATAAAATTCAGTTGTCTGTTGTTTCCCACACCCAAGTGACAAGGCACTAGTGGCAGAAGGTGCAAAGGGAGATGTGAACCTACCCCACGTCCCTGAGCCCTGGTCCTGCTACAGAACAGTGCCTCTGCATCTACCCTGCTTACACCATCTCTCTGCCTTCACAGCTGGAGCACATTTGCTCTTCCACGGTGTCCCTGTAAGAGGTCCTATGCTGTGCTACTAAAATAACTGCTCCGCAGCCTCAGGTTTCTTCCATTCAGGAGCCTGCCGCTTCCACGACTGCCCACAGGGCTTGTCTTCGAAATCAGCCCCACAGTTAGCCAGTAAATATATATGCTAAACAGATGATGCTCAGGAATGCAAGGGTGTACCCAGGCCTTGAACCAGTGATACTTGCAGTCTAGAAAGCTCTGAGCTACAAGCTCTTGCTTCTTCCCCCAGCAGAAGTCTGGGCTCAGTGTTCCTGTTAATTGACTAAGTGCTCCTTGAAGAGCCTATCCTTCAATATCCAGCATTTCCTAAATTTTGGCCAACTTACATGGTTTGTGTTTTAAGGCACCTAGAACTCTATAGCTAGCACGAACCTAATAATTTCAGAGTGTAAGCATTTCCAGATCTGCCTATAGCCGTTTGTACCTTTACTTCATTTACATCTGCTCCCAAGAGACTTATACACGAGACTGACTCACACTAGGAGGAATCTACATTTCTTAGTAAGAGAAAGCAACCAAAAGCTTTTCAGTCACTGCTAGCGAGTAAGAGATACAGGCCGCAATGATGAATTGTCCGCAATACTGATACAAAAAAAAAAAGAAGGACTCAGTGTCACAAAATACTGTTATATAACAAAGTCATGACGCCTTGTTGGGCTGGAAGGAACCTAAAGGATTTTGGAAATCTCTCTTTCTCGCCTTTCTAACACCCCTTCTTCGTAGCTGAACACCACTTCACTGAGAAGAGGGAATTAGGACAAAACCCAGCCTCAGGGTATGCCATGCCACAGAGCAAGCTGTGATGAGAGCGCCTGAATTCTCCACCTTTCCTCTCAACCTCCCAGAAGTGGGAAAAGGTAAAAGAGAGGACTGTGCTGGAAAGGACCCTACCTTCCAGCAATGAAGATATGTAATTCTGGGCTCTGCTGGTCATTAGTGCTTGAGGGAATGCACATCTGACCAGCCAATGCACATCCAGGTGAAATTTCTGGGAAGGACATTTTAGTGTTCTACCTTGCAAGTTACAGCTAGAGGCGACCCACTACCAAGCCTTCTTTCAAGTACCTTCATGTATTAACAAGAGTAATTTATGATTTGAGAAGTGTTTGTTGACCTGAATCTTCCTTATACTCTCTATGGTAACCTGTTCTGGCACAACTCTAACTTCTTTTGGCCAATAAATTTTCTCTTTCCTTATGCACATGTAAGTACAAACATAAAAGAGGCAATATGTCAGAAAAGGCAAATAACTCAAACAGGAACAAACTGCTACGGTTTCCTGCTTTGGTACTGGGCACAATAGATTCCTCTGAGCAGAACCATCTGCTACAAAACTGCACCCAAAGAAGTTTTACTTTTCTTGTGAAGTTTTTGATAATCTTAGTAAAACAGGGAAGTGGCTTTCTGTAAATTCTGTGCCAGCCATTTAACAGCTGCAGAAGCAGGACATGGCTTGGAGTTTTTTATTTTCCTGCAATGATCCAGAGATCTCATAATGGAAATAATTCCGTGTGCTTCAATGAACAATTTACTTACGTACAAGCTTACTTTGTAGAAGAAACTTTTCCTGAAGGCAAAGTATCCTAAAATGCCTGGAGACAAGATTTTATGTACTGTTCTTTGAAGTGGGCAAAGGTGACCCCGCATAGGAATGAATGGCGCTGATGACAAGTCAGAGAGCAAGGCCAGGTAAAAATACTGTATTTCAGTTAGATGGTGAAAGTGACAAAAAACAGGAAAAATGTTTTATAGGGATCTTACATGGAATTTCCACATTCTTTGACAAATCCTCCCACTCCCCCAAACAGCATCGAGAAAGCTGAGCTGTTCTAAGCGCAGCTTTCTGTTGCTGGTAATTTTTAACAAAACTAAGAAACATTTTGAAATGAAAGGTGCAAGTTACATACATAATTAGGTATCAATCTTGGGACTGAAGTAGTGCGGTCTTATCAGCTACTGTAAACGTTACAGAGTTTCTTGTACTCAGTAGTTCAAATCTTTACCCAGATTCAAATCTTCTCATTATCTGAATCAGAACAGGGACATGCAGTTATGTTTCCCATAACCCATCCTGTGCGGGCTTTTCAGTTGGCCTTGTCTTGTGCTAAAGCTGTCCCATTGCCTAGGGTAAGCAAGACTTAACCAGACCAGAGGACAACTCTACTGTAAAGGCTTTATCTAGCAGGAGTGACACCATGATGCCGTTTCTCTTCTTCCTCCTCTGTATTGAAAATGGCACCCAATTCACATTATTAAACTGGCTCAGAAAACTGATTCCAAGAGGAGGCAGTCATGCTAAATGTTGAGCTGAGGCTCAGGATCCTACCAGTGCTGCGAGGCCACAAAGATATCACTAATACCAGAGATACATTTATATATTCTATTTCCTATATGGAGAAGAGCCCTCATGCCAAAGAAATAGTACATTTTCCTGTGTTCCCTTTGAAGCAAAGCTCCGAAAATCTGCCAGCTGATTTGATAGACTGTTCACAGAAAAGCCATAGTTCAGAATACATCTATCTCAGTTCAAAGCTGCATTTGTCACTAATTGCTTATCAGCTATATTACATGCAACATGAGGTCACCAAAATCTAGAGAAGTTTCTAATTAATTCAATACCCGGTACTCCTAGCAGGACCATATCAAGTATGGATAGATGCAAAACTCTTGAGCTCAACAAAGACTTTCCATACTTGTCATTAGGACCTACAGATAACTCCTCTTCTGCACAGTACCAAAAAAAAGGCCTCACCGTTTCCCTGTGATGCAGTGAAAGAAATGGAAAGGCTCAAGCACTGCCTTTAGGCTGAGATGCACAAACGTGGGTAGAAACCACAATGGATGTGTGTTGGAGTAGATTGAGCTTTTGGTGCAAACAAATACAAGTACATGGGCTCTGATTCAGGAATGAAGAGCAGCTGAAGTTTGTTTTCTAAATTGTCTCAAATTGTTAAAATCACACTGACATTCAAATTACCATTGCTTTCCCTAAGGGAAAGGTACACAGATGTTTAAAAAGTCTAATCAAGCACCCACTCACATCTGTATGTGCTTAAATAACCACATAGATAAGATTTAAGCTCGAGATGGATAGATCTGGAGTCAATTGGATTTGGTTCTTAATTGCTAAGTCTTTTGTGATAACTGAACGTGTACTCCCAAGCCACCTAGGTGCTTTTGAAAATTATACTCACTGCAGAGGGTTACTGGTACCATGCAGAAGAGGCCAAGCACTTTCATTAAGCAATGAGAAATCTATACAAGGGTCTACTTTCTATAGATCTACCTTGCGTTTGTCTCAGGTTTTATGCTCTCTCTTATTACCTCAGTTTTAGGTTGCTTTACACAACACAAAACCAGCAACAGCCAGGGTGTTGCTCAAGAGGCGCTGGTATGCAGGGGGCCACAGCAGAGAGTTTGTTGCTGTTGCAAATTGTTTCTCTACTTGTACTGGGAAATTGTATCCCGTAAGAAGGCTTTGCAGTATTCTGATCTGTGAACTGTTAAGTGGTGACATTAGAGGCAAGTGAGCAATTTCCAGAGGTGACCAGCGTGCAAGAAATAAGTTTGATGGCAGCCTTTCTCAATCAACCGAGCGCTCTCTGCTCTGCCTTGCATCGTACACTAACGCCACCATCATGACAGATGTATGGGTAGGTCACAAACCTGCTAAAATGTTTCCTCTACAGAACAGACAGGCAGAGCTGAAGTCTGTGTGAAGGACCACAAAAGACAGCCAGTGTGAAACAGAGACCTGGCAATTTTAAATAGATTCTTGTCCAAGAACAGATTAAAATTTTTAGCCAATACATTTTAAATAACATCTATATAAATAAACAGAAACATTGGCTTGCAAATGCCTTTTAAGACTAATTATTGATCTCTTCTTGATGTTCCGAGATGATGCTTATAGATTTCACTTCTAGCATGTTTCTCAGGAGTCACGCCCCTTCGCACAGGGCTGGCATCAGTCATACAAGTCCTTCCCTGTGTGGTATTAAGGGATTTGAACAGCACACATATCTTGTGCTGGCCTTCTCCATGGCTTGGAAATTTACCTCCATACCTTCAGTGTCAACCATCGAACATATTCATACAAAGCATCAAGCATCGTCACAACCACGTGCTACTATAAATTTAGATGTTTAGTGATAAAAAGTGAGTCCTAAGTCATTCTTCATACATCAGCTGAGACTATACAGTGAAGTCAATGACTGGTTATCGATAGACCATACAACTACTTACGATGTTTTGGGTTCTTCTACCTGTTCAAAAGGGAATGGTCTGTGTCTAGATATGGTGCTCAGGGACACAGTCTAGAAGTGGGCCCAGGAGAGTTAGATAATGATTGAACTCAATGATCTTAAAGGTCTTTTCCAGCCATAATGTTTCTATGAAAGTGTTCACAGTCTGACCAAAGTAATATTAAAATTACAGCAACATTAATATGTTGTTTATGTATTAATTACTAATATAGTGACATTAATATTATATATTCTTATATACATCGGGATGCACCTGTACTAGTAAATCAGCAGTGAGAAGGCATGTTTCTGGTACCGTAACGCAGTACTCCACTCTACTGTATTGTCCCTGCACTGAAGCAGCTTGCATGCAGTCATCCTGCTTTGGAGGGTAAAAGTTTCATACTACGTACATCGCACATTCAAGTCTGCTGGACTTGATGCCAGAGAGAAGTCCCTGGCACATTTACTTTTCCAGTATACTACCACAGTCTTGGAGTCTGGTCATACAACAGCATCTAAAGCAATGGACCCTGACCTATTGACCCTGTCCTTACAGCCTGCATTTGAGGCAAGGAAGAGCTGGCACAAACAGAGACCAGAGAAGGCGGCAACAGTAAGACAAGGTGTCATGCCTAATCATTGTCAGAAGTTGGAGGAAGAAGAGAGGCAAACAGCTGATAGTTAGTATAAGTCACCTAAGTTCAAGACAGCCAACAGAACTAGAGTTTTTGATGTTAACTGTACTAAGGACTGATTAACTATACGGAAGTTTATTACTTTGCTACATTTCTTACTCTGTGTTTCTCCCTCATACCGGGCAGTTTGTTCCAGCTTCAGAAATAACCTCTATTATATTTCAATCAACCGTGCTTTCAAAATGCCATTGGTCTTGCACCTGAAGTTTTCTCCCCATCTGTTTCCCCTCTTCTCTGTGCACCTGCTTGGAGAAGGTCTATCAACAGTGTAAAAACATACCAAAGGGGGGGATGCGCTCCACTTCTGTCGAGCAGACGTTCTCCTCGTGTGCCCATCTGCCATAGGTGGCAGAGTAGATGATAAGGAACTTGGACTCCTGACAGTGGAGTTTCAGTTCCTGGTTTTCACATGCTGATTTGGTTTTGTATTCAGCTAAAATAGAAGCAAATAACAATATGGTAGCATGAGGCAATTTACGTGGCTGGACTGTTAATAGCAAATAGCAGCATGACAGAAAACAGCTTTTCTGCAAGTTCTGTTGCAAGTGATATGTGGCACTACTACAATCAGAGACAAAGCCAATAGCAAAGCGGACTGTTTCCTCCAACTGAATTGCTCCCATATGACTATGTAAAGCCTCCGGCTCCTTTTTGAAAGGAATTGAAAAGTTAACTTTTGCCAATCTCCTCTCCCAGTGGAACAGCCTCCCCCTTCACCCCCCTGATTTCCTGGCTTGCTTTCCCCCACTGCTCAGTAGCAGAAGCCTCGTCCTTTCCTTTTGTCTCTCCCGGGGACAATGTTGAATTCTACGCCTACTTCAGACGCCCGCCTGAGCGCTGAGAGCCTCCGACCACTCATCAATCATGGGGATGGCTGGCATCGCCCCGTGCCACCGCGTACAGCACTGAGCGGGCGCCCAAGAATGGGAGGCACAAAGGCATGGGGATGGGCTACGCATCCTGAGCCAGACAGACAGTGCTCTCGGCTACATTTGCATGGCTCCACCATGGTCAGTGAGTTTCCCTGGGTGTGACTATCCAGCACCGGCTCATTTGAAAGTTTTGCTGACAAAGCGTTGTGAATCGGGAGGCTGAGAAAAATACACCCCCTCCCTTTCTCAGCTGGCACAGGCACTCTGGCAGCGCTCTCAGTACGGAGGTGGGGAAGCCAGTGAGATCGTCTTCCAGACGGCACGGTTTATCCCTCCTAGGGAACTGGTTAAAATCTGCCACCTGGCCAAGGAAGTCTCCTGCTGGCCTAAGCAGCCGCTCTGCTTGCAGCATTTTATCGCTCAGGTCTCCCTGGTCTAGGTATGGTGGCAAATCTTTTTTAGTGCGGATAAGGCCAGGGAGAAGAGTTTATTCTGCTCCATTTTTTTGTCTTTCAAAAATGTGAAAACAGGAAAAGGAGGTTCCTGAGCTGAGCAGGAGAAAAGGGAAACCTTATTGTTACTGAGTGGTATCCCAGTGAGTGGAGTGTGGGTGGTGGTGCTAGGGGAACTGGAGAGAGAAGAACCTCCTATCTATTCAATAAAGAACACGTTGTTTCATTTAGAATACAACAGATGAAAAAATGGGTTAATGTTCTTGGTAATAGTCCAGTTTCTTCCATTTGAGCTCATCAGCAGTCACAAGTTTAAGTCTAAAGAGAGTGATTTTTAAAAATACTTAAACTGCTGCATATTGTTACTTCTGCAGAAGCACCTGCCATACCGTACACCCGTGAGGATCATGCCAAGAAAACAGAGGCTGTGACCCAAGGGCTGATAGCCTAAAGTGGGGCTCTGTGTCTGTACGGCTGCACTCCGTGGCTGCTGGGACGCTATGGAGTGCAGACAACAGAAAAAAAACCACAAGTGGTGTAGGAAAAAGGTAGGAATACAACAGAGACCTCTGCAGAGATATAGCAACAGAGGAAAACACAGTATTTCTAAATAGATTAAAAACTAAGGGAGTCAGGCAATTGCTTAAGTGCCCGCTTGAAGGCAAGGAGATTGTAAAATATACTTGAAGTTATACACCAGTGATTTCCTCAGTAAGGACGTTTTCCACAGCCAAACCTAACAATATTGGTGTCTTACCTATAACTTTCCTGTCACATGAAATCACGTAATTTTCACTGGAACTGGACTACTCCTCAGTTCTGAAGGCAGCACTTGCTGTTAAATACACTTTTCACCAGCTTTTGTAAAATTCAGATTACGGAGAATATTATATATTCAAAGTAGCTCATTTCCAGTGGGAAAAATATTAAGCAGCTTATCAAAGAAACAAACAGGATCCCAATCCACTTTTGATTAGCAAAGAGATATTTTGAATGACACAGACACAACTATAATCTTCAAACCCATCTATTATCAATAACGCAGTAATTGCATCATGCCAAAAAAAAAAAAAAATCTTTAAACTATAAGATAAGAAAAGAGATGATAAAAATGTTACATTTCAGACTCTTTTTTCCCCCTGATGATTGGCCCAGTAAATCTCCCTGGGAGTTCTTCTGCCAATGCTTTGCCAAAGGTAACACCTGCCTATCCATTCCCGTATCTCTGCTCTGACTTCAGTACTTTGCCCTTCAGTTTCCTTGCCACCCCTGTTCCTATTCCACCAATGATGTCTATCTTAATGCGCTGATTAAAGAAAATCTCTTTTGTGCTTTCTTCTTTAGTGGTGGGATGGTATTTCTGAGTTGGCTGGTAAACCTACCCATAAATCATCATTCAACTATTTTCTTTGGGACCCATTTCAGCCACACTGGGGATTAGCTGCCAAAAAAAGCTGAGCCCCCAGGCTACTGAGGCTTGTTCTCATATACAATAGCAACAAGAAAAACAATTAAAAAACACCAATAAATGAAACCTCATGATGATTGTCTTAATCTGTCTTACACTTTTCTCATGTTTACAAAGTGCATTCTCTTTGAGGCAGGATTTGTCCCTTTACATATCAACGTCAATTACCCGCATAGAATACAGGTGATTCTACAAAGAAATTCTGTAATAAAGTTAGCCGTGCATGTGTATCCTCCAGCCATTATTCCATAAATGAGAGGTAGTAACAGAGGATGTTTGAAAGCTTTGGTCGTACCTCCTCAAGCATTTTTTCATATTCCTTATTATGATATCTTCCTCATAACTTGGATCCTTG
Source organism: Pluvialis apricaria (assembly GCA_017639485.1). Classification (NCBI taxonomy): domain Eukaryota; kingdom Metazoa; phylum Chordata; class Aves; order Charadriiformes; family Charadriidae; genus Pluvialis; species Pluvialis apricaria. Next base: position 105,209,073 of record CM030007.1, read on the forward strand.
GCCCACCCATCTGTTTTTGCTGTTCAGCTCTACCTTTCTAATACAACATTATCATTGCCATCTCTTTAAAAATAATTTCCAAAACATTTTTCCTTTCTAGTCTGATGCCTGACATCCAACTCTGCCAAACTACGCTGGTCATTAAATTGGCAGCGAGCGCACTGAAGTTGTAAACACAATGGAGAACTACGGTAAAGCAGAAAAAACTAATTTGCTATTAACCTAAGAGTCTCAAAACTTCACATGGATTTATGCAAAGCCTTGTGCAGCAGCATTTTAACCAAAACAAACAAACAAAACACACACAAAAACATATTTGCCTGATGTGGATTACTTACTAGGTTTGCATTTAAAGGAGACAAGGAGGAATTTAGTGGTCCCTGGACACAGATCAGGTCCAAAAACCCGACTATTGACAAGGAGTTGGCAGGATCTCAGGTTTTGGCATTCATCCAGTACTTTCTAGAACAATGGGCAAAAAGCATAGGCTTGAACACAAGGTATTGAAGCTATACAGCAATGAGAACATGTAGTTGTACTTTGTTCTATACAGGACAGAAATCATTCCTTCACAACTTCTTGGCTATGAACATGTAAGAAACATCTGTATCGCTGGATTTAAGCCACATCTCTACTGGACTTTGGGTCATGGCCAAGTTTATGGGAATACATTCATCACAGCAATGCCCAAGGCAACTTAGGATGCTACCAATTTGCTGTTGTTTGTCACTCTTCCCTCTGCCCCCAGCCAGATCTTGCTGTGTGCCACCACAGCCTCAGCAGTGCTTGGGACTCCGTGCAGAGCCCAGAGCAAGTGGGAACACTCTCAGCTCCCAGCCTCTTCACCAACATGCCTGAGCGCTCACACACTCCAATAGCATTTATGGGAGTGCAGTGTCCAGGTGAAGCATGGCAACTCAACAAGATATCTTTTTAACCAGTTCATCCCTATCTACTCAAGTTTACCTTATCATGGTCTGTAGTATCTTCACTTGAAAGACTTCTAACTAATGATTTGGTGTGCTTAGCGACACTTAAGTGCACCCCTAGCTTTAAGCCATACGTAGGACCTCCTGCTTAAAGGGCACTTATTTCTTGCTTGCATTTACACACATTATCAGGTATTTACTTGACTCACCACTTGAACAAATTTCAGAAGTGGTTTGATCAGATAGCACAGATGTGCCTGACTATCCTACACCTGCTTCTCTCTTTTTTTTTTTTAATGCTGTTCTAAGGTCATATCGACCCCAGATTTTTTGGCCCAGCCATATACCATGGTTCTTACTGTGCTGCTTCACTGGGAGTGGCAACAGAGCAGGACAATAAAAAGGTCAACAGTTTTAAACAGAGAGGGTCACGTGGGCCGCCTCCAAGTCCAGCAAAAGGACTGAGTACTCCTAGTGCTCACGTTAGTGTTCGCACTTCATCAGTGGTTTCAGAACTGTAGCTGTAGAAAATACAATGACGTTGCCCAAGATGAGTCTGAGTCCAGTTTTTAACACAGTCACAAGCCAAACCACCTAAAAAACCCCAGCTTAAATGCAGCAGTATACTTCTGAAATTCCTATTCACCTTCAAAACCCAGTTTAGAGCGGGCTTTCTATACACTATTTTTGGATAGTCTCTGTTGTTGTGCCCAGGATTCTTGATGTTTAAAATCACAGCAGACTGTGATAAGGAGGGCATTGTCTCCAAGTCACCCCGCTCTTAATAGGAGTAACTGTAAGATACCATTCTCTGGTAGTTTTAGGTACTCCCATAAAATCTATGGGAATTTTGGCCTTGTTTCTTGTCAGAACGGGTCTCAGTCACACTAAGAGGCCAAATCAGAAATTTACCACTGTGATAGCACAAGCTGCACTCTTGTTTCCAGGCTGAGAGAGTTGGCAGTGGCTGAATCTCTCCTGTCATGCCTGGAAGCCATCCCTCCCAAGCAGAAATGATATACATAGGCAGCACATTGCAGCAATCCTGTAACACTCTTGCCTTTTTGTTCCCATTGGTAGAAGAAGAGGACTTGCATCCAACACTTTTTTTGTGCAGCATTAAGTGCACTCTAAAGAGTTTAAAAGGGAAGGAAAAGCACAGCAGACAATTTTATCAGTCAATTCTTCTTTTATAGAGCTGGAAATCAAACAAGTAACTCCTCCTTAATTGGGATTGTTCTGGAACAGGCCAGTGAAATAGAGTTACATCTTCAGCAAGGGGAGATAGCTGTACCCTACTGAGTCACCTTCTGTTTGCACCTGAGCTGAATCATCTCCTGGGCATCTGTTTGTATTTTCTCCTCCTTAATGCAAACAGCAGTTGCATTTTCTATCATGTTGCTGTGCAAAAACACGCAACCACAAAGGCAAACAATGATACTCATAATGAGACAGCACTGGGCCATTAATATCTCAAGACAGATCTAACTTTGCAGTGAACCTTTTAATAGGAGGTCACTGTAAAAAATGCCTGTTATGCTTCCTCCCGACTGCAGGGTAGCATCACGCCCAATTATGCAGACTGCAGATGCAGTTCCAAAGGGAAGGGGAGGAGGGATGAGATCACTGGTGCTCTTTTCTAAGAAACCAGTTTACAGGATGTGTCTCTTCTCCTTGACAGAACCGGAACTCCTCGAGATGCAGAGCATTGGTATCTTTCACGATCGTGGCCTTGTCAAAATGCTTTCATGCCTTTGATCACTGACAGTGCCTGAATGATGATGATAGTTTATACAACAGTTATCCCATGCTGTGTTTATTATATTCAAGGGAAAAAACTGCCCATGGAGACCTCACAAAGGCACTCACAAGCCCAAAATAATCATTGGTGTCACTTCACTGTAGTCAGTAAAATGACATCAAGGACACATCTGGCCTACTGTTTTTGGTGGAGAGATGTACTTTCGCATGGCCCATAGGTCATGTCTGGAATGTCTTTAAAAGTTGCAGTACAGCCTGGGCAAGCCACACTTATAAAACTGCCCTAATAATGTTTCTGGAGAGAGGATATTACTGCCAAACCACTCTGTAAAACTCTTCAACGACTGGTGGGAACAGACATTCCCTGTTGTCAAGAAGCAATGAGTCGGCTGCAAGCATAAATGGTGCAAGCTTCATCAAGGTTTCTGTAAAGTATTTACAACAGCTTCACCAACAGAACATGTTCAGATTCCACTGACTATTCATTTTTGCAATGATTTACTGAATTTGGCCTAACACTAGGCATTTTCACTATGATGAAACAAGCCTTTGACAGCAGTATAAGTCAGACCTTCTAATCCTTGTTACAAAAGACTCCACAGCAGAAAATAATTTATGAAGTACAAATCATTTCAAGCTACACTTAAGCAGGCCCAGCAAACAAATCATAGGATATTATCGATACAAATCATCTATTCACATAAACACAGATATCTGCACAAGTGCTTAGGATCTGCTGTGTAACTGTCACAGTGGCTTTTCTGTGAGTGAAGATAAGCATGGAACAAGCCAAATGCCAACCAGAACGCCATCTTATTCAGTGGATTTGTAACCCAGCTCTGTCTGATGTTTGTATCCTCTCCTGGAGACAAGGAGGGCCTGTGTGATGGATAAAGACTGGTCTGCTCAGTCATGACCAGCCCTTGATTAGAAATGAATTGATTATTTTAGGGAGCTTTGAGAATGGAGTTTCCAAACAAAGGCTTATCAAAATAGAAGGCAATCTACAAAGCTTTCACAATCCTATGGTAATATCCCGCTGGCCAGAAAAAGCCTTTCAGTTGTAATACTTTTGATGGTAAACTGACACAGACACCATGTCATTTCATTCAACATTGTGAACACTTGCTGTTTTCACACAGCATAGCTCACCGCATGGAAACCATCAAAAACATTCTGTGCGTTAAGAGCCTTTACAATGCGCAATACCTGTAAAGAGGTGGGTGCCACACAGTTTATGGGTTCTGTCATCCTGGATTCAGGCTCCTGAGTACTACACATGCGGTAGTCGTGCCCGTAAAATGCTGACTGAACACTTATTGTTGAATGCCGAGGACAGTGCAGACTCAAATGTTCCCCATCGCAGGCATAGGCAGTATGATTTTGCAGAAGTTTGGTTAGGTAACCTAGAAAATATTCAGCTCTGTTACAAATAGTACAGGAAATGACAAGTTCGTTAGATAATAAGAAAACCACAATCAGTCTCTGGAAAGGGCATTGTAGTCAAGGTTATACGTATGGCCCATTGCCACACCACATGGTTCTGTGAATGGGTCAACCTTTACATGCTAGTAATGCTCAGGTCTGGAACACAAGAGGTCGCGTGGCAGTGAGTCAGAGCCCTGCTACTACTCCAGCAGCGGCACTATGTCGGAGATGTAGTTTCATAGACAATAAATGGTCTCAGGCCCTTGCCTGTCGTCGTCGCTAACAATCCCATGGCATGTTTGCAGAAGTCAGAAGGGATAATACTTGGTTTTGCCAGCTAGAGTCTTGCATTCCAGCTGGCTAAGGTTTTTGTTACACCTCATCTTAAACTGACGCTTTGCACTTCTGGGCTCCTAGGCAGTCGTGTTTCCCACAGGTGATAATGAAAGTGATTGGCTCTGTATCACCGAATCAGATGCTAAGACAGCAGAGGAAAGGTGGTCCACAAGTGCTTGACACATAGGTGCTGGACAGAAACCCAGAAGTAAGATACACAAAATTTTGTATTTGCTAGAAAGTTTGTCAGTGTTACCCGGAGAGGGAGAGGTAGGATCTGTATGCAGCTGTCCAGCTGTACCATCCGTTTGCATCTTCTAAAAAGTAAGTCCACACGCAGCAGAGCTAATGCCAGCTGTTTTTCTGATTTGTATTTCATTGTCTCCTTAGTCAAGATTTCTGTTATCACCACAAATATTTATAAATTTAACCTCCTACTGCCCTTCTCTCTGTTCTGCAGATTACTTTAATGGAAACATGCAGGCTGCAACCTTTGACTTTTATAAATTAGCCATTGTGAGGGGAAACTATTCGGGCTAATTTAATTCAAAGACTTCCCTCACCTATACTTATGAGGCTTTGATAGCTCTACCACTCTGTCACACTTCATTGAAATCTATTTTTAAGCAGAAAAGGCTTGTGGATGAAGGGGACGAAGAGGCATGAGAAGCAGGAGAGATAAAGGATACAAAATACCAGTCTACAAATGAAGCAATATCCTTCCTCATCTCTCATCCATAAACACATGGAAATTAGACCCAAACCCACTTTTTTCCCCATGAGTTTTATGGCAACCCAATATACTACAATCAAAGCAAATCTGTTTTCTTATTCTTCCACTATTAGCCAAACTTTTTCTTAATCTGCATACAATAACTATATTTGAATAGTTTCCTTATTCTTATACATGCATTACATTCTGTACAATTCTAATTTTAAATTCCCAACTTCTAGAACACCGAGTTCATCCACATTCATGTCAAAAAATCCAAACAAAACTCTCCAAACCCAACATACCAAGTAACGAGAAAGCATTAAGAGCTTCAACTGATTTATTTGAGAAAAGATTTGTAGAGGTTTTAAAACTGAGACCATGATTATATACTGTTGTGGTTTAACCCTAAATGGCAGCTAGAACCACGCAGCTGCTCGCTCGCTCACTCCCCTGAGTTTGGATGGGAGAGACAATCAGAAGAGTAAAAGTGAGAAAACTCATGGGTTGAGAGAAAGACAGTTTAATACGTAAAGCAAAAGCCATGCATGCATGCAAAGCAAAACAAGGACTTCATTCACTACTTCCCATGAGCAGGCAGGTGTTCAGCCACCTCCAGGAAAGCAGGGCTCCATCACACGTAATGGTTACTTGGGAAGACAAACGCTATCACTCCAAATGTCCCGCACCCTTTCCTTCTTCTTACCCCGCTTTATATACTGAGCATGATGTCATATGGCATGGAATATCCCTTTGGTCAGTTGGGGTCAGCTGTCCCGGCTGTGTGTCCTCCCAACTTCTTGTGCCCCCCTCGCCATCTACTCGCTGGTGGGTCAATATGAGGAGCAGAAAAGGCCTTGACTGCTCAGCAACAACCAAAACCACCAGTGCGCTATCACACTATTCCCATCCCAAATCTAAAACATAGTATTACACCAGTTGCAAGCAAAAAAAAAAATTAACTCCATCCCAGCTGAAACCATGACACATACGTATCTTTTTAATTTCAAAAATTATAATTTTCCTTTCTTTGCCTCTTTTCCAAACATATAATTGGTCTAATTAAAGATAAAACCTAGTATCTTCTCCTCAGAAGCCTTGCTTACGCCATTGTGGTGACAGCAACATTATTACTGTTAAGTATAGCAAAGAAAAAAACCCAAGCCGTATTTTCTTGTTTTGGTGGCAGAATCAGAACTAGAATGACAAGGTTTTGTATCATTAAAACACAAATTAGTTTTCTCAAAGAAAATATTGAAAAAGAGTTTACTCATGCCATTTAATTTTCACACTTTTTGCTCTTTTTAAACCTTACACCAAAGATGGGCAATTTAATAAAAAATGTTTTTAAACAGAAATTTAAGTATTCCAAGTAAATTATATGAAAATAAAATATTTCAGTTGTCTGGCATCTTTTCCAGCTCCAGCTGTGCAACCAGATAGGAAAATTCAGCTCCCCTATCAGTTACTAAGTCTGGAAAAAGGAGAAGCCTGCTCTGATACTGTCTTTACTGTTTCTCATCTAGAGCCCATGACAGGACAGGAGTCAGCTAGATGGACCTTCCAGTGCAGCAAAGACATAGGTGAGTTCCTCAACTCATTGAACTCAGTCTGAGCACTGGCACTAAAATCAGGACGGAGATAATTTCATGCCCTGTATTTGCAGTCTAGATCTCAAGAAGACCAGCCCAGCAGAAATCCCCACGGCTTCTCACAGGTTAAAAAAAAACCAAACCAAATCCATCCCCTCCATTTTCTGTGTAATTGAGATCACAAATAATTGAGCTTTCCTGCCAGAGCCACTCCTCTGTCAGCCTGCTCCTGAAAGGTGCTGAGTATTGCCAGGAAAATGGGCCGAATGCCCAATAGCACCCAAGCGACTTCGCTATGGTCCGCTACTGTAAAGGGGCCTCCAGTGGCATTTACTGCCGCTGAATGCCTTTGACGTTGCCATCATAGCATAAAGGGCCACAGTGTAAAAGAGCATTCAGCCCAACGTGAGTTGCGGGCACTCAACACCTTGAAAGATTTAGCCCGATATTTGTAATCATTTCAGTTCTGCAGGTTTTAAGTTACTTGGAGCCAAGAGTGCTGTATACAAAACAGCCCAGTATTCCCTAAAGAATATCAGCTATGTTGTGATTTGGATGAGTTCCCTGGCATCTTAACTGCTACTTTGATCCTGCAAATTCCTAATCCAGTATCTAAGCACCTTTCTCCAACAATTGCAACTATTCAATCCTTTAAAAAAATGCCTTTATAAAAAAACTTGCTCTGATTCTGTATAAGCAATATGGTTCACCTGTCAAAATAGCATTAGATGGCCTGGTGAAAATAAGACATCGTGTTCTCCGGCTGTCCAAGCGGCATTTAAAGTGACTCTGCTGTTATTAAAATCCTTGTGTATTTGCACACAATAAAGGATAAAAATAGTAATGGAAATTGGCTGAAACCTAATGTTCTCTGATAAGAGAAGTGGTGACGTACTAGTATCTAAATTGCTCGTCTCACATGGCAGACCATGTAAACCGGCATTTTTATTACTATACACACAGACTACGTAGACACAGGCGGAGTGGTCAGCCCTTTGTGAAGAGCGGTGCCGACTGGGCAGCTGACAGCCCACGCTGGGAAAGAATTCCCACTCGAAAAGTCACGACTTCCTCTTGCTCTTCCCTGAAAAACTCCAGCTTCTTTCCTCTCCTCATGCCGGCCCACTTCCACGTGCCGGAGCGCTGCCTGCCCTGTGCCCAGCCGGCGGATGGGGCTCGACCAGGGAATAAAGTCTTCTTGGCAGCTGCCGCCTCTCACCTCTGTCCCGACCGGTGCTTGCGCAGGAGAGAGCAGCTTCCAGTCGCTTTCCCTCCTTTCCTGGGCAGCGTGGCCATGTAGTCACCCGGGCAGAAAGCTTCATCTTCTTGAGACCATGAGTACCCCTATGTTGTTTACCAAATTCTGCACAGAAACACACTTCCCTCGAGGCAGCAAGTTTAGCCCAATGACAATGTAACGTTAGGGGAAAAATATGTTCTTATCTCCACAATTAATAACAGCCGTGATTATCAGGAGAGAGGGCACTGTAACAGTTGAATGGGTCTGTCAGTCTTTCTGAGGCATGCTTCCTTTTCTGCGTTTCTCTCAACTGGCGCAGTTAAATCAGGTCATCCAAAATAGACAGCGGGGTTGTGTCACCGTCCAAATCAGACAGCAGGATTGTGTCACTTTCAGGCACCGGCCCAGCACATCACCCGGGCTACAGGCACTTCAGGGTACTATTCGTTGGTCAGAATCTCTCGTTTTGTATTTGTTTAATTAATCAGCATCTGTTAGTTGTCAATTCTAAGAAAACCTCTTTTTAAAAAAAAAAAAAAAAAAAAATATCTAATACGGGAGCTCGAGGCTGTGCCTGGACTACAACAAACTTTTAAGCCCTGGTCCCCTGCGTCCTAGGGAAGTACTCACTAGCTTCTCTCTGGTCAGCACACGAGGAGATTCCCTTCCCCTGGAAAGCAGGGCACAGGGAGGGCTGGAGCACAACCACGGCTCGCCCCAGCGTGCATGGAGTCAGGTCACGGCTGTGCGTGCACCTGGACTGGGAAACCAGAAGACTCGGGAGTTATGGGGTTTCTTTCCCTGCGCAAACAGAATCTTAAGCAGACCCCATAAAAAATGCTTGGATGACTTAATGTTTTAAACCTAATGTTGGGGTTTTTCCTCTTTGTTTTCTGGCTTGTTGGGTGATGGAGGGGGAGGTGGTGTTTAGCTACGGCAGTCACTTTTTCAAGCGTTATTCTGAAGTGAGGAGGACTACAGATTTCCTCTCTTTTTTCAAAAATAATAAATGTCACTCTTCTTTAAAATAATATGGAACTTTATTAAAAAAATGTCAACTACTGTGAGGATTGTCTAAATTAGAAAAACTTGGCAATACTGCAGTGTCCCAATAACACCTTTATGCCTCTGTGTGAAAGCCCCACTAGGAGCTTTCCCATTTATCCAGGACACACATTCATAAGCAATGTATGGGGCGCTCTGCATATAAAATCGCGTACACGCCAGTTACAGACTGGCTCAGAAGTTAAGCCTGAATCATGCGGCAATAAACAGATCCCATTGATTTGAAGGCCAGAAGGTATCATCCCACCCAACTGTCTGTGTAACCCAGACTACTCACGCATTGTAACTTTCTACTGAGACTCAAAACACCAATGCAGAATCCAAGCGTAATCCTTTCTTCCAGAATTAGCCAAATTAGTCACAGCATCCACTGTGTTGACAAAGAACTTCAACTAAAAAAACATAGCACCAGAAAAACACACAAAACACTGAGGCTGAGCAGCTGAACAAAGCTTTAAGCCTTACCGATCCCTTCTTGTTACAAAGGAGGCCTGATAAACTGTAGGAACAATGACAGGCAAAAGTAACCAGCCTAAAGGAGCAAAGGTTGTAAATAGGTATCTCTTTGTGTGAAACAGAGCTCTTAAAAGGTTATAGTTTTTATACTCAACATTTGCTCCTGGCATTATTGCTCTGAATTGCAACAATAATGGTAGTAATGAACCTGAAGGTATGAAAATAGCAGAAAGATTATTTTTTTTCCTCTCTTAAAACCACTGAAAACCTGGGAACTTAGAAAGTTTCGGTTTAAAAAAATATGACTACCAAAAAGCCCAGAAGCAGTCAGCCAAGAGATGCGTTACGTGTCCCGCACAAGACAGTACAGGGTACTGAGATTTGTGGGATTCATTCCTTATGGTGGAGAATGCTAACACAAGGCTCTAAGGCCCTTTTTCAGTTGTCAGCAATACAGTAAAAAAAAGAAATATGTACATTATGTCCAGCCTCACTGCACTGGCATGAACCTCACCATATGGAAGCATCAAGGAGAACAGCATTTCAAGCTGTGAGTCTAATGCTGTGCACATATTAAATGCAATCTCAGCGTTGACTGATGTAATGTCTTGTTGGCAAGCAAGCAAGCAGTTTTGCAATGTAATATTTTCAGAGCCTAAAGCTGAGTAGCACACAGCCTACAAGGATTCTCAGAATAGGGCCTTCATATATAGATTTAGTAATATTAGTTCCTGCGCATCGTTCAATCTAGCTTAATTAGCACAACAATTTGCTAGCTCGTTTTAAAGACATACAAATCCATTTTAGATCAAAATAGACTGAAATAACACACATATTGTTGTGGGAGTCCCAGAAGGCTAATCCATTCGGTAAATCTACATCAGCTCCTGCAGTTTTATGAAGACTTGTGCCAACAGTCATTAAAAATACACTAGCAAGATTGGCAAGATTGAAGGAAGAGATCTCATGCAGTGATAACAGAATTGTTGATAAACTCTGCTACAAACACCATTAGAAGCATCAGTCTGATATTTTCTCCATTGGTTTGTGAAGGAAGCACTGCAGATAAATTAACCCCTAAGTTTCGCCCCCATCCCCTCTGCCATACCCTCCATTGGTCTTTACAGGCAGCTACACCACAGACCATGCTGTTCAGGGCCACTGCATAATCACCGCTTTCAGAGCCGGGCTGTGCGTGAGGATATGACAGTGTCTATTTGCCTCCGTTCACAGAAGCAAGGATCTGCCTCTTGTAATTCTCTTTAGTCTCTTACCTTGGTTGTCTGCACGTTCTTTCTATGGTAGCTCTATTTTAGAATGAATAATCGTGACAGAAGGCAAAATGTTATCCAGGAAAGACACTGCTTCTAAAATTCACAACACTCTGTTTCTTGCCTTATTATTTTATTATTTTTCATCCAAGTGCCTTGTAAGCATTCTGTTTCAGTCATTCTAGCCAGACGTGGTCTTACAGTCTTCTATCAAAAAGAAATACCCTTAGGCAAAAGCATTGTTTATTCTACTTACTGTTCAGAAATGACCATAACAGCTTCACTCAGCAAATACGCATAAAAATCTATACTTGCTTAATATATGCTTTTTTGCACAGTCACTAATTTGATTTAGTTTCCCTCCATTGCATGTTTTTCTTCAGTGTGCCTTTTCCCACTATTCTTCTCAACACTCATACTCTTTACCAGTGACTGCTATCCTACTAACTTCATCCTTTTGCTTGTACTGCAGGAGATGGCATGAAAAGCTGGTTTGCCATGCAAGGAAAATAATTTTTGCATAATCAACGTATTTTTTAGGTTAGCTAAAGCTTTTTGACATGGGGGTTGACGTTCACTTGGCAAAACTAGTAGTAATCTAGTTTCAGTGATAAGCTAGTGAGCATAAAAAACCCCATCCACTTCCAAATATCTAGATCGGTTTCACAGCATCCAAAGCTGTTACTTTTCTTAGCATCAGACCTTGAGAGTTTTCAGTTGACCATTTCTGAAGGAGATGAAGCTTAAGAGATCATGATCTCGGTCCATCTGCCATTCCCTTACTCAACTCAACAACTTTTAAGCTCAATGGTAGTTTCAAACCTGAGGGGTACAGGACTAGAAGAAATAAAGTTCCTACAAGCTTCATGAAAACTGAACACTGAGCTGACAGGTCAAAATAAGAGCTGTCACTTCAAACTCAATCCCTTACTAATGCTAAAAGTCAACTCACAGCTGAAGAGACAGCATACATACACTAGAAAGCTAATCAGCCTGCTACTAATGGAGCAATATGTTTTCACTGGCCTTAATGACAGATGAAGGATTAAGCCTTCAATAAAAAAATGCTTAAGTTAAAAGTGAAAATGCTTTTGGGATAGCATGGCAATCAAACCAGGCATCAGTGATGAAGAGCTCAGTCAGATTTTCCATGAACTGCTTTATCAACATGTGCACTTTCCCAAGGGAATTGTTTCGTTTAACTTTTTCCCTCATAGTCATACCTCACAGATCCTAACTTGGATCATAACGATCTTATGAACCTAATTCTGTCTGCTAAATCTGAGCACCAAATTAAGCAAGAGCTTAGTTCCACTTAAGCCAGAGAAAGGATCCAGGTAACCAGCAGATAATTCAGCGTGAAACCCCATCAAACTCTAGTACGTGAACAGGGTTTATTCAGTCAATAGCAGCACACGCAAGAAGCCAAGCCATGAGCTCTTTTCAGAGAAACAAAACCAAAACATCAGGAACAAAGTATAGACCTCCTGTAACTTTTTGGTTATGCCAAATGGGCATTGTTTCTCCAGGAACCACATAACCTCTTCATATCCATGCCATTCAGCCCACACTTGCAGTCATCTGTATTAAATTTTTGCAAAGTGGGAAAATCCATGAATCCTGCACTCGCAGACCAGATGCTTATTCTCTCTCTCATATCCTGCCACAGCTGTTCTCTGTTTCCTTCAGATCTACAGTTTCATATTCCCTTGTGTTGTCTCCTAGGAGTGATGCTTATTTTCATTGTATCCCAATAGCTTTCTGAGGAAATCTGAGAGATCCCTGTGCAATTCCTTTTCCTCACTCACTTTCTATTTCCTTTTTCCCTTCTTGTATTAGGAAGAGGCAAACTATTACTGACCCCCGAAGATTTTGGTCTGTAGTAAACTCCATGCTATGGTCAGTTATACTTCTCTCAGCTACTCCATGAAGCTATAGGGGCAAACACTTGTCCTGGTACTTAATATGGAACTATTACAGTAGAAAAGGAAGATTTTCTCTGTCCTATCCTAAGATGCTGACAAGAGGTACAGCACTGTTGAGGGAGACTATAAGGCTCTTTTCTGCCCTTGCCAAAAAATCCTTCTTTTGATTGCAGACAGAGTAGCCTCTTCTAGTACCATTAACAAGAAGTAACAAGAGAAAGGCTCAGCGGGCGGCAACTGCTTCTGGAGACAGGATGAGTGAATCATTATCCCCAAGAGACAGCAAAGTTATGATCTTCCCAAAGACTGCAAGTAGGAGAACCTCAGGGACTAGAGGAAAATATTTCTTTGAAAACTTGGATTTATGAACTCGAACCTCCGTGAAAACTTGAGGCTTGGGGAGGGAGGAGGCTGTTCATTGACAGCTCCTCAGAAAACAAAATATAGGTTTCATTTTGCAAACAGAACTCTGACTCGAACTCTGCAGGGTTTTTTTTATTCCCATTTATATTTGACACTCAAAAAATCAAATAAATTAGAAATCAAGGAATTTGTCCATCTTCTGGCAGCTCACAGATCTGCAGTGTTATGATGCCTTATAGTACAGTGATTCCAAGCCAGAAAAGCAAAAAAAACAACCCCACCTTACCCTCACAGCCTGACGATTTTCTTTACGACAACATTTCATGGTCCCCAACTCAGTTTTAGCCTTAAGAAATGAAAAGTCCAAAACTGCAAAATGATTATGAAAAGTTAATTCTTGTCTTCCCATCCAAGAATAAATACAATGAAGAAAAATAAACAGATATTTGTGGGTTGAGACCCTCATCCAAAGCCCAGTGAAATCCTTGGGAATCCTTCCAGTGACCTCCACAGGCCTTCAATCAGGTCTTATATTATGAGTGATGTTTTAAAATTAATTCTAAATTAAGAGCCAAACATCACTGGTACTTAATTTGTTGCCAGAAGCCACACAATAGACCTTTGAAACAAAACTCTTAAAATGCATAGAAATTCAGATGCAATGACTCACCAATGCTGAACAAATAAGGCGCAACCACGCCTCCTTCTGCTCTTCAACTCCATTTAAGACACTATTTTCTCTGTGTTTGGTAATGTATCAAAATATTTCAATTTTAATTGTAGATTATGGTTGGCAGATGACAGACTTATGATAACTGGTGACTGGTTACACAGTGCTTTCTCTGTCTGGGGACACTTCCATCAAAATCTGAGTATTTATTCGGAGCAGGTCTGTAACCCCTTTCTCTAATAGAGCTGAGACTGTCTGGAAGCTCTGTCTTACTAAGCACAGTATCAGCAGCAGATGGAATAGGAAAGCAGGAGGGAGCTAATCCCTGTTATTTATTTCGAATAAAAATGACATATGATGTCTCAGGTGCCAGCAATATGCATAGTGAGAACAAAGAGAGTTCCTGCCCCAAAGGTGTAAGAATCTGAAAGACAGACTCAAACATGTTGGTCTCTGAGCACTGGAACTCAGGAAGTCAGGTTTCCTATAGGTTTGCGTCTCGTACCTGAATTTCCCGACATCTGTTGTAGGGGTCAGAGCATCACATTAGGCTTTAACTCATTTCGGGAGAGCTTTTGGAGCAGCACCCTTTCTTGGGGATGCTAGTAGGGCCTACTTGCTTATGCTCACAAAATGCGTAGTAACTTAACAGGACCAAAGCTTTTACTTCTCTACCAAGGATGATTAAATCTGATCAGTGGATTTAACAAAAATGTTAGGCAAAATCCACATCTAAAATGGGACTTCCTAAGCTACACTTCCTCAGAAAAGCAGCAAGAACTGTAGAGACAAGCCTGGAACAAAACCTTGGATCTCAGCACCGTGATCTAAACTCAAATCTCACTTCTGACACACACCTCTTCTGTTCTGCAGAACAAATCCCAGATGCAAACCTGCTCTGCTTTGAGAAACTTTAAACCAGTCTTTGAGGCTTAACTCCCATATTACTGAAATGAAACACGTTTCTAAAATGAAATGTTTTTCTTTAAACAAAGTGACCAAAATTTGCATTTGACATTTATAAGGCAGTATCAAGAAGATGCATCATTGACATCACTCCTTTTAGCACCTCTTTAAATATCCTGGTCAAAGGACAAGCTCCACTTGCCACAGTGAGTCAACAGAACAGGCTCAAGAAAATTTATACAGGATTTTATCTGACCAACACAAAATCAACAAAAAAACCTTTGCATCATTGTGGTTGGTCATGATTGATCCTGCCACGTTATTACAAACAAAGCATTTGCTCGAAGCATTTGTTTGCTTTCCTTTTGCCTGGGGGAATCTGGGATGGGTGAATGCCACAGAACTTAATGGAAACTTTTAATGCAGAAAGGCCACAAGATCAGATTATATTTCTTGGGTGAACTGGTTTGCTTTTTCATTAGATCCATTTGTTTTTTATTGTTGGGTCATAAGATCAAGTCTATGGTTTTAAAGCAATGCCTAGTTCTGTCTGAACGGTTCTGGAAAAAGAAAGAAAAGTTGACACCAGCAGACAAATATTAAAAGGTTCTACCTAAGCAGCGGGCTGCTTTTTCTGTTGACATCCAGAAAGTCATTCTTCAGCCCAGTTATGCAATAACACAGTTACTTCATTTTTGATCTTCGGTTACAGCCACGTTTCTTGAAAGCTGCCCAGAAAACCTGGCTGGGACTCAGGTAAAGAAAGGGAGATAGATTGACTGATGAAGTGAGCGAAGGAGGCCAGTTCAAAGTAGAAACCCTTAAGCTCCAAGTAGCATGGAAAAAAAGAGGAAGAAGCAAAAAGGATGGATGCAAAATACCCACCAGCAAATATATAAAAAAAAAGGTGAATAGATGTTCCTCGGTGTTGCTTGTGAGAAGGAATTAGTTTCCAGAAGGATAATAGGACAGTTCACTTTTGCCACAGATGAGGAAAAGGTGGCAGAAGGAGCAGGGCTAGGACAGAGACCCAAGGGGAGAGCCCAGCACTTTTCCCATTGCCAGCAAGGAGGGCAGGGGATGAGATGAGATGAGATGAGGGAGCAGTGACTCCTGCTGTTGGGAAGGTACACGCTCCTGAGCAACGGCCACCATCCCCAGCAAAACCAACGCTCCCTCAGCAGCAGTGGTAGCAAACAGTTGGGCTTTCTATAGCACCAATAGAGGTATGTAAGTACTACTATTGTACGTTTGCGGGTCTTGCCAGCTCCTTATTTTGCCTGTTTGGGGAACCAGTCCTTGAATACAGAAGAGCTGTGAGGAAACGGCTGTCCTGTGGCCTTGATTTCTTGAAAAATGTGTCCCCCTCCACTTCCGACAGTGTCCCGTGAGCCCAGACTATTTAGGATTTCGTCTTCCAAACACTGGAGAATTAGCAAAATTCACAGCAGTCTTCAGTCTCCTGGATTGGGACCTGATCTGAAATGTGAAAGCTGCAAGTGATCACTGAGAAAAACAACATGAGGATAGAGCTTTGTCAAGTAGGAATGAAACCGTGGACATAAATATTTTGGTAAAAAAGGATTTTAGGTGTCTTTTGAAGAGCAGGCATGAGGGGAAAAAAATTCTCTAGCTGGAGGATCAAACCGATATGCATGAAGATCTAAGGAAAGAATTGTGGATTAAGTATCTCTTCTTCCAAACCTTCAGCTTTCAGTTTCAAATTTGGGTATACATGCTTGGATTCCACTTTAAAAAATTAATCACATAGAGGACTGCAAACCTCAGGGCAAACCTGCACTTTCAATAACCAATGCAATTAATAAATATGTTCTTTGTTGCCACCAAACTGCTAGAAGAATAGATTATGCAGATCTTTAAGTATCATGTGTATCAACATTACTTTACCTCAAATATCTGCTGTTATTAAAAGGATAAACTAATTTTGCTCAGTGACACTGAGTCCTCCTCACAGAGTTTGATTTAGAACTGCTACTGGAGTCTTGTTTCAGAACATTTTTCTCCCTAGAAAATACCAATTCACATACCAATTCATAAAGTGTTATTGCATGGTGAAGAAATGATGGGGGGGCAGGGGGAAATCAACAAAATTTTTCTTCGTGGTTAAAAGCTGGACTGAGAAACATATGAGAACAAGAACCTGCAGCTCTATATCCTATAAGGGGAAGAGTAGTAACAAGACCACAATGGCAATTGACCTGCAATAAACAAATGAAGAGATTCCAGTGGCAGCCAGAGCTGCCAAACTCTCTCTTATGAAAAGGGAGGGATAAATACTGTACTAGTTTCACTGTTTCTGTTCTGTGAAGTGATCCATAAAAAATGGCCACAGTTTTCTAAATGGGGAAATAAATACAAGCCAAACATTAAAAAAAAAAAAAAAAAAAAAGACTAACCCTTCACTATCCACATACACTGTTTCCCTGCTCCCCTTTCCAAAACATTGAACAAATCCCAAGGGGGGGGTCATCTCTGTGTTGTTACAAGCAAGCAGCTAGGTCTTGTGATTAGCAGATGGACTCTGGGCAGGTCAGAATTGCCCATACAGAGACAAACATAAAGAGAACAACAAAGATCACACGTGCAGTTGTTGCAATTTGACAGCAGTCTGGGAAGCGATTACAGAAAGCTGTCAGAAGGGGGGGGGAGGACGGGGGCGAGGGAGAAGGAGAGCGGAACAGAGTTTGGGCTGCTGAGGTAGAGATCTGATGCTGGAAACACACCGAGTGGAAAAGGCAATGACCCAAAAAAGTACACATCTGATAATCTGAGTATGAAAGCCTGAAATCTGTGAAAAGGAGGAAAAGTTTAAGCAACTGGCCTTCCAACGCTCTGTGTACTCCTGAATTCCCAGTGCCAGGTGAAGTTGCGCAGGGCACATTCAAGGTGCGGATCTCCGCTCCTTTTGCTGTGACATGGGCTGCGTGTGGAAACCCGTAACCCTGGGAGCCTGACCCTCAGAAGGGCAGGGTTGGACCCGACCCTTCCCAGAAGAGTGAAAGTGCAGGTGGTGGGTTAGGCCGGGGGGAGCCAGCTCCCCGCTCCTCATCCCTCGGGATAATCCCCCGGGAGCTGCCCGCACCTTGGCAGCTGCGGGGCCCGTGCCCCTTTAAACGGGGCAGATTTGTTTTCATGTAAATTCAGCAGAGCTGATGAAAATCAAGTCGCTGTTCCTGGCGAGGGAGGGAGGGAGCAAATAAGGAAATTGGGCAGCTCTACAAGCTCAGCTTGAAGCTGCTGTTACGGAGCTTGTAATTCTTCAACAGGTATTACACTGACCGGGGATGGCACTGCAGGGTGTCATCTTACCTCTGCCACCTCCTGGCCCACAGCATCTACTTTTGAAGTAGCTACAAACTTCTCCGTGTGCTCCGGACACCTCTTTTTAAAAGGCTCCAGCAACATTTTGGTCTCTTCTGTCATTCTGGATTAGATCTCCACGTTAAAAGTGAAAAGAAAATGTGAGCAGAATTTGTTCAGGCCTGGAAACTTCCCAGTCTGGCAAGAATTTTGGAATCTGAGTTTCTTTTCTACATCTTATTTACTGAATTGTCTGCATGACATTTTTAATACCGATCTCTGGGGTGAGACAGAGGTTTTTCCTTGGTCATTCTACCTATTCAGAAACTTCAGTGCACAATGAATACTGAATACAGCTGTACTTCTGAAATGTATCTTGGATAACCTTATCTAAATAACTTCATTTGAAGAGTGAATGGACTTTTGTGAGAGGAACTTTCCTAGATAAACGAGAGGGATATTTTTTAACTTGGCGGCTATTTGAAAGGGAAAATTTGAACATTTATTTTATTTTCTTGTGGAGAACTACCATGTGATTCCAAAACTAACATCTACAAGCCAGCAGTTAAGCCAGTAAAACACCAAAGAATGAGATAGCAAGCATTTAAAAGCCTTTTACATGGGAAAGGAATCTAATAGCAAAAACGTAGTTTATACATGTATATAATTCTGGTCTTTATATTTGGTGGTTGCTTGCTTAGAAGTGTTCAAGCTTAGAGAGTTGGACACAATAATAAAAACACAAACTGTATTTTCCTATTGCTGAGAAAATAGTTTCTACAGAACCACCAGAAGCATTTTGAACTGTATTAACATGAGCCCTATTAATATGCATAACAACACATTTGGACTATTAATTATATACTAACTTTGTTCCGGCGTACGCGACTGGCTTTTGGAAAGTTCTGCCCTGTTCATTACGGGTAAGGTTTGCTTTTTGCCCTAGAGGCAGTTCCTCAAGCTTGCAACTGCCAGGAATACGCTGCGCTCGCTGCGAAATATAGAAAGGAGAGAAACCGCTTTTCTAAATAACTTTCCAACAGCAGCCAGATGTCCTGGAGCACGAGAAAAGTTACAAGAGCGCTGTTTTCTCAAACAGAAAAGATCGCTGCTTCGTTCTGCCGGAAACAAGGACATCTTTCCAAGCTTCTCCACTCAGTTTCGCACTGACGCAGCACCCCAGCGGTGACTGCGTACGCGATGTCGGGCTGACAGCTGGCGCCTCTGCCCGCTTCCCAGGGGCTCTCGCCCTCCCAGCGCTACCAGGCGAAACGCTCTCCCCGGCGGAGAGAAGCGCAGCGGCGTTCGTCGGCGTTCAGCGCAGGGCCCGGCTGCAAGTCTCCAGGAGAAAGTGGGAACCTTTCCAGGGACTTCCACGCACTTTTGGTCAGGCCCCGGCCGCTTCACGCGCGGCTTCCCCCCCCCCCCCCCCCCCCCCGCCTAGCTGGGCACAAACCCGCACTTCCAAGTCCTCACGTCCCTTCCCACCTGGCCCCTCTGGAAGCCCTCTTTCTTCCTTCCCCCCTCCCGTTCACACGGCACATCTGAATCATGGGCCCCCGCTCCCCTGGGTACAGGCCCGCGTCCCGGCCCCGGGACACGCCGTGCCTGGAGCTCGCCCGGCAATACGCAGCTTTCCCGAGATGTTTCGGGCGGGGTCCGCCACCGGGGCCGGGCAGCGGGAAAAGCAGGCAGCCCCGCCGCAGAGCCGCCGGCACCTCACCCCCGCGCCTGTCCGGGGGTGCCGGGGTGCGGGCGGGTCCCCTCCTGAGGCGTTACGGAGAAGGGGGGGGGTGCCGGGGTGCAGCGGGTCCCCTCCTGAGGCGTTACGGAGAAGGGGGGGGTGCCGGGGTGCAGCGGGTCCCCTCCTGAGGCGTCACGGAGAAGGGGGTGCCGGGGTGCAGCGGGTCCCCTCCTGAGGCGTTACGGAGAAGGGGGGGTGCCGGGGTGCGGGCGGGTCCCCTCCTGAGGCGTCACGGAGAGGGGGGTGCCGGGGTGCAGCGGGTCCCCTCCTGAGGCGTTACGGAGAAGGGGGGGTGCCGGGGTGCGGGCGGGTCCCCTCCTGAGGCGTCACGGAGGGCTGGCAGCCGGGAGGGAGCGCCGCCAGACCCCTGCCCGCCTCCTCCTGCCCCGCCGGCCGCCGCCGAGCCCCACGGAGCCTCCCCGCAGCCGCCGCGCCCCTCAGTGTTGTCGTCGTCCGTCCACCACCCCCCCCCCCCCCATCCCCTCCGCCCCACCGGGCACCGCGTCCCGGGTGACCGTTACTCGGTCCCGGCCCTCCCGCCGCCGCCGCCGCCTCCGGCGGGCCCGCCCCGTACCTGAGAAGTCGGCGAGCGCCGCGACCTCCGCGCCGCACACGAGGATCACGCAGGAGAGGAGGCGGAGGAGCCGCCCGGGCTCTACCTGTCTGCGGCGTGGGTGCTGCCCCGCATCCCCGTCCCTCATGGTGCGGGAGAGGGCAGCTCGGGGCGGGGGGGGCAGACCCGCCGCCTCACATGATGGAGCCGGCCGCGGCTGGCGGCACGGCCACCCCCGGCCCGCCGGGCGCCCTCCGCCGCGGGGCAGCGCCGGCTGCCCCGGGACCGCGCAGGCGGCGGGGCGCGGGAGCAGGAGCAGGAGGAGGAGGAGGAGGAGGAGGAGAAGGGCGGAGCAGCCCTGCCCGAGGCCGAGGCCGCAGCGCAGCCGCCCCCCGCCGCGGCGGGGGAGATGTCCCGAGCGGCGCGGGGCCCCGGGAGGCGCGTCGCCGCCGCCGCCGCCGCGGGGGAGCCCGTGGGGGCGGTGGGGAAGAGAAGAGGTTTCTCGGCGGCGCCGTGCCTGGCACTGCCCTCAACGCACATCGTGCGGGCCGGGCTGACTCAGAGCCGGCTGCACCTCGCCCGCCCTCCCCCGACTCTCTCCACCCCTCTCCGGGCAGTTCGAGGTCCCGGCACCTCCCTCTTGGCGGCGAGGCACGATTTCGCCTTCAGACCCCGTGCGAAGGGCTTTATTTTTAACTTATATTCCCCCCTCGGGTCACTCCTGCTCGGCAGTGGTTGGAGGGCCGTCAGGGAGTTACACGCACCCCCCTGACTCAGGCGGCAACATTCCCCTGCTGGTATTTTTCCCCAAGACAGGTGCGAGGCGCTCCCCCCCCTCCCTTCCCCCCCAAATCACTGCCTGTGCCCCGCAGCGCCGTTTCCCTGCTTTCCCCGCCTGCGGACCGCCTTGCCCCGCATGCCAGACCCTGCCAAGTCCGCTGCTCCAGCCCGGCTCCCGTCCTTATTCCTTGTCTCACAGGTCCCTGAGGGGGTTGAAATCCAGCGGACAGCTGTGCTTGGCAGGACCTCCGGGTGCGGGATTTCAGGGGGGACACTGCTGGGTTAAGAAACGAGACCCGACTCTTCCACGTTGCAAAATAAACTTTCCCTTTCTCTGCCTCCCCTCCTCACGCTGTTGCCTGACAACACCTTATCGCAGCCCTTAGCTTTTAAGAGTCGCGTAGTTCAGCATAGCTGAGTTTGAAGTGTGTGGGCTTGCTTAAAGCTTTCGTTGCGACATGAGAAAACATCTTGAAGTTACTTGGAGAGAGAGTTCATGTTGTTCTCCGAAACCTTTTGTAAGACTGAAAAGTAAACGAGCGGGAAGTTCAAACAAATTGTCGTTACAACCTGCTAAGCCACCTTCAAATATAATTTGGAGCTATAATTTGGACTAAGGAGAATAAATCAACGCACTCATTTCCTAGTTCCTGTAAGAGCTGCCCTCGGGAAAGAGAGCCTAGAAGCAACATTGGAAACAGGGCATGAAAGCATCTTCTGCCCTAGGGTTGTGCTTGGATATAAAGTGGGTAGGCAAGAACATCTAGCTGTTTACATCCTGGCATGCATGTTCACACTGATCTCCTTTCTCCTGAAAAAAAACACATGAGGGAGTAGGTGAGAGATGACGGAACCAAACTAATTCTGTTAAATCCGTTCCTCTTCTCCTGCTCCAACTGAAGTTGGATGATGTCCAGCTGTGAATTTCCAAACTTTGGAACGTCTTTCTGGAGGTTGCACCGAACTTTGACCAGCTTGAACTTCATGTTTGTATCTGAGTCCACTTTCTTTCCTCTCCCTCTCCCTCTTCACACACAGAACAACAAGTGGGTAACACATACATTATATTTATGCTTTCTTAGTCTTGGGCAGATAAGAGAGGCCAGGTTTCACACGAACCTGCCTGAGGTCAGGGACGTTCCATTAAGTTTTACTGAACTCTGATAAATGGGATCAAAGATGCCGAAGTAACAGGATAAAATGGAATAGCTCTGAAGCATCTGTGACTGCAAACACGGATGGTTGGAGAGAACGGTAACTCTGGCAGGTGTGTGAAGCTCTTCCTTTTGGCTGCTTGTTTGTCTCTGTGTTTGCCTCTGAACTGAACCCAGTTACCCTGTGCCTTCCAACTGTGGTACTGGAAGGACACTTGCGGGAGTCTCCTGCCTCCTTCTCTCATTTTTTCCCTTGATCATGCCATACCTGGTCATTTAATATGGTATTTCCTGCACTTGCTGTCACAGGTCAGTTCCACCAAAGGCAGAAATAAATGCCAGGGGAATGTTATAAGCAGCACAGATTTCTACCCCTCCATAAAAGAAAACATTTGGGGGCCATACTTGAATCTTCTAGAAAGGTGTTTAGATGACTACGGTGAACTTACTTGTCTACCCTAACTTCATACCTGCCATGTCTACCATAACTAGGACTACGAAGATGATCCGAGGGCTGGAGCACCTCCCCTATGAGGAGAGGCTGAGAGAGTTGGGGCTGTTCAGCCTGGAGAAGAGAAGACTCCGGGGAGACCTTATTGCGGCCTTCCAGTACCTAAAGGGGGCCTACAGGAGAGCTGAGGAAGGACTTTTTACAAGGGCATATAGTGATGGGATGAGGGGGAATGGCTTCAAACTGGAAGAGGGGAGATTTAGATTAGATATTAGGAAGAAATTTTTCACTCTGAAGGTGGTAAGGCACTGGAAAAGGCTGCCCAGAGAAGTTGTGGAAACTCCATCCCTGGAAGTGTTCAAGGCCAGGCTGGATGGGGCTTTGAGCAACCTGGTCTAGTGGGAAGTGTCCCTGCCTATGGCAGGGG
The DNA here is from genome assembly GCA_017639485.1 of Pluvialis apricaria. Taxonomy (NCBI): domain Eukaryota; kingdom Metazoa; phylum Chordata; class Aves; order Charadriiformes; family Charadriidae; genus Pluvialis; species Pluvialis apricaria. The sequence continues at coordinate 105,232,157 of CM030007.1, forward strand.
GGTTGGAACTCGATGATCTTCAGGGTTCCTTCCAACCTAAAACATTCTATGATCCTATGAACTACATACCTACCATAACTTCAAGTGAGTGCAGTCAGATGATCTATGGCTTCAGGATGCCAGACCCTTGCTCCCTATACAGTCAATGGAGAGATATCTCATATTCAGGCCACCTGCTATAGCTCTAGCAGGAAGTGTGTCACCTCCTCCTCTCTCAATTGCTCATTGATCCCAGGAACATAGATGTTAAGGATGGCAACTCAGTCCGCTGTGTGTGACTCCGAGTAGACAACGGGTCTGTGACAAGTACGCGACCCATTCAGAAGAATATATAAAACGTCAAAAATGACTGAGAGATATCCTGTACTCATGCTTGAAAGGTTTTGAATCAGAAGATCACGTGGGGCTGTTTGCCTAGTGAGAACTTGTGAATCTTCTCTTTCCAATGAGATAACATTGCTTTTTCTAGCCCTGTGGTGCTGTACAAAAAAGACCATCCAGTGGTGCAGGAATGAGTCTGGTACGCTTTTGGCACTGTGCAGGTATAACCCAAAGGCAAAGGCAGTTTTCAAGTGGAATGACTGAACTGGGAGAGGTTCAAAATGTTGTAGGTAACCTCCAGGGAGGTGAAGCAGTGAGGGCTGAATAACAACACAACAGGCAGCTGGGTGCTCCTGTGTGTAGATAACTGCCTTTTAGGGAAGCATTTCTATGGAGGAGAGCAACTTATGGACATTGCAGCCAACAGGAATTGAAGACGTGCTTTCAGTAAAATGGCATTGAAATTTTTTATTTAGTTAGTTAGTTATTACCTGAATGGGGGCTACTTTGCTATTCCACATTAACCTAAAACCTGTAATGTTTTTGGTAATCCCTGCTATTCCCTGCTATGGGTTGTGTTTAAATAGTAAGCTTAGAGACAGTGGTGTGAAACACAATGGTAGGAAGGGATAAAGTATTATTTATCCTGATTCGCAAAATGTGTTTCTTTGCCATAGCCTTGAAAGCAGCTTCTATAAGCTGGCAATGTTCAATAGTTGGAAGACAATATAACTAATCCAGACATGTTCAGCATGTAGAATTACAGAATCTCTCAGTCTTGGCCTTTCCTTATGAGCAACACAAGTGAGATTCATTTTTTCCCCAAAGTAAAAATGAAAGCCTGTAAGTTAGAATCCAGGCTAGATATACGTCTGCTTCAAACAGTTTCTCTCTTTTGAACTTCGGGAGAAAAGAAATCATTTCACAGTGTCAAAAATGCAGGAACTGTGCTGTTGCATGGAAGCTTTGCAAAAGCAAAGCCAAAATCTGAGCTCTTAATTTCTTTTTTCTCCATCTTATTCATTTTTCTCTGAACTTCAGCCAAACTGCCAATTTGAAACTCATATCATGGCTTAGTGTATGGAGATTCAAATAAAATTAGTGCTGTCAGTTAGGAAATAAACAAACAATGTGGAATAATAGAAGGCAGTTGAGTTAGATGGCCTAAAATTTTCTGTTAGTGAAAAAATCACAACAAGATCTATAGCACAGTAACAAAAATTATCAGAAATATATAATCTCAGAAATACTTTTTCACATATGTATATACATCTCCCCACTACACTTCCTACTGCGTTTTCTTCCTCTTTTCTCCCCAATAAATTTATTGGGAGCCGATATATGTCATTTTCATTCTCTTCTCCCAGAATAAAGTTTCCAAGAAGTTCACTAATGTTCTCTTCGGCTTTTGGAGGTAAAACAAAAAATCAAAGTACAAAACCCCAGGCTTTTCCCACATCTTTAAATGCTTTATATTCCTGCATTCTGACACAGATGCAATCTACAAGACAGTTCAAACAAGTGGGCTGCTATCCTCTCTCTGTTTCTATGGAAATGAGTATCAGACCGGTTAAAACAAAGCACATGCTTTACAGTAATCACTATATAGTGATTATTTAAAATAACATAGCACATTTTTCCCAATTCAACCTCTATTCCTATGGATACAAGAATGAAAATAGTGGTAGAGAAGCCTCTCTTGTATTTTTTCAATTCTAAATGTGCTTTGGATGCTGTAAGTTCTCACGGGGTGCTACAGATTTTAAGCTCTAACAAGATCTTCAAGTGTGCAGTAATTTGAACTTGAGAGGACCAATTCTGCAAGCTGTAGTTAGGAAACATTCTCATGCACGTAGCAGAAGTTTGAATGAATACAGAGTGCAGTACTTCACACAGCAGGGTTAGAAGGAGGGGAAATATTTGCTATTTTCTGCCTTTTTTTGTGTGTGTCTCACCTCAGAGAGAGCAAAGTTAGCTAGCAAGTTTTGAGTTTTGTGGTCATAAACTACTTCTTGTGTAGTCAGCTCTTGGCCGAACTAATCAGAACGTCATAGAGACCCTAAACACTTCACAAACAAGCAGTAAGATGAAGTTTGTAAAACCAATCTCCTCATGTTTCATTCCATCTGAATGAAATCTCATTCCAACTTCCTCATCACACGCCGCAGAAAGGTCACTGCTCCTCATCCTGCTGAATGCTGCCAGTCTTACTGGCACCTCTCCTGTATACAGATTATTTTTTTCTAGCGGTACACCTGGGCACTTGTATAGACACGAAGTAAGAGGCATGCCCCATCTCACACAGCTTACTGCTCGAAACAAGAAAAAAAAAAGACCTAAGGTGGAGGAAGAACAAATGCACCATGAAAAAAGGTCCTGACTTCATTGTCCTTGCCCTCCTAAAGCATGTTAGTCATCCCTGGTCACTTCCTGAGATGAATCTTCAAAGACTGGAAAAGACTATGTGTCTTGCCTGTCAGTTTAGGAAGGACATTAGGACAGAGCTGCTGGGTGGACCACAGTCTTGGAAATCAGCCTGTTTACTTGTGAAAGTGCCTTATTACGGGTTTATAAGCCTGCCTTTTGGCTGGTTGTCGTCACCGTTTCTCCTCTAATATGTATTTAGGCTGATTTTCCAAAATGACTAATGATTTTATGCACTTGAAATTCAAGACAGCGGCTTTTTAAAGCCACAGAATCAATGTCAAAGCACTGAAAAAGCAGTGGTTTTTCCAAAAGCCTTGGAAAATCAGGCCTCAAGGTCCCTCAAGTTAGGTATGCAAAGGCATGCAACACCGGTAGTGTTTCAGAAAAGAGTAACCCACGTCAATATATAATCAGTGAGAGTTAATATATTGTTTTGAGATCCAGACCTCACAGTAATTCAACCTGAGCACCCCAAAATTAGAAGCAAATAACAAAATTTGAAAATAATATTGCATTGTTTCCAAGTGCTTGCTTTTCGTCTCAGGACTGTAAGGGTTCCATGGTAAATTCTGAAGAGATGCTCAGTGACTACGTTGTACTAACTTGGGCTTGATGACGGTTGAAGATTATTCCATGTCTAGAAGGTGGGAAGGATTTCAGTACTCATGGAAGATACCCTTTTTCTGCCTTTGGATGTAACTATCCCACAAAGGTCTGCCAAAGGTCTGCCAAAGGTCCCGTTCCGTACATTGAACTAAAGGATTTATTCAGTTTATCACAAGTAGATACCCATAGCTGCTTTCAGCTTATACCTCCTCTAGCTCTTCCCAGCCTGCTCACTGACCTTCCTGCTCTTCTGTCCTCTTCCTTTCTTTTCTGATCTTTACATCCATCTTCAGCATCTGGGCAAGCAGCCTGATTCCCGACTCATACCATGCTCTGGCTCAAAACTCTGGTGCTAATGCATGTTTGTACTGCTGACGCCGCAGGCAAGCTAGGTCCTTTGATATCAATAGGGCTCTAGTGTAATGGCAGGGAAGATAAACTGTCATTAGTCAGGTTTTAAAATGCCCTCCTTTAGCTATTCACAGAAGTGCTGCTCCAGCTGAAATAACTAAGAGACTGGAGGAGGAGGGGTGATTTTGTTTTTCGGCATCAAGAGCAACAAAAAGTTGTGGTTTGACTGAGTTGCTGTAACTGCTTATGCCAGAGTGGCATTGGCGTGGCAGGGCAGCCTCCCTAGGGCTATTGCCTCAGCCCAGCCTCCCCGCTCGGTTCCTGAGGCCGTACACCATTCTTGCGCATCACCCAGATCCCTCGTTTCTAAACCTCTGGGATTCAAGCTCTGCAACGTCTGTATCTTCAAGTGCGTGAGGCGGCACTGGGCTGATCAGAGCAAGGATGGCGGGAGTACGGGGCACAGGGCATTTGGACGTGTGATGACGAGTAAGTGATAGTGTTGGGCTGTGTTGGGAATATTCCCCTTCTTGCGAGGCTGTGTTAAGGAAGTGGTCCTGACACTTAGCACATCTCCTGGCAGCATCCACCCCCCTCTCCCTCTGTGATCCCATGCCTCGGGTGTCAAAGGCTGGAAAGCAGAAAGGTCCGATAAACAGCTGTATCTCACACAGCAACCTGAAATTTGGGGAAAAACTGCAGCAAACTTTTCTGTGCAATAATTCTGTAAACCATGAAAGAACATTGAGAACAGCAGTTTTAAAGATGTGATTTTTGATGAAATTCAGTCCCTCTAAATGTTTTCTATAATTAATTTATACATCAAGTGAAAAATTCATGATAAGAAACTACTGCATTTCCTATATGCTCTGGGCCAAAATTAGCGCGGAGTAGAGGATCACAGATCATGTGTGGCCATCAAGTGATACCACCGCTAAGACCAGTAGTGGTGCAGTGGTACTGTAACTGGCAGGGGCTCCGCTAAACCAAACATCAGTGGTTTTAAAGGTCTGATCTGGGATTAGCATGGGCTGTGTAGCTTTGTTTAGGTACGGGTCTACCAGCAGCGCTACTCTTAGGGATAGTCTCTCATCTGTAGCGTGAGGCTGCAGGCCAGGAGATCAGGCTGAGTTTAGTAATGGTCACTAGGGCATGGTCAGGGAATGATCCAAATTCGTATCAACAGACTTAAGCTTGAGGGCTGGCATAGCAAGTATCGCTGAGCTATAGCTAAAGGCTAGAGACAGGGGCTGGGGGAGCAGGACAGGAGCGTTTGTTGCTGAAACCAGAAGATAGACCTCGACGAAGCTGTTGGGTAAGAAGCGGACTAATTTGCCAAAACAGATTTTGCCTTCAGGATTGCATGAGCGAGGATCCTAGAGCGAGGAATAATGTTCCAGTTTGGCAGGCAAAGGCAAATTAGGCAGGACTGCAGGGCTGGGGATTGTTACTTTAGATACTGTTCAAGCCAGTAAAGGCTTCAGAAGTCAGATTGTGGCTGTTGCAGGAAAGGGTCACTTGGCTTGATTAGTTTTGTATCTGGAACTGTTCGTTGAACAAGGGCGAGAGTTAAGGTTCATGCGAGGGACTGGGAATTATTTTTCAGACTTGCAAATGCCAAAGGGGCAATGTGTATCTTGGATATGATTATGAGTTCGTCTGGCAAGAATCACAGAAGTACATTTCAATTTACTGAAAACTGTGCAGCTCACAAATTAATACTTGACTCATTCACTGCTTACATCTGTTAAACATGTAGGCACAACAGAGCAGATGAACTTTGTCTGAGCTTGATGTCTTATTCTTTCATTGGGCCTCCAGGAATGGAGCTTGCCAAAAAACAGACTTGAGGGAGGAAAACTGTCATAGATACAATAAAGGAAAGGACATAGTCTTCAAAGTACGCTACGGCAAGAACATGGAAGTAATCTGGCTTGAAGTGAAACTAAGAGTCTTCCTCACCATTGTCATTAAAGCCTATGACAGCTACTCAGGCAGCAAGGGGAGAGAATAATTAATTTTAAAGTTGAAATTAAAATAATTTTCACTAGCATTTTTCAGTAATATTTTTATAATACATATTCTATGAAATATGGCATGATGATAGTGATCAGGCTTGTAAGTCTGAAAACTATGACTTTTACCTGGAAGATATCAGTATGGGTGCTTTGAGCCTTTTAAAAGCTGTGTTAAATCATTTCTTTTCAGTTCTACTAGCTCTAGCCTTCCTTTTCATCCCCTTAAAAATGAAACAACTTGCTCTTGAGAATGTTATTTAATTTCCATATTGTCATCAAAACAAGCAGAAAAATAATTGAAATCTACTGAGTTAAAATTTAAATATTTCTGGAAATATCATGAATGATTAGCAAAGTTTGGAGCATGATGTAACTAGCAGCATTAAGATGCTTTTTAGCCTTTGTTCTTCTAAGTTACTTTAAAAAAGCCCTTGGACTTAGCATCTTGCAATTCATATTTTCATGTTTCTTTTTTTTCCCAGTCTCGTGTACACCTTTTATTTTACCCTTTTGTGCTTTCTAACTCTACCTTCTTTTATTTTACCCCACCACCTGTTCTCAAAATAATGCAGCATCTTCCACCAACACTAAAGCATTTGTCCATCCTAAGACTTAGACTGGCTGTTAATATTGCCCTCTTCTGGATCACTTTTTAACAGTATTTTGTTTAAAAAACAGTTTTAACAAAATCTCACGTCAGGAAAAAACAGAAAAATATTAATGTTGCTTTTATTTTTTACTTGTAAATGGGAAAAAGAGTCCATTTTGGATAGATCTCTTAACTTGATTTTCATTTTCTCTACCTGACTTCATATAAAAATCTCCTTTATCTTCCACTACTGTTTCAATTGTTGGCATTTCATATCTAACAGTTTGTTGGAACAAGACTTTTTCTATTCCTCCTTATCGCTGTGCTTCTCCTGGAAAATCTCTTGCTGAAAGCAAAAACCTCTGGTTTCAATTTAAGTCTAGAGAACAATATATTTGGCCACATTGAGTAATGTGCTTCACAGGCTGACAGGCAACCAGTACCCTTGTATTATCTGTTCGTAACTGTGTTTATGTAAGACGTTTTAACCAGACATTTAAAAATGTAATGGAAACACGGCTTGTTAATTGGAAAGCAGTTTATGACTATCGCTTTTGCGAATGGCAATCCTTTTACCTTTTCCCTAGTATCTGATGAAGTTCTCTCCCCTCCCTGCTTCCTGGCGCCCTGTGCTTTCTTTCCCCTTCCACTCCGAAGTTTGTGTCTCCGTGGTTCAGGACTGCACAGGACTGCAGTCCTGCAAACCTGTGATGCCAGCGGAGACAAAAAACCTGCTTGGCCTTGCGAGCAGCGATGGACGCGAGATGGTTGCAAGGTGCTGGAGATCTGCTTTCGAAGCCCCCCTGCTCCAGCAGCTTTCACCCCTCAGCGGCACCAGCCGGGGCTGTGTGGCTGCACTTCGAATGAGCCCCCCGAAGCATCCTGAGAGAGAAGTGGGAGGAAAAGAAAAAGTGCGACAACTATTTTTTTAACGCTTTTTGCAGACTTGGGCACTGATTGCGCTGACAACCGAACGCGTACGCACACTACGCGAAGGGCAGTTTATGCTTTTATGCCCGCACAGGTGCGAAGCGCCTTTGCTCCCCCCCACCCCGGGGGGACTGAATGTCCCATCGGGAGGGCGGCTGTCACGCAATAACCGCACGCACAGGGCACTTTTGGGCAAGGGGCCGCCAACTGCAATGCCTGACAGGGACAGGCCCCTCAGCAGAACGGAGCGGCCCAGTGCCCACGGCTGCCTCACAGAACCACGCCGGTGGCCACTTTCCACCTGGAAAGCCCCGAGAAAGCGGGGGGAAGCCGGCGGAGGCGGCCGGGCAGCGAGGCCGGGCAATCTCACGGAGGGAGATGGGCCCGTGACGGGCGGGGGGCCCGTACAGGCTGCAGCCGCGCCCCGGCTCCTTCACGGCGGGGGACGCGCGGCCCCCGCTGCTCCCAGCCGGCCGCGCTCCCTCAGGGCCCGGCCCGGCCCCGCTCCCCGAGCCGGGCGCACCGCCGCCCCCCTTCTCGCTGGTAGCGGGGCCGCGGCGGGGAGGAGGCCGCTGCCGCCGGCTCTTCCTGCCGGGACGCAGCGCCGCCGCCGCCGCCGCCGCTGCTGCCGCTTCCGGGGCGGCCCTGGCGGCGGGGCGGGGAGGGAGGGGGGCGGCAGCAGCATGGCGGGGGAAGCGCCGCGGCGTGCCCGCGGCCGGCCCGCCGGCGGCCAAGCGGGCCTGCCGCGACCAGGAGGAGAAGAAGAAGGAGGAGGAGTTCAACGGCGCCCGCTTCAAGGCGCTGCTGCGGGACCCCGCCACCGCCGGAAAGGGTGAGGGGCCGGGCGGGGGGTGGCCGGTGCGGTGCGCTCCTGAGGTAAAGGCGTGCTCCGCCGGCGCAGCAGGGGCTGGAGCGGCTCCCCGGGGAGGCCGGAGACGTCTCGGTGTCCCCAGAGCGACGTCGCGGGGGTGACGATGGTGATGCTGTTACTGTACCGCGGGCCCTCCGCAGAGCCCGGGCGGCAGCGGCGGCGTGTCCGGGCCCTGGGAGGAGAGGGAGGGGGGAGCGGCTGGTAGCGTGTCGCCGGGCAGGCCTGTGGCTCCCCGGGTGAAACTCGGTCGTTGCAGGTCTGGAGACCTTCGTCTCCGTTGCTAAGAGGCTGCCGTCGCCTGAAATATACGATGTTGTGGAGGGATACGTAAAAATTTCCATGGAGTGCGCCGAAATATTCAAACTCCTGGATGGAGAGAGGAAGCCTGAAAGTGAGGTAAGTTGGCTGTGGGTGTCACAGTTTCGTGGCTGGCAGCGCGCGTCCTGACTGGGAGAGGAACCGCTGAAGAAATGCTTTGCGGCATAAATAACTGATAATTTGTTATGGGTTTTTTTGTTTTGTTTGTTTGTTTGTTTGTTTTCTGGAAGTCGCAGTGGTGGAAGCGCTGATAAAGTGGGGCATGTCCTTTTCGGTGCAAAGATGCTCCTGGGTTTAATGATACACACAACCGGTAGTTCTGCCAAAAGCAAGCTGTTGAAGTTCTTTGAATGTTATCAAAAGACCATTTATGAGATAAGGGGGTCAACAGAAGCAGTTATGCAAAGAAAAAAAAATAGTCCAGTGAAAGTAATTATAGATGAGAATAGTCTTTTCTCATTGGTGCTCAGTGCTAGGACAAGAGGTAACGGGCACAAACTTGAACATAGGAAGCTCCATCTCAACATGAGGAGGAACTTCTTTCCTTTGAGGGTGGCAGAGCACTGGCACAGGCTGCCCAGAGAGGTGGTGGAATCTCCCCCACTGGAGACATTCCAAACCCGCCTGGACGCCATCCTGTGCAACTGCTGTAGGTGTCCCTGCTGTGGCAGGGGGGTTGGACTAGATGATCTCCAGAGGTCCCTTCCAACCCTGACCATTCTGTGATTCTGTGTTTTTAGATAACTAGACATCTCCCTGACATGTCAGTATTTCCAGGAAGCCACTGGTAAAGTTGACCTAATTTTTCTCATCTGAGCTGGACCCAATTTTTCCTCATCAGAATATAATGAATGAACTAAAGAATTAAAAAACTCTTTTTACTGTGTGTGTTGTGGCAGCATTATTAACTTAAATCTGCTTACAACATAAAATTGGATAGTGTTCTTTTTAACCTCTGCTTGTTGGTCTTTGCATTAGATTATCACTTTCGTCTGTGTGATGATGACCTGCGTCATGTTCAATGACGCAATGTTCTTGCTTTCTGCAAGATTCTTTACCAATAGAGGCTAGTACTTGTAATGAATACGGTCCCAGTGCTGTGTGGGCTCTGGACTCATCTAGAAAGAGTTATTTGCAAGACTGGAGCAACTCAGCTGGTTTTCTTCAGCAGGTTTCGTTGTTCACTTACTAGCAGTTGTCTCTTAAAGCATTGGTTCATTAGCTGCAGGCCTTGGCCTCCAGCTTGAAAAGGGCCATCAAGGTCCATCGGCCTGTGCTGAGGTTTGCACTGCAGTTGGTGTTTGCATCCCCAGGAGCTGCTGTTGTGCATATGGAGATGAATCATGCATGTAGGTCTCAATTTACGTGTGAGGAGGGATCCTTTTTTACATTCAGTTTTCTTTGTCCAGGCCTTCAGTCAGCGTGTTGGCTTGGGCTTCCAGTGGAGGTTGTCCCTCCCTACTACTGAATTTCATGAGTTTAGCAACTGAAAAAAAGAGGCGTCGGCTGACCTCCTGTGGTTCTCCAGTCTTTCATATAGTATTTGTATAGGGGATTCCTTGAAAATTCGCACTCTCAGAACTAATCCTTTAGAAGAGGAAGCATTAATTTGGGAGAGAATTCAGAATTTAACTTCCACTTCGCATGTGGAAGCTTTCCTGTTGTGGTGGGGTTACTCATTTTTTTAATGGTGTTCGTTACTGTTTCCTCAGCTATTAATTTTAAGCCGTACTTCATATTGGCAGATATTAACATATCTCTATTATCTTATAGATGCTGTTAATCTTTCAAGCTCTAGAGGCCATTTTACTGAGGACAGCCAGTGACCTCTCCCATTTTTCTGTTGTGGGAATGAACATAGTCAAAAAGTTGATCCATTCCTACATGAGATTGGTCTATGCTGCTTTGTATTCTGAAAATCACAGGTAAGTCTTCTCTCTACTGTTGCGGAGGATCTCTTCCAGTTGCTCTGAATTGATCCCAAGGGGCTGTCTGGGTCTTGCACGTGTGTACAAGATGTTGCAAAATTCAGCATGACTTATAATCCACCTTTAATTAATGATGCTGTTCCACATTTCATAAAATAATTGCATGTGGAAGTCTTTGCAAGGTGGAAACTCTGATATAATGCACAATCTAATGCTGTATGATACTTTCCCCAGGCTGTAGCTTTCATCGGTTGTGCCTGTCCTAGTGAGAGGTGAAGTGGATGGTATCTTCAGTCTTGTTATTTTAATGCCACTTGGTTTGTGAAGTGAAATGTACTGCATGGAACAGGGAGGAACAGGCTTTCTTCTAGTTCACAGAGGCTGAGCAGTCTGTCTTGTGATGGCAAAAAGAGCTGCTCGTGTTTTATTTCCTTGTATTTTTTGTAGTCAGATTTCCATGTTTGTAATAGATTTTTTTCTTTCAGGCTGGCTTTTCTTGTCTCTTAAATTTAAGGCCATTTTAGGCTGATTGAGGTACTCATGTATTACCTAGTCCAGTCTAAGCAATTTCTCATGCTCTGTGGACAGGGTGAGAGAAGTTCCAAGTGCCAGAGGCATTTTAACGCAAACCTGGGAGGAAGAGGAAGGGCGAGAAAAAAATAGAGACTGTAAATTACTTGTCCAAGGCCAATGACTTGTCTTTTGGTTTTTGGAGAGGCCAAAATTAGAAAAGCATTCGAGTTGGTGGACACAACCACACTTCCTGCACCACTCAGTTGATCTTACTGTACATAGAATCCCAAATACGAGTGGATAGATATATTGTAAATAGATTTTGAAACTATACAAGGTCTACACTTCTTATTAGCCTTTAAAGATTACAGCTTTTGGAGAAGTCTTTCTTATGGTATATGCTCTGCTTTTTTAGTGCTATCTCTTTGATGTGCAAAGGGATTTTATTGTGGTGGTATGTCTAGATGGGATCTGTGCTTTAATCACATGAACGAAACATGATGGACAGATTCCCAAACCCTTAATGGGTAGTGGATATTCAGATGATGGAGGTCTGCAGACTTGTATCCGATGGCCCTGTCATGCTCCCATTGAAATAAATGACAAACTCCCATGAATTTAGGAGTTCTTGATTTATGGGACTTTATTCCTTTTATCCTACTTTTTAAAGTGAATATCCAGCCTCTTTTTACTGCGTAATTTTTGGGAAGAATATAAATAGGCATTCCCTTTTCCCTTCTTCACTCTCCCCTCCTTCCCAGTTGCCATTATCACTGCCTAAAATAATGGGTTTAGTTGTTTTAACTTATGTTCCATTTTCTCAGGCAAATTTTCCCAGTGGTCAGTGAGCAAGAATCAAAACTGAGTGTAGATCTTGGGATTTACCTCATGACAAGACCATGCTACATACTTGAAAAAACCTCTGTCATTCAGCTAAAACACAAAAAATGCGGTCTTAACTTTGGCCTAGGCTCTGTGTGTCCTTAACTTTAGCATCAGCTGTGACTCCTACGGACCTGCTTGTGGCAGTAAAGCACATAAGCGTTTGCGGGATGGGGGGGTGGTGTCTGTCCAAGAAGTGTGCTTGTAGAAATAGGCTGTTCACAAAGAAGATCGAAGATCTTTGTGAATAACGGAATAATCTGTGTTTGGCCTAAATCTGTATTGTGATGGTCATTAAAATGGTTGGTTACATACTCAACTAAAGCTCCCATCAATTGCAGTGAGAGCTTTGCATGATTTGGGATACTTTCCTAACGGCTACCTTGATTGCTTGTGTTGGGACTGACTCAGAACTGCTTTGTGCCTGAAACTCCTGAAGGCTTGGGTGGATGTTGGAGGTGGAGTAGGATAATTTCTTTTACAGGAGAAAGGTCTGTCTTTAAATCTTGATCTCTTGATTTGGTTGTTTGTATAACTGTCATGCTGGAAATAACCTGCAGGTTTTCCTCTGCCTTTCGTTTTAGGATGAGCCGAGTGTGCCTTACCCTGTTATCAGCAATGGTGGCTCAGGGGCCAGATTCAGCAAGAGATGTGTATAGTCATTTTGATTTCAATAATAAGTTTCTGCCTGGATTATTGAAAAAAAGATGTAAGCAGGTAAATTAAGCTGCTGTGTGCCATGAAATGCTGCACCATGGCTCCATCAGTTTTCCTCTGCCAAATATTTAAAACTAAGCTGTTGCCAAAGTCTCTTGGCTGTATTTTTGTCTGCAAGAACTTAACTCTTCCTTCCTGTCCTGTGTCAGGCTGACATGCTTCTTGATTGTTTCTAATTGGCAGCAGAACTGATCTATGGGGCAAGAGCTTTCCATCTACTTATATAGGAAATCCCCAGGGGATGTTTCTGAGTATCTGCGATAGTGGGAGAGCTGGCCTGCACCCTTGAGGTACAGCTTACTTCATTTTCCATCCCATGCTGGTCTTTCTCATCTTGTCGGGTGCAGACCTCCTCAGGATAACCTTGTTTTTACACTGCTTTGTAGAATTTACTGCAAAACTTCAAAGTACCTTGTCTGTTTCTAATAAGCTGTGGTGAAATATAAATGTATAGTTTCTGTGGGCTACCCTTTTAATGTCTAAAATGGAGTGAAAATGATGGTAAACTTCTGAAAACTATTCAGTGATGTGTCTGGGAAGAGCTCGTTGTTTTTTTTCCAATGCATGGATTGCAGTTTGGCCCACTGAAAGAAGGTTTTTTCAGTTGTAGAAATGGAGAGAGGATTTTGCCCAGTACTAGCACAGTCAGAATAATTGCGTTTGAAAATATAACCAGGAGGTTTAAACAATCCCTTGGCGGAAATCCTTAAGGAGGATATGGAAGTGAATAGAAAAAGTCACTCCTCTTTTTCCAAAAGGAACTATTTCTTGTTTCCTCTCCATTTGCTAAAAATAATCAGGGTTAACCTGAACCAGTGTTTCAGAACAAGAATATTTCATTCCAAATATAAGTGTATAATAAATCCAATATTATTTTCAATGCTGATAGGTTGTTTCTAGTTTTTAAAGATGCTTGCAGAACTTACACATTTGTGTTGGGTTTGTGCCATCTGTGGTGACAAATGAGACTGTAAAAGGTGGTGTCAGGGAGAAAGGTGTGTGTTTGTATTTTGCCTTCTGCTTGATTGCTTTATATATAAACAATTTTGGGATTGTCAGTCTTCATGGGTTTTGACCTTACTGCAGAAGCTGTCTGTAGGAGTGCCTCCACCTCTTAAATTAAAATGCTTGGATGTAGGTAGTCTTTTGACCACCTATTGCATATATTATTAATATATTATATTATATATATATTGCATATATTAGATATGCAAGTAAGGTACATGGAAAAAAGTTTCCAGAAACGAATTGAAGATCTTATTCTTGCTCAGCTTTCAGTGAAATTGTTATGTCACAACTGGCTATCAGACACGATTTTTTAATACAAAAATATCAGGCCCAAAGCTTACAGCAGAATCTCATTTCTTTCTCTTTATTTCTTTCAACCCTGTCATGAGTCACTTCGGTCTTCTGTTTAGCCTAGTCAGTATCTTCTTTCAGGCATTTTTATTTGAAACTTAATTTTGCACAGTAAGTTTCAAAAAATTACAAATTGTGTTCATATCCTATGATCCTTTTCTAGGCAAAGCTTTCATTACTTCCACTGTGCCTGAATCTGTAGTTTTATAATATATTAGCCCCGTTTTTAAGAGCATTTTTTTTTAGCCGGTCTTAGTTGCATGACCCAGGTAGCTGTATGAGCAGCTGTGATAGCTGAGGGATGGGAGTAATGCACCGCAGCTCAACAATGGCAACGAGCAGCAGGGGTCCCCAAGACTGGCACTGCTCTGGAAGCCTGTATAGGAAGAAATTGTAGCAGCACTACTGCCATTATCATTCTTGGGTTTTTTTGTGAGTTCACCAGTGTACCAAGTAGTGCAGAAGTGTGGATGTTCAGTGATGTGTGTACAAGGGCTTGACATGAAAGTACTGTTAACGTTTTCTTCTTTTTTTATTTATGGCCTATCTCGTATATTGAGAATTGAAAAATATGTGAACTAGGACACCTTCCTTTCTGATGTTAACTTTAACAGACTGTGATCTGCTTAACGCAAGAAGTTTTTCAAATGAATATAATGTGGATGTATTGCATATAAATACATGTGTATGGCTATATGCAACATGTTTACAGAGGTTGTTTAATTTACCTGTTTATAGTACTTATAATGATAATCAATTGTTGCAGTATTAATTTTGCAGTTGTGTACCGTCTGTATGCTAACAGTGCCTTTTGTCTTTTCTAGGGGAGAACTGATGTCCGTATGGCTTATATTCAGTTTGCTCTCTCCTTTTTAATTGCTGGTGACAATGCAGTCTTGACACAGGTGCTGGAATTAAAAGGTACTTCACAATTGCTTGGGTTTTTTTGTTGTTTTTTTTTTTAAGGCAGAGTCTTTTTTAGGTGATAAGAAATATGAGCTAATTCAAAACATGAGCCAGTTAAACAGCACTAATAAGATACAAAATACATATTTTTAATCTTATTAGCTGAAAAGCTTTAAACTTCTTCAGTATTCTAGCGAGTGCTTTTTCTGCTGGCAAATAATGTTTGCAAAAACAGTGCAAAAATAGGAAGACCTTGGTGGCACAGATGTAAAAAAAGGTAAATATAATATAACTTTGAGGCCATAGATTCAATAAGCAGAAAAATTCGTGGCCTCCAGCCTTGCTCATAACACAGTAACAGTGGATAAGTTGCATTAAAAAATATTTTTCAAGTGCTAAAGACTGTGCATACTTTAGTATCCTTTCTGTCCTCATGCAGGACAACTGTCGTGTACTCCATTAGGCTGTTTTTTGTCAGTGATTCAGGAGACCAGTGTAATGTGTTTTGCATCTTTTGTGGAGGCATTCCACGGGAGTGCAGTCCAGGAGTATGTTACGCCCATGTGCCTTAGAGAAGGGGGTCAAACTGGACTGACAAAAAAGAGGATCCAGAAAGCTGAATCTTACCTACACTTGATCCTTGATGTGCTGAAGATAATGCAAAACTTCTGTTGACATTAGTAGTTTGAAATCTACTGCTGATATTTCTCAAGTTGTGAATTGCAACCATTGGTAAGGCTATGAAAGAATTCAGAAAGGATCTAGAAATAGTCTTTAAAAAGAAAAAAAGGTAAGTCATCAGCTGGCAGCAGTTAATTTCTTTTATAGTGAGGGAGTGAGAACAGGCCATAACTATTTACTTCTTTTGTTCATGCTACCCTGGGGGCTGCTGATTTCCTTTAATTGCTCGCAGTTGTTCAGGTTTTTTTTAGAACAGGGAATGGCAGTGCACACCTAGACCCAGTCAGCACAGCTGGCTTTCATTCCCCTGTAAGATACTGAAGTTCTCTGTAAACTGAAGTTCTTTAATTTTGGAGTGCACAGGTGAGCCAAAAGATGATGCATGTGGTTGAAGGTGTAACCTCCAAACATTTGAGAATCACTCAGTGAAACAATTGTGAGTCCTTCAGTGGAAAGGATAGGCACTCACTCAAGTTTAAATACTGCATAGCACGTTAGGCCTGGAATATATTTGAAGTTGACAGATGCTGTTGCAGTAAGTGTTAATAACCAAGTTGGCAAATTAGCTAGTTACGGTGAGAGTGGGTTTGGCAGCATTACTTGTTCATCAGTTTAGTTACAGACAGTTCCTTCTGAACTCTGATTGCAGCTGTTTGGTTCATCCTTAAATATAACACCAAGGTAAATAATATGACATTGAAGAGAAATTAATATGAATTCCCTGAAGCATTTTAGTATGAAAATAGTTTTCACATTTTCACTTAACATTTGAAATGTCTTCTTAGATTTCATTCCAGATATTCTTCGCTCTGAAATAAAGGAAGACAAAGTTTCTACTGTCAATCTCCTACTTTCCACACTGAGAACTAAGGTATGATATCCCCTTGAAACTGTGTTGTCTTGTTTTCTATTTTCTTTGCCGCTGGAAGCGGTTTTGCAGTAACTTCTCATAAAATGTATGGCTCTTTTAAGGTGTTGGCACTGTGCTGCTGCTGAAAGTTTGTCAGTGTGTCCATTACTGATAATATTGAAGGTTGATAGCTTCGCTGTATTACTGTTTCAGGACTGAAGCTTTTTATGCTTTTCCAGTGCCCTGTTTTAAAGGAAGTCATTGCATAGCTTGTGCTTGGATGCTAATTTTGGCTTGTCTTTAGTGTGTGGTGTCCAACAGATTCCCATTTTTTCATGGGTTGCAATTGCATCAGCGTCAAGCCTGAAGGTCAAAAGAACTGGAGTCATTGTGTCCAGTGACAGCAAGATTGGTCCTTTGATTAATGTGTCTAATGCTGAAATGGCAAGGTCAGCTAGATTTGACTAGCTTTGTTAGCTCTGAACTAGGTAATGATGTACAATCTTCTTTCCAGGAGAGGAAGGATTTTGTGTGTTTTTAGTATGGGGACTGTGCCATGAAATGGGTTTCTAGGAGCTGTCTGGTTGCAGTTGAAGGGTGTGAGGTGCTGTTTCCCAACCAGTCTTGGCAGGGGTCTGTTGAGGTCCTGTGGTCCTGGTTAGCTGGTCTTTGGACTTGCATACTGTTAATATGGCAAAGTTTCTGCTGCAGGAGATAAATTCAGTCAAAGGTATTTCTTGGTGGGGTAGAGGAAAAGATAAGTTTTATCATAAAATTGTCTTCCCAAAATCAGAGAAGTTTTTGTGAAAAAGAAAGGGTACATACCACCTGCTGTCAGAAAGTACTGTTGGAGAGGTAAGTCTGCTCCTCTTTGAAGTTGTTCTTTCTGATTCTTTCATAGCAGGCAGAAATAACCTTGTGATATCGCAGGGTTAAGACAGAAAACTTGAAAGCACGCATTGCTGAAAGGTGTGAGAGTTGGTTTAGTCTCAACTACCTTTCCCATTCTCTCTTGTTCCTTAGCTTCTGAGCATGGCAGTGCCTCTACCACTGTGATGCACCAGCTTATTGCTGCTGTGGGTACGGCAACTGTGCCAGAGTTTTGTTTTATTTCTGTAAAAATGTTTTAAAAAATGTTTTTAGTTCCAGTATCTATGATTTTTGCATCTCTGTTTTGAATTACTGTAGCAATGTTGCACAAGCTGTTGTATGACCAGTTGAGAGAATTAAGAAAGTATAGTTTCAAATTTAGAGCATAGCCGTAAGAGCCTGCCTCAGACTCAGCCTTTTCACAACTGACAATTTAAATTCAAAAGTATTCTTTCATTTTTCTACTACAATAACCTTGGAAGAAGAAGAAGAAGGAGAAAAAACCTAGCTTTTAAATGTAAAATAAACCTCCTTGAAGCTTTGTTTTCTAAATGAAGATTTTCCCATGTGGAAATCATACATTATGTACTGTTATGGTATTGATGAAACCTAACACACTATGACTCTTCAGTTTAGCAAGGAAAATGAGAATTAAAAAAATGAGGACTGGAGAAAACAGGAGAACTTTTGAGAATTTCCTCCACTGTGTTTTGCCTCTCATTCAAACTTTATTTGTAGCGAGTTCTACCATCTCTCCAGCAGGTTTCCATGATCCTAGTCTGTGGCTGTGCTACTCTAAATATGTTCTCTGCTCTTTGGTTGAACTTGAAAGTCTATCCTGTTCAGCCCATGCAGTGTTTGCATAAGTTGATGTAGAGTCCTGTGGCTTCAACCATATGAAGATGGGAGCAGGAGCGGTGAAAGAAGTGTTAACAGGACAGGCAGAACCTTTTGTTTGCTGGACTGAGGAGAGTGAGCTGTGTGTGTACTAGAAGAATGAAGTGTGTTGCTAGTTTGCCATTATTTTGTGATAACTTGCCATAAACAGAAGAGTTGTCCGTTCAAGTTTTTTTTTCTGCTGTTTTCAGGTGGTTCAAAATAAAAGTATCACCAAAACTCAGAAGGTGCGATTTTTTACTGCAGAAGTGTTGATTCACATCGCTTCACTTTACCGGTGGAATGGGATTACTGATGTCAGCCCTGGGGATTTAAAGGTCTGGTAACTTCTTTGTAACTCCTAGTCCTTATCCTGCTCCTCCGTGCCCTCTCCCTGCAGCCCACAGGTTTTGAAATAGCTCCCAGTTACTCTAGCCTTGTTGAGCTCAAGAAGAGGGATCTGCTGAGGCTACTTAAAGAAACCCTGACTTTCTGCTGCTTCTCACCACTGTAGGAGGAGGGTTTGTTTCCCCTCCCTGATTACCAGAACTGCAGTGTAGATCTGGTAACCAGGGAGAAATGAGGCTTTGGGGTGTGAGTACTGTATTCCATTGCCTAGACACATTTGTGTCTCTATAGGAGAATATATCGGAAGCAATGTTCGTACCGCATGCTTCATACCCATCCTACACACTGATCTGATATGAGAGCTAAAGTCCCAAGATGATTGCCAGACTTTTCAGCTTCCATAGTTTGAGAGGCTGGCAGGGTTTTTGAGGGCTGAGCTGTTATCGATTCTACTGGTCCATGAAATCACATTCCTAAATTTATAGATGAGGCGAGGATCAGGGCCGCAGCTGGTGGGTATGTGTTAGATGTTTTGTCATCTTCTCTTCATAAATAAGTTACTTTTTTGCTTTTTTATTTTTCTTAATCGTGTAATCTCTGTTTTCCCCCCTTTTGCTGTGGGAGTATCTAAGGCATGGCTGTAAACCCACTGCACAGCAGTAGAAAGACTTCTGTGCTTCCACTGGGTTTTGGCTGCAGACTTTTCATTTTTGTGTTGATTAATGCTTTATCTTTAGAAGTCAAACCATTCTTCTTCAAAACTTCTAACCCTGAACAACTGCCGCCTTATCCTTCCTCTACTGGATGTTTATGCCTATGCCATTCCAATGTTGTAAGCACTTTTTGGAGGAGATCTGTTTCTAGTAGGTGTCTTTTTGGAGCTGTGCAAATACATGACCCTATTCATAAACATGCATTTCAGTTTTGAATAATTTTAAATTCTTACAATTCCATGCAGCCCTTGTGAGTCATATGGTTTGTGATTTCCCAACCACAATTGTCAAGGGACTTCTCAATTGTAGGGGTCTTAAGTTGTGCTGGATGTAAAAGGTAAATGGAATCTGGGTTCACTTTTTTAAGTTTTTGCTTGACATGGACATTTGGTCACTTCTTCCATTTTTGTATGGTGACTGTAATGGCATTGATGCCCCATGTTTCCCTGAGGCATTGGCATATTCAGTGCGTTGTTGGCTATCTGTCTTTCTTGCTCTGTATTAAAGTTGTTCCGTCTTCTCCCAAATTGGCCCAAAAAACATACACGTGCTTGTTTCGCATGCTTTATGCTGAAGGTTTCAGTGATTTTTATTTTTTTTCTTGTCTTTCTGAACTTTCTCATGGTGAACTTGGTCTGCAAGGTTGAATGTTTGTTATTTCAGATTAAATATTAGGTCCTTGACTTCACAGTCCCATGATGGCCTTGCCCAATTTATGGGAGTTTTCTATCACTACTTTTCTTTAGCTTGACTTTTCTCTGTCTTTTCCTGTCTGACTTCTTTTTAAAAAGCCCTAAGTCAGTAATGCCCTGCAGATAGTACATGTGTACCTAAATTTGGGAGGTTTGCTTTCCTTGAAACAAAAAATACTGTAATATCTGATGTGTTTAGTACAGAAACTGAAATTTGTTTTGTTAAATTGAACAAAGGCCAAACTATCTTTTAGCATTTCTGTATAAAAGGAGCTTCATAAAACTTAGAGAAGAGTGATACTGATGTGGGATTTTCTTCTGTGATACCAAAAATCAGGTGCCTTTTTTACACCTTTTTATAGGTGACTCAAGGTTCTGAAGAGGTGGGAAAGATGATGGTACGGGAACTTGTTCATAATTTCTTAATGGATGTCTGCTGCTCTCTGAAACATGGCATAACTTTCTATGATCCAAGTCTTGGAACTTCTGGCAAGTAAGTCATGAGACAGCTGAGGTTGTATGTGTGCTTTGTGCTGGGAACAAGAGGGGCTGCACTCTAGTTATCTTGTCTGCCCTTCCAGGCCTGTGTCATAACTTTACTGAATTCTGCTTCTGTCTCTCTTTCTTCTGTGGCAGAAGAAATAAATATGTTGGGGTTTTTGTTGTTTTTTCTTTTTTTAACTTCCCAAGATCAAACTATTGGATATCCTTATACCTCTGCGTACTCGAGTAGAGTGCTCTGCCCTATTCATAGGGGCTTAGCCAATGGTTATGTTTCTCTGAGCCATCTTCATGAATACCAAGTCCCATACTGCAAGGTGTGATTTTTAGACTGTAGGTTTTTTTGGTGTGAGAATAAAGTATCAAAGCTGCAGTGTTAACCAGAGGGTGGTGAAATATCTAGTCTAATTTACATTTTGGGTAACTGGACATGGTTTATCCCAGATTTCGGCAAAATGCTGACATTGATTTCAGTATTGCCAGAATTTGGCCTGCAACACCTGGAAGCACCTGTTCGTCCTACTGTTTCCTTTTGCTAACTAGGTAAAATACATGTGCGCTAAGGTTATGACTGATAGAGAAAATAACTGAGACTCTTGTAATTCTATGGAGGCGTTCTCATAGGGTGAGATTATGCTTCATGACATTAGCTGGGCAAGAAAGGTACTAGATTGTAGTAGCAGGTGCTACTACCCTGAGTGGTGCTATAGCAGGTTGTTGCTTGCTTTGAGCAAAATTTTAACTGGTATTCATCTGGCATCTGTGGTGTTCTCACTTTGTTCAGGGACATACAGAAGAAAACTTAACCGAAAAAAAAAAAAAAGAAAAAAGAACTGAAAGACCCAGAAAATACTTCCAAGTTTAATATTAAGTTTTAATTCTATGTTTTTAGCTTTGTGAAGTTTGTTTAGAATATTTCTGAAACATTGTGGTTTTAATTAAAAATAATTACTGTTTGTCGTGCAGAAAACCTGGAGGTAAATTCAGTTCTTACTTTTCTGAGTATAAACTCAGAAATTATGCCAGCAGTGTGAAAGGTCTTGCCTTGAATTTACCCCAGCAACAGTTAGAGGAGTTGCAGAGTTAGCATCATGTGTGAAGTATCGAAATAGGGATTTCTTTTTTAAAGTATCTTTTTGTCTTCAATAGGGGAGGAAATGTGGTGCTTCTGCGCTTTCTGCTTGGTTTAAAAACTGCAACAGAAGATGAAATGGTTGCTGATCTCATGGTGAATATCCTTAAAGTATGCCCAGATTTATTGAATAGATACTTTAAGGAGACCCGGTATTCCTTTGTTCCTAGACTGAAGTCAGCTTGGATGGACAATCTGAAGTTACTCAGAAAGGTAAGAGTACAAATGATGCACACCACGTCTCCACAGAAAAATGCAATCCCAGTACTCTTTTTTTTTCTCTTCCAAAAATTGTTTTGTTAAACAGTAGTGCAGAATTATGCAAAATTGTAATCGGACTGATGGTAAAGTCAAAAGTTCCTGACTGACAGAAAAGTTATCAAGCCAAGGAACTTGTTGGTAGATTGGTAAGCCTGCCTTTGATTGCTTTTATTACAGATATATATTTTAACACCATTCCAATGTAAAAGTCATTTCAGTTTGGGTACTGTGCAGTAGAGAGCCCAGCCAGCCTGTGGTGTGGCCATGTTAGGTATAAACTAACTCTGAATTAATGAATTTATCTGAGGTCTTCCTAGTGACAAGGAACAAGATTTCACTGATTTCAGAGAAACTGAGCTGGGGGTCAGGGAGTGGGTTTTTTGGTTTTGTTTCAGGAGCAGCTGTTCTGTATCAGAGGAAACTCATAAGTCTGAAGATGCATTGTGTTCACAGCTGTAAATACACAGTGCTTTAGAGTTTATTAAAATCTCTAAAAAGCAGACAGGCACAATATTTCATAAGTAATGATTTTGAAAACAAACCAGTCCAGCACTGGGGAAGTTAGGTGGCTGAATTTTAAGTGAGCTAAACAGGAAGGACTTAATGATTCTGAAATAACATCATCAATTACTGTAGGTATGTTAGAAAAGAAGCAGCAGCATGCTGTTAGATGTCGAAGATGGTAAATGGAGGGGGGGAAAATGGCATCCTGTTTTCTGTGGGTGCTGAGGAAAATGAGCCATGGCTCAGAGCCACAGCTGCTTTAAAAAGTGTAGATATAGAGTGAGTTGGAAGGTCATTTGGTAAAAAGGCATGCTCAGAGCAGTAGGCTGTACAAACATTTAACTGAACCGGGAAAGAAGGAATTGGCATAAGAAGCAGTGAGAAACATTATGATGATACATTATTTGAGATGCAGCAACATTGAAGCTCAGCTAGAAAAACCTTTTTTCCTTTTTGAGTGTTCCTCTGACTCTTTGCTGTAGCTTAAAATGGGCAAGTAGGATCTGTAGTCTGTTTGTTGAAAAGGGGCGGCCTTTAGCAAGGGTGCAGGTAGCATACAGATGTTCCATTTAGTTGAATAGACGTCTGGGGGATGCTCTGTAGCATTTCTGCATAAAAATTAGTATTTAGTGCTGTCATTACTTTTGACAAGTCAAAGCCCTTCTGTGAAATGCTCCCCCGAAGAAGCTATTCTCCAGGACTATATCAATGTTGATTAAATTGTTATTTTTATTTCAGATCTATGAGGCTCAACCAGAGATTTCCAATTCTTTTAAGACTTCGGAGTTTATTCCTCTTCCCAGGTTGCTTTCTATGGTGATGGTAACAACAGTCCCTGCAGTGTGCAATAAAATAATGTTCACCCAAGGACTAAATGTAAGAGCAGTCTATATGTTTCAGTAGATTTTTCTGGCTGAGTTAATACTGTTTGATTGAAGTGTGTGATCATCCAAGAAGTTTCTTAAATTGGTTAATTACATAGGTTATATATTTTCTGTCTCAGCATAAAGCTGTCTTAGGGAAGCACTGGAAAATTAATTAAAACCCTTTGATATTGTTTCCAAGAGCCATTCACAAGCACCAACTCTGCTAATGCTCACTAGTGGTTTAGGCTGGGAATCTGAAAACCTACAGATTCTTTTCTGCAAGCCAAGGTTTAGGAAGTAATTAATTCATTAACAAATTTTGACATATATTCAGAGTACAGATTATGTACAAAGCATAAGAGGAAGCACTGAAATGTCATTAATTCAACTTCCTTCTTTTAGTTACCCAGCACAGTAGTGAAGCACAGCATACTGTCGCTTGTATCAATGGTTCTGAGAAGAGCCTTGAAGAATATTGAGTACTGTTTGAATGAAGAAACATGGCAAAAGTCAGAAGTCTACACACTGTCAATGATGCAGGAATTCGTGCAGCTGTACAGAGAAGCCATCAGCAAGGTACAAAGTAAAAAAGAAAATTGGGGTCTGATGTGAGTCATTTTGCAGCAGATAACTACTCCTGTGCACTTTCTCCCCAAGCGGTTGTGGCCTGGGAATCAGTATATCTGGGCTGGGTAAGGGGGATGCTGTGGGTTAAAAGGTGTTAATGACTGGTGTGGTAGTAGACTACATTTACTAACAAAGCTGTCTGATGGAAATGCAAATAAAATTTTGTTATGAGACAAATTTGTAACATTGGCAGCTATTGTGCTGCAAATGAATTCCAAGAGGAGGCTCAGAAGCAAATTCTCCTGGTTCAAGGAAATTGTAGCCAGCAGAGTTCATTCAGAGTTAGAAGTTACTAGACAAGGTAGCACTGGGGTTGAAAATATACCATGAGGATAAAGAACCAAATGTAACTTTTTACAGGAAACTTTTCAATAAAATGTTCTTTCCAATATCTCTGTTCTGCAGAAGTTAAAGTGTACTACTTGATTTCAGATCTTTCTCCAATTGCATACAAGATCAATTACAACCTTTGTGAAGAGCCGCAAATCCTCTTGTTAGTTGGTTGTGAATATTTTTATCACAGTAGCTTTGTCTCATGCAGGAGAGCTATTGCAATTTACTCCTTTTGCTTCTAGCTTTTACCAGACATGAACAATATAGTGGCTGCCTGGCAGTCCCTTCTGAAGCAAGGGAAAGAACACTCCGATGGCCAACAGGAGAAAACGGAAAGTGACATCTCCACTGTGAAGGCAATGACTGAGACAGCAGAAGTTGCCGAACAGCATGGTAGGCAAAGCAGGTGGAGTTACCCCTTCTTACATGTGCGTGAATGGATGTTGTGAAATCCTCATCCCATTTAAGGTAGATAACTTCAGCAGAGTGCAGGTGTCAGTTGTGCATTTACTATTCATCTTTGCTTTGTTCAGTTCTTCAGGCAGTTTATTTCTGACCAGTGTCAGAGTTGCCTAAGAACACAGTTTGACAAATAGGCTGCCATTGCTACAAGGAGGTTAAGCAATTTGCCTTTCTGCTGTCACAGAATCACAGAATGGTTGAGGTTGGAAGGGACCTCTGGGGGTCATCTTGTCCAACCTCCCTGCCTAAACCTGGTTGCCCAGGACCATATCCAAACAGCTTTTGAATGTCTCCAAGGATGGAGACCCCACAACCTCTCTGGGTAACCTGTGCCAGTGCTCGGTCACCCTCACAGTAAAAAAGTGTTTCCTGATGTTCAGAGAGAACCTCTGTGTTTCGGTGTGTACCTGTTGCCTCTGGTCCTGTAACTGGGCAGCACTGAAAAGAGCCAGCTCTGTCTTCTTTGCACCCTCCCTTCAGGTATTTATACACATTGATGAGATCCCCCTGAGCCTTCTTTTCTCCAGGCTGAAAAGTCCCAGCTCTCTTAGCCTTTCTTCGTGGGAGAGATCATCCAGTCCCTTCATCTTTGTGGCCCTTTGTTGGACTCTCTCCAGTATGTCCATGGCTTTCCTGTAATGGGGAGCCCAGAGCTGGACACAGTACTCCAGATGTGACCTCACCAGAGCTGAGTAGAGGGGAAGGATCATCTCCCTTTACCTGCTGGCAATGCTTTGTCTAAGTCCGGTCCAGGATACTGGTAGCCTTCTCTGCGGCAAGGGCACATCGCTGGCTCGTGTTCAACCTGGTGTCCACCAGGACTCCCAAGTCCTTTTCTGCCAACATGCTTTCCAGTTGGATGGCCCCCAGCATGTACTGGCAAATGGAATTGTTCGTCCTCAGATACAGGACTCTGCAATTTCCGTTGTTGAACTTAACCCTCCTGTCCTTGACCCTTTTGTGCTAGTAGGAGTATTTTGTGGCCACACAATAAAACAGGAAGGGAAACTGATATGCCTGGAAAATAATTTTTTGAGGAATTTTAGTTTGGCCAAGTTATTTTCCCATGAGATCATTTTTCTTAAGTAGTTACTGTGGCTACGCAAATGCTTGTAGCACAGGAGTAAAAACATGCAAGTGTTGGAAGAGGGGGAGAGAGTTAGAGTGAAGGCTTCAGTTTTCCTCTCTTGAAACCAGCATCCCTCCTGAAGGACTTGCTTACATAGTCCCATTGCAGGGAACTGGAAGTTTCAGTACTCTCTGTAGCTTGGCTAGCAGCCCGCAATGTTTTACTTATAGAGGGAAGATAAATTTGCGGCCAGTTTCATGCCCTTCACAGGGCATATTCCACAGTGAGACTTCCTGGAGCAGAGAGTTTTTCACGGTATGTCCTTCTATGTGCGGCTTTGGGCAGCAAAATAGTTGTCAACGCTGACTCTCCAAGGCTCTTTATTGGTGGAGTGCCTGCTGAAACCAATGGAGCAGCTAATCTCTCAAGTACTATAGCTGTAGTTTCTCTGCATACTAGGGTGATAATACTGTATCGCTTACTCTCAGCTCACCTTTTACAGCTTTATTTGCACTGTAGCCACTGGAGAATTCTTTTTTAATGGGAGTTGAGACTCAGGCAAACAAAGACAAAGTTTATGCATGGCATCCGTCCAGTTCTTCATGGCTCCCTGAGGGAGACCCAGTTAACAGGAAAAAAGTAGGTGTTAAAAAAAAGTTTTGGCTGCCCTTAATTTATTTTGCTTCCTTTCATTAGTGACTGGATAACAAGTAGCTTTTATGTGTCCTCATGTTATAAACTAAAAGAATATTTAGCTGCTGAAACAGCTTTTCCTAAGAAGTAAACAACTGCCTTAACTGGAGTTGGTGTTTCTCTCATGCAGATGTTTGTCTTCGTCTTCCCAAGAGGTCACATTGAGAAAGTATTATTTTGAAGAGGGAAGGGAAAGAAAGAAACCTTTAACTAAAGTAATAAATTAGTATATTGTCTCCTGCACTTCCTCAGTCAAACCTACCTGGCATTAACTAAAAATAGTGTCCTCAGAAACCAGCAGCGTGACCATGTCTTTGCCTTCACTTTATTCTGTTGTTCAGCCTTAAATTGAACAGCAGTGGGACTGATTGGATTCTTACAGTGAGTGTTAAAATGTTGAGATTGTCTTTTATATGTGTGAGCACTTTAGAATCAAATTAGACGTGGCAAATGCCAATTTAAGCACTGAATAAGCTGGTCTGGTTTGTGAAATACTCACACAGGAATGCTGTGGAAGGAAATCGGGGATTCCTTTTTTTTTCCGGTTCTTGTTAATGGGGAAGATAACTGATCATTTCATATGCAAGTTTATTGGAAATACAGTAAGTAATTCTCATGTTGAATAATGCAGGTGCTACACTGTGCTCTCTTGGTATGAAGGAAGGAAAAACTAATTATGTAAACGCTTTGTTTAGGTTCAGATGATGCTGAGACACTGTTTCTGAAAGCTGCACTGCTTCAGGTCATATGCCTTTATCAGAAGGTTGTGCCCCACTTGGTAGCACGGAGCAACTTTGATTTTAGCAAGCTGCTAAAAGGTATGTAGTGGGTAATTTCTATTACCTTTCTATTACCCTTACCATTTCTTTTTCTGGCTGCTTACAAAGCCCACAACTGAAGGGAATGTTTGCTCTTCTATGTAGATGGAGAAAGAACTGTTATTTAAAAGTAACCCATTTTAGTTTCTTCATTGTGTTGGCATTTATTGTTGCTATTTCTGCAGTGCTCTGGCACTCTCCCCTCTTAAATTCCATAGCTGCTCTGCTACACTCAGTTGTTGAAAGTGGTAGGTTGCCCTACAGTCTTCCTCTTTGTCATATTCTCGCAAAAATTTGGTCTTTGTGGGGTTTTAATTCTAATGTTTCTGAGGAAGACTTATGTCCAACTCTTAATGAGATTTGGGTATGTAATTCTCCTAGACCTATGTCAACAATCCAACATAAGTAAGTTATTTCCAAACTCTTCTTAGCTGCAATGACAGATTTTTTTTTTAACAGGCTAGTTCACAGAAGGTTTGGGGTGGGGTAGAAGCACATGCCAATTCATGAGTCTCCTCTGGAAAAATCTTTTAATATTCAAGTATTTTTTCCATTTGCTGTGTTTTGAATTATTTTATCACAGTTTGGCAGTATGTGGGGAGAAGAACAGTATTCTGTATGGTATTATCTCCTGTGAAAAATCTGTATATGGAAGCACTTTAGCAATGTTGTTGTATTTTTGTCTCTGATGTCATGTTCGCGGAGGGTATTCCTCTTCATACAGAAGAAGTAAACAGAGACGTTCTGTACCTGCTTAATGTAGTAAGGATGATGAGCCACAAATTATGGGCTGTGGGCAAGATCCTCCCGTACTGCTTGTGGTACAGTAAATACAGCCATTTAAAATTGGTACCGGAGGAGAGAGCAAAATGTTGTTTGGGCGTCATTGCTGTCTGTGGGCTGCTAGAGCTTGTAGGCCACCAAACTAGAGCAACTATCTCGTGTTTTAGGCAGGTCTGGGATGTGTAAGAATGGGAGTTATGTAAATGCCTTAATTAAAGTTTGCCAGGGGGAAAAATGGGCTTTAAATAAAAGAACCCTTCTGAATCAACTGTCTTAGGCATGAGGATTTTTTTCCCCCTCTGTCAAAGCATATTTAATTGGCTTGTATACTCATGACTCACCAAATCACATATCCTGTTTATCCCGTTATTTCTTGTATCGGTCTGCTTTTTCAAAATGGACAAAAGGCAGGACACCTCTTTATGAGTCAGAAATCTCTTTGATGGTGTGTTTTGTTACAGTGTAAAGTAATAAAATTAAAAAGTTGTATAGAGTGGAAAATAAAATGTCGTTCTCAAACAAATGTAATGAAGTGAGCCTCGATGTTAATTTTGATGAAGATGATATGGTAGAAAATTATGGTGTAAATTAATCTTGAAACTTTGCTCTCTCAGATGCCAGCTTGAGAGTTCTGTCGTTCCTTCCCCTCACCCTGATTGAAACATATACTCCAAAGGCAGCATCTTTTTCTACCTTATAGCAATATGTGTTTTACACAGCTGGTACAGTTTTATTGTTTGGTCTTGCTGTTGGCTAGACTTTGTAGTGATTCATTTTTAAAATTTATCCTTCTCTCTCTAACATGGACCACAAAGATACTACACAGACAATGAAAAGCACACTGAAACCAAAGCATTATACAGCTGATCTCTGTATATAACTTAACTGCAGTTAAAGTGTGGGCAGGACAATTTTTGGAGCATGCTGCGAGGGTCTCTGCACAGCTGTATGATTTGTAAGGTGAATAATTCTGAGGCTGTGCCAAAGCAGTCGTTGTAAGCAGATGATAAAAGTGATGAAGGGAGAGAAAAGTGTAAAGTTCAGTTGCCTGTAACAAATATTGTAATAGTATAAGCATTAAGATTTGTTATTGACTTAAATTCTGTATTTTGGTCTCCAGTTGATCCATCCTCTTTACTTCCTGTAGGACATAGCTTTTCGTGGTTGCTGAGACTGATAAAAGAGATTTTGTATTCCTGTGCACCAGCAATGGGCTTGTGCCAGGGCCAGGTGTTAGACTCCCCCTGCTGAGGGCTGGATTCCAGCCTTAAATTGGTCAAACACAATCATAGGGTGTCTGGGGATCTCATGGTATCAAAATTTGTAGATTGCCAGCTTATCTCACAGTGGTGGTTTGAAACCCTAAATGATTTGTGTTCTTGAAATCTCAGGATGATATACCAAAATGAAGTTGATTATATTGCTTTCAAACCTCAGGTATCGTCACTGAAAAGGGCCTCCGAGAGGAGGTCCCTCCTGTTCTGCAGCACCATATACTGAAAGTAGCTTTGGAACTTCCTGCAAATAAATTTGCCTGGTTCAGAGTACAGGTAAGAGACTTCAAGGCAGATTTATGTTTCTTTTGCCTGTTGTCCTCAAATCTCTACATCCAGCTCTGCCTAGTTTTAAACTAGTCCCAGTCCAGTCATTTTAGGAGGTGACACTTTTGTAAAACCAGTAAGAATTACAGTTTTAACACTAGTGAAGAATCCCTTCTGAGCTGAAAAGTTGTTCTGCAAGGACAGAAATGTTTGCCTCCAGAAGAAGGCTGTACAAGCTTCCTTCAGCTCTTCTAGTCCTTAGAGAGGGGCAAGAGTGAGAATTTGCTGGTTCCCACTTGTCCGGAAAGCCTGAAATTTCAGACCAAGGAACTGAGCTGCTGATAGGAGCCATCCCACCCATTCCCAGGGAAGATTCTGGCATTTGTTAAGGCTGTCCCTCCTCTCCATGATTACTGGAAACCTTCAGGGCCTCTGCTCTCTTCTTTAATGCAGGCCTGTAAAGTTAGAGAGCTGTAGAGAGCCTTGGTTTTCATGTCTGGAGAAATGAGTGAGCCTAACTTTGGAGGAAAGCAGAGAGACCCATGGTGTTATGATTGTGACCCTGCTTTGTAGGAGATTTTCTGTCCTTTCCAGTTGGCCATAAAGGAAAACTGAGGAGAGTTAAGAGCAAGCAAAGGAAAACCTGGGAACAGGCAAAGAAGTTAGTGTTTCTTTGTGGCTTTACCCTTCTAGTATAGACAGGTTTTAACAGAAAAGATAAAAGCTAAATCTGGCTATGTTACAGAGGGTTACAGTTGTTAGACATCAAATGCAAGTCTGAGAAAAGCAGGGGAGGTGGCTGAAGGATCATCATTTCATGTTCACATAGCGTTCAGCGTCCCTGTGACTTGCATTGTTTTCGTATTTGGGGATCAGTCTTTTAAAGTATTATGTTTCTTATTCAGACAGGACTTGTAGGAAATCTGAATTCCTGGGGAGAACAGAAATAGAAGTAGGATGGATGACTGTGGAGGAAGGTGGCTTTATCGTGGACCCTTGTATTGGTGTTTCTGTTACTGCTCTCTCTTTACACCTTCCAAAAAACCATTGTACTCCATTTCCTGGCTCACTGAATGCAAAATAGTATGAATGATCCCATTCGTTTCTGGCCTTGGTATTTTTGGGCAGGTGTATAAAATAATATACTTGTATTACATACCTGCTTCAGTGCAACATAATCCTGGACAGTGTTGCTGTACCAGGGAAATTTTAATATATTTTTCTTCTAGGATGTTTCTGACACAGAGAAGGCATCTGGTGAAAAATCAGTATTCTATTTACTGATGAAAATGTTTGTTACAAGTAACCATTCTCATCTGAAGCTTTCAACCAAAAAACTGATCATCAAGGTAAGTGTTTGATCTGAAATACCAGGATATTCGCTATATGTCATTAATCTAAAATTTCTGGCTTCTAAAATTTTTCTTAAAGCTGATACCTTTACTGCATATTTGTGTGGCCAACAGTCATCCTTCCTGTTTTCTGTGACTGTTCTTGGAAATTGCTGTAAGATAACTACCTATTAGCTAAGTATTCTGTGAAAGTAAATGCTGTCAACTGAGTTTGCTGCAACAGTTGATGATATAGCAAGGAAAATGTCTTTAATGTTTGCCCACCCTCCCTAGGCTGAATTAAGTCTGATCCTGTAATAAACCAATGTAGTTTGTACCTGTAAAGGTCTTGACATTGATCGAGAAGAGATTGTTTTTGATCTTTCTTTTTTACCCTTGTTTATTTAATCTGTACTTCATCACTGTAGCCTTCCTAAAGCCTTAGCTAGTTTACTTTGGCCTTGCAAGATGGTCCTGCTTGTTACAGTCTGGTACAAGCTCTGATGCAAGGAGTACTTCTGTCTTAAAAATGAATTAAAACCACCTTCTGTGCATTTAAATAAGTTATCTGACTTTTCAGAAGTGCTGATCAACTGCAAATCTTATGAGGGCACCAGTGGCTGTCGGTTCTGGTATTGTTTTAAAACTGGGCATCTTTTAGGTATCTAAGTAGGAGTAGAGACCTACATTAAAAACAAACCCAACCAAACAACTGTACCCCCCCAAAAGAAAACCCAAAAAGCTGTTCGAAGGCCTGAACAGGGCTCCTCATGCAGTATCCCATGGTAATAGTGGCATACAAGTTTGTATACAGCTTTGTGCATTTAATTTCTGCATTTAGCTTCAGTCACAGGGTGCAATTGTAATGTGCAAACCACTACACCAAAGTTACAGTGATTGAATTAGGTTCTAGTTGCCCTTGATTCTCTGCAAGGGATTAAAGGCAGGTTAACTTTGTCTCACAGTAATGAATATCTCAATCAAAAGCTACTCAGTACAGTTTTTCTAGTGTATTTGGATTCTTTTGCTGAGTGGAGACGTGGGCTGTCTGACTCATTCTTGTTTCCTCTTTTAGACTCAGACCATTTCGTTTTCCCTGAAGAGAATACAGGAGCAGTGAGTTAGGGCAGTTATGTCAGCAGAAAGACTGCTAAGAATAGATGTTAATGAGTGTGTTTTGCTTATTTTTCAGCACAGTGCCATATAATTGGAAGGCATGTTTTTGGATTTCACATTCTGTTCCTGCCTGTTTTCATGAGAGCTGCAAGTGTATTTCTATTTCAAGACTCTGCCAAAAATAGTTAATTATTTAAAAATGAATCCTTTTTTCTTTTTTTTTTCTTTCTTTAAATGAATTATCCTGTCAGATTCGTGTAAGCAGCGGTGTTATTTTTGTAGCTGATGGTGGTGTACACAGAGTAAATGTAGAGCAAACGAGCTGTGATAGCTTCCTTTGTATTTTGTGTGTGTGGAAAAACAAAGGCATTCATCCCGCATAATTACAGTCATTTAATGTAGATGCCAGAGTTAGGAAGCTGGTCAAGGTTTCTTCTGTTGTTGAGAGTGAGGGGCAGGTGGTTCTACCACTGTGCAGTTCAAATCGCCTGTCATCTGGATTGTCCTTCAGACAGCCATTCTTCTTCCTCCTCCGCTTCTCCTTCCTCCTCCTTTCTTTCTTTTACAGATGGAGCATAGGGTCACCAAGTTCCTAATGTAGGCACCTCAAATAAGGGCCTGAATTTAGATAGTGGGAAAGTGGCCAAAAATTTCTAAGTGTCTTACTGCCTGTTATTTGACTGTGGTAAAATAGCGTCTACCTCACCACCCACAGCAACTGTGAGTATGCCTATGCTGCCTTTTGGACCTTGCTGTGGCCACAACCCACTGGTCGTTTATTTGACTGTTTACCCATCTGCCCTACTCTTTTAAGCGCAGGTAGATTTAGATTTAATTTAGCAGTGCATTTCCTTTCTATTACCTCAGTAGTTTTCAAAAGCCCCCCTACAGGCTGTTTTTAAGGGTGTGGTGCTTTTTGTTTCTTGCTGTAACAGTATAAAGATGTACAACCCTCTTAAAGCAGTATAGCCTGCTCCCCTGAAATTAAAAAAAGATTTACTAAGGTGGAGGGAGCAAACGCTGTGTCCAGGCAACTTTGACTTCAGCAGGGCTTGTGCTGACTGACTCCTGACAACAGAAGGATGTGACGTGGTTGGACCAAAAGTCCTTCTAGCCTTTATCCCGGCTCTTATCTTTGGCCGTGGCTTGGGGACACCTTCCTTGCCAGCGTGTGAGACAGCATTGTAGTAGCCCCCGTTGCAGGGGGCACATCTTGTGTTTCAGGCCACATGATGGGTCACGTCCAACATATAAGGCTCTTTTGCAGGCTGGGACCAGCGAGACGGATTAGCCCTGGCTGTGTCTCTGTACTGCAGCCGGCTCTCTTCCTCTGTGTCCCTGCACCGTAGGCCCTGAGCAACGACGTGGCAGAGAGGCTGCTGCAGTGAACAGCGCTGCGGGTTGCACAGTGGCCTCTGGGTCTGCTGCACACTGCCCTGGCATGTGCTGAAGCAGGTTCCTGTGCCCCGAGTGCTTGTAGAAGTCTTGTATTCCAGATGCATGGGAACGGATGTTCGTAGTGAGATCGCCATGTGCTCGCTGTCCAATCCAGTGAATAGCTGTTGGCAGCGTACTTGAATGGGGTGCATATGGGATCCATCCCATACACATGGTCACTGTGAGGGCAGGAACCAAGCAGATTTGTGCTGCAGACAGCAGGTGAGAGGAGGACAGGCTCTTAGAAGACAGGAGCAGAAAGAAGTTGCTCTCAGCTGATTTTCCCAGTTGTGAGAGAGTAAGCCATGTTTTGCCTCTTACTTTGGTCATTCTTAAAGCCCTTCTTTCTCTGCCCCAGGACTGCTTCCTGCCCTTTTCCGACAGAGCCTGTGTGTGTCTGGCCGAGCTCAGCAGGTTTCAGTCGTCAGCTCCAACATAGTCATGCCTCACTTCTTACTGCTTTTGCTCAGAAAGCAGTAAGCAAACAGCTGTGACGAAGACACTAGGCCTTGGTCCTAGTTAGGCTGAGGTCAGATGGTACAGTCTTGGGAGATTTTGTTTTAAAAAATGCATTCAGTTTTACCCTCTGTTACACAGTTAGAGTGGCCCTGGTGAGTGGGAATGAGGCCTTTTGAACTGTGAGGGTGAGAATGACAGATATTTCTTTTCATAAACCTGCTCCTCTTTTTTTCTTTCCAAGAAGAAAACATGAAGTTGCTATATAAAAAGACCTGTGCTTTTGGGGGGTTTTGTATTTAAGTTGGTTTTGGGTTTGCTTACCCCCCCGTTTGGTTTTCTGAACAGGTTTTACATGACAGCGGAGTGTTTGAGTACACATGGAAGGAACTTTCAGTTTGGCTGGAACACTTGGATAATACAAAAGAAGACAAAAAGGAAGCAGTGATTCAATTTTTGGAAAGGGTAACAACTGTTCAAATTAGCTGGATAAACAATGCCAAGAATAGCATTAATGGAAACTAATTATTTTGCTGCTATTGTTGAGAAACCTGTTAAAGATCAGTGAATGAACTCTGAGAAAAGCAGTGTTTGTAATTCTTTATACAGAGTTGACATCTTTCTTGTCTTGGGTGGGAGGACAGTGAAATGATTTGGAGGAAAATTAAATCCAGAAAGATAAGTTGTTATTACAGCATTGTTGATATAAGAGTAGAGTGTTCTGTGTGTGGGTAGCTCTTATCTCCTCTTTATGTGGCAATATCTGCCAAAATTATCAGACCTGAGTAAATTGTAATCTTTGACAAGAAAAGTTTACATTTCCTGTTTACTTTTCAGGATGTTAAATGCCCAGTGCTTCCTTTTCGTTGCAGTCTCCCCAGGGACTCAGTCTGTGGTAGTACTGCAGGTGCGAAATTGCAGTGGACATTTCTTTTTCCATCAAACCCAGTGTCCCATGTACAGCAGTAACCATAGGCAGATTCCTGCAGAAGTATGTGGAAGCTGTCCTCCTAAAACTTTCCCAGCTTCCAACCACTTCTAGAGCATAGTCTTTCTTAACAAGATATGGATCCTGTAGACTTAACAGCCTGTGCACTTTATGTTTCTCTCTCAACCTTTGTTAACAGATCCTGTTGAAACTGGTGACAAATCCCTATCCATATACAGATAAAGCAGCAGAACTTGTTCAGGAGGCCAGTATGCTCCAAGTTAATACGTTTAAACAAGACTCTGATAACGTCAGCATCCCCATCTCTCACATTGACGGTACGTGGCGATTCCCTCAACAACAGAGAATTCCAAGACTTTATGCTAAATTTTCTAGCCCTAATCTGCAAACTGACGACTGATAACTATGGAAATCCTGCTTAAGTAAGGACCTACAGGATTCGGCCCTCCAGTTGTATTTAGTGTCAGAAGTAGAAGCCTGAATTGCAAAGTTATCACATTACCCCCAAAATTGATTTCTGATGCAGTTACGCTGTTTTAACAGTATTTTAAATCTCTCTTCAGGCTTCTGCAGCAGTATTTTCTAACTAAAATGAAAACTATTACAGTTCGTCTCCCCGGGGCTGCCCATATCTGTTCATCCAAGAGGAAGGGGCTGGGATACCCAGGGAATGTTCTTACCCCCAGGCACACAGCTGGAATTTTGCTGCTCCTGCTCTCTGGGACCAGTCACAGCCCTAGTGCAGACAAAATCAAAATTCTGCAGATGTGGACACTTGGACAACTTACCATGTGCTAGCTGTTCTGCTATAACAGTCCATGCGTAGGATTTTGCAGTACATAAATGTAAGATAATTGAGGTAGTTTAACGCTTGGTACCAGATGGATAAGTTGCCTTGAGTTGACTGTATTACAGAGATGTAACGTCAACCACAGAATACGTGGTATCTTCTTTGTATGTTAAAGCTGGTTTTGACTCTTTCATGACCAAGATTTGGTTCTCTGACTGTATAGAGCTGAGGAGCTCTTCAAGGACTGCTCAGAGTGTTCTTTTAATGGGGAAATGGTTGCTTCCTTCATACTTCCTCATACTCATTTCCTGTCACTGTTATTCTCTGATCATCTTTACCTACCTAATGCCATAAAGATAGCAGTAGGCGATGCACCTCTTCCCTTCCCTTGCTTCTGTCAGCTGGAGAGCAATGTTGAAAGGCAAAAAGTAAAGTTAAGCACACAGTAAGGGGCAGTGATTTTTACAGTTGCACTTAGTGTGCACATTGCTAGACAAATGTGTCTTTCATCCTTTTTTCTGCTTTGGGAATTCAGAAGCTGCCTTGTATTCCTGAAGTGTTGGATTCTACCTCCATTATTTTCCAGTTAGTCTGAATCATCTGCTTACATTTTTTTCTTCACTTAATAGATGTCCTGGATATGGTGGATGTCCTAGTTGAGGGCAGTGATGACTTAGAGGAAGAAATTGGGTCCACTTTAAACGAAGACATGATTATCCAAACATTTCCGTTCAGTGCTATTGTCCCTGCTGCATTAGAAGCCAGGAATATACTGTTGCTTCAGACTGAAAATGGAACAGGTACAGAATTTTTTGTTTCTATACGTATGTGGGATCGTTCTTACCCAGTGAGCTCCTTGGGACATTTTATTATCTTCATTGCAAGCGGAGGTGCAGATCCATGGAGTTCCCTGCTCAAGAGAGGCATTAAAGCTTATGAGGTGCTTCTGTCCTTTTTTCCTGACCTTAAAGAAGCTCGCTCTTGGTTTCTAGAGTGGGGAAAATAGATGGAAATGTAGGCGTTCTATAAACTGCCGTTTGACTCTAGGGAGCTTCTACTGTGGGGAAAACAAACTTTCCCAGGTTAGAAAAAGAGAGCCCACCTTTCCCCTGTGAGATGCAGGGAAGTGAAGGAGGAGAATGACCCCAGGCTCTAAGCACGGTATAGAGGGGACTGAGGAGCAGTTCAGAGACACTGTCCCCTGGACGGACAGTCTTGGCCTGGAAGCAGTTGCGTGTCAATGACTGAGTGGTTTAAGCACAGAGCGTGCAGATCATGAGAGAAAGATGGTTTCAGTGACTGTGGGCAGCTGTTCCGCTGAGACCAGTCAGTAGGAAAGAGAGGACAGGACTGTTGGATAGAAAATGGATGCGTTTTCCAAAGAAAAATTCTTCAGAGATGAAACTCCAGGGGTGAATGTTGCAAAGCTCTACCACCTCCTTGAGGAAAGGATTTGGTGGAGTGGGGAGTCACAGGGGCAGCAGTTGGCCTCAGAGCAGGATTTGCCAATTGCACAGCACCTCACTAAGTCCTGTGTATATTTGGCTATTGAGTAGCGTGTGGGGTGGGACCGAAAGTCCCAGTTCTGAAAGAAAATCCTCCATATCTAACCAGTGCATGTTAATCTGGGTGTGTTCCCCCAGTACAAATCAGTTCTCCTCTTGGGTGGTGCTTGGCTGGGGTCCTTATCCATCAAAATACAGACAAGTTTAGCATAACACAGTAAAGGCAGAGTTAGTTTTTTGCTTGTCTGGAAGTAAACAGGCCAACCTGAGCATGTATCTTAAAGTGGGGTGATTATTTATGTGAACAAGGACTGCTGTAGAAGAGTATTTTTCCAGATACCTCAGTGGGTCAGGAACACTTGTCTAGCTCGCCACAAACACCTTTTAATCCTATTCAGTCCTTTTCTAAATGATGCTATATGGCCTGTTGCCCAGGTTTTAAGGAAGGAGGGTTGCCCTAGTGTCTGTGCTCATGCAGATTACTTCTATCAACAGAAGTTTCTTTTTTTTATTTGCTTATCTAGGAGCACAGGTCGTAGAGTATCTTGTTGCTGTTTTCACTGACCTCCTGCACTCTCAGAGAGAACCCCTCGCCCTCTGCTTGATGTTCCAGCTCTACGATAAAGATCTGCAGTCCCTGAAAGTTTCTAAGTATCCTCAGCTCTACCGATTTAACCGGTACTATAAACTCTGGATACCCCAGCAGTCTCGGGAAGCTGTGGTATGGAATACCTGAACTCACTTGAATGCTTGAGCCAGTATTACTATAAAACCTCACAGTCTGTAAAGGTTACATTTTCATCAGAAAGTGGGTTTACATTAAGCTGACTCTGTATTGCTTTTTGATGATATTGGGACAAAAATTTACTCAAGGGTTGTTTTTTTTTAATGACACAAGAAGTCTGTGCTGTGGGTGGGAAGTGAAGCCAGGGCTCAAGGGTTGTACACAATCACCCAGACTACAGCTCCTCATCAGGCAGAGTGTAGCGTAATGTATGATGTGGCCCAAGGAGACAGTTTACAGTGGTTGGAGTTCTCCCAGGTGTGGATTGGGATTGCATGGACCAGCTGTGCTGGGGGTTGCTGTGTTTTTCTGTTAACCCAGCAGTGACCATGTACGGATTTGCAGTGGGACACCTTTGACTAGCTCTGTGATAGCAGGACTGTACATGTATGCTCCTGGAGCTTCGGTCCTGCTTTCAGCACAGAACTAATTTCAAAACAGAGGTAGCGAAAGAAAGTTTCGATTCATACTCATCTTCAGTTTCCTTTTATGGTTTTTTTTTCTATTTTAAACAGTTTAAAAAATGCAAAGAGGTATGCAAAGAACCTGCTGTGGCCTTGGATTCTGTATTTACCACTTTGCTAAAGACAGCCTATGAGAGAGGAAGCAGTACCTTACTAGAAGATGATATCCAGAGAAAATTGAGAGACTTGGCTTCCCAGCTCCCGTGTGAACAGCTTTTGTTAGGAGTAAAGCATGTGTTGCTCTACCTGAAATCCACAGTGGAGAACTTTGGCAGTGTAAGAGCAATATTGTGATGATATTGTGGGTTTGTTTGTTTTATTTTAGTGCAGCAAGTACAAATGACTTGGCTGTTAAAACTTAATGATTCAGTTCTGCAGGTTTTTCACATACTTGGCTCTCACTGAGGCTATAAAGCACCAAACCTGCACCTAATTTGTAAATAAATGTTTGTGCTTGTAATTGTTGAGGAGACTTGGATTTACTTTGCATGGGTTACCTTACTGATCCGTGCATAGTGCAAATAAACTCCAGATTGTAGTCTAGCTCCTGGGTTTCCATAAGAAGCCTCTCCAGAGAGTGAAATACATTGGCATGTGTTACGCCAAAAGTCACAGTATAGATGAAAATCTATAAATACTTATTTGGCACCCTGAGACTTTTCTTAGAATAAGGTTTCTATAGATGGGAGTGATTCCTTCCACAGAAAAGGTTGGAATCTAGGAAGTTCTTAGTTGATTTCTGTTCCTGTTGGATAATTATCCTTCTGTTCCCATCCTTCTCTTTTCTCAAATTTGTTATTTTCACAGCTTAGTAAAACTTTTGGTCCTCGCCTTGTTGACCTTTATGTGGACCTGCTGAGCAGCTTGTTGTGTCGAGGAAGTCAGATAGAGTTGGATAATCAGCAGAAACGAGAAGAGTGTCAGACTGAATCAGATCTCTTTATGGATGAGGAATCTCTGATTACAGAGGAGTCTTCCAATGACAAGGTAACAAATCCCTTGATACACAGGCCAGAAGCTTACCTGTTAGCAAACTTTGATTTGATTTCTTCTCTAGGGAAACAGTCATAAGTTTTGCTGAACCATTAATTAAAGAAAATTATCTTAAATATGAATGATTTTTGAGCACAAATTATGTTGATACATTTTCACCAATCACCAAAACATGGAACTGGCTAAATGTGACAGAGAACAGGGGATCTAGTAGGGATCAGGCTTTATGAATGCTGTGACTTGATAATAGTCATGAGGATTTCATTTAGGATTAAAGTGTGTCTGTCACATGCTTGCTGTATAAGGTCTTGAATAGGGTTTTACTGCTTTGTAGAGGCATTACTATAGCTTTTGCCAGGTTCTCAGAAGGGCAGGGAGTTGTCGTACACTCTGTATTTTACAGAATTGTGTTGAATGGAAACAGGTTGTTGCAGAGAGATGCTGTTAAGGTCTAGGAGGAGGACTTACAAACTTTGAGCATGTGGTCCAACAGTTACAAAACTACTGTCTTGAGATTTGGCCAAGCTGCATCATCCACAGTCTCACCCCTGAGCTCGAATACAGTCAGGAGAGGTCCTGACAGAGATCACTCACTTTTGCAGACGAAATTGTATTCCCTAAGCCCTGTGTAAAGCCTGGTTATGAAAATTACATACTTGGAGGAGTGAATTGTTGCCCCCTTTTCATCTGTTCTGTGGATTTGTGGAGATTAGAATGGAATTGTATTGACAAACCCCACAATATACAGTTTTCCCCTGGAAATGTGCTTAGACATGTGGAGAATGTTGAGTGAAGGCATGCCTCCCCCATCATAAGTGTTGGAAGAATGGTATTTATGTGATTGTAATTCATTAATATTTTTCTCCTCTGACCAGTTAATAGACAATTTCATGTTCAGTAGTTGTAATAAACGTGCTCTGGAAAATAGCCAGATGAATGATACTTGTTTTTCCTTCCCCCAAGCTATAGTTGCCTATTCAGTGACATTGTTACAACCATTCGTTACAGACACTAGAAGATGCGCTCATGTTGATTTTCCGACATCCAACGCTGGAGAGTTGGTTCCTGGCTTTAGAACAACGTTCTCTTCCTCAGCACAGTTTAAACCCTGTCACTGTGAAGCTCCTGTCGGCTCACCTCAATTCTGGTGTGCTCCAGCTGTTGAAAACAGGTGCCCCGATGCTGCAGAGCATGGATCACAAGCATGTGTTATTAAAGTATTTTGAAGTTATCACAAAAAGTGTCTTGAAAGAGCTCCGGGCTGTGGGCAAAGACACAAGCCAGGTCTCTCCCAAGAAGTCTCACCAGGTGGAGGCTCTGGAGGAGTTGCACGTATACATGGCTGCAGCTCAGCTGAAGGAGATCACTTTAACCATGCTGCGACTTCCTGAGATGAGCTTGACTACTCAGAATTCT
Organism: Pluvialis apricaria; assembly: GCA_017639485.1. Classification (NCBI taxonomy): domain Eukaryota; kingdom Metazoa; phylum Chordata; class Aves; order Charadriiformes; family Charadriidae; genus Pluvialis; species Pluvialis apricaria. The sequence continues at coordinate 105,272,754 of CM030007.1, forward strand.
GAAAAATCCCCTAAAAAAGGGAAACAATTAAGTTTCTACGGACAGATTTTGGTGCAGCTCCTCACAGAGAGCTACCAAAGGCAGCCCCAACGAGGAGAACTACTGCTATCCACGGAGCATATTAAAGCTTTGGGGATGTTGATGTCAGCATCAGCCAGCAAAGATTTGGAGAAAGTTTTCCTTCAGGCTCTTCAAAGCGAGCCAGTCCTTGCACACGCAGTCAGCGTAGAGGTGCATGTTCACTGCCTCAACCAGAGGTCGGAAACCTCCCTTGCCATTGTAGGCATGCTGATAAAACACTGTAGGACTCACCTGCTGCAGTTTGAGCTGTGGTGTCTGAGCAGTGTCACTGGAAAGTACCTCAGGAAAAACATGGAGAGCTTTCTTCCACTCATTAACGTGTATTTGCAATGCAGAGACCAGTATGATTTCACCCGACCTGCCACAGGTAAAGTCACAGCTGATACCTACTTGTGATTCGGGAGGCCACATTCCCAGTGTAGCTCTGCTGCCCTTGAAGTCTTGGATCCTCCACGCAATAAGTAGAGGTGATAAAATTTACAGGTCTAACTTGTAATGATTGTCTTATAAGTACCTCTGCAGCATAAAAGGTAAAGAACTGTAGTGAAGGTTGACTGTTAAAGTACTCTTACAGTTGCTGTTGCCCAGTTTTCTATTTTGAAGCCCTTATTTAATACTTAGTGCATGTGGAAATCTGTCTTCATGCTTATCTTGGTTTGGTATAGGAGTTAAAAACTTTTTCTTGAGCATAGATAGAACTCTATCTGGTGAGTGGAATACCATAGCCATATGGTTTTGCAGAATGTAAGCTTTCACTTTTACAAGTGTAAGAGTCCAAAACTTTCTTCTGAAATAAATCTCCAAATGTAGTTTCCTACAGTAATGCCTTCCTAAGCTGGCAGTCCAAAACTTTCCAAACCAACAGCAGCATTAAATTGACAAGACTGTTAAATTTTCTTCTGGCAAAACTACGAGTTAGGATCCAACTCGACAGAACAGGGTCACTTTGATTTCATTTCTCTTATTGCATAGAAATGTGAATACCAACAGAAACAGGCTGACTGTAGCTGTTGGTGGAGAAGGCTAGCTCTATCTAGGAGAAGTTCAAGTAGTGAAAAGATGGTGTCAGTACACAGGAAAGTAGAGGAACATTTAAAGAACTAAGCCTTTCTCTAGCACCTAGAGGACACCAGTGGTTTTGTGCTTGAACGCTAGAAGGGGAAACTGCTGTCTGACTGACTTGATTTATAAGGTATCTGTTAGCTGTCTGTTGATGTGAGAGAAAATTTCCTTTGAGCCCAGGGTCAGAGACCTGCTAAGATTTCATTCTTCCTGAGATGCAAGGACAAGGCCTCTTATCAGGAAGCTGTCCCTCTTTTGAAGGTCTGCATTGTTTGCTTGTGTCTGATCGTTTCAGCTGTGTGCAAGTGGTTGTCTGGTACATATGCTAAATACTTCCTAATGGTGCTATGGAGCAATACAGAGTGCGCTTCTCTAGCACATTAGCAGTGACTGTAGTGTAATTTCCTAGAAACTAAGTAATCTGGAGCTTGATTAGAAAAGTGATTTGGGATTTTTGTAATTATAAGTCTATTGTTGCTTAACACACTTAGATGGTGAAACCTGTGTCCCCTGCTCTTTCCCAACAGTTGCCTTAGCTGTTATACCTGTCTTGAGGAAAGCTCTGTGGAAGGAGCTCTGCAGTGTATTTCAAGACACAGAAGCATCGCATGAGACCACTGTGAAACTGCAAGTTCTTTCGAAGTTGTTGCCATCTTCAGAAAGCAAAGGGCTGCGAAAGCTTATCGACCAGCTTCCTGCTGCTCTTGAGAAAGCAGAAAATAATGAGAGGTAGGCAAATCCAGTTCTCGTGTTTCAGAACTAGGTTTGTCCCATAAAGCGTTGTGATAGGTATGCATGAATGCAAATATTGCGAACAATAATAGCATCCTCTCCTCAGAGAATCTGTCATTTCAAAGCTTTGGCAGCAAGACATCTTTGGCATATACAAAAAGCATGTTATAACATTAAAAAAAAAATAAATATCTTTCTGCAGTTGGACAGTGGCAGATGCCATATCTAGAGTGCTTGAAAACTCTGAAGAGCTGCATTCCTGGAGGAGACGCCTGTTATCAGCCTGCATGAAGGGGTTAGTTGTCATGTACAACAGCAGCAAAGAAGGCGGCAAGCAAGAAGTGGAGAGGTCCATGCTGCTGAGGCTAGAAGAATTGTTGGTGAGACTCCTCTATCTGCGTTGCCAGAATGTGACTGTGTGCATGTATGTTATTGTGCTCTTGTACCTTGGGTAAGTAGAGATGGGACTTTATTTTTTGTTTTATAGATTGTGGCTTCTGTGGGCTTCTAATAGCTTTTACAGAGTTAACTTAGTCCTGCTAATCCTTCATAAGAAGCAGTTTTCAGTTGTTCATGATGATGGCTTTCTGCTAACAGTCCCCTTAGAAAATCAGAGTTTGAGGTGTTCAAAGGTTGCCAATGGATGTTTTTATTAAGAAAAAAAAAGCGATAGAGACACTTCTGACAAGACCCACCTGCTGTGCCCTCTGAAGTCTGTGGCAGAAATCCTGTTGATCATAGAAATCTGGGCTTTGATCATAAAGAACACTACTTGATGATTCCCTCTGTACTACTGTTTGTTTTGTATTTCAGTAAGGTAGGTGGATCCATGCAAGGCATAAAAATGAAGGTTTCTGCAGGCAGTAAATGCCTTTGACCTCTTGCTGGTTTCTGGTGAGATTCCCTTTTAGTACATGATTGGTTGTACAGGATGGGAGTCTTGCAGGACCTGAGGGGCCACTTCATAATATTCATCTTGATGGTGTTTGCAGGCCTGACAAGGGTAGCACCTACCATTACTGGGACAGCTGGCACGTACAGCTGTCAGTCTTCTTAAAACTAATAGTTGTTTATTGTGGTTTATAGCACTTCAGGGAAGATCAGTTTTTGTAAATAACATGTACACCCAGACACCCCTGTTTGCCACGTGCAAAGTTTGCTTAGCTTAAACACATTGTAGGTACACAAAAACCCCAGTACATGCGTCTCTTGCTTTGACTTGCTGACTTTTTATTCCTTTCACACTTTGGAAGTGTGAAGAGTTTAAGATTCTGGGTTTTTTGGTGCCTACAGATCAGCTTGCTTTTTAATTACATACAGTCCATATGCTCCCTTGATCCCAGGACCAACAAAACAAGACTTGCAGTTTCATTTGAATGAGGAGGTAGGATTGTTGTATCCAAGAGCTTTCTTCCCTGTTATGCTTTGATCATCCCACCTGAGTGTTTGGCTTGCATGTTGTTGGTGTGTCTGTTGATCAAAAACTGCTGGTCTTGATGATCTGTAGAAGCTGTATGTGCTAAATGTAAACAATCTGTTTCTATTTACTACATGCTCAGCACTTTGTTGAAGAAGTGGACCCAGATGACTGGTACAGCTTTGTGAAGACAGGACTCAGGTAAGTAATTTTGAGATGCACCAAGGGTGCTGTAGGAGGTACAGTTCTGTTCACTTGGCCTTGTCCTGCATTTTACTGGAAACACCCTGTCTCCCTTGAATTCAGTCAAATTTGGTGGTGTTCCTTGTTTCTCAGGGTGCACTTTATGTCGCATCCACTGGCTTCATTGGAGCCTGAACCTGCACAGCTGCAGGCAGATTTGGATTTTGTGCTCCAGTTAGCACAACTAACATAGCTAACTGGATAGCTGGACTAGCTTCTTTTCAACTGGTATAAAGAAGCTTTATGCTCATATAACTTCTTTTCTTTTTATTTAAGATATTTCTTAAATACTATTCATATGAAAACAGAATCAGATCTTTCACCTTTAAATTTAGACCATTTAAATAAAGGAAATAAAAAATAGTTTAGGATAATCTTACCTTCTGTGGAGGTAGAAGTGTTAATCTGAAGGGTTGCTGTCTGAAGGGTTAGTAGGCAAAATTTTAATCCTTTATTAAGATCAGTGCAGCTGCAAGTGTGACTGTTTATTTTTTTTATAATTAAGATACCAGTATAGCTTAAAGATACTTAAAACAGCTCAGTGCAAGAGGTTCATGTGTGTTCATTTTTTTTTAATTTATTTTGGTGTTATTAAGTTTGCTTTCTTTGCAAAGTTTTCATTTCTTAAACAGATTTTTTTCAAGCAGGTTTCTGTGGGTTTGGTTGGGGTCTGACTTTTCTGTGATCCTTGCTTCTAAAGGTACCGCTACAGAGATGAAGCATTTTTGAAAGTCCTGAACATTGCTATTCAGTTATTATACAAGAAAGAATCCTCACTTAGTCAGAGATTAGTCAAGCTCTCCAAACTTCACATGATGGTCACGCAGCACTCTCTATTTTTGTCAGCCATACTGAGGTCAAGAGAAGAAGATGGCGTGAACATCCAGACAAGAGGTATTTTTTTATCATCTTCTTCCCTTTAACTATATTTAGTAATCTTGTCTTTCTCTCATTATATTTTATCCATCCAGTAACCTGTCCACCTACATATACTTGCAGAGCTATTAAACAATTCCAGAATATTAGCATTTACTTTTAAATTCTACCTCTACTTGGATCCAAATGTTGCATTCATTTTATGGCTGCCAGTTTTAAACACTTATGTTTTCTAAAACTACTGAAAAGGTGGGTTTGGGGTTTTTTGTTTGGTTGATTTTAAACCCTGTTGAAATCTTGAATTGATTCTTTTGGTTTCTGTGAGGCTGTTAGTGTAAAATCACTTAGAAGTGCAGATAGGTTCATTTAGAAACATATGTGACATTTAAACTTATTTTAAAATAGGTTGATACGGAAGACTTTAAGTAGATTTTGCAAGTTGTATCACAAATGTCAATTTCATTGGTGTGTCTTTGATATTGCAACCTTTCACGAGGAATATCCTTCCATGAGTAATATAAATTGGGTGCTAGTTCTTGTGTTGGATTGGCTTTGTTTCTTCGTCTCTGCCAACTGAAGTACTGCCTGACCTTGAACCAATCATTTAATCTACCTACACCTCAGCTTTTCCCCACCGTACAGGGCTTTGAGCTTCAAAGAATCAATGAGCAATATGTGAACAAACTTTAAATTTGTAAATCACCTGAAAAGAGAAAACAGCTCTTGTGAAGTCACAAATTTAGTGAAATTAAAAATAAGTAATAGATTTTACTCCATACTATGTGCGTTTAACCTTTTGAATGTATTTCTGTAGAGCAGCAAGATCGATTATTTGAGGCTAACTTCAATAATTCAGAAACTTGGTGTCAAGAGTGCATTCATACAGGCTGTTGTCTTTATGATCTGTTTTGTTTTGACATACATTTTATATTCCTGTAGATACTAGGGGAAAAAAGCTGTGCTTTTTCAGGTACTTGGAGTAAAGAAATCTGGATTCAGGTCTTGAGTCTGCCATAGATACCCTATATGCCTTTGAGTAACCTGATCACTTATTTGATCTGTTTTCCAGCTAGTTATAAAATAAAGGTGGATAACTTTTGTACACTCCAGGACAGAGTTCCTGTAGCTTGCTAACAAATTGGATTCTGCAGTGATGACCCCTGGCTAAATGCATAGCGTAGAAGCATTTTGATAAGTTACTGCAGCTGGGGTGTGAACTTAGGAGTTCTAGCTGTAACTTCGAGTAGTCTGGGGAGGTTGCTGGGATATCTGCCTTTACTCTGTGCAACTCCTGAGCTAATTTAAGATGCCTTCCTGGGAGAGGAGGGAGCTGCAGTAAGGTAGGATAAGGGATAGCACTTCTTTTTAACCAGAGAGCAAATGTGTACACATGGAAAGTTTCTGCAGGGTAATATGCCACATTGTGGACCTCACCTCACAGTAATATTTGTGTGTCCAGCTTGGAACCACTGTTCTAACTTCTTCAAAAAGAGTTGTTCCACTTGAATTAAATGCATCATAATCATCCTTTAGTGTAGCTGGGGAAATGGTTTTTGGTATTTATAGAGCTAGATCTTGATCTAAAATGTACAGTACTGTGTGTGCATCTATTTAGAGAGGGTATATGTGTGTAGGTGTATTTATATATGCACCATCTAACTGAGAGAGCAACAAAGCTAAAGCTGTGTGTTTATTTCAGAGGCCTTGGTGGATATACTGCTGACAGTTGTGAAACTCAGCCCTTCTCTCTGTGAGAGCAGTCACCTTGCTGTGTTGCTGGGTGCCTACGGGGCTACACTGAGTGCTGTAGGTAAGTGTGTTAGCCTGGGAAAGGTAATTCCTACTAGATCTGGTTTTCATCTTCATAGGTGACTGACTTTGGGGTTCATCTTGGTTTTTTAGATCAGAAGATACTGCTGCTGCTTCGGTTATATGAGAAGAATAATCAAAGTCTTCTGAGTTCCAGGTAAGCTGACCACCTTCCTTTGTTCGACTAACTACACACAAATAAGCAGTCTCACAACTAGTGTTTTTCCAGGGTCTTACTTTTAACTGAGATAAGCAGTGAGCAAGGTCAAACCTAGAGGTGAATGTTGCTTTTAGACACATTTTTCCCATGTATTTCCTATTCTTAACGTAATTCTTGTGTGTTGCCCAAACTTTTGGGTGTGTCTGGGTTGGGTGAGGGACTGTCTGATTTCACTAGTCCCTGACTCTCTATAGTAAGAACCCACTCTAGGGATTTCGTCACAGATGAAGGCCAAAGCACGAGTTGCTAGGGTAGGATTCCTCCCCCTTCCCTGTTCCCTTGGCATACAGGATTCATACAGCCTTTCCCCTTTTCAATGATCTTGCCCCTGTATGTGTGATACTTGGCTCTGCTGCTTTGCTGGAGAGGAGAGGAATATGCCAGTGGAGGAGTGAGCATATAACCTCTTGCGTGAACACATGTATTGTTAGTTTTGGGGTACTAACGTGGTATCAATGTCTTCCTTGTCTTTCACCAGTCTGAACGGTAGCTTTCCTTATAGCGCAGCCTTGCAATACATCTATATGCTTCATAAGAGAGAACCGTGTATTGTACAAAATAATCAAGTTTCTTTTCAGGCCCTGTGCCCAAGCAGTCCACAGGGAAGTCTGTTGGTAACAGTTCGTTCTTACAGACATTGGTGGTTTTGCTCTGCCTTGCTCAAATGTGCTTTTCTGTCTTTGAGGTATGGGCATAAATATTAACAGCAATGCAAGAGCACTGGTTCAGGCAGCTGGAGCTGGACAGGACTCTGAATTAAGAACCTCCCTTAGCTTTGTCTGAGAATATAGATAATCCTTGCAGCCTGCGAAGAGGGGCAGGAAATGAAGGTTCTTGTTAGCACAGAATTGAAGTGGCTTCCAGAAGGCAGGGCTCTGGCACTAGCTGCATCTTGCATAAATCTTTACTGAAAGTGTTTGCAAATGGGAGGGTGTTACGCAAGGAGGAGACTGATCTCCGAGGTAGTTAGGTCTCGAAACTTTTGTAGGCTTTTTAAAGGGAAAACAATTTCATACTGTAACCTGAAGTGAATTGGTAGCAAGACGCTTGGTTAGACTTGATCCCGGCACTGAAGGGTTTGAGTGAATATAGAGAACGTTCAGGAAAAGTGCTGTACGTGCAACCCAGCAGAGCCCAACTTGTGTCACAAATGGGAGAGCCTCCAGGTTCTGGGTGGTAAGAAGCCTAACACCATCCCTTCAGCTGCCTCACTGACAGTAAGGCATGCTGCTGGCAGTACCCACATAATAAATGACAGTATCAATAGCACTTAAAGCACAATAGCAAAGTAAGTGGGGTCTAAGGAGCAACTCGTAGGAGGAGGGTAAGGATTTATGTTCTACTGAACCGCAGTGATGCTGGTTTGAAATACCGATTGTGTTTGAGACAACCTTGTCTGACCAGGTCTTGATCACTGCCTCTTCATGCAGCTGCCATCATACTTACCTGCATTTATAGCTTAAATAAAACATTTTTTTTTTTTCTAAGTTCTGACTTGGATTATCAGGGTAGGAAATAGTTAATGAGACACCCTCAGACTGAATTTGAAAAGCTTGTGGATGGATGAAAAAGGTGTTGCCAGGGAAACGAGTTCTGGTTTCAAGTTCCCACAGGATAATAAGTACAAGTGAAGGGAAAATTTAAATACTAATTTATATCCTCTGTAATTGCTTTTCACTCAGTGCTAACAGTCTGTTGACTAATGCTTTTACTTTTAACAATGTTTAAGGATCCTGCTATGGGGTCCAGCTGCTGTGGAGCATCACAAGACTTGCAAGAGTCTAGGGAAGTCACTATGGCAGCAGCCAAGCATGGAGGAGATTCTGTGTCTGCTAGATCGAGAAAAGATGATGAAGACAATTCTGTCTTTCCCTCAGCATCGCCGTCTTCTGTCATCGCAGGTGCTTTGGTTCAGACTGGTGAATTATACTTCTTTTGATGTAGAAAAAGAGCCTTTCACTTTAGTAATTTCTTTCTTGCATTCATGTAATACATTGCAATTTGTTTACTCTAAGAGAGTAATTTAAATTCATAGGAGGGCTGGAATTAATTACTTAGGAGCACTTTTCAGATGAATTGCAATATATGGACCACATCTTGTTGGCAGGTGTGATTATGTAGCATTGCAAAGATTGCTATGTATAAGTGAGACTCAAGTTTGGGTCTCGTGACACCACTGGATTCACTGACAATGGGCTCTTCAGTCTTTCATACAGTTTGCTAATATCCTTCTATACCCATTTGTGCTAGTCAGAGGAAATTTTGGAATCCTGATAGTGAAAGCCAGATTTAAACACAAGCATGTCTCACCCTGCGTTGTATTGTATTTTGCAAGGTTTAGTATCAGTTCCTTTATAATGGGATGAGGTGGTTGGGGAAGTTTTGAAACCAAACTGGAAATTGGTGTTGTTCTCTACAAATACTGGTTTGCTTTTGGTTTCAGGAGGTACAAGAGTCGCTGTATAGAGATGAAAGTGTCAAGAGTCTTGATGACTTCTATGATCCTTGTTTTCTACTTCAGCTCTTTAGTGAACTGACCAGACCAGGTAAAGTGAACGTTTCTCTTCAATATTTAGTGTCATTTGCATGGCTCCATCTGTAGCTCTGTTACTTTTGATCTAACAGCTAATGCTACAAAGACATTTGTGCCTGGCTTTGGAGAGAAGAAACATATATCATAAAGTCTTTTTTAAAGCACTTGTCCAAATAATGCAACGTATCTTGTGAAATTTGGCTACTCAGAAATAGAGCAACATAGCAGCAAACGGGTGTTCCTGTCAAGCTGCTCTTGTCCAGATGACTAGGTGCTCCCTCATAGCTCTTTTAAATGTAGTGGGTTAACCCTATGTAGAGAGATTGATTTGCTTAAGGTGAGGAGTGGTTTTTAAACTGGAACTGAGAACAGCTTGGAAGAGACAAAAAGTAGACAAAGATTTGTTCTCTGATCTATTGAACAGCATCGTGTATATTACAAAAAACAGCACAATGTAATTGTAAAATAGCATGAGGGATCAGTAGAGACTACTCCTCACTGGAAGGTTGTATTTTTTTCTGGTGAATGTGTAGATCTGTGTTCTGCATCAGCTATGGTGTTACAGCAATGTGATGAGCAAAACCGGTGTGAGAGGGATGGTACCTTCTGCTGCTACATGCAGTGATACCTGCATGCTACCGGCAGCTGATAGGACTGCTATGATCTGAGGCTGCTTTGTGGCTGAGTTTTTGGGAGCAGTGATAGTCTCCTTTCAGCCATGCTCTCAGTGGCAGCTAGGCAGAGGTAGGGGCAGGTTGGAGAACATGCCCTGCAATGTTGGAGGAGTTCTCTGGGCATAAAGCAGAAGCCACCATTGCTGGGGAATGGTGAAGGTGTTTCCTGACCTGAGTGAATCTCTGCAGGGGTATTGATTTCTGTGAGGAACACCATGACTGTACTGACTGAAGATCTGGCCTGTTACAGGCTGTGGTTACAGTATGGGGAAGTATCATAAGGAATTTCCTAACCAGCTCCCTCCCTATGTTGATGATGGTTAACCACTGTGTGTAGTTACAGCTGGGTTTGGCTTTCCACAACAGTAGCATCAGAAGCGATTGGCAGGCTGATAACTGTCTTTCAGTGAAATCATACTTAACAGTACTTCTTTGTTCACCTGTACCCTTATAGCACAGTAATTGTTTTGTGTGTTCTTAGACTATAGTTAACTATAGTTGTAAACCACACTGTATAATTTTGACAGCAGTAAAAAGAACTGTCTTTTAGTTTAGTCGGGAAAAAAGGTACCAGAACTATTTGGTGTTTTGCAGTAGGATAGATCTTAGATGATCCAGTTAATGCTGCGTCTTCGGGACTGTTACTGATGAAAAGCATGGACAACCAGTGTGTCTTGAACCTGAGTGTAGTAGTTGAAGAACGCACTGCTGTCGTGCACCGGTCATCATCACCCACCACCTTAACTGGTGGGAGGTGTTTGGTGGCTGTTGGTCAGCCTCAGCAGCGCTACAGTCAGGCAGCGAGGGCAACAGCTTGTGTGGGAAGCAGTGGGGTTGGGGGATCTCTTGCACATCGTATTCTTGTGGAGCTGTGGAGGCAGTGGATATCCCAACATAGGCTGATTCTAAAACCGGAGAGGGGAAAAGTAGTTCTCTTAACTGCTCCACACTGAGAGCCTGTGTCCTAAGAGAGGCATTTTTAAAGGGCCCAAGTGATTTATGAGTTCAAGTCCCATGGTGCTCCTAAACCATGTCAGCTGCTCTTGGAATTCCCAATTTCTCTTTATTTATTTGCTCTGTGTACTGGCTGCACAGTGCCCTTGTGCACAGATGTTATATAACTGCTGAATTTATAAACATAGACTTATTGCACAGTGTTTAATGCTCGCTGAGTAAAAAGTAAGTCTAGAGTTGGGCAGATAGCAAGTTCTGTCTAACTTTAGCTCTGATAAGCATCTTGTGGAAAGCTTTTCCATCGTGGTTCTCAAGGTACTTAAAACAAACTGTATGTCAGACATAGAATTAACTTTTTTTTTTAATAACAGCTTGTTATGTTATGTTAGTTGTTGAACGCACTCTCCAAGGTCAACTGGATGGAAAATATTTCCACTGCATGTTTTCAGTGAAAGAAGGTTTTCCAAATAAATCTTTCTGTGAGCAGCATGAACTTTACGGCTGAAGTGAGGACCTTGGATTTCACTGTGTGCTACCACCCCATAAAATTATCCGCTTTGTCTGTCTAGTTGCTGTACAGTAGTAGTTTTCAAGAACCGCAGTCTGAAGGAGAGCCGTGTGGTGGCTTGCTGTGAAAGGGCATACAACACATACTTGATTCTGTACTGAAGAGGGGTTGTTGTATATGCCAGGGCTGTGTGCAGTATGTCCATAAGTGATGGAGAATCCTCTGCAGGCAGATGAGTTTTAGATCATCTTTGAACGTTCCCTTGGGATCTAACAGAAAGCATCCATTTCCCAGTGCTTACCTTGCGCCCTTGCGTCTTGCCTGAAGAGTGTGGGAAGTGCGTAGTTGCTTTGCCACAGGCAGAAGGTAGTAGAAGGCATAGATTAGGTGTCTCTCTGGGCTCTGTTTCGCCTGCCCTGTTGTTGCTACTCCTCTCACCATTTTTACTTTGACAATCAGGTGGTGGCCTTTCCCAGTGCCTGGAAGTAGAGGGGGGTAGGGCTGTATCTGTACGAGCTCTGGTGATGTGAGAGCTATCCCATGCTAACAAACGAGGGATCTTTTCGCTCACTAGGAGAACGACTGAGGTATTTTGCATTGCGCCAGTTAAACTTGACGTGCTTTGGTGAGGAGAGGTGTAGGGAAGCGTATGGTAATTGCTAGCATTGAAATAGCTTGTAAAACCACTCACTGAAAAGATCTGTTATTGCAATTCAGTGATGTCTTTGCATCGGTCACGTAGCAGTGGGCTGGTTGGGAGGCAGTGCTGGGAGGTGGAGACCCCGCCGTTGCCTGACCCATGACTAGCAGAGCTGGGTATGAAACTGCCAGGCACTAAATTGAAGTAGGAGTTCTGGCAGTTCAGGAATAGATGAGAGAAACGGCCCAGCTGCTGCTGCAGGGACATAAATAATCTGTGATTTTTACATAAATATATATATATTTTTATATATATATATATATGAAAGTTGTGGGTGGTGGTGGAGGAGGAAATCAATGGACGAAATACAGGTACTTGTCAATAAGACTACAGCCTCCTCTTCAATAGGAATATTTGTTTCTCAGAAACTTCCTCTTGACCTTCAGTGTGAATTACAAGAAAATATGTGAATATTGTTGCTAAACTCAGAACCGCAATACATTTGCACTTTAGGTGGTAAAATACAACAAAGGTGCCATTGTACTCCGTTACTGGTGAATGGAATAGAAATAGCACAGGAGATATTCTGGAGGTTTTGCATCAAGTCATTTGTAGACATCAGTGGGTAGAAATGGCACCAGCTCTTCAAAACACACGGCCCTTAAATAAGAAACTCTAAATCCTGATTGCAGAATGCTGTGGAAGATATATGTTAGATTCAGGGGTGTGTTTTCTGTTTGACTGGTTACTGTTTATTGCTGGATTTTGTTTGTTCCAGAAGGGCATAGAGGTACGGTTTAGTACTTTGCTTGGAGCATGCCTTACCAGCAGAATTGCTCGTGCCTGCATGGTAACAACTGGTGTGGCTAGTGGCTTATTTATGTATTATTCTTCTGTCCATTCTATTACAGAAGCTCTTCAGTGCAGATGGGCTTTTCATTGGCTGCGCTCATCTTTCTGTCAGGCACAGACTATCAAGTGCCCAGAAAATGTTTTGAGGAAGAGAATTTTCCCTCTTGTTCTTCTTTGTACTTAACTTTTCTGAAACAGTGAGATACATGATGTCTTTACAGAATTCCCTCCTAACTTTGCATGCTCTAGCAGGCAGAATCATCTTTGTCTCCTGTAAATGAAGCTAACCACATTAATTTTGGCCCAGGTAAAGAATTCCTGTTTAGAGTGGTTTGCGGAATGCCTTTGTTAGCTGAAGAAGCCTTCAGCATGCAGTGCAGTAACAGTTTGTAGGGGTAGATCTAGAAATCAGTGTTTATGAATAGAAGTTTTGGTAAGGATTGTAGTGCTGTCACATACTCTATGACATGTCGATATAATTCGCTGGGCGTCTCTCTCGTTTCTTTCCGTCTTCCCACACAGAGTGTGTAGTGGCATGTCACAAGTTTGTCGAAGTCAATGGCCTGGGTCTAACGGTAGCTGCCCTTAGCAGCTATGATTCCAACATGAGAGCAGCCGCATATTTTGTTCTGGCTTCCTTTCGTTCTCATCTGGAAGGAGCTCGCTTTCGAGAGAAGAGTCAGGTAAGACTGAGCTCAATTGATAGTTTGCCAAGTTAGACATTTTAGGTTGTGGACACTTACGGGAGAGTTACTGCGTTACTCATCCATCTATGTGCATATGGTGAGAGAGCTAAAAGAAGCTTTTTACCCTCTATTCCATTGTTCTCCCTCTATTGCTTTGTGTTTCCTCCTGTTATAATCAATGGGCAGAAAAAAGGGTGAAAATGTGTTTTAGAAATTCTTAGGAATTTTATTTGTGTGAATGGAAATCCTGATGCGATTAGTATTTGATTTATGGCCTGTGAAATATCCTAAAAGTTTATTTATGTATTCATGCTCTCCTGTTGTATTTGTTTGGGTTATGGTTCAAACTTTTCTCCCCTGTGCTCTTGTGCTGCAGTTGCTGTATCTCTTGGATGCTGTGCAAAACGGAATCGGGCAGCCAAACCTCAGATTTACCTTCTCTTTGACCCTCTACATTGCTCGTGTGGCACAGCAGATTCTGAAGCCAGGTACCGTAACCTACTGTGCGTGTTGAACTCCTGGAGTGAGTCACTGTGCGTGGAGTAATGTCCTTGACCGACACTGAAAGATGAGATAGCTGTGACACTGGTAGGAGCCATGAAGCATGCTATCCTGTGTTTCAAAGAAAAATTTTCAGTGCTTGTGTAGACTGCCTTACTGGAGAAGTGGAAAGTGCCATTTTGATTTGTGTACAAAACCAGGCTGACCCATCAGGGGTGAAGCCACTACCTCCTCATAATTTTGGGGTGGAGGGGAGCAGAGGACTAGATGAGCAAAACTAGGTGAGTGTGCGGGTCCTGTTCAGTAGATGAGAGTAGGTTGCCCAAGTGTCCTTTTGTCCTTAGACACTGAACCAGCGTAAGTCACTGTTGCAAAGGAGAATCACAGCAACAGGGAGTAGTTCAGGTGGAAGGGGCCTTGTGAAGACTTGAGCTAAAACCCAGAGCAGGGCAGCTATGAGGGCAGGCTACTTTGCTCGGGGCTTTATCCTAGAAAACCTCCAGACCTCTAGACTGATCTAGAAAGCCTCTGAGCATGGGGACTGTACAGTCCCTCTGGACAGCCTGATCCACTGCTCACGGGGGACGTGTCTGGTCTGTAGGTGAAAAATTACGATTGCCTGACATGAAGTGTTAGGCTTGATACGTGGAGAGATTTGCCTCTTATTTTGCTGTAGGCTTCTGTTTTGCCAATGAAGTAACTTTGGATTTGCTGAAATCAGAGCCACGTTGAATGTTTATTTTCTCACCTGCTTCATGCGCACTCTGAATAAGCTTTTAATTTTGGAGAATAGAAGAGGAGGGATGGCCTTAGAGCAGAAACCCTCCTCACTGTACTTAACATACTGTTCTGACAGCTAGCTGAAACACGGGAAAGTATAGGTTCCATTTATTTTTCTGCGTGGTTGTGTATTGTGAACAATGTTCTCCTCCACAATAACCGTTGTTTCCCTTCACAGAGGAGCACATGTTTATGAAGGTAAACAGATTCCTTCTGTCACACCAGTATTTGGATCTGAGGAAAGTACCAGGGTTTTTCCAGCTTTTCTACAGTTTTGATTTCGAGGTAATGTGAGAATCCAATCTTAGGTATCCACTAATTCATCAGAAAATAATAGAAAAAATCCCCACTAAAATGCAATAAAATCTTATTCTTCTATAGGTAATTAATTAGAGGCATATTTGTGTTGTTTTATATTTGAATTAGAAGTATTATTTCTGGGTTTCTTTGTTGTTTTTTTTAATAGTAACACACAATGAAATAATGAGTTGTGCTGTACGTGCTCTGTAAACACAAAAAACGGAATGTTCTGCCCTAGCTAGCTTATATTCGTATTTGATTTTAGCTTATTAATGTTGAGTTCAATTGAGATACTTTAGAAACAGCAACTTTTAAAGTTCCATTATCAGTGCATATTTGGGCTGCAGAATAACTTCCTGATGGATGTTATTGATTTAAATTTGATAGGGATGAAAATTGAGAAGTCCAGAAAGAGATGTTAAGCGCTGTGCTGGCACTTCCAGGGAACCAGTTTTTTGTGCTCTTACGAGCAGGCATTATTTTGAAATGTCTGATGGTGGTATTTTTCTTACGGCTTCTAGTACAAAACAGAGCGTGAATGGATTCTCAGACTACTTGGAGAAGGGCTGCGTGATAAACATTGCTACGAGCTTTATGACTACCAGAGGATTTTCCAGGTCATTCTTGCCTTTTTCAACAGTCCTTTGTGTGATGAGGGCTCCCAGGTAATAATTTTTTTTTCTAAAAAAAAAACCCAACCAAACAACCACCCACAAAAACCACTCAAACCCACAAAAGTTTGTATGTTTTGGAGATCTTAAACAACTACAAAGTAGAAAAGAGCAGTTGACTCTTCCTTGCCCTCTTGAAAATGTGTTCTTTGTTGGTTTTGTATATGTGTGAAGGGGGAAATAGTTACTTATGTCACATCCTTGTCGCTTGAAATTAGAACAGGCCCCTATCATGGAACATCACTCAATTTGATCAATTGGTGGTCTGGCTCTAGTTGTATTTCTACTGCTTCATGGAGAGTACTGCCGATACTGCAGTTTTGCTCATATGGTCAGGGCTTTTGGTTTTTTTTTTTTAGGTCTCCTTATTCCCTAACCAGCGTGTTACGTGTACAGTGCTTTAGCAGGAAGATGAGAGCCAGAAGCTCTCATCTCTCATGTTCATAAGCATCTACCCTGAGAAATCCAGTCTGTTAAAACTATCTGTTAGGTATCAAAATATTGGACAAAAAGAGAAAATTGTCTTGCTACCTCAAGACTTCTTTTTAAGAGTTGTGTCTGTGTGTATGAAGCCTTGCAAAGAGAATGTCTTTCCTTCCCTGGGGCTGCTAAGAACATGTGGTGTTTGGTTATACATTTTAACTTTAAGTTGATCAGATCCCAGATGCCAGTCAGATTGCTAATTATATCCTACTGAAAGATTGATAATAATTAGATCCTGACTATATTCTAATTTTGTAAAAGAACAAATTATATTTTCTGTTTCAGAGTCGTATTCTGGAGATACTACAAAATGCTGCCCATGTCACCAGAGCTGCCTATGAGCTGATACAAGATCACAGCCTCTTAACCTGGATACTGCACATCTTAGAGAAAAGGTAACTAGGGAAATACTGTGGAATGGGAATAGTGGAATGGGAACGATTTTAGTGTCCACAGTAGAATAATTATGCAACTGAGTATGAAAACAAGGGTGACAGATACAGAGATGGCCTGTCAGCGGTTGGGACATTTGGCACCTAGGGCCGTACTGGCAGGACTTGCTGAACACAAAGTGTTCCTTTGTGTTTTTAAAAACAAAACCGAGACACTTTATGGTTGTAGTAGGAGGGATGATGGGGGGGTGGGGTGGGGCTTCGTGTTTTTGATAATGCTTTCTTGAAAAGCTTAAAAAACAAGATGACACCATATATATATATATATATATATATACACACACACACATATGTGACACTTTCATTTCAAATACCCATAATTCACATCCTGTTGTAGGACCTCCTACACAGTACTTGGTATGATAATGAATTTGAGCTGGCTATAACATTCCTCCTCCCACTTCTTCCTTCTCCCCTTGTCTCTCCCTCACATACGTGTGTGTGCGCGCATACACACACACATATCTCTTTTGCATAGGTTCCCCTGGCAGGTTCGAGCAAGGTTTCAGGATCCATCTGCAGTGCCATTGGCCTGAACAGGTTTCCAGTGAGCACCCCACAATAGGAACTCCAGAGCGCGTACAGTTCCTAAGAGCTGGTGCTGGGGACAAGTGCTGTTCCCTTGTCGTGCACCTCTGTTTGGTACAATTTGGTACATTTGGAAGTGAAAAAGTCCGGATTTGGCCTCTGGCACCCAATACTTATTTCGTGATTGTACTTTTGAGGAGTATTCTTCTTGCATCCTCTGTACAAAAATGAGATTGTTCTCTCCTCCCTTAGAATAACAAAGTAAATATGGCTCCTGGTATTGTGCTGTAAGCATTGCTGTTATTACTTAGTCTTAGGATCGTAAGGAACCAAGCTATCTTGAACAGTAACTGCTCTAAAGAAACGGTGGCAGTGGTTGCAGCGTAATGGAGTACTCGGCAGAGCTGTGTGATGGAAGATGCGAGTCAGAAATCACTAGTCTCATGCAGGGGCTTCCATACACTATGGTGTTTCCCCAGCTGCAGTACGGCAGGAGGCGGTACTGGGTGTTTTCCGTGTCTGAGGAGGGCAGTAACCAGGGCCTCTGTGTAGTTGGGGCTTCAAAGGGGTGTGCTCTGGTGCCCTGATGGGGGCCTGGCTGAAAGGCACCTGTTGGCATTCATGGCTCCAAAAGTGCACTAGGATATGGTCCCCTCTGGGTGATGGACTGGTTCTTGATTAGGATCTGCCTTCCAAATGCTTCTTTTTGCTTCTTTTTTTTGTTTTGTTTTGTTTTTCAGGTTTCTGGAAAACAAGCTGTTAAATAAAATTATTTCCTTACTCCATACTCTGTGGCTAACAAATTTAGGAGACAAGAGAGAAAGCAAGAATCAATCCCAGGAGAACAGGAAGTTTCTTCCTATTCAGCTTGTAAATGAATTTCTGTATGTTTTAATCACACTAATCAAACACATTCGGTAAGTCTTTTTTTTGTTTTTGTAATCAATTTGCATCTCATCCTGTGTCCAGTTTGAAATTTACTAAGGCCAGAAGAATTTCTTGATCTCTGGTAGTTTAATGTTTTTTTTCTGCTTCATTTTGAATGTTGACTAGTGAATTTTGATGAGATTTCTTTGACAGGAAGGTTTAGCTGTTTAAATACATGGGGAATAAAATAACAGCTGATGCACAGTTACTGTTAAGCTCTACATCCTTAATTACTGGCCATTTTTTAGCCGCTATGTTTTACCTTTTTCCTGCTGGATTAGAGCGTGCAGTTAGCAATGCTATTTGCTGCAAAGATCTTTCATACTCTGCGAAGGTTTAGACTTTCTGTGTCTGTGCCATGCCTGTGAATTGTACAGGGAGAAACCGTGCAGAGTTCTACGGGACAACGTTAAGAAGGGGTCAGTATCTTCTCTCCAGATCTAATGCACTTAACCTGTCTAAGCGCAGCAGTTCCAGCAGGGATAGCAGAAAGCAAATGGGTGAGCAGTTCTGTTTGGGTTCATATAAGCACCTGTAGCTCTTCATGCAGACACGTATTGCCACAACCTGGAGAAGCTCTGTTTATGTCCTCAAAATTTTGAAAATTCATGCAAAATAAAGAAGCGTAGGTAAAGCTCCAGACCTGCGTCCTCTTCCTTGTGTGCCATCTGCCTTTGCTGTTTACAGGCAGGAGGGGCAAAGACTATGTTTCATGGTCTGTTCTGCCAAACACTAATGGAGCAAAGTACTGTCGATTCTGTGGGCCTGAAACTAATTATTACTGCATCCTGAGAAACAGAAGTGTTTATCTAAAGAACTGCAGGAGAAAACTGTAAGGAGGAAAAAAAGTGTGCTTAGTTTATTAATTAGTATGCAGAAAAATACATGGCCCTTTTGTTTTCTTTTCGCAGGACTAATTTAGATCTAGCCATACTGACTCAGTTCTTCAGTACGCTCAATTCTGTGCTGGAATATCGTGCTGTAGTTGTTGAGGCCTTCAAAGAAATGAGCCGGTTCACTGTGAATGACGGCGTTCTCTCAAACAAAGAGATCCTGCTGCTGCTGCAGAAGTGGAGCATCGTCGAAAAAGACCTGCAACTGCAAGAGGATATGCAGACTCTCGCTCAGAAATACCAAATCAAAGAATTGCTTAGTAAGTACTAAAATAATTCAGAAAGTAATATTGTTGAGGCTGTTACAAGCTAACCGTGCAAGTGAGGCAAATGTCATAGAATGAAGTATTAATAACTTTTGCCAGGCAATCTGATACAGCCTGGGGGAGGAGGAACGGAAATGGAAAGTAATTTTTCAGGTCTTTGTTGTAATGATTTCTAACTTTAACACAACTCTGGAAGCTCTGGAGAAATATGGTTTTAAAAAGGCAGAGAGCTTTAAAATGAAACTTAGTTGCAGATCTGGCATCAGGCTTTGAAAAAAAAAAATGGTGCTTGGAGGCTTTATGCTCAAAGATTCTGAGTGTGGATGGGGGAATCTGAAAGTGAAAATTGAGTAAAAAATAGCAGCAAAGCAAGCGAAAATGAAATAGTTAACTTTTCTTATTGTCGTCAGTGTTGGAAGAAAGCAAAAATACATTTGGACTTGTATGACTTCTCTCTTGTTATCTCTGTGAATAAAATGTAGAAGGAACTTTGTAGTGGGAGGTGTTAAACAATGCTGGTTTCCTGCAGATACAAGTGCTCTTGGTGCACATTAAAACTTCTATAGGTTTCTTCAAATGTTCTGAATCAGTTAAACTAATTTTTAAAGTATCACTGTATTTAAGGGATACTATAAAAGCTTTAGTTTCTAAATTTTTTTCATACCCTTTTAGTATCTTTCTGAGGATTTTTAGAGAACTATAGTGACATCTGCAACTTGCTGTATGTGAGGTTTAAAAAAATCTGCCGCTCCAAGCCTCAGCAGCTTATAAAGCAGTCAGAAATATGGGTCCTTATCTGAATATTTTTTCTGAGGTTACATTTCAAGAGTTGACCCCATCCCCCACAGCCCCTGGGAAAAAATCCTGAAATGCATTTAGTTGCTTTTTAAGCTGCAGAGTGCAACATCGTTGACATTTCTGATGATTTTCTCAATGACACCTTGAAAACAGATAGCCGTAAAATGCTCTGCGCAGCGGGGTGGTGGCACAGTGCTGCTGCTGTTTGGGAGCGTTGCTGCTCCCGTGACGCAGGCAGCATCTAACGGAGGGCAGCCCCGCGTTACACAGTTCGGCTGCCTGTCTCTTCCCCCGGCGGGGGGGGTGTGTGACAAATTCACGTGCCCTTGGCTGGCAGCGCCTCGCCAGCCAGACACTCGGCCAGCATGCGGCCGTGCTGGAGGAAGGCAGGCTTTGCTGCTTTAGCCCGCGTCCATTCAGAAGATCCGTAGCTGTGCTGCTACGGCCTTCCATCGGCGTGCGTGTGCTGTGCCTCCGCTAGCCCACCGAACAGCAGCCTGAGCGTTTCTCGTGCAGCGGTGTAAATAACGGAGCCTCGCTGGCCACGCTGCCTCTCGTGGACCTCTGAAATACTGCCTTGGCCTCGCTGGGCTTTGGGCCAGGGCCTGGGTGGCGTTATCGCTCACCTCGGCGATCCAGTTCAGAAAGCGTTTCAGCCTGTGAGTCACTGGGAGCTGCCTGTAGCCCCTTTGCTCCGAATCGCATAGGCTCAATTAGGCTGCTAAATGAGGCTAGTACTTTCCCTTTTAGCAACAGAAACAACACGATACCATCTTTCTTGCATAATTTTGTACCAAGAAAATCCTTTGGAATATCAGATGTTTGTTTTGGTGGTGTTTTTCTCCTTACAGGAAATATTAAAGAAAAGAACAAATCTCAGGCCTCATCTCATGCATATCATCACGTTCGAAAAAAGAATGTGGTAGAGAGAGAAGACGACTCTGCTGCAGACCTGAAAGTCTCCGAGCTGGGGAAATGCAGAGATCATCTGAATTCCATATTTGCCCATTGGGAGCCTGTTTTCCCAGCGCCGCCTACCAAACGTCCAGGGGAGCCCCTCAAATCCGCTGACCTTGCGGATGAAACAGTCGATCTTACCTGTGCGTCCACTTACATAGTAACTAAATGGCTGGTGAAGTCCATGGTTGAGCACAGCCTCAATACGCAAAATGTTTCGTTAATTCTGCGGTGGCTACAAAATTGCATCTTGCCTCACCCGGTGGCAGTGCAGGAGATGCTCAGGGATGAGACGCTGAGAAACAACATCTTCAAGTTTTACAGCCGGGTCTGTGAGGCCAGCAGTGGGACGCCTGCGCTCCTTAAACAGCTCTCTGTGTTCAGTTCAATCATGCTTCACCTCATGGACGCTCAGGGCCTGACCAACAACAGCTTTCACGAACTTGTGAAAGCGTTGTGCCTGTCGGCAATGACGGAAGAGGATGTGAACAAGAAAGGTAACTCAGTCCTTTCCTTTTCACTCACGTTACAAGGCGCGAATGGTAGGAAATAGGTAGTTCCGTGTTATTTTTAATTCATCAAAAGTCTGAAGTCTGCCTGTGTCGTCTGTTGTGCTCGTCACTTCACAAAGTAAAAGCTGTGTCTTTGGTGGTATGGGCACAGGGGTTGGGAGCACAGAATAGGGTCATGTGTAGGGGGTTCTGATAGTACAGCAGTCACTCCCTCAAAGAAAGTGTCCCCTCTAGGATTAAAATGAAGTTCACTGAGGTATATAAAATGTAATTCCAAGGGGAAAAATAGCCTGCAACAAAAGAGTCCATATGAGTATTGGCTTCTGACCCATATGCTGTTCAATGTTATCATTTGATTGCAAAAACCACAGGTCGTATTTCAGACCTTTTTATTTAAAGGTACCAGAAGGGCGTGCTAACAAGAAACTGCTTTATTCTGTTAGTGTGGGGAGGATCTTTGCCTTTATATGGGCAAGAACCCCACAAATTTTGCATTTAGGGAAAGAGTTAGGAAACTTGTTTTAAAATGTGGGTCTGGAGGTAAAATGGTTTGGTTTGGTATTACTGTGTGGAAATAGAAGAATGTGTGTTCTGATTTTTCTCTAATTTTTCTTCCACAGCCGTTTGTGTATTCCTGACTTCTGTTTACATTGGGGACATATGGCTTGGAGCACAGGAGCCAGATATGTTAATAACCCATGTCAAATTGATCCGCGGTACTACAGATGATAAATTGGAAACTCATAAACAAGGAGAAGAAACTATTATGCCTCTTTGTAAAACCCTTTACTCAGCTACATTGGGGCATTAATTCAGTGAACTGATGCTTAATCTTTAATGTTATATGCTCTGCCATCGTTGCTGCGAGCCATGAAACCCTCCTGAACTGTTCTCCATACAAATCTAACTTGTTTTGTCATAAAGATCAATATTTTATTACTGTGTGCAAACTCAGAGGGGGAAAGTTGTATTTGTCATCTCTCGGTGGAACATTAAAGCCATAATTTCCCTTCTTTTGAACAGTATGGGACACTGAATGTTATTTATATCATTTTTATTACAGGCATTTTTAACTTTATGAAGAACCAAAAAAGAGTGATTAGTGCATTGCCTCTGGACTGTGTTTCAGTCCCTATGTAGTTAAAATCCATCTTTTCTCCAATATAAGATGGGGAAAAAGACTGCAGAACTTCACCACAGTGTGGTACAAGTGCAAAGAACGAGGAGTCAGAGGATTAGCCGCAGCGATTTACTACTTCTTGAAGAACCCAGTTTCTTTCATGATATATGATACCAAAACCAGTATGAATAGAAGGCTCTGAACACTGGAATCATGATGGTCTGGGATTCTTCTTGTTTTTAAATTAAACTGCTTTTGAAAGCGTTTATTATCAGAGCTGGTCTGGTTTTATTCTCCTTTCTGTTTTGTTTGGGTTTTTTAATTAGAAAAAGCCCTGACCATCACCACTGCTGGGACTCGCAACAAAGGCCCATCTTCTCTCCACTCTGAGAAGATGAGAGATGGAACTAAAACCCAAATGACTTGCTGCTCATTGATTATACATGGTTTTTATTGGAAATTCTCTGTGAAATCTGATAAATTTTTCTTGAGTGTAGCCTCGAGGGCAGTTTAACATACCATTCCAGATATGCAAAAAATACAGAGCCTGAACTTGAACCTTTGAAATGTAAAACAGGATTTATTAAATTGACTCATGAATATGTGCTGTGCCTAGGTACTTTGTACAAATTCTGCACAGGGAAAAAAAATCAGAAATGCACGCTCCTTGTGATGTTTATGTAGTGTGCTTTATTTTTTAAAAAAATAAAAAAAACACATGAGATGCAAATAATGAGGATTGCTTCTACAGGTAAATATTCTTGTCCTAAAGAAGCCACAATATCTATATCAAGACTTGATTTAAAATTTAAAAATATTTCTTGAAAAAGCTGTGAGCCTATTAGAGGCTAAATTTTGTGTCATATAAAATCTCTAGGGTGTGACAACAGGAAATTTCTTTGAGATGGAAAAAAAAATATTTTCCTTAATTAAAAAAAAAACAGGCAAAATGAAACCAAAGGAGTTCCAAAAGGAAAGATGTCCTGCCATCGCATCTAACTGGAAAAGAAAATACTCATGACACATAGGGAAAGAGTTTTTCAGCCATCTTGGGGAACTGAGCACATCTAACAGTGTTTATAGTATAATTTTCTTGAGAGAATTAAATAAATGAGGTAAGACCATTCAACCAACTTCAGGCCAGTAATGCAGCAACATGTTTTCTCTACCCAAATCTATCTTAATTGGCAATAAATTAAGTTAATTTTCCCCAAGTTGAATCTGTTTTGACCTTGACGGTAACTGGTAAGCGATCTCCCTGTCTTAATCCTGACCCACGAGCTTTGTCATCCCATTTCCCTGCCCTGTGCTGAGGGGGAGTGCGAGAGCGGCTGGGTAGGCGCCGGGCAGCCAGCCCTGCCCCAGCCCGCCACAATATGCCATGTGGGGTAGTGTAGCCTGGCCCATCCCTTAATAAATTAACAAACCCCAAACCCTAAATGCCGCAGCCCAGTTGTTACACCGTCTCCAGCAAGTTGCAAGCCCACAATGTTTTTGGGGGTGCGCTCGCGTGCATTGCAATAGCCTTTCACATGCCCTTTGGCCAAGTTTACTTAAAAAAAAAAAAAAATTGTGTAACTGTCGCACCTGCGGGAGCTGGATTGATGTGTTGAAGCTCAGCCAGTTGGAAGAGTGATTCTTGAGTGAGGTCTGATTCTAGAGATAGGTACAGCAGATGCAAACAGGTGTGCTAAATTACTTATGCTTAAACAGCTCTTTGTACACCTTGGTATTTCCCTCTGTGGATGGAAATAGGGATTTCTGAATGCAGTTTTGTCACCGCTAAAATAAGGAAGATAACTTCCAAGCCTATAGCGGGCTTTAGCTAACGAGATGCACGCTGCTATAGAAGTGGAAAGTAGTATCAGGAGACCGCGACTACGGCTAGGGCCGGTTATGCACGTTGGTACGCTTTCCTTACAGTAGTGCCTCTAAATCCTGACCAATTACACGCGAATCCACGCCAAGGGTTCATACTTTTAAATGATGATTTTTCTGACGGCCTTAAGTATTCCGAAAGGCCCAGCAGTGAGCACTTAGGGAAACTTGGAACATTTTCTTAGTATCTCCAATGCTGCTATTATCAAACTACTCAAGGTTGGAGGAGAGGGTGGTTCACACACATTTCTTTTCCTTTTTTTTCCCAAATGGTAGTTTTGGAAACAGAAGAAGAAAAGGAATGCAAATGAACTGACAATTTAAAGCTACTATAGCCTGTCATGTAAAAAGATACATAGCCCATATATGCTTATCAGTAAAGAGAATGTAGCTGTGCATGTGGAAGCCTTTAAAAATAAGGCTTAATCTCTCACTGCCTCTGAGCGTCAATATATTCTAGTAACGTGGTAATTAAAAGATAATTAGGAAGTCCTTCTAGAAATAATGGTCAACTATCTTTAAAAGCCATAGATGGTTAGCAGTTGAATGATTCGTATGTGTGAATTACTGCCAACATATTCAAAATGCATTTTAATAAATTATATAGATGGAGAGTCATTACCTTAAGAAATCAAGCTTGATTAAAATAAATTGTGGAGAGCATTGGGAAATGGAACGCTTGCCCCAGATACGGGCCTAAGTTTTAAAACAAGGAGTTTCTACAATTTAATACAAGTTACTCGCTTGGATGCTGTTGTGATGAGAACCGTGTGGATGAAGCTCCAGAGGGCTCTGCCGCGGGCCCAGCGGTCTGGGCGGCCCTGGCAGAAGTCATGGCCGGGGTAGGCCTTTGAAGCCTTTTACTCAAAATTCACAGAAACTCAGTGAAGTCAACAGCCCAGAACACGTTGCTTCCTGTTGTGCCTGGTGTATAGACCGCGTACGGGTTGAGTTGCAGGTGGGGCTCCTCAGGATTTGAAATGGATCTCAGCGACGGGCTGCTGGTGCCAGCGCTCAGACGAGGACATCTGCCACGTTGGCTTGAGAGGATCTCGCGCAGCGTGAGCGACTGGGCGGAACAAAGTGGCTTTTGTGGGGGGTAGTGGTTTGGGGTGACGTTTTTACAGAAGTCAGCTATGTCCTTGGACCAGCAGCATGAGCTGATTTGGGTCACGCGTTGTTGGCTGACGGGTGCGGCATTGCGACCATCCATGAATGCTGCAGACCACACGGGGAAGGCCTCTGTTAACGGAGGACTCCGGGGCAAGGGGAAATAAAGTGCTTACAGTGGAGAGCAAAGCACTGGAAAGGCCTCAAAATGGGTACGTATGGAAAGGTCGCAGAAGGAAATGCATTTCTCCCCACCCCCCCAAGGTAGGTGCTACAAGATAGGCTTGAATTTTGCACATTATTTATTACTGTTTATACACTTCACACTATATGCCTCCCAGGTAATTTGAAAGGAAAAAAAAAAAAAATAGTCTTTTCAGTGTTTATGTACTTTGAATCATGTTCCAGTGCAACTAATGAAAGAACACCAGTTGTTCCAAACGGGAGCATTCACATGTTTCAGAAATCCCCCCCCGGAATCCATCTGTAGAGAAGAGGTTCTTGAAAAATGAGGTGATATGAGTCCAGGAGGAGGACGCTGGAGCAGACTGCGCCGGCAGGCGGTGCAGAACTGTTGCAGGAGAGATGTTCTAGCTCAGGTTGGAGAGACGTGGCAGGAATGATCGACGTGCAGCTGCTGCATCCTTGAGGAGGAAAATGGGTCTAGATGTTCAGGTCCTCTTCAGACTGTCTTTGATGATGCTGTGTGATTGCAGTGGGGTTAAAGGTCACCGTCCCAATTTGCAGTGGGAGAGCTGGTGCCAACTAGGGAGTTGATTCACGTCTCCTGTGAGAACTACCTCAGCTCTAGCAAGAGGTAGGGGTACCTGAGGGGAGGGGAAGGCTGTTGTGGCTGTCTGAGTTGACTGATGGTCTTTGGTTCTCTGATGTATATCCGTGCTCCTTGCACCTTCAGTTCCTGCAGCCTTTCCTTGTTTTCTCCATCTGCCCGTGACTCAGTCTGACTCAACAGACTTTACGCCGTGACAGGTTTCCAAGCCCAACACCAGTAGCCGCAGTCAGTTTGCTCAAAAAGCAAACTGCAGAAGTGTTTATCTCAAAGATTAAAAAATTTGGAGATTCAAAAAAAAAAACCAACACCCAAATCCAACCACAATACAAACATATGCCTGGTGGTTTGGTCTGTCTCTTCTGTTTAAGGTTTTTTTTTTTAACACAGCCCAACCCACCCACTCTGGTAACATCACAGCCCACTCTCCCTGTGTGCAGCATAAGGCTGCTCTGGCAGTACTTTGCCGTAGGAGTTTTTGCTGCCTGCTTGGGGACGTGGTATTTCTAAGCTTCTCCTCAAGTTTCGAATGAATTTTGGGTTGTCCTCAGCCCACCAACTAGCTATGCACTCTTGCACCTGTTCCAGCCCTCGCTGCCTTCCTCCGCCCAACTCTGCAGTCCCAGCTTCGTGCTTACTGGAGCTCTACGGGTTCGTCGCCTTCTCGCGGACCTTCGCCTGGTTCTGCCTGGGTTTGGTGGAGCTCCATGGAGCCTCCACCTCAGGGAGAGGTGGAGAGAGCAGGGGCCACTGAAGGGGGAGGGAGTGCGAGTGGCCCTTCCAACTCTGCTCCAGCGGAGCTAAACCAGTCCTCTCCACCTCACCAAAAAGCTTCTGCGACCCTCAAGGAGGGCTGTAGCTTCTGTTAAGCTGTCTGTCAGCCCCAGCTGACAGCAGGCAACTCGTGCAGAAATGCGATGTTGCTTTTGTGGTTTTGCCAGCATTGTCCTTTGATAGAAAATATGATAAAGAGAATTCTGTTTTTCCTAATGCCTGGGTAACGGGCAGGTACCATTGCAAGACTGTTCTTCTCCACCTACCATTTCAAAATGCAAGCAAAAAGCAATTGGTTATTAGTAGCAAAAGTGTATTTCCGGGCAGCTGGTAAAACTAATGACTTGATTCAGTAAGACACTCACTTGAGACATCTAGCGCTGCCATTAGCTTTTTAAGGGCTGCTCTAGGTAAACAGTGTTTTACTAAATTTTAAATAACCCAAATGTTTTTTGCAATAGACAAGTAAATAAAAAACACATTCTGCCTTTGAGGGAACTGCTGAGCTTTAAGTTAATGAAGCAAGTTGCAACCCTTCTAGAAGGCAGGGTTTTATTGTTGATGTTGCCTTTGACATTGCTGCTTATTTTTCAGCAGAAGACCAAGCAGAGGGGTCACTAAGATGCAGCTGATGAATGTGACCTGAGGGCAGAGCCAGAAATAGATGACTTGTGGCTCCCATGATATATAAACAATACCAGTTACGCTGCCCGTTGAGTAAGATCAATGGGATGCTGCTTTCTTTCACGGCAAGACAGCCCAGTGAGAACTGATGCTGCACAGACACCCCTGAGGATAACAGGACTGGGCGCGCGTTCAGGTGAGCAAGGCAGAACCCTTTACAGGGCTCGGGCTGTAACTGGGATAAATTTACTGCTGGAGGAGTAAATCCGCTCTCAGGCAAATGGGTCTCAATGAGAATCACTCCACTGGCAGCACGCCCTTTGCACTGTGTAACTGGGACAGGAACTTGAGTCTGAATCCTTACAAAAAGAATACAAGAGAAATTTTATAGTCGTCATTATCATGATCTAAATTGCTCTTCTAGCAGGCAACCCCAGCAACATTGCTCAAATATGGCCGTTGAGACTTCCTTTTATGCCTCCAGGACTTTTCAGGTTTGGCCTTTGCTGAAAGATGTTTTTCTTTTTCTTCTGAACTAATTCAGGTTTATTCTATCGGTGTTTAATAGGCAGACACAGCACTGAGCTTTTCTCTGCAGCCAGGAGGACTGTACTGCTGGCTTTGTTTAACCTGTTTCAGTTTTCGCTCAGGCTCAGATCCTTCCATGAACGCCAGTTTCATCTGAAAGGGAGGTAGGTGTTTCAGAAGCAACCACATCTGAATATGGGCTACTGAGATCATTGCGGTGAGGCTGTTCACCGTTGGAACTTCTTTCTTCTACCTGGTTCCCCACAATCACCTGTCTGTCATGCGTGGAGAGGAAAAAGAAAAAGTACAGTTATCAGGGACATCCGTTTGGAAGACAGACAGCAGCAGTTTCATAAGGAGATACAGTATCAAATTTTTAAAAAGTATCGAAGACGGCTCTTCTAACACAAAGACATTGAATCCAGCGTGAGAGATGCCTTCAGCTCTCTTTATCTGCCACAAGAATCAAGTCCTTACCTGGAAATGGAGTATGACCAACAGCAAAAGTGTGAGCTGTGGGTGATATTTGGTGACTCCCCCCTTCCCCTTCAAGACGGGACCTTCACTCCAGCCCTTTAGCGTGGTTCTTTAGCTGGATTTTTAAAGAGGAAACTAGAAACTTTGCTATGACTTGCTCTGTACCGAGGGCGAAGGGAACTGTCATGGCTGTCTCTTTCCCAGGGACAAGAGAAGGGGGATAAGAGCTTCATGTGACAGTGAGTGGGTGTACAAGGGACATGGCCACGCTGGGGGCAAGAACAAGAAGGCTGCGGGATATGTGGGGGAGGTTCCCTGACACCGGGGTTGGGAAACGGCAAGACACAGCTGTAAGGGGTGGTGCAGATTGGGGCAAGAAGATGGGACAGACCAAAAAGGAGCGGGTAGGACTAGGGGAGCAAGAAATTTCCAGGGTACAAATAATAACAGCACAAAGATGTATGGTTCTGCCGGAAAAGCAAGTTAGCGGTGGGGTGGAGGGGGGCGATGATACGAGGACAGCAGAGCGCACCCTGCCTCCTCCTCCCTGAGTCCCCCTCCCAGCACCTTCCCAAACTTCACCCTTAAAAAATAACTAGCTGATGAGTCCTGGCCTAGAAGCGCTGAGTTCAATTCGATATGGCTAAACGCAAGATCCCAACAACTACTATCATCCTTAGGGCTTCAAAGGCGGGGAGGAAAATCACGTTGGGAAGAAAAATGTAATCCAAAAGTGAGAATGAAAATGGAAAATTTTTGAAAAGTCTTATTAATGTCCTGGAGCCGTGGCTTTAGAGACGAGAAAGAAGACATCTTTGACTAAAAGCCGCGTTTGTTTCAGTGGCTAGACAAATGTAAGAAAATCTAAAAAACATGATAAAGTAAATGGGATGAAAAGGAAAATAATTATTTTTAATGATTTGAAGGAAGGAAAATACCAACTTTATAATTTCAGATTTATATTAATTAATTGCTAATGAAAGCTTAAAATATCTGTGCCTGACAAGACTAACAGAGCAGGAATTTTGCTTAATGGTAACTAAAAAACCAAAACAGAACAAAACCCCAAAGTCTCAGCCATGAGAGCCACCACAGGATGGAGGTGGGGAGGTTGGGGGTTTTCTTTGCTACAATGTAGGCATATTCAAGAGATCTCTCTTCTCTCTGTTTGACAGAAGCAAGGCAAAAAATACTCTTACCAAAACCGGATATTTTCTTTCCAGTCCATTAAGTAACTAAATATCATCAGCCAGCTATCCATATTTTAAAATCAGCTGGAGAACTTGCATCCCAGAGGCCTGGAAACTGTCTGAGGAGGACTCTGGCCGGCTCTTGTTAATCATTAACCATCCCTGGAACAGCGGGGAAGTTTGAGGAGGCTGGAAGAGCCCTCGTGTCCCAGTACTCAAAGAAAACGAACTGGTCAAGCCAGGTCACTGTAAGGCGGTGCAACTGACCTCAGCCCCAGGCAAAATCATGGAATTAAAGCTAAGATAAGATACAACCGAAAACGTACTTCAAAGGACAGAAAAACTAATTCCAGACAGTGCGGTTTTATAGAAAGACAGGTACAGCAAAAAATGTCTGATGTCATTTTTTGAGGGGACCGCAATTTGGAGGATAAAGGTAGCCGCATATATGCCGCTGTTTCAAGCGCAGAAAGGCGTTTGACTTAGTATTCCATACTGCCTTCTCTGAAAAGAACTCTACCCAAGCCCCATTAATCAGGTGTTAGGCGAATTAGGCTTCTCAGAGAGTAACTGGAGAATGATCTCTGACTGTGGCTGTTTCCAGCAGGGCTCCGTAGGCACCCGACCCTGTTCGGCACTTTCATCAGTAATCTGGCGGTAAAGGTAAAGTCACTCTGAATGAAAGATGCCAATAAAGATACAGCGATACAAGGAGGAGCAAACAGTCATACCGCACAGACTGGACAGCTAGTTAAGATAGACCTATTCAAGCATTATTAATATATTAAATTTAAAGCCTCAACCTTGGCAATAATATTTTTCGTTGAAAACTGGAGATTTTTCATAAACTATTCTCCCTAAAGACAGTGAATTGTGGCCCACAGAAAAGCTTGAGATATTCAGGAAAAAAAAGTTAGAGCTAATATTTTGCATCTATGGATTTCTGGGGATAGACATGATCTTTGAAAGCCTGGAGTAGGTGGTACTGCGATTCCAAAGTTACATCTATTTATCACACTGTCTATCCACAGTGATCACTTTTTGGCATTCTTCATTAATGAACAACTATAATATTTTTTTAATGCAAATGCATGTTTAGCTCTGGTTTTATTGAAGAAGTTTATCAGTGAAGCCAAGATGCAACGCCAAGGCACTGTGATTTGACTAGGCAGAGAAATAAGAAATACTGACCAACTTAATAAACACAAGAACTTGTTCTCCTCTGCGGAGGTATAGCTCCTGGGCAGTGACTTCGGGAGCCTGCATCCCCGCCCTCAGTGGGCAGCACTCTCACGTCTCCTCCGGTGCATGAGTTGTCTGTGGTTTGGTTTATGTCCCTTGAGAGTGAGCTGACATAATCTCCGGGCTGCCTGGACTGGGCATTCTGCACCCTCTGAGGAGATAATGCTGGGTTAGATAACGCGGTTGTTCCCAGGACGCTATTTGAATGCACGGCTCAAGAGTTATTTCACTCTTTTCATTGTCACTTGTAAACGTCTGTCTGCTCACTATTAGACGGAAGCCTTTTTGTGTCATTTAAAACCATTGAACAGTTTGAAAACAAAAAGCCCCATCATTGCAGTTTGTGGGAGAACGGGCAAGAACTACGAACTTCAGAAAGCACCAGCGAGCACGGTAATGCTACCCCAGCCGGCCTGCTTCCCGGGGCCTCAGCGGTGCCGTCCACTGCAGAGCCCACCGGCATGGGCGTTTGCCTGGTGGCCCCAGACTTGGAGAATGTTTGAGCAGCAGCCGCAGAGGGCATGTTCTGACCTCGAGTTCAGCAGACGGTGTCCTCTCCGCTGGAGAGTCTCAGAGCACGGGAGTTCGGGAGGGACACTGGCTACTGGTAAGCGACCTCTGTTCCTGGCTTTGAGTTCACACGTACATTCACACAGTGGCTGGTGCTAAACAAAGTCCCAGCCCTTTAGTTTCCACTTGGAGATCAGTTATCTCTGAACAACCTCAGCAGCGCCCTACCAAGCGTGATACCAATCCCAGGCCTCTCTCCAGTGGCGTGATACCTGCTAAAAGGTATGGAGCATGTTTGTTTAGATGACAATTTGAGCTCTGGTGACTGAAATCTTATAACAGGCTTTGACAGTTTACAGCTAACCATTTTCACAGCCTCTGCTCCTGTGGGTCTGACAGCTGCTGCTATCAAAGGGAGCTGGTTCTGTCAACACAAAAAGAGAAAGTTCTCCTAATGACGGAGGTGTGAAAGACAGCTTTATCCCTTGAAACCAGAGGCTTGAGAACACCAAGATTTGTCATCTGCTGTTTGAGATTAAATTCAGAAATTGTATTGGGGACAAACTGGGATAGATCCCCAGGAACACTGCATGTGGGAAGCCCGCTGTAAAGACTTTGCTGTCTCAGCTTCTACTGACACAAGGAATGATGCTGCAATCTATGCAGACCTCAAATAGGAGACCTCAAATAGACTCTCTTGTGAGAATCCTGACCGTGAGATTTCAGTACCACTGAGAAAGTGGGTTCCCTCTGAGCTCTTAGCCAATCTTGGCTCGGAAGCTCAAGATACCTGCACATGAGAATACGTGATTACCACTAGTGAGAGCCAGTAGGTAGAGATCACAGTTGAGTATATCTTAAGTGAGTTTATAGACAGACAAATTACCTCGATTCCAGGAAACAGTCTACTGCCATAGGAAAGAGAGGGCTGAAGAAACTAGAGAGCAGGAGCAGCTGCCTTAAGAAAGCAGAAAACAGGAGCGTGGGCTGCTTAGCCAGAGCAGCACCTCTCGTGAGGATCTTCTTACTATAGTATTCAAAAGGACTTCCTCTCCCCAAAGACAAGGTAGCACACCCGGGTAGAGCTATGACATATCTTACTGTCATCTGGAGGAATATGGTGCCTTGAGAGTCAGATTCACTGCCTTTGCGTACAGGAATAGGTGCTTTTTGTTACTGTAATATATGGTGGTTATATTGTTCACTAATGAATATTACAGTCTTGAAGGTAAGAAAAAACCCCAAACCCTCTGAAAACTATCTGTCTGCCCTCATGTGACACCTAGGATATTGCTAGAGGTGTTTTTTTCTGTCCTAGGGACCAAAACCCCTGAGCTGCCAAATATCCAAAGTAGTTCCCCAGTTCCAGGAATGAAGCAGCTGTTGCAATTGATCTGGATGGAGCAAAAAATTGAAAGAGCACGTGGACAATGTACAGTCTGTCCCCCAAATCAGTGGTTATCTCTCTGTCCATGAAGGAAACTCTCACCTGCAAACTGAGAAGAAAGCTGGCTGCAGAACAAGTGTTTTCAAGCCAACTCACACATCTCTCTCTGACAAGTGGTATCCTCAAACTATGTTACCATATGCCCCAGAAATGTTGGGTAAAAGTTGGTGGTAGTCAGGGGAAAAAAAATGACTAAACACTGAATCGGGTTTCTTATTGCAAGAAATCAGTCTGAAGCCAGCAAGGCTCATGCTGCCAAGGAGTCCAGAGTCCCTTGGTTGAGCCTCTCTGAGGCTACCATGACAGCAAGAAATGTGGATGAGACATGCAGATCTTCCAATACTCTGGGTACCCAATTTTTTTTTTTCTACATTATACTGTCTAGGAGTAAAGTGTTAGCCAGAAGATTTTGGATGTCCACAGTCACGGCTGTCAGGAACGCACAGCCTCCAGTGAAACACATGGGAAACCGGGGTGTCCTCTGGAGAGGTCCCTGAAGGAACCTTCCCTTCCCCCTTCCACTGCATTTAGTTCCAGCCTTGGCCGGGAACTGCCTCCCCTTCCACTAACCCTTATTTTTCTGTATCATTATGGCTGGTAAGAAACATAGTTGATGCGAATATTAATACTGGCTCTTGATTACAGAAGTGTTGTAATCAACTGCCTTGGCATGCTAATGGGTTTGAAATAATTGGTCCCATGCTCCAAACCTTTTTTTTTTCTTTCTTTCTTTCTGTAGGGATAGTGTAACGGTGACAAAAGGGACTGGGACATGGATTCCTTGCTGCAGCTCTCTTGCAAGCATCAACCCTGCCCTCTCTCCTGAACTCACTCATCTGACTTGGCACCAAATTACTTTGTATTGCAGAGAAGAGCATGGTGCAATCAGACCATGGATTCGGGTCCAAGACCTCTCAGTGTCTAAGAATTATGCTGTGGCATAAGTAGATCTAGTTGTTACACCTTGGGATTGTTCAGCCTGGAGAAGAGAAGGCTCCAGGGAGACCTTATAGCAGCCTTCCAGTACCTAAAGATGGGGAGGGACTCTTCATCAGGGAGCGTAGCAATAAGATGAGTAGCAGTTTTAAACTGAAAGAGGGTAGATTTAGATGAGATATGAGGAAGAAATTCTTTACTGTGAGTGTGGTGAGATGATGGAACAGGTTGCCCAGAGAAGCTGTGGCTGCCCCATCCCTGGAGGTGTTCAAGGCCAGGCTGGATGGGGCTTTGAGCAACCTGGTCTGGTGGGAGGTGTCCCTGCCCACGGCAGGGGGGTTGGAACTCGATGATCTTTAAGGTTCCTTCCAACCTAAACCATTCTATGATATGCCTTTCAGAAGACACTTTGACACCAAGTTCTTTTCTGCGTGGGTATGGTAAAAATCAGCAGACTATACTGTGGTAGGTGGCATGCCTTTGAGAAAACAGCAAGGCCTTGATGTACACAGTGCTGGAAGAGAGATAATCACTGCGTGCTGTGAAGGTCATGAAGGCCAAAATGTCACCTTCAGGGATCCCACAGAGATCCAGCTGACAATAAAGACAGCTGCCACACGGCGGTGGGGGTCTGCTCAACAGTCAACTGAAGCAGGAAGGTACACTCTTATGAACTACCAGACTTGAAAGCACGCTTGTTTCACCAGGCGGCTGAGCAAGCTGGGAAGAGTACACACTGCCCTATATGCCCCTGGGCTTGACAGAGAGATGGATGAGCACAGAAACAGTGAAGGTAAAAGTTCTCCAGCCTTGACCAGTGATGCATCTGTACGTTCGTTGAGTGAATGTATCAAAATTATCACGGGGAAAGAGACAGGAGATTTCAATACAGAAATTAGATGATATTCGTGCCAAGGGTAACGGATAGATTCCATAAAAAGAAGACGACAGGGGAGGATGGTGGAAGTTAACAGGAAGAACTTCTTTCGGGCACCCCACTTCGTTTTATTGCTGGAATTGGGAAAGGTATAATTGCAGTGGGGGTTAAAAAAAAAAGTAAATCAATCAAAAAGGGCAAGTTTTTTTTTTGGGGGGTGGCGGGGGTGAATAGTCTCTTCAGTCCTAAAATTGTTTTCTTACCGTATGTTTCAAGCCTAGAAAAATGATAAGATAGGATGATTTCAAAGCCTAAGCAAATCTCATCCAACACTGCTTTCTACTAATAATTCCTGGTATCTCCACAAAACTTTCCTAGACTTGTCTTATTAACAACAGCTCTTTCGAGGGGCAAAAATAAACATATTAGGGATAAATATGGATATTTCTAAGCCAAGTATTTCACTCAGTAACATGATGCAAGAGTGAAAAATTAAAAAAAAAAATTAATACTTTTGTTTAAGTCTTCCAAACACACTGAAATTTTCATGTATATAGACTTTTCCTGCCAGTTTTTTAGGAACAGTAAATTAATGGGAACATGCCTCTCTTACCCTGTAATTTTATGTCCATTTCCATGTGTTTCTTGTATTGTTAGCTTGCCTCCTGCTTTTTAGCTTATTTGGGCAAGTTGCCTTTTTTTATTGTTGTTGTTACCTTTTGTGAGCATGCCAGAAGCCTTAGGGTGCAAATAAATTAGAATATTAGTGTTCCTTTATACTGCCATATTATACTCGTTTCCCTCTGCTTGTCGGTGACCTAATCTTGAACCTCCGCCT
The DNA here is from genome assembly GCA_017639485.1 of Pluvialis apricaria. Taxonomy (NCBI): domain Eukaryota; kingdom Metazoa; phylum Chordata; class Aves; order Charadriiformes; family Charadriidae; genus Pluvialis; species Pluvialis apricaria. The sequence continues at coordinate 105,308,450 of CM030007.1, forward strand.
AATCTGCTGGGCTGAATTTTCTGGGTCTTGATCAGACTAGGAGGTGCAGTGGGCAAATGCATCCTTGTTTGCATAAAATGTGTTTGCCAGCAAAACCAGCAGCAAACAAAGTGCCTTAAACAAAGTTCAAAGCCACAGGCAGCATTAAAACTACATTCCCATTCAACACATGGGTGCTGCACGTCAGCAGGCGCTGCGTCTCCATCAGGCACATCCGCTACCGCTACCTTCACAGGACAGGTTCTATAATCTTTTAGGAGACTGGGGACATGCCTGTCAACAGGGATGTATTGATGCAGCCCCTCTTTTAGTCGTGGAGGCTACAGGCGGACACACGCTACTAGAACAGATTAGCTATTCCATCGATCTGCCACTGGAGGATATCTCCCTGTTTTGTCAAGCCCAGCTGTAAAACCAGGCTGGATGACATGAATGTGGGGCTCTGGGATGTCCGTCTGCAGAGCTAGATACGCTGCACGCACTCTGAGCCCGAAGATGTTGTTATACCTTACTGGGGTACTTGCTAGCTCAGACTCAGATCCGTCTCCCTAGTGCTGAATAGTACTCTACTGAAAGTGAAATTAAGGTACTCAGGTGAGAGGGACACAATCACACCTGTAAACTTTAATGACTAATGAAATGGCCTGAGGCTAATTCCTGGAGATTCTGCCCCAAGAGAAAACCTGATTTGACCATGTTGTCTCACTCCTAAACTGATCCGTACTATGATCGTTACACATCCATGGTTGGCAGGTGCTCCAAGTCATTTCACAACCACACCTCCAACTGATTAATACTCATCTCTAAGTGTATTTGTAGTTTTACCGTGGGCTTACTATGCTGAAAGACAGAAGTTCAGATATGGGCCATCTTTGGGAAGGAAGGTATTGTCATACTCCTCCAGCATTTGCAAAAAAAAAAAGAAAAAAGAAAAAGGGAAAATTTGCTCAGATCTTCAGCCAATTATAAATCAGTAATTTCACTGAGTTAATTTAACCTACAAGAACTTAAAAGTGTTTAGGGACTGAGTCATACACTTATTTGAGGCAAGAAAGAAGCTTGCCTAACCTTCTGCATAACAGGCCAGAGAACGATAGACCATAGGCGCCTCACAGTAATTTCTGGATGAATACAAATGCATGTTTTTCAGATATTCAGTCATCAAGTAAAAAAAGAATTAATCACAACTCATTTAATACTCTACTCTAAATTGTTCCAGTGAATCATACCCCCAAATAAAATATGTGGTACATCTGAGTTTGTGTCACATCAGCTTCCAGCCATTGCATTTTCACAGGGTACTTTACCATTCGATAGTTATCACGGGGCTCTTCAATTGGACGCTAGTGTTCTAAAAGATGCAGACAGTTCACAAGGAGCATCTTTGAGCCACTGCTCCTTGAGAAACTAACTGATTGGACTTGATTTCTCTCACTGTAGGATGTTTCTGGAACTCAAATAATTTTTTTGCCAGTTCTACCCAATTTCTTTAAAATCCTATCCAAAAAGTGCATTCTAACATAAGTACAACATTCTTGGGATGATCTAAGCAATGGTGCACATACTATTAGCTTCCTGATCTCACCAATAATTTTTTTCTTAATTTGATTAAGGCTTACGGAATTGCTTTGGGAGCTTGTGTTCACCTGCTTTACCACCATGACTCCTACTTCCTTCTCAGGTGTGGTTTACGAGAGGTACTTTCCCACTTTGTGTGTAAAACAGACACTCTTACTTTCACAGTATGCAACCTGGACAGCTGGCATAAGTAAAATGCATGTTGTTTGCCAACATACCAAGCAATCCAGACTGCTCTGCCTATCCTCGTGGTTTACTGTTCCCCCATCTTTCTGTCATCTGCAAACCTCATCAGTTATGAATTTATTTTTATCCAGGTGATTAATACAAACAGCGAACAGCAGTGGGTCGAGAGACACTAAAACCAAATAACAACATAAAAAGTGTCGCCTCTGAATCACTTGAAGCAGTGAATGAATGTTTCATGCAGATTATTTTATCACACTGATCTATACTTACTTTATCTCTGGTTGTACTTACTTTACTGGAGTTGATCCAGAGCGGGACATATACAGTAAAATAAGGAAAAGAAACGTCACAAACGCAGCAAGCCCAACCCAAAAGGCTATGACAATAGAATCTGTGGATACAACACAGTAGTTCTGTCACTGGTACCATAGCAAATATAAAACTCAGCAATATAATTTATGATCTCTAAGAAAGGTGTGTAATTTAATTATTCCAGTTAAATTCCTTAAATTATTCCCTTGAGAGAGAGCAATCTGAGTGCCAATTTGTTAGAAGTCTTAAGAGCCTCCTAACAGTTTATTGTAACAGTGCATGGCCAGGGCTGGGGAAGAGGTTAGGAAAAAAAAAAATCCAGTAAGTGTGACGGTCACTAGCACTGCATATATATTTAAAAGGCAATATTGAACACTTAGGATGCTTTTCACAGTTTCATCTCTTTGCAAGGGATATGTTTTCTTTCACAACATCACACTGCTGTAAGCAGTGTGGTACTCAAGACTGAGCCGTTACTGCTCAGTGCATAGCCAAATCCTGCTCTTAGGGGAAAAAGTACAACAACCCATGATCTTTAAGATGATCCATTTAGGGAGGGAATTCTAGCCTTGAAAACAATTTCTACCAAGAGAAATACTGAGGAAAGCTTGTCGAAACGTGCCTGTGACCCTCACAGCACATTAGTCCAGTGGAAGAGAACGTGAACCTTTCCCTGTTCAGCTGCAATACTTTTGTAACCATCATAAAACAGTTCAAAATGCAGTCTACTTTATCAGGACTAGGCCGTTTTTTTAAGTAACAAGTGGATTCCTAGTATCAAAGTATTGGTTCACAATTGGTTTAAACCAGCCTAAGAACCTGCCACTGCTGTTATCCCCGGTTCAGATAAAAACTTTATTTTTAATTAATAAAAGAAAAAAAAGATGAACTGATCCCTGATCCGGGTGACCAGAGCTAATGGGAGTCTAAGGTGGCTGGGGGAGAAAAGGGAGTTGCTCTTTCCTGAATGAAGACTACGGTGCTGCGCAAATCACTGCCTCAGTTACAGGCTCGCTGTTAGATGGGGTGAATCTGCTCCTGCTCCAGTAGCACATTCCGTCACTGTTTCAAAAATGCTCTTTCCTGGGATCAGCGTGGTGGTGGTGAATGTCCCAGTTAAAGCCTTGAAAAGGTTGGGTGTTCTGCAGGGCAAAAGTTGAGAAATGCCCTGAATTCATAACCGGCTACTCACTTAGTGCGAGGTGAAAAAGAAGGGTCATTGACTCCAGAGACAAATATTGACTGAGTGAAAATAAATCTTCCATCTCAAAGGACAGAAAACATTGTGTTCTTTGAAACAGGTCCAATATATTTGATTAGGTGTTTCTTTGTGAAAAAGTTCAGAACGTGTTGTCATCAGAGACACAAAGAGATTAGGGGGAATTATCCCAGCTCCTTTTAAACCTAAAACTAGAGCTGACCCAGCCAGAGTCTTATCAGAAAGCTGAGTTTTGGCTTGGCTACTGAGAAATAAGAATGTGGAGGGTCAGCTTATTTTATTCTTCCTCTGTTAAAAAGAAAAAGTTTTACTGAGCTTTAATTCCGAGGACGGCAAATTAGCATGTGAGGGCCAGTATTATGACCTGCTCTTCCCAAACTTACTATGGGAAAAAGTGATGGGGTGCTATTGGCCAACTCCAACTCCTCAAGGGACAATTAGGGGACTTCTGTTTTAAAAAAAAAAAAGGCAAAAAGCAAGCTCATGGTCCAGGGATATTTTGAAAAGCTCAAAATTTTGAAGTGTGCAAAGCCATCGGGACAGAAATGAAGAGTTTGGATTTACAGAATTCCCCATCAGAGCTATTTTGGTTTCATCTTTTAAAAGCAGCTTTAATACAATTCATGGAATTCACTGAGGCTAATCAAATTTTCTTCAGGTCTCAGGGTGAGTTTGAACTCTTGAGGGATAAACAGAAACTTCCTGACTGTTTTCAAATTCCTGCAACTAGGTTTTTTTTAAACTATGATAACATATTTTAACAATCTATAAAAAGTTTTTCTGTTGCTAAATTTTACAGTCACCTTCTGTGTGTGTGCATATGTTTTTAAATAGCCTATTAGTTCATGGGCCAATTAAGCTTTTTATTATTTTTATACAAAATTGAGAGAGCTGCACAACTCTACTAATAGAAGGCAAGACCATGACTTTATAGCTGGATTTAGATTCATTTTCATGAGACAAACACGGTCTCACAATGCTTCAGGGACAGGCCACATAAGAGGAAAGAAAGTGCAGAGACTCAGGTCTCTGTTTTACATTAAATAATAATAATAATAAAAAAAAAAACAGGCAAAATTGAATTAGGGAGCTATAATCCCATCCCAAGGGTTATGACAAATGTATGATTCATTTGGGCTGATTCAGCAATGCACCTAAACAAATGCTCAGGTCCCACTGCAGTCAATCAGCAAAGGCGCTCTGGAACATCAATATAGCGGTTACTGTAATCCTGGAGGTATCCTACATTTTGACAAACTTGGAATGTTTGTGGCTATCTGAGGGAAAATTATCACATTTCATCTTCAGCACAAAGGGCGAGGACTTGCTGAACTTATTTCGTCTACATACTTCCAAGCACATGAAGACAATAATCCCAACAGGGGCTTTTGAAAGTATATGAATGTAAATATTATGCAAAGACAGGAAAAACTACAAAGTATATTCGTTGCTTGACTAGTGCTTTTACTCAAAACAAAGAAAAAAATGTCCAACTGTGGAATTATTTCCCCTGGTGTTTTCTTTATAACTTGTAACTCACTGTTCTCCCACTGGTATTTGGAGAAGGAAGAATAAAAGTACCAAGATGACGCAGTCTCCATTCCTCCTAGACTGCTGACATGGAAAAATGCCTATTTTTATAGGAAGCAAAAGAAAAAAAAAAAAAAACAAAACAGTTTCACTTCCCTGGCTATTAGAAAACCAAACCCAACGCTTTTAGTTTAGAAATTGGTACAGCCAATGTGAGCTCTTTAAAAAAGACACAAATCATGGAGCAGAACTCCATTTTGACAAGCTGCCTAGAAATACCTTACATAAACAACCACCCCAGGGAACTCAAATTGCCTCAACATTAACCTGCTGAGGGGGAAAAAAAAAGTACACCCCAAACCCTACACTTGCATCTTTCCCTTTCTTCTTTGCCTGGAAGATGAGCATCTGAAATATAGAAGCCTGGTTTCTTGCAGATTTGTTTCCCAAAGCTAAGCCCAAAGGTGATTTCCTTTGGTGTCCGATAGAGCATGATCTCACCCTGCAGCCTTTTTGTCAGTAAAGGTCTTCACTCACAATGTTTTTCCTCTATTATCTAGTTACCAGCTGTAGGAACTTGCACATATTTTATATCTTTGAGACCTCCACTCCTTTGGAACTAGATCAAGTTGGAGTTACTTTAGTAGCAGATGAGATGCATAAACACAAAGTATCATTGCATAAATTGTCCCCTTAGAATATAAAAAGACCTGAAAGGTGGCAGACTTCTCTACTTCAGGAGCAGAGAATTACTAAAAACAACCAAACCAAAACTAATGAGAGATCAGTTTACTCAGCTTTTTTAACGGAAAAAAGGCTTATGAGATCACTCATAAGTACTCACACACGTGTGTGTGGTTATTTCCTCCATGAAACTATCAACAAATTCAAATTAAATCTAACAGAGAGGGAGCATCTTCTCTCAGAAGCACAATTTCTACAAGTTTCAAGAAAACAGGCAGCTGGGTAAAGAGAAATATCCTATGAATTGCCATGGAGGGAAATGCTGTAATGCAAACTCCACCTCTATTGTGTATTAGGCAACCCAAATTTTGGAAAGATGTTATTAATGAGAAAAAAAGAGAAAGATTAGATTCCTGATTTCTGGGGTTTTTTTTGCAAAGCCAGACACATGTCAGGGACTTACAGCTAGCTTAGCTCAGCAGTTTGGGGTTTCCCTGGTGGAATTTGGGGGTAATTATCTGCCCTAACTTTAAAATTAAGAGAATTAGAGAAGCTGCCTATAACCTGCCTGATCCCAGCATCACCAAATGTTGCTCTACAGTATTATGAAGCAAGATTTTAGATATGAAAGGATGTGGATATTTACACCACCTACTTTAAGGCATGGTGCTGTAAGTTTGGAGGCAATAAACCCTAGGTTCATCAGAGTGGACAGAAAAGCTTTTCTAGAGGCAGCGCAGAATAAGAGTTTCTGCTCCCTATTCTTGCTCTTGTGAGGCAAGCGAAGGACATGAAGTTCCTAGCATTGTCCAGTTCAATCTCCAGTATTACAACGACAGCTTCTTGCACAGTTAGAGAGATGTGAAAATATTTTGAAAGACTATCATGTTTTCCTTACGTATCAGATCACTATAATAACCTTGGGGAAAGCAATTTTAGTCTCTGAACCTGTATCTGAACAGTCATAGTTGTCTCCAGTAAACTAAATAGGAACCAGTAAAGCCCATAGCTTTGTCACTTAAATGAGGACACAGCTATAGGTAGCGACTCAGCAGAAATCGAGGGAAAATGCTGCCTATAGCCTAAGTGACTCAAATGTGCCCACCCGCTCTCCCTCGATCTTCATCAATCCACCCAACCATACTCGGTTAAATTAATCCCTCATGACATAGCTTGTCATTTTATCTTATCAAAACCTAACCAATGCGGTTACATTAGAAAAAAAATTACTTGCCACTTTAAGTAACTATAAAAAGACATCGCTACCTCATTGTGCAAAAACCAAGCGCGAAACGGAATTAACTGTCACAGGGCAAATTTGGTGAATTCTATTTCATGTTATATACTTTGAAAATAAACTTCTAAACCAAGCTGAATCAGCTTCCGCAGCAATAAAGTATTTTGACAATAATGTATGTTACTACTTTATCTTACAGTTCGGTAGCACTAAGTCAAAGGAGCAAAGGTAATACAATATGTGTTCAGCTTGTTCCTGGCTAGTGGAAACATACACTTCTTTTACTAAGGTTTTGAATGTTTATCAGTTGTAATGTAAGCCTTACATCCCAAGATGAGAACACGATAGTCTTATGAAAAACTCTGCTCATTCAGTCATTTTTTCTGATAGTAGCATGCACGTAACTAACACCCCAAACTACAGATTTGCAAGTCATTATGTTTCCACTTAGCAAATGGCTAAAAAACAACCTGTCATTCTAAACAAGAGTTAGTATCAGCAGTCTTACCATTTCAACTACTGTAAGATAAAGCAAAGAGTTTCAGTATTAGTAAAAACTGCTATTAGAGCACAGTCAGTTTGGAAGGCAGACACCCATCCATATAAACCACACACATATAACCCGGCATGGTCTCTATTGCAAGGAAAATTAAAAAATAAGTCAACGAGACAAGCTATGCAATATTTTTCCTGTACTAGATTAGCACCTACTACTCTATAATACTTACATTTATTAACCTTCAACTTGCTTCCATCTACTGGAATTGGATCTATGTAATCCCAATAATATTCATACGACCAAAAATATTCAGAGGAGTTAGTTCTGTTAGCCATTTCAGTAGTGCATTTTAAACCAGCTCAGAACTCCAACCAAATACTTTTTTTCATTGTACTTCAGCGCCCTCAGAAAGAGATTGCATAACTGATGCCTATGTAAATCACTCTGGGGTCCCGCAGCTCAAGGACTGCCTTGGTACTAAAAAACATCTAGCAGCAATGAATATTAATGTCTGACAGCTATGAAACTGCAGCCTTTAAAACGTAATCCTCGCTTCCTGGTGGACAACTGCGTTATTCCTCAGTGTATTTTAAATATTCCTCAGCATATTTTAAACTCAGATGGATGTCCAATGACCCAAGAACGGGCTGGACAAGTGCCAGCTGGGTCACAAACCCTTCCCTCTCAGAAACCTGCAGCGACTCAGCACTCTCCGGAGCTACTGAAAACAGCTGGCCTGAAAGACATTTCTGAATTTCTCGTGACGTAAAAATGTATGTAAGACCTGACAAAGCGCTTCACAAACAAAGGCCGTATTGGAATAACCGTGCATTTTGCTTTGCCACTTCTTGACTCCCTCCACCCCGAGGGCAGTGCACGGAGAGGCAGGCTCCCAACCAAGACGAAGGCAGAGCAGTGGGACGTTTGGCCCACAGCAGCCCTGTGCCTCGGCAAACACAGCCCTAACGCGCCTCGCTGAGGGTCACAGACCCGCAATTGCTCACGCCAACCGCCACACACGCCCTCAGCCCGCTTTAGGCTGCGCCCCTAAAGCCCCCGGGGTAGGCTGCAGCCGGGTAGGCCGCGGCTGCTCTCTCAGGCACCGGCCCGGGCCTCACGGAGGAAAGGCGGGAAGCGGCAGCAAAGTACGCAGACGCAGCGCACAAAGCGCCAGCTCGGTTAAAGGCAGCTTTCGAGACGCGCATCGCCCATCTTCCCCGCGCCTCCCACCCGCCCTGAGGCATCGCTGAGGCCCGCAGGACCGGCGCCCCCCCCCCGCCGCGGGGACAGCGGCGGGACACCACCGGCCGCCCCGCCCCGCCCCGCCCCGCCGCTAACGGCCGGCTGGCGGCGGTTGGAAGGTCGCGACCTCAGGGCGCGCGGCGGAGTGCGTGCCGCGGGCGGGGCGCGGCCAAGCGCGCTGCGTCCCCGCCCCCTAGGCGGGGCGGGCCCTATTATGGCTCGCGGGCGGGCAGCGGGCTGGCGTCACTGCCGCTTCCGGCGCGGGGGGTTTGAAGGCGATGGCGGGCGCGCTGTACCCGCCGCCGGGCCTGGTGGCGGAGCTGAACTCCTCCCTGTCGCTGCTGGAGGCGGGCGGCGCGCAGGCAGGGCGGCAGGCGGGCGGGGAGAACGCGGAGGAGAACGCGGACCTGCTGCCCATGGTGTTCCTCTGCGCCGGCTGCAAGCGGCCGGTGGGCGACACGCTGAGCTGGGTGACCAACGACGAGGAGGCGGGCTGCATCCTGCTGCGCTGTGAGTCCCGTCCCGTCCCGCCGTGTCCCGCCACGCCACGCCCGGCCGCCCTTGGTCACCTCCCTCTCTCCCTCCCCCGCTCTCCGCAGGTGCGACCGGCAGCGTCTCGGTGGACCCCGAGCGGAAGCTCTCCAAGCGGCCCGGCGAGTGCGGATGGTGAGGCTCCGGAGCCCCGCTTGCTGCACCGGGAGGGAGGGTGGGGTGTCCCCGCCGGCGCCCTTATCTCCCTGTCCCGAGGGAGCCGAGAGGCACCCGGGGAAGGAGCTGAGGAAAAAGCCTGATAAACGGCCCGCCGGGTGCTGCCGGGCTCCCCCCGCCGGTTCTGTCCCCCCGGGGAGCCTGGGCCCGGGCCTGGAACGCTTCCTTCGGGCGGTCTGTGCAAAGTGGCCCTGTATTAGTCCTGCCGGGGTCAGCCGGCCTGAGGAGCCGCTGGGAATGTGGGCTGGAAGATGGGTGCTTGTAACTACAGCATGTACAGTAGGAGTGAGTGCTCTAAAAACATCATAGTGGATGACTTTTTTTTTTTAAAATCGGCATGGGGAGGGGGTGTTTCTCTTTCTTTTCTCCTGAATGAATGTTATGTATCTTACTTACAGCATGATTGAAACATTATTCTGCTCTGGCTGCTCAATGATACTTGGCAACATCTACAGATGCACCCCAAAGCATCTCGACTACAAGAGGGATTTGTTCTGTTTCAATGTTGACTCAATTGAAAGGTAAAGGCAGGATTTCTATTGGTAAGCCTGCTAGCTATGCTTCACCCGCCACGCATCTTACTGAGGGATGTTCCTGGTAATATTTGTGACATGCCTAGAGGTAGCTATTTCTGCTGCTTTGTTCCAGAGTGGTTTTCTGTATTACTGCTTTTAGCATCGTAGTGCTGAAATGGGAGGAATATCGTCTGTGTAATGTTAGGCAAATTTGAGAAAAAAGAAAACACCAAGGCTGCCTTTTATATATGAAATTGCATACCACCCAGGAAAATAATAGTAGGAATACAACGCGGGTGGTTTCCTTCTCGTTTGTTCAGGAGGCTACATATGTGCTCTGCTTTAGAGAACATAAAATGAGCCTGTACTCGTAGGTAGCACCAAATAGGCCTGGCTGTAAGCTATTTGATGTAAATATCAGCAGAGAACATGGGGAGAGGAGCTTAAGCAGAACTTAAGTTGAAATCTGATCTGTACCAGTCAAGTTTGATCTTTTTCCTTGCTAAGGTAGGCAAAGGCAAATCTTAAAACTAAATACGTGCTTGAGGCTCTCACTTAGCTGTCTTACAGTCAAAAACTGTCTAGGTAATGAAGGTGTACTATTGTATTGGTTTTAACTGGCTTACAGCACTTGAAGAGTATTTTAATACCACTTTTAATAGCTATATCCTGAATTAAGTCTCCACACCAGAGTGCTTTTATCCAAGGATTACTGTAGTAAACAGTGAAGGGTTACCTTTATTTCTGTCTGGGCTAGACTGGATGCTTCTGCTTTTTATTAAGTTCCAGTTTATTTTGCTGTATTTATGTGGATGTTCACCTTCCTAATCTGGACAGGTGTTTTTTTTTTCCTCTTTCCACAGCTATGATACTTTGCTTTTTCCATGGCAGTAAAATTCTCTGAAACATTAACATAGTGACAAAATGGCATTTTCTTGGGAGTAATGGTGATGGCTGGTTCTCCCAGCTAGTGCTACACTGTTCTCAATGTCTGCATAATTTTTCACCGTATCCTGTAGCACCGGAATTCCTGACTGTCTCTTGGAGTTCTAACTTTAAGCAGCGGGGTCTTGATTGTTCTGTGCTTAAAACTGTTTTCATTCCACTCTACAATTTGTTTACAAGATTACCAAATGTAGATATTCTATTTACTGTCACTAGAATCATGCTTCCACTTTGCTAGTGTGTTAATCATAATTATTGAGAACAATGGATGAGTCCTACATTTGTGTTTTTGCCTTCAGAGTGAAAAGTGCATGATCTAAACTGTAGCTTATCAGTTACATTCTAGGATCCTCAGAAAAGCAAGCTGTTACTGATGAGGAACCTCTAACTCTTGAAAGTCGAGCTGTCTTGGAAGAAGTGCTACAAAGGGTAAGACTTAACCTTATACCATTCTTTGTTTAAATCGCCTCTATGAAATCTTGACCAGTTTCTATAAAACAGCTTATTTCATCCAGACAGTTCTGTGGGTTTTAACATAAGCTGTAATACTTAATGCTATTAATATCCAGTGTTAATGCGAGATTTTTGGTAACTTTTCCTTCAATTTTAATGGTAATTAGCACTTTCTGTTTACCAAGCACAGCTTTAGATTCCTGTCTATGTCTATAATTAGAAATTTCATTTCTAATTAGTTCTGATTCACTTCTCCAGATTTTCACTTAAATTTTAGTCATGTCTTTTCTGTCTTTCATGTAAACTGACAATGCTTTTCCTGTAACTTTGTATTGAAATAGTATATAATAAATAAAGTTGACATTTTGCTCCACTGAAAACTTCTGATTGCAGGTAGCAACCAGTTGGGAGCAACTCTGTCAAAATCATCTCTGAAAGCTGATGGTTGTCTAGCAAAAGCTGAATGTGTGGAACTGACACCAAGATTGGAGACAACTATAGATATGAGAAAGTATGGAGAGTTAATGTTAGAGTTGAGTGAACTTTTAAACTATGAAAGTGGCAGGAATAGAATCAAATGGGATTGGTGATGCAAGATCAGATTCAAGTACTTGCTCTTTGTATTGGCAAGTTCTGTTTATAACCAAGCATCTTTCCCTGTTTACAGGCAGAAACTGTATTAAAGGCTCTGGAGACCAGACTGACTGCTGTTGAATCAAGTATTGCTTCTCTTCACAATAAAGACTGAAAGAAATTACATGCAAGAAGTTCAGCTGCTGGAGAATGGTGTATGCGAAACTTGTCCTTGTAATCCTCTGGAATCTGTGGGAATGTTGCAAAAATGCTGCAAGGAACTGAAAGACGTTGTTGGCTCATGCTGCAGTAGAACAATGCTGACTATGAGTTGTCATTATAGACAAGGAGTTCCTTTCTTAAAAGGATACCCCAGAAAGAAATAGATTTTTTTTAATCAAGTTCCTGTAGACTTCTGGTTTAAATATAAATATTTATATAAATTGTTATCTCTGAAAGCAAAGCATTTATTTCCTGTCTTCCCTACTACTCAATATCTACTAAACTGGGTGTACTTCTCCTTCTTAAACCAATAAAAAACCCCCACCTTTGTCTGAAGGAACAACATATGTCACTTTTCTTGTTTCCACAGCTTTTGCTTGACCTGTGCTCAGGGATGAGAATGGCACAACAACTGTATGGGGTGGTTTGTTGGTTGTCTGTCTTATATTTTAGCCCTGAGCTTGCAAAAAAGAATAATGTAAAAGAAGGCTTAAAAGCGTTAGATAAAATGGCTTTCCACACAGTATTGAAGATGGTATGTTTTACAGCTTCAGGGGGAGGAAAGTAAACAAGGCTGGTAGCAGCTTGTTAAGCAAAGCTTGGTGTATATTTGAGCAATCAAAATGCTAAGAACACTTGTCAGTATTTTGTTTAATGCGGATATTCCAGTTATTTGTCTTTGATCTTCTGTGTATTTAACTAATTGTCGGAGTTTCTTTTATAGTGTGAGTGTTCCAGTTGTAGCCTAAAGGAAGAATAATTTTGAAAAGGTTTGGTTTTGTTACCCAACACGACTTAATTTTACTACTGCAAGTTTTTTTTTCTCTAAAAACCTAGAAAGATTTTCCCATTGTTCTGCCCCATTGGTAGTCACTGTTTCTCTTATAAAAGCTTCTCCCCTCACGTCTTCTCTATTTACTGCTTTGTTTTGAAGTAGTACTCAAGTTTAACCTTTAGCGATGGGGTCTCGTATTCTTTCATCTTTCGGTAACTAAAACATCTTGTTACTTGCATACCTGCTAAAGGAATTGTTAAAAGCACTAACTTTTCCAATCAAATTACTCCAGTGTAACTTTTGAGGCAGTTTCTTACCAACATTCAAAAACTTGTTAGAGAAGTGACATAGTAGACTTCATCCTGGATGTCTGAAGAGAACCATGAACTCTGCCCTTTAATTGAAGGTTGGTTGATGTTTTTCATTGTATGTGGAGTATTTTTTTGTAGAGATGTTAATGGCTTAATAGGCCAACCTTTTCAGATGTAAGGCTTTTTCCAGATATATATATGTATTTTTTCAACATGTGGATTTCCTTTTCTGTTAAGGACAACTACGGGAGCAGGGACACGAGCCCATAAGGATCTCTGTAGATCTGTTTTGGTTTTTTTAGAGATTAACATGTTTAATTTTTTTAATCAAAGATTGAGACAAGGCAGCACAATCTTTTACATCTATATTCCAACAAAGTAGCAGCAAGACACAAAGGTGCAAAGATAAACTTGGATGTTTTTCTGATGCTTCCCTGGCCAAATTGTTGGCATGTTAGAGGTGGGAGATTAAATAACCTAATGCTTATCAACCTGGAAGTACTTTTTAAGTGGGCTTTTGTATTTGTTCCATTATATTATGAAATAACCTTTTTGGGTCTCCCCTGGCTGGAAAGAACCAGGTTTGCTGGCCTCAAGCACCACCTGTAGCTTTAAACATGTTCCTCTGTTCAACACAGTGGGCAGCTAAATGTGGTTCAGAGAGAGTTCCCTAAATAGATTCACTAGCTGAGTTCATTCTGAGACTCGTCTAGGTACATTCCTAGCACCTGTCTCCTGTGTCCTATATATGTTGCTATATGTGTAATGAAAGTGAAGTGCATATATGTAGGCAAGTATTCAAAATAAGAAATGGTTGCTTATCTTAAAGTAGGCATGTGAATTCCATAACTATCCCTCTCTTCTAATACTGTAGGGGAAATACCTGCTGAAGAAGGAACCCAAAAAAACAATCCCACTATTATGTCCCGGAACTCACAGGCAGAAGTGGCTACAAAGTCTGGATTAGAGTATGTGTTCCTCTGATGGAACATACACAGGTAACGCACTTTAAAAGCGTGTGTTAAGTAATCATTTTTCTCCTTGGTTTAGTGTTATGGTCTTCTATATCTTTATGAATACCTGCACTTGTATCAGCATATATTTAGAACAAAGTCTCACATATTGTAGGTGGGAGCGGGAGTACATTAACACAACAGACTCTCTTAAAATAGTGTTTCCACACTCTCAAGGGTTGCCAGCTGCTGCTTTGCTAAGGTGTGCAGTGAACAGTCTAAATTTAGAATAAATTTCACATGGATATAGAGGTATTTATATCTGCATGGGGAAATGTGTGTATTTGGGTATGTACAGGGTTCCAAGAAGCTGAAATAATTTTTTTGCTGTGAAGTTCAATTAGGAGCTAGTATCTTGAGTAGTTAACTGGGCTGAAGGTAATATAATAGAGAATTTTTCTGTTTAAATGTATAAATGTGTATTATGGTACACTTGAACAACTTCTAACCATTGAAGAAAGCTGTAGCTGTTCCCAAAACTCTCCTAGCTGTTTTTCAACTGTTTGGTAATAAAACGCTAGAGATGAGTAGGAAATAAGCAAAACCTAATGTTTTATCTGGATGTGATTTCTGCTCTAAAAAGGCAGGGAAAAAAGCATAGGGAACAGTTAGGTTTGCACTCCATGGCAAGATGCAGTAGAGCAGAGGTCCAGCAGGTAGCACCAGCAGTGGCCTGAAAATGGTAATCGCTGCTGTTAAGCTTAAAGCATCGTGGAGACAGCTGGGGCTGCCTGGAAAGAGACCAAACAAGCAAGATGGCTGTAGAGACACAAGGAAAGAAGTGCAAGTGCAGAACAAAATTGCTATTCTAGGTGGGACAGGCCTTACTTGGAGGGAGAAAGGGGGGGGGTGGGGGGGGCGGGACACCTTATGATTGTACCCTGAGTGCTGGTGAGAAAGGAGAACAGCCTTTGACTGAGGTCTCTAGATCAGGAGCTTAGGGTCCCTCTGTCCCCCTCAGACAGGGGAAAGAGGCTTCTTCCCTGACCAAAGGTGGCTGCCTCATTTGGAGACCTGATGTAGAGGTGTAAAGTGAAACGAACCATTTGGCTGGAACCCCTGGTGTCCACTAGTGCCCTGTAGTACTCTATCCACACTTAGGCTTTGAGAATCCACTAGCTGGAAAACTGTCTCCATCAATGCCTCTCTCCTTTTCAGCTGGTAGGGTGGAGAAAAGCTGAAGAGCCTGAACTGGAGGAAAATGTACTGGAGCAGAAGGAACAGAAGGTGAAGAGGAAACTGGCACGCAATATCCTGACAGGAAAGCATGGCACTGTGGGACTAAGCTTGAGGAAAATAGAAGTGTGATTCCAAAAGGAGCAAAGCACCTGAATGGATTCAGTTCTAGAGAGATCTGAATGTCAGATTCCTTTAGGTCTTGTGTACGCAGGCAAATTGACAGATACAGCTACTGGGGAGTAAACTGACACAGCAGATTGTTTCTGGAATAAAATAACTTATTGTCACAAAATGAGTTTATCTGGGGGAGAAAACCACTAGAGCAGGCATTGTAGTGCAGATGCATGTCAAGTCCTCTATATGAACAAGGCATCAGATTCTTTGAAAACTCTTCTCGTGTCTTCAGGGCAGGAAAGGGTTGCAGAAAATATTCCACAATGGAAAACAGAAAGTCAATGGAAAAAAAAAAGGGAAGAAAATAGCAAAAAGAACTAAGTATGTAGACTTTTTTTTTTGCTTGATATCCATATGAGCTACACAAGCTGATAATGTTACACTCAAAAGGACCCAAGTGTTCATTCCATATGGAGTGAAGAATTGGAATGTTTTGTTAGTGAATTGCTTTAGCAATCTAGTCAAAATAGTAGCAAGCAGCTATTACTGTAGTTACAATGATACCAACAATTACTTCTCAAATCTTCCAGTTATTGCTAATTCCCATAATAAAATTAAAACTGTTTGTATAAACTTTTTAACATCTCCCCCTCTTCTGTGTTGTGATGTTGACCTGTGTGCCTGTGGTGGAGGGTGTGGTTTTTTTGTTTGGTTTTTTTTTTCCTCTCAGATGGGATGGTGCAGCCATTTGTTGGTGTCCAGGTTCTTCACCAGGTGATGTGCTGATGTTGGTAGTCGGGGGTGCTTCTTGGGACAGCTTGATGCCATTCATGTGCATTTCCAAGCAGCTGACTGCTAGCACATCTTTCTGACTGGTCTATAATTTCAGTAATATAATGCTAATGGACTAACAAAATCTGTGAACGTATACAGTAAATGGTTTGGGGTAATAATAGGAGTTACTCAAAACTAATCTAAAGTTAAAACCAAGCTAAAGAAGTTCAAGACCAGACAAGATGTACTGTGTTTCTCAAACCCTTAAGACTTTTACATTCTCATGGCAATAAGGTCCGTGGCCTGCTAACAGCAACGGTGACACTATTGACTGTGCTGTGGGGCTACAATAGAAGTAAGGCTCGTTTCTGTAATGCCAAGTAGTGTGACACCATCCCAGCAATTCTTTCCATATGTCTCCCATGGCTTCCTACCGTGTGGCCAGAGGAGTGGGGTATTGTCGTCAGCTTGAAAATGAGCACAGAAATACAATTGTGTTTTCTTTTAAATTAACGAGGACTCCAAGCTCAGCCAAGTCACCCAGGAGACCAAACCTATGTAATTTTATAGTACAGGGCTTTGTGTTTACTGCTAGGACAAAAGCACTGGGGACATAAATCAGGAAAGATCCCCTTGTTTTCACTCCCTGCTGGTGTGAAAGCTACATTTCCCCCCCAGCCCCTGAGGGCTAGTGCTTATACTAGAATGACAGAGATTTTGTTTTAAAGCTTTTGTAAATGGAGAGAAAACTCTTCCCAAATCCCTCAGCACAGCAAGTAGAAGGTTCAAACAATAAGGAATTAAAAACCTGCAATGCATTTGGCTTTTCTGACTTACTCTTAGCTATGCCAGACTGTCAAAATGACATTACGTTACTGTACAACATCACACAAGTCCACTCTGTTAGCAGAGCCACTTTTAACATTTCAAAATAATTTTCTATATCTTTTTCTTCTCCAATAAGAATTTGCTACAAAAGGATCAGGCACAGATGTGTTTCTTCATGGTGTTTCAGATGGAAAAATTAAATAGCAGGCACTAACTCTAGCGGAGGCTAGGACAGGGAGGCTGTTCCTGGAAGACTGCGTTCCTCCCTGATGTCCACAGTTTGAGGGGGCTGGTGATACTGAAGAGGGCAGGAGAATGTTTTAAGGGTAGCAAAATATGCTTTATTTCATTAAAGATTGTAACTGTTCCAACTGTTTAGCTTATTCAGGGAACAGAAGTTTAAGAGTTGCCTGTAAGTTCATGCCTGAGAAACAGAGCTCTGTTACTGCAGGGACCCTGTGCCTAGCAGCACAGGAGGGGATGGTGGTTTGGACTGCGAGCTAGGCAAAAATCATATCGGAAGTCAAGTGTATGATTTTTAACGGAATCAGTAAGGCAACTGCTATGCACCGATGTGCTCAGATAAAGGATGCTCCACAGCTGGAGATGTGTAAGATAGGCCCTGTTCAGAGCTGGCGGTGGGTTTGTGCGGGGTCCCCAGGCTGTGGCTGCGTGGGTGGCACAGTTCAGAGCAGCCCCCAAGAGATACGGGGCTCGCTCCATCTGGCAGGGCTTAGGTATGGACAGCCTTCCCTGGGGCCCCAATTTAAAACCACGAACAAGGGCAGCAATAACAACAACAATAAAAAAAGCCAACCACCCAACTCAAAAAAAACAGGGATGAAAGCTGGGTTCAGATAACCATCTTCCAGCATCCAAAGAGGAGGTGTGACTTCCAAGCTGCTGGCAACTACCCAAAGGCAGTGGCAGGAGCTGAAGCCCGCTTTCAGCTCAGGTGCTTATGCGCTTGTGAGAAAGCGATGCTTAAATGGCCACCTGGGAGCTGAACTTTGGGCAGACCCTCCATTTACTGAAATCTTGACCCAAACGGCTTGTTAATATGTAACTGCCAGGCTGATACGCGTTTCATTCTCCGGCTTGCTAATATCACGGCGGAATAATACAGGCGTCCAAACCACCCGGTGGTGCCTGTGTGTCCCCCCCCACAGGCACCTGTGGTCCCTCCATGCTTTCCTGGTGAGGCCGGGAGAGGGCACATCTCCATAAGAGATTTCACTGCCGCTTACCACTGACAATTAGGATTTTCCTCTCCGGTTTATTCTGCTCACTCGGGACATTTCTTTTTCACTACGTAGTGCTGCGAGCTTTTCGCCTGGCTTTCTTCGCCTGTTTGCTCTTCAAGATGAAGGCAAGCTGGAGACTGCCAGCTGCCCTGTTTTGTTACTTGGGGGTTGAAAGTATGGGTTTGTTGAACAAATACCGTTTAGACACAAAGCTGCTAAAACGGAGCCACAAAGGAGTCCGTAGGACTCTCATCTGTTACTTCCCTGGGAGTTCCTTGGGGATGATATGCTATTATTACTGTGATGCTTTCTATGGACAAAAACCCAAACAACTGAACAAGACAGATTTTTCTAATCTTGACAGTAGATTGGGCCTCACATCTGTCTTTTGTTTCTGATATACGAGATGTTATAGAAGCAATAAAACGTAGCAACCATTCATTTAATCCATACTGGGGAGCAAATTTCCACGATTTGACAGAAACTAAACCCATTTAGTATATCTTTACAAAGCAAAGCAAGGTAAGGTCAAAAACATGAAAACTTGCCTATTTAAGGATTTTATAAATAGACCATAATCTAGTTTCCAGTGGCACTATGATACTTTAGAAAAGGAGTCCACGGCCTAAGTTTTGAATGCCAAACTGCACACCATTCACCACCAGGTAATTAACACTGCTGGCAAATCTCAAACAGTTCCTAAAAGAACCAAAACATCTACCCACTGAGTATGTATTTAAAAATATCCTGGGACAGAGTGACTTCGTGCACTGATTCCTGTATGAGTAACAATAGGCTCTTCATTGTTCACACTTCAATTGTTTTCTGCATATTTTTTTTTCACATCACCAATTTCTGCATCCTCTTTTGAGCTGTGAGTAACACGCATCCAGAGAAGAATGCTACATTTAAGGTGAACTCCTGAAAACTGGTGGTTCTCCAATACTAATGCTATTTTTTAATGGCTCTTTAAGCCTTGCATAAGCAAAGCTCTGCATTTTATCAGGCCAGCAGGGCTTTTCTGAAAGCAGCCGATGAGAAAGGAGGGTTAAGCTTACAAAGCTTCATATTTGAGCAGGAATTAACAAGGCTTGGAAGCAGTTTGCGAACACACAAGCTCTTCCTGGTTGCTGCTGTCAGAAGTTGTCTTTTCTTAAGGCGTCTCCTCCCCAACCCCAATAAATACAGAGGGCTGGGTTGGCTTAGCCATGAAAGTCCCCATTCATAATGCTGCTGTTAAATTTCAGGCTGCTTATTGTATCTAGCCTGGTGTCTCGTTAGCCCCCTTGCTGGAGCATTAACCCAGTGCACTTCGGCACGGTGGAAGATGGGTAACTGGAGCCAAGGCTCAGGGACACAACTTGCAAACCAGTTTTCTTATTTGGGTAGGTTTTTGACTGCCGTGTTAGTTAGTCCCAAAGGCTTTATTCAGCAGAAATAAGCCATACTGAATAACCCATCAAAAGATGGTTGGACCAGATTCCCTTCAGGGCACTTTTCCTTGGCAAAACATTGGCCAGTCAGGTTTAAACTGGTTATTGCCTTTATTAGCTGTCTTGAGTTGAAAAAATCTAGATGGTTGATTGGCAATGGAGAGTCCTCACTAACTGCTTTGAAGCTCCTGCATTATCGTTAGTGCGTCAACCAGAAGGAAAACACATGGTTGTATGTGCGGCATGAGAAGGTCAGCCCTCATGGTCTGAGCAGCCGATCCACCCACTGCCCACGCTCTGCTCACCCCATGCCCATACCCCATGGACACAGTGCTGCCACGTCTCTCTCTCTCTCTCTCTATCTCTCTCTCTCTCTCTCTCTCTCTCTCTCTCTGTGACACCCCATGTGCCAGAGGCTGGGCAGCACCTGTTACCCCAAGGCAAGCGAGGGAAGAGCCACCTCCTAGGAGTTTCTATCCTGCAATGGCACATGTGTCCGTCACTGCTCTGCACCTTGCACCCCATGTCACCTGGCCCACAACGCTAGACCAGACTTCAACACAGAGAGGCTTGTGTGGTCACGAAAGTCCTCTGCAGGGGAACTGCAAGCAGGACTTGTAGCTACTGGAAAAGCCCATGGAGGTTCTTCTCCCTCTGCGAATGTCAGTGGTGCCAGACTCTGTCCTGGTTTGAGGCTCCTGCAGTGGTGATGGTGAGTTCATTTCTTCTGTCCCTGTTCTGTCGAGGAGCTGCTGTTGCGTCGTTCCCCAGTCCGGCTGTCTTTTCCGCCCGCACACTTGGTTATGTGTTGCTGCTGAATTCAAAACAGAAGAACAGGCAGTGTCATACAGTTGCAGCCCTGGCTGTGCTGTCCCTGTTACACCACTCCATGTGGGGACACTCACCAGCCTGAAGTTTGACTCTGAGCCCCAGTCAGAGATTGTAACACGCTGGGGCCCTCACACATAGTGCTATGGCACTGGTCTCTGTGCTGGCACCCGCTCCCCAGGATGTCAGTCCCAGCTGTGAAGGACCAAGACAACCACTCACTTGTCTGAGTGGATCTGGTTGCAGAAGCAGAGTTCCCACCATGTGGCATTGCAGGTCACAGCTCACCCCTCTGACTACTCTGCACCCCTCATGCTTGTATTTTGCTCACCACAGACTTCGCAAAGGCTCTTCTGAGCACGTAGGAGTCAGGAAAAGCCAAGGCAATGGAGAGCCAAAGTCACATGCAAAAATATCAGGCATTTGGAGGTGCCTGGAGTGGTGAACATGCTTCAGATGGCCCACAGTCCTCCCCCACCTCACTGAGCCTTCCCTGCTGCCACCAGGGTCTTTGCTAAATCCACAGTCTCCAGCTGTGAAACTCTGTTTTCAGATCAGGCCAGGATGACTGAATTGCTGATGGCACTTACTGACTCGATATCAGGCACAAGCAATAATCTATTACTTAAACCAAGATGGATGGTGCAACCGAATGCAGTAACGTGCATGGGAAATCATCACTGAAACTGTAAAATTCAATCTGGCATTCATCATTTTGTAGAAATAGACTTTTCCCAAACTATAATTTTTTTCTCTCTACCCTGGCTGCTGCAGCAGTGGTTGAGGTATAAAAACTTGCACTCTGTGTGTGTGTGTTCCTTTCCAAAAACTTGTCAGATTTTTTCTTGGATAGATTTTTTACCTATTGTTGTTGATTTCCACTGAAGGCTAGGATATTTAACTGCCTCATGTTTACACGGTTAGATCAATAATGTTCACTGAAATGGTGTTGGGCAAGGTCATGCACGGTCCTTTTGAAATGGTCAAGCTTATCTGATCCTAGGACAGGTACAGGAGAAACCATGGGTGTGGTGCGTCATCACTGGACACCACATCAGCACAGAAGTCAGATAATGCAGTACAAACATTGCTCTGCACAAAAAGTCAGCTTCAGCAGATATTTTAAATATAGTCCAGCTTCTGGCCAAACATGACTCCTTGGCATTTAACAGACTATTTAAAAAAAAAAAAAAAAAAAGATTAACTTCAGGGGTAAACAACCACAGCCGTTGGCCAGTCACAAGGCTGACCAGATGTCAAAATATAATCCTGTTGTGTCAGGATAAAGGCAGGGAGCTGTTATGGAGCTTGCCTCTTATCGTGACTCCCTCTTCCCACAGCCGGGTTGTTAGTGATGGACCAGGCCTCCTCTCTGCTGTCCAGGTGTTTGGTGGGCCCTCAGTGACCAGGTAAGCACAGAGATCCTGGCTACCAAGAGCTGTGGCCTCCTCAGGCCCTTGTCACCAGTATCATTCCTGTCTGGGGACTGCCTCTGTCCCCGGTGTAAGTCCACACTCTGTTTGGAATGCTGGACGTGCTTCTGCCTCCCACTGCTTAATGTGGACCCAACTCTTCTCTAGCTTCACTACCATTGCAGTGGTCCTTTGCTGCCTTTTACCCAGACGTGGACTATTGCTTTGCTGGTGCACTAGTCCAAACCTTATAGACACCCACTGGGAAACATCTGCTCTTGGATGTGGCAGTGGAGGGTGGGCATTTCCAGTGAGTCTTTCCTCAACCACGTCTTTGATGCAAAGAAACCCCATCCCTTGTCAGGACCAGCTGTGGTCATGGTATCCGCAAGAGCCGCCTGCAGGACACTGCCAAGGTGCTTCCCCAGTGGCGGATGATGGACATCTACCAGGACTCAGAGGTCCGGCACAGTTTCAGAGTGGCTGCAAACTTTGCAACACGCAACAGTGATGTCCTTTGGATTGCTCTGCCCTTGCAGAGAGCTACTGGCCCAAGCCAAAGAAACGCCTTGGCACTTGCTGGTGTTAAATCTGGCACCTACAGGGGTAAAACACAACTTCTAACAGAAGGTTGCATAAGGCTGAGAGGAAAAGCCTTTGAGTCAGAAAGGAATGGGCCACAGGGCCCCAAATAATTCAAGGCTACGTGGTTCTCTCATTCAGATGAGGCAGATCCTGTTCCACACTGAGAAGAGAAAATACTATTTTAAAAGTTTAGTAAACAATGTAGTGTTTGTAAATTTGATCAGGAAACACAGAAAGATAGCACCCCAAGCAGAGTCTGTCAATGCAGCAGAGAGCACCATTAACAAGATTGAGGCGGAATTGTTATCTAATCCAGATAGCTCAGAAAAAGACCTGACCCAAATAGCTTAAATGCCAGAAAACACATATTGTTTCCCAGAATTTTTTTTACATCTTGGTTATCCAGCTAAGCAAATAGGAGCCACCACACAGGGCAGGAGATACTGAATCTGCTGGAGTCGGGAATCTACCCAGCACTGTCTGGCTCCCATGGGACCAGCCCCTCAACTTCAGCATCTCATTGTGAACTGGCATGGAGCTAGCACTGCCTTGGTTGTTCAACGGTGCTTTTTCTGCTGGTGAGATTTTATTCACTGCTAATCCAAAAGGCAACTCCCAGTTTCTGCTTCCCCTTTTGCTTCTCAAGTATACTTCAGAATATTTGCAGTAGGAGCCCTAGTAACTCTTAAATTGCTGCCTGTTTTACCCTTACGAGAATTATCTAATCACCTGTCTGCCCCAATGACATATGACAGGTTTTTCAGGGGATGATCACATCCTTCTCCTTAAAGATTGTTTTGTTTCGTTTTGGTTTGGTGTGGTTGTTGGTTGGTTTTTTTTTTTTTTCTGCTCTACTTGGAAGAAGTGAATGTTATCTTTGAAAACAGAGACAAAACCATGGTAAGCCTTTCAGTAAACAGCTTTGCATGGTTTGGGAGCCTGGACCCCACAGCTGGCCGTTGTATCTGGAGGGAGGAGAATTGAAGTTGGTGTAATTTTCTGAGAAGCATCTGATCTCTGGAGACTGATAACAGAGCCTGCTGTGCCCTGTACTGGTTAAGGAGGTTATACCACAGCTTTGTGTGTGTTTCTTCTCATGCTCCCTTCCTCAAGGGAATTTTTATGGACATTCAACGTAAAAATAACAAAAATCCACTGTGGGGATGGGGTGGCTACTGGGTTTGTGTGTTGGTTTTAAACCACTGTATTGTTTACAAAGTCTTTTCACAAAGACGTGCCTACGCTATCCTATGCAATCATCCATGCTTCTCACCCTCCTTCCTCTCCGTTACCTCCCTTTAATTTGCTTCAGCTCTCCAGCTGGCTGTCACCAAAGCTCAGCAGAATGAAATCCTAAGCCTGGCTGGGACATCTTCAGGCTATCTTATCACAGATAATGACATTGATACTGATCAAAATACACACTTGGATAGAGTTACTGCCTGAAAAAAAAAATACTTTCACACAGAAATCACGTAACTGCTTCAAGGACTATATGGATTCTGATGAGTCCAGTATCTTCCTCCTGGATTTCTGTCTTGCAAAAATCATACTCGCTACAGAAAAAAGAAAGAAAGCCAACTTAAACTGTTATTTAGTAAAGACCTAAGAAATACTCTCCCTTATAGACAGTAGGCTTCCTGCATGTTTAAAGCTATTGAATTGTGACTGAAGGGCAAAATCACTAAAGCATTGAATGGGTCATTAAAACTCACAGGATGTTCAAAAGCTCTTCAGAGGTTTGTGTTCCCTGCAGTGGAGATGCCATCTGCCTTCATTTGCATTAACAATATGGCCTTTAATAAACACGCCTCTCACCTGCTGCCTCTGTAATGCACCCCAGTCCTTGGGAGCTGCAGTTTTAGGGGAATCAGTCTGCCCATATAGGAACTGTACTGGTTCACACCAGCCAGCCAAGGGCCTGGTTCCATTAAAGCCAACAAGAGTATTTCTTCCTTATTTTAACAAGAAAAGAATTGAGTAGCATAAGCAAAACCTGTTGTGCTTTCAAGCCTCAGGATGCTATATTGGAAAAGTGATTTTCAGAGACTGAAGAGGACATTTTTGTTGTGGGGGTGGAGAAGAGCTTGTCTTTCACTCCCTCATTTCTTCATCCATCTCCTAGTTCTAAATGAACAAGTTCCAAGTCATACTTCAGTCACAAAGCACAAGATAGGAGTAGTACTTATGTGCACTCTGTTTTCTCTTGAGAAGTCTTTTGGATGGGTGGAAAGGGCACACAGAGGGAACTGAGGACAGATTGAGTGCCACTGCCAGCTCTCTTCCTTCATGACTTTTAAAAAAAGGAAAAGGAAAAAAAAGAAAAGAAGAGCTTTGTGAGGAAGATTTCATCCAAACCCATGCATAGCTTGTGTTAGGGTTCACAGGAGGGTTTAAGAATTGCATGCAATCCTGGTTTCTTCCTGCACTACTGTGCTACTGCTTTCACTTGTTTCTTTCAAGAGGGCCTCGTGGATCCTCCATGTAAAAAGTGAACAGAAAACCCAGCCCTGTTCATTGTCCCCGTTACTTGTGCTCTCTCTTCTGGTAAGAGCTGTCTGACAGAGAAAATGGTGATGGAGAAGCACTGCTGGTTGGCATGGCTGAGAGGTTGTGTATAAGCTGTTCTGTGCCTTTCAGACATTTATGGGACTTGAAAAAGATGTAACGAGTGGAGGTACTAAATGGGGAGAAGAGAAATCTTATGTATACTTGTTGGTGTGCTTGGCTGCCTGCGTGTGCTCACCTACTCAGGAGCACACTGCAGAAGAAGGCCAATCTGCTAAGTGCCGAAATTTTCAAATATCCTGGTGACACTTGAATAAAACTTATCCGAATTTAAACAGCATTGAATAGTGCAGTGCAGTCATTTGCTTCTCGCTACTTTATTGTGTTTAGGTTAACTTGTGTCTTTTGCTCACTGTCCTGGTTTGGGTGACACAAGGCTAATTTCTCTTCTAATACTTGGGAAGACTGCACTTTTAGAAGACTCTAGTGTCTGAATTTGTGAAAATATTTACTTTATAGCCAGCTACGGTCTGTGGGTTTCAAGGTCTCAGTGTTTTTGAGCTTGCCTGGTACAGGGATGAGGAGGAACGAGACCTGAGCACTTGACCCAAGCTGGCCAACAGGATTATTTCCTACAGTGAACGTCACATTCACTATAAATTAGGAAGTTTGCCGCAAAGTTCTCTCTCTGCCTTGATGGCTGCCATCCTGAGAACTTCATGCCCTGGTGCCGGACCCCTGAGGCCTTCGCTTCCTCCTGAAGCCGTAGCGCTCGCAGTGTCCGACATTTACTGTCCGCTGCTGGGAGTGCACAGCTGCCTACCGATAGAATTGGCTGAGTATAATCTTTGCACATTCTGTATTGGTATTGGGATCAATATTGGTTCTTTAGTGCTATTAATGTTAATTATCTAATCTTATTCTATTAAACCTGTTTATATTTCAACCCCTGGGTTTCCTTGTTTTTTCCTAATTCCCCTACGCGGGTGGGGAGGGGTCATCAGGTGATAGAATGATTGTCTAATCAACAATAAATTGTAATGGGTTTTTCAAACATAACACTCACTTTAACCTAGATGGGTAAGTCCTGCCTTCCATTCAGGCTTATTTCTATTTTCTTGTTCTGGTAACTGAGGTCAGTGCTGTTTGCGGTGTTGGCTCTGAAGCTCTCCTCCTGCTTCCATTGAAACTAGTGGGAATACTGCCAGTGGTGGCAGGGGAAGGAAGATCAAACACTGAGTCTTTTGCTGAAGTGAACTTTGAAAATGCTCACTAATTCAATCATTTCATGCACACTGGTTTCTAGCACAGCCGTAACTCCCTTCCTTCCTTCCTGGAGAAAAAGTAATGAGGACAACCAGAGTTTCAATTAGATGTATTACAGATAAATTGGCATCTCACAGCAAAATAGTTGTTTGCTGTCTCTCTGCTTTGTGTGGTAAGAAATCCTGGAGAATTATACTAAAGCGTAGGAGCCCGAGGAAATGTGCAACGCTCACTGCCACGTGTCAGTCAGCAGGGAGATCACTGAGAGCTATCTTTTCCTCTGGGATTTTTTTGTATCACAGCCGTTGTATTTTATCAGACTGCTGGAATTTCTCCAGGCTGCAGGAAAGATGTCCTCCCTTGGATGTTTTCTTAGCAGAAGGGAGCATGTTCAAAATGCATAGCTTTCAGTCGGATGCTCCCCGAGGTTAGCGCTCTATCAGGGAGGGAACAAGAAGGCAATTTCCTTGCAGACTGCTCGACATTTGTCTGCAGCAACCTCAGTGCTTCCCTCTGGAAGTGTAATAAGCAAGGGGTGGTTGCTTCACCGGGAGCTCCATCACCAAACACCAGAGTGGTGCGCAGGAAAGCCGATGGCACTGCCTCATCACATGGCTTTGTGTCTCCTACAAGCTGGCATTTGAACGTGTTTCACAGGCACTGTGCCAGTCCTCATCTGTGATTTTTTTTTTTTAAATATGGAGATGGGCTTGCTTGTCTGCCTGTTGGTTTGTCTCTCCTTGCAGTAACTTTTCATGGGCATTTCAGCCAACTTTCAGAAAGGGGTAAGAATCTCCAAGGTAACTGAGGGCTATAAGCTTTGTGAAATTCAGCAGTATGGTGAGGAAGCTATATACAGTGTCCCACAAAGGGAAAAGCAGGCAGAAATAAATCATTATACAGTCTGGACTCATCTAGCCTCAGAGGAACTGCAGCACATGACAGCTCTCATCTGGTACGGGTGTGATGGGGACATGGAGCAGCTGGAGCTACTGCAGCATCGGCAAGGGGAGTATGGATCAGGGACATTGCTCCTCAAGAAATCCTGTAGCTTTTGTACTGTGTGTTTGGTTTTGTGATGGGTGTCCTAATGCCTAACTGAGTATATTGGCTGGATGTGCTCCTCATTGTCTTGGGGATGGGGCATAATAAGAAATTATGTTCTTTGGCAGTTTGGTTTAGATTCTGCCCAGCTTCTCCTTTCAGATGTTAGGGCATGAAGTACTTACACAATTTTATGGATCCAAAGCTGTTATTCAGACTCAACAGTCTGATAATGATACTCAACCTTTTGCTCCTTTGTCCTCCAGAGGTTTTCAACTGTGTTTGCAAAGACAGGTGAAAGGATTCGAAGGTTGGGAACAAAAGATCTTGCTTGCACATGCCAGAGTGATACTATAAGACCAGCATGTCCTAAGCAAAAATGAATGGCAGACTGAGTGAGCTGAGCCTCTGATTTCTCCGGGTAAAATCAAGGAAAACTTTGCAGTTTACTTTGCTGGAGCCAGTACACAACCCCTGACTCACCGACAATGAGATTGCGGTTTGGATGGGTGCAGCTGCAAGGCAGCCCAGGCCGGGAGACAGCTGTGCAATGCTTGCTGCCCCACCATCTCCCCCTGAGTGCCAGCTAAGGCAGTGAGTGGCCTTTGGTTTCAGCAAAACCAGGAGCAACGCAGTTGTCTACCGGGCTTGATGGATCCAGATGCACAGATGTGTCAACAACTTCCTTGGAGAAAGAAATCCCATCACCTCCCACCAAAAAAACAGAAGGCCACCGGCATGGCTAGCAGTGAGGAAAGCTGGCTTTGTGCCTAGGACACCAAACAAGGAGGTGAGCTGAGGCCTATTTCCAGGTACATTGCTGGGTTGCTGTGTTGGCTTGTCCAAATCACTCTTTTTTCCCTGCTTGAGAAGCAAGGACTGAAGAAGACAGCTTTACACCATGAGGGGATGGGACCTTAGCTCTTGAGCGCTCACCAGTGATGAACCCCCTGGGAAGTCGGTCTGCAGGTAACTTCTTACGGTCACCGAGAGTGGCGTTCCCAATGCAGGTGGGGCTGCAACAGCTGAAAAGAAATTCCCTGTTCTCCTCCATTCAAGCCCAAAGCCTTTTGTCTAGCGTATCACGTCACTTACCAGTGTGGCAAGGTAGTCTAAAGATTTTTATAAATCAAGCTGATTTAGTGACTGTATTTGCTGATGCCATCTCGGTTTTCATACTAAAGGAAATTAGTAATTTTGTGTTAAAGAAAAAAAAAAAAGAAACAGCCACCCAAGTTCTAGAAATTTCCTTCAAGCAAAACTTGCTTTCATTTCCTCTTCAGACTCCTGGTTCTGTAGCTGCGCAGCCTTGTGTAACGCAAGCTGGCCCTCTTCACAAAGAGCAGTTATACCCTCTTGAAAGGGGGGTGGAGGGGAACGGTCACCAGTTTTAAAGTTTCATATCTGTCTTTCTGGAAAATGTGAGGTTCCTGTTAGCTGCAGCAGCTGGTTTAATCAATAAGCTAAATAAACAGTGTTCATCTGGAAAGAGTTAGCAGGCCCATCGAGCAGAGGCGAGGGAAGAGCCGTGCGTTTAGTGCTGCTGTGTGAGCTGAAGCGTTCAGCGGAGACTTTGGGAGAACTTCCCTGACCCCATTTGCCCGTCTTGATTGAATAGGAGCTCCTGTTGTTCATTTTCACTCATGTGGACTCCCGCTGCTTCAAAGATACAATCTGCTTGTCTCTCTCTGTTTTTTCATGTACAAGCCTGTGAAAACTTGTGTGCAGACACACTTGCATGCACACCCATACATGTCCACAAGCATACACCCACCTTTCCGTGCACTCCTGGACAGCTTGCAGGCACGTTTTCTCTCTGTATTAATGTAGATCCTATGCACATATGCTCAGAGATGGCTCTTAGCTCATGATTGAAGCAGTCAGGTTAGCCTGAGTGGAAGACAGCCATGCTATGGGTGGGATGGGTCTGTATGTACAGCATCATCCCAATTAACTGGCAGAGAGAACATCAAATAATGCCAATAAGGAGTGAGGGCCGCATCCCCTCATCTGGGGTGGAAGTGACAGGAAGAACCTGTTCTCAAAATCTTGCTCAGGCAGAGAAACTTTCTATGAGGTCTGGCAGGTATCAATAACACATGGCAATTTTTCTTTTAAAAAGGCTGATAATGCATGAATGGTCATGAATTTAACACAGCAAATGTCTAACTGACAGCTTAACCTTTGGTATGCTTGGCTGACCCAACAGGGCACCATGTGTCTTCCCCACAAGAAGCCCTATCTGTCTGTTTTACCTGTCCTTGAGCTACTTGGCTATAAATTAGGAGAGGAATGCACCTCTAGATATGAAAGTGCCTGGCTCTGCATAGCACTGCAAAAGGCATCTGTATCCCACCCCCAACACAAGGAACAGAAGTGGAGCAGGGGTAGCGAGATGGGACACAGAGCAGAGGATGGCATCCACCACTCCTGAGTGTTGCAGGGATTCCAAGCACGAGAGGCTACGGGGTCAGCACCGCTCAGCCAGGCAGAGAGTTTCTTTTCCTCGTCTTGGCTTCCTGCTCCACCTGCACCCCACCGTGCCATCCTTCCTCACCTTTGCACTCACTCTGGCAGGCGAGCGAGTCGCATAACTGAGTCATGAACTTGGGGGAAAAAAAGCTTTCTTCTTTGCTGTCTTCTGCTGTACTGGGGAGTTTGAATCTGATGAGCTGAGCGCCAGGGCTACCTGAAGTGCAGCAACCAGAGCGAACAGCCTGGGGCAGGGAGGGAGGAGGAAGATGGCTGAGGAGGGCTGGGACCTACTCCCTTAGGTGACGGGGATCTGCTGAGGTTGGTCACGCCGAGCTGTGCAGCTCTGCTCAGGTATTGCTGTAACGTGCTCCTGGACCAGGATGCTTTCATTACTGAAAAATGGGAAGATACAAAAGGGGAATCTTTTTCACCAGGCAAAAGCTACCAGCCCTAGGAGGTATCAAACAGGAAAGCAGTCCTTCTGTTTCATTCTTAAACAAACCCCAGTGTCAGGACGATGAGGCTAATCTTGGCAAGACTATCTCAAAGTAAATCTGACACACCTCAAATAGCTTTGATGGGGTTTCACTTTTGGCTGGCCCATATGGCCTGGTTATAGCAAAGTAAATGGCACATCTTTTAGCAATGAAGAAAACCTCTTGCTAGCTTCAGCTGTCTCCTTTCTACATCTCTTCAAAACCATGCTGTTGTGTCCCCTGACTGCTACTCCTTGTGACACACACAAGGCTAATGTTTTCAGTATAATTTAAACAGAACATTTTTTTTTCATTCAATTAATAAATTAAATCTGGTAAAACCTATTTATGTCTTCCAGGAGAAAACAAACCCCTATTTATTGTACAAGTATCAGGGCTATTTCCCAAATGTTAAATAAAACCTAATGGGATTATCACATAGCCTTTGCTGAGAATTATAGACCCGATATTAATAAAAGGCAAAAATAACCATCCCAAAGAAGAAAGGGGGAACAAAATGGGAATGAAAGCCAAATAGTTTCATGGTTTTGTAACAAGCAAGGTAGTGATCTCAAGTCTGCAGCATTTCCGTGCATGAGATGTTCCTGGGAAGTCAGCAGGACTAGTCTGGTAAGTAAAGACTTGCCCATTTGGAGAAAATAACTGGAATAGCAAGCGTCTCATTAGGTTTCCCACACAGGCTCTCCCGGACTAGCCACCTCAGGTAGGGACTATTACTGAATAGAAACAATTTTATTCCAGAATAGTGGCTTCTCTCTGGAAACACACTAATTCTTTTACAACAGTATCTGTTCTGCCATTGCCATTTTTGTTAGTTTCCCCGTGCAGCCAGGCCCAGCCTTTGCCCATGAGCCCTGTGCTAGCTAGAATGGGAGCTGCCATTCTGGACTCAAGCGTTTTTTCTGCTTGGTGCAGACAAAGGCAAGTTTTCTACCATGATTTTTGGGATTACTTTCGTGATGATGGAGACTTTTCTTCATTTTTTTTGGTCCATGAATGTTCAGTAGTCCTTCCTGTGTTGGGGTTTTTTTTCCTTTTTTTTCTAATTATTTCCAGACATTGATTTGAGATACTCTTTTCCTTTCATTTTTGCAGTTATTACATATGCAAACAGCTTCGCTTCCGCTCACAATTAATGTCTGTGCAGTACCATTTTTGCAGACCTTGAAACAAGAGCTGAGGCCCCTCTGTTCCTGCAGTTAGCTCCACGAGGCGAGGACCCTGCCCTGTCTCCCCCTGACCCCCTCCTCGAGCCCCATGGAGTATCTCCAGCTTGCAAAGGTTTCTTGAAGGAAAGACTTGGGCACATCAGGATGCCTCCCACCTCTTTGAGGTCCAGCAGATGAGTCACAGGCTTCCTCGTCAGCAGGTTCAGGCCTAATTCTCAATACCATTCAAACTGAGGCTTGAAATGGTGTGTGAACCAAGATCCTCATCCAAAAACTTTGCAGAAGAATATTCAACAATCAAATACGGTATAATTTCAGTGCCAATAAATGTGCCACATGGGAATGGATGTAAATATGAGTCAGAAAAACTGTCCAAATAGATGTCATCTTCCGCTATGAGTAGAAGGTTCTCTAAGCATTCAGGTGTAATGCGAAGTCCTTGGAAAATAAAAATTTGAACAAACCAGTAAGTTGACAAAAATCATACCAGATACTTGGATTGCATATCTGGGTATACCTTCATTAATTTTGCTACATATTTATACTAGCTGAGGTGTTTTTTTTCATGTGGAGCAAATAAATTTGTAGGAAAATAATAAGTATTTTGCAGACAAGTTCACCAGAAGGTGATGGGTAAAGACCATTTGCACTCTTAGCTAAAAGTGAATCAGAAAAATATTATTAACAGAAGGGTCATTGAAAGTCTGCACATTCGACAAACCTCTCTGCAGCAGGATTTGTTTTGTTTTCAGTTCATGCCCAGGGGCTGAAAATCAAACACAAATGTCAAAGGTTCACCTAGTTCTTCATTCTGCTTTTGTGTTTTGTTTTGTTTTTTGTACGCTAAAAAAAAGACAAAAAGAAAGAGGGAATAGTTGTCAGAAAATGCTCTGTGAGCATACACAACCCTTTTCAGTCATACATTTTTCTTTCAGACATCTGAAGCTTTTTCTCCTGGTAGGATGTCATTAGCATATAATTAAGGTGCCAGATCCATGACATTTTCCTGTATGCTTAATGGGGTGAGTTCCTGAGGTTTCTTGTGATTTTTTTTTTTCCCGAAATAGAGGTCAAACAGTTAGCTAGTTATTCCTTTCCTCCTTCTATTTATACACCATGCAAAGAGCAGGATGTAGTAACATTCTCTTGTGGTTCACCATAAGGAAAATATTCCATTTCTCTTTGGAGACAATCCCCAACAGGCCCCCACAGCACTACTTCATTTATGGCTTTCTGGGGGAAACCTCTCTGTGTGTCCTCCGTACTGGGCACAGCAGAAGAGGAAACCGCTGTCTGCTGGTAAAAGCCTTCCTCCCCTTCTCTCCTACTGCACACCTCTCCTTCCTGTCACACTATATCATAATTAATTTGAATATTAAAGCTCTTCCTCAAAGCAAATGCTGTACTTTCTCCTGAAATCCATGGCCTGACGCGAAGGACCACAGTGGTGTGTGAGCCTTTTCCAGGAATTTAAGCCAAGAGTTTACCCATCCACAGTGGTATCTAAATGGGAGTGATACCAGCTTCGCAAGGGCACCTGAAATTTTTCACATGTTTCTGTTAGAGACCCAGCAGGACTGTATCAACGCCCTGGCCCTTCTCTAAGTACCTCTGCGCCCAGGCCGTGACAACAAAAGAGCCCTGAAGACTGCCATAAATGCTCCTCGTTCACAGGGTGCCAGGGGGGACCGGGGGATGCTGCCGAGCAATCCAGCTGGAAAAGCAATTACGGCTGCCTGTCCCAGCAAAGGAGCTTAGGGGCTGAGCCCCAGCCCCTCTTCAGCTGCAGACAAAAGGGAGAGAAAAGAAACTCTGGGTGTTCCAAATACCTTTTCGCGGGATGAGGAGGAAATCTCACATGAGTTTTGTTTTTCCTTTCAGGCTGTCAGCATCCAGTCCTTTTGAAATCTTTGTGTTGGAGTGGCTGGTCTCCACCTCTACTCAGCACTGCACAGGGGGCTTTTCTCTGGGGGAGAACTAGGGGGAGGAAGTAGAAAGCATCACTGATTTTTAAAGAGAGACAACTTCCCCTGGGAACAGGCAGGTGCCTCTTGAGATCACAGACTTCAGGCTACCCAGCACTTGAAGCTCTTCTGCTCTTTCCTTTCCAAGATGCTCCTTGAGGTCTGTGTCCATCCCTTCCCCTTCATCTAAAGCCTGAGGCATCACAAACAAGATCAGCACTGACAGATGATGTCCTGGCTGGGAATCTGGGATGGTGCGAGGACACAGGACAGAGCTAGCTGTGTCCGAAGAAGCAGCAATTTGCTCCTTCTGTTGAATTCTTGAATTCTGTTGAATTCTTGATGAATTTCTTGTGAATGGTACTGCCTGCAGGTGCCTTGCCTCAGTTTTGGGGAGGGCTTTTCTGAGTCAGAGAGAAGGTTTCCATCTTGTTGCTGGGCACTTATATCTCAGCAGATCAACTTAATTTATGGTCTCACCCCTTTCATCAGATTCTGCCCTATGTAGCTTAGGAGGTGTGTCTGGCAAACCCGTCTGCTTCAGTGTCCGAAGTCCTTCCCACAGAGGTTCTGTCCTTTAGCCTTAGATCCTTATGGAGTAAGAGAAACCCCTTTGGCTCCTGTGGTGGAACAGGAGAGGAGCAATGAAAGCTGAGAAGGATAGACCCCTCTGAAAATCATGCTGTTGTTTAGAGGCACAAACACTGGTTTATAAAACTCATGCTGTACACCTAAGTTTCATAACATTGGCTTCTTCATACCTAAAACATGCCAAATCCTGTATGACATAAGAAGAATTTTCAGTGGCAACACAGCTCCTGAGAGAGGCTTAATCATTTCACACAGCTTCTTGTGGGTAACATGATGATGATATGTCTAGCAGTGGAGGATCTGGCTGACCATCATCAGTTACCTCCTCTGGAGGAGGATATTTTATGACCAAATACAACATTTGAGGAAGATGAGCCAGCATACCAAGGAGTGCTCAGTGGCATCTGGCAGGTTATATGAGCAGGACATGACTGTGTTTTGCTCTTTTTGAAGAAAATGAGGAAGCAATCCAGGAATGGAAATACACAAGGCAAGGATAAGTTTTTGCAGATGATCCATTGCCTTCCTTATAAATGACGTGGAAATGCATTGTAATTTCCAAGGTGAGGAACTATTATAAAAGATGATCTTCCTTGAAATGTCTGTAAAAGTAAGAATGTTTCAATTCAAACAATTCCAGGAGGAATCAGCAACGCAATTCTCCTGTGTACACGTAGACAGTGGCAGTAATGGTTATATTATTTCTGTTTTCAGGTACAGAATTGTGGTCTGCCACCTTGAACAGGCAAGGAGAAAGCTAATCAAAGCATGGGCTTGAAGACATAAAAATCGAACAGGCTGCCATTGCCCCTGCAGAACACATTTCTTCTTCCCACCAAAACACTGCAGAGCTTGCCAAGAGGGAATGGCAATTTCCCAGCTAAGGACAACTGTCACCCTTTCTTGGGTGACTTGTCAGCGTTGGTCCCAAGGTAGATTAGAAGGTATAGCTGTGCAATGTAGTAGCCATACATACAGGCTTAGCTTAGACATCACTTGCTGCCCAGAAACACCCCATTTTCTCAGTGTAGCCCTTCTACCAAAGGCAACTGGCATGACAGCCAGGGCTCCCTCCCAGCTTTGCGCCAGTTGTAAGCTCTCTAGTCTGGCCAATACCACATGTCACTTCAGCATTTCGTTTGGTTGAACTGCTGAGATGTGTCCTAATGCCTCTAATAGGATCAATGCACCTGGTTTTGGGGAGTGGTATCCTGACACAACATCAAACACTCCAGCAATATCACCCCATTGCTACACAGCAACTGGCTTTTGACCTCAGTTACACAGTACTGACACTTAAACCGTCTTGCCTTGTTGGAACTTTTTGCATTGTGTGATGAGACTCGCAGCTCGTGAGCCAGGAGATGGGCCAAAGCAGGGGGAATGGGGATCCCCTTTGAAAAGAAAAAAAAAAAGTAACAACTGCTTAAAAAGGCAGTGAAAAGGAGAGTCTGCAGGGAGAGCAGCAATGGGGAAGGGGATTTTTGATTCCTCTCTGAGGGCTAGCACTGGAGTTTAGCACAGAGCCTGCTTTCCCTAGTCGGAGAGAGGCTGAAGAGAGAAGGCATTTGGTTATGCAGCAGTGTGCTTTGCAGTGTCCCTGGCAGCTGTGTCCCAGCTGCACCTCCCAGGGGCAAGGGGTGCTGTGACCCACACAGGACCCCCTCTCTGGAGGAGGCATAGACGGGCCCACACCTGCACCCCTCTGACTTCACTGCATAGCCACCTTTACAGGTAGCCACTTGCCCAACTTGCCTTATTTAGCCACAGCCAAAACTCAGGCACCTAAGTCGATTCCAGAAACTTGGTTTCAGCTTCTCTGTCCTCATAACTTCAGGCGCCCAGCTAACGAAGCCTGTGCTGCAGGCACATTTTCTGTGTGTTCAGCAGCCCTCCCTAGTTCATAGAAACAGTGTGATGCACGTGGTTCAGCATTTTCCTGTGGTAGCAGTCCGAAAATTTACATCCTTGCAACTGCTAAAGTTAAAGATATTAGAATAGAACTGCCTTTCAGATCCATCAATTTAAAGTAATTATGGGTTCATTTAGGCAATCATTCAGTGGAGCACTGTGGATTGACTGGAGCAGTCATATTGGCTTGAACTTGTTGACTTGACCTTTCAGTCAGACAACAAAGAGCTTGTGTTGGAGTAGCTAGTCATTGTGCTCATCAGGAAAAATTACTTCTCCCTTACAAGTGTGTACGTATTTGTCTGTGTAGAGCTCGATGGAAGATTTAAAACTGCCTACTTGCAAGCTGGCTGAGCATATTCATAAGGAAAATGGTGCATATGAAATACCCAAACTAGCCCCAAACAGCTACTGATTAGTCCAGTTGGAATTACTATAGTATCACAAAAACCCTTCTCAAGAAAATTACCCTCTAAGTCTGAAGGGGAGTAGGAAGATCTAGAGCATTTGTGTGTGAATATGTAAAATACCGTTTTTTTAACCTGCCGTAATCTTTAGCTAACACAGTTGTAAAGTAAATCTTGAAATGGGGCTCAAAGAAACCCACTAGAAAATCCATCAACAAAGCTTGTCTGAATCTGCAAACAGCCCCACAATGAGTCTGAGTCCTGGGCCAAAATCTTGCATTTCAATGTATGCAGCAGTTAACTCTGGAACCTAACAATGAAGATGCAAATATCTGTGCTTTACATTATTTACCTACTTCTCATTTTAGTGGAAACAACCAATGTACAGACTCATTCCCGATATATTCTTACACTTTCACAGTCAAAAAAATCTTGATCTTTCTCTCCCTGCTAGGCTGAACATTCAGCTCCCCTCCGAGTGGCTATTTTCCATACAATATCCAGCAGCATGTTGAATATGAAACATGATGTGGGAACATTCAATTAATGCAATTAAGTAAGACACAGACTCATGTTTCACGCTAATCATTCCATAATCCAACAAAAGCCTGCCCCATTTTTAATTTATCTGGAGCTGCCACCGAGTTTCCAGTCTGCTGCACCAGAGCCGTCCAAATGTAGGTCAGGCTTGCCAAGTCCACTTCTGCATGAAACAAGCTGTGTTCTTCCCCAGGGGGTGGGTGCGCACATCCTCACCGCCTCTCCTTCTGCCAGGATATGGCCAGCCTCCTGTGGCAATTCCCGCCATCCGGTGGCTGCTTCGCTCTGCTTTAGGGCTGAGGGATGGCTTCTTGATGCCTCGGGTGAGAAAATAAGTAGAAAGTTAGATCCCTGTGGTGCACTGGCTGGGTTTTGGTTGCATCAGGCTCATGAGGGTGGCCATGTCTGCAAACCCAAGGCTGGCAGCACCAAGCATTGGAGAAGGGTCCAGGTGACAAAGTGGCATTGTCTCCAGTGCTCCCAGTCTGGCACTGGGCACAAGTGCCATGCTCATGGTGGGAAAGGAGAAAGGACCACGGCAAGTGATCCTCCCAAAGGCTTAAGCATGGGCTAAAGTTATAACACTATATGGTCTAAAGTGGTTCCTGGGAGCAGGACGAGTCATCATAGGGGTGAAGACTCCTCCCTAGCCCCGCTGCTGTTTGTTAGCAAGGAAAGACTGGGATCTGGAGAGGAAGGGGCCAAGGGCAGGCAAGCCCAAGCACACCAGGGAGGCAGCTGTGTTTTGGACCGACTTGGTGGTAGCAAGCTCAGAGGCTGGGGAAGCGGCTAAGAAAGAAGGAGGCTACAATACCCAAAGGCGTTAGATATGGGCTATGCGAGTTGCCTTTCATCACCACAACAGGAAGCTTGGGCTTCTGTCAAGCTTTGGAGAAGGACAGGGAAATCCACGGTTATGCCGGGCAGACAGGAGATACAGCGTTAATTCACCAGAACTAATACGTGGTCTGAGGTTTCGGTTGCTCTGTCAAGAATGACTGCACACCCCTTGGACAAAGCGCTGTTCAGATCGCTAAGCTGCATGCAGCAAACCAGCTCACACAGCTTCACTGGTTCCAGGAGTCATTTCCCAGGCTTGAAAAAGGGAGGTTCACTCACATTTTAATCCTTTTTCACGGAGTGAGGCATCTCCTATATCCGATGCAAACTGTAATAACTGCCTTGTGATGGCCATCATATCCAGAGACACCTGTTTCCCAAGACAGGGTGGTATTAGGATGGATTTTCCTCACTCGTTGTGTAACACAAATTAAACCAGAGTGACATGATGAAGGTGGGTGCTCTGAAACTTTTGTCAGCTCCAAGGCCTCAGTCCCACATCTTCCTAAAATCCACATCAATAAGTTGGAGGCTTCGAATTTCAATCAAGTACAGATATAATGTTGAGGCGCTGCAAAACCCAGGTAAGACATTTAGCTATAAGGAATCATTGGAAATCTCTCTTGCATGGCTGGGGAACTTTACGAACCACTCTGAAATTCCTTAAGGTGCCTTTGTGTGGGGGGGAACTTTCCTCTTCTGACCCTTTTCTTGTCTCTGGCTTACAAAAGTATTTGAGAAATGAGGACAGGAAAAAGTTTCATATGCAATTGTGAAAAAAATACATAATATAACACTAAATAAATGGCCTCTGTTGATACTGCCAGTGCAGAGGCACATGTTAGCTAGAGGCAGTATCTCAACAGGAACATGTGATTTCCCACCATTGACCACCAAAGGGGAAGAGCAAACATTTTGTAAAGCTTCATTCTGCTGTAGACAAATCCACCATTAGATACATGTGCAATAGCCCAGTGTGTCCCACAGACCATCTGTCAGCAGATCTTATGGACTTTCATGCCTCCATGTCAAACTCCTACTTATGACTGCCCCAGGTCTCATGCACTTCCCAAGACAAACCAAGCTTTGTAGGTGGTGAATCCCTGCTCTGGAAACTGCAGCTTTGGTAATTGAGACCTGGACGTAAGTTGCATTAACTGTGCAACAGTCAAGTGCAGTGTCAATGAGCTTCATATATCATGTGTGCACTCAAGGGCAGCGTGGTGGACACAATACAATGATCTAGGGCTCGTATTGCATGCTCCCAAGCTAACATTCAAGTTGAAATCCTAAACTTGGCCCTTTGTTGGTTTTTTTTTGCTTGGTAGGTTATATTAGTTGTAAAGAGGAAGCCTTTTCTAGTCTTAAGCAGCAAGTGTAATTACTATTTTTGGTCATCACAAATGCTTAAACTGGCTAGAAAGAAGGATGTGTGAGCCATGTTGTTGGTTTCTTTTTTACTGTTGGCTTTGACCCAAAACCAGATCAAATTCAGAAATATTTGCAATTTTCCACAATCTGTGGAATTCCAACAAAGTTTAATTTCAAAACAACAGTCCCAAACAAAGTCTGCCCGGCAACTCACAGTCCTATGAGATGAAATGAAAAACTTCAGGCACCAGATGTTTTCAGAGAGCTCAGGAGAATACCAGCTCAGCTGGACCCCCAGAGGTGCGAATGCCTGCAGCTGTTGTCCAGGCGGTAGTGAAGATTTTATGATTTTCCTGGTAGTTGCAGATTTCCAGGCTGCAAGCCCATGAGGACGCCGGCTCCAGGGCAATGTGCTGTGAATCTAACCCAGGTTCTTCCCTGTGTCCTGTGCACTGGGCTGGATAATAAGCTCACTGAAGCTGCTTGTTTCGGACAAAATGTTCCTTATTCAGTGAGTCGGCAACATCAGACTGTTTCCATTTGGAGCTCGTGCTGTTGAGCTGGAAAGCTCTGTGCATCTGCACAGGTTGGGATAAGCCAATGTGACAGACAGCTCTGAAGATGGTGCAGAAGGGAAAAAGAATAAAAGTAAAGAGGGATGGAGTTCAGGGAAAGTCCCAAGTCAAACAAGCAACTAATCTGACAGAATCCATGTAGCAGTTGACTTGCTACACTTGTCCCTTGTAGTCTGATGTGACACGGGAAGAAATACTGAGATTTTTCTTCTGCTAGCACTGTTCCGGTCTATTCATCGCCTTCAGCTTTTGGTCTGGAGTGCTCAGGTTTGTGAAAGAGACACTGTCCACATGCTGTCTCCTTTGCTGCTGAAAGGATTCCACGCAGCCTCAAAAATGCAGTAGCACTTCTGAGGCAGCATGCTCAAGGGCTCCTGCTTCTAGACTTTTTAGCTGATGATTAAATGAGGGTGAACCATACAGGGACCAGTTTCCAAGAAAGAGTTGCTATTATATTAATTAGCAATGCATTTTTCATATGATGTGCCGTGATCATTAGAGAAGTTTCAGAAAGTCTGAGATTCCTTAGACTTACTCTGGAAATGGATCAGGGTTGTAATGGTAACTAGGTTCCTAACTGAAGGCAAGTTTTTATTTTTAAAGTCATTGCAAGTTCTTTCAAAAGTTTCTGGAGAAGAAATAATCCCATCTATTGGATCATCCAGAGCAGGTGAATAAATGAACGTTGAGCCTTCACAGCCTTCTTTGCATCATTTCTAAGTGTTGGAGCATTGACTGTAAAGTTCTCCGTTGCTGGTCTTCACTGGCTAGAGGTTACAAATGCATCCTTAGGAGTTGCTTTTCATTAAGTAGCATGCCTTGCAGCAGATATCCATTTATAGAGCATTAAAAAGGATGAAAAATACTGTGGATTATTACTGTCCCTGAATACCCCCTCATTTATAGGACATTTGAGTCATTTTTGTAGTGGCAAGAGCAATGGTGAGTCTAGCATGAACATCAGATGCAAAGCGCACACTGTAAATGTGGAAGTTGACTGCTTCTTTGCCAAAAAGCTTCCCCATAATTTTGTTGACAACACAAAATTTTATACATGCATACATCTATGTCAACATCTATATAGACGTGTGTGCATGTGTGTGTGCATATACGCCTCTATTGCTGCAATCCTATGCCTAATAAATCACTATGGCCCTATAAAATCCCAATTACTAATGTGTTTAAAATAAAATATGAATGTATATTTATAACGATGTGTAATATTTTATATAACACTCAAGAACAGATGTCCAGGGAGCAGCAAAATTTTAATTAAGGTTTTTCATTGCTTTTCCCAAGAAGTCAAATCGAAGTCCCACTGAAAGACAGGAGTGAGACATTAAAAAAAACCCCACACAGTGACAAATGTTTACATGTATTTTATAATTTACTCTGTAAAGGACATCTGTGGCTCATCTATTGTAAAAAAGCCAAGACTGTCTGGTATGAGTCTTTTTTCTATGTATGTTTCGGTAACGATCATACCATGAGTAGCGTGAAAAAACCTCCAGTGTCCTGAATTTCTCTTAGTGTTTGTCACATAACCTATCAGCACTTTATAAAGAGGTATTTTAGAGACAGAGAAAGCTACCTCAGATAGCACCAGCAAGCTGTATGTTGCTGAAGCCACCAGTGCTGGGCTAGAAACCCAGCACCCCAGGGTAACGCCATGTGGAAAGGTGAGGCCATGCTCCAGGTGAAGGTGCGCCGTCTGCCTATAAAAATAGATTCAAATGAGCTTTAAAGTAGCAAGCGTGGGCACCGGTAAGAGTGTGGCCGTGACACTGTGGAGTGCAGCATGGCTTGGACGGATGGGCCCAGTGCTATAGGCAGGATTTGCAGTGATGCTGTTTTACACTCTTGTGGAAGCCAGGACAGTTGGTTTAAAGCAGACTACAAAAACATGGACATAACTGGAGAAATATGTTTGGCCTCTGGGTTGACACATTTCTAAGTCTCTCAGCAACTGTAATGCTGCTGGCTGAGGACCTCACAAGTTTTATTGAATTTAAACCATCTTTGGACACAAGAAAGTCTCATACCTGGTTTACAAAGAGGAACCCAAAGGAAAAAAAGATTCAGGTAGTTGCCCAGTGTCCCAGAGGATGTCCCTGAGCGCATTGGACACAGGCTAATGCCTTCACCACCATGTCAGCCTCTTGCAGCCGTGAGCTTACCAAGTCAGAGCAGAAGTGGGAGGCAGTGGAGCCCTTTTGCGCATGGAAAATGTGATTTTCCTGAGTTTAAAGAAATTACTGACCTGCTCCTAGAAGCTGGAATAATGGTGTTTCCCAGAGATCAAACCTGCACAGCACACATTGCTGGAGGCCATGCTCAGGGTCCTTTCTACACACCAGGACAACTCCCCTATCACTCTCACTTGAAAATACATGATGGGGAGGTTGTCTCCAGAACCTTGGCACCTTCACCCCCATCCTGTACTCAGAATCTGGGAGCACTCCTTGTTCCACGTGGCTGGGGAAGCCCTGCGGGACTGACACCGCAGACAGGACGCAGCAAAAGATGAACAACCAGACTGTTTCGGCATGTTGTTTCCTTATATATTGAAGCAGATCCAGACTGCCTCTGAGCCAGGCTCCCCAGGAGAGTCATCAGCCTGCTCAAAATGGAGTGGTATAGCACAAGAATAATTTGTTTGCTGTCCTCCTAGTGCGACGACTGCTGCGCGCTATCAGGAAGCCGTGCACTAGGTGAGGTAAGTGCCTTCCTGCGCAGGGTCTGTTTCCTCGCAGCCTGTCTCCTCTTGGGCTGAACAGTGCTGAGGTGGGTCAGACGCGACCGAGCTGGGCTGGCTCTGCAACTTCTCAGCCCTGATGGGAATGCATATAATAGATAACCTGGCAGCCATCCCCGTCTAATTTGCCCCGGTGGAAAAAAGATAATATTTTTCACTCTGCTGCATTCACTCGAAGGCTTTTTTTAATGTAAACATTGATTTTGCTCGACTAATGTAAGTGGCCTAATTAGAGACTTTTTCTGAATAGGTTTAGAATTTCTGGTCATTCTAGGCTACTCATAAAGCAACACTGTGTTAAAATATTCTGCTTGATTCATTTCGTTCAGCACCTCAAAGGAAACTTCACAGAAAAAAATGCTGTGAAATCAGTAGTAAGATGTTCACTCTTGATTCTAATTACTCTCCATGGTTATATTTAAGCATTATTAGATATGATTAAGTGCACGATCAGTAGACAGACCTGTTTTTATACCTTGCACTTAATATTAAGAGAAGACTGCTGTGATGCGTACCTCACAACATGAGTAATGTGATGGAAATCAATTAACAGGTGAAAAAACAGGCTGGTACACGAAAGACTATCTGAAAAGGGCACTCAGTTCTTCCTTGGGATCTTACTCATTAAACAACAAAAGGAAACCCACACAGATGAAGGCTGAACCATTCATTTGGAATTTTTTAATTTCTTCCCTAAGGGAAGCTAAAGAATATTTTTAAAGTATACACTATCTACAGTGTTACAAATCCCTCTTCTTTGGGCTAAAACATTTGTTTCTATAGTACATCCTATATGGTAAATGCTCTGCAGATAGGCGCTTACTAATGTGAGGGAAGCTAACCTCACAGGACTTGGCTTGGACGGGCAAGGTTGTTACTCCCATTTTACAGGTAGGAACCCTGTTGGACAAAGAAGTTGAAGAATTCACTCGAGGTCATGCTGGGAATCTATAGTGCAGGTGGGAGCAGAACGCTGGTTCCCAAAGCACAGATCCAGTGGAATTTTAAAGTGCGAACTGCATAGTTCAGAAGCATGAGCCGGGAAAACACCGAGAGGTCTGCTAAGGTGTCTGAGGCACCACAGGATTATGACGATGTGCTGTGGGACATGCTCTTCGAGGCTTTGGCTTCCTCTGGCCTGTCTCAAGGTCCCCGAAAACCAGCAAACTGACACCTTTAAGCACACCACAATGCCCTGAGGATATGGACAGCATCCACTTCCAGCACCGCCAGTGCTGCAGCTGCAGTTTCCAGGGTGGCTGCACCTCAGCGGCTCCCTTGTGGGGCTCAGAGAGGGCATCTGTGGTGTGGCCTTTCCAGTGAGATGAGAAAATATGGGCCCAGAGAGTAGAGGAAAGAGGACAGTCCTGTCTCTGTACTGGAGCCAAGGTTTTGAATGCAGAGATCATCGTCCACGTAGTTCTGGGCAAAGCGATCTTTTCTGCAAACTATTGTTTTTCTGTGGGTTGTGAAGTCTTTCTTTTTTGTTTTTCCTTTTTTAACTTCTGCAGTGTTTGCATCTGTTCTATGAAATGGGCTGCTTTAGGAAATGGACAACTTCCAGACTTGTGAACAACTGGCTTCCTTTCCAAACTCCCCTCCTCTATTTTTCCTCCCTCCTAACCTGGCAAGTTAAGTTTCTGAGACAGGAGTGCATCTAACTCATCACACTGCCAAATGAGCCTTTTTCTTAACTACTAACAAGTTGACAAACACCTCCTGACATGCTATAGGTGTCATCCCTTCCACACCCCTTTCCTCTAGTCATAATTTTCTTACTGGTCCTTTTTTTCTTTAGTACGTGTTCTGCTCTGAGAGTTGCAGTCATTCCTGGCTGGTGCTGTTTGCGCACCTGGAAATCAGCCCTACAGCAGGTTTGCAACAGCCTGTTACTTCCAAGATGCATGCAACACACTGTGCACGCATTGCAGTCAATTTGAACATGAACTATGGCGTTTTGTCTGGATTTCTCAGACATTTGGCATCTTGGCAGGCTATCTGTGAAAATGACTGTCTTTCAGGCAGAGTTATTAGATCTGACAATGCACCAAAAATGAGTGACATCAGACATCATGAGGACTGTGAGAGACACAGTAACACCACATCCACGGTGACTAGATGTGTCTGCAAGGAATATGCATGGCCTTGCCTAGTTATCACCTCAGGCTTTGAAGAAATTGTTGGTGCTGATGTGTTTGATGTTTGGAGAGAGAGAGGCTTATAATTTCTCTGGCAGAAACAGGCCACGTTCATTCAGTGGGAAAAAAAGTGGCATTTTCCCAAGCCTAGAAATGCGAATGCTTGAAGAAGAGTGCATTCAACTGGACCTGCACACAAGCCAGCATCCATCGACCGTCATCTTGAGGGAGAACACTAGATGATCTATGGCAAAATCCCCGCTTCCCCACTCAGATGCTCTGTGTGCTCATTTCTGCGTCTTTTCCTCTGACCCTTGCTGCTAGTTCCCCTCCCCGTGCAAGCAATGACTCTAAGACTTATGTTCTGTATTTGCATGGCTACAACTTTTCAAGTGCATAACACTTAACAAAGCAAAAAAAA
This sequence comes from Pluvialis apricaria, assembly GCA_017639485.1. Lineage (NCBI taxonomy): Eukaryota > Metazoa > Chordata > Aves > Charadriiformes > Charadriidae > Pluvialis > Pluvialis apricaria. The sequence continues at coordinate 105,353,324 of CM030007.1, forward strand.
ACCAAACAAAGAATAAAATGACAGCAGATGGCCTAATAGGACAAAGCTGAATTTGAGGGTTAACCAGACCATAATAAAAGCTGTCATTACAGGTTGTCATCGTTGGCGAGTTATTTATTAGCTCTAAACAAACAGTGTTCCCTTCAGATACCAAATGTCAAATGTTTTAATATGTAGAAACCAAGTCTTCCTCTTCCAGCTGCTCCCATTTCGTCCTGCCAGCTGTACTGTCTCATCTTCTAAGACCTGCCAAAGAGCCTAACATTAACATACCTTATTATGCACATTATTTTGCCAAAAGAGGCCAGATGAGGCCAAATCATTCTGATAATAAGCCCTGCTGTCATTAAATACTATTATGCATGCTACTGTTGATCTTAAAACCTTTGTGGAATATTAATGAAGGCATCCTTGGCATTTGCTGCAAGTATTCTGGATTAAATGAGTTTGGCACTTGCTAGATCTGTCCACAGTCTGAAGGGATCTGTTACTATATTGGTCACTTCTGTAACTCGGGAAAAAAATATGAGGTCTCTGGTATGCAAAAGATTTCAAGTTCTGGGAAGATTTCTTTCTTCTTTAAAAACCATGCAGCTAAACGCATAATGGTTTGGGGGTTTGATTTGGATCCTGAGCAGTAAAGAAAGGGAGGACAAAGGAGGGAATTGCCTGAGGATGATCCAAATGTTTTATCCCTTTTTTTAAAACCTTTTTTAAGGTCAATTTGAAATGAAAATGTCATTGTGAAATGAGCTGAAAATGCCATTGTGAAAATAGAAGCTGAAACATTTTAAATTCTTTGAATGCTTTTGTTTTTCCTTTTCTTTTTTTTTTTTGACTGAAACAATATATGATACTTTGACCTGAAGTTGTGAATAGCTTTGGTTAACCTAGAACTACATTTTTCTGTGATTTTATTGCTTGGAAAACAATAGTCACCTGCTCTAAGTGTTCTAACTTTTGCAGGAGAGTACTTGACATTTATCTTGATGTTTTAAAGTTCCTTTGACCCAAGGTTTCAGGTATTATTGGAATCTTCTAGTTTGTTTTCTTAAGTTATTTATACTTTAAAATTTCAGTTGTTTTTCCTTTTCCTGTCCATTTTCTGCAAGTCTTTTGACAGTTTTTATGTAGCGTGATTTCAACGCGGCAGTAACACACAAAAATGGTGGGAAAAAGTGCCATAAGCTCTCAATTGCAACGTGACCATAAATTCAAGCCTTGTATCTGTTACGGGTGGCCCCTTCTCAGATATCTGAAGGTTAAAGCATCACTTGCTGTGATTAACTAGTCAGAATCTCAGCCAGCTGCACACCCTTTACCAGGGATCAGCAAAAGCAGAGGCAGAAAGTTATTGCGGCCATTTTTTTTTACTGTGTGAGAGGGAGTAAAAAAGAACACCCAAAAGGGAAATATTTTCGACTCATAACATCTGGCTGGGAAGAGATTACGCGCCTGTTGAAAAGACAGTTTCTGCCCCTAGAGATGTAAAATCTTATCGTTTTAAGAATGTAGTGCTTGCTTTCTCTCCCCACCAGAAAGTCTAAAAAAATATGCGGGAAAGAAAGATACGGTGTCTGTACACCTGGGTGCTCTGTCTGCCAGGCATCAGAGGGTTTTGCTCTGGCCCTGCAGCGACCTGGGGGTTGCGTTGCAGGCGTCTGGCTGCCCTTCCAGGCTGCAAGGAGAGCGGGGGCTTTGCGGGGAAGCTTCTTGGGGTACAGCCTTCCTAACATGTCCCTGTACAGCTGCTCCGTGCTGGGGAAGCCCATGCAATCTGGATGGTGGAGCTCCCCAGTAGCACTGGGTAGGGACCCTGAAGGAAAGCATGGGTTGGGAGAAAATGGTGTGACTTGACAAACTGGGATAAATTTCTGTGCCTCATCTGGCATGCAGCCACTCAAAATTCAGCTCAAATGCCAAAAACATAGACCCTGAGCAACGTACCTGTTCCTCTTACCTGCACTCTATTACTGCTTTTTTTTTGACAGCAGCTGGTTTTGGTGTATTTGGTTCAGATTTCTCAGGTTTTAGTACTTGAGCAGCCACTACTATGGAAACTAACTTAACATATTTTCCCTGACCCTTTTGTCAAGCTGTCACTTCAAGTAATTTATTTCAGTTCATGCAGAGACTGCCCATCCCAGAAGCTATTCCTGGGGTTGTTTCTGGACTATTATATTGACCTAGTGTGCAGGATTGGACAAGTTGAGCTATATCTGGACAAGTCAAGGTATATGTCTGCATTTCATGATCTCCTATATATTCAAGGGCACTATGAGTGGGACAAAACTCACAGGGATATAGAATCAAGCCACAAAGAGGCTTTTAAGAGTTTCAGTGACCGTGCAACTCCCTGCTGCCATGATACTGGAGTACCAAATGACCCTGCAAAACATCTGCTAGCCATTGCTCTGCTTTGGCAATGCTGAGGGTCTTAATCATACTTTACTGCAAGTCTTTCCACATGTGTGCTTATATGCTTAGTGTAAGTGTGGTTATTCATATATTTTTGTAGCAGAAAAAGTAAAATCTAGTGTTTTTCTTTTCTTGTATAAACCCCTCTGCAGTCTGGTCCCCATTCAGAGCTCAGGACCCATTTTGACAGGAGGTAGCTTTTTTAAATCAAGTTTTTACTGCATTTATTTCACCATCGCTTGCATTACCTGGGAAAGCTGTGATGCCTCCCCCAAGCACGTGACCGCAGCAGTTGAGGGCGATGGGAGGGCTGAGGGGTGGAGGGGCAGTTTTATGAGCAGAGTGTGTGGGAGGCCCACGCTGGTGGGAGAAGGAGCTTTCCAAGCACAATACCCATGGGTGGTGATGGTAGGGGGGCGAGGGACCAGCTCCTCCCCCTCTGAGACCCTGGCTACTCCAGTGTCGTGTGGCTGCACTGCATATCAGGGTACGACCTGTGGACAGGGCAGGCTACGGGGCCATACAGGGCAGAGCTGGCACTGTAACTAACCCCCCCCAACACATCCCTCCTCTGGCAGACCCCCAGATGCAGAGCTTAGCCCACGTGAGACCCATCTGCTTCTTAGCTCCTTTGTGGCCCCTTGCTGCCACAGATGGGCTTCTCTAGCACCCAGAGGAGCCTGGCTGCAGGTAGCTCAGGTGGCCGCCTGATAGCTGTACAGCAGTATCGGTGCAGCTCTTGCAGATGCTCTGTGGGGCAAGGAGATGTGATGAAACCTGCACCTTGCGGGAGGTGCGGCGGGAGCCAAGCGTGGGGGCGTATCATGCAGTCCCTGCAAGGCTGGGGCTGCCGGTGCAGCAAGGGAGCTGTGGTGAGGTGAGCAGCCTGCCGACCCGGCATTCCCTGCTGTTGTTCCTGTGGGGAGCAGCTTTTACCCAGAGCCGCCAGGCTCATCCTGCTGGTCCCCTCCTAGGCAGCCCCGTTAATCTGACCCAAGGTGCTGTGCCTCCCCACTCCCTGGGATGGGGAGATCCCCGGGAAGGATGTGGCACCACTTTGCAGGTAGTTGCTGTCTCCTCAAGCTTCGAAGCACATTAGCAATGCAGCAGCTCTCTGTGCAGCGGTGCCACCAGTGCCTGGATGCATATATTCAGCAGGGCTCTCCCACACACGTGTAGCTTCGCAGACTATCCAAATGTAGATGAACGCATTTGTCAGAGCAGCAGTTTCTTCCCCAGCTGCTGGTGGGCCCAGAAGAGGCTGAGAAAACAGCCAGGGAGAAGGCAGCTGGAGAAGGGAAGCGGGAGGTGAATGCCAGGACTGCAGAGCTAACTCCAGAGGGAACTGTTTTTGAGGAGCTCCTTTATTAGCTCAGTAGTGTCTGGGCTTGGGAAATGGACCTGAAAGGTCAGAAGAGAGGACCGCTGGGTGTCCAGGGTGACCACAGCAGCTGGAGTGAGAAAGCTGCTTTCCTAGAGCTTTGTGGGGAGCTCGTTCGCAAAAGGCAGGGGCAGAGCACCCATAGGAGAGCCCCCAGTCCTTTAGAGAAACACTGAAGATGCTTTAGGAAAATGATGTGGCAGTATGTTAAGTGGTCTGTGAAAATACCTTAAGATCAATGTTTTGCAAGACAGAGAACGAGCCTCTCAATTTAAGATTATAAGAGAAAAGAACGAGACGTGCCATGTCCTATTCTTGTCATACCGTTGTCCATTCACTAGTTGGTTTTTTTTTATTTTATTTTAATAGCATTCTTTCATAACATTTTGGATTGTTATGCAGGTATTACTGCCATACCATGAGATGCTTGCTTTTATATGCACAAAAAATGAGCTGTTGCTCTTATAATATGCAAAATTTGCTGTTTAGGTCTAGATATTTCATTTTGATCAACAATTTCAGCTGAAAAGGTTGAAAATATAGTCTTGTTTCCAATCAGCTCTAAAGCTTGTAAAAACTTGAAACTGACTCACCATTTTGGTTGACGTTTGAAGTTTTGATTAAAAAGACAGCATTTCCATGACCATGTTTGGGAAAACATACATTCTTCAATTCTATTTTTTTTACATGCCACTGTGACTGGTAGGTCATTTCACTCTTTCTCAGTAGTTAATAAAACTAAAAGGAGTAATCAACGATGTAAAAAACTGTTATAAAAAATTGCTTTCTGCTTCTGTGTACCTAATAATGACAATCAATCAATTTACTGAAAACTTTTCAGCTTGCATCCTTTGGATTCCTTGATCTTCGATATATTTGTATGATCCAGGCCTCAAAACAAAGTCATCCAGAGGAAGCTGGAGAATTCCTCTTGTCTTATTTCAAAATTAGCCAGAAAGATCAGATCAGACCATCTCTCAGAGATGGCAGTGTTGCACATACACAGACGTCAGTATGGTGTAAAGCAGCATTCTTTTTGTTAATCCAGTCCTTCTGCTCAAAGAGAAAATTTGGGTGTGAGCACTTTCAGGACCATTTTGCAGAAGCTGATCTGATGGCATTAGAATTGTGTGACAAGCTGGAAAAAATAAGGGTAAGAATTTTGTTTCGTCTATTTATCTATACTGCAGTCTAAAAAAATCCCACCGTAAAACAGGTACCTGCATTTTTTCAACAGACAAATGGGTATAGATTAAAACGTATCTTACCAATACATAGGATGTGTGCTATTCCTCACCTGTTGTAAAATCTATGTTCCAGTTTTCAGAAAAGGATTTGTGAAAAGCCCATGTTAAAATAAATCCAACAACTTCTTAGGTAACGTTTTCTATCCCCGAAAAGAAATAAACACAGAGCACATGACTAAAATCAGAGTCAGAAAAAAGAGCCAAAGTATTTTTAGATTGTCTGGGTTCCCAGCCTAAGTAAGGGAATGACTTTAATTAAATTTAGCCAAGCCTCAGCCATTCTTTCTGTGGTTGACTTCAGTTGTACATCTCACATCTTTGAACAGCTCTTCTCAATTGCACACAGGCAGCTTTGTTTATAGCGTAGGGAAGGATCAAATGGTTTCCATTTGGGGGGGAAGGGAGAGCAAAGGCAGGCATTTTCTTCTTAGTGATCCTTGCCTACAGAGGAAGCTTTATAACTTCACAAGAGAGGGTACAATATGCTCAGCATATGTCAGTTTTCCTCCCAGTAAGAGAGATGAATCACCTGTTTTCTCTAGAAGGGAGATGTTTAAATCCTCCCTGTTCGTTAGGAATAGGGAACAGCTTTCTTATTATAATGCATATTAGTAATAATCCCAGCAAGAATAGTAGTGTATGCAGTTGATGCTTCAGATTGGCCACTGATGCTGGCAGAAGGGACCATGAGGAAAGGCTTGTTTTTCATGAATAATGCAAAGTATAGTGTTTGCAGCTCCAGTAATTCAAGGCCCAGGGTAGGAAGCCTGATTCATTCTTCATGGGGTTGCACTTCCTCCCTGAGGGCACTAATGATGTGGCTGGAAGCCCACTGCAGACTTGGGAAGAGGAACTGTGCCACCTCAGAGAAACAATCTGGCTAAAAAGCACATGAAATTAAGGCCTGGAGAGGAGTAAGACAGGCAACACGTCTTCCAGGGAAGTGGGCTTTAGAAAACACCTACAGCAAAGTATGTATATGTGGACTTCAGTCCACGCCTGTTCAAGAAAGCATTTCAATACAGTGTAATAGCAACAATTCATGGGCTTAAGTCCTCACTAAAAGCCAAGCTTCTGTCAGAAAATCCCCAGAATAAGTGTGGTTTGCAAATCAGGCTGCAAAGTTAAGGGAAACAGAGCTGCCTAACCTCAAGAAGGGCTGTGGAGGCTCCACTGTAAATCTGATATTTGCAATTATTTCTATGATGACAACACCAACCAGCCTTAGCTGGGACCTATTTGTGCTGGGGACACTGCAAACAGAGCATAAGAAAATGCTCCTTGCTTCAGAGAATTTGCAAGATGAGTACAACACAAGCCAGTGAAAGGCAGATGGAGGCCAAGGAAACCATAATATCATGTAAACCAGAAAGTATTTGTCTGGTGAATGATTGGATTCTTTAAGCAATCTGTTGATTCTAACAAACTGCAAATATTTCAGAAGTCTACATACATCATTCTGTGATAGAGTCAGGAATTCCTCTAAGCTCATTTTACTGTTTGCTTTGAACCAACTTCTTTTAAAATTGTCATATAAAGGGGAACGTAATTCTTCTCTTGCCTGGCAAGAGCAGAAGGAAGTACCACTTTGAAAGGACAAAATGGTTTAAACTGTTTTCACAAACAGCCTTTCTTGGTATATGAAATGATTAGTCACATAGGGGCAAATGTCCTCCTTGTGCAGACGGTCGTGCTGGCACTGAGGCAAAGGAGCACACATAACCCAGAGTGGGTCAGGCCCCTCAGCGCATGGGTTTGTCATTCATCTTTGTGCAAAAAAGAGATAAAAATTAGCCAAAAAGCATCATGTGTACTCAATATCACAGTTTGCCTCTGATCATGGGGCAGGGCAAGAAGCGGGGAATTGAGTGCAAAAGAGAAATTGTTGCTCTAAACTCAGATTGAACTGAAATAGTTCAACAAATGAAAATTAGTAAAGTATCCTGGGAATTAAAGTATGGAAGGATTTATCTGGGAAGCATGTAGTTAGAGCAAACTTGAAAGAAAGACCCCTGACTTCTTTAAATTTGTGATTTAAAGAGCTTCTTATTGTCTCTAACGCTCTGGTCCCTGGAAGTATAGATGGTTTGCTGGGGAAGGAGCACATTTTACCAACCCTGTTCTGCATATGCCTTCCCTAAACACCTGTGAACATCTACTCCTGGCAAGGTGAGCTAGGGGAGAGTCTGTATTTGTGGATGTACAGCTGCCCTTCTGCCCCATCCCAGAAACATGAGTGTGGTGGGTGTCGGGACAGTTCTTCTGATCACTCTAGTTTCATGTATTAAAAGTCTATACATTTGCTCTGATGTTTTTTCTCTTTTTATTTAATGATCAATTATTCCATAAGTGTTGATCAGACTGAAAACCTTCTCAACTCTCCAAGTATTTCACTGTGCTTAGAAAGGAAGGAAGACAGACACCATTGGTGAATGAGAACTTTAGAATCAGGCTCCTCCTGATGCAGTTATAACCATCTGTAGCACATACTGTTCATGTCAGCAACTTCTTATAATATCTACTAATCATTTTAAGCCTTTGTAGAATATGCAAGGGAGTATCATGTACATAATGTATGACCTAGATTGTTAAAGGGTTAGGAACTGTGTTTCAATAGCTCTAAGATCTTAGGAAATCCATTTCCTACAGGCAGAAGAAAATAAATCTTTCCCCTGACTAACTCCATCGTGTACCTCTGCCTGTCACTGAAACACTCCCCATGCAGCCTTGGCCTCAGTATTGTAGGTGGTAAATTTCTTGCAGCACCTTGAATCCTGTTTAAAGTTCTTCAGTCCTTATTGATTTATGCAAAGCAAACATTCTAGCTTGTGTCAGAATAATTTGGAGGATTATTCTCGTTTTAAAAAATATTTCTTTTTGAAGTTGAAAAGTTTAATTGCAGCCCCAAGCACAACAGTTGTGGAAAAGCCTGAGGGTGAAACTGTACTGCCTTTGGATCTTGGATAGTGTATTTTATACGCATGATGTTTTCCTTTCGCCAAGCTGGAGAGTTAAGGTTATGCAAGTCTATTTTGGAATTAAATAAAACATTTTGCTTTTACAGCTTGACAGTTTATGGGCATTTAGGTAAATGCATAGGCAGCACTTCAGATTAATACCTTTATTATCAGCCCAGATATTTCACCTTTGAAAAGTAATCTGGCTGAAAGAGCTGCAAGAGCCTTTTTCAGTGAGGTCTCTCTGGTTGCTGACTGGACAGTATTTAAAGAAGTCATGGCGCATTTTTCAGTGAGGACAGGATAACCTCACCCCTCTGACCTGTATTTATTCCCTCCATAAAACAGACCCTAACGTTCAGGGCCCTGAACACTGCTAAGCACATAATGGCCACTCTGTTTGCCTACAAAGTCACTGCCCTCTGCACTTCCAATTTCCCCTTTATAAAGTGCCGCAGCATAGAGACTCATAAACCCCAGTTTTAGTGAAATTTGGGGTGGGAGCCGGGGGGGACTAAGCTTCAAGCTCCATCAGGCTATTGCACTTGGGCCATGCCCTGGGGTCTGTTGCAGGGGAGGTGCTCTCCTGTGGAGGCAAGGGCACCCGACGGGCCCTGGACACACTGGGCTGCGGTGGGAAGCCTGGGTGTCTGCACAGCCGCTGGCCCCGCTTGCTGCTTTGTGGGGGATCAGACACCATCTGTAGCCAGTGGTTTCTCCACGGGGGTGCCTTTGTGGAGAGGGCATCGGATTTGGTCCTTTGTGCTGCCACCTCTGCGGTGGCTGCCACCACGCCACTCCCCCGTCATGGAGGCTGGGATGGCCTGAACATGCCTCTACTTCTGCCCTGTGGTGCCTGAGCCTGGCTCCCTCCCCACCAGCCTCCCCCCACTGCTGGCTCCATCAGAGCTGGAAAGTGCTGCCTTGACTCCAATATGACTTGCTTTGTTCTCATCTGCAGGAAAACCCAGCTTTGCCCCTGGGGCGGACAAGCTTCCCCAGGGGCTGTCTGCCCCACGCAGCCCCAGAGCCAAGCCAGCTCATCGGCCCCATGTTGGATGCCCATGGCCCCACTGCCACCCCAACCGGCTCCGAGCCCACGGTGGGCAAGCAGTGCCCGCTGTGTGGGGAGGAGCAGGGAAAGCCCTCCTGGGCAATCCTTCCACTCCAACCTCCTCACTGCTAGGACAACCTGGGGCTGGGGATGGCACGGGCACCTGACCAGCCTTCTCCTGAGCACCCCATGGGGTGAGAGATGCGGGGCCAGCAAAGTCACCGCACCCAGTCTGCCGTTGCCTGTCACAGTGGAGGTCACCTGCCGACTACATTCAGAGAAGGGGAACAGGTTCATGGGCCTGCCCCTCTCTTTCCCCATGTCCAGGCACTGAGCCCCACAGTCTTGGGGGCAGGCACAGGGAGAGGCACCACAGGAGCAAGAACATCAAAAGATGGCGCATTGCTGCGTGGGTTGGTTGTATGCTGTCTGCATGCAGATCTTAGAATCATAGAATCATAGAATTGTTGAGGTTGAAAGGGACCTTTAAGATCATCAAGTCCAACCATTAACCTAACCTGACAAAACCACTTCTAAACCACGTCCCAAAGTACCATGTCTAACCTTTTTTTAAACACCTCCAGGGATGGCGAATCCACCACCTCCCTTGGCAGCCTATTCCAATGTTTGATAACCCTTTCAGTGAAAAAAATTTTCCTAATATCCAATCTAAACCTCACCTGGCATAACTTGAACCCATTTCCTCTCGTTCTATCACTTGTCACCAGGGAGAAGAAGTCAGCCTCCACCTCTCTACAACCTCCTTTCAGGTAATTGTAGAGAGTGATAAGGTCTCCCCTCAGCCTTCTCTTCTCCAGGCTAAACAACCCCTGTTCCCTCAGTTTTCCTCATAAGACTTGTCCTCCAGACGCCTTACCAGATCTTCTACCTCCCTGAGCTGGAGTAAAGGTATGGCCAGCCAGAGTGGCTGGAGAGGCAGCTCCATGGCTGTGGGGGCTGCCTGGCCCGCACAGAGTGGTGACTGGCTCATTTCTACGCAGGCAGGGGCACACAACTCGAATGTCACTTCAAAGGTGGGTACCCAGTGAGCTGCAGGCATCATTGCACACTGCATTGTGTTCCTAAAAGACCTAGTAACAGCAACCAGCAATGCGTAGCTTCCTTGGGGCCGTTTGAAATGAAAATGTTGGTTTATGCTAGCTGGATTTATAATTGATTTATTTTTTTTGTGTAATTAAGCATTTGCATCTCCCCTGCCAGGCCCCTGGAGCCTGGTCCAGCACGACCCCTTGTGTGGGGTTCCCACTCCCCGGGGAAGTCCCTTCCCAGCTGCCCGCAGGGATGCAGCGGCAGGCAGGCTGCCACAGCACCTTGCCATGCATGGCTGGCCTCGCCGGGCAGGCAAAAAAGGGCTGGGGAGTCAAGCAGAATGTGACAATTCTCAGAAATGCCTCCGCTGAAGTTATTGCTGTTGTCCAGTCACTGAATTCATGGATGAAAGGCCGGGGAGCAGATCCCTGCCATGCATGTGCCACAGTCAGAGGTGTCCTGTGTCTGACCTGCTACAAAAGTGAATCTAGAGCCAATTTTACACTGTCAACTGTCCTTTCCATTTCACAGGGAACCCTGAAATTTAAAAATGAATTTTCATTGCAGATCAATAATCAACTTCGAGTTTCATAATTGCCAGAGAATTTAGGTTGCTTCAAGATCTTTTTCAAGATTAATTTCGAGTCCATCTATGTAGCGCAGCGAATATGATTCCTGTCTTCTGTTACCAGGAGGAATCTCAGATGTAGCCATTTAATGCTGGGCTATATGTTTAAAACGTCACAGTTTGACTTTTTTAGACTTCTTCGATCACGTTTCCTCTTCATGCAAAATTCATGGCATAACATCATAAAACTCTGCATTGTATCCAGGTGTGCGATTTTCTGCAAATAAGAACTCACGTGTTCCAATGTATAGATAGTGTTTTTGTGTACAGAAAATCAATTTAATTCCCCACAGAAAGTTTCCAGATTTAACATCTATACCCCATATCTGTCTGTGGAGATAATACGCAGGGAACAGAATATTCTGTAATGCATTACAGGGATGCGGTCTTAAGTCCTTGCTCAGACAGAACTGCCGCTGATTGCAGGCTGTGGCTCTAGGCAAGCAAAGAGTATAATATACAGAAACCACATTCTCAAAAATGTGCAAGCAGTTCTACAGGAATTATCAGGATTTACTACATGCATTTGCTCAAGCTGACAAAGGGCTACATTTTCAAACCTGATTTTAAGTGCCAAAGTCTTTTGTGTCTACTAATTCTCTTTGTATGCACACACCAACATTTTATAGCGTTGTAGTTTCTCCTGCCTGCTATAAATCTCTTAGGAAGGGTTCAAGTTATACACACTGAGAATACACAAAGCATGTTGAAATCTTGGCCCTGCTAAAATGAGTCGAAGTCTTGCCTTTGGCTTCTGTAAGTCCAAGAGTTTACCCATGAAGTTTAAAGAACAGGAGGATTTCTCTAGGCTTAAAAGTGTTTTTCTTCTCTTTACCAGCATTTACAGTTATACTGCCTTTTTCTTTTTTAAACATTGCTTCAATAGAAAGAAAAGGCAATGCTAAAAAGTGAAAGAGAACAGAGTGCCTAGTCTACTAATGAACTGCAATTATGCTTTTTTTTTTCAATAGAAATTGCACTTTGCCCTGAGCCTAATGGGTTGCTGACTCTGAGAAGAAGCAGGTTCTGGGCAAATTTTCTACATTAGTACAGGCAGAAAGATACCTACATGTACACACAGACACACAAAAAAATGGCTTTGCAGTACCTGTCAAGTCATTTATCTGACTTTTAAAGCAGCAGAACAAAACTAAAATAAAAGTTATGGTAATTTAGCTTTCCCACAAATTCCTTTCAGTCTGCTCATTGTGTATTTTTGTCCATTTTCCCCTGTCTTCCATGCAGATGACCAGACCTGAAAATTCTTTATGTCAGTCCTCAGCTTGGGAAGATGTTAAGTCCTCAGTCACTAGATTAGATGTCTTCATCATCTGTGTACAGCTACAAAACATCCAGGAAGATCACTCAACACAAGTAATTTCTACGTTATGCTCATCCTGAATTCCTGTTACACATCTAAATAATTGTATTTACTCTAGAAACACATCTTCAACAGAAATTCAATTGAATTATTACATAATTATGCTGCCTGTCTGGGTACAAAGTCTCTTACTCAAGTTAGTCAGACTTGCAGATTGAATTAGTTGGCTTACCTCCGATGAGAGGCTAAAACAAGGTCAGATTTAAATTCTGTTGAGATCAGAAATCCACTGGCCTCGCCGTGGTGGTAGAGGCAAGCTCACAAAGTGCTCTTTGGTCTCCAGTTCACTTTTATGGGCCCAGTTTCCCTGATGGGCCCGAGGGAAATGCAACTTCTTTGTCAGTCACTAGAGAGCTAGCATAGAGCCACCCAGCTCAATGTGGGACCTTGCAGCTGTGCTCCTGGGGTTTGGTAAGACCCAGCAGAGACTCACGTGCTCGTGAGACTCATATTGCATTGGGGATACATAGCTGCACACCAGAGGAGGGCACCACTTCATTTTGGGGAGTACTTAAAACAAATGGAGTCTTGGGCAGCTAAGACTTGTGCTGCTTACACCAGAGCTGAATCTGGCCATTCCCATTTCAGATGTCCGCTTTCCACTAAATCCCTTGTTCTGTGACTGAAGTCCTTTGCTGCCAATCCAGATAGGTGCACTGCAGTCACAATCATATCCATTTTGTTGCTAGTCCATCTGTACCTATTGCGCTGGACCAAAAGGAATATTTCTAAGACCGTAAGTGGCCTCAGGAGTAATTTTTCTTGGAGACAGTGGCACTATTGGCTCCTTTCAAAGAGACCTCTATAGTCCTCATTCCTCATAAAAGTGTCTGAAAACATTACCAGGCAGGGATGATCTGGGCGGCTTTTGGAGAGGGATTTTTATCTACTTCAGATCCTTTGTAGGAGTGTCAGCAGAAAGGCCTTGCTGTGCCAGTAAAGATCAGTCCTTTTTCCTCCCTGTGGGAGAATGCTTTCTGGAACAGATAATACATGTATCACACATCAACAAAGTGGTGTGCTTCCTATTTTATTCCCTTTGTCCTCAAATTAACTCTCACAGAGAGGCTGCAAACTACTGCAAAGGCTAGCCACTGCAGGACTGTGACTTCCCAAGGCTGCGTGCTCTGAAATTGAAGGAACTATTCAATTGCTTGTGATCAGTCCAGCCTAAATGGGAACTTGATTACTTACTGAGTTCTTAAAATAACCCTCTTTATTTGCATTCCCATTGCCTGCAGAGATCATTTGGGCCCATATGCAGCACTGATTAGTTTTAAGTTTTCATTTTGTTTTTAAGGACAAGAGGTCTCACGTGCCTAAAACTACCTCTTTTCTCTCCCTTCTTTCATTAAACCAACTGACAATTGACATGTTTAACTTTGTAAATTTAAAAAAAAATATCATAAAGTTCAGAGCAGGTTTATGTGTGGAAAGACTCTCCTTTCCTCAGAGAGCCAGCTGGACCAAAGCCATGTTAAAAACTTCCTGTAAGGAAGACATAACTAGAAAGAAGAGAGGAATTTTACAATGACCCCTTCTGCATTAAAAGCAGCTTTGGAGCGCTGCTGGCTCTGCTAGCTTGCTGAGCTGGACTCTGCAAGGTCACAGCTGTAACGGGCTTGAAATGACTTCCATGGGGGCATTTCTATATGCGTATAGGGCTGGATGCAGCTGTTGTGAGGATGGAGAGCAGGGGACACTCAGGAGTTACGTGGCCACTACCACATCACACAGCTGAGAGCATACATGTGGTAGCAGCCGTGGCTAATGCGATGGGACAGTAGGGCCCCCCTGTTCAGTAAATCTCCTCCTGCTTGACTTCATACACACCCTTTCTCCCCTGTAAACACGTGTAGCAAAGATCTGCAGAACCGAGGACTTGAGCTTGGATTTCATCCGTGCTCTGAACATTGTCTGATGTGCAGCTGCAGTCTACCACTGCGTTTATGCTGTGTGCAGGTTTGCCCCAGAGACCATCACGGTCAATGGGAGACCTTCCAGCAATGTCTACGAGCTTTTAATCAGCCACAGGGTGAAAAGCAGAACTCCTGACCTGAGGGTGTCGCAGTGCCATTGTCTCTGGCAGTGATGGCTACATCCGCGCAGGAAAACATACCTTGTTGCCTTACTCCAGTGGGTAACTCACTGCAGAACAGTGAAAAAGGAGGCCACAGCTTTGTGCAGGACACCTAAACAGTGTGTTTTGTGCATTAGCCAAGTCTTAAAGCACAGCCATGTCCGAAGCGTAATGCTGGTTTCCAGCCTGCTAAGAAAAGAACAAATCCTTCCTCTCAATGACCTCCTCAGACTGGTATTTGAATCACATTGGTAAAAAAATGCCAGTTAGAATTTGCAGGGGAAAATGAAAATAAAAGTGTGATGTAATGTATGTGCTGACTGAACTTATTCCTTCTTGAGTTTTCGTCGCAGGACTCGGCAGCTCAGTCCAACACCCAACCTAGCAGGGCCTGGAGAGTCTGTAGGCTGCAAGTGCTATAGGAGCTAGCTTGGCAAAAGCAGTAGCACACACTGAGACTATGATTTTCTTGGCTGCCCCTCCACTGTATTCAGCTCAACACTTGATTATGGTTGTTCTACCTTTAGTGTGTTATTGTTTCATGGTGCTCCCTGTCACAGCCTAGTTTGGACCTCGATGTGTAGGCTCTCTATGTAGCATCTGTGCTCCTCCAGCAGAGAGCACATGCTTATTCTCCTCTGATTCACTTTCCAAGCCTCGTTCCTTGCGATGAGCAAACGAGGTGGAATCCCAGATTTCTTGGCTGGTTTAAACGGGCGATGTCCTGCTAGGCGGCAGAATCCTAGCAACTTTGGAATGAACCAATAGGGAACAGGATACACAGTGTGCTCTTTGCTGTAGCATGTGGGAACAGCTGGTATCACCTTCCCCAGGATGGGATTTAGTCACCCACACTGGGTACAAAGCATTTGGAGAAATCCACTGTGAACAGCCACCAAGGCTCAAAGATAATGAGAGCATGGAGCTTTAGCATTTGAATGAGGCTATGTCCATATCTCTCCCATGGTAAAAAAGGGCAGGACAGGGAGTCAGAAGGACAGTTTCCTTCCAAGGTACAGGACTGTGGCAATCGAGAAGACCCGGAGGTGTTGAAGGCTCTGGTGGCCGCTACACAGCCCTTGTTGCCAGATGAAAAGGAGGCAGAGTCCTGTGGTGACAAGGAACAGCATGGTGCTGAAAGCTCTGATTTTAGGAAGGCCAAGGTCACCACAGGACTTAAAGGTCCCAGCTGCTTCAAACTGCGTCAGACTGGAATTTAGCAAACAAATATGACAGAAGAAAATACGTACATTTGCAAAGTATTACATGGTATCTTCAGTGTGGGACTTGGCTTTACTTTTACTTGCCATCACAGCTTTGTTTTATAGGGCTCTGAAGCATGGGCGTGGGTTGCTTTTGAGGGTCCAGCTTCCCTGGTGTTTGAAATGTTAAAAATCTTCCAGTCTGCAAGCAGTCCTATTCCTCCAGTTCGTGATGCATTCCTTTTTTCTTCTTCGTCATTGTGTAGTTATACATCTGGCTGAGCAGAGGGTGAATTTCCACATCAGGACTACACAAAAGCCTGTCATTACATGCCTGTGGAGATGACACAAGAGCATCATTACTGTCTCAACACAGCGTCAGTGCAAACGCACAGGGACAGCGCTGTGGATGGGAGGACTGCTTAAAGGACACAGGAAGATTTTTTCAGGGGCATAGAAGGTTGAGATGTTTGAAGTCTCTGCGATTCAGGCGCTGTTGCACATAAAAGAGTATGGGAAGAGCAAGAGACTGAGGCAAGAAAACGCACTTACTATTATTTCTGGTCATAGAGGAGTGAGAGGAGCTGGTTTGCCTTGCTTCTACAGAAGCATGCTCAGATCCAGAGCAGAGGAAGGGACTTTGAGGCCCCCAAGCAAGAGACAATGTGAGAGATGCAGCAAAGCAGATTTCCCTTGCAGGGGTCTGGCCGGGCCGTGCTGAAGCAAATACATGGTCCTTTGTCCTGGACTTTGGTGAGAGTTTCAGTTGCTGAACTGTAGAAACCAGTAAAGTCTGGTTCGGCCTCAAGTAGTTGGCTTTCAACTCACTGACATTTTGCGATGATACCATTTCTTCTCCAGATCAGCTTCCAGGATTGCATTACTGTTGCTGCTGAAAATGTTATTTTCCCCAAAACTAACAGCAGGGGTCAGAACAGATTTCTTAACATCCAAACCAGGATCCTCAGTTAACTCAAAAAACCCCATCCATTTAAAAATCCCAGTTAATCGCATCTTTTCATACATCAAACGATTTAAAAAAACCTCTAGATATTATGCGTGCAAACCTGTTCCTTCATATTAGCTGTAGACAACATTGAGACAATCTATTGTCTTTGATAGGTAGAAACTAAGTCAAAACCACCCAAAAGCTGTTCTCCCTCCATCTGGAAAAACCTGAACGAGAATTTAGATGTCTGAATGGTGCATCCCCAGCAATTTCTTTTTTTTTGATGGGAGAACAATTCCAATTCAGATTGGAAATTCCTTATATGAAGAGGAAAACACTTTACAGGCTTCTTTTAAAACCCACAGCTTCTCTGTATTTCCCACTTCAGCTTGTAACCAATTTGCAACTGGAAGGGCTGAGAGCTAAAACCCAGGTAATTCAACAGGCAATTAAAAACAACTCAATTCCACCTGCTAAACGACTTGGAAAAAGCGGGTTACTGTAACTCCACTGAGTAGTGCATGTAGATTTTTATGCCCAGGGGAACATCACTGAGGTAATTGCCTTTCCATTTAGAAAAAATATGTTTTATTCTTTACTGCTTTATAAAAGAACCATCTCCGTTAATGTGAGAAAAGGCACGCTGCTCTTTAGGCAAAAAAACCCTGAAAGTACTTGTTAAACAGGAATAGAGCATCTGCCACTGACATTAACTGTTTTGCAGCTGGCTTTTGGGGTTTTTTCCAGCCTAAGCAGAGCTCACCTGCACAATTTCAAGACTCTCTGCACATTCCAGCATCTGCCAGTGTTAGACTAAATATCTTATTTTTCATTCACCTAGCTCTCTTAAGCTCCTCTTCACAATTTTTCCACCTAAATCATCATTCACAATCATGACTAACACTAAGTCATTTTTGTCGCCTGCATATGTTGCCATTTTACGGTTTGCGGAGAGCTTTTAGTCATTCATAATATTGGTTTGATTTGAATTAAATCTTTCTGAATGTGCATGTTCAAGTAACCTCCTTCACTTCCAACTATTGAAATAACAGATTGAAAGAAATACCTATATACTACCAGGCATCCCCTCCCAAAATTAAAACATATACAAAGCAGTGATGGGATGCAGGAAGGAAAAAAGGAAGGTGAAGACTTGGGTATCTCTAAAAGGGGAATAGCAGAAAGATGGAAAGAATTCAAAGAGAATGCAGTAGAAAAAAACACCAGATGCAGTTTGACTTAGTACTGGGGATATACTAGCTCGAAACTTCTCTGGGAATATTTTTGGTCTGAGAGCTGGCTGAAAGGAGCCTGAAAACTGTAAGCAAAGAAAATGGCCTCTGCTGTAGGGTTTCTAATGGGTTCAGTGCAATGGAGTTTTGCCCATCTTTTGTAAACAAACAGGTTTCTGTCACAAATCCCCAATTCCACCATCAGTTTCTCCTCCTAATAGAAACAGCCAAAGGAGCCCTTACTGCAGTTGATGGCTCGGATCAGAAGGGCTAATGATATATGGAGCAAATCCTCCTCTCACTGTGGAAACTTTCATGGGCTCACTGAGGACAGGGCTGGAAGGGACCTCAAGAGGTCAATCTCACAGCTTAAATGCAGAATCAATTGCACTTAAACCCCTCCTGACAGATGTTACTTCAGCCTGTTCTCAAAAACTTTCCCTGCTGGAACTTCCCCAGTTTCCCTGGGCAAGCTGGTCCAGAGCTTTGTCCAAAGCTCATTAGAAAGCTTTCTTCACAACTAACCTAAATCTTCCCTTGTGGCCATTAATTCTTCCTCTGTGCCCTGAGCACATAAAAGAACAGCGTATTCTTTCCTCTGTGCAGCTACCTTTTATGTATTTGAAGGCTGCTGGCATCTTTCCCTTAAGTTTTTGTTTCTTTAGCCTCGACATTTTAATTTCATTCAATATTTCCTCGCAGGTCTTGTTTCTTAGAACTGGTTCCCATTGCTGTCCTCTGAAACATTCTCCAGCTCAAACCCTTCTTGGAGAACTATCCCTACAACTAGACAGAGCAGACCAACCAACACCTTCACAACCAGACCCAACAGAGTGAAAGGATTGTTTTTTTCCTCATCTTATGTGTGGCACTCCTGTCTTTAACTCTCACCATTGGATATTTCCTCAGCAGTTTGTTGTTATTGATCCAAGTTCATCCTGTATATCAGGACGATATGCATGATACCCAACCTTTTTCTGCAAGACCACTCTGTGGCTGGTTGTTCTGTCCTGCATTTGTGCGGATGGTCCTTATGGACACACAGTAGTGTGCTTGTCTCTATCGGATTGCAATTAATGTTTTTCCAGACTGGGTCCCTAGCTAGACAAGATCAATCTAAATTCTGTGCCAGTCCTTGAGATGGCTTACAGTCCTACACGGCTTCATAGTATCTGCATAATTGTTAGGTGTCTTATTTATCTCATCAGCTATTCATGACATTAGTGAGTAGCATTGTCTCCAGGAGAGATCCCCGGGGAACCCAGTTCAGTACAGTCTCTCAAGTTGATAGTGAATGACTGAAAAATATTATCTCACTACGTTCCCCTTCCTTCCTCTTCTTTAGAGCTGTGGGCAGATGACAAGGCCACTGACTGAGCACTGGCATGAAGTTAAGCTAATTGAACAGGACGTGGGAAACTGCTGGACAGGACATGAGAAATTGCCGGACCTGAGAGATAACAATGTGAGAAGCTGACAAAAATTACAGATAGCACCGTAAGGGGTGGCTGGATTTTGCAGGTGGTTAAGGAGGTGTTAAGTGCACAGTGGCCAGAAGTCACAGATAACCAGAGGGAAGGACTGGGGAATCTTTCGGGGAGTATGACCTTGCAAGGCCAACAGTGCGTAGGCTACCATATTCAGGAAGACCATATAAAGACAATATTACTTAGGAACCAGTATCAGAAATATCAAATTTGGTTCAGATGTAGCAAAACTGGGCCAAATGAAGAGAAAGTAATTAGGGCTGCGTTGCTTATCTGGAAGAAGCCTGTGGCGGGGAAAGGGAGAAACAGAGCACAGCAAAAAAGGAGGATTAATAGATGGGAAAAGGGAGCATAAGATACGTGTCCTGAACTTGATTACAGCTCATGCAGAGCAATGTACCAAACCTGTTGCCCTAATCATACCGTACAAGCCCCACCTGCCTCCATGGTCAGGAGGATGGGGAGAAGGAGGGCTGCTTTCCCTGGCAAATCCAGGGAACATCCAAAGACAGATCAAGCACCTGATCCATGCCCATGCCAAGTCTGATGGCATCACCATCTTTCCAATAACTTCCTAACACTCCTGCAGAGCTTTTATTTTTAAACTTGATCAGTTATTTGAGCCTGTTTACAGCACGGCTCCACAAATAGTTGTGTCAATGCAATAAGGGCATAGTGTGTTGCTGCTCAGGAGTGGAAATAAGAGGCCAGGAAAGGCACCTATTTAAGCCAGTATTGTCACTAAAGCCTCCATTCCATTAAACCTTGGCCTAAGAATAAAAGAAAATTATTTTACACTATAGCCATCTCCCAGCCAAGATTCAGACCCTTCTGAGTGAAAAGTTATGTGTTCCTGCCTCTCATTTCCTCTCTCTCCTTTTATTCAGACATTTATTTATCATCCAAAACCAGAAACCTGGGGATTAGCTTATTCCTTATACTGTTTTTTTTTTCCTTCCAGACCTTCCATATGACTAGGAGAGAATATTTGTCAGCTATTAATTTGTCCCCATTCTATTTATATTTGCATTCTTTTTTTTCTGTGATAGCTACTTCACTTCAACCTTTGACATTTTATTAGTCCAAAATCGGAAACTCTGGCCCTGCTGACATCAAGAGGAATTTAGCTATTGATTTCACTGAAAATGCAATTTCAAACAGTGACCTGACAGACTGCAGAAAGCTATGCCCAGGCTCTCTGCATGCAGGGGCCTGTCACCCTCATCACACATCACTTTCATTTTCCTCTTATCCAGCTCTAGATCCAGCTCAGAAATACTCCTAAGAATCAGTAACAGACTGGAAAGATGTGAGGCTTGATATTAACTATCTGCTTATATAGTTTCTCTGATGTTGGCTTCGGTTACCCATAACTGGGGGTCATGCTTTGCTGCCAAGTCACTGAGCAACTTCCTCTGTTTAAATACAATATATAAGCCTCACTCTTTTCCAGAGTTCATGACTCTTTTGTAAAGTGTTTTATGATACAGTTGTTATAGAATCCACCATCACAGTAACAGCTACAGACAAGGCTTCACTGTGGGCCTGGCTTCAAGCCCATTTAATTGAATGGAAGTTTTTCCATTGCTATCAGTGGATACGTACATCAAACTGCAGCACACATCCCACTGTAATAACAACGCTGCAGTGTTTTGAAGGGACATGTCTGGTCACTGTTTTTCTAGGGAAAAATCAAAGATCATGAAACTAACCCCATGCAGAGGACCCGCAAAAGGCTTGTGCACCTCTGAGGCCCTTAAAATACAATTTGAATGTGTTTTCAGAGAGTATTCGCACTGGTACTCAGTGTAGGAGCCATGTTTAATCATTATGCATGAATTCACACAAAAGGCCCAAACTTCTTTTTCCCTTTCATCCATCATTTTCAGAGACTCGGTTCATGTGGGATTTAATATTGACTGTCCAGTACTGAAAGGTGAAGCAACACGTGGCGTGTGATACACCCTTTTACCAAGGTGTTAAGTCAGGTCAGCTCATTAAGTCACAGCCCCACAGTAGCAAAGTAAAGCTGGGCAGTGGACTCCAAAGGGCTCAGGACTGCAGGCACTTCTGCACTTCGGGGTTAGCTCAGGGACACGTCCCCAGCATGTCTGTATCCTAAGTTCGACCATGCTACAGCTTTAGCGGTTGCCTTTCTGCACAGAAAACTTTTCACTGGACTTCATGGCAAAAGAAATACCATATTTTTGCATGGCATTGGTTTGCATAAAAGTGCAGCGTTTCCTTTGAGATTATGTTGGGTAGCATTTAACTCAGCAATTGAAGGACCTACTGTGTAAAAGAGCATTTGGGAGATGGTGCCATTGGAGGCAATTAAGGAAAAGGCTAAATCAGCACGTTGTACTGTATATAATGGTGTCACATTAAACTCACAGTACCTTGTGAGGGATGCTGGAATTCAGAGTAGCTTTTTGATGTTGTATTTTTAAGTCTCACAGAATACATTTATTATTAGAGGAAAGCATAATCTTCATCTTAGGTACCTGAGATGACTTAGCTGTTGTGTGACCGGGTGAATCAAAGTACATTCATAGTGTTCTTGTGTATGCAGTTTAAGCAGAACAGCTACAGGCACTCAGATGAAACTTTTATGGCGCTGGAGAGATTGCGTTTTATAGAAACAATGTTAATACATCCTCATACTAGCAGAGCTTTTTTCCCCATTCCTTTAGGTTCAGATTCATCCTTTGTAGCCTGACTCCAAGAAGTGACCAATGCCAGATGCTGCAAAACAAGGACTGGACAGTTTTAGAGCATGCTGGACAAGAAGAAAGCTTTTTCCCAGTATTAGTTTGAAGCACCAGTTGGCCTAACTTCTGAAGCATGCAGGGGAAGAAAAGGGGAGAGGCTGCACTTTCATAAATTCCCCTTAATGTAGTTCTGAAATGGTGATTTTTGTTTCCCATCTGAATGCAGAGTTTTCTCTCCTATTAAAAATGGTCATGAAAAAATCATTGTGAATGGAAGGTTTTAGGTCATTAAAAGGACAGAAATTTCTCTTGCGACTGGGGAAACTGGACTGCAGCTAATGCTGAGCGATCAGTGCCTACTTACTCTGGTCATCTGCTCTCCTAAAGCTTCTCTGAGTGCTCCTCTTATGGGAGTATCTGTTTTTTCAGTGGTAACTGTTATTGCCTGGGCCTGAGGGAGTTTAGCAAATTAATTCAATTGCTCTATTTTATTTGCTATGTTTCTGTTTTTAAAGCAAAACAGCCCGTATTTCAAAATCCCTTTGTAATGAATAAAAAAGTAAAGAGAATCCCTCGAAGTCCATATTAACATGCCAATTCAATTACAGTGTAATTAGCCAGAACCGTTACTTGTTGAAATCCTGTCAACAAAAATAACTTGCCCTTCCCATTCAGATTACTCCAGCACCTCCATCTTCTTGACAAGGATTTTGAAAGAGAGACCACCTTCCCCCCCGCCCCTTTCAGACTGAAGGCAGGGAATGAAACACAGATGTGTTAAGCATTATAAACCAAGGAATGGTGGAAAATGATGGGAGAAAAGGAGGACAAAGCTGGCCTGACCAACCCACGGTTGCTCTTCCAGGGTGGGATGGGACCCCTGGGCAGGCTGGACCCTGCTTTTCCTGGTGTAACGCTGCTGGCTGCCACTGCCTTCCCTGATTTATACCAGCCTGGACAGAAGGAGGCCCACTCCTGGCAAGTTTTATCTGCAATTCATTTAGAAAAGAGGCAGGTCCCTCTCCTCTGACATAATTGGAAACAGGCGGCCTCCTCCTAATTGTGCGCTCTAACCGGTTCATGTGCATTAATGGAGGAAATTGGAGAGGAACAGGGTTCTGAGTTGTCATTAATTTCCCGCACTTGAAGGTCCATACATTGGGAACACCAGCTGTTTATCTCTCTATATATCATTCGCATTGTTCTGCTCCTCTCTGTAGAAACTTGACTTCAGGTAAAATACACGCATGAGGAAAGTTTTTCTGCTCTAATTCTAGGCAAGTACGTAGAAGGATACTGGTTTTCCAAAAGGCATCTCATAACCTGTTGGGTTTTTGGTTTTGGTTTTTTTTTTCCTTAAAAACAAATAATGCTAAAAGATGACTGCAGGTTTAATATTGCTTATGGTTTTGCTCCTTTTACTCAAAAGACCCTTTCCATGTTCGGTTCTGTCCACCTGCAAGGGACCCTGCTAGAAAGTGGTCAGTTTTTGTTAAAATATTGGAAAGCTGAAGCAGAAAGCAGCTGCCTGGGGGCACCGCTGTCCTGTGGGCAGTGTGGCCAAGGGCACCCAAAAACCCAGCAAAGCTGCGTGGGAAAGCCATGCAGACAGAAGCAGTCTCTGCTGCAGTGGGGTCTTGCGGTCTTGGGGGGGAGCAGAGTGCTGCACAGAGCCTGGAGAGCGTCTGCCAAGTTATGAAAATCAGACGCTGGGAGCAGGAGAGGGTCTCGCGCCACCAGCTGCCACCCGTCATCTGGGAAAGGCGTCAGGCACCAGCAGCTGCCTCCAAACCCTGGGTGAGCCAGGGGCTCTTGGTGTCTTGCCATGTCCCAGCAAGGAAACATTTCAGTGCTGCTTCTGCCTTTGTATCTGTTGGTGGGACCACCCTGCCCACGTCTTCTGCCCACAGCCAAGGGCCTCCTCAGGCAGAGGCTGTGCTGGCCCCATGGCAGCTGTCTCAGAAGAAGACAACCTGATGTTCTGTTGGTGGTCCACTTGGAAACACCTTTAAGGAGATGAAGGCATTATTGTCCTTGCACTGTGAAAACACCGTCACAACTCCTCTGTTTTTTTCTTGTTCTCTTTTTAAAAAAATATTTTGCTATACTGTTACTCCTCTCCTTCTTCGTTCAAACTTGAGACATTTGTACCCACTTGAATACGTATGTAAAATGCTCTTCTTAATTTTGTCCTGTAGCTCTTTTAAGAGCCCAATTTAAGAGGCAAGGGGCCTTAAACGTTGCTTTGTTTGAACTTGAACTCTACAGCGCTGGATAACTGGCTCCATTCAACGCAAAGGCTTCAGAAATTTCATAACCGACATGGTCCTGGCGCAGCCAGTCTGGATACGCTCAGGGGGAGCCGAGCCACAGCGGCTCCTCTGCACAGCCCCGCGTCGCAGCGTCTGGCGTATGGGGTCCATACGGGGTCTGCATGTGTCCCTCTGAGCAGCCTGCGAGCCTCCCTGACGCATTTCCCGGTTTTCCACCGTGGAAGGCACCAGCGCTGGGTGCAGCATATGGAGCTAAGCTGTGTTTGTTTATATACCTACGCAATAAAAACTGTGATTTGGAACCCAGCTGCGTCTTTATGATTTCCTCACACTACTAATGAGAAAGGCTTCCTTAGCAGTGTGCTATTAATTGTTATCAAGGCTGAATGAAAAATAAAGTCACAGCTCGTAGATAGGCATTATACGCACCTGATTTAAAGAGAGGACAGCGTGTCCTGTCCTTCAGACTTAAACTCACAGCTGGAGAAAGATATGTGGCTTTACTAAATTCCTTCTAGTCACTGCTAGTACAGAAAAGAAAGAAGGCTGAAGAAGGAGAGGATGGACTGACGGGGAAAGATTTTTGCAGTAACTGTACCCTGAAATTGCATATGCTTATTTCAGTAAGTGAATATCCAGTAGAAAAGTTGGGGGTTTTTTTCCAAAGTTATTTTTAAATAACTTTGGTCCAGATCTTTTTTGTCTACAACTTAAAACCTTCAACAAATAGCCAACAGGATGAGGATGAGAAATCCCCTTTTCAGTCAGCAGCTTCAGGAGGTTTATATCTTACAAAGTCATATGTGCTCTGAATACAGAGTTACATTAGAGTAATACAAAAACAACAATAAAACTTCTAGACAGTATTTCAAGTCTGTGTTTGTATTTTCAGTGTTTCTGTACCTATACAGGTCTCAGTCCTGGGAACTCTCAGGCAGTCAAATAACTTAAAGTTATTTGAAAGTCACCATAGGATTTGGAATCTTGATTATATATATCTGGTCATATATTGAATGTGCTTAAGCAGAAATAGAAATTATTTTTAATTGCAATCAGGCAACTGTACATACCAAAGTCACCGCAATATGCTAAGGAGTATGCTAATGTCCCCCAGCATATGCTGATGCAGTGACACCAAGACGCAGAGAAGGACAGAGAGATTTTGAGTGGGAAGGAAACCACAAAAGACGAAATTCTGAACCTTACTGAAGGCTGCAGAAATTTGAAATCCAGCCTCTTGCCCAGTCTCACCCTGCCCCCCCATGTAGTACCTGGGCCCTGGGAACCGTGGCCTCGCTGAAGGTTGCTCCTGGCTCTCTGCTCTAAGCGGTGTGTGCGGGGGCTCCCAGCTACACGAAAGCTCTGCTATGGTGACTGAGGACATCTTACAGCTCCTCTCATGGGCTTTGCCGTAGTGTCTTTTCTAGGATTTTATCCACCAAACACAGCAGTTTTGCAATGTGCATACCGAGGTAGAGTCTTTCAGAAAATCACTGCTTATCCAGTGGCATTTCTGGAAGCCAGCGAAACTGGGGGGGCCTCCCTTCAAGGTTGGCATGGGCCACCGAAGAGGACGACACTTGAATTATTACCTGCGCTCTTTCCAGGTCCCCTAATGCATGTGCAAAAGGGCACCTGCCTTCACTGTTATGGTTAACTGCAGGGTTATTGATGGGAATTTTAAAGCTGTTTGTCAGGCGGAGGTTTGGGGAACCAAAAGGGGCAAGAGATTTAAAGCAAGTCTGCTGGGTGCTGGCCAGTCATGTAGACCAAGAATTGAAAGTGGGTGGTCTTGGAAAAGAGCCAGTCGAAATAGGGCCAGGAGATGGTGTCATCCTTGATTCCAACACATTCATATTTTGGCTTTCTAGCAAGAGTTATTTCTTCTCTTTATTCTGCAGTTCAGCACAAACACCTCTCTCATTTTCTAAAATCTGTGGGATGACGTGTTCCACCCGCCAGGTGCAACCTGGTTGACCAGGAAAATCGCAGCAAATTACTAGAAAGAATAGACCGAGAGCAGGCCCAAGAGAAAGCGTTACACCTGCTAAGTCGTCCAACTCGGAAAAATCTTGGCATTAGACTCTCAGAAAGGTATGTAAAAGAATCTTGAAAATTACAAAATAAAGCAGGTTGACGTCAGCAGGACCTACCCACACACTGAGTGTTGAAACTACCTTAAAATGTTTGCAGGACTGGCGTAAGGTGGGTGTGAGGTTTCAGTATCACCTCCTTAGCTGCCACCAAAGTTTTGAGCACAGCAGCGTGACATTTTCCAAACAGTAGGAGGGATTTTTTTTAATTTTAAATTTTTATTTATTCTTCTTGTTTTCAGTAGGTGTTGGGGAAGTGCATATAGGTTTTGTAGTGTTTTCGAACCAGTGTCAAAATCTGATTCCAGCTGAGCTGAGATGTGCCCTGCATCACTGTGTTGGCACTACAGGGCCCTTTCCAGGCCATGGAGTCCCAGGTGCACCTCCCACTGCTCAATTTTGCCCTGGGTCACAAACACATTTTAAAGATTTTAAATTATGGAGCCTAGACAACATTGTGATCCTCGTAAGCATGGTCACTTGCTCTGCCTTGCCTGATTTCACTTGGAAATCAGAGTTTCCCATCTCTGGGACTATGATTAACTAACCAAAGAGGCAAGCATTTGGCTCTAACCTTGCATTTATTCCAGAAATGGTTTCATTCTTAACATATGTCACCTTGAAAGCTTTAGTGTTTCATTTATGTTAGAGCATGATGGAAATTTTGATTTGTTCCCATAATTGATGACACTTTGGTTTCTTGTTGCTTTTCTACTGCCATGTGATAAAAATTTCATGGTAGACACATAGGTTAATAGTAGCGGTGATTTGGATTCCATATTATCATTTGCAGGAAATTGCACAGCATGTTACATGTTATCTTTATGTTTTTCAGAGGGGTGCAGCTACAGCTGTACCAGCTACAAATAGGCAGAGCTGTCAAAGGCAGAGGATTTGCAATTAAAGCGTAAATACAATTGAAACAGAAAAAATGTTTTTTTTTACTTTTTAGTTCTTCAAATTCACCATTAAATGACAAGACTAGATACAGAGCATTTCAGAATAGCTTACTGGATGCTGCTTAGGGCTAAGAAAATACAAGTGATTTTTCAGTACATCAGCCAAACAAAGCAAATCAGCTCAAAATCCCTCTGGAGTAAACTAAGTTACGAAAGATTTCAAATTCATTTCTTCTCTGAGGAAAAAAAAAATCAAAACCAAAAGAAGGCATTATTTTCTGCACAAAATAACCCCTTCAACCTGAACAAAATGCTGATTTCTGGACTTGTGGAAGAAAAGCAAACAAAAAGGAAAGCTAGGATATTAACAACTGCAAGAAGAAACGTCCCTCTTTTCTCACCGTTTCAGGGCTGAAAGGCCTTACTGGGATGTGGGTAAATTTAGTTCTTTTCCTTCCTCTGCTTGAAGAGACTCCCATCTCCCAATCTCTCAGGCAGTTTTATGAATCTCTTCCCAAAATAAATGTATTTCCAGATCAGACAGTTCTAAAGCCACTGGTGATTCCAGAAAGACCAAGGCCATATTTTTCAGTGAATTTACTATTTGCTGATATATATACATGGCTCTGCCCCGGTCTGGCACAGAGTCTTATAAATATCATTCATCCAATGTGTTAAATATCTATTTCTAAGTTGCTTTCCCATGCTCTAAACAGTGATAGCAAGTAAGTCCAACCAAACTGATGTCTGTGAAGTTGGGTTTAAGATTTCTTTCTATAATCACTGAAGGCTTTCAGTGGGACTTGACCAGTCAGGTGCAGCGAGAAACCTGGCCACCTCAGGACCTCGTCTGAGAGGGACCAAAGAGGGATCAAATGTCCCGAGGCCACAAAGCATGCAGGCTTCCTCACTGCGGTGCTCTGGGAAACGGAAGAAAACTTTCCCGTTGTCTTTATTTGCATGAGGTTTTCATTACACTTTTATAGGATGGAGAGCGAGAAGGAAGGCATTTGGTAGTCACCCGGCTTTGAACACCAACAGGTCTCCCTGTAGCACTGATTTTCGGACAAAAAAATCACTGCTGACGGGGTGGAGCAGTTGCTGCCCGAGCGTGAGCCCCGTGAGCTGGTGCATCCAGCCGTGCAGGGCTGGTGCTGGTGCTGGGCAGCACCACAGGCACTGGGACAAAGCAAAACACACCCTGCAACAACAGCAGGGGATGACCTGCCCCGAGAGGATCGTTCCCCTTGGCTGTGCTGGCTCGCAGTTGACCAAGGCAGTGAATCCTAAATGTTTTACAATCTTTTAAAAAGTCTTTTCTGGCATAACAGTGGCTTTTTTCCATGTCTGACTATTTTCATAGTGAAACTTTCACCTCAGCCGTACTTGTGCTACTGTATGTGTTAACAGAAAAGTGTTTCCTTTTGCTAGCTTTAATGCTGTGGGATCCTTGTCCAATGGTCTCTTGTTCTTCTGTGACCAAGAGCAACACTGTCAGGTAGGTGTGTCTTCTCCTGACATGCTATGCCCTCATTCTGTGTGCGGCACCGCACATCGCATGGAAGCCATGAGGGACTGAAGCCAGGCTCTGCCTCTAGCAAGGAGAACAGAGTCAAACACATGTGGAGAAACATGGGTTGGATGGGAGAAATCTTCGGTCTCTACCTTCACCTGTCTTGGAGGACCTTTGTCTGCCGCCTTGGAAGAGCAAGACAGAGCCATGGCTACATCTGCAAAGCAAGATATTCAGCCCCTGGTGGCACCCAGCAAATGCCAGCCAAGGAAAAGACCCAACATTTACAGGCTCCTGGATGCAAAACACAGACGTAAACAGAATTCCTTCAGCAGAAGAGAAAGCAAAGGCCAGTCTGTGTGAAAAGATAGTTTTAGCTATCGGCAGCCAAATTGGTCTTTAGATGTTGCTGAGGTATTTGTAGAGCTTCTGGAAAGGGATTTGAAAATATGTTATAATTAAGCATTTGAACTGGAATAATGTTATGATAAATGATCATATGGAGGTCCCAAACACCTTAAATAGTCACTCTGTGCTCCTAAAGCAGAATGTTATTGGCTCTGATCTTGATTTAATGTCCTCAAAAGAGGCTTTAAAAACAAACGTGGGACAGAGAAGTCAGGCATCAAGTTTTTATTTCAGAATTCAAAAGCCTAATGAGGTAAGGAAGCTACCAGGAGAACTATAAAAAGAAAGGCAAAAGGTTGAACAGTCAACAAACTTAAATAGGAGGTGGTTGCAGATGTGCATGATATACAACACAGGGCAACTGCTAAACTTTTTATTTAAATGTTAATCAAATCCATTCAAAATAGAAGCAAGGAAAAAGGGATAATTCCTTTTCCTGTACTTCATCAGTTTGCAGTGGCAGAGCCCATCAGCTGTAAAGTAGCTGACGGCTGCTGAGTGCTTGCCTTCTGTTCTGGTAATAAGGTTTTGATGAGGAGTGCGCTTTTTGCCAAAATAATTGTATTACTATGGTCCCTAACCCAGATGTAGCTGAACTGGCATAGAGATATCTTTTACAAGCATTACATCAGTCCTTAATGATGATTACTCGGTAGCTGTAAGATACATTTTCATCAATATAACTTCAGTCTCACCCTAAGGAGACCATGACAGTGTCCAGCCATCTCAGGCCTTAGCTAAACTGGGAGGGCTTTACTAACACAGAGAAACCTTGCAAAAAGCAGCAAAGATCACTCTGTGAAAACACGGGATGAGAAGAATTTAATGGAAGTTTCTCCCAACTGCATTTGGGTCAGATGGCAAAATAGCAGAAATTTCTGGCACATGTTGTGCCCTTGAAAATTTCAAAATGCAGAAAGCAAAGGCAGCCGCACTTTTTCATCACAGGTGACACGCCAGCGGTAACCTGGTGCATCTTAAAACAGCCTCAACTTTATACAGGTTCTCACGTGCATGGTAGAAGCAATTTCTGCATCACATGGCTTTACAAAACAGCCATGTTAGGAAAAACACACCAGTCAGAAGTACACTAAAGCTGTCACTTGAGCCTTGGCCTTTTAGGAAATCCTTTCTACCATAGACATGTGTTAACATTCAGAATGACTGCGCAATTTTGGAAGAGCAAAGAATCCAAAATGCAACTGGCAAATCAAATGCAACAGTTAAATCTTTAAAGTTTTGGCACATCCTCACTTGGCGTGGCTGCTCGTCAGTGCTGAAGGAACTATAGCAATTTATATCTCCTAAGAGACTTCATAGACATTCCTTCTTTACTGTACAACTGTAAATAACACAATGTTTTGACTTAAGCTGTTTTTAGAGGTGGGATAGCTGGCAGGCCTTTTGGAGTCAAATGCAATAGTAGCAATGAATGCCATGCTGAAAAGGCCAGTGAATTTTCCATGGCCAGCCTTTTCTCTCATCTTGTCTGCTGACTTTTCTGACAAATTCAGTACAGTATTTTTTGAAGTGTCTGTCTGGTTATGGTTTTCCTGTCTCCACAATGAAGGCTGGAGCTCAGGCAGGTTTCCCTGTCCTCCAAAGAGCCACTCAGAAAGAGCAAACAAATTGGTGAATCCAAACAATTCCAATAGCAAGGTATGAGCAATCTGTCTTCCCTCCAATACACATGCCAAACAAATAACCTGACATCATCCTTATTCACCACACAAAATCTATAGCAAGTGCAAACACCCTTTTCCTTCCTTTCAGTTCAGTTTTAACTATGCAGAAACTAATCCTGCCTCGCCATAGGAGAGATGGTCTGTGTATATTTTCCTCTTCCTGTTCTTCTATAAATAAGCTGAGTTTTGCATCATTGTCTATTAAACGAACACTGTTTTCCTTAACTTCTTTGACAGTCAAACTGGACGGGATGTAGCATGTGATCATGGGGTGAGTCTGTGGTACTGTTATTTACAGTAAGTTCCCAACTTTACAAGAAAAGTTTTGTTGACTTTAGCAACCTGAATCCTGGCATGAAGTCTTGGGCTGAGCAAACGATGATATCAAAGTGTGGATCCTAAGGAGACCTATACCTTAAGAATATTAGCAATGCTGTAAGAGTATTAAATCTGAATTCTCCTGACTTCTGTGTATAGAGTCAATCTTTGGTTTAGCATTACATTCATGGCATTTTTATGCCATCATTCAGATGCATAAAGCAAACATGCCAACATGCATATACAAGTGTTAAGAATATTTCAAGTTCCTCTAAGATTTTGTAAGCATAGGGGATAAAGCTAAATGGAACAATTATTCTAGCATAGTATTATATACAGTAACGTCCTGAATAATTCCAGATGTGTGGTGTCTCAAAGAAGTGAAATCAATCAGTCAGAAGCAATTGGTCCAGTGAAATTACGAACGTGTGTGTGTAAATAATAAGACATGACGGCCTTTGACCGCTTCTGTGATTTTTTAAGAGCTGCTAGAGGTTCTTTGTTTGGGGTGGGTTGTTCAGTTAGCATCCTGGCTTTGCTTAAACTGCCAGGAGACTTTCATATGTGAATTAACTTGTCTTTTTGCAAGAAGCTGACATGGCATATTTTCATTTCCCCCTAATATGTCTGTGTATATATATGTACATGTATGTGTGTGTATATATATCTGTATCAAATAAATATATACATGTCAAAGTGAATTTCACTGTAAAATGCCTTCTTGTATGGAGTCGTGACTACGTTGCAGAGCCTGGCAGGGTTTTAATCCAATTTTCAGCACAGCAATGACAGAATATGCCCTGAGCTGTGGCTTGAAGCAGCTCTGCAGTTCTTCCCCCTGGTACAGAGGGACAAAGTTAATGATCTGTGTTTCCTAATGGAATCAGTTAAAAGAGAGTTACATCCAGCTGAAGCCCCCATCTCACCTCAGCTCTCTGATGGATGGAAAAGCCGTGAGCTTGGATATAGTTTTGATGTAGGTGCTGCTTTGCTGTTTCTTCTCTTTTCTCTCCTGAAGGCAAAGCAGTGTCCAGGTCCATCGGAGGGCTACTCTTCCCTCCACCCCAGAAAGCTGCCGCGCAAGCGGTAATTCACCCCAGCCCACCTGACTGTATACGGTCTCTGCAGCACCGATCCTCAGGGCACACGAGTGCCTCCCTCCCTCCTCTGCCCTCCCACCCCTCCGCATGGTCGGGGCCTTTATCCCGCTCCTTGATCTCTGCGAGGGACACCAGCCCACTCGACGATGCAGCCAAATGCCAGCGGTCGCTCAGCACTGCATCATCCCTTGCTCTTCTGCCTTGGTGCTTGATCCAGGGCCTCCCCCCAGGAAAAGCTTACAGCCCCCTGGCCCTTGTTTTTTTGGAGTTTGAAGTCTCTTTTTTTGCAGCGCTGGGTTCAGACCCTCAGCCTGAACAGGAAAGTGTCTGAGGAGAGCTTGAGTACAGATTCAAAATGTATGTCTAGCTCTTGTTTATGTACGGCGAAGGCGAGAGCACGATTACATCTGTGGATACAAATGCATTCAGACTCCAGGGAAATTCAGGGTTCAGGCTTGCTGCTGGCCCCTCTTTCCTACTGTGAGCTGAAGGGAAAACCACACGCCCCACAGAGCAGCTCTGGGTCTGGGTCTGGATCTCACAGCTGGCTGTATTTATAACACGCTTAGGAGTAACTAAAACTTATTCTGTGACTAAGATGATCGTGACGATAACAGGAACATGCTCCACTTTTCCTGAGCAGTCACGTTCATGGCTCTGTGCGTTGTGCAGCAGTTGCATGAGAGAAAATACAATTTATGGGCTGTACGTTTGCTGTCTATGAGGGTAAGACTTCATAAATAATTTTACTAATTTAAATCAACAGAATCACGAGTTTTCCTTTCTAGAGTGAGTAGCTACTTCTTCAGATGGCAATAAACACTCTCTGCACAGTAGACCTTAGTAATTAGACAAAGGAGACCTTCAGAGAGTGTCATCAGTGTGGGGAAACTCTTCCCAGGTTTAATTACCAAGTTTTATGGATAACCCTAATATCAGCTATTAAAAACTAGCTGGTGAATGAAAGCTTTAACCAAGACTGGCTATGAGCACCATAAGGAAAATAATATTAATCAGGACCACGTTCAGCTTCCTGCTGCTCTTGGTGGTTTCCCACCAGGCTTGTTTAATGTCCTTCCCTGCAGCGGGCATGGAGCAACTGAAGGGCAGTGAGCCAGGCACTGGAGTCAGCACAAGGCTTCCTCTGGCATTCGGTAGAGCCAGGCGCTCAGGAGCTTGCCTGGACTTCTCAACAAAAAAATCACAGAGCTGCAAATAGGACCATGGTATAAAATGTTGAAGTGGTTTTGGTAAACAAGGGAGCATAGAGCCACATTCACCACATCACAAATTCACCCGTTTTGCTCTACATACTTCCAGGGCTCTCTGAGGACAACGTCAACATGATCTCTTTCAAGCCGTGCAATAGCCGTGGGCAAATCTGAACTACCAGCTTGCTGCGGGAAAGCGGTGGGAGCGCCTCCCCAGCGCTCGCCCTTGCCTCCCCACCTGGCACATGAGAGCTGCCCAGCCAAACCGGCCAGCCCTGCGCAACGTGCCGTGCAGCTCCAGGCCCCTATGCTGGATCTCGGCTGTACCTCCTGCCGCCAAAAGGCACTGGAAATGGTCCAGCTGCCTCGCGAGCTCTCTTCCCTGCAAATTACCGCAGCGCGAGGTTAGCGACGACACAGCCAGGTGGACGGTATGTTGCTTCTCGTTTTCTGGAAGGCAAGCAAAGGACTTGACTGACTTCCAGCTAGCACTGCAGTGCATAAATTATGTTGGTGTGTGGAGTATTTGGCAGGAGGGATCCCCCACAGCAAGAGTACAAACGCACTGGCCCGAAGCCCCGGTATTTATCAGAACCAGAGGAGCCGTTCAGTGCAGGCAGGAGCTCCTGCAAGGCCATCCTCGCTGGAGGAAGCTCAACCTCCAGCCCCGGTGGAGGGGCAGCCCTGAGAGAGGCTGGGGTGGGGAGAGGTTAATCCCGCCTGATGGTTTCTAGAAAAACTCGTGCAATTTCAGTAGCCTTTAGTCACGGGGGATTACGGCGGACGGGAACAGCACCGGGATGCTGCTTCAGCTGTTTAATAAGGAAGAAGATTTTGCTGTGCTTATAAAACTAATCAGAGTGTGTTTGTCTCTGGTTTCTGTAACATTTGTGAGGGAGCTGGGCTCCCGGGTGACGCAACTGGGACTTTGTGGAATTGCGCTCGTATCTGCAGTGCTTGGGATGCTTCCTGAGCAAGAGTCACGTCCTCCCAGGAGAGGGTCAGGCGATGGGGAAATGGTTGGTGGCAATTTTGGCAGTTGCTCTACCATTCATTGGAGAGACAAGTGGATTTTAGATGCACTGAAAGCTTCAACTGGATTGCCCGTCCTGCAACACAGCATCCTGTGCCAGTGACAGCGAGGTGAGAACAAACAGATTTGCTTTGCTTATTCACTGGGTTAGATACCCTCACCTGGGGCTAACTTTTACCTCCTCCTTAGTGACAAAGTTGGAAAAATGGAAGCATGTTTGAAAGTGAATGAACAGAAGGGAAGGAAAACTGAAAACCTGAAAGCCAGTTTTGCAACAAAATTTTCAAGCTCAAACAAACCATGCTAAAATGTGAAATTGTTTTCTTTTGGTCCCTCCAGGGAGCCCGGTCAATGAGCCAGGAGTTGGGGGGCAGGACTGGGCACAGGTGACCTGCGAGGTAGCATGAGACAGGCCTTGGAAACTGCAGTGGGGGTCCTGTGGGCAGGGGTGTGCATGGGGGTCCCGAGCCAGGCCATCTGGGACTGTTTGTGCACCCAGGGCCCCAGTTACGGCTGAGTTGGCTTTTGTAGCAAGGAGAATCAAAGGTGAAGAGACCAGGGAAGACAGGTTGCAAACATGCAGCCTGAGCCTCCAAAGAGAGGTCTGCATCCCCGGGGAGGCTGAGGCACCAGGACTGGACCTGGGGATGGAGATGGACAGCACATCTTGTAGCTCAAGCATGTGCTACAGGAGTCCAAAGGCAGAGATTTTCTATCCTGTGCTTAGTCTCTGGTGGCGTTATTCATGCCTTCATGAAGGCAGGGGCAGATCATGGGGCCAGTGGGGTGGCTGTGGTGGCCAGGGAAAGGCCACCCACCTCTGCTTATGGCAAGGTCTGCTTCCATTGACGTGTGAGGACTGATCTCTGTGTGGGCATGCTCTGCACCTGAGTATTTTAATGGACTGTCACCATCACCCTGTCTTCATGACCAGATTAAGTTGGTTTATAAGGCATTTTCAAAGCAGTAACCACAGGATATTTTTAACTGACTTGTGCTTGCAGGAAAAAGATAGTAACTTTTATTTAAATACAACCTGAAATTACTCAGCCCACATTCATAGGCATGTCAAGTGGGATGTGTAATGCCAACATGTCCTACAGTCGTCATGACACAGCTATATATGGTGGAGTATCCATTTTATATAAAAATCCCTGTGCTGAGCACAAAGTGAATGGCTTTTCCACACCTGATGCTTAGAGAGGGAACACCATAAAATCAGCTGCTACAGATGCTTCTGTCTGTTTTGCTGCCATATTGTGCTGCCCAAAATAACATTCTCCCTCTGCGTGCAGCAGTTTAACATCTCCTTGTCATGAAGGTGACACCTTGCACAACACAGAGGGCCTTCTGCATGGAGGCTTTGGGGAAGAAACCCTTGCTGGCATTAACTATTGATAAACAGGGCTGCCTCTGGCCAGGCCCTGGTCTTATGTGCTGGGGCCATCTAAAAGTTTATCACTCTGTTACCCTTGTTGCAGGGGTAGTAGAGGAGGTGGTGTGCTGTTGGGTCTGATGACAACTTGCATCATCAGTGGCTGAGGAGTGGCACACCACCCAGCCCACTGCCCCTGCTCTGAGGGGTTTGGCAAGCAAACACAGCTGCAAGTGGGGAGAGTAAATTAACTCAGCCTGGCTCACAGGAGCTCAGCCAGACATGTCTCTGCAACTAGACCCCCTCACAGCAATTCATTCTTTATGCTTGTACAGGGAAACCTGCTTTCATGGGACAAACGGGAAGAGCAGAGCCTCTGTAGGCTCAACAGGTAAGCACCTTGCAGACTGAGAGTTGTCCTAGGACCACCTGGCACTTGAGCCATGTTCCTACTCAATGCCACCCACACTGACTCTACTGAGGTGGTTTATATCAGTCTTGGGTCTGGCCCTCAGTCTTTAGACAAGCGTCCCAGTGATTTTAACCAGATCATGGCACATGGCACGTTGCAGGTTCCTCCACTGAGATTTCACACTATCAAATCTGCCAAATCAGGAAGACTCCATCCAGTTTAATTATCCCATTGGCGCTGAGCTGCTCCGCACACAAAACTGTAAATTAATAGGAACTACCTAAAAGTAGGACAGTGCAGTATCAGAACCCCCCACCTTCATTTATGATTTAAAAAAAAACCCCAATGACTTATAACAAGCCATTGGAATTGCCATCCTTCCTCCTCCAAGGAAAAAGTTACCATCATAAATAACAAAAAACAACCAACACAGAGCTATATTGCATGCTTCTGTCAAGTGCAGAATTATTGTAAGATATCATCATGCCTGTATTCTACCTATCAAACTCAGGAAAACATGAGGATCTGAAACAGAAATAATAAACAGATAGGAGAAATCAGCCAGAGGCACATACAGACATGATGTACCATGGAGGGATTTTTCAGGCTTTGGTGACAGAAGACATTTGGATTCAGAAACATTTGCCGGGGGCCATCACTTGCTGGGAAAGCTGAGACCGTAACGCCTTTCAGTTCTCTTTCAAGGCAGCCTGGCGTGCGTGTGGCCGTGCAAGGCTAACACAAGTTAATGAAACAAGTGGCAGCATTTTATAATCCATGCAATCACTGAAATAATTTTTCTAGTGTATGCTTTGTTGCGAGTATTATTGCTATATGGACTCTTTTATACTAAG
The DNA here is from genome assembly GCA_017639485.1 of Pluvialis apricaria. NCBI lineage: Eukaryota > Metazoa > Chordata > Aves > Charadriiformes > Charadriidae > Pluvialis > Pluvialis apricaria. The sequence goes on from CM030007.1 coordinate 105,390,275, forward strand.
GCAGATCTGGACGTACTGCATCATCATTTACGAAGACAGCATGTTCATCTGATCATAGGAATTTTTACTGTACGAATGGAGGTTTAATAAATGAGCGTTGGTTGATAAAGAAAAAAAAAAACCCAAGGAGATGGGGAGAAAGAATGGCTCAGCCTTTCATCTGCTGTGAAGGTTATTGTGGGACAGCGAAGGAGCCACGGGTGCCGAGCCGTGTGACGTGACAGCCTGCAGAGCCTCTGACAAATGGGCTTTGACAAGAGCAATTGACAAAAGCAAGAGCTGGTGCCTGAATTTTAAGGACTCTCTGCTTTTTCTTTTTTTTTTTTTTTTCCCTCGCTTTCAGGAAGGCTGTTGTCAGACAGCTGTTTGATGCAAAGCAGACTGATATATGACACGGTCCCCGTGGGGATCTGAGGGAGATGAACATATGATCTAGCCCACCCTCTGGCCACCCGTCTTCACCACCTCACACGCAGGGTGCCCAGCGGCCCCTACTCGGCCTCCCGCCTCGCTTCAGTGCTGGTGGGTCATCTCCCACCTCCGAGGGGCCCGTGAGGAGAGCTACACGCATTGCGCTAACAAACAGGCCCTGCCTGATTTCCCCATGGTACCTGACGGGAAATTCCCTCTAAGCATCTGTAAAACTAATTTAGACTTTTCCTCCTAACCCCCACATAAATACTCCTTTCTGCAGGGCCTGCAAAAAATAGACACAACTTCTGGATGCGGAGAAGACGGTTGATCACGCTAACCAAAATTAACTCCTTGTTACCCTGTCCTTCTCCATTTGTTTGCTGTAGGCTGCAGTATCCTTGGGAGAAGAACCATCTTCATCGTGGGTATTTGCACAGCACTTAGCATAAATTCCTCGCTGGTCCTTGATGAAGTTTTCCAGGCATTCCAGCTGCCCACATAATATATTAAAGCAACAAGTTAGCTCTCTCACAGGGGTTTAGCTGGGACAGGCATGCATTGTTTGTTCCTCTAAAATCCCGTTCTCTCTGTTTCCTTCCAAATATTTAAACAAACAGTAATTTCATTTCAGGCTCTTTCCCACACCTTGTGGGATCTTCCCAAAGAAAAGTGCCGGGATTCCCAAATCCTGCTGATCCTGGTTAACAGATATGTGCATGTGGAGGACACACCCCTTGAGCTTCATCTGTGCCTCAAGAGCTCTGTAAAATCCTACCCTTGCCTCTGTTTTCCCAGCAGATATTTATCCCCTGTCTCTGTTTTCACAGCAGACTCAAGCAACGACCTTGGAAGGCAGTCAACACTTGTGGGCTACGCCAGCTTCAGGGTTGCTTTACACACATGGAGCTACATGGAGGAAAAACTAGTCCTATCCTTTCATTTCAGTGGTTTCACTTTAAAAATAGAATTTATAGCTTTGCCTTGAAAAATTAGCAGCATAAAACTTCATACCCAGCTGGTGACTGATACGCACTTCAGTCAAAATACTAGAAATGCAGGATGGGAAGGGACGAGCTGGGACAAGGTGCCCAGATCCTGAGTGCTACTGACAACCAAACCCTCCCTGAGAGTTCAGAAAGGCAGGCAGAAAGTTCAACCTTCATGTGGAACTGTGCTCAGCATCTATGAAAAAAGTGAACATCAGGAGTAAAAAACCCCAAAGCCATCACTGCAGTGTGCCACAGGGAAAAGACGAGGAATCAGGGAGAAAACCAAGCCCTCAGTAATGCTGGAGAGACAAAGAATGCCTGGAGGTGCAGTTGGTGAGAAAGGAAGGGAATTGTGGGCTGCAAAGAGGGCTTGGCTGCGTGGCATCAAGGCTGTGTCTGGAGGGCCTTGCACAAAGCTTGTCCATCAATTATCGTTAGAGTTAGGGTAAGGTTTTGGCTTTAGAGAGGCTGACAGAAAAAGCCTGGGGGTGCAATTAGAGCACGGATGGAAAGGGAAGTGTGGGTTGACAGGAGAGGCTGACTGTGAGATATTTTTCAACTTGTGCAAAGCCCTTGTCTAGAGTTTGATCGTCAGTTAGGACTATGTTTGACAGAGGAATAAATCAAGGACTTGCAGTTGGAATTAGGATGGAAAGAAGCTGGACTCTTACTATGGGTTCCTCAGAGAGCTTGGCTGTGAGATATTTTTCCTTAGGGCAATATCTAGATGACCTTGTCTGTTAGGTTGGCTGTTAACATTATGACCAAAAGAGGGAGAAGACCTAGATGTTCAGCTTTCACATGGATGGAAAAGAGCTGCCCGAGGGAACTTATGGCTGCCAAGAGAGCTTGACTGCAAGATTTTTTTGTTTGGGCTATGTCTGGGTGACCTGTCCAAAGGTCAGCCTTCACAGAGGGTTACAGTTAGGGCGAAGGTTGAAGGATGGAGGTAGCATGGAAGTACAGTCATTGTCTCAAGCTGGAAAGACATCTGCAAGAGAGCTTGGCTATGAGGTACTTTTTGTATGAGATATATATGTAGGGCCATGCCCAAAGACTGTCGCTCAAGTAAGGTTAGGGGAAGGGCTAGGGTTGACTAAGGAAGGCAGCCTGGAGTTGCAGTTGACTTGGGGATGGAAAGGAACTGCTCAGAGGAAGTGTGGTGCCAAGAGAACTTGGCTGTGAGCTGTTTTTCAGTTTGGGCAATGTCTAGGGCGCCTTGTCCAAATGTTGATCGTCAGCTAGTTAGGTTTGGGGTTTGGGTTTGGGTTAAGAAAGGGAGAAGGCTGAAGTTGCTATTGTCTTGGGGTGGAGAAGGCATCTGTGAAAGGGAAGTACGGGCTGCCAAGAGAGCTTGGATGCAAGGTATTTTTTTATTTGGGCAAGGTCTGGAACTCCTTGCCCATAAGTCAATTGTCAGTGTTAGGGTTAGGGCTGAAAATGGGAGAAATCATGGAGCTGCATTTGACATCAGGATGGAAAGGGAAGTGTAGGTTGCTGAGGGAGCGTGGCAGTGAGATACATTTTGCCTGGTTACCCTCTCCAAAGATTGTCCATCCCTTATTATTTAGGTGAGGTTCGGATTAGGCTTAGAGTTCAGAGTGAGCCTGGGGTTACTGTTGAAGAGAGACTTGAAGGGGACTGCCAAAGGGAAGGGTGGGCTGTAGAGAGAGTTTGGCTGTGAAACAAATTTATCTGGGATATATCTGCAGGACCTTGTCCAGCAGTCTGCCTTCCACCAGGGATGTGGCTGACAGAGAAAGCCTAGTGCTGCTTTTGGAAAGGGACCACCTGAGGAAAGTCTTGGCTGTAAGTCAAAGGCAAATAGTCCAGGTACTCCTGTTCAGGTGCTCCTTACTTGTCTGCAGCGTAGCCCGGACCCGACACGAAGCAACTGGTGCAAACCTGGAGGAATTCTGAACCAGTTTAGGTCTACTGGTTTTTGTCCATATGTGGAGAATAACTGAAAATGGTAGTGTAAGCTGGAGGTTATTTTTTTCTGTTTAACCTCCTCCTAGTGTCCCAAATATAAATTTGTTCCTGTGTGTTGCACAGAGCCCTTATCTGCATTGCAGGGCTGGTCTGAAAATAAGCATTGTTTCTCTCGGTCATGATTTGGGAGTGAAGGTGTAGGAGTTTTATTATCACAGATTAGCCCAACTGTGAAGTTTTAAATAATTCTGTCTAAGATCAGCTCATTCCACCTCCCTCCTGCTACACTCCATCCCTGCATCCAAGCCCCTTTGCAGGGCTATTTGGCTGCTTCTGTCCCCTCTGACATCTCACGGGAGAGCTCAGGGGATGGGCCTGGCCTGTGGGATATGGCAATGGGGTCCCAGCCTAGCACTGCTGCTGGGGACAAGCCTTTCTGGAGAGAGTGCTTGGGGAACCTTGCAAGATGGTATTTTCCCAGCTGCAGCTTGAGAGATGGCCTCTTCCCCATCATACTCCTCGGGCCATGTGGAGTGTGGGGGGTGCACTGGTGTGCAACAAAACTGGAAGCTCAAGAGTCAGGAGAGCTGCTGGGAGAAGTGACTGCTGTATTAAACCATTCATTGATTAAAATACTACCTACTTAAGCCTTGCTGCTGGCATCTTCTCCATGGGGACACATGCCTGAAGCTTACGGGCGAAATAGAGGATGTAGCTCACTAAAGACACCACATCTCTTTGCGGCTGCTCTCCGTTGTCACCTGCAGAGGAGCAGCACAGGGGATGTTTCAGAGTTCCCTGAGCAGAGCTAGCTTTACCCGTCCGTCTGGCATCTCCGCCTTTTGGAAGGAGTTAGTCATGTGCAGGGCTTCCAGGCTCCCCTGCAAGCCAGGCTGAAGCATAACATGATGTCTAAGAGCAGTGCTGACACTGTAAGTGCCGTGAGGATGCCAACAGCAGCTTTACCCCTTAGCTGGCCTTACCTCACTCCACTGCTCCTAATATCCCTGCTTGCCCAGGATGTGCATTCACCTAAAAAAGTGCCAATTCACATTTTTTGGGTTTTGGTGATCTCCCCCCCACCCTCTAGAAAGGGAAAACAGTCCAAATACAGTAAAGCACATGCTAAGCTTAAACTCAAGTCTATAACACGTTTTGCTGGACTGGGGCAAACATAGACTTTTTCTTAGCTAGTCAGTGGCAGCCTTACCACAATTAGGAGGATGTAGCAGTCCAGTAGGATCTGTTTTACAGACATGCCCTGAGGTTTTAAATTGTCTTGGTCTTCTACATAATTTGAACAGAACCCACAAAGCTGCCGTGTGGTTCCTGCACTTTGTTGTTTTGGGGCTGTGTCCTCCTGTGTTGAAATATGTGAGACTGAGGAAACTTGCCAAGACTCTGAGAGGTAGGAAAAACAGGAGAAAAAGAGTCATTAAAATGCTTAGCACCTACCACAAATGCAATTTGCGTCTCGGTTGTATTGTAGAAGACTAGCTAAATTTTCACAGTGACAGTCAGAAATAAATGAGATGCGTTCCTATTTTACACATAAAGAAAATGAAATAAAGATAGTAAAAGGCTGGTTTACATGCCCACAATGGGCCCAGTACTCCTCTTAGAGATAGTGGAAGCTGCTGGGTTTGCGCCGTTGGAAGCACCATAGGAAACACCTGGTGGGATATACATCTAGCCCAGATCCCCAAGGGAACGATGACTCAGAGTAAAACCACTCATGTAGGCATCCCCCCTGCGTTCCCACCCTGCTGTCCTCGCTAGACTACATCAGCTCATCAAGAAATTGCAGGCTGCTCCTCGTCATCATGGAAACTCTGTTCTTCAAAGGGAAATCAGAAATGCTATTTTCCTACAAGCGGTAGAATTTAGGCTCGCTTGTGTTTCCCTCATGATCTCTAATGGGAAACAATGACAGAAAAAATTATGCCTGACTCATGCCTTTACTGATTCATGCCTGAAGAGCCCCAGTATTGGCAAAGAGCTGTGCAGATAGTCAGGGAAAGCTGTTATTTGGTGGGTTGAGGAACATTTGCATTTCTCTTCACACACCTCTTGGCATTTCACGGGCTGTGGTGTGGGTAAGTTTCTAACATGAAGTCACGGCAGGGAAACCTAGAAGCCCTTCACCCTGAAGTCACACAGTGGGCATCAGTGAGGTGCCCCTTGGATTTTTCCCGGTCAGAGTATCCAGGAGAAACAGGTACGCAGCACAATTTGTTGTCGTAAGTCAGCAAGCAAGAGCCAGCAAGCTCGTACCATCATATGTGAAGCTTTCAGGCTTATCACAACATTTCTGCTCCCAAGTGCAAGAGGAAAAGAAAGTGCCAGGTGCATAGGAGTTCTCATCCTATGTCCAAGCAAAAGCAACCCTGTTCTTGGGGCAGCTCAAGAGCTTAGCAGATACCAGACCTGCCACCGGCAGATACCAACTCACGCATGGCAAGGAGAGGTCATATCAGACTACAGGTTCAGGGAGCCTGTGCCCCAGGCTGCTGGTGAAGGAGCCGCAGCCCAAGATCACAACCGACCCAGGGCCACTGTGGGGCTCATAATGTGGTCTCATCCTATATATTGCCCACCTGCTATGTCCAGCTGGGTCCTGCGAAATCTTCTTGTTCATGCAGCCCCAAAACAGCACAGCTTGGCCCACACGTTTGCTCTGCCCTTCACAATCCTTGGTAAGCTATGCTCCAGGGCCAGAAGAGCTTGTAATCTAAACAGGATGAGAAATACAAACAAGAAAGGAGGATGTCCCCTCAGGAGAGAGGGACATGGAGGTGATTGATGAAGGGAGGGGGGAGGGACTGATTGCAAAGAAAGGTTTTATGGCAATCATTGGCCTAATAGAACTAAAATAGGACAATTTCTTATTCTGAAACTCATCAGTGCTGCTTTGGGCGACCTTTGGCAAATCAATTCATCTCTGTCTGTGCCTCTGGTAAATGGGAATAATACAGCCTCGTTGTCTGGAGAACCCTTGGTAGTTCTCAGATGAAAGATGCTTTATTGGTACCAGTATCATCCTTTATTGTCATTAGCATGATAACAGATCTATCACCTAGCAACAGAGCAGCAACTACCCCTGCTCTGGCTGTCCACGTATTTTTCTTCAATTTTGGCTCTCTAGCAGTCTGCTTTTCATTTGGAGAGACTTTACAGCCTGTGACTGTTCGTGTTCCCTTAACGTTGTCTGCTACAGACAAGCACAGCTGCTATGTCCCAAGTCCCCGTCCCCCCCCCCGGCTCCTTTCATTCCCCCATTTTGCCTCTTCCCTGGCCCTGACATACATGCGAATGGTGAGAGAGTACCACCATCAGCTGATGCAACAAACGACATTTTCTTCTCTTAGCTAAGGCACCTCAGCGGAAGTCTTGAACTTTAAAATATAAGTATAAACTTTATGTGAACTTTAAAATGCAGTTATTTATCAGATTTGCACAAATTACAGAAAAAAAAATATTAAAATGGTAATCAGAAGACTTTCTAAAATCTTGCAGAAACAACCATTTTCACAGGCATTCCAGCCATCACTTTTAAGGACAGAGATACACATACGTAAATAACACCAACTACTGAAGATCAGGAGTCCTGCCAAGCCCTGTGGTGCCTTAGACGTGTGATAGGAGCAGTCCTTCCAACCTCAAGTGGTAGGTACACAGACCAACCTAAACCACTAAAACCATTAGCATGGAGAGAGGAACAAAGGGAAAGACGAGGACAGAAAAAGCATTGTCCTTCCTTATCCAAGAAAAGCCATTCCTAATACTTATTGTTTGTTTAAGCTAATTAAGGAAACAGTTTTGCTAGTTAGGGAAACAGTTTAAACAAAACCCCACAACCAAAAAATCTCCAATGCTTGAGCCTGGGTCAGAACCTGAATCCAAGATCAGATCTGTCAGTTCATTACTGTGGCGAGCCGTAAGTTACCTTACCTCCACTGAGTTCAGTGAGGCATCACCATTTCCTTCAGCTTGGGGGTTTGGGCTAAAAATACTTTTATTTATTTTGTTACTTTGGCTGTCTTTTTTTGAAGTGCCCATCTCCCTGATTTGAGGGAGGACGGTCCTGTAGCCTAAAACATGAAGACACACCAGTTCTGCTTGTACTGCAAGATACTTCAAAGACTGGTATCCCACTACCCTTTGGGGGTGAAAGATCTGGTAGATTTAGCTTCTCTCCTTGGGAATGACTGCTATAAAACAGCACTGTCCCTGGGTCATCGGCCTGACACTTCACAGGAGGATAATGTGCCAGCGGGATCTTTATTGCCCAGTAAACCCCATGCTGTTCCCTTGGATTGTTGCTGCAAGGCAGAGTGATTGCTGGCATTCAGTGCACATGCAGCTCCCTTCCAGGGGAAGGGACAGGAGGGAGCCTGGGTTTCAGATGTTTCTGGGCACCAGTGCTGTGGGAGAAACCCACCCGTTCTGCCTCAGAAGATGCCTAGCAGGAGGAGCACAGATGTTCGCTCATGGAGCTGATGCATCCATCATCATTAGGTTTCCTTTTTATAGAAGAGTCTGTTAGGGCCACTGCTTTTCCCATAGAGTTTGTGCTTTTGAGCGTGTTTTTTTGCGTGTGTTTCTTAAATGTACTCTGGTCTCATGTGTGAAAAGAAATGATGGTTTTGGTGTCTCAGTTGGCTGTTAGGATCCCAACAGCCTTGGCTTCTCCCCGTTTCTGCAGGTTGCTGCTCATAGCAGCTCTTCTGAGTCCTGGCAACCTTCTCCCCCTTCTCCGTTCCCAAAGAAGCGAGAAAAAAAAAAAACACTGAAAGACAAGCAAATGTGGAATAAACAAAAACTTCTTCCCTCCGCCCCTTCCCGTTGCCCTCTGTTCAAACATGGCAGCTTTGGAAGGGCTCCTCCCTGGAAAACAGGCTATTTTTGTACTGCTTATGCAGCAGCACATCGAGGAATAAAGGAGGAATAAAGCCGCAGGAGACCAGGCCTGTTGAATGGGACCCCAAGTGCACTTGACTCAATGTTGCTAAAGAAGCAGATTTGATTAGAAGCTGCGACTTCTCCGAAGATATACACGGAGGTACTCAGCCGCCTCCCTCAGCCAGCAGAGACAGGCCAGCTCCTTCCCGGGGCAAACGCAGATCGTTCAGTCGTGCTCCTCCGTGGGCTGACTCAGAGCAGGAGCCTGCCTCTCCCCATTGACTGAGAAGGAAGCTTCGCTGCCTAATTTTGTGAGCTCAGTGCAGCGCAGGAGTGCCTCAGTGCAGGAGTTACGAATGTCTCCCACAGCCCGCGCTGGTCAACACCGGCACGTGCATCTGGGTTACGGGCCTGATGAGCAACAGAGAAGGCCTTAGTTAGATTTGATCTTATCTCCCTTTCCATGGCTGTCAGAAGCATGGCTCTCCCTCACTGGAAAAAACACCTCCCTAGGATGCATTTTACATCCCCACAGCTACTTGTTCCTTGAGGAATAGCTTATACGATAAACATAGACTAGGGACAAATACTGAGAAGTTGTGCAAAAGGATTTTTTTAGAACCTGAAGTAAAAAAAAGAAAAAGAAAAGCCCTTGGTGCTTGCCAGGGATTTGAGAAGGATTGAGATGACAAACTTAATAGCCAGTTGGAGTAGCTGGTTGCATTTTAAAGGTGGGGGGATGGGGGAGTGGGCAGCACTGCAGGACAAAAGGAGTAGTTGCATGAGCAGAGGGAGTAATTAAGCCAAGCCTCCCACAGATCAGTCCCATGGTCGGGGTCTGGGGAGCCTGTGGAGGGCATGGGCTTTGACTGAAGCTTTGCCACGGCTGCAATGGTCACAGAACCTACGTTCATCACAGCATCCACATCCTGAGCAGGCACTCCAGTTCCCATTGCAAGCTGAGTGCAGCCTGCAGCCCATCCTCTGTGGGAGTACAAGCTTTACCTTCTCTGCCTCCCTGTGTATTTTCATGAAACTTCTAGCACCAATGCGATTTTGCCACTGCTGCATCCCTGTGAACTGTAGCTAAGCTTGGCCAACAGTGTGGAAATGACCGTGGAAGACAGACATACACCCTGAGGGACAGAAAACAACTAATAATGTTGCAAGCCTGCCTGCTCCCACTTACCTTGTGTGTGAATCAGGTAACAGACACTCACCTGTGAGTTATATATTCACGTACAATAATATTCATGTATAATAAAAATGCATGAATACATAAGCATTACCCTAAAGTTAAATGACTAGTTATTAAAGAATATTATAACCCTAATGACCCAGTAGCTCTTTAAAACTCTGAAGGCACAGCAGCTGCTGCAATGCATCAATCACTTTTTTTTTCCAAAGATGAAAAAAACCACACATGGCTGTATCATGTTTCCAGGTCAGTACGTGGGCCTAAGCAGTGCCATCACCATGGTGCTGCCTGTGACTTGAGACCGAGAATGACAAGGGTAATTGCCAGCAGTTTGCCTTTCTTGTCCCTAATCACCTGAGCACAAATTACAAACCACAATGGTTTTAAGAAACCGACTTTTAAGATTTCATTTAACATGCCTGAAAGGATTTGAGGTAAGGATGCTCAGTGTAAAATGCTTGTAAAAATTGTTTCCAGGGTGTCAGCATCGCTTTAAATAGGCTGAGTCTGATCCTCTATAACTGCCATATAATCCTATCCTTCTAACATGGGATGCCCAGGTAACTAATCGGTTTTCTAATCTAGCTGTGAGCTAGAGATTTGGTGTCTTCATTCAAAGAGGATTGCAGGTAACTGAATAAAGATGAGACATGGCTCCCTGAAGATGACACTGTCCATGCAAGCTGCTCTCTTGGCAACCACAGTTTGAGAAGCAGAAAATATCCAGAGAAAAGGCTGAGCTGGAAAGAGGAGCAGTTGCCTGCGTACACAGATGCTAGGCTCCCCCAGAATGCATCTGCAAAGACAGAAAATGTGGAGGATATTTGGTTTATGACATCCTTTTCTTCCCTGTAATGTTTGACCATCCTTAAATTCTTCTTACAAGAAGTTCACCCAAGTATCCCACAGAACAGGCGGTGAGTGGGCTCAGGTGGATGCCACATCCCCATTTCCGGGAGGGATCGTTCAGCACACGCGTCAGCGAACGCTGTGAGGATTCTCATCCTCCAGTGCTGTCAGCCTGCGCCTTCTCATCACTTCTGCATTTGGATCAGGTGCAGTAGGCAGGGAAGTGTTGTCTTCCATGAAATCATTCATTTGGGTTACAGGGGGAATTCTCCATCTCCGCCTCGGCCCCGTGCTGCCGCCTGCGCGCCTTCCGCAGACCTGGAGAGGCTGAGGAGCAGCAGCAGTACCACACAGCAGGTCCGCTGAATCGAATGTGTCTCTCCCCAGTTTATTACAAGCAAGGAGGCCTTCTGCTTCTGCATCCGATTTCCCCTGCCAAGTCACGGTGCCCTGTCTGCGAAGGTACAATTAATCACTATGGAGACTGTTGCAAAGTCACCAATTTGGGCTTAGTGTTTCAGCTGAGCACTGAGCAACAGGTGCTGGGAGGCTTTTTGGAAAGAGCTTTTTTTTTTCCACGCTGGTGTGCAGTGCCTGAAGGCAAAGAGAGGTTTTTCCTGGCAGCTCACAGTAAGTGTGCAGGCCAGGTGCTTAGCTGGGATTTCCCGAAGTGGGAGAGTCCGTATGACGTGGACCAGGCCCCCATCACTGGTGGAGGTGGTGGGAGTTGGGGCTCATTCATCAGAGGAATGGTCGGATTCAGATTTGTTTGGAGGGTCTCCTCTTCTTCATCCCTTCTTCAGGGCCCCATCCCTGGAGGTGTTCAAGGCCGGGCTGGATGGGGCTTTGAGCAACCTGGTCTAGTGGGAGGTGTCCCTGCCCATGGCAAGGGGGTTGGAACTCGATGATCTTTGAGGTCCCTTCCAACCTAAACCATTCTATGATTCTATGATTGTAACCCCATGGAAAACTCCGCACTGTATGTAAAGCCTTGCAGTGACTCCCTTAGGGAGTCATCTCAAAAGCCAGAGAAATCAGTGGGAGCTGTAGGTATGGAAGGTCCCAAGGTGGGTCTGTGGGGGCGGCTACAGGTAGACCTCAAGTCTCCATGTCAGGACCCCCAGTCGGGTCAGCACCAGAGACCAGATAGCCCAGGAACACACACACAAAAAAAAAAAAACCCTGCTGAGTGAAACACTGTGCCTTTCAGCAGCTGCGGCACGTCTGGGTGTGTGGCCGCTGAGGAGCAGCACATCCTCCCTGGTCCCAGCACACAGTCTGAAATGCAAGAACCCAGGGAAAACCTGGGCTGGGGGCGGGGAAGGGAGCATTTTGCTGTCACTTACAGACATGGTAAGTGTGTTACGTGCTCTAATCACAGCCCCAGGCCATCTGCCAGCCCAGCTCCTCACTCAGAGGCTGGAGCAGGAGCATCTCTCATCGCTGTACCTATCACTGTGGGCGCAAGCAGTGCGGCGGTCAGATGCCACTCTGCCAAGCCCTGCACAAATATGTCTTGGAGCTGAGACTAGCACATACCTTAGACACGTGAGTCCTTTCCTGGTGCTTCGGCATGGGCAAACTGGGGGACTGCACTCAGCTGTAGGTAGTTTAAAGCATCCTTCTGGAGAGCAGACCTAAATATGTCATCTTTTCCATTTGGAAAAGAGAGCACGGCCCTGAGAAAAAAAAGAAAATTCTGAGCATCCATGGGATTTGCCAGATCAGAGACAAACTGCACTAAAGCACTGGCAGCTCCTTGCTGAATTTGCACAGACGGCTCCTGCCCCATCCCTGCCCCCTCAGCAAGTCTGCGTGACATCGGATCCGGAGGAGAAGGGAAACGACAACCGTGGCTAACAACTGCATGGATTTATGCATCAAATGCTCTGCGCATTTCAGCAGCCTTGGAGGAGCTGAATCTACAACCTGACAGGCACTCTGTGAACCAGCAGTGATGAATAACCGCATCCAGAGGCACCCCAGGACAGCAAGGCAAGCATTTTTTAACCAGGTGCTGCTGATGCAAAGCCATCAGCGCTGCTCCACGTGAAACTCCCAGTGCAGTCAAAGGTTCACATCCACACCCAGCCACCAGGAAAGGACGGGGGGGGTCACATCCAGATGCATCCGTGGATGAAATATTTAAATTAAATGCTGCGAAAGGGGCCCTTGGGATGTGGTAATATATTGTCCTTGTAAGGCACAAGACAACCAGCCCTACTCTGGGGCTCTGCTTCACCCTGGTTACATTGCTGTAGACTTGCAGTAAAGACAGCCGATGTGGACCCTGAATAATTGTCCCCTTTCCCCTTCCCAGTGGTTTCTTGATAGGATGAAACACTGAAATGCCTGTCCACAGTGCCACAGTGCAGTTTTGGCTTTGAGGTGTACTGCATACCTCCCAAAGGAGATGCTGCGGAGCCCACCCTCTCCTGCTTGCATCCAGAGGCACCTAAGCCCTTACGGACATGCATGTCTCCATAGGGTTTAAAGCAGCTCTGCGGCTGCTGTGCCTGGGCTAGGCCCGAAACAGTCTCCAGGTAGCCCTGCCTAGCGGGTACCCTCTGTTTCAGCTCACTGTCCACCCTTCAGATGTTGCACCAGCTCCTGAAACTGCAATGTAGATACTCCAGCTGAACTGAGCGTTGTGGAGCAAGTACTGAAAGGTTTGCTGGTTCAGCAGAGAAACCCAAAACACAGCTGCTGGAAAGGGTAAGGCGTGCTTTTAAAAGCATCAGTTCCAGCTATTTGCTGAGCTCAGGAAGGAGAAAGGGTAGAACTGGTTTCAGTTTTGGGAAAAGCACCAGATACATTCTCATTTTACTTAAATCCATGTTCTCAGGCTTGGGCCATACGTCTCCGGTGCTGTGTAGCCCCAGAAGACCACGGGGCTTTGTTGTGCTACATATCTCTTCAAAATAAAGAAGTTAGTCATCAAAGCTGGCCTAACAGAGGTCTGAGACAGCGAGAGCCACTGGTGAGGCAGGACTTGTCTTTAATGCTGTAATAAGCAACCCCCCCATAGTTTCCCCTATTTCTGTGCAGTTTCTACTCATTCTAAAAATGTTTATTTTTCCGAGGTTGCACTGCTTCATTATGAGGGAAAAATAATTAAACTATAATTATTTAGCCCTATTTCTGCACATGAAATTCTCTTAGCCACAGAGCATCATCCAGGACATTATTTTGGCAGTTTTATATTCTTAAGTGCTTTCACTGCCCAAGCATCAACATCTTTTCACCAGGGGCTTTGCACCCAGCTGTCTAGCCTCTATGCAGTGTCACCTCTGGCAGAGTCTTGAGCCTGCAGAAATTTTAATAGCCGATTACAACCGTTCTGACTCGTGAGATATTCGGGCCAGAAGTGTCGGTGACCTGTCACAGTTATCACTGCATGCTGACGGAGCATGGCCCCGTTCCTAGCAACTGCAATGACACCTTTGCCCAAGCTTGCTGTGTCCTCATTCTCCCACGCAGGACAAACAGAGATTTTCCTGCCTCTGGGGCTGTGCATGTGAAAGGTTGAGCTGGTTTTGGTACAAAGGCTGAGGCAGACCCATTGCTGAAGCAAGCACGTGCAGACTGGTGTGCTTTCACATCTGAAATTTGCCTTTGCATTTAAATGAATAAACAGGACTTTGATTTCTGTTTCTGAGCCATCAGGAAAGGTCCCACCTGGGAGCAGAACACCTGAGGGTGCAGAGCTGCAGGACCTTGGATTGGTCGCAGGGGCTGCCCTGGCTGGTTGGGTGACAGGCACCCCCCACCCCATCCATGTTCTCCCATCCCCCCTCAGATGCGAGGATGTATATGGGCTCGGGGCAGCTGAAAACCAGCCCAGCAAATCAGTTAATTATTTTTCAGCTGGGTCAGCTCCTAAAGTTTCTCCTTGCCAAGTGTCAGAAAACCAGCCCCAGGGGTGGGAGAGGGCAGAAACAGGTCAGCAGAGCTGGAGGAGGGTGGTGGGCACCAGAAGAAAGCGGTGGACGGTCCAGCTGCAGCCTTGGTTTTGTGAGGTTCTAGCTGTGGGAGAGCTGCCCCTCATCTAGTCCTTGTCTTCCCCCTGCCTGCCCTCGGGTTTCGTTTGTCTGAGTTAATAATTAGTGGGGTGATTCTTGGAGAAAGCAAAATGTGATTGTCCTTGCTGAGATGGTTTCTGCCATGCTGTCGCTGGATGTAACCACGAGCAGAGGCATGGGCCTTACCCATAAACACCAGTATGTAGCAGAGTACAGGTTAAAGTTAGATTTTTCTCTCCTAACATACAAAAGCCCAAATGAAGGCGCTCTACTCTGCTCTATGCTAATAAAAAAAGCATCCAGCAGTACTTTCAGAGCCACAGATTTTATCCTGAGGTCATTTGTGCTCAGCTGTAAATGAAATCTTCCCTCCTGTCCCTTCAGGACATTCATGTCTGAGGGAAATGTCACTTACTAACTTTTCCTTTGGCATTTCCAGGGCTCTATTTGCCTCCAGTTCCCCCAAGGCAGCACTGATCAGCTCCACATCCCAGCTTAGCCTGGCTGAGCTGCTTACGTGCCCCGTGCATGCTTCACACGAGCCGCCGTGCACCACTCGCCGCTCTCAACACCAACTGGCAGAAGCAGCACCTGCCCACCAAGGAGATACCCTCCTTTGCGCACCCCGACTGCATTGACCGAAGTTGCTGCTGTGTTTTATTCCCATTAAACCTGCAAATCACACTCACTGAAGCTCATCTCCTGTGTCACCTCATTTGTGGGCTCAGGCCTGTAATTGGTAGGAGGAAACCCTCTGTGGGTAAGGCATGAGGTGCACAGAGGGAAGGGGAAGCCCCATGGAGCGCTCATTAATGGGTCCACAGGAATGATGTGGTTTGGTGTCCTCTCCCAAAGCTGAGCTGTGAGCCCAGGGCTTGGGGGGAAATGGTAAATACTGCCCCATGGAAGCTGCCAAAAAGTGTGCAGGAGACCTGCTTACTCTGAGGTCTATTTTAGCTGTGGCAAAGAGCAGAAGAGCTCCACCAAAGAGCTGCCCCCTTGGGCTCCTGCCATCAGCCCACTTTCCCCTGCCAGGTCTCCTCCACCTTCCCCCTTGTTTTCACCTGGTTCCCAGAACCGGCACCTGAAGGACCCAGCCCAAAGGCCACCTTCTGCAGCAACAACCTGCTGACTGGCAGGATGGAGGCTTGTTCTCGTTGCCTTCTCTCCTCTTCAAAGGTGCCTGACAAAACAGCTGTGTGCATTAAAATGTTGGCTGCAACACCTGCCACGCCATCATTTTCATAAATAAAGGCTGGTTTTGTAACTTGCAATTTTGCTGCCTGCTTAAGTAACTAAATAAGAAGGTTTGCAGTGGTGGGTGGTTGTTAAGAAGGTAAGCCTTAAACTCATCAGTAAAAAGCCTGAAGTTTTTATCAATAGCCCTGGGGTTCAAAGTGAAATCTAATTAATCCATAAACCGTCACAAATTGGTAGCCCCTGCAGGGACTGTAGAGTTAAGCACCGATTTAAGACGTTTTCTGCTGGGATAGCTAACTTCTCCATTCAGAAGCCATGCTGTGAAAATGGACTTTTTCACCCCTCTAAAATTGTTTCACACTAATGTTTTGCTTAATTGCTCTTTGGAAAGTGATAATCAATAAATCTGAGAGAGGAACTTTTGCTGGAGGAGTTACAGCAAGTGCCCCAATTAAAGTGTTAGGGCAGAAGATCCTCCCTGTTTTACAGACATCATATCTAGGGGGGCTTCTGCTCTGCGTTACCTTCGAGGGTGGCTTCCCACTTCCCTGCTCCCAAACTGTGATGGTGGTGGCCTTTTGCAGGATGAACTCCAAGGCCTGCGGGTGCTTCTTGGAGGACTTCCCACCAATGCCACTGGGCGCTGATCACACACAGTAAGATCACGTCAGAAACGTGTCTTGTCCCATCCCCAGCTTTCACTTAGCCGTCGGGGGGGGGAATGGCTCTGCCACCTGCCCCCCAAAATCCCTCGCTCTTGCAGTGCCAAGGTCTTCAGAGCAAGGTTTTTGGGCAGTCGAGCTGCTAAAACAACCCAGCCTACTCTCAAAAATCTGCCCACTGCCATTTTTCAAAGACATGATCTGGTCTGATGTGGGTGGCTCTCCCGGGGATGGAACGACCACTTTCCAGCACAAAGGCCACCCACAGGCACTTTGAAGGCTTTCTGGGGAAGGGTTTGTACTCAGAGAGCTGCTCAAAGACAGAAGCTGCAAGAGCTTGTGAACCTGGCCATTGCAAATCTGTATTCCCACCCCCAAGCCCTGTCCTCTAAAGTGACAGAAACATTTTAGCTCAATTAACACAGTGTTTTAAAAGTGGAGCTGCCAAAAAAAACCATAATTTCAAACGGCTAATGTGTTGGCGTGGTAGACTGAGGGATGTCAGGCCGCTGGCCTGCCCGATAGCAGGGCATGTGGATGTGAGCTTTGCTGCACGAGCGCCCAGGTAATTAATTCTATGGGGTAAACGCCTCACGCATTGGCTATCAGTACATCTCGGGTACCCCCCTCAATAACACTCAGGTCGATGTGGGGTGAAAAAGATACTTTCTGTGTGGATCCCAGATCAGTCTGTCCATCCCTCCATCAGTCTCCTGAACAATGTCTGAGCCCTCCTGGCTGCTTTCAAGCAAATGAGGTCTTCAAAATCCAAAGTTTGAACGGATTTCATGAGGATTGGTGACCAGGTAGAGAAGGAGACTCAGATCAGCTCAGTGGGGTGCACAGGAAACACGAGTCCAAGCCCACACATGGGCAAGTCCAAAACAAATTGTCTGGAGGCAAGTAGAGATGGGAGGAAAAAAAAAAAACATTTTATCTAACAGCCATCCCTGTGCTATAAGCACAGGACAATACTTCTGTTTCCTTCTGTGAAACAGAAAGAGGAAAGCTATTTTGAAATAAAGCCTCTGATGGCTTTTCTTTTCTTTGTTTTAGATGGAGTCTGTCTTTTCTGGTTGTAGCAGAGCCAACGAATTGGGGGATTTTTACATTTATAGGTAAAGAGTGCTATTCACACAAACATTAATAAATACATTTCTTTATGATCTATATCTCAAAAAATTCCTGGTTTTAGATATTAACCAAAATTTTAAAATGAGTTTAGAACCTCACCCTTAATCAATAAACCGCTTCTTATTTCTTCTCTCTTGGGCTTTTCACTGCCCTGGCATCAGCAGGCAGACAGCAGAGATGCTCAGGTGAACCCCAAATCCTACTCTAGGCTCTATCCTGACGCCCTTTGTTTCTAACAACAGCTAATTGACTGGACCTCGGTAACAGAAAGCATCGTATTTCAGGCTTCTTTTGATATTAAATACTGAAAGGACTCAAAATGATTTCACCTGTCCTCCCCCTACATACATCTGCGAGCCATCTCTGTGAAAGACAATTACAGGCAATGCAAACGTGCCCCGGGAAACACACGCCAATGTACGCGGCTGAGGAATCAATGCTGAAGCAGCTCCCTTGCTGGAAGACCTGCTGCAAATATGACACTCGCTCACTTCTGAGGGAGCACGTTTCTCTCAATGAGAGGCGATGACGTGAAGTTGAACCCTCTCCCGGTATTCTCCCATGCTATTCCTGCTTGAGACCGCCTCCGATGCAAACGAGTCTCATAAGCAGGAGGCAGGGAGCTTGCTGAAGGGCCGTAGAGTCACACCTAGTAATGAATTTGCCACACGGCTGTCTTTCTGCACGTGAGTGATTTATAGCTCTCAGTCCACAGAGCTATGGTAACTTTTTAATAGGAAAAACAGGCCCCGGTGCTGTACCCAGCAGTTTTATTACGCTCTGGGGAAGCTGCGCGGAGGGGGAAACACGAGAAAATTGACCGTTTGTGACCGCCGAGTATTAAAAGCACAGGGAAGAGGCAGGCAAACGCCAAACTACTGCACACAGCAATAGCGTCCCTGAAATTTCTGCTCACTTCTTGATAAGCAAGGCCCTTATGAGGTTGGGGTGCTTCGAACAGTGAAGTTTAAAGCTTAATTACAAGTGGGCAAATAAAAGGTCAACTTCTTCTCGGGTTGGAGGTTTTTGTCACACCAGCTGTGGAGGGGGTGTATCCCTGCCAGCCTAAAACTCCCTTACCACAAGCAGCAGCCCTAAACCCAGCAACACACCAAATTTACCCGCCGGCCTCAAGCTCTGCCCGGCAGAAGTACAGCAAAGCCATACTGACCACGAAGTCTTTCTCCCCTCTCCCTTCCCTTCTTCCATACGTTAACCACAGCCACATTGCTGCCCTGGGCAGATTTGTGCTGGGCTCTCTCCGAGGAGTGGATGACAAACCATCTCACTGGCGCACTGGAGAATGAAGTCTCCTGCAAACCCGACCCAACCTTTTTTGCAGCTGCACACGAAGGGATTTTGTTCTAAAGATCAAGTGATGCCAAGTGCAAAAGTATGAAAGTAACTGTTATTTACTTTTAGGATCTGCAAACCATGATATCCTGGAATTTTAATATTTATAAGCCCATTTACAGGAGTACAAAGACCAACACCTTTAGCAACAGGTGCTGATTTGTGCCCTTTGTCTTGCTGAATAAATTTGACACCTATTGTCCCAGGCAGAACAAAATCACTTTTATCACTATGAATCCTGAATTGCTGCCCAGTGATCAGTGAGTTTGCAAAACTCTCTTTAAGCACTTCACAGTTGCTCCATTGACTCCACCGGGTTCTGAAGATGAACAGTACCTAAAAAAGGCCCCATAAAGCCACAGTGCTTCCACCTTGCATCCAAAGCTCAGCAGTGCTCTTTTACCCCAGTGCATGACCTGAAGTCAAAAGTGCATTTTCAGATCTATCAATCGCACAGGTTCATTACGGGCTCGGTACCAAGCCTATTGCAAACACCAGAAAAAAGACCTCAGCTGATTTTGGAGGTCTTCAGATCAGTTGTTGTAGGAAACACATTTGTAAAAAGGTAGGAGGATGAAGAAAGAGTACTTAGAAGAACTGTGGGATCAACAACAGAAATGCTCCAACTGAAGCTGCAAGGCTGATCACCAGTTTGCATGGCGGTGCTAAGCTGAGCAAAGGTAGGACTAGTCCCTACAATTTGAAGACTTGAAGTCCAGAGATGCAGAAAGCTGATCAGCGAATGCTTTTGTTTATATTGGTGTGACTTCCTATGGCTAAAAGTTGGGTTCTCATCTGAACTGGCCGACCCTATTCCCTCCCTCGTATCTGGGAACAGCTACGCATTGCTGAGGAGCAGTTAATTCCCACCGTTTTGGACCTCTGTTTTAAGGTGAGAAGAATTGGAGATACCTGTCAGCCTCCACTGGTGACAAACAGAGCCTGGATAATGACCAGAGACTAGATGCACAACTTGCAGAGGGCTCATATTAAGCAAGGGAAATCCCAACCTGTGCCTTTTAGCTCACTCGGGGTCTATAGGCATGTCAGCAGCCAGATTCAAAGGAATAGCCTCTGACGGGTGAAGACAAAGGTGCTGGCAATCCTCTTGTCACCTCACCGTCTTGGTCTTGCTGCTTGGTTTTGTACTTAGATAGTCCTTGCTACATAGTGACCTGGCAAACAAAGTCAGCAGTCTGTGGCAATCTTGTTCAAAAAGTACATATATTTAATAATGATAACAAATACAATTTTGTCCCCTGGAATTTCCACTACTGTATTTCAGAAAGTCCCTCCTATGGTCACTGCAGTTGGACTGTACATAGCTACTGTCTAAGCTGGATACATGGTTACGTTTTAGCAGTGTAGTATTCATATATTCTCTATAAATATAATAAAAGATTTAACATTTCTGTTTTCATTCTGATTCTTACACATATTTACTGGGTTTTCACAAAAAAATACATGTCTCTTTCCTGCCTCCCCCAACCTTTTATTGGGTTCCAAATAAACCTGAGTTTGTAATTCAAGTCAGTATCTGCCATCTGTTCAGGTATGCAAATCCAACGCACGTAAAAGATGGGATTTCAGTGGTCCCCACTCACTAGCTTTGCAGCGCAAACATGTTTTTAGCATGAAGAAAAAGAAAAAGCTTTGATGATTTTAAATGAAAGGAAGAGCTAAAACGGACCCCCGGGATGCACAGGTCCTCTGTAGAAGCAGACGATGGCATTTTTCAATCTGAAAGTGAGTAAAAATTACTTTAGGGTTGTCTTTCTTATCATATTGGGGTTTTTATGTGTATTATTTTAAAGGCAGCTTAACGACCCCAGAGGCGGGTGTCCTCACTACACTGAGGAGTACAAGACGCATATGGACTCCTTCATACCGAACTGATGGGCGGCTTCGGTGCCGAGGTGAAGGTCCCATCTGCAGGGATGAGAAGGGCGCTCTGGGCATTCACGCTCTGCTGGTTTTGCCAGCAAGCATTCAAAATACTGAACAGGCCACTTATCTGTTCTGTCAGTATTTGGATTAACGTCTGATTTTTTTCTTGCAGGTTTTGATGTAAGACTGAGAATCGGGAACATGCGCTCACAGCTACAGGCTCTGCTGGAGACCTTCTCCCCTGCCTCTGCTGGCCCTCCTCCCCCAGTCCCTCTGTGTCTCTCTCATCAAAAGCTTTTCAAACAGGGGAAACTCAGCATTTGCACAGACACCAAAGCAATGGGGCCACAAAATCCTTTGTGAAAATATTGATAAAAATAGGGCTTGGATTCCTACCAATGGTCTCGAGGCAAAATCCCCGTCTTCCAGCAACAACCCCAAGAAGAATACAACGCCTCTGCTGCCTGGGTTTTGAAACGACGTTAAGTGGGTGGGCAGCAGTGGGACATAGGTGGGCCAGGGCTGCCCGTTTGGGAACCAGACTGGAACAAGCTTTGTTGAGATGTCCCATACATACCAACACATACGCAAGCGCGGTACAGACAAAAGAAAAGAGTAGTCTTTGGCTAAACCTTCTAATTTATAGGAAATGGTTTGAAGACAAAAACAGAACCAAAAAAATGTTGCCAACCTCTCAGATGTATCATTTACTTAGAAAAACAAGACCGGTATGCAGAACATGGTGCCTTTTAAGAAAGTTAATCATCTTCACCGCTCGTAACAAGACCGAATTTTTGGTAACCACTGCATTACCAATCTTGCAGTATAAAATGGCATTGGTACAGGTTCATGTGTCTTTTATTAGTCTTTTTAATTCACTGCAGTCTCTCAGAAAAGCCTTCAGGTGTGTCCATTGCTGCCTTGCTGTAACAGGGGCTAATGCAGTCCTGCACGTAGGCGCGCCATGGAACTAGTACGACTACAAAAATCGGAGGTGACGGGATTGTTTAAACACAGCGTGTTGCAATCTGCATTACTGTTTGAAGCATCCGCTTGCAGGCCCATCATATGAAAGCAACAGGCCTCTAGTGTGGTAAATTTCCACGTGATGAAATTCGTTTTTAAATAGTAACGTTTCTTCTGAGTGACATCATTAAATCACCATTTTCTTTAGGAAAAAATGGCTCCGTTATTAGCTACTTTATGTAATTAACAGTAAAATCTGCTTTCACTTCCAATACTCCCACTTTTTTCTCAATGTTTAGGTCACTCGTGTCTTTATTCAAGCTTCTACCAACTTACTCTTGGCAGTGCTTGTTAGCAAGTTTTCTTTGGACATAGTATCTTGAGTTTTTCCACTTGTCTAGCCACATGAACAATGCCCACAGCAGTACCATGTACTGCGTGGCACAGGCAGACAGAGCACAGACAGTCTTACCACAGATCCTGGATGGGACCGGCATTCATGGCACCACGCAGATTACCCTGATGAATCAAACCGTTAATGCTCGCTGCTCTTCCAATCAACCTTACTGCAATACTAGATGAGAGCAGTGAAAATACATATTCACGTAGCTCTTTCAAGACATGTTTCACTGGACAGTCAGATGCCAAATGCTAATATATCTTAACAGCACAAGCAGAGCCCTTTTCTTTCCACTTTAATACGTAGGACAACGCCTTCCTTACGAGCAGACCTCTGATTCTCTACGTTGGACCACTGTAGTGTATTACATAGTGACAGTAAAATGCCTGTGGCTTTCCCTTCTTGTTAAAAGTAAAAAAAAGTTAGGTCCCAGAGAACAGCAGTGCAAATCCCGGGATGTCAGACTAACACTGGCCGCTGACAGCATCTGCTGCATTGAAGGAAATCTGCGTGGGGCTCATCTGCTGCAGCTGAGGCATCCTCGCTTCCAGCGGCTTGTCACTTGCTGACTGCATTGTCTGGTTCCTCTTCCGCAGCATCTGTCCGATCCCCATCATGGGGAATCTGCCTCTGCTTTTAACACAGTTAGGGCTGCCCAAGGGGTTGTTGGAAACCAGCTGAGTAGGGGACACTGCTTCTTCCTTTGCCGGATATGCTTTTTCTTCATACGTGAAAGAGACTTGGGTGGGGTGGACAGGGGACGTGCTCCCTGGCTGAAAAAGCGGGGACAGTGTCCTTTCACTTGAGCTTTTGTAAGGGAAATTCATCGGCGAGCCTAAAATCCTGTACTGATGAGAGGGGGAAACCTGGTCTATTTGGTCCTCTCTGTCAACCGACTCGAAGGAGTGCACAATATTCAGGATGAGAGGAGAGTCCTTCCCCCGGCCCCCGATCCGGGCCGGCTCCTGCTGCGGGGACTCCTGCCTCTTGAGGAGCCGAGGGGTCCTGGGGGGCGGCTGCTGGACTTCGAGGTACTCCAGGGAGCTGGAAGTGACGCAGCCCGTCTTGTTTGCCAGGGGTTCGTGGAAAGGGCTTACCCCACCGCTGGAGTCTGCAAAGCAATCAGAAAAGGAACCAGAAGAGCAGACGGCATTTAATAGCACCGCCTTCTCTGCCTTACGGCATACAGCATCTGACAGCACCTTTAACAAATTTTAGAAGAGCGTGATAAATGCACTAGCTAAAACAAATGGTCTTAGGGATATACTCGGAACCTAACTCCCTGACTCTCATTTGATACTTATGTTGTTGTTCCATGGGTAATTTATCTGCCGCTTTCCTCAAAGGCAGGAAGAGTGCTTAAACTGACTAAGACAAGGACATGAAATGGAAAACCACAGATGTCTTCAGCTGTTTGTATTAATTATATCCTCTAAGGCCATGTCTGAGAAATCTCACATTTCCCCCTTCTTAGCACAACCTTGCATGGTTTTAACTGGGTCTGCACACTGTATTCACTGACATACCTAGAGACACAGGGGACAACAGTGAGTTAATTCCTAATGTCTTTCCTTGCATTTTGGAACAAAATCTGTTCTTGGTTTCACACATGTAAATATGGAGTAGCTGCACCGGCCAGATTCAGGCTGTTACAGTTGGAACAGATTTGCTGCATCCACTTCAGCGAGAATCTTTCCCCAGCAAGGACCGAATATAAATGGAACAATCTTTGCAGGATTTGGCCCAGTAAAACCAAACAGCTCGTGGAGAAGATCTGCTCGGTTTCTGCAGGATGCTGGCACTCGCTTATGCCAAGCTAATCGCAAGAAAACACGCTCTGCTGCCTTTATGGAAAGCTATCCAAGGATCCTGCTTTGCTAGGTTCCCCCTAAGTGAAAGAATAGCGGACCGACAGTTAATCACTGTCCATGAGTTCCTCAGTCTCAAACCATCTAAAAGGGATTTAAAATAATTTAGGTCTGCCAGCCCTCAGGTCACAGCCACAAATCTCATGTGTACTTCTTCTGAAAGGGATGGTCTTGGCAGGGGTTGAGACCTGAATGGATGTATGGGATGAAATCACTCACATTGAGAGTTGCTTGGGAAAAGCAGACCAGGTTTAATCAGACTAGTTTCTTTCCAAAACCGGTCAAAAATATTTGACCACTTCATTTAAGAAGTGTCAAAACATGGTTTCCATAAGCAGAGAAATGTTTTCGCTCAGATCTGAATGATTTTCAGGTTCCAGTTCAAAAAAGCAGGGAGAAACTTAGGGGAAAAAAAAGAACTAGGTCTACTTCCCCCATGCCTCTCACCTAAAAGGAACAACAAATTTGAGCAAAATGAGCTTTTTAAAATGTTTTTTACATTTTTCACAAAAGGTATGTCCCATTTTGGAACAGCTCTCTGGACTACTGCTACCTTGCAGCAGAGGTGCCTATGCTGCCAGGTGAACATCATTTTGCCATTTTTTTTCAGGTAGAAAGCATCAAATGATAAATGATCAAGTCACGAGGAAGAGCATGAAACCACCATAAGCCACCACTCTAAATAACCCCCTGACACCACAGTAGACGTTTTACAGGGCCATATTTCCCCCCCCCTCTGCTCTATAGTGACCTCCCCTCCTTTAGTTCCCTCACTTAACAGCTGCCTACATCACTTTCCTGCTCCCCAATGCCTCCTGGCCACATGTGCACTACCGACACTCCATCTTCCCTGCTGACTCCCCTTTTCCTCCACTCCTTTCTTCTGCCTCCTTTTGCGAGCAGCTCTCACCCATCCCTCTCAGGCTGCCTCCTACCCTGTGTGATTAATGCTCTGCTCTCCCCTGGCTGTCTCGTCTTTTCCTATCCCCCTTAATGCTTTTCCCCCTCCTTTTGCTGCCTGAAATTTGCTGGGGTTGGCAGTCCCACCCGCATTTCCTCCTGGCTGCCTACTTCCCCTTCCTCTGTCATCAGCTGCTGCCTGCTGCTTCTCCCAGGGATGCTGCCATTACCGGCACCCTCCTCTGGGTCAGGGATTTCTTCCCGTGCTGCCCCTTAGTCCTCTCTTAGCAAAACGCGCTTGCCGGTAGGAAGAAGCATCTCTGCCAGTTTTGGTTTGTCAGTGATCTGGGGTGGGTGTTGATGCTTTCAAAGCACCAGTGTGAAGTGCAGATGATTTTGTGTAAGTACATATAAATAGAGAATGAAAGCTTTTTTTAAAACACTGTGGGAATTCTGTCATATAAAAAGAGAAGTAAAAGTGAGCCCTCGTGACTGCTGAACATCGTCATGGTTTCCTCAGGATGCTCCGTTCAATGTTTGACTACGTTACCCAGTCCTCTTTCACATACCACCTCCAGAGCAGACAGCAAATGCAAGCCCACGACTATTTACTAACAAACACACAACACACAAGACGCTCTCATTAATACTGTGCGTGCCCACACATGCACATGCGCACAGAGACACACCACTGGTACTTCTCCCACTGACCTTTTTCCGAACCTCCAGCCTTGGTGACTTTCCGGTCCTTCAGCACAGCCTTGGTGTTCTGTATCTGTGAGATAAGACAGGAAGAAGGCTGTCTATATGAGACTGGACTTTTCTCAGTTTTCTTTGGGAGCTGACGGTGAAGAATCTCCCCTTTCTTTTCTTGCTCTTTGAGTTTTTTGTCCTTTAAGTTGTAAAACAAACAAGAACAATTTGGTTTACTTAAGGGAAGTATAATGACCCCCAGACTTAAAAGCACACCACTTACCGAAGCCGAATTAAAAACCATACATTTACAAGGAACTTATCCTGGCTACTCAAAATAACTAAAACTTCCAGGTCTCATTTTCCTCTGATCTGTTTGACATGATTTCATGGCTCCCATCTGCTCTGACACTCATGCAGTGTGAAAGTTGGTTTTGGGAAATTAAAGGGAAAGGAAAGCTTGCTCTTCAGAGGCCATTGATCCTAGGAGACCTCGTCAGAGCACGTAGATGCAGGTTCGTGCTCCTTCATACCTGAAATTTACCTCCCCATTTAAACACCAAAAAAAGGTCTTTGATTCCTCTTTATTGCACTTCCTCTGACATTTGAAAAGGTGAGCACCAAAGTTTTAAAGACGTTTAAACTCTTTGAGTAATTTATCTTCTGTCCAAACTAGATCTGGAAGAATATGGCCCTTGCTTTTATAGCATCTCTGCAACTGCACAAGACATGGAGGGGGAGAAAATTACCAACCCAACCCTTCACTGAACTCTTAACACCTTTTCGTGATGGGGAAGGCAGATGATGGTGGGATTGCAAACGCACACATCCTAAAAGTTAGGTTTGATATCCAGTGATGACAGAGGTAAAACAGAACCTGGGAGTGGGATCTGAAGAGGAATCCAATTTTCAAAGCACTGGTTTACAGTGAAAATTAATTGTATCTTTTTCAAACATGAACCACTAGATTCTGCAAGCTGCGTAACACTCTACCTGGTACTGATTTCAAGGGGAGTCAAAAGTCTTATTTCACTTCTGAAAATCAGGCATCAGATTTGCAGCCCATATTTTGCTATCCTTCAAAGACTTCAAGAATCTCTCACCTTTCTGGAACAAATCTCTGTGGTCTGGTTTTAGATGTCAACCTCAAAGAAGTGGGGCTTTTGTTTTGGTTGCTTTGGGATTGTTTGTTCTAAGGGGCATCTACATGATGTTCTTTGTGTGGTTGTAATTCTCATTTAAGCAACATGTTTTGCCGTGTCTTATTGAAAAGTCACTGTAAGTACGAGTCTTTGTTTAAAAATGCAGAGAAGTTCCTTCACCCAGTTATGTGCTGAGGCCTGTATTTTTTCTGATAATTAGGTACTGCCCAAGGGCTGGCTCTCTTGATGATTTTCTGTTGAAAGTTCATTGACATGAAGTCTATCGAAACCCTCAAATGCAAAATAACATGCATACATGTGAGAGAGGGAAAGAAAGATGCAGAAGACAACTTGGATTCTCTTGGGCCACTACACAGCTCTGGAAACATTAAGACACCTAAGAAGAAAATACCTGGACGGCACACGCTATGATCTTTCCCAGCTCAAACAGAGTCTAAATCCCCACATAGAGGGCGTCTGGGCACCGCTGGGCTCATTAACCTTTGAGAAGTTACGGAGTCAGAAGGAAGAGCTTCAGTGAATCACGAACTAGGGTTTTTAGTTTTATTACAGAAGTGGTTAGGTGGCTTGGGAGAGTGAGAACCAAAGACCCTCTCTGAGGTCCTCACTGTCTTCACCTCAGTCTCCCTTTTCACACATGTTTTTTGTCCCCAGTTTTCTCTCCATCTGTCCCTTATCCCCTCCAATTTCTTTCCCTTTAGCTAGCTAAAGCTGGCTAACCCTTCCACACAAACCAACCAATGCATTATGGAGCTGTCATCACTTTGCTTGTGTGATAGCTCTTCGTCCACCTGATGTCTTTCCCCTTGCCTTTAGAGGCTGTAAACATCTCCGGCACCGAGCATTTACTCCTCCCTGCCTATGCTGTGCTTAGAACAATGCAACATCTGGTGGTCCCAGGCACTATCTTGGTGAGCCCAGTCACTACTGATGACGATGAAGTAATAACAACAGTAATAACAGCAGCAACAATAATAACAATGCTGTGTGAATAACACCCTGCGACAACAGAGTCAGTGGGAGCTGTACAGTTAATCTGGAGCCCACCACACTCTTTTTCCTCTCAAGGCTCTGAAACTCTGCTGCCAAGTTCAGCAGACTGGGCTCTACCGAGTATCTTTTTTTAAAGGTACTGGTGAGGATGAGACCAAGCG
Source organism: Pluvialis apricaria (assembly GCA_017639485.1). Classification (NCBI taxonomy): domain Eukaryota; kingdom Metazoa; phylum Chordata; class Aves; order Charadriiformes; family Charadriidae; genus Pluvialis; species Pluvialis apricaria. The sequence goes on from CM030007.1 coordinate 105,417,961, forward strand.
GTGACTATATTAAGCCTAAAGGAGCCAATCAAGATTGGTAGCGGCTTTCTGCTATTTTGGATAGGTGAGGAAAGAATTTGCATGTCTGTTGCTGCAGCATCTGTCAGAATGCAGGACGTTTCAATGCTGCAATATTTTTAGCCTAATGGTGCAAGAGCCAAGCCGCAGCTCCTCACCTGCCAAGTGCCCCTGACTTTGCCTTGACACTGCTGTTATGTTTTCTAAGCAGCAGTAATACAGTCATACTGTACAATTAAAAGCACCCATGAAAAAGAAAATTCACATATCCACTGTTAGCAATTAACTAGTTTACCCTGGATGAATGTTGCAAATAGTTTTATAAGTATTTTTTAAGCTTACTGACACTGTTTCTCTTAGACGACGGTTGTGAGAGGGGAAATGACCAAAATCCTAAACTCGCAATGTGCCACATACTATTATATTTTAAAAGGAAAGGAAGATTTCCTTCAGGGGAGTTATAAAAGTTCGCTCTTCACTGTACCGTGCACAGCCACGTAATGGCATGCTGTCACACAATGCAGGAGTTGTACCGGTATGTTATACTTGAATAGGTTTGGCATTACATCATCCTCTGCTATTTCCTGTCCTGACCTCGACCCGAAAACCTACTCTTAGTCCCAGCAACGGATTTGAAAGGAAGATAAAGGGTATTTGCCTTGGCCATGTCTGAAATAGTGACAGGACAATGACACAAGTTCTTAAAAATTGCAAATTCCCCGAGTCTGAGCCCACTAGCTGCCCTGCGGGAGGCAGGTATTCCCAGCACCAGTCCCCTGGATTCGCTGGAGGGATGGCCACTCATCACTTGAGGCCTCTCCACCAAAAAGAGAAAGATGGAGCAAGACAGACTGCTGCCTCCCCTCCTCCCTGTGCTGCCCATCTGCCCTGAGCGCTAAAATGAAATCAGCCTGCAAAACAGCCCGGTTACTTAGCACCGACAGCAGCTCCCAGCACCCTCAGCCTCGGCGCGCTGATCCCACCACCCCAGGTTAGGAAACATAACGGAGAAGAGGGGCTGGGCACGACCACTGCCCGTGTGCCCCGCTGGCTGCCCCAGCGACAGGCGGTGCTGCTGGCAGGCAGCCCCCGTCCGAGGCAAAGTCCGTATTTCACATTGCTGGAGTGATGTGGAAGAAATTCAGTGGGCTGCTGAAGCTGAAGCTGACCAGCTTCTCTCCCTGCTATTCCCATGGCAACGCACAGCTACGCTCTTCGTGCAGTGTCTGCCTAGGGACCAGTGCCTCCCAGTTCCCCTCTGGAAATGAGAGGTGATAAGGGGACTCTATCTACAGCTCATGAATCTGCTTGATCTTACAAAATCCCCACCCCTGAGCCCCAGTGGCACCCACTGATCCCAGCGGCACGAGCTAGACACTCCCTGGGCTGTGTTCTCATCCACATGAAGGCATTTTAGGAGAGATGTCTACCATAGTTACACATGGCAGTAGCATCCCAGGGTCTGTATTCACCTACGTGTGCTGCTTCAACTGTCCTGGTACAGTAAGGGTAACACAATCCCCTTGTGTAAGTACAGCTGAAGTGATATAAAACATGCTTTATACTCAGCTATGCCCATGCAGAAAGAGAATATACTGTATTATTATCATGGTGTCTGCACTGTGATTGCATCAAGGTAACTATTTCAAGCAAGAAATGACACCCCCTCATCCTCTAAATAGCTCCACGGGGACTAAGTCTGAGTGCAGGAGAGGCTCTGGAGGGAGTCTTTACCCCTAAGCATGCCTACAAACCAAACTGGGGTCATACAGTGGTCCTACTGTTAGTTTTCACCTTACAGAAGTCAAACATCAGTTCCCCTCTAGGGGCACGAGGACTTCAGGACCACCACCAAACCAGACCACACGTTTCTCTCTCAGCTACGTGCAGGTGCGCAGGCAGGCCTTGCTGCAGGCTCCCCGGCACGGGTCGGGTACGCAGAAGCTATAAGTTAATGCCTGGATGGCCTGTGGTTCTCAGTGACTGCACAGAGAAGGGACATCAGCAGCTGGAGGAAGCTGGCCCAGAGAGCACCAGGATGCACCATGAGACATCTCCAGCGTTCACCGCCAGGTACCTGCCTGTGTTTCCAAGGGAAGGTTGCCCTGCAACAGCTTGAAGTAAGCTGTCATAGAGCATTTTGAAATATTATATTCATTGAGTCTACCCACTGCTGATACATTTTAAGTAAAGTGGTTTTTGATTTATGTAAGAAAAGAATGATAAGTACTTTGCCCCGATATTTCCATCTGGCTTGCAGTTCAGCTTGTCTTGCAAGCAGTCTTTAAAATAAACGAAACCAGCCATGATACAAATCTGCCCCTGCAATTAGATCATCAATCCGGTGCTGAAGAGTAGCTTTTGAAATAGGTACGCTCTTCAGGAATACTGCTCTTTGTGTTGGTAGGTAAGCCTTGCACAGCTCATATTACTCTTATAATTGTAGTGCTTGGCAAGAATCAGCCAGGGAAGAAAAATCCAGCCATGAGAAGACTCCTGTTATCTCTATTACCCGATAAGTATTCTTTTAATACAAACTACGTTCTCTATTTGCAAGCAAAAAGACTGGAGACCGACAGAGCAAAAGATAACCTGGTTGAATCTTTTCTCTGGCCAAGGGAAGTCCCTTGCAATGCAGTGGGCTAGTTCTACATCACTTCTGCTAAGAAGCAAAAAATAGTAACCTGGGCAGAGTTTTGTGCTAATACAGTTTCACCGTTTCTGGTAGTTAAGCCAGGGCTTGCCCAGGACACCAGGAACGCCAGGTGACCAGGTCATCCTGGCTGTCACTCAGCTCACTGCCCTACACCGAGGTCTTGCAACTAAAGATAACACAGTTATGGTCTTCTTACAACACCAGCAACTTGCACCCCAGAATGAAACTACAGAGCCCCCTGAAGAATTTTGTATTATTTTGCTAAACAAAGCATTTAAAACTTTTATTTTCTTCATAAAAGCTGAAAGTCACTTTTACACTTCCACTCTAGAGGGTTGCTCTTTGTTCCTTCAAAAAGAAATCAAGGGAATTATTTGTCCTGCACAAGCAAGACCACAGGTCTTTTTTGTCTCCACAGGTACAGAAACCCATTGCCTTAATCACAATCGCCAGGGATCCTCAAATTCAGTCTGCTTTCAAAGTACCTTAACAAGCTTTAATGAGCTTTACCTCATAGGAATCTTTATTTGCCTTGTATTTTTCTATCTGGTATAGTTGGTTCTTGTGGCAAATGTCCTGGCCTTCAGACTTCTGTGGAGAGAGAAGCACAGAAAAGTACAGCATGTAAGATAATTGGAGAAAACTAACCTTCAATTACTGCTTAATGGACCATATCCACTCCTGGCATTCAGTGGAGGTACACCAACTTACAGACATGGTGAATTTGAATGTCGTTGATGGCACCATCATTAAAGCAAGCTTGCTAAAACAACTGAGAAAAGAAAAAAACTAAGAAGCTGTTGTCAGATCAGAATGCCGTTGGGGATAATTTCTCTAAAGAGGCAAACATTAAGAAGAAAACTCCATCCAACACACCCTCCTGCCCATGCAGTCACGTAGGAGCCTACAGACCCTCAACTACTTGAGACTCCTCACCAGAGCACAGACAGTGGTGTGGAGAGGCCATGGGAAGAGATGGAGCAGCTTGTCTTTGTGCACTGTGCCCATACTAGCACTCCAGCAAATACCATGCAAAGCACGGCCTGAGAGCTCAGCTCCCCAGGACGTACAAGGAACGGTGACATGTGGCAGCAGACTTCTGCCCTAGGGAAAGCTGCTACGCAAACCCTTCAGTAGGGTTTCTGACCGCCAAGCCATACACAGAGGCCAGGAAGGTCGGCAGGAGATTAAGAGACTTTATGTTCAGGTTATTTCTCATGTAAAACTTCCAGCAAAGTTGTCACTTAAAAACTAAATAAAATCTCAATAGCTCTTAAGCTTCCCCTTGATTTCCTGAATCAAATTACATTGTGTTATTGATATTTCAAGTGGCAGAATTGTCTCAACATACGGACGCAGTACGCCACAAGTCACAAGTATGACTCCGCATGGCAACAGTTTGCTTTCTATAGGGAAACTGCCTAGATGGAGGGGATCGCCTATGGAAACAGAGACTCCTGAGACATTAAGCCTCTCAGGAATTATCTCTGCAACCTGGGGAATTCTTACCTGAAGTAATGTTATTAGTTTGTGAGGAATACTTGCCCTTCATGATTAGTGCTACAAAATTAGAAAGGAGATCTTATTGCGGCCTTCCAGTACCTAAAGGGGGCCTACAGGTGAGCTGGGGAAGGACTTTTTACTAGGGCATGTAGTGATAGGACGAGGGGGAACGGCTTTAAGATGGAAGAGGGCAGGTTTAGATTAAACATTAGGGAGAAGTTTTTCACTTTAAGGGTGGTGAGGCACTGGCACAGGTTGCCCAGAGAGGCTGTTGAAGCCCCATCCCTGGAGGTGTTCAAGGCCAGGCTGGACGTTGCCTTGGGCAACCTGGTCTAGTGGGAGGTGTCCCTGCCCATGGCAGGGGGGTTGGAACTCAATGATCTTCAAGGTCCCTTCCAACCTAAACCATTCTATGATTCTATGATTCGATGAACCCCAAATCTCAGGTAAAGCCTTGAAATCAAACGCCAGCAAGCAGGGAAACTTTTAGCACTTTTTTTACCCTACTCACCTGCTCGTCCAAAGAATACCAAGCAATACTTACCCTAAGGCTTGCCAAGTAGCGCTCCAGCTTCTTATTAAGCAGAAAATAGATGGCAAGCGTGTGACTTGCCCTGTTTGAGAGCACAGTGTTGATGACGTCGCTGTTCTTGTAGCCCAGCTTCTCGGTCATATGGAGCAGCACGCTCTGGCTGAGGTCCTCAAGGTGAATCCTGCACAGAGAGAGAGGCAGAGCATGCCGTTCGTACCGTCCTCCCAGCGACAGAGGCTTGCCAGCCACGGGGGAGGTGGCAGAGTGTAAAGAAGAGGCCTGAAAGGCTCAGCACCACAGGAGTGATTAGCTCTCCTCCCCTGAGCAGGTACAAAAAGGGCAGACTGTTCAGGCACCACAGGCACCGTGGGAAGCCGTGATAGCTGACCGAACAGCACTCTCCCCACCGTGTCCTACCCCAACGCAAAACAGCATCATCATGCTCTGGACACTGCCCTTTGTTACCCTACATCTGACCAGTGAAGACCGTCAAGATCACCTGGCTGGTTTTGAAGGAAAAGAGGTAAAAACCAGCTCAGGTAGCTATGGTTTGCTTTCTGAAATGACCGTTTTCTTGTAATGAAACACCACAGCTTTCTGCTTCACCCCTTACCTGTTGCACAACAGCTAGGGAATTTCACCCCGGAGAAAGGGGACGTACAGGGAGGGTTATTACGCAGCTCTCAAAATGGTAAAACTGCTGCCGTACTCGTGTTGGTTAAAAGCAGAAGTACAACACGTATTTATGTATGTGCTCTCTTGTAAAGTCTATAACAGACTCAGCCAAGGCGAGAAATGCAGTACAGCATCCTTGCGGAAATGGCAATGCCTCTTCTCGGTGTTAGTTAAAACCAGATTTTCTGAAGAACTCTGTTCCTATTCAGACCTCTAAATGCACTGGCCAGTTTCCCAGATGTGCCCGTCAACTCCCATCCATCTCCAAAGAAACACTGGGTTTGGTTCAGTTTCTAAAGGATATATATTCCTTGCTCCTAATATCGAGCCTAATATCTGGCTACGGCAACCTAGGGGGGCTGAGGTTGGGAGCTTTTTTTACAACCTGCCTTCCCCCTTCAAAAGGACCATTCTCCACCTTTCCCACTCCTGCCCCGCTGTCCCCCTGTCCTGTGCACCTGTGACGCAAGGAATGCCCGGACAGCAGTCTCGGTCTGATGTAGAGAACTTAGACAAGATGAAAAACACAGCCTGGAAAATCTCAAATAACTCTTTTCCTTTATTCGGTGTGCTTATTAACATTCGTTCCGCAGCTAAGGAATGCTTAGGGTCAGGGGTTTTTTTAAGTTCAAAGCAAAACTTATCTTGGCCATTGCACATTAAAGCATCTGGACAGCAAAAGAAATTCAAGCAATCTCTGCTTGAAGTGCTCAGCAAAATGGGAAATTTTTGCTTGCCTTTGGGGAATTTCTTTCATAAAAGCAAGCTTATAAAAAGCCTGGGAGAATATTCTCCTGAAAATGCAGTTTCTGCCATTCTTCAGCCTGATCTCCATGCTCTCCCTTTTCCTACCTAGTTCTTGTCTTGGGAACAACGGGTGTCACCCCCAAAAATGGTGGTAGAGCACTGCAAGAACATAGCACAGCTCCTTGCTTGTCTTATAAAAAGTATGATTAAGAGAGGAAGTGATTCCTTGCAAACTCAGTAGCGGATTTTTCAGAACTACTTTGACACATCTTACCCACATCTGCACACTAACAAAAACTTGAAGAAACTCTGCTGAAGCTGAGTCTAGTGGCACTTTCTAAGGCAAGCTCAAAAGGAGTCTAGCCACGTCTTTAAATATTACAAACTTTAGAAAGTATTTTCCCTATAAGGCTCCAGTAGGACAAATTCTAGGTGGGTCAAGCTTGGGGCATCAACAAATTAAAGAAATACTATCCAAAAAATGAAGTGAAAGAAAGAACCTGTATGGTTTTTATTCTTTACAGCTTCACATAAAACCTGGGTTTGGATACGAGTATCTACTTCTCTCTTGTTTTCAGACCAAATGATGAGAAAAGCAGTGCAATGAGAAAGAAAGAAAAAAAAGTAAATTATTTTTTTCAATATCAAAACATAGCATTCCACATTGATGTTCCCTTTAGAAGTGTTTATAGTAGGAAAAGATTATTATCCTCACCATATACACATATACGCATGAGCAAACATATGCACTCTCTATCGTTTGGCACTGCCTTTGCTTCTGTTCTTCCATTTGATTCGCTTGCCTTTAGGAGGGAATGATTAATGGGCACGCCATAAATAAAGAGCATTGCACAGCTATTGTAGTAGAGGCTGGCCTCTTCTGTAACTGCACCAGTGAGCAGAGTCTAGAAGGGACACTTCCACCACAACCTGACCAAAGCCTGGCAACTACAAGCTAAGAAGTCATAGAGGCATGAAAATGTACCTACAAATGCAAAAGAATTGTGAAAGCACATTCAAACCCTATTTCTGTCTTTTTTCCTCTCTTCTACAGATAAGACGTGCAGAGCAAGAGAATTAAATTACCCACACAGCTCTCAGTTACACTTATATTCACTTAACAGATGCCACGCTTAGTAGATTGATTAGACTCATTATGACAGTCATTTCATCAGCTTAATGACTCATTTAGTTTACACTTGTTTTCCCTTTCTTTACCATACAATGTTCATATGTGCCATACTTCAGTACAGTCCAATGCACCATGGAAACTCAGATTTCCTTTTGTTGGACAGCATACTACGCAAATTAACTCAACTGCCCTTAAATTTGGGGCAATAACGTCGAGATAATTGGTCTGCCTGTTCTCATTCTTATTCCTTGTGAAACAATTGTTAGTAGAGGCCAACTTTATATTCTGTCCACATAGGTCTGAGGATTACAGGCAGCCTCACATTTGCCCTCCACGTCTCAGTGGATGGCTCTAGTGATGCCTCCAGGCATGCAAGCTGCTCAACATCTACCCAACCGTATTTTTGGAGTGGAAGACCTGTTATTCTCCTCAGGTCAAAGAATGGCATAGTCACAGTGATTCTCCACGATGCAGTACTTGAAAGTTAAGACAGACACTGCCTCTGGAAGGGAAATGCTTGCTGCTAAATTAGGGCACCTCCATTCCCTGTCAATGCAGAGGGAAAAGGGAGGTGGCTCAGGCAGGAGCCAGGACCGTGCGGGCTGAGACCCATAAGCCAGCTGACAGCAATGTCAAATCCTCAGACCTATGTGGACAGAATATAAAGTTGGCCCCTACTAACAGTTGTCTCACAAGGAATAAGAATGAGAACAGGCAGACCAATTATCTCGACATTACTGCCCCAAATTTAAGGGCAGTTGAGTTAATTTGCGTAGTATGCTGTGTCCAAAAATTCCTAAAGGCTGTCCTGAGATTCGGGGCTCAAATTGATCTCCTGTGCCCCAATTCAGCAGGCTCAGGCAGCAGCAGCACTCGTCACCTGCTTCAGCAGTAAAAGAGGGGTGCTGCAGCTGCCGCTCGGCCCCAAAGGGGTTGCCCCCATGGCTCTGAAACACAACCTGTTCATCTGGCTACTGGTGGAGCTGAGCAGAAAACGGGTGGGAGGCTCTCTTACCAGCAAAACTGTGACCAGGGCTGAATGCTGAAGGCTGGCGCTATGCGTGGCTTGAACATGCCTATGGGACCAAGTCCTTCAGGGCACTGACACAAAGAGATGGCCTGGTTGGTGAACACCAAATCATTTTTGGGTGGAGGACAGTGGTTCAGATGTCCAGACAAAGGCAGGTTGCCACATGCCTAGGCATACGTTACATCTGGTATCTGGCAACTGAGTAAATTGTAGGGGGGAAGTTAGGACTCTTCAGGACTCTCCTGTTAGTGAGTTAGGACAGAAATTTTAGGGCACTATCAAATTTTAAGCAGCAAAATTAGGCTTTAAGTTGCTGTCTTTGCCTCAGTGTTACTTAGGATCTTGGCCTGCAAGCTAGTAACTCCTACAGTGAATCCTCTGCAGGTACTAGATTGTGTATGACACACAGCTGGAGAGCTTTGATACAGGAAGGAGGTTTTATCTGATCAAATATAGACATATATTCCTAAGTTAGTTGCCTGAGGCTCCGTCTACGGTCACTGGAGAGGAACTTGGATCTCCTGGGCACAAAGTCATCCTGCTGCAGAATCAAAAAGAAGTCAGATGAATCATTCTGTAAAAAGTGCCCTTATTTCTCTCCATTGACTGTAATGAGCGCCTGGGCTGACTGGTTCATGTGTAGACTCTATACTGCAGATGTTCAAAGTCAAGCAAGATTATTTCTAACCAAAGTAGACCACAAGTATCTTTCTTTCTTTTCCTCTAGATGGATGTTTGACGGGCTGCGAGATTTGTTATCTGTTTGCTAAATACTAAATCTGTATTTAGTCATGCATTCAGCATTGCACAGGTATTCAAGATCAACAACCAACAATGCAAGATCATTTAACTTTGACCTTTCTCACCACTGTCTGCGTATTTGCGTAATCCACAGAACCTTAAGCATGCATCACAAATAGGCATAGCCTCTACAGGAAAAGTAGCTTGGCTTTTACTGACAAGCAAGGAAAAGATCAGAACTACCTTTCACACGTACCCATTCCAAGGTCTGGAGCCAATTAATCGTATGATCTGCACCCCAGGCCACCCTGCAAATAACACATAGTATGCCAGCTTCTAATTTAAGGCATTGGTTTTGACCATTCCAAGCAACACATATTCAATGGCCAATCCCAACAACTTTTAGGATGGAGTCACAAAAGCAATTCCAGAAAATGCACTGGGATGCTGTCACACGAATGGAACTGAAACACCAGAGTTGTTCACGTTTTAACATACATAATGTATATACACCCTGGCAGGCTTTTTCCACTCTTTCACACAGTACCTGTTTGGATATGTGACATTAGGTGGTGCTCTTCCAGGATAATTCTCATTAAGCCATCGATTTGCAAGTGCCTGCTGGATGTTTGGTCTCTTTGCAGGATCTGGCTCTAGTAGAGATCGTAGAAAGTTTATGGCCGCTGTGAAGAAATCAAGAAAAAACACCCAAGAGCTAAGTCATCTGCTTTATGACTTACACAGTAGTTGAGTTACTACAGGTGCGTAGCCCGACCAAGAGTATACTAAAAAGGAACGTTTTCCTTATGGTATGCTCTAATGTCCTTGAGAAAAAGGAAAAACTGATAAGGGATTAGTAAGTAAAATAAACAATGATTTATAGTCACAATGATTTATAGAGTCATAAAGGAGAGGAGAAAAAGCGCCTTTTGTTTCAGAGCTTGTTTGAAGTTTCTGAGCAGGTTAGCCAAAACTTAATTTTTGTATGAGGACAAGAGGCTGGAGTCAGGTCAGAGGCAAATCACTCAATCTGTGTTTAAAGTATAAGGAGACAGGCTGGGGGTGAGGGGAGGGGAGGGTTGCAGAGCTGGGAGGGAAGACAGGGAGAACTGGGCTCCCTTTGACATTGTAAGGACAAATTCTCTCCTGGCTTCTACCCAACCTACAATCAGTTGCAGGAGGTTTTAGTCAAATTAAAAGAGTACGGTAAAATTAACGGGCTTTGCTCTGTTTTCAGATACTGAACCTTCAACTTTCAGTGACATTCAACCATCCTTCAGCAGTTTCTTGCAAAAACCCTCAAAAGTACTTTTCTGATATTTTTAAGTCATGTGCTTCTTACATGGTTAGCAGCAATGAAATCAAGTGATTTGCTTAAAGACTCACAAGAAGTGCCTATCTGAGCTGAAAATAAACTGTGTTTTAACTAGAGCTGGTCTTTATTCCTCAAATTATCAAGGCTAGATTCAGTTTACTGGCTACAAGATAGTAAAGAGTTAACTGTGTCCTCTATAATTCCCTTCATGCAAGATAAAGAAACCTAATTCTGGGAAAGCAAGATGGAAATGATTTTTTAGAGGAGATAGATAGATACAGTCAAGTGAGATGATGCCAAATAAGTCCTGAATGAAGTCAAGGGCAAGCAAGAGGCAGAAGCGATGGCTGCGGCACAGTTTTCTCCAGGTCAAATGGACAGGACCTCGGGGGCTTTTTTTTCCACCTTCTCTCACAGCAGAGCTGCAGTTCCCCTCCTACACTCTCTGGAGCATGTTGTGTCTACTCGTCTCCTCACTAGCGCAGGCACCCTGGGCAGTGGCAGCACAGGACCACCATGGCACAGGATGGTGTCCTCTGGGATGTGTCTTTGGGATGAGCTGCAGTACAGCCTTGCCAACACAGCTACTTCAGCTCAGCGCAGGCAAACCAAACCCCTTAAAGGCTTGTGTTACAAAGCAGACCAAACTGGATGTGCTAACACCTCAGTGCCAGAAAACTATGAAATTATGAGCCAGTCTTCCCGTCTGGCTTTACAGGTGGTTGGTCTCACTGCCACAGCACGCTCACTCAGCTCCACGCCGTCCTCTATTCTGAAGCAGAGTGGCTATGATGCCTCTTCTCCACCAGCAACACAGAGAAACCCTCTTGAATCCCTGTTCCCACATGCAATTTAAGGAGAATAATATGCCTGCCAGAGACGCCACGATGTGCTCGTCTGAAAAGGGCATAAACATTAACCTAGACGCAGTGCCGCTGCCCTTCACAGGTTCCCCTCTACGAGACTGCTGCCCTCCTTCGCGTTTGCCTGGCCATCGCCCCAAGCATTTTTATCTCCCTGAGCCCCCACAGTACGGGACAAGGTGGCTGGGCTGATGTTCCAAGGCAGGGTGGTAAGTGAGGAAAGGAGGGTTTCTCCTCAAATAAATCAAGGTTAGACCCAATAGGTGCTGACTCCTAACAGCTTAGGTAACCTCGGTGTTCCACATCCCGCAAAAATCAAGCAACAGCTGGAGGGGGCCCTGAGGGGCTATCTGTTTCAATGCAGGCCTACCACCAAAAAGTTTGTATTTGGAAGACAGAGAGTTACAATTATGTATTTACCGGTTCAGCTAGGCATTGGCTGAGTTTCTTCTAAGCTCTCTTCACAAATTGCTGATTTATGTGGGATACTTTACTTAAATCTTTCCCAACACTTTTGTTATTTTCCTACAACAGCAATATTGCAGAAGCAGCAGGAAAAGCCTCCATCCAAGTTCATAAACCTCCTGGAAGCTGATGCTACGGCTGCTCCCCACATGCCCCGAGTGCCCCCCCGTCATGCCTCTCGGGCACAGAACCCTCTGTTATGGCAAACAACAAAACCCTTGTTCTTCCATTTCATCTCCTCTCTCTCCAGTAATTCCCCCATCTCTGTGTTAGAAACCACATGCATCCCACGGGTTTAGAGCAAAATAAATAACCCCTCCCCAGACCAAGACCACCCCTCTCCATTACCACCACTGGTCCCCATCAGCTAATGTCTCCTTAAAAATCTTTTTTTTTTCCTCCTTGGCAAAAGGCAGACTGATCAAGTGAAGCTTGTGAAGCACCACAGAGATCAACTGACCCAGACTGGGAAAAATCTAATTCTGGAGAGAAGATTCTACTCCCCCCTCCCGGGAGGCTTCCTGGCTGGCCAGACCCAGGCGAAGTGGAGGAGATGAGTAACAGCACCTTGGCTGATTTGAGCTGTCAGATGGTACAGGGAGGCGAGAAGCCTTTTCCAGTTAGCCCCATGGCTGTGGGACAGCAAAATTAATCCCCCAGGATGCAAACACAATGCTGCCCAATGGGTTTTCGGACCCGCTGCGCCTGAGGCCATCTTTCCTGCTGCACCAAACAGGCTGGCGAACAAAGGGTGCCACGAACCAGCCTGCCAGGGCCTCATTACATGAGGCCTCGTTTATGACGAGCTTGAGGACAGCATTAATCTCATTAGCCAATGACCTGCACTCGGTGGAATTTTGTTCCCATGGTGTAATTCTGGGGCAAACTTTGCTCTTTTGACAAATGAGAGACCAGCATCATGAGAAACTACATTTCCCTCTTAACTTCCCTTGACGTACTGAGCTCAGCAATGACCAGAAACAGAGCACACTTCAGCGGGGATTACAAGACCTCAGCTGTCCTCATGTTCCTTGTCATCAATGAAACCAACTTAGTGTCTTGCTCACACGGTGAGGGTGTGCCTGGTTAAAATGAGGTGTACAGGTGTTGCTTACAGAACTGGCCGGAGAAAATGCAATGAGGTCATTTCACAAGCCACAGTCGAGCTCCACTTAATAAAATCCTTCCTCCAAACTACACGCATGGATAGACAATGGCTTTTTTTCTCATCTCCACTGCCTTTCTCTGCTCCAGAAGGAAGACCATGAACACACAGAAGCGGTAAATTGAGGATAAAAAAGGAATGTATGCAAGGTGAATAGCAACTTCCTGAACAACTGAACTCTGCTCACCTAAAATCAATAATCAGATAGCTGTGTTGTTTAAGAAGCTCAATGAAAAACGGTTTCCTAAATGGGAAAATCAAACACTAACTCCAAATTTTCCCTGTTGCTACACAGTTGCTTTGGGCACTCAGGGTCACCCAAGATTTTAACTAATGCAAATAAAATATGCTCTTGCTTAGTGATAAGACTGGCTACTTTTATGATGGGACTGTGTGTTCAGTAACCGTGAAATTAAATATTGAAAGACAACATACTGAACAAGCAAAACAGACTGCTGCAAAAAATCTCTACTCTATATGTGAATTTAGAGAAAAAGAAAACCCAATTAAAGAAAAAGATCCCTAAACCTAAGATGTTAATGAACACAACAATTCACAGAGACCAGGAGCAAAGTTTCTACCTACTGACCCAAAGTCTAACTGTGGCAAGAACAAATGTCATCTTAAATCAGTTTGCCATGTCAGTGAACGTGCAAGGCCGCTGACTTCGCTCAAGAACCAACGCGTACCTTTGTTCACAGTGAGTAAAGGTTAACACGTTTAAATCTATTCCATTAATTTGCCATCATCTCTTAAAGTTAAATCTGCTATAGTTCTCGGAGGATAAACAAAATATCGTTTTCACTGGAGATCATAGTGTCAGCGAGCTACAAATGCTACAGAGATGCACTTGGGAGAAAATTTGATGTCCATTATGAAATGGTAAGATGAATGAAACAGTAAAATGAAACCTGTCAAAAGTAATGTTATCTTTTTTGCTACCCAAGGTCTGGTCTTCTACAGGCCTTTTGTGGGTGATTCAGCCTTTAACACGAGTTGTCCCAGTGAAGTCAGTGAAATCTCCCACTTAAAGACGATTGAAATAAAAGAATGATTGGGGAAACAGTCCATTCATTCAAGGACACTATACAGCCATCATACAACTGCTCTTTATAGGTAAAAGCCTCATTCTGGGAGGTAAGTTTGGTAAATTTTTTGCCAAACTTGGAAAATTATTACTATGACATGCAAGTCCCTGAATTCAAGAGTAACTTTGCAATTGATGCAGGATTTGGCATCTAGATCAGCACGGCACAAAGCAGTCAGTATAATCTTTCTTTTAATTTACTCAGTGGGCCTTTAGAGCATGTGCTAGAACATTAAAATAGCCATATTGTGCAACTGAATCCTAATGGGAAGTCTCCAGAATGGAAATACCAAACACTGTAATTGCATCAAATAGACGGCAAGACTTGCAGCATCCCAGCTCACTTGTAAACCTACCACTTTACAACATGCCAGCAATACGAACTGCTGGCAGGAAAAGTGTACTTCATACAGATATTGAGTGAACAAAGAACAATATAGGCTGCTTGATCCACAGATAACCTGTGTGAGAAAACCCTTAACTACCTACTTCTTCCATATGCAAGTAAATTTGTACTTGGAGAATTCATCTTGTGACACTATTTCTAAGGGCTTTCTCTTATACCCCAAGACAATGGTTGCCCTCCTTAGTGTAGTGAGTGAAAATGTATGCTCTGCTAGCCTTTTTCTATTTGCAATCTATTAATTTTATTGAATGTCCCTTGTAAATAGGCTGCCAGATAAGGAGAACAGCTCTCCATAAACAACAAATTTAGCATACAAAAATAAAACTCAACTACAAAACAGAGTTTGTTCCAAATGCTGACAACAGTCTTGCTATAAGCTGAAAAATTGTTCTGTTGCCTAGTGACATGGCTTTGAAGCAAGAATTAATATTTCTAATACTAATACATCAAAAATTTTGCATTTTGTGAACACACAAAAATCATCACAGGCCACTGTCCCAAAATAACTTTATGTGTACATGTCATTATTCCATAATAAACGTGAGGTCATTCAAGGTAGTTTATCACTCAAGCCTAGTCACGATAATGCCCAGGAATTTGTTGTTCCAAAATAATGTGTTCATACAACCATACCGTATGCTAAAATCTTCTGAACATGCAAAACTGACCAACTACTCTGCAAAAGCAGTTTCACAAATTTTCACAGATTTGTTCCTCTAATATTCTGCACAACTTGGCGCTTCTCCAGCTTACACAGAGAAGTCAAAGTAAAAGGAGTTATACTACAGCAACTCCCGCAGATCTTTCGGAGGCTACAATGAAAACAAGAGTATTTTTCACAATTAGTGTGCCATGTCGGCAGTGTGACTCACAATCCAGAATTCAATGCAATGGTTCTAACCGACTGGATCTAAACAGGTCTCAGCACACCCCCTTGATTACCTGTAGAGAGCTGTGTGGGAAAAGGGTTCATTTCTTTGTCCACCATTTTCTGGTATAAAGCTCTCAAGCTGAATGGCTCCACGGTAAAAGGTAATGTTCCAGTCAACATCGCGTACATGTTCACTCCACTAGAAGAAAACAGAGAGAAAAAGAAACCAAAATAATCAGGAACAAGGAAAAACGCAGGCTTAGCTTTTAGTGACTGTACTTCATCCTTAATGTCTGACAACTATTAAAAAAGACCAAAAAATGCTCTCTCTTCTTTTGCACACAATGATTTGGGCAAGAATTCCCAGAGGTTTGCTCATGGAGGGTCACACAATGTGTAGGGACATAGGCTGGGAGCCACAGAACCAAGCCCAGCTCTTAGGCAACTCCTCGGCTAAATGCCACACTATTAAGTCTCTCCTCAGGCTGCATAAATATGCTGCTTTCAGGGGCCTTGTCCCGCTGCTGCCCTGGGTTTGGAATGACTGCCTGCACCAATGGGGACATCACACGTCTTGGTTCGGTGCCCAAAGGTTTCCACTGACCTCCACAGCCTCTGGTGCAGCCCAAAGATCAGGTGGGAACAATTACATTTTTTGAGAGAGGAAAACTTACTGCTTATTTATGCCCAGCAAAGTTAGCAATGAAAAGCGGGTTGGGCACTCTTGTCCTTTTTCGTCTTAAAAGGGCTTTAAATTTAATTTGAGTGGAACTCCTCCCTTTTGGGAATTTGTTTCCCCAGTCTGATGAATAAACACATGTGAACAGAGAGAGACTAAACTGGTATGCTATCACGAACTATGATCACAGCAACCGTTTATTCAGCTATGAGGAAGGGTAAGAGTTAACTGTAGTTTTCTTTCTTTGATTAAAAGAAAGAGCAGGACGTTATTACTAAAGAACTTTAAATGGTTTACAAGCATGACTGTGCTCTGTTTGCCTGCATTCCTCAGGGCTGGTACTCTCACCCTTGATGTGGAGGATGGCCCACTGCTGGAGTGAGAAATTCGGTAGCCATACAAGGATTTAGCTGTGGGTCTCCTCAGAGGACAGACTGCAAATTAGGCTTCAGCAGGGGAAGTTCTAAAGAGCCTTGAGGTGCACCAGGGGACGCACTGGGTCAACTGAGAGATTAATTTGACCTAGATCCTACTCTCATATATAAACTATGGCCAATCTTTCTTAGCAGTAGTTCTTATACACTGCAATACATTTTCCAAGCATTCCAAATACTTCAACCTGGGAATTACCATAATTCTGTTATTTCGTTGACATTTATACAAATGTTATTATCCTCACCTGGTGAGGGAAAATCTATCGATAGTACAGCAAAAGCTAAAACTCTACTGACTTCAGCTAGTTCCTCTCCAGGATTCACAAGGGTAACAGACACCATGACCATGGTCAACAGGACAGTAGTGGGAGTTGCACAGACTAAAACAGTACTGCAGACAAATTCATTGACTCCAAAACATCTTTCTGGCTTCCTCTACGTCTGGCACTGGGGACTTCTGTCTGTTCTTTTGCCTGAACACGAGTAAGCTCACAAAGACTCACGAGTCTTCCGGCCATTTTCGTTTCCCCTTTAACGACCATGCTTTCAAGATGGTGCTTTCAAAGTGATGACCTGACTCGATTTCACATTTCTTGTTGGATTTGACTGTGGATAGTGCATAGAGCCCACATGAATGCTTGAGGATCCTTTGGGGAAAACTAAAAAAGCTGTTGGTCCTCTTGTGCCAGAGCCATGTCTCCTACTATGTCTGAACATCACTGATCAACAACTGTGCTTTACTGCAATCTCTCCATGCTGTATGTTCTAGCGATCTATATACAGGTACGTAAAGAGCTATTTCAAAACAAGACATCTGCACAATTTATTTCACAGAATCATACTAATTGAACAGATTTTCTTGCTCAGAGTAGCCAAACACATGAATAATGTTTCTCATTTGAGCAATGGGTAACGATGACAGTAATAACAATTATCAACTAGAGAAGTAACTCACATGGACCAAACGTCTATTTTGGGCCCGTATTTTTTCCTTGCCAGAAGTTCAGGGGCTGCATATGCTGGGCTCCCACACTGGGTGCTGAATGGATCAGAATAACCCAAGATGCCTGCACAGTTGCTCAATCCAAAGTCTGTGAAAGGCACAGAGACAGAGTTATGAAAGAGACAGATACAGTAAAACCATGCTAGAACACAAGAAAAAAAAAAGGACATTCTTTTCCAAAAGCTAAGCAATGAACTGCCTAAGAAAAAAACCATCCACACGCAAAAATTTTATACAATTTCTCTGAGGTGCTCAATAACCAGCGATTTCCACAAGCAACAACAAAAAAGTCTTAGAACGTGCATGATTATCAATTTCATACACAAAGCAACTACATTTCACTGGGAATCGGATGGCAACAACTGGAGCTGAGCTTGTACCAGGCACTACGTGATGTGCACGGGGCAGAAAGCCACCTCTGGCTGTCATGGATTGCATAGTGCTGCAGTATGTTACGTAGAGGCCAAGTTTAAGTGGGATTTTGTCAACATTTTCCTCAAGATTGTGTAAACGAGCCATCGGATGTAAGGCAGGGCGGGCAGGGGGGTTGCTTTCTGGGACTACTGTGGCGATGCACAAATGCACAGGGTTGCAAAGTCTGCATTTCAGCTCTGAAATAACACAGGGAGGTCTTGGAGCAAGAAGAGGAATGTGTTGATTTGGCTCTCCCCTCCCCAGCTTCTGCCTTGAATTATTGTATTTCTGGCCCCTGGGTGTATCTGACACTCTTTTGCTGGCAATAATAACAAGGGACTGGCAAAGGCTGGCACCATGAGCTGATCGGAGACGAGAGGCAGCCTCTCCACACCGAAGGAGGCTGCAGTTTCCCAAGTGCTCTCAGCCAACCCAAGCCCAGGCTGGCGCCGAGAAGGGTGTTCCCAACATCTCCCCTGTCTGCTCCAGTGCCGGTATGGCTGCGGGGTGAGCTGAGTTTAGAAAGGATCTTAAAAATTAAACTACTAAACCAGGAAAGAAAGGCAGACAGAGTCGCACTAGTGGCAGAAGCGGCTGGGGGCAACATGCAAGCCCACCCTGTCTAGTGGTAGCCCATGCTTGGCTTGGGAGAAAGCAATTATGAAACCACAGCCCAAGAGACGACCAGAGAAGGTGAGGAGGGGTTGCAGAGGATCTTGAAAGTGAAGTCAAACAACTTGATGTGATAAAAGGGAAGAAGCCAGACGAGTTTGCAAGCAGAAGGATGACATGGGCAAAGCTGACAGGCCGGGAGAACGGCCTTTGCTGCAGGGCAACACATCCAGGAGCATTGGAGCTAGGGAGGTCACAATCAAAAATGTCTGAATTTATTAATAACTTGTTATTGATGACAGCTGCAACAACAAAAATACTGCTATTGAGAACACTGGCATCTCTTTTGTTCCTTCCTTTTTTTTTTTTTATCCAGTCTTCTTAAAAATTCCCAGAACGCATGTGTGTCTAAAATGAAACTGTCTTATACATAAACGAGGCAGTCAGGAGAAGCAGACCGCTGTATCCTCTTCCTATAGATTTGTGTCTTATGTCCATGCGTCTCGTGAAACAGCGCATTTCGGGGTGTGCCACTCACCTGCCTGGCTGGGCTAAAAGCATCACATCTTGCAGGCCAAATATAGCAGGCAACTGCCGAGCCCATGCAATACTCTCTCTCCACAGAATCATTAATTTGGGTCTCTCTCCCTTATCTGCCTACTTATTTGCATAAGACCTGAAGTAATGGCCTGTCCTTTAGCTTTTACCCCACGTTAAATTTGGCTGATACCAGACAGGAGTTCCTCAAGGTATTAGAAGCACCCTGACAGGGCGCTCACATAATTCTTGTTCCCTTATAAGAGTCGATGAAAAAATAATAATGCTTACAAAAAAATGCAATTATAAAGATGACTATGTGAGCTGGAGTGCCCAAACGACTGCACAGTGCTTTCCACTCGACTGGCTGCATCTCTGAGAGCGAGACAAGCACAAGGGAGACAAGAATCACCATATCTGACATCCAAAGAGGCTCAAAGGGGTTTTGCTGGAGAACATTGTCAAAACTGAAGGGAGGATCAAGACAATTTCCTTGCCTCTGATGGAAAACAATTGTCTCTGGACACTGCTTAATCATCTCTGCTAGATATGTGTTGTCCCTGGGGCTTATACAAATACTTCTAAGGATCCATTTACTTAATTAACGTATTTATTAGCTATGGCCCGAGATGAGTTATGTCAACTGTAAAATACTTTTTAAAACTCCCAGAACTAATATCTCCACACAGTATTATTCATGGTCTCTACCCAACTGTGTCATACCACCTCAAAATTACTTGACTGTAATATAATGCTTTACAATCAAAGTATATAAGGGCTATATTCTGCGATGGTGTAAATCAGCATCCTTTTATCATTAGCAATGTGGGCATACTCTTGTAGAGGTTTTAATTATCTTATTTGCTTAAACTATAAACATCCGATTCACTTTTTTCAGCTCATTCATTTAATCTAGACCGGTATACTCTTTTTTCTAGCGCCTGTTGAAATGCAGAATGTGCACAAACACATGCACATTGGGGACAGGGATTTTATCACATAAGAAATGGAAATATTGTTATTAACATTGTGGCAGCACATTGTGATCGCGGTGTGATTTTTATTAAGGATGCGCTGCTGATCTCAA
The DNA here is from genome assembly GCA_017639485.1 of Pluvialis apricaria. Lineage (NCBI taxonomy): Eukaryota > Metazoa > Chordata > Aves > Charadriiformes > Charadriidae > Pluvialis > Pluvialis apricaria. The sequence continues at coordinate 105,437,933 of CM030007.1, forward strand.
TACGAATGGTATTACCACCAGCACTGATAATTTCACTGCCATTCCTGCCTGTGTCTTGGGCTTCCTTTCAGTAAGCCGAGCTAATTACAGAACTCAGATCAAAGGCCACACTTGGTTTTCCAAAGTAAATATTATGACATGGAAACTCCACCACCCCCACTGTTCATACTATCGAAGTATCGCATTGCACTGCTACTCTTTAACGCCTCCAGGAAATCAACATTAAGCTATGGATATATGGCTATCACTGAAGCTGTGACAGTTGGAACATGGAAAGAGTTATTATTAAATAACAGAAGCCTTAGCACCAACGTCATGGACGAGTTTGACCAGCAGAGCTCCACAGAGCTCAGCAGAGCTACGTGTTGGCAGCGTCCTTTTGGTGCCATAGGTGCTTGAGCAGGATGCCAAGGACTTTGCATGGCCTGTGCGTGGCTTTTCAAAGCATCTTTATCAGACACCTACCACCATGGGCTGGTAGATGAAGAGAAGGGAATTATTTCCAGTGTTTCCAATCCTAATGTTCTTAGATTTGAGACTTAACACAGGAAAGTGAATTTTTCTAATAATATTATCTAAGAACATCTTATAAACCAACTTGTCACGTAGCTAAAAAGAGTAACAAAATCAAGGTGCCATTAAGCAGCTGGGTGAAGAAAGGGACTCAAGGGATTCAGTTCTCATTGAAATGCGTGAACAAGCAGGGACTTTCAATGTCAGTTCCCAGTACATTTTTAATCTTCGTTTCACCTTTTCTTTTTCCTTTATGGTGGGTTTTCCTCATTTCACAGTTATTACAAGAGCAACATTTTTATTAGGTACTAGTGTGTTTGCTGCTCTACAACACAGGGAGATGAAGCTCCCACCCCAAAGCAGTTAATGTGCGCTGGTTTTGTAGCTTAAAGTCTCTTCTCCCAGGCATGAAAAGCAGCATGTAATTCCTCAAAACACGCTCTTCACTCCTGGGCAGGAGTACATGATGATGCAACTGATTCATCATGTTTCTAGAAAGACAGACTACATAAAATATTGTACTAAGCGCTGAATGAGAACTGGCAGGGAGGAGAAAGAGGAGTAAATTATCTGGTCCCTAAATGATCTGGTCTATTCCACCAGCCACAGACAGGTGCTGGAAAATTTTCGATGTCCTGGGAAACCCTGATGGCAATAGAAAGCTGCACGGCAGCTCAAGCACTACTTCTGCTACCACCTGGAAAAGAGGTATTGGTGAGGAGAGGTTGCCCAGGGACCCGAGGCCCGTTTCGGCAGCCCCCGCTCCAGCTTTCCCTGCAAGCACAGCAGACAGAGCATGAAGAACGGAGGCACTGCTTCTTCAGGGAGAACAACCAGAGGTCACCAGTACTACTAGCGAGATATGGCATGAGCTGACTGTGATATTAAATCTGTTTTTACTTACAGCAAAATTATTACTAATAAAGCAACCTTTATTTTTCTATAACATACCCAGTTGGATGGTGGGATTTAATTGCTTTGTTTTAAAATACATACTGTGTACAATCTGCTCGGCTTAAAACATCAGGCTGCAGACCTGAGGACAATTTAGTTCAACGCTAGCAAGGCTATGGAAGATCGAACTGTCTCTTTTCTCTATTCTTCCCACACCACCCACTGTGAGGAGACCTTTCTATGCAACCGAAGCAACTGAAAGTACAGGAACAGTTATGAAGTAATTTTTTGGCATGTGAGCTTTAATTGTACACGTATCATCTGATTAGGTCTGGGTTTGGATGTCAAGTTCACATACTGTTGTGTAACCAAACACCCAATAACAGGAAAGTTATAGAAACTCTTTAAATCTATCAGATGTTCATATAGCACTGTTGCAAACCATCTGGTCTCACTTATCTGCTAAATCAAGATAATGGGTGGTATCCATCATTACTGATGAATGATTCATGGTAACATATCGGTATCCTCTTGACCCGTAGCTGAGGTAATGCAGAGTTCTCTTTTGCTATTATTTTCCCAGAGTCAGTTGAATCGCTACAGAGTAATGACTAGAAGTCACGGTAATAGTTCCAAAGACTGAATTCCCTAAGTAAATTTTGACTATTTCAGACTTTATTAACCATCCTTCTCCTGTTTGTTTGGCGATGCATGTGGTTTATACGTTACAGTAAGTGTCCATTTGACCTGAATGCTAAGTGTTTTTCATCACTTTTCAGATCATGAAACCTTTTGAAGAAAGTCAAGTTTTTAAGTCTGCAACCACAGACGCTGCTGGTGGCAAAAGTGTAGGCATGGAGATAAATATAAACAGATGTTTCGGGATTTTTTTATGAAGGGCATATTTTCTTTTCAATGCCCACATTAACATTAATGGGAGTTACGCAAAGGCAGTGAGAGACTATACCCACTGATGATTAATCTAAAATGTCTGCACAACTTCAATGAATTGAGTGCTGCGTACAACTGATACCCAAATACAATCAAGACTCTATCATTTATCTTTTTTATTTTTTAACAGCACCCTCTAAACCAATTTCGTATTGGGTGCTGGAAGCAAATTTAACGGATACAAATATAGGACCAAATTTTGCCAGCTGCTAAAAATGTGTGCAACTCCCACTGACTTCAGAGGAAGCATATGCATATGGGGGCAGAATCCAACCCTTAGTAAATATGAAATTATCAAGATAATAAAATAAATTATTTCTGTGGTGTCAATTCTTTAATTCTTTACAAAGTTCCTGATTTGAATATGAAAACTGTTGGTTAAAAGATGAAGGATTATTCCCATACCCAGTTAAAGCTGAATTATTTGGAACATTTTTTTCACAAGATGCTGTCAGGAACAGCTTGATTGCTATCTATACTCTCTCAGCTCCTCTCTGCAGCAACATTAGCAGTTGTCACATGAAGGATTATGAAGTCTCAAAAACTCTCTTTATAAAACTACCAATTTTAATTACTGGAATTGCCGAACTGGTTTCATACCAATAAGCTTGATATTGTTGTCTTCATCTAGCAACAGATTTTCTATCTTCAAGTCTCTGAAAGAAATAAAATATTTTGAGTGAGCCTCCAAAATAACGAAGCAGTTTCCCATCACTCTCATCAGTGTATTTACAAGATTCATATATAATAACATGTATAATGAAAGCAGCACACACAGTTCCACATTCAAAGCAGAAAGCCCCATGCATTGTCTCCTCTCCAAAATTACTAGTGCTTTCGCACACAGTTTCACACCTATTCTTCATGCACAAAATGATTTTCTAAGCATTTGTTAGTACATCCTGTAATTAACCAGGTTCTTCAAATTTCTCACATACTTAAAAGTTTGCAGAAATCTTATACACTGGAAAACATTTCAAATATATGTTTTTGGAACTGGAGGTCGCTTTCTCCTTACTCTTCATAACCAAAGGCTCTTCACTGACCACAACTGAAGAACGAACCTCCTTCTGCAGGGATACGAGGAGTCAAACATCTGTCCTCTGCTATTGTCTGCAAGGGAGACCAGAATCAACCTTCCCTGGGGATGAAGCATCCAAACTCCTTACAGAGGTGGTCAGCACTGGTACTTTCATACGCTAGAGGTGAAAACCGAGCCTGAGGGATTGAAATGACTTGCCCAATGCTATCCAGAAGGCCAGCAACAAAGCTGAGAAGAAGCCACACAGGTTTTCTGAGTGCCTCGTTAGTGCCTTCTCCACCGTGCCACCCTGCCCAACGCCACAGAGCTACTGCAGAGATCAGGGCCTGGACCAGTTTCGAGACAGAGAGGATAAAGTGAAAGCGGTCTCCTTCTACAAGACAACCAACCCTTCTTCTGATGTGTACATCAGCACATTGTTCACTTTACTTGTGCCCTTTCATCACTTAAGAACGTGGTTGCGCTTTCCAAAGCCATGTTCTACCTAAGAAAAATACCCCAGAGATCACACACACACACACAAAACTACCCCAGAACCCTGAACTGTACCGACTAAGCACTAAGTAGAATATACAAAAAACCATTTAGGTTGCTACAGAACTTGTCCATGACTTCTAGCAGTTGGCTGTGCGTTTATCACAATAATTTTTCCCCCATCCAGACATAAAATATTTCTAACAATCAGCATGCCAGGATATCAATAGCTCAGACGGGCAGCGATGCTTCTCCCAGCACGCTTCGGAAAAATCTGGATAATAAAGCCATCAGCTATAATTACGGGAAGTCAGTAACATCCATGGTATTTTGCCTTTGTAAGGCAAAGGGAGTAATGAAGGATGCCTCTATTACAGATGAAGATATAAGGCTTAATAAAATAAGACAAGTAAACCAACCAAACCAAACAAAGTACTTCCACAAGAAAGGATCTGGGAAAGAAAGAAAGAAAGAAAAATAGGTGTGACCAAGTCCAAGCCTTTTTTAAAACGTTGCTCTCCATTTCATTTTATGCCCATGTTGTGTTTTAAATAAACCTGAGGCAGAAGAATACTTGCACGTAGGATGCCACTCGCTTCATCGATACCACCCCACAAAGACCTTCTCCAAACAGATGTTTCTGCACCTCAGTGAGCATTTCTTACAGACTTTCCTTGCTTCATGCGTGAAAAGAAAGAGGGGAAAAACTATATAAATCTACCACAGGAGAGTGTTTTGCAAATTTCAGGTATTCAGGGGCAATATCCAGGCTTTCCTAGAGCGTCCAGCCGAACACTTTGTGAGGAGAGGACTGCCTTCTGCACCAATCCTCTTCTCTGAGAAGCAATGTATCTCAGTCAATAAAGCACCATCCTGAGAGACAGGAGGGGGGGATTATGTTCCATCCTCTGACGATAACCCAGTGTCTTAACTTGAGGAAACCAGCCACGTTAAAAGTGACAGCTAATCTCAAATACCATGGCAGAAATGTAGCCATGCTTGGCCGTGTTTTGACCCAGCCTACGAAGAGCCCACTCTCCAGCCCCGCTCCTGCTCCAAGGGCGAACACCGGCTCTGGGCCATGCATCCCACAAGCCCGGCTAGCATCCACGGCATCCCACCCCTCATCCGTGGGAGATTCCACGTCTCGCGACAGTGCTGCAGACCCACCGCCCTGTGTCTTCCAAAAGGAGCTTCCCTCGAAAGGCAACTGCTGCTGCTGAGAGATGGCTTGATACAAGAAGGACGTGCCCTGCCAGATGGATCCGGATCAACCCACTTCTGCTTCTACCTACTGCCAAAAAAGGGCTTATTTCTTCACTTCTTGCATCTTTATTGCTTGCAGGTGGAGGTTTTCGCAGACAGTGCGATTAGGCTCGAGAAAGGTATCGGGGCTGGGAATTTAATACGACAGAGTGCTGAAAAAAAACAGTATGGGAAAGAGAAAAGCAACACCAAAAAAACGCCACAAAAACCCCAAAACTAAACTGAAATCAACAGAAGCACATGGAGCTTCGGGACATACACTGCAATGCTCAGTACGATGTCTCAAAGCAAGGAGCAAGACCATTTGGAAGCTCTGCGTACATTAAACATTAGCTAAGAAGAGGTAAGACTTTAAAAATAAAAGCAAGGGAACGGACAGATGAAAGCTATAAGCTGAGGAGAAAAGACACCCAGGCAATTAGAATAATAAATGAGTAACAGGAGGGCTAAAAATAAACACAAGAAAAGATATTTAAAAGGATTCAAGGTTGAAAAAAAAAACCTAAAAGTAAATATTACAGGGCATTTTAAAGCTATCAGAGGAGAAAAAAAAAATTTAAATATAGCCTCAGTATAGAGTGCAATCAGACCTGGTTAATTAAAGTTGTTTACCCATATGTCTATTCTCAGCAGATTTGCCGGTAAGTGGTAACTGATCTAATAGCCCATATGCACCACATTTTTGTCAACCCATGTCAATATGAAAGCACTTTTTTTTTCGGTGTGACACCGGGAACTAGGACAACAGGTTTTCCCTCCCTGATACAACCTAACAAGAAAATTCCATATGAACCAGCCTTAGAAAGGCAAACCGAAAGCTATACGTAACCAACCCAAAAATGCCCGGACTAAGCCATAGTCGGAGACCGGCTGTAGCGCAGCTGTGGACCCACGGGCATCCGGATCCCCTGCAGCAGGTTGGCAGCGGGGCAGGGGGATGGCAGGTACCCACAGCCAGGACAGCAGAAGCGCAAATAGAGCCTGCCTCTCTGGACAAGATCCGTGGCCGTCAGGACAGAAGGGTTATTCAGTGAATATTTTAGGTGACTTCAATAACGCACCAGATTACCCACTATTTCTTTGTGACAAGAAGTGCAGTGGTACAATCCAATTACACATCTGCCTTAGGCTCATCCTGCAGACAGGACCGATTTCCCTGAACTTCTTAAATGCTTTGTTATGTCAGTTCCGTCCAATTCAAACTTTAATTATTTTTCACAAAGGGAGGCTTATCAGAGTTGCTGCTTTGTTTGAATGCTTACATTAGCGCACTGAAATGGAAAAAGTAGCACCATTGCATCCAAAAGTGTTAGGGAACCCTGAATTTCACGCACTATATTATAAATTGGTTTAACAAATAAAAGCAAACATACCACCCTGTTTATTTCAGTCAGTGGAGTTTTTTGCATGTTTTCAATAGCTGCATACAGCAAGAGAGAAGGCGAGTTACCAGCTACGACACACGCAGCAATTGAAGTCCTCGCTGAAGTCAATGGGAAGACCCAGAGCACTGAACATCAGGTACCCATGGTGGTCCCTGCGGACTCAAAGGTCCTCATGGTTTTGCATTTCTTGGTGGGTTCCTAGAGCAGGACACGGCTGCTTTGCAACTGGAAGGGCCGGGCGAGCACTCCCTTATGCCAGCAGCACATGTGCCACACTGCATGGGGTTGACGTGGGGAGAAGAAATGCAGTTGCTGGAGACCTTCAATTTCGCTCCTTGAAGTAAATCTGATCTTCTTCCATACTGTCACAGATCCTCAGGTTGTTTTTTTTCCCACTAGAGCAAATTTTTGGCATTCATTGCTGAAAAACTTCAAAATACCCTCAGTGATTAAATACTACAGGAACAAAAAATTTTACCTTTTCCTGAGGGGTTAGTTGCACGATGCTGAGAGAGTCTAACTACGGTACAAGTCAGCCAAATAATGAAGACACTCAAGAATGATCAAGCTGCGTTACCACAATGTGGAGAACTGGCATATATTTATGCCTTGTCAGCTTGTGACGCTAGCAGCATACAGTTGGCCTTCCCCGTATTTGAAAATAAGCCTTCTTCATGGGATGGTTTGTTCTGCTGCTGATGGGGCCGATTCGTCTCTGGCTTTGCTTAGAGCTTCACAGACCACTTTGGAAATTCCAACCCCAGCCAGTGACTCCACCGAGCAACACAAGCCCGCTCCGCTGAGCGAGCCACCCCAGGCTTCAGCTGTCAGCTCGGCGTGCTTCTGAAAGAAGCTTATTCAGTTTCACTGCAGGCATCAGACAGCAAAATTGAAGTTTTTGCATTACACACTTTATTTCTTGTCTGGGGGAGGAGGGATGAGAAGGAAGGTTTCACCAGCAAGCAGCTGCAGAGCAGCAGTGGTTAGCTGCTGTCTCATGCATCTTATTTTTAATCAGAACAGCACCATGGAAAATCACTCCTGAACTACCAACCCGCAAGCCCGCTTTCTAGCCCCACGCAAGAGCCAGAGGTGAGCTGGAAAGGTCACGGAGATTTGGGTTCATCACGGCAATATACATTTCAAAGGCTTTGTTATCAAAATATTATTTATTGAGCCTGATTCTTCTATCAGTCACAATGTCACTGGATTCAATGCGGTTGCCTCTGTAAAAAAGGAATTCAGTCTATTGTCTTCACTAAAACAATGTTTAGTTTGTTTACAGCAGAGTACTCCAAGAGAGAACGCCCAAAGGTAATTTTGAAATCTGACATAAAATAGAAAGACAAACCAGCTTTGCACTTCAAAAGGAGACTTTGTTCTGTAGTGCAGGATCTGTCATAAATATTGCATCAGCAGCCAGACTACTGGCACTTAAAATTAATAGGATGGAAGTTATCAAAGCCAACATGTCAAAGTAGCGGGTACCAAGACAGGAATCCCGTAGCACCCTGAGCAACTGGATCATATGGCACCACGTTACTCTGCGGGAAAAGAGATCATGGAAAAATATATAAACTCCACTCAAAACCTCAGGGTGGGTGGGGGTTGTGTCTTTCAAACTCCTGACCTGCTTTTAATTACAAAATGGCAGAGGAAGGTACGAATATGCTGCCACGAAGACAGAAAAGAGGGGAATACAGAAAGCTATCTTTGCTACCAATACATTATTAAATTCTTTTCTTTGACATCCTGACAGTAATTGCACTGAATGGGATTGAATTTTGTTAAAATTACTTTAAAAGGGTTGTTGAGAATTTCCTGTGGGATGCAGTGGCAAGCACCAAGGCTTTCACTTCATTTTCTCTGTTGTCCTTGCGCTCCCAAGGGGCTTATTGTTCCTCGTGCTTTTTGACAGCATGAAGGCCTATGTAAACACCCTCTGAAAAGAGAAAGCTTCACCAGATACTGCCATTTGGGTTTGTTTTCCTCTGTCAGAAGGAAGATAAATATTCCTACCTGATTCACAGCTGAGCTTGTTGCAAGTATATTTTTAGCAACCAACCAGCTCTTCTGATAGAAGGAATGAAACACAAATGATTACATGCAATTATATATAGAATAGCAGCATTTTTTTCTTTCAGTGAGTGGCCAAGGAGTTCTGAACCCCGGACACCCCCCACCGAAGATGTAGCTCCTGCACTCAGGAACTTGCAGTCTTCATCCATCGTAGCAGATGATATGTTTGTAATTTGAAATACATGTATACAGTCAAACATGAGTATTGTTTTTTTAACTTCTCTAAATAAAATGAGGTTTCTTGAAGTCTTTTAGTTTGAGGCTGTTCGCATGTCGGTGCCTCTTAAAAGAGGCATTTCCATTCAGTTGTGGGTCCCAGCTCTTTTCTAGAGTGCTTTTCTGCCATGCCAAGTCTTGATCGTAAGTCATGAAGCTTACCGAGTAATATTCATCAAATAACATAATCAAATTTCATGCAACTTATTTCATCTGGCATTTTTTCATCCTGAGTTATACAACAGGGCAGGTCATCTATATTATTCCCTGAATAATGCAGACAAAAACGCTGGTGACTTTTGCAACAAAATAGTCACTGAACACTTTTCAATGTCCTGCCCCGTTCAACGCGAATGATGAAAGCATTTGGAGAGAGACAAACAGCAGACCGCTTTCTGGCCTAGGATGCTGTGTTTTGTTTCACACGCAGTGAATGCGAACACCCACAGATCACCACCTAGATAAAAGTGCTGTTATTTTTACCTGTTTTAAAAATAACAACAATAACAACAACAGAACATTGCCATTTTATCCAGGGTGAGAATGAATCAGACTTCTGCACTATTTTTTCCCCCTCTTCAGCTGCCAATTGAATAGTCTGTTTTTAGAGTTGCCAGAGTCAAAAGCCCGAGATGCTGAAGGACAACTCCTGGGGTAACTATTATTCTTTCTCCGTCTCTTGCTCACAGAGAGCCAGAAGAATAAATCTGGATCACGCCATCAGTGTTTTTCCTGCATCTCTACGCTGCTCCATGTACTTTGTTTGCAGAGTAAGTCAAGACACTGAATGGTTAAGCTAGAGAAAATACTTGCAGATATACTGCCTGTGATTCTGTCAAATTTTATCAGCTTAAGCAGAATTGGACCTGCTCATTATCTGGATGGAAGACTCCCGAGGACAAGCTCTGTACCACACTGTGATTTGAGAAATGGAGTGGATGGAATACGCTGACTTTGGGGTAAGGATTAATCCAACACCATGGGGCTGGACGGAGAGAGCTCAGCTGCCAGACGCAGCCGAGCATATCACTGTTTCCAGGGCTGCTTCCTCCCTCTGCTCGCGAAGGTGCCTCACACTTGAGTCTCTGTGAGCTGAACAGAGACAGCAGAGGGAAAGAGGGGGTGAGGGCCAAAACTGCTGCGAGCATGCAGCATCCATACGGGAACTCATGCTCACATTCTCTCTGGACCCCAAAGCCTTGCCTTCTTCCCACCACAGCAGCCTGTCGATTCTAGCTTGTACCTCGTGAATGAGCTATTTTGGTACAAAATGTGGGTTTGAATCCTCTCTGAAAAAGAGGAGAACCAAAGCCAAACCTAGCAACGCCCCATAAGTGCTTCAGCCATTATGCAAAGGCTAAATTTTTCAGGGAGAGGAACTGCTGCTGAACTCAATACTGCTGTTAAAAGCTAAACGCGTTCATCTTGTTCCTGCCAGGTTTTCCTCTGCCCAACTCAGAAACTTTTTCCTTCCTCTCTCTCTGTACGTCCTGGATATCAATTGATCCCTTAAAGCTGTAAGTAGACGACTTATTTTTCCATGCCCCAAACTGTGGGGTTAATAATTTAAAGAGGACGGCAGTTTAGCTGCTGATAGAGAACTGGCAAAATAGACCTGGTGGCGGCTGCTCAAATATTTATATTACAGTGGTACCAGAAATTTAGCTCGAGATAAGACCTCAGTACACCCAAGGCTGTACGCGCACGTAGCACCTATCCCTAATGGATCACAGGGAACACGCAGAGAGACTCAAGATAAAAAAAAGCAGCTTTCAGAACACACGGAGTTCCACCAAACCAGATGCGCCCAACAGCGCTGCACAGCGGTATGCAGCTCAGCACGCAGCTGGGCACAGCTGGCGGAGCGGGCTGTGGGCTGCCTTCAGGCAGTTTGCCAGCTGCCTGCACAGCAGCCCTGTGGATGGGTGTGTACGACAGCTCTCCATCAGAGAGTCATACAGTCAGTGCAGCCAAGGAAATTAGGACCCAGACCCTCAAAAGTATTCAGGTGTACAGCTCCTACTATGTGCCCCCATAACCTAAGAGGACGGGGCCTACACAACTTGCTCAGCATCATACGGGATGTATACAGGAGTCCAGACTTAACACCGGTTGGCCCAAATTTAGAAAGCGGAGCCTCCTTCTTAGACAATACACTATAAATGCACCAAAGACAAGGAGACAAAATGGCTCAGACCAAAAGTCCACCCAGCCCGCCGTCCTCCTGTCTCCACAGCAGCCAAGAACACATAAGCAGAGAAAGGAACAGGGAGAGGCAATCTCGTGTGGTGTCTCCACCTGTACCCTCCCAGCCTCTACCACTTGCTGCTCAGGGACTTCACGTCAGAGGCAGCTACTCCTTATTCAGCAGCCTTCTGCAGGCTTCTCTCTGATGAACTTGTTTCCCCTTGAGCCCAGGTAAACTTTTAACTCCACAGCATTCTCCTCCCGCAAGGAGATCCACATCCTGCTTACACACCAACTGAACGAAGGTCCTAAAGAAAGATAGTGGTGTATCACAACAGCTCTGGATCTCTCCTGAGAAGACACTGTGAGATGAACTAAACAGTTGCATACGCTGCATTGCACTTCACAGAATTCCAACTTGTGAGGTCCTGTTGGGGCAATGTAGCCAGCAGAAAGAGCAGAGAAGCAGAAACAATGGAATTCTGTGGTCCTGTCCAGGTTTCGTTCCACCTGTGTCACTGCGAGGCTTTGGGCAAATCATTTAATCTCCCCATACTGCTGTATTTCCACCAGTAAAACAACAGACACAACCACCTCCTCAAAGAAACAGTGAAATGATTCATTAGTTAACGTTGGTCCAGTGCTTTCAAGAGGCAAATTAGAGCTACTTGCAGGCAGAGCCCTACATTTGCAAAGCACAGGCTTTTCTTTAGGGACATGGAGTCAGCACAGCTCCCGTATGCTCACCTGAAGTTACACACTTACTTAAGTGCTTTCTGCAGGTACTTTCTAATGTCTACAAGATGAGCATCTAAACAGTATCATGAAGATTAGCCGAAAAAGCTGTCAAGAATATGTTTTTATAAGGAACACTCCTTACTATACAAGTAAATGCCAAAATACCGCTTAGAGGCTCCAAGATAAATTTTAACCGGAGAGGGTTTTGAGGATTACCTGTGAACTACTCCTGCCCGGTGAAGATGTTCAACTGCCAGGATAAGCTGCCGGATATATTTGCGCGCTTCATGCTCCTCCAGTCTTTTTTTCTCATAGATCTTGTGCATCAAGTTGCCACCAGGGCACAGCTCCATGACAAGGTAGTAGCTGTTTTCAGTTTCCAGTATATCCAGCAGCTGAGCAATGTTCGGGTGGCGGATCATTTGCTGGATCTGCCCTTCCCGTCGCAGATTCTTGGTGACATAGGTGTCCTTTTTGGCTCTTTTCTTATCAATTACTTTCACTGCCACCTAATGAAAAAACAGAGGAGAAGGGGGTTGTTAGCAGTCACACCGATGATTTATTGCTCTAACCTTGTATAAGCAACCTCAAAAGAAAATAAATAAATAAAACTCAAAAGGATGTCAGTCTCAACTGATACACCATGGTTGCGGGCACAACTGCCCAGATCAGGGAAATAGCTGTTTTTCCAACCCCACTGAAAATTTCTTTCTTTATTCCCTTGCACAATGACAGACAAAAGTTATTGCAAGGAAATAGGTAACAAAGGAGAGGAGACAATCTCATTAACCATACCCAAACACTTTGCACACTAGGCATTTATTTTACTCTAGGGGATCTCCAGAGGTCCCTTCCAACCTTGACCATTCTGTGATTCTGTGTGATTTTCCCAGAAAGTCTTCAGGCTGGCGTTTACAAGTTTTAAGTGTCATTTTTGGCTTTTCCTGGCTTTCCATACACAACTTGAGATTATATGCTTCCATGACAAGTTTCTTAAACTATAGCAAAGTGTTAGTTTTGCATGATTAGAAAGAATAAAAACATGCTATGAAAAACAAAATAATTTTGGTACCACTCTCCTGCCACATTTCTTTTTCCTTTTTTAAAACGCACATGAAAGATGATCCCCTTGTGACTTCTAGAACCAAGCAACTCTGCAAAACCCAAGAAGGCAAAACTTTTCTTTTTTTTTTTTTTTTTAATGCAAGTTCTCAGTGGCACACCTGCTCACAGCTGTCCAAGTCAACTGGAGCCCACCATGAAAGTACATAATAAAGCTAAGGAGACTCTGTACCACAATCTATGACACAGCACGTGCTAGTGCCTATCCAAGGGCTCTCCTGCTCATTGCTAGTGCAGAACGCCACTTGAGAACAAAAGGATGGGACTGGCTAGGATGTCGCTCTTTTCCATGCTTAAAGAATCTGGTTCCTTTTATTCTTTTAATGGATTCACTAAATAGTTGCAATAAGAGTATCTGCCTTTTTCTGCCTCAGATTTATAGACACTTATTTATTTATTGAGGATTCTTATTTAGACTGGGTGCTGCCGACTTCCAGGTCATTTGCGCCAGACAAAGATTTAACAGCTTGTGCCAGCTGAGCAACAAAAGCCACCGCGAAATCCTCCCTCCCGGCTCCTCCTCTCCTCAGAGCTCTGCCACAAAGGCACTCCTTCACCACACACACCCAGACCCCATAGATCGCCCATCGCCGCCCAAGTGACAGCTGCTTGTTTGTCAGGATGAAGCAGGGGGAGGCGGGGAACCACGGTGCTTGGTATTCCTCCCTGACACTGAATTTCACATGATGTGAAAGTCTCGTTTGCATGGGTACAGGTCCAACAAAACACACAGAAAATGCCACAATCCCTCTGCTTCCCGAGATGGAGGCACAAAGATGCTGCACCCGCATCTTTGCTGTCTGCCTTGATTTGGTCTTGGAGGATCTTGAGGTACTGGAGGACGCTGAGGTGCTGGAGCATGTTCAGAGAAGGGCAACAAAGCTGGTGAAGGGTCTAGAGTCTTATGGAGTCTTATGAGGAGCAGCTGAAGGAACTGGGGTTGTTTAGCCTGGAGAAAAGGAGGCTCAGGGGAGACCTTACCACTTTCTGCAACTGCCTGAAAGGAGGTTGTAGCGTGGTGGGGGTCGGTCTCGTCTCCCAAGTAACAAGCGATAGGACAAGAGGAAATGGCCTCAAGTTTCACCAGGTTAGGTTTAGATTGGATATTAAGAAAAATTTCTTCACTGAAAGGGTTGTCAAGCATTGGAACAGGCTGCCCAGGGAAGGGGTTGAGTCACCATCCCTGGAGGTATTTAAAAGACGGGTAGATGTGGTGCTGAGGGACATGGTTTAATGGTGGGCTTGGCAGTGCTAGGTTAACAGTCGGACTTGATGATCTTAAAGGTCTCTTCCAACCAAAACAATGCTATGATTCTATGACCTCCCGCGTTACCTTAGTCCTACAACGAGAAGGAATAACAAATGTGGAGAAAACCTCAGAGTTTTATTTACTCCAGCTTTAACACCCAGACAACAGCACAAGCCTAAGAGGCTTCCCTCCATCTCCAGCTCACACAACATCCCCCCTTACGGCTGATGAACTAACTATTCGCAGCAAACTCACTTTCAACCACAGCCAATGACATCGTTACTGGGGGCTAGCGGGCTCTGGCAACAGGGAGACAAAGTTATTCAAAGCATACCTGGCTGCCTTCCTAGCTTGAGAAAGTGCCAAGCACACATCAAGCACATGACAGCTCCCAGCGTGCCTAACCTTACCTTTATTTTTTCTGCAAGCAAAGGAAAGGTTAAATTAGCGAACATTTTGGTTTTCCTTTAGAGAACAAAAGCCACAAAAAAATATGGTCTGGAAATATGACAATAAAAATAGATCCAGACCCTTTGACACGAACACCTTGAATCAAAGTCAAGTTTCACCAGCAGAGGAATTGAAGAATAAAACTACAGGAGTTGGGGCTTCATAGCCTGTCTTAAGGGCCAGAAGTCAGGATCACTAAGCACGTTATTAGCTGGATACGTTTCTGCTGCTAAAAGATCATTCTATCATTCTGATGAAATACCCTTGATAAAGAGATAAGGCTGAACACCACACATGACACAGCTGCTTGGGTGAAGCCCAGAGCAGCATCAGGACCATAAACGCCTGGAAGCTACATTCCTGACTAGTCACATTAAAGAAAGATCATTTAGTCGTAAGATAAAACAACAGGCAAATCAGAGCTTAACTTCACCATTTTTGAAAGCCTCAGGTGATTCACCAAGGAAACAGCCTTAAATTAGAACGTTCTTCCATCTAATGAAACAGGACCAAGAACACAGAGGCTTGCATGGATTATTTAGACAGCAAACCACAGAAGTTATTCTGGTGAGGACAAATTCAGGGGTTACAGAAACTTGAGATGCCAGTTTGTTTGCTGGCAACACAACACAATCTCTGCAAAAGTTTAAAAAAAACCCAGATGATATTTTCCACAGTTGCAGGATCCAAAGCATGCAGCATTAACAGTATGGAACAGAGTAATCTGTTATCCATATCAGTAAGTCATCCCCAATTCATTGACCTAAAAAAAAAAAGCACATTACTAAATGCAGGCATGTCTGCTGCCCAGGCTGAGCGCGGCTGTGGGGAGCAGGGGCAACCACCTGAACCCAGGAGACAGAGCCAACTATGTGACTACCGGACACTTTTTCCACTCTCACAAAAAATTAGCTTTCTGTGCCTTAAGGACAGATTTTCTCCTCAATTTTGACAGATAGTTGGTCAGGCACCCCATCTAACCCAGCAGACAAGCAAAGTCCACTTTCAGACCCACCCTTGACTCCGAGCTACCTTTCCCCCTTCAATGCCCTTTGCATCAGGTCCAAGAGATCCACCAGCAGAGCTGACCAAGCTGACAAAGATGGAAACAACAGTTTTGCTTCAGCAACAGCTTTGCATAGGAGAAAGAGAAGAGTAAAACACCAGGTAAGACTATGGGAGTCTTGCGTCTGCACGGGAGATGGGCAGGATACTAGCTTCAGTGCGGTATTGCCTGATCCTGGGACACACACGTATGGGACCTTGCCTCCTCCCCTAGACCCGTGCTGCAACCCAGAAACCTCTCAGACAGGTGCCTCCCCTCTCCGTCTCAGGGATTATTCAAAGGCCAGGGTCTTTAAAGAAACCTCTATATATCTAAAGAAAAGGAATTGTCGTTGACCCAAACACACAAGCAGCCTACCAACTTTCATATGGATGTTCTCCATAGTAACTTCCAGCTTTTGTTTCTCTCTGTTCCTGCTGGGTGTTCTTTCTTATTACTCCTCTCACTTATTGTTCTGGTTCGAGGTAAAACAGGACCAATTTTGTTCAGTAACTTTGCTCCTTAGCTGGGCCTCTTCTAACTACTGAAATTGACAGCGTATTGTGCGGACACTGTTCGCGCTCTCAGAGTGATAAGACCGATGTTTATAGTTGATGCCTGGGCATGGTAAGCAGAGAGGCTCTGGCTTACACTTACTGCTATAACTCCCAGGGCCAGATAACTTTGTTACTTGCCCCGTTGGAGGGTCAGAAGTGGAAAAGTGCAGTGGAGTCCCACCTGCGGGGAGGAGCGGATAGGACAGGTGACCCAAAACTGACCAACAGAGTATTCCACCCCATCTGTCAGCACTCTCAAGCAGAGCTCCTGCGGGGTTTATTTGCTCATTTGGGTCTCCTGGATTGTCTTCTGATTTACCATTTTCTCTGAAGCATACGGAGGAAATCTAGGGATCAAACTCTGCACTCAGTTACTCCAGGGTTGACTTAGCTCAATATCCCCGATTTTGAGTGCATCCAGAGTTAGACTAAGGTAAGTGAAGACTGAATGTGCCCTGACGCATTTAATATACACAGCCTCCCGTACGGTGTGTATGCGTGTGCATACACCTGAAAATTTCATTCATGCAGAAGGAAAAAGCATTCAGTAGAGAAAATACTGTAGATGTTAGATAACCATAAAATAAACAGGTTCGAGCTTTCATAACCTACTCAAGACACGTCAATTATTCAGTTTTGCTCTACTAAGTTTCAAGTAGAGGCTCTTTGCCTCTGCACCGTGCTTACCTCCTGACTTGAACTCTTGACCAATATTGGCACAGAGATAAAAAATAAATGATAAAGCAAGTAATTACTCTGAATATGTAGGAACAGTAGCTCTTGACATTCAACACTTTGCTTTTGGCTAAACCTTTGCTGTGTAAATAAATAAATGGTTTAGGTTATTCTGTGTTATGAGATACAAAGATGAGTAATAGCCCATATTTTTGGTTCCCGAGTCCTAGAATTACACTGTTGGAATGAATTACTTTCCTGAAGTTTATGGTGTGACACATCATATGAGCAATTGCTGCTTCTCTTGATCGTCGCACTAAAATAGTTCAGGTTGGGCTAAACCGTAGTGGAGCGGAGGTGAGGGGGAAGTGCAAGCACCACTCTTCTCCGCAGATCCTTGGAGGAGACGGTGACATTGCTTACAGAATCAAGCAGCTAAAAAGCCATCAGCAAATACAGGCACGTGTCATCACCCAAACAAAGGCACGCGTTTGACACACAGGGGCGGAGGATTTTTGCCAGCTAGTGTTTTAGGAGGGTTTGCGAATCTGCAAGAGAGAGGCGGGGGGGACGGGGGGTGGAGCTGACTGGCACCAAACTGCACAAAAACAGTCACAGCAAGGCCCTGAGAAAAAGCAAGAAGAGATAGTTTAAAGGACCAAACGTTGGCTGGAGAAATCTGGGAGCCAGGGCTTAGGTCGCTAGATCACTGCCGTATCCAGAGAAAACACATTTTGTATGCTCTTTGTAAACAGTCACGCCTTGACATATAAAACTGTGAAAAAGCGCGGGGGGGGGGGGGGGGGGGGGGGGGTGGCTCACACACATCCTATGCCCCAGCACAGCATCCATAAGTCCATGCCAGAGGCAGATTTTGCAGTGGGCAGCTCGCCAGACCTGCACCCCAACAGCATGCCGAGCCCACGGAGCCGGTGACGGGTCTGCTGCACCCGGCGGGAGGAACCTCCAGGTGCTCAGTGGGCAGAAGTCAAAGTCATCTTCTCCCCTTCCCCTTCTGCTGGCTATTTATAACCCCGACAGTGACATTTGGAAAAATCACAGATCAAGAAGTAGTGCTTCTGTTAGCGAGGGAAAGATGTTTGCTTACCCAGCAGACATGCAAAGGTCTATTCAGATCACTGCCTGACTGCTCTGCAGCAGTGTCGTTTCATCAGAGTGTGGCTCAGTCTTACTAAGACTTTTTTTTTTTTTTTCTTCAGACCAACCCTCCATAAATACTCCTCGGTGCTGGAAACCTGCTTTGAATACTCGTATTTTTCAACTTCTGTTGTGCTTCGATAAGAAATCCAAGGCATTGTATGCCTGCAGTGTACTGCTGATGGGAAACCAAATGTTGGATACCAGGATGAAGGCGAACACAAAAACATAATAGTCGGGGGGAGGGCAAATCCAAGCCTGCTGTAGAACCTATTTTCAACTGCATACAACATTGACGGAAGGCAATGAGGTTTCTGGGTTTTTTTGGTTGTTTCCCCTTTCCCCAAGCTGCAAAGAGCTTTATTCAAGCCACAGTTTTACACATCTGTCCCTCTACCTAGCTTTCCCTGGTGAATCTCAAACTTTGACCAGTTAAGATGCATCACGATTCCTCCTGGATAAAAAACAAGTAACAACCACATGACCAGCAGTGACTTCAGCCACACGGTACAGTAGCACTCAGGGAACTCAGGTCCAAGTTCAGCCTCGGCTTTCTTCCTTGCCAGCTCGGATATCTTTGCACAGGCTGTCTCTTGGCAGAAGGATGCACCTCAATGGCAGCAAGCCCTCCTGTTTGCCAGAAAACGGGTTTTCTCAATGGCCTGTTTGCCGAGTCAAAGTCAAGAGGTCTTGAACAACATTCACGTCAGATGCCTGCAACAACATCTATAAGAACAGCTTCATAGCAATGGCCCCGGCTGGCAAATATTGTTATAACATGTTTAACTCTACAGAGAACAGGAGATTGCACGTGACCTTGCAAAATCAGGGTATGGCATTTTGAGGACTTTTTAAGAGTTTTCCCCACTTACCCAACCACTTGAATTGTTTCCTTCTGCAAATTCTCTCATAACTTTAAATAAGGGGAAGGCAGTTCCTGCAGACCGCTGCCAAAGGGAGCTCCAGCTGAATTGAGAGGAAACTGGTTTGAATAAGAATCCAGCAAGCGCTGTGGGATTTGGCCAGGAGACCAACACAGCACAAGAGAAGCAACTTCAACTACTGGAGGGACAATCCCCCTGCCTTTTTTTCTTTTTTTTTTCTTTTTTTTCCCTTCTTCTTTTTCTCCCGCCCCCCCCCCCCCCCCCCCCTTTTTTTTGCCAGAGCCTACTTCTGGCAGACCTGCTGAAGATGATGCCAAGCCAGGCAGCAGCGCTGACTCTCAGCACTGCCCTGGGCCATGGCAGGCCTGGTGCACCCACCCTGACTATTCAAGATGAAGATCAGAGACACAGTCTACAGGGTGCGGCTGAGGGGACAGTCAACGGGAAGGCCTGAGACCTGGTCTTCTGCACCTAAACCCACAAACCTTTATTGTCTGGTTTAAGCTTAGGCAGGAGAATGAGACAAAGAGCCAGACCATGTAGATATTTTACAGCCATCGTCAGTGCAAGCCCATCTCCAGCTCTTTTTTGAAGTGCCCAAGAAGGCTCATACAATGAATTCATATTCTTTTCTTCCTTCCTTTCAGTGATAGCTGTCTGGCATCACTTGCAGCTTGCTTTGTATTTTACCACTGTTCCCACCACAAAAATCCGAGCTTAGTTTTCAAAACCGGCTGGTGATTTTGGGTGGCCAATTCAAATCATATTAAACAGACCTAGCTTTGAAGCCTGCACAATTGTCAGCACAGTCCTGAAAGCAATCCCTTCAAGGGTATCTCAATTTGGGCAACCAACCAGCCAGGCACATAACAAGTTGCTTCTCACAACTGAATCCAAGGATTAGAAAATGCCAGCTTCATTCACTGGGTAGCATTTACTCTTTCTTTTAGCTGTTACAGCTTAGCAAATTTTGCCATACAGCAAAGGAATATTTTTTTTTTATATATATATAGCAACTTTGAATATCTTAAGAAATGAAGCATGAAAGAAAAGGATCATCCAACTAAAAGCATACCAGAAATCACTAAACTGTACACCTGCAGAAAGGACCACGCATGTCCCACTCAGGACAGAGAGAAATCACAGCTCTTCCGTGAGGACTGTTGGACATGGATGAGTCAAGACACCATCACAGAAACACAAATTAACTTCCACCATGGGACTGAACACAATGAAACTGTAAGAAAAGTAACATGCATGATGTTAGGCGTTTGCCAAATTACCTTGTGGCCCGTACCACCCAATTCAGAGAAACTGTCTGAATAGGCTCCCAGGGTGGCATTTTTGCTGGGACTCCCTTCGGCTATCCTCCTTGGCTTCCCAGTTCCCTAACAAATGTTAGCATCCTATTCACCTTTCGAGAACTGCTTTCAAAGAAAAACCGCAGAGCACTTCTGAGAGTATCACAAGAAGGTAACCGCTTGCTAACCATTCTGCTTACAGCTTTGCCATTCACCTCAAGGAAGGCAGCAATTGTCCAAACCCAATGCAATGTCTAAAGGCAGACTCTTCCACAAGAATGAGGCTTGTCCTAAGGCCTAGAAAATGGCCATCTGATACCTTTTATATTTGCCTCGTATGCTTGCTGCAAACGGGGTAGGGGGGATAGAGGTCGAGTTAAACATGTGCTTGCATGTGCACGTATATGCACTGTGAAAAGACTGCTCAGTCACTATACAGTTAGAGACACATCGAGGTTTTATGTTAAACAAGCAGTATCATCTCTTTGCTTCACACTTGAGTGGCGTATGTTCGGTCTTTGGTAGTTTTTGTATCTGCTCTTTGTAGGACAGCCAAAGATACAGTTTTTCTTTTGTATTTGCTCTGACATTAGTAAAATCAGCCATCAAAAAAAGGTAGAGAGGAGTCACTTTGTTAAAGTACTTGCTTTTCTTCTGAGTCTCTGACAGCACAAGCCAAGAGTTTTGAGCTCAGCCACACATAAAACCAGCTGCTGTAGAGACGAGTACAGGATAAATGTCTCAGTAGGCAGGAGGCCACTCTCTCTGTTGACAGACTAGACACAGTCAGGAAAGCTTGAAATCAGCCCCCGAAGAACTAGAAACTCTTCTAAATGAGAAAGTAGCTCTGAGTATGCTCACTCAAGTACTTCAGATTCAAGGTAGCTTGAATGAAAAGAATCAAATCGCCAGGGGATGAAAAGGAAATCTTACCATTACCTACAACCCAAAGACGACAGCATCCAGCAATGCAGAAAAGGATTCAGGAGTACTTTAGATAAGCAAATGAACTTAAGCCCTCTTGATGCCACAGCCAACTTAAACATAATCCCTCAAAGCATAAGCAGGATGTATTTGTTAAAGTAAGAAAAGGTATTAATTACACCTGTCCAAGGCACTGGGGACTATTATTAGATTACTGTATCCAGTTCTGGTGCCAGCAATTAAAAAAATGATGTTAAAAATTTGGAAAGAGTTCTAAAAAGAGCTTCAGGAACAATCTCAGGTCCAAGAACTGTTTGTCGTAGTAACTGACTGAAGCGCAAAATATTTCATTAGGAGAATGTTAAGCACCGACTTGATGATTTGCTGCAAGTGCTTACACGAGGAGGAGATCTCTGATAACAGAAAGCCCTTTAATCTAATAAAATAAAAATTAACTTCCCAAAAGGTAAATTGGGCAAACTCAGGCTATAAACACGATCCATGTTTTTTTGGTGCAGTGAAGTAATGCTAGAAACATCTTGTCTTACAGAGATGAATGCAGATCTTGAATTTTTTCCTCCCTCTCTTAAAAGTATGCAACAGCTCAACAAAATATTGATACAGATACTCCTGAAGAGAATACTGGGGCTCGCCTTCTATAGAAAGCCAGGCTGGATGATTGCTGTGATCCCTTTGGGCTTCAGTGCCTGCACATATGCGAAGAGTCTCTGGTCCCTGCAGAGAGCGGCGGGGGACAAGGCACAGTACACAGGAGGATGGGGGTTGACCTAGGCAAGACGCTCTGGGAGCCGTCAGCAGTCACATCAAGGGATGTAAATTTTGCAAGCCCTCCCTGACATCCTTGCTGGAGCTCCCCAGTGCAGAAGACGTGAAGTGTCACGAGGAGTCATGCAAATATTGATGCTGCTGCAGACAGCCCAACTCACCCACGCCTCTGCTGCCAACTGTATCGGCACAGTCAAATTAGCGTTTCCACAGGGAGACAGAGTTTTCATGTGTGGAGGCACTGGTGTCTGTAAGGACATACTACGGGGTTGCTCCCGCTATGCTAAGAGCAAGGGAAGACCACATGAAGGCTTTAAGATGGTCAATATTGCCAGGCTGTATGCACGGACTTCTCAGGGCTTCCTCACGCTCTACCTTAGTGCCCTTCCGCACTTCTAATGCTGCGGCATTACCCATACTTCTGCAGTTCTTCCTCCCCTTTTTCTCTTACTTCAGTCGGGAAGGAAGGAAACAGAGCGGAGGTAATTGCTGATTTAACACACAACTAATGCGTTGTCCGATGTGGTCCATTTCTATAGGGCGGCTCAGCTTCACTGGAGGAGAGCCGTTCTCAGCAGTATTTCTCTTCAACATGCTTTGTACTTCATATCGTATTTATGGGTAACTTCATGCCATTCTTCACAGGCAACTATTATAATCCTTTGCTGGACATGCTTCTGCTCTGCTGTTTCCATAAAGCCAGCTGGCCCCTTCCCTCTCATCTTCTGCTTCACTCCCTTTTCAAACAGCTGAAAACCAGACATATTCTTATCTGCCAGCGTCTCTGCCACCTGAAATGGCCAGACCTTTATAGCACAGTGACCAGCAGGAGATGGTTTTGAGGCAAGGCGGTGCTGCAATTCTGCCCCTACCCAGCCACTCTGAAAAGACACCCCCACGAATTACATTTTTTCTTGCTGCTATACGTCCAAAGCAGCAGAATTTGTACAACCCACAGGTGCCACCAGGTCAGAGCACAGTGCGGGAAGCTGGGAAGGAGGAACCTGTGCGGCTACAGCACAGCCCCATCCACGGGAAGGAACGCGTGGCTTGTCTTGAGTGGGTCACGGAGGGGGATCTGTCTTGCCTCTGGCAGAAAGAAATCCATTCCAGTGACCTTCCAGTGCTCTCTTGGTCAACTAATTAATGGGGTTGCCATAACTGTATCCCCCGAGGGAAAGGAGCACATTTTTACCTCCCTGGCCTCTAAACATATCTACACAAGTCAAGAGAGATTACGTAGAGACTGATGGAAGCAGTGGCGGCAGAAAGCCAGGCGCAGAGATACATAAGGAGGCACTAAAGAGGTTCCGAAAGAAATCCTTACGAGCTTGTCAAAACCAGTCTCTCAGCCAGAGACGTCCCGGGCAAGGAGAAAGTGTGTCTCTGAATGCCTGGGACAGATGGGCTTGCCTTGCCATTTGCCAAGTATCAGTTCCCAAATATTAGCTGTTTTTCAGAAAAGGGCTTTTCGACTCCCCCGGTCCTAAGGTACGACTGACATGCGGAATCACCACCCACCACTTAACATGGAAACTCTTTGAAATCGAGGTACGATCAGCTCACAGGAAAGACATTTTTCAGGGCCTGCCACACAAGCGCACGGGCAGCCTGACGTGCGGTCAACTGTGGCAGACGGAAAACCTGATCAGACCAGCGAGGTCCTCACTTCACATCGACGGAAGTCGATGGCTACTCACAACCCCTCCTGGAGGAGGCCAGAGTGACAACTGCTAGAAGACAGAGGTCCTCTCCACCCAGACGTGGTGCTAAGAGGCTGTCAGGACAAGGAGCAGCCACCAGAACTGAGGCATGGCAAGGTACAGTTGATGCCTCGGTCACAAGCGAACCGTATCCCATCCAGCTGTTTCTGATAAACCATCACTTGCCTTCCTAATGCTGGAAACGTCTTCTGTCACAGTGAGATGGATGAAGATCTCAGGTTACATGTGGGGAAGCAAAAGCAAAGAAGCGATACCAAATGACATTCTTCCAACACTGTTCCCTACAGGAGAAACCTGGCGGCTCACGCCGCTTCCCATTTTCCTGATCACGGACTCGTAATGTGTTTCATATTAAATAGTCCCCGTTTCACATTTTAGTGATCAAATGCATAACCAGACTTATGGAAGACTAAGTGTCCCTGATTTAAAGCACTTTAATACCAATATAGCTTTATGGCTTTAAGGAGGAAAAAGAAACCAAACAAAAACCCAAGAGCCACTGCTTTTGAGGCCCAGGTAATACCCTCTTTTCTAGTGATTTAAAACACAGTAGATAAAACATTGACAACTGTTGGAAGCCAAGAAAAAGGTGTCTCCAATAAAGTTTTTATATGTAAATAATATGTTCTCTCCCTTAGCTCTGTGGACATTATTCACAGAAAATAAATTTATTCTCTGAAAAAAATGTTTCCATGACAATCTTCCACAACAGGCAGAGAGCAAAGGAACTTTAATATATATAACTTAGCTTTTTTTAGTTCTCTTTGTTGCAATGATTTTTCTCTTAGCACTAGTACCGCTGATCTTGTGCTGCAAACGAGAAGAGCCCTCTTGGGCCTCGCGTTAAAGGTGCTGGACCTAGAGCTCAGCAGTGCAATAGCAGAGCAAAACACTGACAGAAAAGGAAACTTCAGTCAGGGCAGCACCAGCTTTCTGTTCATTTTTTGCAGGTGGTCTCCCTGGGGGGCCACGGTAACTCCTCCCAGACACTTTCCATGAGGATGAGTGCCCAGTGATAGGACTAGAGGTAACGGGCACAAACTGGAGCACAGGAAGTTCCATCTTAACATGAGGAGGAACTTCTTTACTCTGAGGGTGGCAGAGCCTGCCCAGAGAGGTGGTGGAGTCTCCCACACTGGAGACATTCAAAACCCGCCTGGACACCGTCCTGTGCAACTGCTGTAGGTGTCCCTGCTGTGGCAGGGGGGTTGGACTTAGATGATCTTCAGAGGTCCCTTCCAACCCAGATGATACTGTGATACTGTGATGAGGTTTGATCCTGCTCCCTGCAAGCGCTGATCCTAGACGCCGATCAACACACTGGTTTTGCAGGGATTCACCTTATCAGCTTAGAAACAGGTACCTCCGCCCTCGCGTGGGCCCCAGAGCTGTGCTTGGGGTGGTGGCCTCTCTTTTCCTCCAGTAAAGCTTACTGGAAAAACCTACCCAGTTCTCTTCATCAGCACAACCTCCATCAGCCCCACTGAAGACACCAGCACTACTCGATTCATACCCTCCAGGACATCAGCCACCAGAAAACTCACAGGGGAAGTACAGCAGAAGCAGCTTCACAGAGCCACAAAATGGGGAGGTTCGGGTTTTTGGCTCCTCAGCCTATCTAAAAATAACAGCTAAGCCAATCTGGAGCTGAAGTAATGCAAAGTGTGGCTACATGGCAAGCAGAAGAGTACTCAAGATGGTCTGAATCTAAGCCAGCACTGGTTTGCTTTTTGGTTCAGTTGTAATCCATGCTGCTAGGTGGGCACCAACGCAGCAATCCACCTAATTATTCTTCTGACTGATATCTACCCAATCATTGGCTTCAGACAGTTTAAATGCTTCTCCGTAACCTTGAAGAGTAGCGTAGTCAGCATGTAAACTCTCAGCTCATTTTATATTATTGTCCATACAACACAACAGCTTGTGTTTTACACAGACTATCACAATTCAGTCGCCAGAAGATCTGTCATACCACCTCACAACCGCTTTTCTTCTGGGGTTATACCCTTGTGAAGAGTAAGTGCTGCTCATTAACAACCTCCATGTTCCTGACTACAGGCAAGCAAGTAACTTACGAGGGCAGAGGGGCAAAAATGCCTAATGCGTTACATGCGCTGAAACGCATGAAGCTACGGTAGCATTCTCCAGCTCATTGGTATAAAAGGAGGTACGGCAAACTGCAAGATGTGGAAAGCAAGACATGCTTTAATTACCAAGACATTTATAGGTAACACATGCCTACAAAAACAGGCACACAGCTTTACGCATCATTAAATATGTTAAAAATACATAACTTGCAAGAACAAATACAAGGATCCAGATGTGAGCGTCGCATAGGAACTACACCTGGTGTGAATTCAACCTAAACACTCGGCTTCCCTCAATCCTGCATATGCCACTAAAATTACAACAGTCTATACGAAAAGCAGCACATTGCTGACACGCACTGTTAGTGACATCCTCAAAACTGCTGAATGTAAACTTGAAAGCAGATTATCTCAAGAGGATAAGCAACTGCCACATGTGCATGAATCCAGCTCATTGCAGAGCAAGTTGCAAGCTACAGCTGAAAAATATTAAAGCAATCTTCCTGGAAGACAGACTGCACTAATGAACAGGCTCTCTCGCCTATTAAAGCCTCTTCCCACTTACGCCAAGTATGCAATATAGAAAAGGGTTAGAGGGAAGAGTGTGGCTTTATAACAAGTGCCTGATGCAACTGGTTATTCTCCAGATGAACAAACTGTTAGCAGGTGATCATATAGCAAACTGAGCAGGTAGGTGCAGATGAGCAGTTTGGCATGTATTCTCCCTTAGGCTCAAATTCTTGCATGCTCCGTAACATGCATCAGGGAACACTGTGCTACCACAGCGACCTATCTTCTGCTCCTGCTTCCAGCCAAGTCCATGCTGATGCCATTGCAACCATGACACTGTCCTTCAAATAACTTTTCTGAAGTATCGTATGTTAACAAAACCATATGTTTAGTAGCTTCAATATGAGTTATGCATCTGCACACACACACAAACCTCTGTGAAAAGAGTAGTGTCAAAGCTGTGAAAGCAAACACATAAAAGCAAGGAAATGTCAAAATTCAGGCTGCAGAAACACCCTCATTTCACTCCCTTGGTGCATATAATTAAGAGCAGCATATCATCCAGGTGCAACAGTTGGCAGCTGTTAAAAAAAAGTGAACATCATCCTGGGAGAAGGCCACCGAGCCGATTTCCAGTAAGTACTTTTCAAAACAAGCTCTTTTTTTGATAGAGATAAAATTTAAAAGTATGTAGACAAACAGGTAAGAAGAGAACTACTAATTAAATACTTACAGTGAGAGAACAAACACATCTAGGAAACTGATATACAAGTATCACTGGAGGAAGAACGTAAAATGACAGATCAAATTTCAAATTAAGATCCTGTGGCTTTACCCTCTGAGCCACTGAAATCAATAAAGACATTCCAAGTTCCACAGTTTTACCTACAACTCACGATATTCGGGGGAGAAAAAGGAAAGGGTTGAGCTGAAAGACCAGTGATCACCTTAGAAACTCCACTTTTTTTTTTTGCAATGAAGTAACTTCCCGGCCTATTTGGTTGGCAAGGTGGTTTGAAAGTGAAAGCGACCCCCACACACACACTCATGGCCCCCAAAACTCAGAAACCAGACAAAGGTAAAGATCCTAGAACTATACATGAGTATATACCAAATTTCCCAGGTTTTAAGCCAGTACTACTACTTCGGCAACCCTGGATACGGACAAGGTTGACAATGGCAAGTCCCAGGGCAGAACCCCTCAATGGGAAGCCCCCACCAGCGTTGGTTTCCCCAATGAAGAGCAGCGATGTTGCAGCAGGAGGCACGGTTACCGAGCGCATTAAGAGGGCAAGATCTCACCTGCCAACACACTCAAAGGCCTTTGGCTACCAAGTCTCCATTCCCTGAAATCTATGGTGGAAGGCACAGGAGAACTATGAATTTACTCAAGGCAAAATTAACGCTGTGACACGTGAAAGTGTATACAGCATCGTAGCATCTGCTGTTGTCTGCTGGAATCACTTCTGTCCATATTTCTCTGCGTCCACCTGCCTATGTTCTCTCAAACGGTTGCTAGAAGACAGAAATGGTGTAAAATGAGTCGCTCCAGCCTTTGCTTCGGGTAAGAGGTCCTGACGGGCTCAGATGAGAGCCGCCTCCTCCGTCCCACCCAAAAAGAGGACAGCGGGGTCTGCAGTGGGAAAGGCAGGATGCAGGGTCAGGCACTGATACCACCGCATATGGACTTCTCTATAGTCTCACTTGAATGAATGCTGCTCAAACCGACGGCCCGTGCCTCGTCACGGGAGGCATTTTAGGGGACAGCTGCCTTGGCTGATGTAGGGCAGCCACATAACCCGCACGACCTGCACCTCACACGCACTCCCTGGCAGGCAGCTCCAGCCCCACGTCACCCCACACCTACCAAGAAGGATGGGAGCTGCACCGCTCCCCACCACCACGCTCATCAAAAAGCCCTTCAGAAGGCGAAGGCAGGGCACGAAGTTCGCACAGAAACGTGCCCGCTAGGCCGGCATATAATTTTGGAAACACCTCCCTCCTTCAAGGAGGGACCGCTGGGGAGAAAGAGGTATTTCCAGCTCTCTGCAGGGAGGCTGCTCTGCCCACCTACCTACCCCAGCGCCTCCAGGGTGCCCAAATACACCTCTTCTTTTTAATTTTTTTTTTACCTCTTGAATACAGAAATGCATTCTGAACATGAACTCTTCTGTGAAAAGGCCACTTTTAATATTAATTGCTTAGCCTTCATAGAAGAAACTGGTAAATTGTATTTTTAGCCGCTGCTTCCCACTGTTGCAGAAAGCCACTTGACTTACTGTAACTAAAAATGTACCTTTTTCAAGCTTAACAATAGCGCTAGAGAAAACGATAAACAAATTTGCTGGTGGATGAGAAATCAAATGATTCAATTTGCTTCAAGGACTCTTTTTTGTAGTGCTAAAGATTACATCTAAAAGTAGTTAAATGTGATCTCTGTTCAAGTTCGTTTATGAGAACTTTGCCTCAATATATCATGAATACGTTGTCACTCGGCAACATTATATGGAGTTATTCAGACATGTCGTCGAGGTCCACCCAGTCTAGCTGGTCTACTAAAGAAGCTCCATACCACCCCCACCACAGTGATGGCAACATAATCTCAGCTGTCCAAAAATGCAAAAAAATCATTATCTTGCGGTATCTGCCTTTGCCCGATTCCCGCCGCCCAGCGATTGACCCTTCTGAGCCCCAAGCAGAAGGCTTGAAACAATCTGAGAGTATATACTGTGCGCAGGCTCCCAAAGTTAGCTGAATAACAATACAGCGAACTCAGCAGGGTTTCAGAGCCACAATTTAAAGCTAAATTGGCTTGCTCTTCATAGAGGAACTATGTTTCCTTAGGATTAGCAATAAAGACTGCCTGAGCTGATCTGACAAATCAGCCTTTTACCCAAAAATGTCAGATTATAGGCTGCGATATTTTTATTCAAAAGCAACGGAAAGAATAATCTGTTCAACATTCTCCTGCGCTCAGCTAAAATACACTTAATTGCATCAGGCACTACCAAACATTTTTCAAGCCCAGAAAATAATAACATGCCTGACATTATGGCAACATAAACCGCAAGAAGTACCGTAAAAGATTCGATTTAAAGTCCAACGCTAAAGACGCTCACAGGGAAGGCTTAAAAATCTCACCTTAGCTCACCCTCTCGTGCTTAGGTGCTCGTAGGAGCTGCTGGTTCCCATCCCACACAGGTCACTCAAGACGCATTGTCCATCAAACTGCCCTCGAAGCAGCTGGTAAAGTAACTAGCATTTGGCCCAAAGTACATAACATCTCATGCTCTCCTGAAGACCTCTTTAGCTTCTAGCAATTTCAGGGTGAGGTAATGGCAGATTTTTGGCATCCGCTCCACATTGCCTTGATTCTGTACAATGCATCGTGTCAGTGCGATGGATCCGAGCCTAGCTGGGGACTCATTAATCCACAGATTTCATTTCTAAACACACAATTCTCTGAAACAACAACGCGCATTAACTCCTCCAGAGTTGCTAAAGTCTGCTGCAAGTCAAAACCTGTTTGGGCGCCCCTTACTGAAGTTAGATATTTTGGTGACCATAATGGCCCAGACTCTGCCAAAACAGCTACCAGACGTTAGTAGTAAGACCCCTACTTTACACTATTACGGCAATTTTATTGACATTTAGGCATTGCCCTTGCTCAACAACAGCTTTACAAGACAAAAATCAGATGTCAACTTTTTTTTTTTTTCTTTCAAAATACAGGCAGGCACTAATCCTGGAATAATAGGCTCATAAAACATCAGTTTAGAAAAATGCAGCAATTACACTGATCCAGCGAGCTGTCCACGGGAGACGGCTTTGTTTCCACATTTTGCTTCGCTGAACTCCACTTGCGAGCGTATTAAGTATACGCTCCTGCAGATTAACTTTTCCTCTGCAAGTGAATGGACTGGAAGACCATACACGGCCAATTTCTGGCTCACCCCAAGGAAGGAGGGACAGCATCAGGCCCTTATGGAGTGATCTTCTCTTCCAGCCTCTGGAGGAGCACGGTGTAGCTTTTGGGGGATTTTCCCCTGAGACAAGACAACTGTAGGGACAGAGGTGGGTAAGGAGAGAGGACAACAGGTAACTGTCACACACAGCTGCTCATGACATGTCTCGGACAGCTCCGTAAACTCCAGCCTGACTTTGGCCACCAGATCTCTGGAGGAGGAGGTCTGTGCTGAGTGTCGTGTCACCTGGGCTCAGATGCTGCTGGCACTGTCACACCTAACTCTCCAGTGTCTGGCCCGCTGTTCACTGAGATTTCTCAGAAGGTACGAGTACAGCTTAATCAATGGATCTGGCCCTTCACGTATTAGGATGTTCCAGTGGAAGGATTTTGCCATGGAAGTAAACTATTTTTTATGTAGAATGTCCTCTTCCCACAGAACCTCCTCCCACGCCTATGGCAGGGCGTTTGGAACTCGATGATCTTCAAGGTCCCTTCCAACCTAAACCATTCTATGATTCTATGCCCTGCTACCACTGATCCCCACTCTCACACCGCCTCGCGCTTTCGCTCCCGATCCCATTCCCATCCTTGCCAGCCTCAGCCTCCTCCGCCGAGGCAGCCTTGCACTCCAAAAGAAAAGAGTCTGGGTAAGCAGATGTTTTTCTTTTCTTCCTCATATCACAGGCAGAGCTCAGTCGCCCGTGGTGGGCTCCATGTAGGCAGAGCTGCCAGCAGCTGCGAGGCAGAGCCAGTTTGGGCACGTTTCAGCTGCCTTTGGCTGGAGGCCACACAAAAGCTTGGTAGAGGAATATGCCCAGAAGAGCTGAGTGTCCATCAGCTCTCTACTCGGGGTGAAATTCTCATGTGGGGTCACGCGTAGGACGGAAAGCATTCACCCCTCCAGTTAGAGGGAGGAACCTCACCAAGATAGGACCTCACCCGTAGCAAATCACTAATTACTCTTATCTCCTATCCATTAACTCAAACTGCTTATCCATAAATAGCTGGAATTAAATAGGTGGATTTTCTGGGAAGATGGACCTTTGATTAGTCAATTTGAAACTATGCAACCGATCCTTCACCCACTGAAGTCGACAGGAGGAGCTTCCTTTGATCCCATGGTACCAGATCAGGTCATATGGAGCTCAGAGATCATCATCCCCATCTGCAAATACGGACGCGGTGGCTCAGCAGGAAGGAAGTGTGATTCTCCTAGAGTTTCTGCTTGTCACTTTGTCACACTGTGTGTGTTATTCAAGACATTGAAGGGGAAAAAAAAAAAAAAAAAAGGCAGCAGGCCTGGGAGCTGAGACAGAGGGGCGTGTGGTGGGTCTTTTTATTTTTTCCCCTCTTAGCAGACTGAGATAAATGTAGCAATCCAAAAACGTGGAGGTGGGAAGGACATGTGTGTGCATGTGCCTTTTATCAACTGGAGGATCATTGGATGTATCTGTTACCAAGGAGAAGCGCACGCTTGGTAACAGAAGAGAGCAAGATTATTTCTTTTTGCATTCCTATACGATAATAATCACTAACCTTATCATTTTTCTCATGATGAAATTCAGAGCCCTATATTAAATTTCACTCCGTGACAAATTTACTGGAATGAAAAAAAAGAAAACAAAAATATCCGAGAGTGCAGGAATGAAAGCTACCAGGATGCAATCCTAACAGCGGCACGCTTACGGTGCTGCTGGAGCTGAAGGAAATTCCAACTGCTCTTAGTCCCACTGGTCCAAGGAGCTTTCGGTAACAACAAGGTGTCCCACTTTGGGCAGCCCTCTCTTAAGAATCGGGGAAAAAAACAGAGGCAGAAGTCAAGACAGCTCAAACAAGAGCAGTGCAACTCTTCATCGGGGGGCCCTGGCGGGCTTGTCCTTGCTCTGTTTACCGCCCAGCCAAACCCCTACTACTCTTTATAACATTGTGACATATCCTGATTGATGGGTAAGAGCCTCCACCGAAGGGTTCTGGACAATAAACAAAAAGCAGAGACCCTCCGCGGACTTTTCTTACCAGCACCCTGGGGGAAAAAGAAGAAAGAAAAAAAAAAACCCAAAACACACCAAAAAAAATACCATCCAGGGTGCATCTCGCACCTTTTGCCGTGCAGTGATAACGACAACTTCTACTCGCCGAACTGCAGCCCTTCCACACGCAGCATCTCCCATCGCTTTGGCGAGCAAGAAGTACCTGTACGGTACGGACCCACACGCAAAACGCCGCACGCAAGTGACCGGTCCCCGGCAACGCAAGTCTCACAAACATTAAAAACATCTTTCTGACCAGAATAAATAAATAAATAAGCAAACGGGAGGAGGACAGGTCAAGGCGACTGAAGCATTTCAGGAGGGTCGCAGAACTACGGCCAGGGAAATCTCGGGGGGCGCGAAGGGGAAGCGCCGTTTCCCCACCCGCGGCGTGGGGCAACGAGGGGAGGGAGCCCCCGGTTGGGGAACGGACGGACGGACGGAAGGACCCATCCTCCCGCCCGGTAAAGCCTCAGCAACCCCCATCTCACACCCTACACCCCCTTCCCTCCCTCCCCGCTCCCCCCGAGCAGGGTGCCCGGCGTCCCCCGGTACCTTCTCTCCGGTGAGGACGTGCAGCCCTTCCCGGACCTTGGCGAAGGAGCCCTCTCCCAGCTTCCTGCCGATCAGGTAGTTGCCCACCCGCTTGGTGTGCTGGAAGTCGCGGAGACGCTCCCGCGGCGCCGCCGCCGCCGCGCTCAGCCAGGCGGCCAAAAAACTGCCCTCCGCGCCCGCCGCCGCCGCCGCCGCCGCCGCCTTCCGCGCCTCCACCCCGCCGCCGCCGCCGCCGCCGCTGCCCGCCACCGCCGGCGGCTCGCTCAGGAGCCCGTCGCCCGCCGCCGCCGGCATGCCCGACCCTGCCGCTGCCGCTGCTGCTGTGCCGCCGCCGCCGCTTGTCCCCGGCCCGCCGGGCGGTCACCGGGCGGGCAGGAAAGTTGATGGGGGGAGAGGGCCGCCGGGCGGGCTGAGGCGGAGGGGCCGGGGGGCGGAGCGGGGCCGGCGGGGGGCCGGGGCTGGGGCGAGCCGGCGGCGCGGTGCCCCGGGCTGCCGCCCCTCATTGGATCCGGCGCCTCCTCTTCCTCCTCCCTCTTCTTCTTCCTCCCCTCTTCTCCGCTCCTCTCCCGCCCGGCTGCGGGCGTGAGGCGGCCGCGCCGAGCCGAGCCGAGCTGAGCGGGGAGGAGGGGACCGGCGGAGGGAGGGACCGGCGGAGAAGGGAGGGGATAACGGGGAGGGGGGGGGGAATGGGCTCATTCAGTTTGAATTTGCGGTAATTTAAGCCGCTCGCAGGCGGCGGGAGCAGATGCGATCCAAACCCGGCTGGCCCCTCCTTCTTCCCCCCCCCCCCTTCTCCCCCCTCCGGCACCCCGAACCGGGGGTGGCAGCGCATCCCTGCATCCCTCTCTGCAGTTGGACCAGGGGTCCCGGGCACTCTGCCTGCCTGTGGCTCTCTTTTATTGCTGCCCGGCAATATCTTTCGCGCTGCTTTTTCCACCACCACCTTCCTTCCCGAGTCGCCCCTGAACCCTCCTCTCCCCCGTGTCGGGGCGGGGGGGGGGAGGAAACGTGCTACGGCGGCGGGATCGCGACCGTCCCGCTGCTCCCGCTCGCCGCCGCGTTCATCACCCCCTTCTCCATCTTATCCCCCCCCCCCCCTCCACGCCGGCGCTCGGCTCTCCACTGCCGGCGGCCTCCTCCTCCTGTTCCTGTTCCTCCTCCTCCTCCTCCTGATGTGCAGCGCGGGGTTCCTAGCCGAGCAACCCCCCCCCCCCAAAATGCTCTCCGGGGCTCGGTGGGCCGGGAGGATGGAGGTGACCTGGGCACCCACCCGCCGCAGGCTGCGTGCAGGCGACAGCCGTCCCGTCCCCCCGTCCGTGTCCCCCCCCCCCCCCCCCCCCGCACCGCATGGAGAAACAGAAGAAACGGGTGTTTTGCCGTTTGCATTGCCCACCCCCCTTCCCCCTATAGCCGTGGGGGGGGGCACGGGGAGGGAGAGCAGGGCCCGGAGGCGAGACGGAGCCGGCAGAGCTTCCCCGCTTTGAGTTTCCGACGGCCCGGTGATGCTCTGCCCCGCTTTGAGTTTCCGACGGCCCGGTGATGCTCTGCCCCGCTTTGAGTTTCCGACGGTCAGGGAGGGACGCCAGCGACCTGATGCCGCGGTTAATTCCCTGAAATGCCTCGGGGCTCGTAGGGATTTGGACCTACAACCTACCCTTCGCATGGCATCAGCAAGAAAGTAATCAAGGACTACCTATTTATCTTTAAGCTTAATCTACGTTTTCAAGTTTTGCCCGCGCAGCTGTGTTAGTTAATGCTCTGTATAAAAAAAAAAAAAAAAAAAAAAAAGAAATCACGCGCAGCCTAGCAGATGTGAGAGCTATGTCAGCAAAACCTCCCAGAAAGATGCAGTTGTACCTGATAAAAACCGGCTTAGAGCTTTGCTGCAATCACACTCTCGCCCCATGTGAAGCTGTTTTTCCCACTAGAGGGCTGGCTAGCACCACTCTCCTCGCGCACGCTCTGCCACCTCTTTTTAAGCTCTCCTTCTTTTACTCCTTAAAAATGTCAAACCAGTTTTACGCCACGCTGCTGCCCGTTAGCCCTTGCTTCTGTCTCGACTCCACGTCTATCGCTTTGCCGGGAGAACTGTACCCCTCCGGTCCCTTCGGCCGGAGTAGTCTAGCTGCATCGCTAATCGGATTTTGGCTGGCACCGGCGTTGATTAGCCATGTGCTCCTTCCACACTACCTTTCCTTGACATCATTGCTTTGGTAAAACTTCCTAATTTAAGCCAGAGCTGAGCCACGTCATGATTTTACTGTGCCGATCGTAATGGATAACAATTTGTAGTCCCCCCTCCTTGTCAGTGCAGGCTTCCCAAGCCATAGTTAATGAGATTAAAACATACCCAGGTCTGGCTTTAGGCAAAAGGTGGGCAGCTGCCCAGGGAGGCTGGAGGCGAGGAGCGCCGGGCTGCCCATGTGGGACGAGGCATCGCTGCCGGAGGCGCTGAGCCCTGCCACCTCCTGATGACCCCGCGGCTGGGGCTGCTCGGGGCGCAGCTGGGGTACGAGCCCTCTCCAGCCACCATGCCGCAGCAAGCCAAACGCTCTTTGTCAGCCCTCTTGGCCCAGCCACCTCAGGTGTCATGCCGGTCTCCTCCCACACCTGGGAGCAGTCTTTATCCAGACCCCTTCTTTTTCCTCGTAGGGCTAAGAAAGCGTCTCATCTGCTGGGAAGAGAAGAAGAGGAGACCAAGGGAGTGGGTGCCCGCGCTGCGTGGAGATGATGGTGATAGCGGTGTGGGATGCAGACCCTCACTGCAAGGCGGAGACGTACAGGGAAGGAGAACTGGGACAGCAGACTCGCATCACAGATTTCTGGAGCTCAGCTGGCCGCCTTCCACCTACCGACTTCAGCTCCCTGAAACTTTTTACTGACCCTTCCACCATGTATTCCCTGCGGCTAAATACAGAGCGGTTCCATTGCTGAGAACCCTGGGACCGGCTCCGCACCACCACGCTCAGTGATATATATGTTTTCAGCTGAAATTTCAAACAGAACAGAAATCCAGCACTGTCCCAGTAGGCAGAAACTGGAGAAGGGAAAGCTCCAAAGCCAATAAATAATGTTTTGGTTTTAAAATATACTCTCATCCCATGCTCTGCATACATTTACAAATATCGCAGTACACAGCCACCTAAAACAAAAGTCAGCACGTTCTCCAACCTGCCACTATCCTGGAGGCAGTTCAGTCCCCTGCGGGAAGGCGTAGGGACACAGGACCATGACACGCTACCTGGGCTGAACTTGTGCTCCTCATACCTGTGTTGCACCTTGACACAACACGTCCCTAACAGCAAAACCGGTGCTGCCCCCGCTCCCCCCCACGGTGCAATGCTGCGCCAGCGTGTTGGTGCTGCTGTGCTATAAACAGGGTTGGTGGGGCGATCCAGGCTTTGTAAAAGTGCCGAGAAGTTTAAGAGAAGTCCTCTGCTGACCTGGCCGCCAGAGAAATGTAAGTGGAAGTGCACAGTGAGGCACACCACACTGTGCCATGCTGATGTCATCCTCAAATTACCCCTCTTACCAGACATTCCTGGCCCTTCTGAATCAGCTGGGATTGATAAACCTGGCTCCCAACAAACCTGAGCGGTCCAGAAGAGAACTTTATTGATGTTTCCTAAACCAAAGCTGGAAGCGGGAAGGTGCCGGCAGCACCCCTGTGTTTGCAGGGAAGGTGACTCAAACCTCGCATGGGTCAGGGCAGTGGCAAGGCGAGATCGTTCAGTGGTGAGCCTGGGTCTATGTCACAGACTTCTCTGCTCAGCCTGATATATGTGAGGCTTTTAACGATATTGTTGTATGGGGGGGAAAAAAAAAAAGCTGTACTGCAGACAGTTACATTGGAAGAATAAAAAGTACATATTGCTTCCCAGTTGTGGAGAGGCGATATTCTATATTATTGAAAGACATGATTATGCTAAGAGGGTTTGCAACTATTTTTGCTATATAGCTGCTCTTGTAACGGACCAGGTATACATGTTTCAGCCAGACAATGCAAGAATTCCCAAGTGCCCTCCTATGCAGGGAACTGGAACAAGGAAATAGGAAACATGGCTGCCCAAGAAAATGCTGAAAGACACGCCTGGATGCAGCTTCTGGCTAATCCTTACAGGCAGCGATGGAGCGCAAAGGAAAGGCGTAGCCCTGTTTCAACAGCGACGGCGTACCCTTGGGCAGGAAGAGCTGGACGGTAAAGAACGCGTTCATTAGCAGCAGGAGACCAGCCCATAGTTTAAATGGCAATATGTGCTACGCAGCAAGAGATGCTTAGCATGCACGGGCCTGCATCCTCCGCTCCCTGGCTATAGGGCTCATCTCCACCACCCCACGCCAGCCTCAGCATCTGTAAGCGCGGATGCCCAGAAAGGGATGCACATCAGCATCGGTAAATCCTCGCTGGCATAGGAGAGGTGAGCTGTGACCATGTGCCTCCATCATCTGCTTCCCTGCTGGTGCCACCTGGGGATGGGGGGAACCTCACCCGCTGCAAAACAGACCGGACCCTCCCCTTGCCCAGAGGAATATGTTTTCAGACAGACAGAGGTGCGTGCCTTTATTTACGCTCACGGCTCCCACTCAGCTAACAGAAACATGGTTTTGGCCACTGTGATGATTAAACAGATGTTAATGCTACGCTTTTCAGTCAAACACCTGAAAATCAACTTCTTTTTAAAAATAAAACTGGCAAGAAATGGCCATTGCAGCAAACATTAGGAGAGCTCTGAAAGAACCCAGTGAATATTTTTTTTTAATTGACTCAACTTGAGGACTTAATGAGTTGACAGTATCCTTTTAAACAGGCGAGACTGCTGCCTTCTCACGATTTCTATCCTGTCCAGCTGTGCCCATCAGGGTGCAGTCTGGATGGAAGGGGGGATCAAAGGCTGCATTCATTTCTGTCCATGCTTTAATTTAAATTTAACTCCAGTGTGCTTTATTTTGAGCCGCAGTCTTTCTAGGTAATGACATTTTCTGATTAACTGTTGAAATTACTAATGAATTAAAGGCAGTAGTCTGTCTTCAGGTTGCAAAAGCTGTAATAACAAGCTACTAAAAATAATTTAGAGCTTGATTTAAACCCGTGAAAGCAAAGAAATTCAGAGTCACCCTGACAGTAATGTCCTTTGCCAACTTCAGCATTTTAAAATATTGCCATAAAATGTATTATCGGCTTGCAGACCGGGAGTTTTGCAGCCACGAGGAACACTGAGGCCCCTGGGCCCAATCCCCAATGTCAAGGTCTACCTGGGCTGAATCCTTCAAGGGTTCAAATGCTACAGCCGAGTCCCCAGGCTACAGTACCACGTCCAAGGAGGATGTGGCTGGGGACAGAACTGGAAAACGCTGGTCCAGCAGCAGAACATGGCACTGCAAAGGAAAGGTTTGTGAGCCCGAGAGTCCATCAGCAAAATGTTTCACCTTACTGTGCCGTTGCCTCTTCTGGCGCAGCTGGCGGTGGCGGTTTTCCAAGCACTTCTCGCAGAAGCACAGGCCTGTCGCCTGGGATGCTCGAATTCTCCTTACGCCTCACCTGCCCATGTGATTCACATTAATTGCTCTCACCCATCCTTCTGAAGAGATCCGAGGTCCTTGAGTGAAGGAACGATGAAATCTCAGCTCGTTTCAAGGGTACGATGGTAAATGAAGAAGCGGGTAAACTCGTAATTATGCTGCATGAGAGCAACGAGTAAATTCTGTTCTGGTCAAATTAAAAGTGGCCAATTTACCACTTACCTGCCACATCACCAGCCCTTTTTAAGTCAATGGTTAACTGCTGACTTCAGTCAGGTTGTAGGAGAAACTCTGACTTAGTACTGATATCTTCAGTTAAAAAAAAGAAAACTCTCTTGTTATTGCTTATGCTCTCTTTGGTATTTCATTCTGCTTTAAAGTAACTGGGGGGTTTTGCTGTTTGGGTTTTTTGATAGCTGTCTAGTTTTGTAATATTTGGGTTTCAGATATTACAGGGATATTAATTTAAACCAGTTGGCTTCATTATTTTTATATTTTACCAAATATAATGGCTTCATTATATTTTTTGAAGTGAGAATGTATTTGTATTTGCTCTTAAAGAATTTATAAGACAGGTGTTTTTACAGTGTTTAAATCCCTGTCTGAGTTCGGACTGACAAGAACCTGTTTACGGGCACTTCCACAACAACAGAAGATGTACCCTGTACGGCGAGGGCACCCTTTCTCCCCTACATTGCAACATGGGTAGCAGTGGAGATGACAAACCCTTCCAGTATGACAGTGGTGTCCAGTATCAACTGATAATGTTATGACTTATGACCCTACATATGGGTACTGCAGATACCATTCAGCTGACAGTGACAGTGGTATTTCTAAACCCATGTAGTCTCGTAATCACAGAGAACGAACGTACTCCGCCTTTCAATGGCTGCAGGAAGAGGACTTCTACAGTTAAGGTTTCACAAGCTTAAAACTTGTATTTGAAAAATATTGAACAAATTTTGCCCCCCAAAATATTCAGAGTATATATATATATATATATATATATGCAAAAGTACCTAAGTAAGCATTGAAACTATTTGATGACTTTTCCAGAAATACGTTGACAGTGGGGTTATCTGCCACTGTCTCTCCGAGCACCAAAAGCTCTGCTGTCCCTGTGCTCCCACCAAAATCTCCAGTTTGCTCTCTGCCCTGCAGCTTCTGTAATATAGTTCTCTGCAGCCAATGTATAAATCAAGAGCATGTGATGACTTGGAGGTATCATAAACAAAATTGAATTTAATATCAAAGTAAATAGTAGGGGGTTGCTGTATTGATGTTGTTACTCTTTTTCACATTTCGTTAATTAAGAAGTTCAATTTTTTAATTTAAATTATGCTGCTGTGAAACCTTCCTTGCAGTGCATGGTTTCATAAAATTTAGGACCTTGAATTTAAGTTTCATTTACATAGGAGAGAACACCGAAGTATTGTGTAATTATGCCTACGTGAAATCCTTTGCATTTTCAAAAGCCTTTAGATATCAGTGATGGATGACATGCAAAGAAAAAGGAAATCGGACTTCTGTGAATCTCTGGAATTAGTGTATCATGCAGAAAAAGGTGTGAGGTATGACAAAAACTGACAAAGCCCCTTCAGTGAACTTCTTGGGTCACCCCACGGTGTCACGCTGGCACACTGTTATTGCGCTCTAAAAGTGATTTAAATGCGTAATGAGAATGAAGATGAGCGTGTATTTCAAATAAAGTAGGGACTGATGCTAGTCCAAACAATCCTGCCAATGTCATGCCAGACAACATTCAAGCAGGTAACCTGCCACAATGGAAATTCAGAATCAAGGTGCCCTCAAGCTGTAAGGTTGTACCTCCTTACTCTTCTCCTTTTGCTTGGCAACAAGTCAGAAAATACCCCACCACCACAGAGGATAATACAGGACCGGTGCTTTTCCCGTTGTTGCTGCAGGCTGAGCACCAGCAGCCCTTGTCTGCTGTACGCTTGCATCCTTAGTAATTGTTTTTTTCCAGTCGAAGAAAGCTATTTAAATGCTTTCTTGCAAGACATGTTCCAAACACCTTGTTTACATCTCTGCTAAAATGTGAACAAACCAGTGATTCACTCCTGAACTAAAACCTGTATGTTTCGTTTAAGCCTGAAAGAATTTTTGATGACTGAACGAATTGTTGGAAAGCCGAGTTTTACAGCAGTAAAAGTGCACGTTATCACCAAACAATTGCAGATACATACCCTATACCTACGGGCTATGGGAGGGCGACTACTTAGGGAGAGGATCTGAAGTCCAACCGCCCGCTGCCTCTGCTAGCGCTGCTGTAGCCCTGCTGCGGGCTCTTCCTCCGTGGACAAGAGCAGCGAGGTGTCTACCCCTCATCAGCTGGACGTGCGCGGGGGCCAACTCACTCCTGTGCCTTCCAGCTCTTACCTGACAACCCGTGCGCCTTCCTTTAAGGTACGTCAAGCCTTAAATGTGTACGGCAGCAGCGGCGGTGGTGGCGCAGGGTGCAGTCAGCAGCACTGTGCCCAACACCCACTTACGGTTTAGCTCCGGGCGCTTTAGCGTGAGTTACCTGGATGGTACGCACCGCAGCTCCGCACGTCTCAGCCCTGGCCCAGGCTTCCTCTGTTCTTAACAGATGCAGAGTAACAAGTCCCCTCCGTACTGCCAATAAACGGGGTCCCATAGCCTGGTAACATATTAGATATGTAGGCTGTTCGCTTGGGGAACACGTCACCTATGGAAAAGGTAACAGGAATGGTACATCTTCCCAATTGCATAGCGTGGCTAAGGGAAAACAATAAAAAAGCTCAGCCAGCCATCACGCCAACTGTTGCACACAAATCCCATCATAAAACTGCTACAAATACAAATCTTGTTAGGATGTTTAGTGTTAATTAGAATTTGGCAACCCTTAAGTGTTTAATCAGATTAAAAATCTTGAAATGAATGCAGTCCTGTACTAGCTACAAAAATTGATCTTGGTGCTTTGCAACTGAAAACATTAATTTTCCAAGTGTCTTCCTTTGTATACGGGTAGACTTGCTGCACAATTGTTGCAAATCTCATTTGCAAATCATGGTTAACTTCCTGCAGTCATGTCTCTGTGTGCAACTTCCCTAACTATTGAAACCACATCAAAAATTCAGAGCTGGGAAACCCAATTATGGAGTGCACAATTTCTTCCAGGTGAATAATTTGGCATACATTCAGGACCCGGCATAGTCCTGAAATATCTCTAAAGTGATACTAGCTTAATAATAAATGAATTAAATTTTAAATTACAAAACCTGTTTGTTTGATTTTACCTAAATGGGACTTGGTATTTGAAATCTCTAACAAGTCACAATTAGCATAAAGATCTACGTGGGACTATTCTTAACTCTCAAAAAGAAGGGGGTGCACAGTGTTGTGCAAACATGAAAATGAGCATGGGACCAACTCCCGCTTTCTTTATTTATGAGATTCCCGTTTTAATAGAGCAGCTCAGGCAAGTTAAAAGCCCAAGATCTGGCTTTTTATCCCTGCTTCCAGAGCTTTGCAAACATCGAGAGGCTGAAGCAGGTGTAGAGGATGAGCGGTGGAAGCAGGAACAACATACAGAAGGAGGTGATGCTGCTGCACGGGAAGCAGGCAGCCGTGCAGGGCATAGGTGAGTGGAGGGAGGACGGGGAGGAACGCATCCCATTTCAAGTGGAAACAGATGACTGTGCAGAGTCAGAGCTTTTCAGTTGGAACATACTATGATCCCTTTGTAATCTAGGGTACTTTCTAACAAGCGTTTGACATCTTCTGGTTCCCACCAGAATTTGTATCTATGGCAAAAGCCTCTGTGAGTTAATTAGTACCTGTTTCCCCGCCCTCCATTTAGTCCGTAGATACTTCAATCAACAGGTATTACAGCTTGGTGCCAGGCTTGCAGTTTTTTTTCCTTTGCATGCTTAAAAGGACTAACTGAACCAAACAAAAAAAAAAAAAAAAAAAAAAAAAAAAAGAAAAGAAAAGAAATGTGTTTCTTTGTTACCTTGAAATCCTTTTAGTGTTAATAAGGGCTTTCTGTCACATGGGCTTCTTCTATTTAATGATTCAGTGTTGGTTTAATCCTGAGCATGTAATATGTGCCAGTCTGTTGTCATGGAGGTAGTTGCAATACGCTTTCTTTGCAGGATCAAGAACGGATGGCCGGGGAGAGATCATTTTCTCACTCAAGCATGAGGAACCCTCATAGCACGGTTTATTTACTTCAATAAATTTATTTATTGTAAAATGCATGTAAGGTAAAAGGATTTTTTTTAATTTCCCTGTAAAAGTCTGGACATACATACATTGTTTAAAAAACCAGATACATACCAGGCTGGCCACTGTTCATCTCGCGCAGACTCCCACAGGACAAGTTAACCATGAGCCTCCCTGCCAGACCCTCAGGCAAAAATTTGAGAAAACAGATGGGCCTTACATTGTGCCCTGAAGGTCAATGGACGTCGGCTCTGCTAGGCCACTGGGAGAAGTAAATTCCTGAGCTGAGGATGTTTCACAAAGAAAGCAGAGCTTACACTCTCCAGATGTTCAAATTCAGGGTGTGTCAGCAAAAAAGCTCTCTGGCTGGTCTCAGCTGTCAAGATAGCGCTCAGAGGAGGAGAAGAGGAAATTCCTTGGGCAGCCTCAGTCCAAGCTACGCTGTTTCACTGGTCCAAACTGGTGGTCTTGGATTCACAGCATCAGAATCGATGCAGGAACCAATGCCTGGAAACAAACATGGTACACAGGGACTGTATATTTCATAAGGAACCTCTCTCTCCATAGTGTAGCACATACACCATATTCTTGTGTAATTATTTCGTAAATTACCTGAAAGTTTCCTGCAGTATGATTTTTTATTTATTTGGGGGGGGGGGGGGTCAACCATACTGTTCTGGTTTTCCTTCCAAAAGCTTGGGGATGCACTGTGCAAAGCCTTCCTTCCAAAGCTCGCTTGCATCCCACCCGTGGTTCAGTCCACAACCGAATCTCTCAATGTTGCACAGTTCCCTTTCCGCACAGCTACACACATCGCCCTCAAATCCCGGCTTCTGACTTGGGCATCTGAGACTGCCACGCCGTGGCAGCAAGCAGCAGCTCCTCCAGAAAGCCGCCCCCAACTCCCTCACGGGGAACTTGGCCAAAACCAGCCTATCTGAACGATGCTCGCTGCATACTCACAGGGATGTTTGCTCCCATTTATTTTCTGTTTCTCTCCAGGTTATTTTTTTTCTGGCTTGCTTATTTTTCAGTCTCAGAAGTATTAGTGACAAGCCCGAGTCCCCTATCACGTTGGTTCAGACAAAGATCACAAAACAGTGGGAGCTCTGGAACTACTGATGGTTTAGACCATGTCTCCAACTTCCTCCTCCTCAAAAAAAAAAAAAAAAAAAAAAAAAAAATTTTTTTTTTAAAAAAAAAAGGTATGTTGGTGAAATTATCTTTTCCACAGGATTTTGTTGCACTTTCTCATACTGGATGGGTTTCTTGCCCCCAGCTCCCACTTCAGCTGCTGCTGTGGCCACTCAGGCTCCCGGTCCCAGTGACGCCAGGGGAGGATTTGCTTCAAACAGGGAGAGAGCGCATAGGAGTTGGCCAGTGACAGTAGAAGGAAAGTTGTCCAGACCATTAAAGCGGCTACGAAGCTTAGCAGAACACAGCAGTTTCTTCAAGAGTGGCCTGCCTGGCAGCCGTAACTGCAGCCAGCTCAGCAGGACACGGTGCTCAGCAGCTGACACCCCGCAACGCTCCCCTGCTGCAACTCTGGGATCTGGATAAATCGTCCGAGATGCCCTAGATCTGGCACCACCACCAGATGCGTCTTTTCAAACCTGTCAACAACAGGCAGCTGGCTCCACCAGCAGACAAGCGATGTCCAGACCATCTTCGTAATCCTGGGCACCCCTGGTGCAGTCCTGAACTCCTGAACCTCAAGTGTACTGAGATAAAACTCCAGAACTTCAAGTGTACCAAGATAACAGTTTTGGAGAGGGTTTTGTTTGGCTCCCGCCTTGTCTCCATATGAAGATCCTGAAGCTGCAGACTAAAACCAGCCTCCCAACGCCACTGGGAGGGCTGGCTTCTGCACTCCCGTCTGATTCCTCAGCCAGCTCACCTGCAGAGCTGGCGCTAAGGAGGCCCTCATGCAGTGATGCTAATCTGAGCATCTAAAAATGACTACTCACACCTCCAAAAAATCATGAAGCTGGCTTGAAAATAAGTCTTAGCGCTTTTTGTCTTTCCCTTCTGGTTCCTGGCT
Organism: Pluvialis apricaria; assembly: GCA_017639485.1. Classification (NCBI taxonomy): domain Eukaryota; kingdom Metazoa; phylum Chordata; class Aves; order Charadriiformes; family Charadriidae; genus Pluvialis; species Pluvialis apricaria. The sequence goes on from CM030007.1 coordinate 105,482,472, forward strand.
TTTTTAAGTTAGTGTTGTACAGGTCATTTAGCCTAGCCCTAAGCATATGCGATCTCTCAAACGTTTGTTTACGTAAGTAATCCACGCTCAAATGAATACTTGGGTTTAGCAAAATCAGACTAGTCCTAGCGAGGAAGTTTTACAAATTAGGCCCTAAATATGTATGGAATTACCAAATCCATTTTGGATGTGGAAAGTGCTATTTACAAATTTTCTGCAGAGAGATTCCAGTCAACAAATCCTTGTAAATCTTCCACTGGAAAACTGGAAGCCAGTTCCTGCTGGGTACAAATAAAGCTTTTATATGTTTTACTGGTAGACTTTCTAGAGAAATGGAGAAAAAAAAAATACAGATAAAAAACCAACCAGCTCTGGTTTTGTGTATTTACAAGATTACAGCATCACTCAAAGATGTGGTTGAATATGTCAGGATATCAGGTTGATTATTACAAAACCCAGTAGGTCATTCATTTCTGCACCTGTTTCTATAGCAAACACATACTTTCTCCCTTGAATCAGCACTGATTTATCCACCTGGCTGATGAATGCTAAATAACATGAAAGATTTGGCAGGCAAGGGGAATTACTCACGAAAACTTTGGCTTTGTTTTCACTTTCGGACCCTACTACTCCCTGTCTGTTCTTAAATTAATGGCCAAAAGAGATGATGTGACTGAGGCACTGGGTGAGTATTTCTGCCTATCAAAAAGAACATCTTAGTCCATTTAAAACACGGCCCATCGATACATACACATAGGAAAAATAAGGAGGAATAATGAAAAAAGCTGCTAAACGATCAGAGTATTCTGCACTCCTGTAACCCCCTCTGGAAAAGTGCATCTGGTTCTGCTCTCCACAATTCAAGGAGTAAGCTGGTAAACTGAAGAAAATTCAGAAAAGAGCTATGAGAGTGAAGAAAGACCTAAATAATACACTATAGTGTGGAAGAACTTGGTCCTTTTAAGCCTAGCAAAGGGAGGGGGTGATTGCTCATATTCTGTATGTCAAAGTATCAACACAGGCTCACAGACAAAGCTATAATGAGACCCAGTGGCTGGGAGCTGAATCTAGACAAATTCAAGCTATAAAATAAGACACATATTTTTTAACAGTGAGGGTAATTAACCACCACAGCAACCCAGCGAGGCACTATGGCAAAGTCTCCTTCTTTGGAATTCTTTAAATCAAAATCAGATGTTTTTCTGTAAGACGTATTTCAAACAGGAAGAAGCCTGATGCTGTGTGTCAAACAGGAAGGCGGGCTACAGCATCGCAGTAGCCCATCTGGCATTACAAGCCATAAACTAGACGTATTCTTTTGTAATGAACCAGATTCTCCAGGGAGAATCAGGAGAAAGTTTTACCATCAGAATCGCGAGTTACATTGTTGGAACAGGGAGACTGGAAAGGTGAAGCAAAGCATCATTTATAAGGAGAGACACTGTATTTTATTCAATCAACTGATAGAGTTTGATCAGCTTTCACTAGCTTGTCTGGAATTTTTTCCAGCTATATCTGTTCTAATCTAATAAAATATTTTATCTCCTGACAAACCCAGCTTCACTTATCACAGAAAATGATTGAAGGACTAGTCACAAGATTGTCATGAGGAAATTCAAAGGGAGAGGGAAGCAGACTTACAACGAAGATGAGAAGAAGCTGTCAGATGTGGAAGGATGAAGGACAAATGGGACAAAGTTGTGTTTATGCAATGAATCCAGGGATATATTTAAATACCTAGTGATTAGGTACACAGTCAAGATGCAGAAATTCTTGGTTTACTCATTACAAAGGTGCTGAGCTCCTGAGTGTGTGTGGAATTTGGCACAAAATATTAGAAAAGTGACAACAGCTCAATATCTTCATCTTCCTTGCAATTAGGGATATCTCTCTCATTTATGGAAAATAAGAGATCTAACCTCTGATGACCTTCTGCCCATCTTCTCTTTACTTGCATATATTTTGTACAGCATCGGGAGGGGCCTGGCAAATTGGCTGCTCATCCTCTCGGCCAAGTAATTGAAATTTCACAAATCCTTAGACGCAGCGACTTCTGTAATACAAACCATCAAAGCACGGAAAAGCGATAGCTGAGCAGGCAGCAAAGTGATAAATGGTTTACAAAGAGAAAACTGCGGATGGCTCCATACAACATAAGGCACATCCTGTTTTTCCGAGGCAGACCTTCCCTGTACCCGCATTATATTGTCTGAAATTCCTAACCCTTCAGAACAGAGACTATCACGGCTTAAAATTGCTGCTACGGTACGAGCCATCACTTACAAGCTTGATTTGCAGGAGCGTTCAGTTGCGGGACCCAGGGCACTTCCAGCTGCTTGCTGGACCCTGAAGGACCAGAGATGGAGCAGGGACACCACATGTGATGAGCGCAGTCGTACCTCTCACCATCAGCTTGCTTCTGAGGCCATTAATCCCGCAAGCCCCTCACATAAATAGCAATGTGTTTTACTGTGCCAGACAGTCAAAGTGGGTATGAAAAACCAATCAGCTGACTGACAGACAGTGAAGATTATGTAGCAAGAAGATTATAATGAAATACCTAGTTATTAAGTGCACTGCGGCATTCTGAATCACTTACAGTTATGATATAAGTACTCTGTCTGTCCCCTAAATTACAATAATATAGGACAAGAAATAAGACAGATGAAAACAAAAAAGATCTTTATCTTGAAACAAACAGAAAACATATTTTTAAGTTAAGCAAAGCCATACATAAATATATTTAAAGCATAATATTCAAAATTAGTCCATTCTTACAAAAGTTTATTTTCAGAAGTAACCATAGTGATATAACAGAATGATTTTTATATATAAGCATTACTACTTGAGGTGGCTAAAGGTTTGGACTCTCAATAGCCAAGGTTTTATCCAACTGATTAATCAATAATGACATATTTAAGTATTTTACCCTGTGACCAGATTAAAGCCCAGTTTCCCCAAAACACAAAAATGTGTACAAAAAGCATAATTGCATGAGCTTCATTTTCTTAGTATTCTAAATAAAATGCTAACAAACTTCAGGGTCATTCAAAGCGTAATACACATAACTTCACAGTCCGTGCCAAATGTATCTCATTTCCAGTTGGTTGATTTCCAAATAGCGTAATATCAAAAATACAGAACAGTTCTAAGAATCCTTCCAAAATGCCAGAAACAATTACTTCTGAAGTATGTCTCAATCACTACATTTGAGTAAAATACCTAAACAAAAAATCTTATTTAGAACTACATGTATTCAACATTAATATGCTTCCAACTATACCTGTATGCTTATGACAAGATATTTTTCCTAGAATCCACTATAAACTTACCTATATTTTTATAACATGTCTCATATTTGTGGCCACAGATTAATTACAGGAAAACAGAATAAAGTAAGGAATATATTGGAGAATATCTTTGCAATGTATGTTTCTCATCACACAAAAATCCCCAGGCGTGTAAACATTAGGAAAATTAAACACATGCATACACACGTGCAGGACGAGGATCACGCTCATGAAGGCACTGTGGCTGCAGCTACGTTATCACTAGAGACCTTGCAAATATATTAAAGTTAAAAGACAGAGTTAACAATTTATTCTGGTTTACCTTTAGGATAACTCCTTTTTTTTTTTTTTCTTTTACCTAATGCTTCTATTTACATCCCCACTTACATCGTATGTCAACAGAAAACAATGCACTGATCTCAAATAAATAATTAACCTCAGCTAATACATTAAGAATGCTCCTTACAGAAACCCCTTAGTGGTACTCCAGAGTACAAATGGCACCTCTAGAAGTACAAAGGATATCGAGAGTGGCCTGAAAAAAAGATGCCACAAGCCAGAGACCACTTGGAAACGCCAGCCAAAACACTTTGCTCAGGGAGATGTGTGGCGGGGCTGGGGAGGGAAGGGAGCGCGTCCACGGGGCACTCAGCCTGTCACTACAACGCCAACCACTGCTATCCAACAACGCTGATCTGGTTTGGAAAGGAAAAAACCCCAAACAAAGAGAAAAACAAACAAAAAATCCCTCTGCTACAAAAGAGACTTTTCTAAGGCAGGTACAGCCATCAGGTACTAGATTGCCATTGACGGTCACGAGGAATCAACTACCTAAGTGCTACTTCTGCCTCTGAAAATCCACCACACAGTGTGGGACAGTGCTACCACCAAAAGGATGGCCAGAGAGTTTAACCTTTACCCAGAAAGGTTTCCTTACACACCACAAAAACACACTTAGATTTCACAAGTGTTTGAATTACCCATCCACTATCCCAAAGATTTTTTTTTTTTTTTGATGCAGCCTTCTGACTTTCGGTTGCATGTAAGGGCTTGTGACACAAGTCTTTGTCCATGCTCTTATGTTCTGTCCTTGAGCAGTTTTTCGCTTTCAGCAAGTGAGGATGACCTCATGGCACTTACACCCCTTTTTCATCAATATTCGATTCTTACACACTTCCCAATGCCAAACAGCATAGAGTAACTCACTTGAAGCAACACCAGAGGCAAGAGGCAGGCAAGGAGGAGGCCGGTTGCGAATGGTCACGTCACCAACTACAGCTGGCACCAACTGCCACATTTTAGTATCATCTGAAGAAAGGGTCATGCAAATTGCTGTTGGTGCTTGGTCGCATAGCAACAGCAGAGCGAGCGCAGAAACCCAAATACTGCCAGGCTGGAGAGCCACGGCAAGCTCTCAGAAGGCAAGGTAGCGCAAATACATAATGAGTCGGCAGAGTCACAGAACAAAATAGAGGAACACTGCTCTTTTTAACAGGAAGCTAAAGATGAAAATGTGGAAAATCTAGAAAAAATAAAAATAAAAAAATCTTTGCTTCCATGAGGTGCAGGAAGGTTTAGGGCAGAACACCACCTGTACTCACAGCTGTGGACAAGCTGGGCTGCACCCGGCCATAAGGGACTCTGCAGCTCCTCTCCCACTTCCACGCTGCACATGGAGCTGTGGGTGGTACTAACCAGGTAGGTGGCACTGGGACATCTGACAATGGTCCGTCCCCTAGACACCCGTCTAGCCTCTCCATACAAAGACCTGGGCACAGATGCAGGACATCACATGGCCATCTAGTTCCTGTGGACTTCTGCGGGGCGCAGCCTTCTGAGTGCTTTCGTGGCTTTGGGAAATGAGTTTGCATTTGTAAGCGTCTGCCGCTTTTTGAAGAGAGCTTTGAGACTGCCCTCGAAAGTAAAGTTTGCCATCCCTATGAAGAGTAAGTGCGGCTGAAGGGCATCCTCAAGAGTTTCTAGCAACCTGCAGGCATTATCATGCTTGAGAGCTTAGTGCGCTACTGCTCAGGCCTGGGATGGGTGCCTGCAGTACCTCCACAAAGTGACCAAGGATCACCCTATGTTCACAGCAGCATTTCAAGAGTGCTCTTCAACCATTCTAGGAGCTTCAGCAACCAAACCACCGTCCTAACTAGAACCTTCTGGTTGCCCCAGAAGAGTACATAGGCTGAATTTCCACCTCAGCCATGGTGACAGGACACCTAGGTGCGCTATGTGACACCCTGGAAGGAATTTACGCTGACACCAAAGAGTCTACTGCTTTTCTACAGAAAAACACAGGGCTTCCATCTACAGACCTGATTGATGAGTGAGCACTAACTTCACAGAACAGGACTTTTTCTATGTGCATAAGTTAAAACAACCTACATATGTTTTGTAGGAGGCTATGCAATTAGCTAAAAAATTCACCTCAACAGTATATTGCTATTTTGGTAGACTTAATTTCGGTTAATGGGTTCAGAAGATGTTTTTTTCACTTCCCAATGAAAGGTAAACCTATCTCATGATATGTTAAGCAGAGTCACAAACAAACTGATATGTTTTGATGTTTCAACTCCTCTTGTTTTGCAACGGACTGCTTAAAGCACTTCACTTGTTTCATAAACGCTAATCCACCTGGGACCTCAAAGCGAGCAGTGACTTCTCCTGAGAGGCACCATCACCCACATCTGACAGGAGAGGCGCCACAGCCAAGTGGCTGAGCAGCAACACAAGGATGCCGTAGGACGGCTACAAAAAGAAATCAGGTCTCCCGAGTCCCACAGCACCTTATGTCCAGACCTCAGTTATCTGCAACTCAGGCTCCTACAACACCCCTCTCTTCCTAGTACTCGATGGGTTTTTTTTAGAGTAGCACATGAAACAACATACCCATCATATAACTTGTTTTCTCTCTTTAAGTAGGGGAAGATTCACACATACAGAGTAACGTTTATTTTGGCAGGGTCTGCTTTGCTAATTATTTATATTTGAAATGACTGTATTTCTACTCTGCCAAAAAAAAAAAAAGCCACGCAGTGAGTTTTGCAAATGAAGCGTGTAACAGTTCAGCTAACAGTTCATGGTCAAAGAAGGCATGGTGTTACACATGCATTCAGTAGCAGGTACACTCACGCTGCCAAGAGCTGCTTGAAGCCTATGACCCATGCAGTCGGACAGGGCAAAACAGCAGCAGAAGGTTTACATCTCACTGCCAAGGACCTGCAGCCATCCCGTCAAAGAACTACCAAGACCTGGTTTACACACACACAAAAGAAAAATAAATTAAAGCATGCAGTCTGGGTAACAACTGTGCCTCGTCCCAGCTAAGATCCTGTTCTGGATCATGGATGAGCCAGGATTCCAGCACTTACACCGCAGCCTCCCCAAGGCCGGTTCGGACACAGCCAGCCAGCCCACCCCTACTGCTCCTTGTGGTCCTTCCTCCTTTCACAGCTCAGTCTTTTATCTCCTGCCAGCAGTCAAGTGTTTGACATTGGCATACAATCGACACCAGAGGCATTTTCCAACTGCTTTCCCTTCCCAGACTGTCGATTGCGGTCTTCGTAAGGCCCAGGAGCCCTTTCAGTTGCTTAGTGGCTTAGCACTTGGACATGGGTCTTCAAAGACTGGGCTGGGGTTTCGTATGGCTTAATGTGGTCTTGAATCACAAAAACTATCACCAGAGCCTGGGGATGAACAGTCCTCTGCAACAATCCTTCTGTATGAAATATGGAAAACAATCTGGTTGTTAGTGGCCATGGTGCAGTGTGTGTATATATAAAAATATATATATATAATGATTTTCATCCCAAGAACCATCTGATGAAAACACAAATTAAATATGTTTTCAAGTTGTTCTCACACGTAGGTTTCTGACTGAAACAGGACTCATGGGCTGGGGAAGTTTGGATGCAAGCTGGCACTCTCCACTACAATGCTTACTGCTTTTAGAGAGAGCAAAGCAAAAGGCCTGGAAGCAGATCTCACAAATAAATCTGTGGGGAACAAAAAAGTTAGTAGGAAGGCGGCTGTGGGCAATGGCAGGTGAAAGGGACAGAAGGCCATGAAGAGTCAATGACTGTGGCTGCTGTGTGATGAACTGATACCATCAACCCCCTGGCAGAGCCCGATAGAAGGTTTATTCGAAGAGCAGGGCTATAGGGAGGCTAGATCCCGACCCTGTGAGAACACCACAGGCACGAGTCCAGGTATTTTAGACAGCACTGCCCCGTGCACAGCAGGCCCGGCAAACCACTCGAGTTCCTGCTCCACTTCACTTTAGATGGGCCCCACGATCTGCACAAAAATATGCGGACAGCCTTGGGAAACTGCCTGGATGAATTGCAGCTACTTTACATCCTCCATCTGCAATCTCCTACGTGCGAAGTCAGTGCACCAGCCCTTCCAACTCAGCTATACAGAAAAGCCGTACTGTTTTTGCAAGGCTAGTTTAAAGCAATATCGCTGATGCTTGACAAAGTTTAGTGGGATAAAAAGGTACATGTTGGGTTGACTTATCACAAATGGGTATGGGAAGTTAGTTATGCTGGAGAAAAGTACAACTCAGTCTCCATGAAGAACAAACACCATGACTTGGGGAGGAAGGGCAAGTAGAAGTACAAAAACCATAGGCGATAAAGCTATCTCAGTGGAAAATCATCTTTAGACTAGGCCTTAACACGTAGCACAAAATCTCAGCTGGAATAGAAGAAAGTGCCAGAAACTGCTTTTAGATTATTCTCCTTAGAGAAAACCAAAGTACACAAAGGATTTTTGTTTGATGGTTGCCTTCTGGATTCAGGGGTATATCGTATCCTTGTTACTGAATACGGAAATAAAGAGTTTCTATGTGGAGTAACAAGTTCCTGGACTTTGTTCTTGAATCTGTGCCCTCATGTGCTACAAGATCAAAGTGATCTTTTATCCTGTGAGTTATCATTTGCCTAATATATTTACTGCCATCCCACAAACACAATTTCAGCAAAGATAAATTATATTAACCTCATTTACCCCTTCTTATTACGTACATAAGTGCCATCTTCTGGCCACATCAGGGACTGTAAGAGAAGTGGTAAAGTTAAAAAAACCCGTTTTAAATACAAGGAGTAAAATCTTTGAAGAATTATTTGCTCTAGAGATAGTGGACAAAGGACAACTCCCTATATATTTATGTGAAGAAGTTTCATCTGGAAGGTGAAAGCTTCCTCCTAAAGTTCAGAGCCATCACATTTGCAAACATCTTTCTAATGTTAGTAGAGTGTGAAAGGACAGACACAAACCTCTGCTTTTAGGTGCATATTAATCGGATGATGTCTTTTGCCTCAGTTGGAGGTAACTGCAACCAGTGGCCCAGAAAGTCCTTCCTATCTATGTTCCCAAAAATCAACATGATGAAGCCTGAAAAGCTAAATAGATACCACAACGGAGGATTGTGCCATCAGTGCTTCTCAACAGCACCAAGGAAAAGTGTTTGAATCCCTCCTTAGGGCACTTTAGTAAAATTTGAGAGAACCTGACATTTGTCACCCCTGTACTGCATTGTTGGGGTGCAACAGCAACACAAAACCCTATTGAAAACATCCACCTGAATCAAGTGAATCTCAGCAATCTGTCCACACATCCCCCATGAAGACCGAGACACCTATGAATTCCCACATTTTATAAACTTAGGCCTGAGAACTGTTGTCTCTTTCGCAGGATCTATTTCTCCTCCCTCAAGTGTAATCTGACTAGAAATTTTTACCAGTATACTGCAAAAACCAAAAATGCTTAAGAGTTAATTAGTTACACATTCATTCTTTAATACTTTGTGGTTACATGCCATAGTAAATCAAGTATCACTGCCAGTACCCAGAATTTCACTGTACCCCATGACACTTAGCTGCTTTAAAATGCCATCTTCTGAAATAATGACCACATGAACATCTTGATGTTAAAAAAAAAAAAGTATCTAACTTTCACATCAGCACAAGCAAGACAACTTCCAAAAGCTAGAAAGCAAATAATTACAAAACACATTTACTACTCTTGGTGACTTTCAAGTCTCACTTATTATGGGGGAGAAAAAAAAAGGACTGAACATGTCTTTTTGAATGCCTGACATAAACAATATAAAATAAAGCACTTTAACACATGTTCAACAGAATGGGTTACTATAAATACAGACTATATGCAAATAGAAATCACTTCAAAATCCAGAACCCCTCTTGCTCTTGGTAAAATGGGGAGGGAAGGAAAGAGACTAAAAGGAACAGAGAGCTATTTATTGTTTCTGTGCAAGATGTTTGGCACCAGCTCTTTTGAGACCTAAAGTGAGCTTGATGGGTTTTGTGATAATCACGAAGGACAAAGCCACCGATGCTTCTGACCTACTGATGCCAGGAGGAGGTTAAATACAGAGTAAAGGAACCGAGTCCAAAGCGCAGAGCAAAGGAACTGAGGCCTGCAATAACAGATCACCAAAAAACACTGAAACATGCGGGAGCTTTATCTCAGTGAAATTCAGAAGCACAGAACTTAAATAATGACATCAGGGTCTGATCCTATTTAGGACTAATTTTGCAAAAGAGATACCACTGCTGGAAGAGGTGAATGTTCCCAGGCTTTACTCGCAAGAAACACAGTAAGCTGAAAGCTGGTTTCATAAAACCAGCATTTTCTGCTTCCATTGATTGTGTAATTTGATTTTTCTTCTCTTAAATAAGCAAGCAAACACAGAAAACAAGAAACAATTCCTATCCAGTGCAACATGAACAGTTTTTTGCTTCTTCTCACCTCACTTATGGAGGGGGCAGAAAAAACCCTTTGAGATCAAATTTCATTGAATCCAAAATTAAATACTTTGTTTTAAAATACCTAACAAGAATGGGGATAAAGAATTAGGAGCACAAAGTTACTTGAAAGATACAGAAATTGTACAAGTGAAACAGTTTCACATTTCTAAAATTTTTATTGCTATTGGCTTACACACATGCCTAGAAAATGACTCAAACTCAGAATGGTGGCTGCCTTAGAATCACAGGCTTTTTTTCAAATGATTCACTAAAAAATGTCATTTGCAATTCCTAATTAAAAAAAACAACACTTGCTTCCTATCATGCAGGTTTTCTAAAGCACTGAATAATTAATTTTAACATGACGATGTGAATACATTCTTTACAGTTGTTTTTGTAAAACCTATAATGTGCTAGACAATTAACCATCACATATAATATTTATCTCTGTATCTGTTCCCTTGCTCTGTGTCCTAAATTCCATATGTTCACATCATCTCTTAAAGCAAAGTTAAACACTGAATTTTTCAAAAGAATTAATTATTCTTTATTTAATGGCTGTTGGCTCTCAGCAGTCTCCATGCCTCTGATGGACAGCAAGAACAGCAGTACCACAGTATTACCAAAGGAGGAAGTAATTTCTGTCACACTTTGATCTTCAGTCTTACACCTACAATAAAACCTTGTCTAGTCTCATAATCTTGCCAGTCTCCACATCAGACCAGAAGAGGTTTGCGAGATAACTACGGAAGTCTGTTCTCATGTGTCTACCAGCAAAAGCAAGTCTAGATTGCACAGAAAACCTAAACAGCGGTTTGTCTTCTACCACGTTAATGTTCTATCCCATAAGCTTTCAAGTGCAAAAACTCCATTCACTTAATAAAGAGCTGCACAGAGATCTTGCACAGTGAGTTCCTTATTATTATGTCGCTGTATGATTTGGAATCTCTGTAAATGCTGAGGTTATATTCAGGATCCACTGGAGGCAGGGTATTAGCGGGCAGTCCCATTTCCACACAGTTATCCAAGATATCTTGTTAAAGGCAGATGCTTCCTCCTGTCTGCAAAATATTAAAATAAACGCTTACACTAAGCATCAGATATAGACAAGCCACACCTTCAGTGGTTAGATATCCATCAACAGCAGTTTTAGATATTCTATCATCAACAGGAGAAAAAAAAAACATGAGTATTTTTTTTAACATTACGTCAGAGCATAAAAGTCTAAATGCTCACAACAGACAAAATCCATAAATTCTCCGTGCTCCAACTTGCCTCAATAAGTAGTTTAAAAGTAACCCCCTAGCCAGAAATAAGTATTTCACACCAGGCTCAAATCTTGGTATTCATTGAGAATACAAGAGAAAGCCCCACAGCTACAATATCTTAAATGCAAACACCAGATCCAGCTGTCTGCATCAGAAAGCTGCCTGCAGAATCACCTGGTTTTACTTTGGTCACTTATGTCACTCCAACCATGCAAAGGAAGAGAGACAACCTCTAAGGTGACCAGCTGTTAAGCTTCACAAGGTTTTTTAGCTTAGAACCCAGGACCTTAAACCATACTTGCGTACTTACAGTGGAACTTAAAATCAAATTGCAAGTTAGCTCTATCCAAAGTGTCTGCATGCTGATTCACTCCACTAAGCAGGCAGGAAAAACGCTCCCTGTCCTACGGAGGTTCCAAAAGGCCTTCAAAGCACAATTCCTGTACAGTCTGCCTGTCAGCAATACCTGAGTTTACAAACAGCAAAAGCAGGAAAAGAACAGATTAGCATCCATCAACATCAGCTTAACTCTCAAGTACAGAATCACCGTGCCAGGCCTACAAGTTTAATCCTGCCAGAGTACAAACAGTGAGGGAAAGACAAACTCTTCCCTCAAAGACCTATCGATTTCAAGGATCTGATTTTAGCGTGGCCCGTATTGGAGGCCAACATTTAGAGAATAAGTAAACCCCTTCATGAGGTAGATCTACCCAGAGTGTCAATCACATTGCAAATACTTATCAATCATGGGAAACATACACAGTATTATTTTAATAAAGAATACAAAGCCACAGCAATTTATTGAACATTGCAGGAAAACCAGTTTTGATTTCTATAGAACACAGCATTCCAGGAAGTTCTAGTGAAAAAATACTGCCCCATAAGTTAAATTACACCAATAAATTAGAGAGGGATAATGTGCAAGTGATAACTAATCCTATCAAATGAGTCAGAGAAACATTGATAGGTAGACACAGATAATCAAACAACAGGGAATATGACATTTTTATGGATGATCGTTGTCAATCATTTTCTTTGTCAATAATGATGCACAATGCTAATAATTTAGGAGACTGAGCAAAAATTAGGATTCTTAACATCTTCAGAGATCAAGACTTAATGTTACTGCAAGAAAAAAATGACAGACATATCATTATGTAAGACTCTTTAAATGCTTAAGCTAACTGAAATTCAGTTAAACTTGTATTTCATTATCTATGAAATGACACGGACTACACTGAATTCAAAAACATTTCAGATTTTAACAAGCTTGAACAAGACTTGCACATGTATTTCATCAGCTAGTACAAAGACAAAAAGAATCATTACATCAAGTAACCATAATGTACAAAGACAAAAAGAATCATTACATCAAGTAACCATGATTTGTTCTCAGCAGCAATTTCCATACATTGGTGTGCCCATTTATTGCCCATCTGTCAGAAACAAAAATAAGCAAGCTGAACAAACTAAACCCATGCACCAACACAAGTCAAAACTGTTAAATAAAAGATATACGGAATAATATGGAACAATATTTAAAAGCATATATCATATGAACAATAAGAATGTTATTAATTGCTCTACGAGCCGCAATGGATTGTATGGTCTTTGAGGCAAGGACCATCCTTTATATTGTACAAATACATATCAATGCTGGGCATCCTACACCATATATTTATACAATGCCTAACGTTGTTATAAGAGCAACTTTAAATAATAAACCTGCTGTGAGCTCAAGTACCTGCAAATGTAAAATTGACAAAAACATAATGAAAAGAACATGTTTTTCATTAAGAAGTTATACGATTGTATCCTCTCTCTATAGGTAGTCATAATACAATACAAGCAACGGCAAATTTTACTTCAAAATTACTGAGCATATTATCTTGATGAAGCAGATCCGCTTTGAATAGCAAAGCCATAGCCAAGTAAAACCCAGACTAAAGTCTAAAGCTGCAGTCATTAACCCACTTCACCCTTTCCCACCCCCGAATCCTAATATTCGGCCCCTGAGGGATCAGAACTTAATTGTCAATGAACTAAACTTGCCAGGGATAATTCTACAGACCTTAAGGATTTGTATATTCTGCAGGCAGAACCAGCACTGCATTATAGCAGAGACACAGCCACACCAGACTTCAGTGTGGTAGGTGAGTGGGCAAAGAGCTCAGCACAGCAAAGTAAGCACTAACACAGCTAGCCCATTGAGCACCAAGGCTACCCGGGCTTGTACTACACAATTCTGAAACACACTGAGGTACACCTACATTTTTTCCCTCTGCAGGTTATGTAAAACCCAATTATGCACAAAGTCTGATTACAAACATGCTACAAAAGCAGATTTTTTTAAAAAATACAATTTATAATAGAACAATACCTAATACATAAATAGCAATAAGGAAAACAAGGTATTTAACACAGTCTTTAGAGGAGTCACCTGTAGGGCCTATAGTAACACCCTGTGAAAGGCAAATACAGAATATAAACCCCAAATTTATCATGAATTTCCAGAATCACTGGTAGCCTTTCCTGTCCTGGAAAGGTTTTGTTTTTCTGTATTCTGCACAAGCTAAGTGTGTTCAGAGTGCTGCATTTGTATTATCAAGTACATACTGAAAGGAACATAATATCAGGTACTCAACATTATAGAAACAAATGTTTCAAATGAAACTAGGTTTCAAATATGAAAATTAATCACCAATGCAGGAAGTCCATTCTCACTCATTCTTTCTCCCCAAGCCAAGAGCCCTCAAAGAAATCATTCTTACTTCTCAGAAAGGTTTTAGCCGATGCAAGAACTAGACAGAGATAATTTCCATTTTTTTCAACCTCTCACCACATAGTCCAGTTCTAGCTTGGCTATTCATATTTTTCAGGTGGCAGAACAAGCTTCGTTTTGTGAATTTTTGGACAGTGGCATAAACAACAACAGTAGTAAAAGCTACATATTAAGTAATTTACCATGTTGAAACTGGCAAAAATCACAAAAAGCAAAGACACTGACACTAAAGAAGCAATATTATCTCCTCCCCTCCCCCCCAAGCTTGGCAGCTTTCTTAAAAAAGAAAACTATGAAAATTTTTCTTCTGATAAAAGATCAACCTATAGAAATTCATTACATCGGAATAGCTTTCCATTTGTCACTAAAACCTATTTATTTTTAAAATTCCTCTGAACATCAGCCATGTAACTGTACACAAACTCCTCCTTAATCATTTCATAATCTGCGTGGAACACTAGTTCTTATTACTCTGTCAACTTTCTTTGAATTTAAAAATATCTGCTTTTAAACAGGACTAATTGGTGGACAGTCATATATTGATGCCAGAGAGCAGAAACTCCTGAATCTGCACTTGATTAACAACTCGATTAAACATCAGGCACAGTTTAATAGTAGAAGACAACATAAAGCCAAATGTATTTTCTGTGAGATTTCTGTAACATTCTGAGTCTTCTCTTTCCAATTTACTCCCTTGCTGATGTATTGGACTGGAGTTAAACAATGAAATTGTAAGTTAAACAATAACATTTTGAACATACCCTATCACACAGTGCTCTGCAAACCTCAGAACGCTATGATTTGACACCGATACCAACACATTACTACAGCACTTGACAGTGTACTTGACAAATGCGCTCTTTAATAGATGCCAATAGCCTGCTTATGTCCTTGAAACTACACTTTGCAGCATACGTGCCATTTTCTCATCAACATTAGCTCCCATTGCTAGCATGAATGTAGTTATTGATTAACCATCTTCTTCACCGGTGCAAATCACTTGAGAACAGCCTTTCAGCTTTGCTCTGTTTCATGTTTAAGCAAGCAGTGCAGTTTCTTCTACCCAGACAGTATGGGCCACGCTAGGTATCAAACGTCCTCCAGGGCCAGTCCTTCACTCCATTCACAGAAGGGTTTAGCATGTACTCTGTACCACCTGCGAGACACGATCACAGGGGATTTAAAAACAACAACAACAAAAAAAACTCCAAACAAACAAAACCAAGAAAAACAAAACGAGCCGTTTTAAGTGTGAACATGGAAGCAGGCGCCGCTTTCACCCCAGCGTCCTCACCGCTCCTCGGCCCAGACGCGCACCCCGTCCCGGCACCCTGTCCCTCAGGGAGCCGAACCAGGCCCAGGCCAGGCCAGCACCGCCACAGAGGCTGCGGCCTCCCCTGGAGGGACGAGCCTCGGAGCCTCCCGGCTGTACCCAGTCCCCACCGCCCGCCCAGCGGCCGAGAGAAGCAACTGCCAGCCCCAGGGCGGCGGCGGGGACGGCTTTATCCCCGCCATTTCCCCTCCCCGGGGGCGGGGCCGGCGCTGACATGGCGGGGCCCGGGGAGTAACCCGGCCCCGGGTCACGTGGTGCTCTGGCCGCGCCGCGCGCGCGCTCCCTCCCTCTCCTCCACACACCCCCCCGCCCCTCTCTCCCCCCCCCCCCTCCTTCCTCCTGTGGGTGGCGCGGGGCCGGGAGGCCTGCACGATCCCAGGGTGCTGTGCGCGGCGTGGGCTCCGCCATCCCGCTGGGAGAGACGGTCTGTGCCGCGGCCCTGCCAGCGAGACGCCGCACCGAACGAGCGAGCGAGCGAGGGAGGGAGAGCGCGCGCGAGCCCCGCCGCCGCCGCCGCCAAACGGCCATGTCCGCGCGCAGCCCCTGAGCGGGATCGAGCCGCCCCTCCCCTCCTTCCCTCCCCCGCGCGGGCGCCCGCCCGCATACAGCCGCCGCCAACATGGAGGCCGTGAACGCCTTCAACCAGGAGGTGGGAGCCGGGGAGTGGGGGGGAGGGGGAGCGTGGGCCGGGGGGCCGCGGCGGGGCAGGGCGAGGGGGGGGGTGTCACGGTGGCCGCCATCGCTTCTTCCCCCCCCCCTCCCCCCGTCCTTCCCCCCCCAGCCCGTGCTCGGCTTCCGCCTCTGGGCCGCGCGGGCCCGGTGCGGCGCCGCCAGAGGCCTGCGCTGGGGGGGGCCCGGGCAACGCTCGGCCTGGTTCGGCCCGCGGCTGCCCGAGGGGTGGGGTTGGGGGGGGGGAGAGAGAGAGAGAGAGAGATCGGGTCTCCTGAGTAAAATGGAGGCGGGAGGGGTCGGGCCCGCCGCGGCCGTTGTAACGGCCTGGAGCGTTCCCCGAGCGACGCCGCAGCCCGGGTTCCCGCACGGGCCGGGGGGGGTGGGGGGGGAGCGGGGAAGGAAGGGCGCTGAGGGGATCTTCTGGCCCACCTCTCTGCTCCCACCCCACCCCCAGTTTCCCCTCGCCTCACTGGAGAGTGTCCGAACCGGGATCCCTGCTATAAGGCGTTCCCGGTGCGTGCGTGTTGTTAAGGAGGGAGAAGCCGCGTTTCAGGGCGCGGGGCACTTTTATTTCCTCGCAGTGGTTTGGTGAGAGACCTGCCATGTGAGCAGGCGGCAAATAGGATAGGCTGGAGGTTGAATAGAGAGGGAAAACTGCGAGGGGGCTAATCTCTGTATAGAAACGATGCCTGGGGGGATGGGACTAATGGATCGACCCCAACACTAGGGACATGAGAGGCAGGTTAGAAAGCGTAAGGCGTTCAGTCTCCTTTCGTGGTGCATAGAAGGTCCCTGTCTTCTGATGATGATTTATTTTTTTTTTATTCCTTAGTCAGCCAATCGGAATTGGAAACAAAATGTACTGTGATTGCTTTTTGCATAATGTATAGCAAAGTACTCTAACCTGTGCTTTATAAAGTTTTTGACACATGACTTAAAACTATTGTTAGATTAGATGACACTCCCGCCTCGGTTTGACGATTTGACTTTTGCAGATCCTGTGTGGACTATAGAACATGCGTATTCTCGTTGCAGATAATCAGTTAAAGCTAAGCCAGAACCTATTCCAGAATGTTTAATACCTTTTGAAGGTTAGGTTGCTGTGCATGTTTGCTGAACAGAACAGGAAAAATGGCAGACTACTCTCATGTGATGAAGTCATGCTGTGTAAAGTTCACTCCGCGCAACTGCTTGTCGTGCACACACAGACACAACTGCAAATCTGCTCATCCTTAAAATTATAAAAGTACAAAGTGAAAAATAGGTAGCATACATACCTTGTTAACAGCTTTATTCTTATTTGTTTGCCCATGTTATGGGTGTATTGTGCTGTTTTGAACCACTGGTATGGAGGGGTACAAAACAACCTTCCCAAATATGTTAAAATAGAATAACATGCATGCGGCATTTTCAATTTTCATGTAAACAGGTAACAGAAATATTCTTACCTGTCTAAATATAAACAGAAGTTCTAGCAGATGATTGCTTTCACTTCATTCATTTCAACATGTTGCTACCTGATAAAACTTAATTGTAGAGACAGTGCTTAGTGTTTCTCAACAATAAAAAACACTTGTTTTGCTAATCTGGTGGTGAAAGTACATGTGACTTTAGAGTGAAGGCAGTGTTTCTTGGTATTTTGTGACTAATCTCTGTTTTAGAAATGGGTATGTTTTGTTTTGTATGTCTTCCTCTCAGATGTAGTAAAAGCGTGATGCTTTTTTTTGATACAATCAGAAATACTGAGTGAAATTCTGATAGCTGGCTGCTGAAAGGTATTAAAACACTGGATTTCGTTTGAACAGTTACGGGGAAGAAAACTATACTTGCTAAAATCCCTGTTCTGCAGTCATTTGTATGTATGACTAGTTCTGTAGGACTACTTAGGCGTAAAGTTAGCATGTTAATAAATTCAGGGTTTGTGTAATTGCTGTCCTGTTCTCAGAAGGCGTTTATGATATTAGCTAAGAACATAAAGTCCAGTTCTTAAACTGTTCTCTCAACTATCCAGCGTGTGTTGCCTGAAGCTGTGCATGCAAAACAATACATACTAAACTAAAGTGTGAAACATCTCAAACTTTTTTGAAGAGGGGAAAATTTACAAGCAGATATTGTTCCATTTCTGGGCTTTCTCAGTGAAAGTGGAGAAAGTGAAAGAGCTGTTTTACAAAAGGTCTCGACGTTATTCACAGAATGGTGGGAATAGCGCAGGCTAGCGAGTGTGTGAGAACTCATTTTGCCTGTAAGACTGTCTTATAATGCACAGACGCTGTGAGGACTACAGAGGTACCAGTCTCTGTTCACTGAATAGTTAATTATTTTATTGAGAGCGGAATAGCTTCAACAGCGAAGATCGGGGTATGTACAGAATACCCTGTAGGTCGAGAATTCCCGAACTTGCTGGCTGACAATTGTACCATACCACTGTAGATGGAAAATTGTTGTTTTATAATGGCAACTTTAACTGCAGCAGCCATGAGTTTTATGCTGGACTTCCCATGTATGCTAGAGATTATGCGCCTCTGGCTTTACTGTCTCTTCTTCTGTGGAGGTGGCAGCTCTCAGCTCTTTGCCAGTCTACATGAAGGAGGAGATACTACTTAACTGCTTCAGGTGATGTGATAATTTGGGATTTTTTGGGATGGGTTTGGTGATTACAGCAATTTCTTGAATGGTGGGAGGTCCAAGTTCAAATCATGGCTGTAAATTAGGCATTCTCTAAGCTATTATGTTGGTATCCTCTTCTCAGACAAAAGAGGTTAGGGAGGAAGAGAAAAGCACCAGAAACACTTTCATTTATGCAATTTGAACCGTTTTGTTTTGGCTGAAGCTGTTCACCCAGTCCATTAGTAGTTTTGGCTGACTTAGGCTCCAGTTCTATTCGGAAGTTCAGTTTTTGCCCTTTGGGTTACAGGCGTCTGACGGTATGTATGATTATGTTGCAGTGAAGTAACAAGTTTCTGCCTGTCATCTAATTGTGATATGAGTATGTGATCTAAACTGCCCATCTGAATTGTGAGGTAAAACTTAAATACAGAGGTTTGAGCTAGCATGTTGCACTTAGCAATTGTGGCAAGCTGGGGAAGAACACTTAGAGTCAATTAGTTTGGCTCTCGCGATGAGTGGTAACTTACACGGGTTGCGTAATTTGATCATGTTGATTGTGTTGCCCATTCCCTTTAGTCGTGTTCTTTGTACCTATACTTTGAATGCAAGTTTATCAATAAATGAGCCTCTTAAAAATTCTCATTTTTCTCCAGGAGCAAGCATGTGTTTTTTTTATTGACCAAACACATTTGCTGCTTTATTTTTGTCCAGCTGTACTCTGAGCAGATATTGCCAACTGAATAGGTGGGATTTAACAGTTATGTAGTATAGTATATTTTCCCTGAGGAAATTAGTTCAAACTGTATCCTGGAAGAGTGAGTTAGGATTCATGTACTGTTAGGTGTATATGGTGTGTTAAATTAATAGTACAGTGTAAGTAAATCACAAAAGGTAACTTGATAATGGTGCAAAATTTTGTTATGTTTTTAAGAAAACAAGTAAACATTTTCCTAAAAAAAAAGACCAAAACAAACCCACACATCTGCCATGGTTTATAAATATTTTAATCTTCGTTGTGCTTTAATTTAGGGGACATATGTGTTTCCTTTTCTTTAATCTGAAAAACTTGAGGGATAGTTTACTGGTTGTAAAAGTTAGAAATAGAGATTTCTTCACAGTCTTGCTGCTGAAGTAGAAAAAAGTCAAGTTTGCTATTTTGTAATCTTTTATTTGTATTGAGTAATGCAGTATATTCACTTAATCGTGTGTCTCAGGTTGGTAATAGTTAATCTGTACCACCGAAACAATTGATATCCCACTAATGCATGCCTAGATCGCAAACAGGATAGATATTTTGTGGGCTGTTTCTTTAAAGTTAGAGCTGCAGCTTTCTTTACTGTTTATCCATATTCAGTGAAGTGGGACAGTTGTATTTTTGATCTAGTATAGCTATCTTATGCTAATGGTAAGGCTTCCTTTTGCATGTTCTATTACAATCTGTTGCTCTCTGTTCTTCCCCTCCCCTCCCCAGGTCCTATAAATAGAGGTTAGCAGGATATCCTTCACAGTGGTTCTTCAGCAGTTACTACCCAGTTAGATTCTCTCTGTTGTATGGCAAAGCAGCAAGGATACAACTACCAGGATCCATGGTTGGAGGAAAGATTAACTTAGTCTTTTGTGCATTTTGGCACCCTTTGTGCCTTTCAGAAAACTGTAAAGGCTGCTACCTGTTGTAGCTTCCATATAATGATTCCTATACTCCAATAGGTGCGATAGGCTGTAGTTTTAAGCCAGTGCTGCCTCCCAAATGTCCTGGGAGAGTGCTTAAGCAGCAGTTCTAATGCTATTTGGATGAGGTAGAGGGAAAGAAAGATAGGAGAATGCTGCTAGAGTTTTAGACTGAATTTAGTCCCTTTTTTAAACTCTAAGACCCAGACTGAAATTACTGTGGAAGTAGTGGGCAGCTCTTTTGGGATGGAAGTTGCTTTGTTGCTTTGATGACTGTATCGTGGTAATTGAAGGGTCATCATCACAGTAATCCTGAAAGAGCTGTGTCTGTTGCTTCTGGACTGAACTGTTTCCAGGAATATTGAAAGCTGTGGCATTCTGTTAGAGATTCTTGGTAAGGGAAGAAATGAGGTGAACAGCTTTTCAGGAGATATCATAGAATCATAGAATGGTTTACGTTGGAAGGGACCTTGAAGATCATCGAGTTCCAACCCCCCTGCTATAGGCAGGGACGCCTTCCAATAGACCAGGCTGCCCAAGGCCACGTCCAGCCTGGCCTTAAGACACTTCCAGGGATGGGGCCTCAACAGCTTCTCCGGGCAACCTGTTCCAGTGCCTCACCACCCTCACAGCGAAAAATTTCTCCCTAATGTTTAATCTAAACCTGCCCTCTTCCAGTTTAAAGCCGTTCCCCATCGTCCTATCACTACATGCCCTAGTAAAAAGCCTTTCCCCAGCTCTCCTGTAGGCACCCTTTAGGTACTGGAAGGCCGCAATACGGTCTCCCTGGAGCCTTCTCTTCTCCAGGCTGAACAACCCCAACTCTCTCAGCGTTTCCTTATAGGAGAGGTGCTCCAGCCCTCGGATCACCTTTGTGGCCCTCCCCTGGACCTGCTCCAACAGGTCTGCGTCCTTCTTATGTTGGGGGCTCCAGAGTGGGATGCAGTACTCCAGGTGGGGTCTCACGAGAGTGGAGTAGAGCGGGAGAATCGCCTCCCTTGGCCTGCTGGCCACACTTCTTCTGATGCAGCCCAGGGTATGGTTGGCCTTCTGGGCTGTGATTGCACATTGCTGGCTCATGTTGAGCTTCTCATCAATCAGCACCCCCAGGTCCTCCTCCTCAGGGCTGCTCTTAATCCATTCCCTGCCGAGCCTGTATTTGTGCTTGGGATTGCCTCAGCCCAGGTGTAGGACCTTGCACTTGGCCTTATTGAACTTCATGAGGTTGGCATGGGTCCACCTGTCCAGCCTGTCCAGGTCTCTCTGGATGGCATTCTTCACCTCCAGCATGTCTGCCTCGCCAAACAGCTTGGTATCATCAGCAAACTTGCTGAGGGTGCACTCGATCCCACTGTCTGTGTCGCCGACAAAGATTTTGAACATCCATCATACGCTGGACTTACGAGCACAGCATTGATCCTAAGAGGCAGATAAGTTTCAAAAACATTAGTTTAGAAAACAAAATTCTATTTTGTGTACTTTTATGATGTCATTTTCATAGGAGTGTCTTTTGTAAAGAGGTTTCTCCCCAGTGATTCAGAATTTGTGAATGGTCTTTCTAGGCCACAGAAATAGCTTAGTTGACGAAGTACTATTTAGCTTCATTGCCTGGGGTTCATATCTGGTCAAATTTAAATCTCGCTTTATTTTCCAAAGAATGTAGCCTGACAGCCATGAATGTTATGGTGATCTCTTACCTTCAGCAGCACCTAATACTTGGTATTCTTCACAGCTGATGGTCAAGAATTTAAAACTTACACTGATCCTCTGAGACATAGCTTAGCGACAGAAGTTTAGTAGACATCATTCTCTTTCTCCTTTTCTTAGTAGCTCAATGAAGAATGGGGACCTGAAGAGGAAAGGAAGCAATGAGTTTGATAGAGAAAGGAAAATGTATGTGACCAACAAACACTGTGTTTCTTTCAGTAGATTGTGCTTCTGTCTGTGCTGCTGCTTTTCTGTGGGTTTTATTTAGTAAGTATATAAAATGGAGCCCTACCTCTTTATTTGTAAACAAAGAGTCCTTTTTATGGCAAAGAACCTTCAGCAAGATAGCAAAGCCAGGGAAGTCAGTGCAAGTATTAATAGGTATTTTTACCTTCTTCATATGTTATCTCATGCTTAAAACAGATAAATAGACTTAAGATCATACATCAAGCTCGGGATACCCTGAACGATATAAGCCTCATCTTTTTCCTTCCGTGCCACTAGGATAAGTCTCACTGGATGACAGTGTCTCACTTCTTTCTTAGTAGTTTCAGGTTTGGAAAGTGTATGAGCTGCCTTTTTTCACCATGTATCTTATGTTTTTCCCTTGGAGCCCCTGTTCCTTCTCTACTGGCATGCACACATCACTGTCTGGTTTTCCTTTTCTTGTAATGAATTCAGTAACGAAGTGAAGCTGATAGTATTCCTACATTTCAACTTGCTCTTGTTCTGAAGACATGCTGTGCCTAGACATGCTGTCTTTTTAGGATTCGAAGGTAAGGCTGTGGATAAGTTTGAAAGTAGAGATTCTTCCCTTTGCTTCAAAAACCCATAGTTCTCAGGTTTCTGTGTAAAATAGACCCTCAAAGGACATTAATCGTAGACTTGCAGAAATCAATAACTTGCCACTTAAAAGACTGAAAACTAAAGGCCATCATCCTATTCCTTCTCCCATTATCCACCCCTCCCAGTACACCTCACCCAGGGCTTGTGAACTGGAGCACGTTCTACAGTTTGACTTAGAAGGCCTTCGTAGTTCACTCCTGCCACATGTTTACTATAGTACTTCTGTACATTGAATTTTAATTTGGGGGTGGTTAGTAACATGCTCTTTAAAAAGCAGGCAATATGGTTAGTCTCCCTTTTGCTATCTGCTATGGTTTAATGAGTGGCTCATCTTTGTTATTTAATTGCATGAGAAATGCACCTGAAAATGAGCAGGTGATTTTTCTGCCTTTGAGGTTCTTGGCTTTATAGATATTTTATCCCATGCTTCCGTAATGTCGTGAAAAGTATGTAGAAATACTCTTGAATCAATATTTTGTATTGTGGCATGAGTTTAGTAGGCTTTTTAATACCTCCACTTTTTTGTAGTACATGGGTTGATACAGAGCAACAAAGAAATGATTCCTTTTAAAAACACGGTCCTTTTAAAAACGTGCAGCTACAGCACACAGACTTTCAAATGTAAGGAGGGAGGTTCCAGAAATGTTTGGAAATTCTTAAATTGAAATTGCATCCTAAGCCAGAGCTTGTGTGAAACAAAAGTGTGGGTTTTTTCATGCTACTTTCAACAAGTGAGACTATTATAACTGAAATGGTAAAGTTTTTCTTATGACATTTGCGTTAATGATTTTTATAACAATTTGTGGCTAAGCCTTTCTACTAGCTTTTCTACGTTAGTTTTTCCTTGTGTATGAAAGAATCCACGCAGACAGCAGGAGACAGTTGTTCTTCAACTATTGAAATTATCAAAACTGAATAGAGGTATGAGTCTTGAATAGTCCTTGGATTAATTAGTTCTTATGTGAAATTTAAGTTTCACTTAATTTCTTTTCCCCTGCTGTCTCTTGCCCTGTGGTACCCTCTCATCCTAGTGAACGAGATACCCTGGGTGGTTTTCATTGCCAAATGAATGGATTGGGGGCACTTGGCAGTAGAAATAGAGGCAGAGCTAAAGTGCTGCTTTTTTCTTTAGCCAGTGGTGTCACTATGTGGGGAAGGAAGGTAGGGAACAACGAGGAGCTGTTGGTTGTGGGTTTTTTTTCCTCCAAACATCCAGTTATGGTTGGTAAAAGCAGCAAGTCATTTCTAGCAGGTCAACCTTTACAAGGCAGAGCATTCCAGGGACGGGCTCCTGTTGTGAAGCAGTACATTGGAAACACTCTCAACCTGCAAATTATTGTTGCCTATGTTACATCCATCAAATTTCTTTTGTAAGTTTTTGTGTCTAGGTTGTTTCCTGAGCTGATCATGGTGCCTTTTGAGGAATAACATGTATTATTGGAAGGACGGTCTTCTGAAAATAGGGGTTTTTTTCATATATTGGTTTGGGAAATGTGTATGAAAGAAGATCCAGGTCTAATTGAACATACACAAATGTAAGGTATATAGGTATCTTACCGAACAGTTTCTCCTTCTAACAGTGAAAATCCGTGAGGAAGTAGTAAGGTTGTTAAATTTTAGTTTTACCTGTCTTTAAAAGATAGTTTTGACACATGTAACTATGACACTGAAAATTAAATAAAAATCAGCTTTAAAGTAGTCATTTGGTGTTCTAAAATCTTATGAAAATTTAAAAAGGCGACAAAGTTTTGATACTCTATTGCAAGAGATAGTGATTGGGGGAGTGTGCAAACAGAGGGCAGAATGCATATGTATACACACATCTATATATGCATATCCATATATGTGTGTATATATGTATGTGTGCATATATATTTACATATAAAAATATTTGCGTGCCAATTTGCGTATTTCAGCTGTAGTTCATCCTGAGCTGGAAATATCTGTGCCTACTGACCTCTTTGCTTTTACTGTGTTTTTGTTGCTGTTGCCCAGAGTGCTGTCTATAACAGTGAGGGAACAATTTACAGTGATCTGCTCAGTCCTGTTCTTCCAAAGCTCTTGTTTATTCCTGCCTTATTAGCCTTAGTTTCAGCCTCTTGTGTTCTTTAATTAATGACTTCTCCAAGCTACCATATTCTTTATTGCATCCTCCCTGGCTACTTAAGTGCATCTAGCTGATTTCCCTTTATCCTGCCCTCTGGCAGTTTCTTTCTCCTTGAATTTTTTTTTTTTTTTTCTTTCTTTTTCCCCCAGTTGCAATGATATTTTTGTGGTACCTTTTGAGACACTTCTTTTTATTTTTTGCTGCCGCTTGTTTATTGTCATCTTCTGTCCTGCTATGAGCTCTCCCAGTTTCCTGATTCTCTCTGGTTGCATTCTTGAAATACGAGCGCTGAAGTGCTGCTTTCACACTGGCTTCTTTGTTCTCGTTATATGGGACTGGCTCCTTTTTATGGAGGACCAGTTGCTTCTTGGTGTGTAAAGGAGAGGATATGGAGTGCCTGTCTTCAGCGTTGGCTCCTTTTTTCTTCCTCCATCTCATTTTTCAAGCCTTCTGGTAGTTTGTGGGTGTTGGGTCTTGGGATTTATTTTTTTTGCGTCTTTTCATTACCTCTTTAAACATATTTTCCTGAGTTTTAATAATAGCACAGACTTTATTCATCAATAGTCCTTACACTTATTCTAAGAAATAAAATTCAAAATTGAAATGAAGCTTTTTTTAAAAAAACAAGTCAACTCGCACACACACCCTCTCCTTCTGTCTTTTATCTGACAGTTTTCATTTGTCTGTGCTGTGATTTCTCAGCAAGCAGGGTTGTTAGCTGAAGTATGTCTTATGGCTTGAATGGCTTTAAGAATCAAACATTCTGGCACTAGAACTTGCCTTTTATGGAGATTAGTAATGAAAAGTCACGGTCTTGACTTGATGTTGGTGTTGGTAAAGGTTACCACTGGTAACCGGTTACTGCACTGTCTTGCAGGACAATTTTTCTTCTTTCGTATCTCCTGGAATAGGAATCGAATTAAGCAAGTGAACACCTTCTTGCCTCCTCTCTACTTTATTGGTGTAAGGCTTTCATTTTGGATTGCTGAAAGTCTTGTTATCACTTTACTTGCTTCTAAATATTTGGTCAGATTTTTTTTTATTTTCTGCATTGTTTTTTTCCTTAACTGAGACAGTGGATAAATCTGTGTAAGTTGGTCACTTCACAAGTATCTTGGACCTTTAAATTAATAGAAAAAGAAGAGATAATTTTTTTAATGACATCTTACTTTCCATTACACTGTCAAATGAAGATACTCTTATTCTTTTATTTTGATTTGTGGCAAATAATTGATTACATTTTTGGATGGTATTCAAGGGCTTTAATTTTTCTTTATTGTGAAAAGCAAAATCAAATTATGTAATGCAAAACCATTTTTCTGTGATTTGTGAGGAGTATTTCAAGGTAAAAATTATTATGTGTTTGTAGGAAATGTTAAAGATCTTCATGTGTTTTTGTGCTATCATGACAATATAATGATTCTGCCTTTCACAGAATTGCAGAATGGTCTTTAGTAAGCCACAGCTTAAATAGGAACTTAAGTTTATGGGAAGAATAGAAAATTTTATTTAATGAAGCAGAGTACCTAACCATGAGCTGTGGTGTAGAAGGAGGAATTAAGAACTAGTGCTGGGATGTCCTGGCTTCTCTTTCCGCTTGGAAGATGGGAAGGAAGGTTGGAGAAGAGAGAAGTGTCCCGACAAACCAATGTGGATTGTGTTTCCAGGTCTAATGGCTAGTAGAACAGAAGTGTGCACAGTATGCCACGAAAACATAGTGCAGCATATGGTGTAGTTTTTGCAACTGGTTATTTTACAGTGTGAAACTACAGCAGCAGCTTATGGAGTATGTAGAATTCACTGTAGATCCAGAATAGGCAGAGTGGTCTGGAAAGTGGTGAAATGTGCATTGGATTTTGCTGTCCTCTGGTGTGTGCCCATGCGTGCTTATGAGTGCCTGACTGTAGGACTGTTATTTAAAAACAAACCTCCCCAAATCCCTTATTTCTCTATTCTCTTAAAATGCTCTACATGAAGCAAAGTACAATAAGAATGTCACGCTGTTCAGGGGACCTGAGGAAAATGTATCCCTCTTTTCTCAGCTTTGTGTTTTCAGTCCTTCACGGATGTTTCATCAGCTCTGACAGTTCTGCGTGCAAGTTTTAGTTTCTCTTGATTTCTGAAATGTGAAGCTAATACTTGTTTTCAGAGTTATGGTCAACACTGGAAGACAGAGCAGTGCCTTTTCTGAATGCCTAGATTCAAGACTTTTTGAAAGTGTTTTGTAATAAATTTCCTCATACATGAGATGCAAGCCATGATGATGCTATTTGTGAAAGTTAAGTTTTAGGGTTTTTTGCGTAGAGGCATACTTTCAGATTTAAAGAGCTGAACATCCTACCGGTATCCTATGTGTTTTGAATATCGAATGTACTTTCTGTGAATTCTGACTTTTTAAAAAAAAAAAAAAAAAGAAAGAGTATTTAAATCTATCACTGCAGAATCCCTTTTTGTGCTTAATGACCTTAACAGAATAGCACTCTTCTTAAATTCTGATTAAAACTCTTCGAAATAGTGTGCCTGGTCTATGATTGTAGAAACGAGATCAGGGTTACTCTGCAAGTTGGGTTCACAGAATGCCTCAAACTGTAATCTATAAAGATGTAGTAACTTCTGAAAACTTTGTCCTTGAGGAATTAACTTTTCCACTGGGTGACATTAGTGTGGAAGATAGGGCAGGGGATTCTTCAAAACAGTTGGTGCAGTTGCTTTTAATAATATGATGTGATCATAGCAAACGAAATGGTAGACATCCCCATTTGCAATGTCTGTATATAGCAGAATAATTTGCAAAATTAGTATTGATTTGATCGCCTTGATGGATGAGGGGAGTCATACTTTTATGCACGTTATTTTGAGATGATAGGATTAGGTCAGTCTAACTATCTGTAGGGCCATCCTAATATTTCTATTTGGTAAGCAGATATTCACGCTATTTTAGATTAAGCTGCAGTTATTTCTGGTTTATATTGTTTTTGTAAAATAACAGGTTCCCATACCATAAGTTAGTGGTGCCTGTACCATAAGTTAGCAGATACTAATTTTTAGACACAAATGGAACTTTGACAGCAGCCTTATCAAAATCTGATAAATCAGTGAATACGGGCTTGTTCACAAGGAAGATAGCTTTGAACATTGCCTAGGAAGATCTGCCTGTTAGCCTTTCCATTTCAAGGGCCGGCTAACGTTGTGGCGATACATAGTGTGGAATGTCAGTAAGCAATCAGTTGACTGAAATGTTGTCTTTTTGGTTAACAGCTTAAACTTCAGAATACATTTTTAATATTTGTTTTCTCTGTTTAGCTCTTTTCACTGATGGAGATGAAACCTCCTATTTCCCGAGCAAAAATGATTCTCATCACAAAAGCTGCAATTAAAGCTATTAAGGTAAAGTACAATAGAACAAACGTGAAACTATAACAGTAACAGTGTTTTATTATTTTACTTCAAAGTAAGTGCATCTCTGGATTTCCCAGACTTAGCTTCATGGTTGCTTTTTTCTAGCTGGTGTTAAGAATGTTATCTGGAAACAAGTGGGTGGTGAATATCATCTTTTGGTTTTAGACGAGTAGCACAACGCCAGCTTGATTTTTTTTTTTTTTTTTGAATCATTGCTTTTTAATGCTACACCCACTAGAGTGTTGTGATTTCTATGTACTAAAATTTTAAATGTTGCAAGATGCAACTGCACCTTAGCATATTAAAACGTTAGGGGACTGACTTAGAAAGTAAATCCAGAAAGCTCTCACTAATGCTCTAGAAGTATGTCTTGTGTACATGCTGACACACTTTTGACAGAATGGCTTGTTTCTGCCTGTTCCCCCCATGAAATCTTTTTCTCTGTGCTTGATTAGCTTGATAACATAGTTCTTTTTAGAATATGACTACAATATTTTGTTTGTAGTCTTTCCTAAATGGTAGTAAGCAAAAAGAGTTATAATACTTCTAAAATGATGTGCCACTCTTGACTAGACGATAAATTAATTTATGCATTTATTTTCCAGCTCTACAAGCATGTTGTCCAGATTGTAGAGAAGTTTATCAAAAAGGTAAAAAATAAAAAACAATCTACTAATAAAGATACTGTCTGTATCTGTTACTAGGTATTACTAATAGTGCTACTAAGTAACCAAAAAGGCTTCTGTTATTCAAGGATTGAGGGAGGAAATTCTGTTTTGTTAGGATTTTATACATTTTGGTATCTCTTTGTCTACTTAATCTCTCTGTTTTAGTTTTCCGTAGTACATTAAGAAGGGGAGAGAAAAAAAAATTGTGACTTTCACCCTTCTTCCTCCACCCAGCAACTGGGGAGGAAACTGGAGTTACTGAACTCGAAATTAATTTTCACCGGCTAAGATAATACATATTTTCAGAAAATACAGTTTTCATGCTTGCCTAGGCATGTAGAACAACAGGCTAGAATGTAATACTAAACTCAAGCTATCGTGCTGCCTACAGTAAGTTCCTCCGAGTGAACAGGAAAAATATTCTTTTTCATTCAAAGTCCTTCAGAGACCTCCAGAGAGAAGGACTTCACAAAAAATTCTGGAGAATAGAGTTGGTGGAAGTAGTTTGGTGCATTGAGTGTGAGGTAGCTTGATAGCAGAGTTGTACTGTACTGTAATGTAGTAGACCTGTTGTCGCAGTCACGTGTTGTCAAGCTAAAGGTGCTTTAAAAGCAGTGACTGAGAAGATAAAGGCTGCTTCACGCTATCCAGGTATATTTACTCTGTCCCAAATGTGAAAGCATCTTTTTCTCCTTTCTCTTCCGTTTCTATAAATAAAACAAATGTAAAGCCCGAAGAGAATTCTACATTAAACAAAACAAATTAACTTTTTTTTTCTACCCAAGTGTATTAAGTATAGATTTTGTGTAAGAATCTAAGGTGAATGCATGTTACCTTGTTAGTATCACTGCATAATGGAAAATTATTTTTATGTTTTCAGTGCAAACCGGAATATAAAGTCCCTGGATTGTACGTTATTGACTCTATTGTTCGTCAGTCTCGTCACCAGTTTGGAACGGACAAAGACGTTTTTGGGCCAAGATTCTCTAAAAATATTACTGCCACATTCCAGTATTTGTATCTCTGTCCATCTGAAGACAAGGTACAACTATAATTTCTCAAGTGTTCTTGTGAATTGATAACAGTGCTATCTTGGTGTTTCCCCTTATGTGAAATCTAATTTGCTGATTTGAATGGTAAAACATACTGAGAAAGATTATGAAAGGTGATAGATTAAAGGAAGTTCTAGTTATAATATGTATTTTGCCTAACTTCATCAGTTTTGTTTTGCCTGTGCAGACACTTCAGCAGTGTGACTATGCCAAAACTTCTCTTCTTGAGGCTCTTTCAGGAAAACTTACTATGGAAGGTGGTGTCTCCCACAAAAAGAAAGTGTTATATGAGAAGCTCTGGTGTTGTAGGCAGTGAAGGTTCTGCTCCCAAATATTTTCTAAGAATATCATCATGTTGATTTTGTCAGTCTTTACAAATCCCATGCTTAAGAATTTCATTGCTGCTCTCCATTGTCTAGACTTGTTTAAGGCCTCGGATTTCTTAGTTTTGCTGTACTTGCTGATAGAACAGAGGCTCAGAAAGTATACTGAATTCACAATGGTTGAGCTTGCTACCAACAAAAGATGGCTTTTATGCCCTCTGTCAGAACAATTTCACAAGACTCCCTAGATAAACATGTTTTAGAAGTTGCCAGTTGGTTTCCAGAAAATCACCTACTTGCTCCTTTTCTTAATTGTAGTACTCTAAGAGCAAAATACTCTTTTTCTAACTGACTTTTCCCCTAACTTTCTAACTAAGCTTTTGAAAGGCTTTGATGCTTGTTAGTCTAACGTGGAACATTTAGACCTTTAGGCCTTGAATCTGATATTCTGGAGCTTCTCGGTTAACATACTGGTGAAATAGAGCAGTCCCTTCTTTTTTCTGCCTTTGTGGTTACCATTTTGTTCATCTAAATGAATTAGACTATCCATCTCCTTTGTGGAACTACCTGATATCTCACTGCTAAAATAATTAAGATGCTTTCCACTGGGGGAATAATACTATTTATAACATGCTTGCTTTAATGAATTTCCAGTACCTAAACAAAAAAACTGATCTGCAGATACACAATAGCTATGGTTGATATCCAAAGAGAGTGATACTCCTGTGGTTGGTTTTTTTTTAACAGCCTTTCTGTAAGATTAATATGTGGCTGAAAACAAGAGTATTAAATTTATTCAGTTTTTGGCCTTCAAATCTTCTGGAGATAGAGAATACTGAAAGCAAAAAATTGCTGCTGTTTTAAAGTTAACTGTTTTTCAGACCAAAATCTTATCTAAAAGTAGCCGTTTCAGATTTCTCTCTTAATTGATCTTATTGTAAAAAACATTTTGTGAAATTCTTTAATCAGCTTATGAAAGTATAGGTGGATTTGCATGGGTGTATATAACTGAGTCACAGTAAGGCATTTTATTGTTGAAACAAGAAGGAACAGAATCAATTCATTCTTAGCACCTACAGTAGAAGTAAGAAGTACTTAAAACATGTACGTGTGCAAGTCAGATGACTTAAGTATACAAAAAGGACAGATATGCCAATATAACATGTATTCTGACTTTTACCTGCTTGCATGTTCCGACTGAAGCAGCACATCTAGTTACATATTATTGTTTAATACGGGGCTAAAGAAGGAAAGTCTAATTTCCAGCTTGTTCCTGAAAGCTTCATCATTCTTAATGTTAAAAAAAGAAACGAGCTTAAAATAACAGCTGACAATCAGAGGTTCTAATTTAATCTTTCTGCAGTGATCGGTTAGAATGTTTTCCACTTGTTCTCCTGATCTTTTCAATAATGATGGAGATGGATTTTCTGGTATCAACATAAATTTGTTGGGTTAGTAGAAAAAAAAAATCAAGCCATCTTCTGTCTAACATTTAAGCTTTGTTCTAGCATTTTATGGTCTAATTGCCCCTCTGTTTATTAGGGTCTTCCAGCTTATCTTCATTTTCTCTGTCTTACTGCATTTGTTGTTTCTTACACCCCTTTACGACCCTTTGTGAAGAAATGGTGGGGCTGATGTGACTACCTCTATTGTATATCAAACCTGGATTTTCTGACTGGCCAGAACAGTTCTAGAAAAATGGCGCAAGTTGCTTTCTGTTAAAGCAGGTAGTAAAATAAGTTGGCAGTTTTTATCTTTGCCATGTAAAAGGTCTTGCTGACCTATGTAACAACATATAGGGGTTGTTAAATGGGTATGCCTGATTATGTTGAACTCCTATACTGTTCAAACCTTTCTTCTCAACGTACGGAAGATAAATTTGGAGTTTGTGAATTAGGAAAACTGTATTTAGCATTGATGCTTGCTTTTGTTTCAACAGAGTAAAATAGTCCGTGTCCTGAACCTTTGGCAGAAAAATGGAGTATTTAAAATTGAAATAATTCAACCTCTTCTGGATATGGCAGCAGGAACTAGTGCCGCTGCACCAATGACAGAAAATGCTACTAATAATGAAGGTATGAATAACATCATAACTTCTTTTAAAAGGGCAGATGATAATAGCTTGTTTGCTTTCACATTAAAGCACCTACTATTCGTTTCAGCAGTAGCTTATTCATAAACTCAACTTTGTTGTCACAATTATGTGGAGAAGCTGAACTCATTCTAAATAACTGTTGATACTGTACTTCAGAAATTGTCAGAATGTGAACACTTATTTGGAAAATACCTGAAATTTATATCGTGTATGCATATGTACATACATATGTGCCCACTTTACTTACAGGTGACTTCAATATCCCCTCTTAAAAAAATCTTTAATTTTTTTTCTTTGGTATGAAATATTTTTCTGTTGTTTCTCAGTTTTATAATTCTGATGTCATTTTTTTTTAATGTTAGAATCTGGATAAGTAAAGCATGATCTTACATGTTAAGAGCTTCATCTTTCTTTGAATCAGCTTAGTATCTGAAAGCAACAGCCGTCAGTGTCTTTCAGTATGCAGCCTCAAAACATTTTAACTGGTGTTTCAAATCCAGATTCTTGAACAGTAAATTTATGCCTGGCAGTAGGCTTTTACACGGGCTACTGGTTGAAAACCACTGACCTAAAGAGTAAAATAATGACAGCCTGCCCACAGTATTTTCACCGACCTATTTTATGCCACATAAAAAGCTGGTAGTGAGGTTACAGAATTGTGGATGAGAATATACATACCACAATTCTCTCTTTCTCTGGAGGGCCTTCTGTTTGAGTTTGCACTCTATATTTCAGACTTAGCTTTGGTAACCTCCTTATTTATTACGCTCATGTATGTTGGAGTAGGACTGGCAAATGATGTAATGGAGTGAGTGAGGTGTGGTGATAGACAACAAAATAATGATATGCAATAGCCTAAGTGAAATAATCTCCGACAGAGTTTAGGAAAGCATATCCTATTGATATGTTTTATAAATATGGCAGGGCTGGGGGAGGGAATGTCTTGGCATCTGAGCTTGGGTGCGGACTGGTGGCTATATAATTTCATTATGATATGACACGTGAATGGCGCTATTTTTCCATCTTTGTTTCATCACTAGTAGCTAACAGGTTGGGTGCCTTCTGCATAGATTTTCGTGTACAGAATTACTGATTTCAGTGAGATTATTCAGATGCACCAGAGGGGATAATTTGGCCCTGAAATAAATATGCTAATGAATAATAATAAATATATTAATGCATTATGTGAAATAGAATCTGTTTAGCTCATAATGCTACAAAGTCTATTCAGCCAAAAAAAAGAGAGAAATGCAAATTTTCTCCCTTGAGCAAGCAAATATCCTTCTGAATATATACAGTAAGTAATTTGGGAGTTAATTTATATTTAAAAACAATCACGTATCTTTTTGCAGCATTTTTATGTAGCGTCTGACTTCTGGGAAAATATTATTCAACATGTTTGTCTGCTTGCTGCATGTCAGTGCTGCAGTTATTTAAACTGCAAATGGATGAATGGCTTTAAAGAAGTTGGTATTGTGAGGCAAACATTTGCTTAGTGTCTCAAACTAAAAAATATTTCCATCTGTGGGGTTTTATTAATTGTCTCCTTGTATGGTTTTATAGTAGTCCATTAAAATATATTTGCTAAAGAATAGTTACTTGCTCACAGCATATAGGATTTAATGGTATTACTGCTAATTTAATTTGTACTGGCAAAATGTTTATCAAAAAAGTATTGTAATCTAAAGCAAAGAGAATGGGAAAGCTACATGTGTAGACAAAGGTAATAGCGTGTCTTAAAATGGGAGCTCAGTGGAAATGGGAGTCTTTTCCTGGAAGAATTAGTAAAAATTATTTTTATGGTAGGAGGATTTATATCAGATGCAGGTTTGGCTTGTGCCTATGCAAAAATGGCATGTGAACAAACCTTGTCAAAGAAAGAGTTGCTTGTGAAATAATTTTTAAAAAAACTTTACTTATTACCAGACATTTCAGCAAAAGTTCAGTTACTGCTAGCAAATAGAAAATATTAAGAGAAACTCAGTTGCTCTTAAAATGAACCATTAGATGATTCATTTGAAATATTAATTCAAAAGAATGAGTCCAGGAACATTGTAACCAGAACTAAATTTTAACTGTATTGATACGCATTGCTTAACACTGTTTGAGTAATAGTTTCTCTTAATTTTTCAAAAATGGTACAATTATAAAACATTGAGTTGTGATCTGAAATATCATGCTGGACTAGCTCTTAGGCCATTTTTCTTCGTTTTCTTTCATATAATGAAATCTGTGCATATAATGCACAGATGTGAGCAAAGAATGGAGAAATTAATGACAAAATGGATATGCAATTGGGGTAGTTTAGATAGGACTTTTTGGGTTAAATAGAGGAGGTTTTGAGGAGATAGATGTATGCACTGGAGAGGAAGATGTGTGTTGAGTAACATAGTCCTTTCTCAATTTCTATGAAACTCAGGTTCACCGCCCCCTCCAGCAAAGGTTTCTTCAGAGCCCCCTCAAGTTACTGCTAACTCAGTACCTACTGTGCCACAGTTGCCCAGTTCTGATGCCTTTGCAGCTGTAGCACAGTTGTTTCAAACAACACAAGGACAACAGGTAACCTGTTTATATTTATTTCTCTTCTAACTTCAGTTTTCATGTTAAATGGGGGGGGAATGATGGGAGTAATATCCTTGATTTGAAGCAAAACAAAAACCTCCCTAAGGTCTTCAGTGGAAAACTTCTAAGAGTTAAAGTCAGTATTTGAATGTTCCATGACCCTTCTATCCAGTAAGTATGGTATTTGAGGAAAATTCAGTTATATATTCCTAAATAATTAGTTCTGAATTGATGTAGTTACAAAGTTTCAAGAACAGGCAGAATATATTGAAAAAAAATGTTGATTTTTATTGTTCAGTCCACTTAAACGTCTGCAGTGTTGAAAGGCCTGAATACTGAAATCTCGGGATGTGCTGAATTTTGCCACTGAAGTATTTAAAAAGTAACTTTTGGTTTTGCTGAAAGTTCTCCGTAGTTCATTCAAGTTGGCAGTGGTGTTCATCCTGTGCCATAGTCTGGTTTGATGTAAAATTTATATCCTACAACTCTTTCAATACTATGTATTTATATAAGAATATCTACTTAATACTACATATGTTTTTGTAGCTTCAGCAAATTCTTCAGACTTTTCAACAGCCTCAAAAACCCCAGTCACCGGTCATAGATAACACTGTGATGGCTCAGGTTCAAGCTATTACTGCTCAGTTGAAAACTACAGCAGCACAACCACCAGAACAAAAAGCTGCTTTCCCACCGCCTGAGCAAAAAACATCATTTGACAAAGTAAGTCTTCATTTGTTCTTTGTGTTAAACTTTTTCACTTCAGCAGAAGACTGTTTGATGGAATCCTCAATGTCCTCCATCTGTTAGGAAAAAAAGGGTGCAAGTTTTGTTTCATCTCTTTCTGTTTGGAGGTCGGCTTCCTGTTTTTATAACCTTTGCATTTTCTGAAACTGAGTAAAAGGGATTTGGAGAGTTTCTGATTCTGTATTAGAATATAGATTTTTATTTTCTTTTTAATTTTTTTTTTCTGATTCTAACCTTGTCTTTAATTCCAGAGCTGTTAGATAAATCGTAAGACTTCAATAATAAGAATATTTTGGCTGCCAGTTATGTAAGATATAGGAAAAATAGTTGGCTCCGTGTAATTTCTTTCAGAAGCTGCTAGATCGGTTTGACTATGATGATGAACCAGAAGCAGTGGAAGATTCAAAGAAAGAAGATTCAGCTCCTTCCCCTTCAGTTTCTCAGCCAGCTTTGTAAGTTTTGTACCATATTAAAATTAACAAATCTTAGTTCTAAAAAATGTTTAGGTTAGAAAGCTGATTAAAATTCCAAGTTACTTCAGTGCTTAACTGTTACAGTCCAAAGTTAAAACATTGTTAACAACTTATGGTGGGGGTTTTTTTGTCTTTTTACTTTGGTGATTCGGTGTAGGTTTGACATGTTGCACTATTGATTGAGGAATGTGTTCTGTAGAGAAAAGCTCAGTTGCAAGATGGGTTCCATGTTTTTATTGCACAACTGAGTGTGTCAGGGCATTGTTAGTTATCGGCTGGATTGCTTTGCTGGCTGGGGAAAAGATGCTATTCCAAACATTGTGGTAGTTTAACTATTAAAAAAATTAAAATTGGCTTTGCAGCTTTATATTCTCAAACATTAAATACCCATGCAAACTAACTCAGACTCCTGTTTCCCTTTTGATATGCATTATGATACAGTCTTAAATGACATGATCACATACTAGTTTTTTCCACAGGACCTCTCTCTCATTCAGTGCACAGGCTGGATGGTGCTCAATACCTGGGTTAGTCAATATTTCTTTTTTCCCCTGCTTCAGTATGTGGCCCTGTGTCTTACTTTCTGTATATGCCATCCAAACCCTGCTCTCAAAAACAGAATCACTAACTTTGTCATTAGCTTTCTTACTGTGTTTATCACCTTGAGCACTTTAATGTTCCACAAATATTAGTTAATTAAAATGCCTTTTAAGTAAATTGGTAGTATTTTCCCTGTAATACAGATGGAACTCTGGAGTACAGAAAGTTGAGGTAGGTCAAACATAAGGACTGCTTGTGTATGCCCAACTAAAGATCATTGGACTAGGCTTTTCAGCATGTTTATGTTGTGTTTGTAGCACTTCAAAGCCTCTGTCCGTATTACCTTATAGTTGTGTAAGATGCCTCTGAAGATTGGATTCCAATAGTCTCATTTTGGGCACATAAAATCAGTAATGCTCTGTATGAAAAACTAATCTGTCCAGAATCATCTTAGAATTGTATGGTACCTGTGTTTTAAAATACTACAAAGTTCCATTTCACATCACCATGAAATTCCTTTATCTTCCTGAAATCCTGTTCAGTTTCTTACACAAATTGCGTCATGTAAACAGGTCATATTAACTGCGCAGACCTCATTAATTCCCTGAGCACTGTCCATTCTGTGTGTTGAATCAGGAAGTGAATGGCATTACTGTAATCCTTGTGTGATATACATATCCCTTTCTCCTCTGCCCTAAATTCCTCCCAAACTAAAGTGTTTTTCTTCCAGCAAAAGTATGGCCAATTTCTTTTCTGTGAGGAAAAGGCTTACTACTTTTGTTCCCAAAGAGGAACTGGAAAGGAAGAAAGTTAGCCTAAGGCAGACAACCTCAAAGAAAAATTTCCATAGACTGAGATCTTTAGCAAGATCATATAAGTACAGGGGGAAGAGACGCTTAAACTTTTATGTGCCATTTCTTTAAATGTTAAAGGACTACTCTTAGAGTGGAGGAAAGATAAGGAAGCCACTCTTTCTCCTTTTTTTGTTTTCACTTCTTAGAGAGGAAATGGGATCATAATAAAGATTTTTCTGTCTAAATTTGAAGCAAGAATGTGTAAATATACATAGAAATATGTAAAATAAAGGCAAAAAATTCTGTGTATCTACTGACTTGTCTCACCAAAATATTACTGGTTTTAGTGGATTTCCAGGAGAAGGTATACAACAGCCAGTATTTCCTCAACTCCCAAATATGGATCCTTTTCAGCAGCGAATGATGGGAATACAACAGGATCCAATGCGCCACCAGGTAACTTCAGGGTTTTTCCTTGTCCCTCTGTTGTATTATATTTTTGATCTTTTGTTGTTTTCTTTGAGCAGAGGTAAGGAAGTGGGGTTCCTATTAGTGAAGAGTGAATATGGCTTAGCCCTCCCAGCTTTCCCAAGAAACAGTTTTTTGTTCTCTGTTCTAGTCAGGCTTTGAAGAACAAGATTTTTATTTTATACGCCTAAACGCTTGACCTACTTCGTCTTTCTCGCGCTTCTGGTCTTTTATTGTGACTTTGGAGCAGAGATACAATTTTACTTTAGCAAACTGGGAAAGCTAATGTAATTTTTTTTCCTGACTGGCGGTTTTCATGTTTTTTCTTCTCCAAAGGTTCCGCTTCCTCCTAACGGGCAAATGCCAGGTTTTGGTCTCCTGCCTACCCCTCAGTTTCCACCCATGGCTCAGCCCGTGATTCCACCAACAGCACCTGTGCAGCAAACTTTTCAGTCTCCTTTTCCAGTACAGAGTGAATCACACATGCAAAAACCACATCAGCAGGTGAGGACCCCTTGCAGTAAACAAACTAGCTTAAATGCTCTAATACATGTCTTTCTCAAATGTGTATAGTTTATTCAGGAGAGGAAATTTCATTATAACCATGGATAGAGATGGCTGTGAGGGTAGCTCATCTGATGGAAGGATCTGGAAAAGTAATTGTTAAGGGGCTGGTAGGTCGCTAGTATAGTGGAAATGGACTCAGAAGTCTGTAAAAGCTTTAAAAAAAAAATCCAAGTGTATGTAAACACCCCTCCTCTTCCTAAGGTTTTGGAGGGTATTGTTGGTTTGGTACCTGACTGCTACTAAGAAGAAATCAAAGAGAAAGTCTGTTTATGAGCCTATATCAAAAAAAAAAAAAAAAAAAATATATATATATATTTGCCTCTTTTGTTCCAAGAAAAGGAAATCCTAAAATGAGAAATAGAGATGGTACCAAGCTGTCTTTATGTGGTGACCTGTGATGTCACAGATTCTAGAAATGAGTGCTTTTCACTTATTTTTCACTTGGAATAAAGGGACAATTTTCAAGAGTATCTTTGTAATTAGTTTTTTAATCTTGAATTTTGTTGAATCAGTACATTCTGAGGGATTGCTTCTGTGGATGTTCCCTGCCAGGGCCACGTTGTGAAGTCTATGTAAAGTTTAGACAGGACACAGTATGTTCTGGAGTGGGAAGCTATAGAGGATTTGGGGTAGGAAGGAAGAGCTGTGTTGAACGTACTGAGGTTTTTTTAAACAGGTTCTTGCATTTTATGTATTGTTTTGATGACTCACTGTTTCATTCTTCAAATTTATTGTATTGTAATTTGCTTATACATATGGCTTAACGTAGTTTCCTATAACATCTTTGAGGAAAGTTTTCTAGTAGACCTTTCTTTGCCTGTGATTTTGATGACGGAGCAAGATCCACTGACTGACTTTAAGGAATATAATCCTATTCTGTGGAAATACATGCAGTGCTGAAATTGACTAAAATGTGGAAAAACAATAATTTGCAATTTGAAAATGAGAACTTTGTGTAAATTATCTATATTATGTTTTTGCAGTGGTTGTATTAATTTCCTTTAATACTGGACTGTCTTCCTGTTAGTGACTACAAAGTAGTGGTGAATCTTCTGAGGAGAGTTGCATTGTATTTTAATTTCACATATGTGAATATTCAATATAGTTTTAGTGCTGTTACATAATTTAGTCTGGGCATAAAATGTTTGCGCTACTCAGCTGTTAACACTGGTCATCTTAATATTCTAGGATATGGAAGTGGAACAGCCACCTATTCAAGAGGGAAAACGGCATGTTTCTGACAACAGAAAGTCAAGATCTAGATCTGCATCAAGGTAAATTAGTGAAAGTTATTTTAGTGAGGGTATATATTATATCAAGTATGGATTTTAACATAAGGAACTTAAAGTGTGTCATGTCCAAAGACTTGGAAACGCTTTACTAATTCTTTACAAGTACTGAGGAGAGGTATGGTGATTATCTGGAGCTCAGAGAATCTGGTGCTGTGCTGCCAAATCTACTGTGGGGGTGGTAACTTCTAACTGAGATGACAATAAATAGCTGAGAGGTGAGCTAACTCCTTATTAGTGGGGCTCCTTTTCAGCGCCTTAGGACATAGTTGTGTTACCTGTATTTCGAGTTGGCTTCTTGGGTGCCCCACTCAGCATACTTCTTTTGAGGCCCTTTCTTCTAAGTGCCCAGTTGTGCTGTACAAG
Organism: Pluvialis apricaria; assembly: GCA_017639485.1. NCBI lineage: Eukaryota > Metazoa > Chordata > Aves > Charadriiformes > Charadriidae > Pluvialis > Pluvialis apricaria. The sequence continues at coordinate 105,522,874 of CM030007.1, forward strand.
TTGGATTCTGTGACTAAATGCCAAAAGACACAATTACCACAAGAGTTCATTTCAATTTAATCTAAGGATTAATTACAAGAAATTATTGTCTGTATATTATTCTCTGTACGGACAATGCTAGTGAAATTTCTTGGTAGAGTCAAAACTTTCAAGGGCTTTATTTGAATTCCCCTTCTGCAAGAGAGAAGAAAAGAGATCCTTTCAATTTCTTACCTCTGAGGGGAGTCGTGTATAAATACAGCTCTAAATGTTGTGTGTACTTCAGTGCAGTGGTATTGAGAAACAGATGAGTGACTATTAAGGCTTGTGAACCTCTGAAAGTCATCTACCTTCTAAGGAAAATTGAGTATTTTCAGTTCTTTTTTATTGGTAGAGAGTAACTTCCATGCCCGTCAATACCGAGTAAATTTTAGGGAGGCAGAATATGATAGTTTAATTTTGTCTGTGCTCTAAGCATACTTTTCATACCAAGAAATCTGGGATCCAGTGTCCTATGGGACTTTGCCTGTCACAGAGGCAGTATTTCATATGTCTCAGCTGACCTAACAAATCTTGCTCCAGTATTAAAGCAAAGCTATCTACTTAGTTACGAGTCTTCTTCTTTGCCAAGTTTCATATGACTTCTTTGAAGGTCTTCCAGACCTTAAGTGGTTTAGAACTTGAACATGATGTAAAACACATTTTTGCTGGCAGAATTTATTTTTAATCTCTTTTTTTAGCCATTCTTTTGTAAAAGCAGTAAACGTTTTCCTCATTTAAGCAGATGTCATTTTTTTGTATGTTAAAGTGGACATAGTTTTGGTAGTCAAATTCAATACAAAATTAATAGAAGATAAGAAATTGAAAAATAATCAAATGTTCAGCTGGAGTGCATTAATAAGCTACTGTAATAATTTAGTTCTAAATGCATGTGAATGAACTTGGATTATTTTATATTTTTTTACTGGCTGAACTCTTGCCAGATTATTTAAATAGAAACTTGAGATAGTTACCTATCTGTCAATGTATGGGTCAGAAAGATTGAACATAAATGGTTGTTGGTTTAAACTAGGTCACCTAAAAGGAGACGTTCAAGATCTGGCTCCCGATCTCGAAGGTCACGTCATCGTCGATCTCGATCTCGGTCCAGGGATAGGCGCCGACACTCTCCTAAGTCTCGGTCACAAGAAAGACGTGAACGTGAGAGGGAGAGAGAACGCAGGTCGAAAGGCCTTCCGCAGATCAAGTCAGAAACTGTTAGTGGTACGTTTATTCTTTCTCGTTATTGTTGATGTAACTCTGCAAATTCTTATAAATGCCATTTTTCAGATGCTCAATATCTTACTGGTTCATATATGGAATTTTTTTGTCTGTGCCCAGTATTTAATGAATTTTAGAGTTCTGTGAAATTGAAGATACTACAATAGATACTATGCCTATATAAAATTAAATACTAAGAAGACAAACAGGTATTTTAGAAAAACTGTAAATGTCAAAGAAATTGCATCTATTAGACTTTTTTTTAAAAAATTTCATGCTGACAAGTCCACTTACCTTCAGTATATGGTATGTGCTCAGAATATCCCAGAAGACACTCTTAATCTGATTTGTGGGGTTTTTTTTTAATTTATTTTTTTTGTTCTTTTTTCTTGGGTTTAATGCTATTTGATGTGGGTTCCAAGACTCATCCAAACTGAACAAAAGTAAACTGTACTGGGGTTTTTTTTCTAAACTGTTGTAAAGCTGGTAAGAATTGAATTCACCACACATGCCTGTACTACTTTACTCATAGTAGGCAATTTGGCATTTTTTTAATACCTCCAAGTCAGAAATATTTTGGCTGTAAAATGAGGAAAGAAAAAGCTGAAACACCATGTTTTTCTTTTCCTTCGTTCGAGACATATAAGGTAAAGCAGATTGAGCATCAAGAAGTTGAGCACGTTGTTATGATTTTTCTAATGACTCGATGTTGTGTGTTTCTCAAACCTGGAGGGGAGCTTTGACCTGGAAAACACACAGGCTAATGTTTGGCTTTCTGAAATAATCCTGGCTTTGCCTGTGTTTATAGACAAAATGTATAGTTGTCTTCTGAGTATTCCTGGGGAGTTTGGAATCTTCTCTGGAGTCATCCAAGTGAAATAAGAACATTCTTTTTTTTACATGAGAGGGACAAAAACTAAAAGAGTTTTAACTAGCCAAAACCTTGTGAATGACCATTAGAAATACCATTAGTTTAAAAGGTCTGCAAAGACAGTAGGTGTTCATTAGAAGCTTACTCGCAGTGGTGTGAGATATGCTTTTGCCAGCGTCTCTCCCAGATTCTATCACCTAATGCTTTTTAGGTTTGCAGTCTTATAGCACTTAGTGACGAAAGCATAGATGAGTATTAAATGTTGCTATAGTAGTCTTTAGCAAATGGGATACTTCGAGCTCATCTGCTGTTTAATTACCTTGAAGCATGAAGTGAGATAAGCATGTTGCTTACTCTTTCCTGAAAGAAGAAGCTTGTGTCAATAATTTTTCACTTAACCGTAAAAAGAAATGATATTGAATAGGTCACTAAAGAGGTTAAGAGTTTGGTTGCTCATTGTAGTTGAATTGTCACCACATTCTGGAGGAAATCTTGCTAGTAGTGGGTGTATCACCATGAGCAATCTAGTCATCATCTTGCCAGTAAGTAACATCTATAACTTGTGTAGCTTGCCCGTAGCTTGGATTTCATACTATGCAGAGTGAGTTACCTTGTGAAATATCTGCTGTATGTGTTGGGATATTTCATGGGGCATTGTTAGCAGCAAAGCATGTTTTTCCTTTTTATGATTATTTACAGAGCTCACAATCATCAGAACTTGCAGGTCACTTCAGTGTTAGTTAACTAGAGAGCTTCTTAATAAGTGCATTCTAACTGTGGTTCTGGTATAGTTGCTTGGTTAACTGTCAACGCAGCTCCAGGCAGGCAAGAAAAAGAGGTTTCTGTCAAACACTCCTAAAGATTAAAATGTGTATTTTAATATTAGCTGGCTTTTTCATTTGAATAACTGACTATTTTAAAATTACTATTTTGAAATTCTGGCTTGTGAAATGTGTATTTCCAAGTTATCTTACAATGTGTTAACTCTTTGACTGTAGTTTGTAGTACTACGCTTTGGGTAGGACAACTTGACAAAAGGACAACTCAACAGGATGTTGGAAGTCTTTTGGAGGAGTTTGGCCCAATTGAATCAATAAATGTAAGTTATAAATGGTGCAGTGTAAGCTGCTTTGATATGGCTTTGTTACAAAAAGTCTTTTCAGACTGTTTTAAGGCTTTATTTTTGAACATTCAAAAGAGTCAAGAGCTCTCATTTCCTATATGGGTGTGTTTTCTAACGTGTAAACTCAATTCATTTGGCTGCTTTGTAGAAAAACAGGAAGGCAGTTGCTTTAGTTTCTTGCAATTTAAAAATGCTCTTGGGGCTAATACAGATTATCCCATTTTCATAAAAATCATGCTTTCTCTGAAGGGAATTGAATGAGAAAGGGCTATTGAGGAGATGGGTACAGAATTACACACTGCTACTGAGTTCCTTGCATGCTCTATTTTGTTTGATTATAGAAATGTGGACTCTCAGCTGGTGTTCTTGTTTCTTTTGCTTCTTTCTCTTCTGTCATTTTAGTCATAAGCATGTTGTTATGCTTTGCTGTATTTAAGGATATTTTTATATCTAAATGATAGCTGTTCTGGTAGCTATAAAATTTAATTTAAACAAACAAACAAAAAGAAGTGACTGTAATTTTCTTCCCATTCCCGAATTTTGTAAAACAACATAGAAGTTTTTTCTCAAATGCATTAGAACTAATAAAAATTGTTACAAAACTGCAGATAAAACAGAATGTGGAGGTGCAGCTGGCAGCTTGTGGTATATGGAATGAAATGGGGTATTAGACTGTCTTGTTTCTTCCAACAAAGTAACTAATTGCCAGACGACAGCGTTTATATGAACACTGCCGTTTAACAATTTTAAAGGATTAAATGTACAACAGTTGTCTGTATTCTCACGTGGAATAGAGTTTAAAACTTTCCACATAAGAAATTGCTTTTAATTTACTAGAAATTTGTATTTCCAGAACATAATGAGTATCTTAACCTCTTAAACTAACATTGTTTTTCATACTTCCGTAGTCCTTTTTGAAACACCTGCTGATGTTCCAGCTTACTGTAATTGAAGACTTGTATGTTGTTCATTACTTTGTAAATGTGCTAGCAAACCCTTTTTTTTTTTTTTTCTTAAAATACAAACAGATGATCCCGCCTAGAGGATGTGCCTATATTGTAATGGTTCACAGGCAAGATGCGTACCGTGCCCTACAAAAACTGAGCCGAGGAAACTTCAAAGTCAATCAGAAATCTATAAAGGTACTTCTTTGAAAATGTTAAGCTGTTCTAAAGTTACTGTAATTTCTGTAATCCCTTTTCATCTATTGTAGACTTTTGGGTATTTTGAACTTTTATGTGTTCTTGATATGGTATTCCGGACACTTATGTGAGTGGACCACTTTTTTCTTTGATAAGTAGTCTTCCTGTTCTGTAATGTGACTAGTGGAATTTGTATCAATTTCCTTGAAAGATTGACAATAATTGTCTACTTAACCAGCAAAAATGGTGTCCTTTTAGTCATTACGGTGGACTAACTGTTTTGCTTGTTGCTGGTTATTTGTCTAATAACTGAGTCTGATTATATATGATAATCCTACAAAGAGTACTAACAAATAAGGAAGAACCTATTCATTAGTGAAGTTCTTCCTTTTGTAGAACATTGTATTGGAGTGTGACACTGTCCTTAATCTTAGTGACTGGGGAACATTTGAAGAAACTGCCTTTATACATTTTTACAAACTGTGTGCAAGACTCAAGCCAAGAAACAAGAACTAAGTCTGCTTTAAAAAAGCCCTCTTATCTCAGAGTTTTGTAACTATCCTATTTTTCCTGCTGTTTCAATCAGAGTATTATTTTTGCTTTTTAGTCTCAAATGGTAATACTGTTTTGTGAGAACTAAATATTAAATCCATTAAAATGGAAACATTTTACTGACTATATGTAATTTTCTCCCCCCCAAGATTGCATGGGCTTTGAATAAAGGAATAAAGCCAGATTACAAGCAGTATTGGGATGTAGAATTAGGTGTTACTTACATACCATGGGACAAAGTGAAACCTGAAGATCTTGAAAGTTTCTGTGAAGGAGGAATGTTGGACAATGAAACTCTTAGTCCAGGTAAAGTACTAGTACATCTTTAAATGCTTTTAAAGAATTGTCCTTTGTGCTGGCGTACTGAAGTTGGTGTGGCTGACTTCCATGACTCTGAGGTGTGTATAAAATCCTTGAAATGACTAAGTAGTACAGCGTGTGTAACCCGTAGATTGGAGAGAGCCTGTAAGCAGTTAAAGAGAGTCCCTCATCAGGAGTTGTGCAGCTGTGTTACAAGAGGCTGGGCTAAAAATGCACGCGGATACCAGTTGACCTGTCAGCTGTGCTGGCGTTTGCCCTTGGTGGCAATGCAGGATGCAAGTGTGTTGTACTTGGTGGTCCTGCTCCCCCATCACCCCCAGTTTGTGCGAGGCACCCCTAGCAAAGGAGGCTGCCTTTGGAGTACTTGTGTAGCAACTGCGCTGACAGCAACTTTACAATTTCTAAAAACAGTGGCTATAGTTTTCACACTTGTGACATCTTCAGTTCCTTTAGCAAGCCCTGTATTTATGGGGACCTAATAGAATTCTTGTTATTTTGTATGTAAGCAGTGAAAATAGCAGGCTTCTATGGTTGTATTTAGAAAATGACACCTGTTATAATCAGCAGCTTCAAATCAATTACAGGCTTCCAATCAATATAGGTTCACTAGTGTGCTGGCTGGTTTGATTTTAAAAGTAGTACTAAATGAATGCGGTACTTAAAAATTGAAATTGCCTTAATTCTTTGAATTGGTACTCTAGACTACTGTGTAGGTTTTGTGTGGTGTGCTGTATAGTTCTTGAAACATTATTTCAGGGTTTTGTCATTCTGTCCAGTTTGCCCTAATTAGGTGGTGGTTATTCTGAATAGTATCGTCTTTCATGATAAATGCACAATAAGTTGAGTGTGTATGTTAAATGATAAACGCAATGTGTTCGAGTCTTCTCAATGCTTTTCTCTTTCTCGTAACGCCTCGTCACCGATCCATTTTTTCTGCTTAGCTGTCTTTTCCCTGGAACTTCTGATAGATTAGGAGCCATATTTCTTCTGTAAAATGAGTTTAAAGCTATTTTTGCTGTTTCTTTTATTTTGCTGCAATTCTTTATTGTTGTATTCTTTTTTTCCTTGTTCAAGACTTGAAAATGTTATTTTTTCAGAAATGATTTCTCAAATTAGTGAAAGAGCTGCTGCCTTCTTGCTTGAGAGCAATGGAATGAATCTGTTGAAAGCTTGTCCCGAAACAGCCTTACTGTTTTTGTTACAGATAATGTGTTTCAGAGTCCTGGGCATGTATAAATGCTGTCAGTGCAAAGAATTGTTAAATGAATAATGAAAGGAATAAATTTACTTGCTATGTTTCAGTTACTTGCTGTACTGTGTTTCAAGTAATTTGGAATTTTTATTGTCAGAAATATGTTTAAATGCTTCTTAACTTGTGGTTCTCATTATCTGAATACATCATTTTTGTAAACATCACAAAGCATGGTAATTTTACTTGGCAGTACTTGACTACTTGTCCGCTTCTACTGAGCTGATACATGTATGTTTGGGTTTTCTTGTATAGAGTGGAAGGGGATTCCCAAGAAGTCTGAAAATGAAGTAGCTCAAAATGGAGGTGCAGAAACTACACATAATGAACCAGTGTCACCTATACCTAAAGCTTTACCTGTTCCAATTCCTGTTCCCATGCCTGCACCAATAACAGTACCTCCTCCACAGGTGAGAGTTGCTTCTCATTTGCTCTGGATAGCTAAACAAAAACTTACTTTAAATAATAATTCAGTGTGGCAATACGCAAGTTAAAAAGAGGGAGGAAATAAAATGAATGGTAACTAATTGATTTTGTGTGTGTGTGATGTTGTTGTCCGTGGTTAAAAATGCTCTTGTGGTTAGACTTGCTATGCTCTCAATTTATGAAGATAACTTCCCTGTGCCATAAATTGAGTACGCACCTGAAATCCATTATTTGAGCTTCTTCATGTAAAAGAGCAATGCAGTCTCGTAGAAGAACATACGTTTTCTTCTGCTAAGTCACAGTGGCAATGGAAGACTTGAAAAAAATCCAAAGCCATTAGGGTTTGGAGCATGTTTTGTGCCCAGCAGAGCATCTGGTTTGATTTCCCTGAAACGGGATGTTTTTTGCTTGTACCAGAACAGCTCTGGGAACTGTGTCAGCACGTGGTTAGTGGGAATGATGGAGGATTTGCTCCAAAACCTCGTTGCTGCTCTAATGCTAATGTAGACAGAGCATATGTGCATCTGCCAGATCTTTATTTGAAGTATTGTAGGACTGTATGTCTAATATCTGTTCTCTCAGTCCTGGATGAATTACTGCAGTAGATTCTTTTTATTAATGGGCTGAACTGCATCCTCTGCTTTACGATTGGATTTTTTTTCCTGTTTTCCTAATTAGTTTTCCTCAGTGTTGGCTTAGATAAGCTATAGACCTTCTAAAATAGGCACATTGCTTTCATGTTTGTTCATATTGCGTATACTCTCTTTGAACAGCCTTTGGGAATTTAATATAAACATTTTCGTACTCTTCCTTTGTTCTTAAAATGGTTCTTTAGCCAAAGCTGATACTGTATGTTCATTCACTAAAAGAACACTCTGAAATTTTGCCATTAAGTAGCATGTAATAATAATTACTCTCTCCAGTGTTTCACAATGTGTATTCCTTTTAGTTTTACTTACTGACAGATGCGTTACTACTTTTATTGTAATAGTTTCTTTCTTGTCGCTGTTAAAATAGTAGTATAGCGTCTCCCAAATGGGAGGAAGTGTGAAGAACACTATTTTACATCGTGAGAAAATGTCATTTATGAAGTACAATATGGCAGACACTCAGAAAAGATCAAGAACTCAAATTATTTGCAGACATACATAATTTAGCCAGTTATGTGATTTGAGAACATAGTATATTGAATTCTATGTTGTTTTGACACAGAGTTCCTGAAATGCTATAAGGTATTATTAGTAAATGAACAAGTAAGTCAGATTTCTAATTTCAGAGAGTTTTAATAGCCATTAACTGGATTAAATAGTAGTGATTTTGTTTATTTTCTTTAAATCCATGCTGAAAAAGAAGGTGTAAAGAAAAGAACAACAAGTTTCAGAATATATTGAGTGTGCTGATTGCTGGTCTCAGCCTCATCAGCTTCAGTTTTTTACTACAGCCAAGAAACTTGTGTCTTTACAAATTCAGGCCAGGCCCAGAGAACTGTAGTCTTCATCTTTGGTTTCACTATGAACTTTTTTATGCTGTCTTGTACTTGACCAATTCAGTTGTCTTCTCTGGCCATAAAATTACAATAGTTTAAAACTTACAAATTAAGTTCAGCTGTGATGATGTTAGTGGTTTTAGTAGTAAAAGTAACATGTTTTGTAATATACAAATGTGACCTAATGCCTGAAGGAGAAAGCTCATTATATTCCACTTGTTTTGTTTAAATAACTTGGTGGAGTACCCTTGCATTTTAATTAGCTGATGTATTTTTGTCCTGTGGTACAAGAAGAACTGTTTTCATTTGTTCAGTGTTTGGGCCTGTAAGAGGTGGGGAGGTTGTTATGAGCGCTGGGTAGCTGCTGATGCTGTCCAGCCCGGAATGGGCATCAGTACAGTGATACCAGATTGCCCGGTCTGTCCATCTGGCTGCTCTCCTGTTAGCCATGGAAAGCGCCCTGCCCACCCTGGTCCCTCTGCCTGGAGAAGCAGGTTTGACGCGTATGGTATGTCAGAACAGGCTTTGTGCGTTGTCCTGTTTCGGGCTGCAGTAATCAAGCATAGGGCTGCCTGACAGATAACCCCAAACAGTTTTCACTGCATGATTCCCATAACTTACTCTCTCTTTTCTCACTTTTTGACCTTCCTTTTTGTTGTGTTTTCTCCTCCCTTTCTCCACTCCAATCTCTCCTCCCAAGTAAGCAACTCTCCCCTAATTACTTTTTTCCATGTTGGTCCCAGTTTTGCTGCATCCCTACCCAGATTTGCTATTTGTGATACGATTACCTAAATAATACTGTCCTTGTATGGTATTCCTGGTTATGGTTACTTATGCACTGTTGACTTTACAAGGAAGGTACTTTTCCCCATGAGATCCCCAGTGCTCCTTTCTGGTTATCTGTGAAGTTTGGCTATTGTTCACGAAACACCTCGTTAACCACATGCAAAATCCAGCCATCCTTTATGCCGCTATCTGTAACTTGTCAGCTTCTTGCATTGTTCTGTCATGTCTGGCAGTTTCTCCTGTGCTGTCCAGTATCTTCTCGTGCCCTTTCTCATGAAGCTTAACTTCAGGCCAGGGCCTGGTCAGCAGCCCTAGTCAGGGCGCACAGCCCTGACAATCCCACGCTTAAAGGTAGGATGGGAAGGAGCTGCGTTACTCCTTTCTCTGGTAAAGCCGGAATGGGCCTTCTGTGCTACCCCCTTGCATGGGCTGGACACGTAAGGATGGAGCCCTGCTCTGCTGCACGTTACCTGTGAGCGGTGCAACTTAACTGCGTACGGACCTCCTGTTGTTGCCAGTATCGCCCTGACCCATGAATGCAACCTCTATGTAGTAAGAGACTTAAAATCGATGACGTCCTTCTAAGAGTGATAGCCTGTGTAGGTAAGTCTGGTTCTTCAGCCTCGATAGCGCACACAGTGTCTTCTCAGCTGCAGGGCCCTGGGTTGTTGGCAAGATAGGTGGAATATTTCTGTTGTGTTGTGCTGCTGGAGTGAGCCCTTTTCTTGCCTATAGATTCAGATCTCTGAGCTGTTGCTGAATCTGGTCCCACTCCTGCAGGTCTGAGTAACCCACCTCAGTGGTCCGCTCTGGGGGTAGGTCTGTGTTTATTTTTAAGTCATATTGCAGTGTCCAAGATCAACTTAAGTCTGTTTCTTGATTATTGAGAGTCAGTTTCAGTTAATAGCACTTGTAATATACCACTTGCATTATGCATTCATTGATGAGGTTTTGGGCAATTAGTGCTCCATTCTCCTGGCAAAGCTGGGTGTTACCCTACCCAAACTGCCATTCTTTTACAGTGAACCATGGCTCCGGCTTTGCCAGGGTTATACATTGAAGTTCAGGGGGTTTGCTGTGGCCACCCTTTCTGTAAGTTTCCCAATCCAACCCAAAGTCCCTTTTCTTCCTTTAAGGGGTTTTCAGCCAGAAACCAGAGTCCAAGTTCAGTGCGTACCTCCCAAATTTCCTGATGTGTTTCTCAATCCCACATGCTCCTTCTCCCTATAACTAGATGTGGGAGTTGTGTGGTGGTCGAATATCCATCCTGTACCCTTCCTATTGAAACTGGCAGACTCCTCCTTTGCAGTCTTCCTGCTGGAGACTCCAGGTGCGCTTAAATACATATTTACTTGTCTTAGAGCGCTGTAGGTAGACTGTGCTCCTTTAGTTCACAGGGCCAATGATTCTTCTTCAAGTCTCAATCTGAGATGTGCAGTAAGAAATAGTTATACCTGGACACAGGCCAAACCCCAAGACACATTCATTCAGATGCACCTGGCAGTCTGCATTAGTTATTGAGAAGTTAATTATTCCAGTTTCTAATGTTGCTAGCAAAATACCAGGTTTTCCCAATATTTGTCTCCCCATTAATGAAGGGTCTCCCCGGTAGCATTTTTGTTACTTTGCTTTATCCAGTTCGTTAGTTATTATTCTGAAACTGTTCCCCAGTCCTCTGTGTTTGTTATCTGTCAGTTTATTAGCCATTGGTTCCATCTCTTTAACAAAGAGAGAAACTTTAGACTTCAAATTGTATTTTAAATTTGATGTTGTGACATTTATGCACAGATTTTTACCACCTTCCTTTTTTCTTTCTGCTTAAAGGAAAGGTTTAAATGTGTTACTTACAATTATGTATTAGAGGGTTAACTTTTTAGAAAAAAATAAGTACAGCAGTTCGGCTGGGATAATTAGGTATGAATATCCTCTAATACCTATCTAAATCATGTTCCTTTGATGTTACTTTTATTCTGGTTCCATCATAATGTTTTACTATTCATTATACTTTCTCAAGCCATTGCATACACATGCTTCGTCCACAGTTTTCTCAGCTTTTAACTACTTAAGGACTGACGGCACTTAGCAAGTTTCCCCTCTTTTTTAAATCTTTTTGCTTTCCTGATACCCCTCCTCAATTCCTTCTGCTATGTACACACTCTGTAAGTGAAGGCTTGCTTCGCAGAACATTACTGTGGTCAACAGATCTGTCGCTATGCCTAGCTAATTTTGTAAGTTGTTCTTTGAAGGAGTGCCCTGTAACAAACAGAAGGACCTGCTGAGACTATTAGGTTACTGTGGTTTTGGAGCACTTTAGAAAAAGCTTTAACTGTGATTAATGGAAACACCTCTAGGGTTGCTCAAAGTTAACGTTCATCTAGGTAGTCTTGACCTTATGTGGTACTCCTTGATATGCTTACCTGTGCACTGTTGGCCTTGCAAGGTCCTAGTCCGCAGAAGGTCCCCAGTGCTCCTTTCTACTTCTCTCTGAAGTTTGGCTGTTGTTCACATAACACCCCCTTAACTCCCTGCGGAATCCAGCCATCACGCACGGTGCCACATGTAACTTTTGTCAGCTTCTCTCTCACATTGTTATCGGTCACGTCTGGCAATTTCTCGTGCCACATCCAGTAGTTTCTCACATGCTGCTCAGTTAGCTTAACTTCCGGCCAGGGCCTAATCAGCAGGTTATTATAAACCAATAAATAACCACTTTAAAAATAAAAAGTGATGGTCTACACTAAAACCTAATGAATGAAAGCCTGCTGTAATTAATTGATTTTAAAAATTCTAATAGTACAAGTTTTAATGTGCCTCAGTTCACTAACCTAGCCATTAGTAAAGAACTTCGAACAGAAGTTTGAAGTGGTATCAGGTGCTTGGCAGCTTTAGCATCTTCTTGAGGTTTAAGGAGAATATTTTGCTTACTTTAGTTTAATGCCACTTCTTTCAGTTCTGAGAATAAACTGGTATAGCCTTTTCCCTCTTTACTCTAGAAATAAATAATGAGTTATGAAGGGTCTTGGTGTGGTAGTTCTGAAATTTTGATGGTCATGGAGGTGAGTCAGTTATGATCACTTGAGTACACAGTTCTCCTGTGCTTCCATAAATCAATTTTAAACGCAGACCATATTTTGATTTAACTTTTTTCCTTTTGATTTCCAGAAGTTTAATGTAGTTTTCATAGTAAGCTCGTAAATACAAGTCTGAGGACAAACTTAATTTAAATCAGTTTTCATTCGGAACTTGATATAAATCAGAACTAAAAGAATAAATTAATAAGGAAACAATAGTTACTAATATAATATACAAACTCAGGTAGTGGAAAATAAAAAAGAAAAGGTTTTTAATTGCGCCAAAGTTGTGTGCATTATAGTTTATCATGCTGGATGGTAAAATTAATTGCAGCTACTGTTTAACAGGTATATTTAGGTGAGTTACCAGCATGCATTAATATCGAGTTACCACAGAGAATAATTTTTTTCTTTAAGACAAAGGCAAACAAGATCGATGTTGATATTTTAAGTTGTAGGAGTTCTTTGACTGCTAATTAGATCAGTTATGAAAGTCACCTTTTTGCAGAGTAATTTAAGATAGCTTAAATTTTGTGGGTTTGGTGGACAAAGCACAGAAGACAGCAGTCCACAGCTGAAAAACAAATTATCCATTCAGTCTTGACATAACGCATTTTTCTCTTTCCTTTTTTTCTTAGGTTCCACCACATCCGTCAGGTCCTCCTGTGGTTGGTGCACTCCAGCCACCTGCTTTCACAGCACCTTTAGGAATCCCACCTCCTGGATTTGCTCCTGGTGTGCCACCACCGCCGCCACCTCCATTTTTACGGCCTGGTTTCAACCCAATGCATTTACCCCCAGGTATATTTATATAGTCTTAGGAATATTAAGTCCTTTTTTTAACCATAGGGCAAATAAAAGCATCTGCCACATAAACTGCACAATTATGTTTCGGTAAATTGATACTCAGTATTAATATATACTTCTTTATAGGCTTTCTTCCTCCTGGGCCACCACCGCCTATAACTCCTCCAGTATCTGTTCCTCACACTCCAGCAGTAAACATCCCAAACTGTAAGTGTTTAAATCCTGGGCAAGAGGCAGTGGAACGAAGGTGTCACGCAAGCAGAAAAGCTGACTATTTTTAATATGTCAATGCATTGTTTCTTAGCTACAGCAACTGGTGTGAATGAAGACACTACGAAAGATTCATCTGTAGGAAATCCCATCCCAACAGTGGTTTCTGGATCCAGAGGGAATGCTGAAACTACCGATAGTTCCAAAATATATGGGACTGTTCCACCTCCTGTAGCACCTACTAATGTACCTGCTCCTGTCACCCAAGCTATTCCGCTTCTTGGTAAGTTCATTTTTGTATGTATTCTTCAGTTTATTGTTCCCTGAATTTAAAATATGATTTTGATTTTGCTACTGACTTACAATTTGTGGGAAAGTAAAACAGATTTTTCTAAACGTATTGAAATTTCTGCCCTTCTGTTGGCTTTTAAATAATTTTTAGAGGCTTGATTTTTCACAGAAGGAGCAGTAACTTTTTTCTATTATTGAAGATCTGTTTTCTGAGGAAACAGAAGCTGTAATGTTTAACTTACAAATTCAGGACAGAATGAAATGCTGTCTACTTTTAACAAATGGAGGTTTATACCATATAGAAAATTAACTTACAACAAAACATCTGTATGACGTATGAGCTATGTTTTAGACTCAACTGTTACATGTAAAAAATTAACACACAGAGAAACGGTATTTTTTAATCTGTGAAAATATGGTATACTTTTAATGTATGGAATAAATTATTTTAATAAAATCAATTCTTAATAATTAATTATTAATTGATTATTTTAATAAAATGAAAACCAAAAGCTTTTATTTAACCCTGCAATATTATAGGTTTTGAAACCTTTTTAACAATATGTTAATTATTTAAATATTACAAAATGATATTTTGACTAGCAGAACCAAGCTAACTTTGGATATCTTACCTCAATTACTTCTCACAATATGATAGGAACTTGATTAGATTTTTTAAAGAGAGTGTATACTGTTTGACGTTACAGAGGTCTGCTAAATACTTATTTTAGGATGGCCTTTTATGGGTCAGTGTCCAGAATATACTCAAGACACTTGCTTCCTGCAAATTTTAATGAGATTATTACATTTATGGGATTTCAGACCTCTAAATGAGAGCCTAGCAAGTGAATGAAAAAGATAATTTTGTTTTAGCGTGTTTCTGCCCAGAACTTTACAGTGTACACTGGCAAAACCCCAGAGATTTGTCTCTCAGAGCTTACTGCTCTATTGGAATTGATGGCTAAATTTTCCAGCCGTGACTAGTGATTTTTGGATCCTTCATGTTGGAAACTCAAAATAAAACAATTTTAAACGGCACTTTTCAAAAAGTGAAGAGCTGCTTCTCTCTGAAAATCAGTCTGCTTTTTGAAATCTGTCAAAGCAGATATGCAAAACCAGCAGCTAATTGTTCTAGAGTATCTTGGACGCTTGGCAAACAGAAAAGCTGAAAAAAAATTTTGTGGATTAAGAGAATTTCATAGTGATAAGGATTGTTAGACTGTACATTTAAGACATTCACATCTTAATGATGAAGTTACACTTTTTGTAATTTTGATACTGTATTACCAGATTTTTGAAATTTCGTGGTACTATGTCTTATACAGCATAACTTGAATGTCTTATTCCAAGCCTTTGGAATGTATTAAGTTACTCTGCAGTTTGCTGTATCTCTATACACAAAGGAAAAAGGTTTTACAAAATTTAGTTTGGAGTGAAGTAGATTATATACCCACATTAGTTACTTGGAGAGTAGCTTTTTTTATTCTTACAAATTCAAGGAAGCCAAATTTGATAAATCTTAAGATCAAGAACTCGCCTTTGTGTTTATTAACTTGTTTACTGAATAGTTGAGTTAAAGTTGTCCGTGTGGTCAGAGTGACTTCTCTTAACGTTCAGTCTCATCAACAAAGGGGATAGGAGAGTTTTTTTTCTTTTTATAAGATTGCATGTGTGAGCTTACAGAGTAGTCCTGAAGTAATAGCTTAAGATCTCTGTGTTTATTTAAGTAATAGCATTTTATGTTGATTAGTGTCTTATTTCAAGAAGAAGGTACTTATAATCAAGGAGTTACATAAAATCCTTCCATCCTGACATTTTGAAGTTAAGGAGGAGTGTTCACAACCTGATATAAGATACAAGAAAACTAAAAGAAACAGATTAGAATATTTGACATGATTAAAGATAAAAGATTAGTTTCAGTTGTCCTTGCTTTTAAAACTTTTCAGTAAGTTAACACAAATAAAACTGTCTTCTTAAAACCACTCTGATTCACTTATCAATTGAGCTTAGCTCTGCGTGTGAGAGTCCAGATCTGGTCTCTCCTTAGGCTGGAAGAAAAACGTGAAAGAGGTGATGTTTTCCACCACTCGTGCTGATCTAGATAGCAAAGAAGTGTCCCTTGAAGTCTTGCCATCCCCATCCTCTGAGTTCAAGAGCTGGCCAGGCTGCATCGTCATTCCTTCCTTTCCATTCTATGTCTCAGGTTTCACTCCTAGGGAAATCAAAGCATGGGAAATGGAGTGTGCCAGGGTTTCACCACGTGTGCGGACGTGAGGTGCGATCTACATATGCATCCCGGTCCCGGAGCCCAGCAGTACTTGCAGGCTTGACAATTTAAATGTAGCCGTAGTGTTTGACCTACAGTCTTGTACAGGTCAGAGGCACGTGAAGTGAACGACGTAAATGAGTAGGTCCAGCACACCCCTAGTTAGCTGTGGGAAAATGCAGACAAGGGAAATCAAATGCTTCAGACTAAAGGACCTCATGTTCACGAGTACATGGTTTAGCAATTTGAATAGGTGACTGATCATGTGACTGGTTTCTCATGAAGTCCTCAAACTGCTGGTTAAACGTTCCCATGGTGTGGCTCTCCAAGCTGAGAGAAGAAGGTGGAAGAAAGATTTGTTTGACAGCATCATGAAGTATGTCATGAGGACTCTGCTTGGGGAAATAGGGATGAAGGGGCTTGAGTAGTGTAACGTGAAGAATGAAGAAGTGTTCTTCGGATATTTGGGCAGGATAGAAGAACTTCAGCAGGCTGAATTCAAGGAATGAAGATTGCTCTGAAGAGACTGTTATAGAAATCTAAACCTTGCTTGAGAACACCTTATGTAATCTGTACAAACACAGAAGCTCTTTTCTAATTTTTGTAACTTCAAAATGAAGCTTATCTACCTATCTGTTCAGTTTTTATATGGTAATTCTAAATTGATTATTGTAAGATTTCATATGCTTTCTTAGTAATGTAAGTTACGTTCTGTTTCATCTCCACTAATTTCATTCATTCCTAAAATGTAATTCTTTCATCACTTCCAACAAAGACATGTTTGTGCTTCGGAGGACTGATCCCTCATGGACATGGTGTCTGAATTTTTTTGTGCTTATTTCTACAAACCACCCTAAGGTTGTTTTGATTTAGTTGTGTCCTTGATCATATTCGCTGCTGTTACAGCTTCTTGTTCTTAATTTGAACAAGATTATCCAGACTGACTGGTTTTGTGAGTTTGTGCTCATATGTCATTTTTAAAATTATCTGCAAAGCAGATTTTTAGACTCCCTTTACGTGTGCATATTGCAGAAAGTGACAGGCTTTTAAATCATTTTTGATTTGCCAACTTGTTCTTAGTGTTGAGCAAATGCTGTAATTTGGACCAGTAATAAACTGCTGTTGCAGATGCTGTGTTTCGAATATTCAGATTCTGTGATCTATTATCTTGATTAAATACACCACATTGCAGTTTTTAGGTTCTGGTCTAGTGCTCTTTTTACCAAAATTCCTACAATGATAATTACATATTACCAAAGATTAATTATACTGTAGTTCTCATTGAACTTGGTATTCACTTCCTGTTAATGCATGCTGAATTATTATTCTTTTCTCCCTTGCTGGTTTGTTCTTAAGTAACTACGTGGTCTTTTTGCGATCTGCATTAAATTACAAAAGACAGACTACGATATTCTCTGTGCTTATCAGAATATTTCTATATTATAAAATGGATACTTCCTTCACAGGAAGGATGAACTTTTTATTAATACAGGATATGAACAATGCTAAACCTTGTATTACATTTCCAAATTTCTTGTGATAGCCCACTTTAAAAGCAGAACGAACACTGCATGATGGCTAATTATATATATGACTGTTGCTTTCTTAATACGACCGAATGAGAATTCAGAGGTAAGGGAACATGAACTCTTAAGCATCATTCCCAGAATTCACTTTTGCCTTGATGATTCCCTTGACCTGGATCAGTTTAGTGTGTATGCTTTATAAAGCAAGAAGTTTAGAAGTCTTAATACCAGTAACCAACACTGTACACATAACGTAGTTTGACTCTTACATTGTTGTTTAAGCATCTTACACAAATAGGAGCAAGCTCCTATGGGCTTCAGCGGTGGGCATTGACTACCCTGAAAAATGTTGGTATTTATGGCAAGTTATTTAAGCTGTGAATCGATATTTAGGCACTTAAGGTTAGGCTTCTTTCTTTACAGTCTTGGCCTAGTCTAAAGGATTCTGTATCAGACTCCAGAAAAACACGCAAGACTTACAACATTGTCCCTCTTTCAAGAACTTCCTGGTAGCATTTAATGTTCTAGTTTTAAGATGCAGCATTCCCCACTGGAGAACGATAGGAGAATTAAGGTGGCATGCTAAATGTTGTAGAACATCAGCATCAAACTTAAAAGTGTAAACCTTTAGCCCATTCTGCTGGAATCGTAAGCTTTTGACTTCTTGTTCTCATATATATTTCCATCAGAATTGCAAAGGAGGTGTATTTGAAGCCGAATTGCTCTGTCGGGTACAGAAAACACCATTCCTCCACTTGCTTTTTTGTAACAGCACAGCTGAGAAGTAATTTAACAGATTATAAGAGATGCTGTAATCACTTATATTGAGCACAGTTTAGTTAAAAAATAAAATCAGATGCCACGCTTCTCAGTTATGTTAGCATTTGTTAACACTGATAATTCTCACAAGGGAACATGGGCTCTGTCCAGTCAGAAGAGAAGATAATCAGAAATGGAATTACAGTGACACAGAAATCTGGCTTTTTACCTAATTTATGGAAACAGTAAGGATGACTCCTGTGACCTCTCTGGATAGAAGACACTTCTTCAGGACAGCTATAGCATTTTGGTCTATGTCTTACGAGTAAAGTGAAATTATGAAACTTCTGACACTGTGTGATTGTTCTTGCACCTCTGAAACAATGCCTGTGGTTGGCGATGGGCTTTCCTACTCCGCTTGCATCTGCATTCTTCGTAGGAAACGCCCTTTGCAAGTTCCAAGGACCTTTCGCTGTGCGTCACTGGTAAAGGTTACAAATGAAAATTAAGTTGTGAAAGTGATCTATATTTTTACACATTTGAACCGAGTAACATATTAGGTGTAAGGCCTGAGGACTGTGTCTCCAGGATTAAAAGCCGTGTTGTGTAATAAAAACCATGTCTTGGCCAAGTTAGGCAGAACAAACAGCTGGTGAAAGGGACGGTTCTATTTCATAGCCATCAGTAAGCAGACAAGGTTAGCTATGACAAAAAGGCTTACGGTTGTGAACAAACGAATAAAATACAGGCTGGGGCAGATAAATTCTGTCACGTGTCTGCACAGGTATGAGGTGGTGGTTAAATCATTTTATCGCTTCCCTAGGAGCTCTGGTACTTCTTTTCAAGTTTGACAACCTGTTTACATTTTACATACCGTCTTTCTCTAGAGAAGACAGCAAACGGCTTTACATTTTCCTAGACATTGCGCGTGCAATTTGTGTCACTAATTTTCAGTAAACTTGGGTGTGTTTCTGGGCAGCCCTTTCAGAAGAAATTTTTAATGGGTGCCTGATTTGTCAGCACGGTGAGGAAACTCTGACGGTTCTTTCTACAGTGTACTTCAGCCTCAAAGTTTGAGTGGGCTGAGTTAAAATAAGAAGCATTCAGCCATCCAGATTGAAAGAGGATGAGTTTCAGATACCGTTATGCTGCCTCTGTGCTGCATGTTGTGTAGAAACAAGGTTGAGAAATGAGATTACTCGTACTTGTTAAATTGAAGTTTTTCACACTTGCCTCGTGTTCCTGCTGTTGTAACCCACATCTGCTCTGCTGCTGTAGAGCAGAAGCATATGCTTATCCTCTTCAGCTCGTTAGATCTCGGTTATTCTTTTCTGCCTTATTTTTAATCTTCTGCGGAAGGCTTTATTTATCAACAAAAATATCCCCACACCTCAGAATTCAGCAAAATAACATTCTTGGGAGACATCGTTAGCCATACATCTGTCTGTTCAGCTGTGTAGTGCTGAGGCACGGGAGGAGTTTAAGCTAGGTGGCTGACAGCCCTGGTGATGGACATGAGGAGGGGGAGGGCTGTGCAATTTGAAGTTTAAAAGTTTAAAAAAAAGAAAAAAAAAAAAAGAAAAAATACGCTGTCGCTGCTGGAACATTTCTTTCAAAGAGTGCGACCTATCAAGCCGTGTCTTAAAAGTGACTGCTTGGAGGGGAAGGTAAGACGGTACCATGGACTGGAGGAATATCCACATCTTCGTTGCCCGAGTTCTCCTGATCAGCAAAATACAATTTCCTTCTAATAGGAATATAAAGAGCACTCAGATAAAAAGGTTTCTGTTAGCGATGTTCTTAAGCAAAAGCAGTGGTGTTATGAGAGGGCGCCGTGTGTGTTCTTCGGAAGGCTCTGGCATATTTGGGATAGAAATGCTAAATAAATCAGATGGAGGAAGAGGGAAGCTGTGATAGCTGAATGGAAGGTTATTTGGGATGTCTGCTCCACCGTGCTCGTTAAGCTGAAATCAAAGTGCAGTTTTCACTGATGACACTGCCAACTATTTAATCCTAGTATTAATTAATAGCTATTCCATGTTCTAGTTTTACCCAGGGCAGGAGTTACAAAAGTTTATGTAACCTGCATTCTTAACTTTCTTTTTTATTAATATGTGGAAATAAAACATTACTTACAGTCTCAACAAATTTATAAAGGAACGCAAGATGGATTAGGAGAGATTTGTGCTTGTTGCGCTGGCAACTCTTGATTGCTTTATATTTCAGTTTGGGAGTTTAAAAAGCAGCACGTGCTGTCTCAGATACGGAGCTTATTTTGGGGTAAATAACTGCCAGTGAGCAGAAAGAGCAGATACATGCAGCACAGAGGCTCCCGGGAACAGGAGACAATAGCGTTGCTGGCTCAGACAAAAGGAGGCACAGGAGATAAGCTGGCACACGCGTATTGGTGTGAAGCTCCTCGTGTGGAGCTCGGGAATCCTCGGTCGTTTTGGCTCGTGGTGTTGATGTCAACAAGCTTTGGGCTGAGCTTTCTCAAACGGTATGTTTTGAGAGTCAGGGTTTTTTTTTCCTCTTACGAAGACCACGCGAACAACAGGAGTCCGGGAATAAATGTGGAAAATAGTTGGTGTTGGGTATGTGTCATAAAGGATGGAAGGTTGTATTTAAAAAAAAATAATCTAGAAATTACCTCTTGCATTGCCTTTTAGTTTACATTGCAAGTTTTATTCTACTAAAATTAAACTTTGATGTACCCCGTGTCTCTGGAACAGTAAATTGAACTGTCTGTGATCTCCTGCTCCTACCCCAGCCCTGTTCTGACCTCACCTCCGCTGTCACAGCGTACCGCATCTCCTGCCTCTTCTGCACGGTGAAAATCTTGTTGATGACCAGCTGAAATCTTAAGCATTTTAGCCGGATGATACAATTTGGCTGACGTTTGTAATAGAGGAGAAAGGTTTTAAAGCTAACTAAAGGAGGTGAGGTGTCTTTAATTAGGAAGCCTGGAAAGCATAACCTATGAGGAAGGTGTTTTCGTCAGCAGTCAGTTGAGGAAGCAAGGCACTGATGAGGGAGAGCTCTGACCTGCAAATGGCAATGGCTCCTTCACAGAAGCCTTTAGGATATGTGATTAGTTAGTACTATTTGCATATTAATTACTCCTAGCACGACACAAAGTCCTGTTTAAAGATGGTGCTGTCTTTATAGTATGTAAACCAGCACAGGAAGCTTTGCCGGCTGCCCTCTGCGTCCCACCCCCCTCCCCGGCTCTCACAAGTTTGGTGTTAACTCATCTCACGAGATCATTTGGGCATGTTTTTTGAAATGATGAAAATGCTGCTTTTTTTTTTTTTTCCCTCCTGCCAGCCTCTGATTTTACTTTGTGTGTGTGTGTGTTTGCTCGTTTCAGGCACTCAAGGAGTCGCGCCCCCGCCGCCTGCCCCTGTTGTCGGGTTGCAGACTCCATCCACCGGCCTCTTGGGTGCCCGGCCTGGTTTGATACCACTCCAGCGACCGCCAGGAATGCCACCCCCTCCTCTGCAGCGGTTTCCCTTGATGCCACCGCGACACATGCCTCCCCACATGATGCACAGAGGGCCCCCGCCGGGGCCGGGGGGCTTCGGCATGCCTCCTCCCCACGGAATGAAAACCCCCTTCCCGCCGCCGGGTCACTTTGTGAGACCTGGGGGGATGCCGGGAAGCGGAGGGCCGGGCGGACCCGAGGATAACAGAGATGGGAGGCAGTTTAGGAACGACAGGCAGACGTTCACGCCTAACAGAGACCAGGAGAGGTATGGCAGGAGGTCTTTTGGAAATCGGGTCGAGAACGATCGTGAGCGCTACGGTAACCGCAACGATGACAGAGATCACGAGCGACTCGGTAATCGTGACAGGCGAGACTGGGGACGACGAAGCCCCGAGCGCGATAGACACAGAGACTTGGAGGACAGAAACAGGCGGTCCAGTGGCCATCGAGACAGAGAGAGAGATTCGCGAGACAAGGAGTCTCGCAGAGACAAGGAAGAAAATCGAGGGAAGGAAAAACCGGAGATGACAGACAGGGCAGATGGCGACAAAAACCATGAATCTCATAGCGGCAAAATGGAAGACGCAGACATTGTTTCAGAACTTCCCGCGGGAGAGTCTGAACCTACAGGTGTAAAACCTGTGGAAGAGTTACCATCCGAGGCTACCTCATCTGTGGAACAGGCGGAAAAGGATATGGGCTCAGCGGCGGAGGCTCCTCGCTAGAGACTGGCCGTTGTCGAAAGAGGACAGTGACGTTTGTTGGGAGTGTAGAGCTTTAGAGTTGTACAGTCTGCTGTATTATATTTGCTTCCGCTTAT
Organism: Pluvialis apricaria; assembly: GCA_017639485.1. Classification (NCBI taxonomy): domain Eukaryota; kingdom Metazoa; phylum Chordata; class Aves; order Charadriiformes; family Charadriidae; genus Pluvialis; species Pluvialis apricaria. The sequence continues at coordinate 105,545,306 of CM030007.1, forward strand.
ATCACAGCCCCTCAGTAGTCGGTGGGGAATTGTAAGCAATTTGATTGCTTCCCTTCTATTTAAAATAGCCACAACATAACATGAGATACTGAAGATATGATTAAAATATTACCCATTTTTGCTGTAACTTTTTTAAAGTTTTGACTTTAAAAAGTTTACAAATCAGAAGTAGAAGTGCTTTCTATTTTTTTTTTAATTTAAGAAAAGGTAACGGTGAAAGCTCCTCAAAACAATAGGGATGTGTTTTTAATAAACTCTATTTTCGTAACAAACTTTAACGTGTGCTATTCTTCCTACGCTGCACTGAAGTGGAAAAGGAGTGTTCAACATCTTAAAGTTTGAACTGTTAATGCTGTATTGGAGTCTAAATTAGACTGTTCTGTTTATATTTGTTATAAGAAATACATCTGTTTGTGTAGCTATTCACAGAAGCAAATTTTTATTTGTAATAGTCATCTTGATTTTTAGATTGCTGCATTTTAATGATTACTTGACCATACTAGGTAAAAGTTAGAGGTTTTAAAATGTTAATTGAAGAGTTAACTGTTTAGTGTTTGCAATGCAATCAATTCTTTTTTTTTTTCTTTCTTTTTTTTCCCCCCCTCCAACTGGTTCTGTGGTAAATGTTGCCCTAATTAGCCTTTTTTTTAAAAAAGTGGACGTCTTCAGGCATACTCAGTCTGCTCTGCTTGTAACATTATAAAATTACTGTGTGCAGTGGTCTAGGAAGCACACCAGTCCCGCATCTTTTGTACTTGTTATTCATTGATGCTTTTTTTTTTTTTGGAAAGTGGGGTGAAGGAGAAATCAAAGACACCAAAACACAATATGAAATGCTAACTTATTTTTTTTTTAAATGGGGCTGGGAGGCGGGAGGGCGCGTGAGGATTTTTAAATGCTGCCTCTTCGTACCACCCGAGTCCGGGCTGCTACTGTTGTCTGTGTTAACCATCTCGACCTCCTCTCATCCCGCAAGAGGTAGGTTTAAAATTTTTACCCACCGAAGCGTTGTACCTCTCGGCCCCGCGGACAAAGAGGGCTTTTTGTCCTACTTGTGTAAGTTTTACCATCTTCTCTCCACATCACTGCAGTAGTAACGTGAAGAGGGCAAACAGTGGTGCCTGGGGATCGGCCCTTCAGGCACAAACAGCTCCGAAAGAGGGCTGCGCTGCGCCCCACAGCCGGAGCCCCGCACCCTCTGCCCTCGGACACGCTCGCCTGCCTGGCTGGGGTGGCACCCGGCCTCCCGCTGAAGCTTGTTTATCTCTGAAGCATAGTGGAAAAATTGTATGAATTCTGTGCATATTTAAATTTTTTTTATTATTATTTTTTTCTCCTTGATATGGGTGTGTTCTACTTTTGAAGTTGGGTTTTTTTCCCTAAAAGTGAAGGGCGGCTGCTTTCTTACATCAGTACTTTTTCACAGCTGCTCTGCGGCAGAGGGATTTTATTCGGGGGGAGGGAAAGCAAATGCGGAGTTACGGACCGGGGGAGAGGACATATATTTTTATGTTCTTGCAATAGCAGAATAAAGAGAGAAAAAAAACCTGTTTACATACTTGTAGTGAAGTCACCTTCCATGTGTTAAAACTTGTGTCCTTAATGTTTGTTTCATGCTGGGCCAGTGGAACTAACTTTTTTCATACACAGCCAGACATTTATGTCTCACGTTTAAGACTTGTCTTAGGAAACACTGCCGTAATTCTGTAAGGAGGTAGGATTTTTTTTTTTTTTTTAAATGAATACACTTTATTAAAGGATTTGAAGACAAGAATGAAAGACAGAAGGCTTATCTGTTCACCAAATACCACCTCACATTGTCTCCATTTCCCTTTCTAGGAAATTGAAATCAAAGCCTAGGAAAACCTTGGGTGTCCTTTGCAGAGCAGTTTCTTACTGCCTTCCACAGCAGTGACTGTAATAATCCTGCCGGGGATGCACCCTCTTTACAGCAGCACCAGCGTAACTATCCTACCCCGCTACGACTACCAAACTTCCGGCTTTATAAAGCAAGCCAGAAACTTGTACTGAAAGATTAACTAGCTCACTATAAGCAACCGCTGCTGATAAAGAGACTCCAGTGTTAGCAATTAATACCTTGGGTATGGAGCCTATGCCTGCCAGTTGCAATATTTGTTTGTACATAAACTGAGCGTTACTTATGCATCCTTCGCTACAGGGTTGACTCAGAGGCTAGACAGTTAACCCAGCGACAGAAAACGGGTCTGAAAGCCTACATCAGCATACAGCAGGCTTTCAAAGCGGCAGGGCTCAGCGCTGGGAAGGAAGGGCCGGGAGCGGAGGCAAGCGATAGAGCTGCCAGAGCTCTCCTCCCACTACAGCTCCACCCAGGGTTGCCAAGCTCCGGCCGTTTTGCCCCTTAGGGAAAGGGCAGACAGCGTAATCTTCCTCTGAACTTCTGGAATGCAAAGAGGTGATGGTGGTATTTGTGCGTGTTCAGTGCTCTGCATCACCTGATGCTCAAGGAGGGAGCTGAAAAGTGCAGTCACTATCTTAATTCTGCCGCAGCAGCCAAACCAGAGCCTAGACTAATCCGCTGGAGGAGGTGCAGGTGGGTAGAGACTGTACACACAGTTGTTTGCCACCTGCAATGAATGTAAGTTTGAAGTTTTTACAGTATTCTTGCTATACCACCGAAAGCCATTGCATCTGTAACATGCTACACTGCAGTCTGGGTGTCTAAGAACTACAACCAACTACTTCCATGAATCTCTCTCATGTACAAGATAAAGGAATGTTGATACAAGTCTTCATTAAAATTAATAATTTTCTCTATTAAAAGACTTGGAAATCTGTGTTTAAGAGGTACATACCAGAAAATAATGAAAGCTGGCACTAGCACACAGTGATTACACTGCTGAAAAGCTTTATGAAATTAAATATAGAACTTCTACCCCTTTTAAGGAAAGACCTATTCCACACTCCTGCGTAACTTGAAGGCATTGGCTTTACCACCGCACACCAGGCACAACCACCCAACGCCCGCAGCCAGAGCGGCGGATGAGGCACAAGGGGACACACGTTGGAGCCAGACCGCTCTACAAGCTTACGGCATCTCCATCACTCACACGTACACGCTTCACAGTCACATCCAAGTGTCACAAGCGTTACACACCGTGACCTTTTACAGCAAGAAGGTGTTTCTGCAACACAGCAGTTGCCCTTCAGTACACAAACTCCCTGGCGGTAACTTGCCGAGGGTGTCGGGTTGTTACCACAGAGCATGGGATTCTGTCACAGGAAAACACATGACACATAAGAAATACACTGATTGAGCTCAGGTCTTAATTGTTCCAGGCTTACTGGCTGGAGGCAACTTGTTGGATGCTGTTGGTGTCTGGCAAATAAACTACCAACATGACAACATCCAAGCCTACTTTTCCACATTAGTAAGTCAGCAGGTAGGGGTTTGGTGTTGGTTTGTTTGGTTTTTTTGTTTTTTATAGACAGCAAGACCAAGGTGTATTTGCCCAGCAAGTTTATTACACAAGTATGAAACCTACAAATGCTGCAACTTTGCCAGGAGGAAGCCCTGATACATGCAGTGCCCACTGCTCTTTGGTGAGTAGTCTTGCCAAAGCTCGTAAGGCTAATCCTCCAAATCACGCTACGTACCAGAAGTTTTGGTGTTCAGGATGTGATCGCTACTAAACATCTTCCATTACACAGAACGGGAGTTCCAGTTAGTGAAGTTATACTTAATGGTTACAGCAGATGCTTTAGCAGAAGACTAGAGAGACATTCCATCAGGGTCACTTTAATTGCAATATACATCATACAAAATTAAGTCAGTCTTCACCAGTTTAAGTGATACTCAGAATGCAGAGTAGTAATGAGATTAAGTGATAAATCTTTTGCTTGCACAAGGAAGGGCAAGTACAGCATTTGCAATGAAATACAGCCCACTTATCACTCATCTTAAGCATTTCAGGTACAATACTTAGCTCTTCGCTATTCCAATTACACCGCAAGCTAAACGCGGGCCAGCATTTCCAGTTAATTTGCTCTCGTTATCTCCCCCTCTACCCAGGTCGTCGCGTTTTTCATGGACCTAAAACAGAATTGAAGATATCTTAATTCACGTTACTGCATAACTCATCAACATTTTTCACTACTCGCATTAGCAGCAGCGGTGGCAGCAGTATTGCCGGCCACCAGCACGCTGTTACACAACAGAGAGCCTATTGTAATTATGTAATGCTGCACAAGCATCAATTTGGCATTCTAAAAAAATTAAGACTAGACTTTTCTAAAAAGCTAAGTTGCCTTCAGCTGAAGGTGTTTGAACTGGATGTCAACAAAACCCCATGTTTCAAAAAAAGTCATTACAAGCCCAAGAACAAGCTTGGACTTGACATTCAAGGTCACGCTTACACCACAGGGCTGAGAGCCACATGCAATGCCGCACTACACATCTCCCTGTTCCTCGGCCACCTGTCCAAGCCTGCTTCCTGCAGGAGTGCCGGGATCTCGGCACACGCTGGAGTCCCAAGGGAAACAAGACTGACGGTGCTCCCGGGTGGCCACGTCCACTCAGCCTCTGCCTCCCTCCTTCCCAGGGACACCGCGGCACACGGCACACCAGACCACTACTGGTGAGCAGTGCCCCGAAGTGCCCACTGCCCTGCCTGCCAGTGACAGCACTTGTGCCAGAGTGCCAGTTCCTTCCCCAAATCAGGTTGCTTTAGTCACTCACAGCTGGAAGAAGCACAGTTAAATGGAGAGGAACATCTTCAGAAGGCAGACAGTTAAGATCTCATGGCAGTGAGGTGCCATACTAACACAGAGGACTTTCCGGCAGGGCTTCACAGAGCTCCCCACATTAGAAGTCTTGCACCTCAAGTTCTATAACAAACACCAGGCACCGGCCTCTAGAATCAAGAGGTCTCCACTCACTGTCAAGGCTGCTCTAGAGTTCCTTAAAGCATCCAAACAGGCACCAAGACACTTACCACCATGGTACGTCCGATGACACAGTGTGGTCCGCTAAGAGAAATGATGGAATCTTCTATTTCCACTTCTGCTACTCCTCCTTTAGCAGTCACGTTACCAAGGTCTCCCACGTGCCTACACAAAGATGCAGAGAAACTCATAGAAAGCTTGGTTGAATCAAAAGCTCTTTTAAGTGATGACCTGGACAATACAATACACAGTTACTACACTCAAGTACTCCAACTTATCTTAAAGAGCACGTATGTCCTCATTTACCACCACCAGTCAATCTTGACCACTTCCACTATTTTAACTTCTTTAGTTCAGGGGATGATTAAAATTCAGTCCTAGGTAGAACTTGAAACTGGAAGGGCAATCAACTCAGGGAGTGAGGGCATTCCTTTCCCCAAACAATCCAAGCCAACAGTGCACGACTCATAGCCAAGAATTCCTCCATGCTGATGGCATCTCCCTCTGCTCAAAGTCTCTCAAATTAGGTGAAATAACCTTTCCTGCACATACAAATTTGGTGTAAACACTGCCGCTATTCTTAAGAGCTTTTAATGTTTATCACAAATCAGCTATTCCACAAGCAGCTGCAGGCTTTAGGTTTAAATAGGATTAGCAAAAGCAGTTTGTCAAGTGACAGGTCAAAGGGGATGCGTGAAGTGCTAATCAGTACCAGTGCTGACCACTCCAGTTTGTTTGGCACTTTCCCCACACACTTGGCATTACACCCTACCACAGTTTTTAATCAGAGCTAGATCTCCACTAGGACTTCTCTTAAGAATTAAACCTCAAGCAGTCCAGTTTTCACCAAACTTCTGGACATTCCAGTGTATTATTTCTGACACATCTGCCTCAAATAAGCCATTCACTCAAAAGACAAGTTGATAATGTTCTGCAAGACCCTTCTACCCAGATTCAGAAGGCTGAATACCAACTTGATTCTAAAACTCTCCACGCATGCAGGGTGACCGGCTCAGCTCGCTGGACACTGACTACCAGCTTCTTCAACAGCATAGCACCAATTTCATACTTTTAATCAAGTCCTACAAAACCAGGTCAAGGGCAGTTTTCCCTTTAGGAATTTGCTTGATTTAAGCTTCCAGGAAGCTTCAGTCCCAGTTGTTTCAATTCTACACTGATAAAAGCATGATCTAGTTCTTATACCCTCCTAAGGAATTCCCCAGCCTTGAGCTGCATGAGCAGGCAGGTTACACCAGAAGCAGGATTTAACAATCCAGAACCAGCAGAAGCCATGATGTTCACGCAACTTTGACCTTCAGCACTGGAGCAGCTGGCTGCCAGTGAAGGTCCTGAGCGCACCATTTCATGCTGCTCTGTCATGCAGCCAGCTGGCCAGCAGCCAGCTTGCTTGGTCTGGCATGGAACTGATCGCTCAGGTATGAATTTATCAGTCACAGAAGGTGCAGTTACAGACATAAACCTGAGCATTTTAAGGCTGATCACAACACCAAGTTGGTACCAATGCCAGTGCAGACCCTACCTGCGCAAGGCCAGCCTGTCTTCACTTGCTCCCAGCTCTGCTCACTGTGGTAGTAAGCATCAGCTCTTGTGCAGCCCCTTCCCAGTCTCCAAACAGTCAGCACACTATATAACGCAGCTGCTCAGACATCAGGTCTCGAACATGCAAGGGTTCCCAGAAGGTAACCGGACTACAAAAACTGCTTCCAGTGGAAGAACTCTGTCTCAGCTCCCACTGAGGTACAGAGGTACTCAGCATAAGCATCAGACCCTGTACTGCACACAGCCCCTGAGGAGTACGTACCGTGGGTAGCACAGTACCTAAGCTAACAGGATAAAACAGGGTAACAGCCCAGCACACCCAATAAAAAGCCACCATGCCCGGGCACACACAGCTTTGTATTCATTTTGCAGTCTCCCCTGAAGCCTCAGCACCTTCCACTGATGATCCTGATCTGCCACATGACAAGCCTGCATACAGCTCAACAATCAACAGTTTAGGGCCTCTGTTGTCAAAAGCTGGCCCTGAAAGAGAAGCAAACCAACACTGACCACATAAGGCTTAAACACATAAACAGCTCCCACTCGTACCCTGAGGAACCTTCACTCAGTAAGAGCCTTTATTCCCTCTTCTCCCCAAGCTATGATATAACCAAGACTATGTCCCAAAGACTACATTTTACCCACATTCTTGGAGCCAAGGTGTCTAACAAATTGCTGTAGAGTTGTCAGAGCTGTTGTTAAGTGACCCTAGAAATCCTGCAGGAATTACCAGTTTTATTCTGGCCTTTTCCTAGCATTACTCATGAAGCGGCCTCCCAAGCACAAAGTAGCACTTAGATAGCTGCTGCATGCAGCAGCTACCCAGTAAGAGGCTGTGCACATTAAACTCACCTTTCTGCATCATTTGGTCCACCATGCTGCTTGCCTTCAGGATTGAAATGAGAACCTGCACTGGTACACCCTGAAACAGAACACAGACATCAAAAGTAGATTTTTTTCAAGTAGCCAGTTTAAAATCTGTTGCTTATACAGTACACCAAGGTAGTCCTCCTATAGCCAGTGGAAGCGAAGTCGCTAATGATGCAGTAGCTACTGTCCTGTTAAATGTCCTACCAGTCCTCTGGAGGTAAGTAACCTACTACAGATTTACAAGTTCAATAAAGTAAGATTACTCATTCTAGAATGCTCTGGGCTCAGTTGAAAGCTTTCGTACTTCTTAATGCTAGGTTATCAAAGTATTTAGGTTAGTGCTTGATACATCAGACCTTGAACACTGGCCTAAACATGTTCAAAGTATTAAATGAGAAGCAATTCCTTAGCAAATGTCGTTATTTCTTAACACAGATTTGCAGTCATGAGACCCAAGTACACTTATACCAGTTGCTGCTGCAACAGTAAAAGAAGCTCTTTAAAGCTGAGCAATCAACTCACAGCTGTAGCTCAAAAGCTTGGACAGACATCTTACCATTTGTATTGTCACCAAATTCATGGACATGGAAGCCATGATCTCCATCAGTTAAGCCACTGATTCTTCCAGTAACTTTTACTGGTCCATTACCCTTTAATGAAAAGAATTTATTATCACCAAAATGACTACAGAATTAAATGGCCTTGTGTCAAACAAAGCTTCCTAGTCAACAGAAAGCACCAGAGACTCCACTACAAGTTCAGTTACAAAGACATGAACAATTACCTTACATTAACTGACTCTATATACCAATACAGTATTTCACAGAATGTCTGCATTCACTTAGCCACCTAAAATATACCCTTCCTATTATGTAGCAATAAGCAAAAGGAATGCCTTTTATCAGATTGCTTGCTTTTGAGAACACTTATGTGCAAGTAACCCTAAAGTCATTCCTCCTCTACAGACAGATACAGTATTGCCCATATGCAGCCCCAACTTCTTTACCAAGTATAAATGACCGAGCGTTCAAAGGGCTCTGGCCATTTGTCAATTAAAGCTCCGTTAAGCCCTACTCTGACAGCAGTAAACAAGCTCCGCAGGAAGCCCAAGGCCGGCTCCGGCGCTGAGCTCAGCTCAACACCCCGAGCAGGACAGAGGGCACACGCTCCCTGCCGGCCCCGCCAGCGCTCTCCCACCCCCTCTGGGCGCTGCACCGGGGCACGCAGCGCGACACACGCTACGGCAACCCGGGGCGCAAGGGCAACAACCCCGGCCCTCCCCCAACCGCAGCCGGCGGGGCCGCGGCCCGGTACGTGCCCGCCCGGCGCAGCTCCCACCGGCCTCCGCAGCCGCCGGAGACGGGGAAGGGGAGGGAGAACCGCGCCGCCCGCCGCGCACAATGACTCAGCACTGTGGCCGGGCGAGCCCCCCCCCTCCCCGGGGGGACGGGGGGAATGCAGAGCGACAGGGTCGCGCCCGCCACCGGCCCTTGCCTGCTGGTGGAAGTGGATGACGCCCTGCACAGGGCCGTCCCCCTTCATCACGCAGACGGCCTTCAGCGTCGCCATGTTCCCGCGGCGGCCGGAGCGCGGCGCACAGCACAGCCCACCCTCGACCAGCGCCCGAAGACCAACGGCCCGCCCCTCCCGCGGCCCTTATATAGGCCGGCCCCTCAGCGCCGCGGCCAATCGCGGCGCGCTCGGGGGTCTGCTCGCGCAGTTCTTACGCGGGGGCTCGGCCAATCGAGGGGGACGGGTGGCGGCAGCGCGAGGGTGCGCGCCAATCAGCGGCTGCCGCCTCCTGAGCCAATGGGCGGGTGAGCCGCCCCCTGGCGGCGGGGAGCGGTGTGTAACGGCGGCGGCTGCGGCAGTCACGGGCGGCGGTGCCGCCGCGGGCGAAACGGCGGGGGCGGGACCCGGCGCCGTGAGGGCAGGGGAGAAGCGGGGCCTCCTCGGTCGCCGGCGAAGCGGTGGCCGGGCCTGGGCACGGCAGGCAGCGGGGGAGAAAGGGTCAGACCCCGCGCTTTGGCCTGCTCCCCGTTTTGCTCTCGAGAGCCTGAGGGAATTTGCTCCTGCGTTTCGCATCGTGGTGGCGCTTGGGCCCTGAGGAGACCTTGTGCTTGAAGCAGCCTTTCGTTAAGGCTTTCTCTCTCAAATAATCGGGCTGCAGTTTTTCGGTCTTCTAATGTTAACAGTTTAGCCCGGGCATAAACCTTTTAGGCATGCCCTAAAGTAGTGACATGAGGAGAAGCAGCATCAGTGTTGTTTTCCTCTTCTGCAAACGTTTTTCGTTGCATCTCTTTCCCTCCCCCGCAGGCTGTTCTCCTGTATTGCTGCTACTGAGGTGTGTCGCATCGTGAAGTCCCGTCTAAAATTAGAACGCAGTTTTGAAGTTGCCTGTGAACGGCTTTGCATTTCAAAATAGTTGCCCTGCCCAGAAGATGTTTTGTACAGAAACCATCAAAGTCACAGTGTGAAGCTGGTGTTGCTCGGCTGCTGACTTTTCTTAGAGACGCCTTTGCACATAGGCAACAGGCTGGGTAAGTAGTATGCAGCTCAGAGCTCTGCTTAAAATGGAAAGAGTCTTAGTGTAGCCATGGACTACTCCGTGTCTGAGGAATGTCTAGGGGAGAGATGAAGAAGATTCCATGCTGATAACACTGAAAAACCTTAAGACCCCAAGGGAAGGTTAACAGCAGATATGGGGAGCGTACAACTCTGCAGTTTCGTTCAAAGAACTACAACCTTCGAGCATTTTAAGAAAGAAAGATTTAATTAATTCCTTTGGCAAACGCGCATTGCTTGTTTTTCTGCTGCATTGTTGATGGAGAAGTTAAATCGGAAGCACAAAATGATTTTATGGTGCCTGGGACTTTAGATAAATCTGTGTATATCACTGAGGTATAAAAAAGCGCAGGTGGTTTTAAGTCACCTGGTTGAGAATGCCATATGGTTTTAGAAGGACGTACAAGGTTAGTTTCACACATCAGACTCAGCCATGACACCTGAGTCATGGCTCAGGTGACATAACTGAAACAAACAAGGATTTGTTTGCTTGAGTGGTGTATTTCTCTGCTTGAGAAAGAAGCAGGGAAAAAAAACCCACATAAATATGTGGAGACTATTTGTCTGAGAAACAGATAAAGATGTGTAGTTTAATCCCGGAAAGAAGCTGAGAGGGGAGAGCTGGGCAGCTTCCTATCTAGGAGGCATCTTGGCACTGTGAGTTAAACTCCCTAGAGTTTCATTCCTGATGTGCCTGGAGAGAAGAGACTCTGTAAATTACTTGTGAGCAAACAGGTCTGTGCTGGTGGCACAACAGGCAGCACGCTGAGTGCTTGCTAGATCGAGAGGAAAGATTCCAGTGCCCTTGAGGCAAATCTTGTTTGATTTTAAATGGTTTGTAAACTTGGAGGTGTAGGAGTGACTCATTTTCCTTTCAGTCATCTTTGGCTTCCTGTGTCACTATCTTTACTTGTCAGTGCCCTTTCATAAAGAGGGACATCCTGACTGCTGTGCTATAGTGCTTTCTCTTATTTTTAGGCCTGTCTCCAAATCTGCCTGTGTTTTCATCAGACAGGTTTATTCCTTCCTTCCTGGAAGCAAGTTTTCAAGATCTGCCCTTCTTCATGCCTCTATGTGAATGTAGGACAAATAGATGGATAAGAGCCAGATGTGGCAGGCTTCTTAATGTGAAGTGAAATAATACTGATTTGAGAGATTTATCACATTAGGCATTACCTGTGAAGGTACCCTTAGGTGCCTGATGCCTAAGTTAGGCAGAATGCAGCTAACAAAGCTGACGTGCTAAGAGACACCATGGTGAAGAGATCAGCAGTAGGAGGCTAAAGGAGAGATGTGGATTTCAAGAACTAATGTACAAGAGTTCATATGGTGCATGTAGAAAGAGATCAGTAATCTTATATAGGTCGTGGCCTAACCCTTTAGAGAGTTTTCTATTATCTTCTTTCACACGTACAATGCACATACAAAAGTATTAGTTTACAGGTGTAGTCTTTCACATAAGTCTTATACAAGAAGCCAGGGAAAGGTTTTTGTTTTGTTTTCTCCCACATACTTCCTTTTAACTCATTTTTTTTTTCTTAAATCTCACCAGTAGGTGAAAAAATCCACCCCAAAGAAGCTGAACAGGGTGTTTGGTAGCAATACCATATTTTGTTATTTGGAGTCTAAATAATCAGAGTCAAAGCAGAGAGGAAAGAAGAAAAAGTACAAGGTGGGATTACACATGTTGATAGTAGGAGCTACAGTAGGACAGAGGATCTGGCAGGCATGAGGAAGAGTGGCATCTCTTGCAACTCTGGCACCTCTTGTTTGACATCCCCCTTTGCCCCGTGTCCTGGTTCTGCCATCCCAGCTTGGAAGAAGCCTCGAGCTTGGGCCTAGCTATCACCAGTTTACTGATAAAGATGCAAAGTGGGCTGATCTGGAGCCCATAGAGTTGAAATGAATACAGGAGGGACAAACGTAAGGCTGGGTGGACACACGGCTTTGTCTATGCTCCCTGTTCTGTAGTTGCCAGCAAAGCATATCTGCTGTAGCAGGGCAGTGAATTAGTTTTTAGTGTTGATCAGAAAGGTTGCTCTCATCGCGTAAGGGTAGACACACAGGGATCTCTGAAGAACTAGGATTCAAGATGGTTTTGGTTATTTCCTAATTTGCCAATAAATTAGGAAAATGAAGGGCAAACCATAAGGGCAAATGATATAATTACTGTGTGATGTAGGTTAACAGAAGTCCAATCTATGTAGACAGAAGCTAATAAACTTCTAAGCAAAATGTGCAGAAGTTACAAAAAAATCCCAAACCCTTATGTGCTGTAAAAATATGGCATATATCAAGCATAAAGCCTATGCAGCACATTAACATGCTTTCTGATTGAGATTTTACATGGACTGAAAAATAAGGGGGAATTTTGAGTGTTGCGGTTCTTGTGGCAGCCATACCTCTGTCACCTTGTGCAAATATATAGTATTTTCTACTTGTGATAACTCTTCTGGAAAAATACAGAGGGAAACTAAGATTGCAGTGGTAAACATCACTCCAGATTGACTGAGCTTGTGTGTATAGGTGCTCACTCATCAATATCACTGTCTGCAAAGCTGCATTAATGTAATTTTTTACGTTTATTCTCTTACATTAAGAAAAGCAAACAGAAGCAACATGAATTTTGAGTAATAATCCTTCCTGTAGGCCCATTACGTTCTCAGATGCGTGTCTCTGGAGGGGAGACTGCTGGTGGGATAAGTAGAGGTGTGCGCATCCCAGCATGCAGGAAAGCAGACAGCTGTCTCTCCTTTGCAACCTTGTGCTCTAGTGACTGAGAATCCCAGCAGGGCTGGATCAGAGCAGTGCTTCCTCCTGCTCCTGGAGCAGATCTTTGGCCATTCTTAACCCATTTTTCCAGCTCAGCAGCTGAGTAACCCCTGTTACACGCAGGTGATGAGCAGTGGCTTCCCAGTGCTGTAACAGACAGGTTGCACGGTCTTGTCATCTAGATCTTCTCTGTGGAAAGGTGGAAGTTGCATTTCCAATGTTAGTGTGAGCTTGTGCTGTGGCACCGTAGAAGAGTTGCTGCATTTGAGAGTCACCTAGTGCACAGAGAACACAATATACACGCGTTTGTTCAGGCTTGCTCAGTAAGGAGAGTGCTGCACCACATGTAGATTATTATTCTGGAGTTTGAATGGTCTGGAAGAGGCTTGTGGGTTGGTTTGCTTTTTTCCTTTGGGATCCCACAGTCTAGATGCTGGAATCTCCTACTGCCTAATGCTTTGTTACTGGGCTCAGCTGTATAGATATGGGTGTCTAGCACCATCTGAGATACTCCAGGCTATCTCCTCTGGCCTCTAGCTGCTACAGAAGGGATCCTGGAGCTGCTGTTCCCTAACTGCCAGACCCCTCTGCATCTCCAAAGGCACTCTACAGCATCTCAAAGAGCACTAGATGCCTATGGTGAGAAACCAAAACAAACCCCAAACCTTTGTGTGTCTTGGGCAAAGCCTCGTGTGTCATTTAAGTCTTCCCCTTTGATTACACCTGGGTAATGACACTTCCCTGCCTCTAAGGGATACTGGGAGAGGTAATTAACTGAGTTTATGTTTGCATAGCGTTTTGAAGATGAAATGTGCTGTGGAAATTATTAAGTGTTGTTTCACTAGGAACTTTGTGATGGTGGCTCCCTAGTGGAAAGCCTGCCGTTCTAATTAAGGAGTAGTGGTACTGATAACCAAAGTATTTATGTAATTAAAATAGAGTCAGCTGGAAAGCCTGTACGTGGAACACACAAGATTAAAATTAACATTCACTTTTAACAGCTGAACTGAGCTAATCTGTCTGCTGCAGGTCCCTCATCCTCCATTGCTTGACAAGCTGAGTAAACTTGAAACGTGAGACTCAAAGGAGAGGTTGGATAAATGTTGATGAAGACCTTTGTACCCAGCATGGGGCTTGCAGCCACAAGTTACTACAACCCTTCTAGGGCACTGGTGCTATTCAGGCTCTGCCCGCTGGTTTGTTTTTTTTTTTCTTTTCTGCTTGTTAATATTCACCAAGGACTGGACTTTAAATATTTAATGTAGTACCAAAGCCTGCGCATGTTACTCCAGTGCGTATTTCTAGTGAATTCAGTGGATGGTACAGATTCCCTGCTGAACGAAATATGGAGGTCGGCAGCGGGTGGTCTGTGAAAGCAGTGCAGAACCGATGCTCAATGTCCCCTCTCGCCCATACATCCCTGTATAGGCACGCTCTGAAGGAACTGGGCTGTAGGTGCCTGCATGGTGCAGGAGCAGTCGCAGGAGGGGATGCTCCTGGCAGTGCCCGCTGCCGGGGGGATTTCAGACCGGGTTCCTAGCAGCTGCCCGTGCTGCGCTAAAATGCTGACATTTTTTTGTGATATTGTTTACCTCTGTGTCCCTGAAAGAGCAGAATTAGCTTGTAAAAGCCCTCTGTAACCTTTGGCTAAAAAAAATCCTGAGAAAGCAAGGAGTTCCTGCCAGGCATGGCCAGTCCTGCAGTGCCTCGCTCAGAGCTCGTGGGCTGGAACTCCCGCATGCCTGGCAGCCCTTGGGAGAGTTTCCCCATCAAAACAGCCTGACAGGCTGAAACCGGGAGCACAAAGCAGCTAACAGTGACCAGCGGGATAGTCATATGCAAGAGGGGATGGATGCACGCACGGGTCCTGTGAATTCTCTGGGTGTTTGCAGAAAAAATAATTTGCAAAGGCCTTTATGAGAGCTGATGCTATAGCACAAAGTGATGGCTGCAATCAAACTGAATTGTGAGGAAATATAGCCGAAGTTTAAAATGGCTTTTAAACTATAAACAGGATTTATTTTTTTTTACTGGGCTTGAATAGTTTCTAAAAAATTCAAAAGAATATTTTGGTTAAGGTAATGAAAACCGTAAGTTGAGGTCTTACTCTCCTGCACGTACCTATTTTAAACTAGTGTTGCTCCATCGGCCTCAGTGCATGCGCTCGCCACCTCTGAGCAGTTTATTTGCTCACTTGGATTGCAGGCAGAGAAGCACAACCAGCAGGCATGGAAAACGACTGTCCCGGTGCAGACCCCACCGAGGCGATGGGCACCTCTCCTGCGGCCACGGCAGCCCCCCCGCAGCCCCCGCCTCCTGCCACTTGTTGGGGAGTGGGGCAGAAGGCTGTGGGCAAGCCCCGGGATTGTGTGCTGCAGCTGGATTCACCAGAGCAAAAATGAGGCCCAGAAGGTTTGGGTTTCTCGTCTCACAGGAGCACAGGGCTGTTGGCACGGCCAGCGTAGGGCAGACCAAAGTCCCGCGAGTCCTTCACCCCATTTCTGGCAAACAGGCGTCTCTTGAGGCTGCGCCAGCAGAGCTCCCTGGCGTGACGCCACGCTCTCGGCCGGCCCCACGCCAAGCCCAGGAGCAGCGGAGCAGGAGGTGCTCAAGCTCCGGCATCGCAGCCAGTGCTTATCGGGCATTTGCACTGTCAGGAGGAAAACAAGTTCACGCACGTTTTAAGGTACTTGGTGGTGGCTGGCAAGGCTGCTTCTCCAAGCAAAGCATGCTTCACGTTACTGGTGATACAAGTTTTTGTCATGAAAAAGTGAAAACGTTACCTTTGAAACTGGTCAAAGACAGAACAGCGTCCAGAAAAAGTCATCTGAAAGAAGTTGGTTTTTTTTAAATTAGAGACTGTCAAAATGTTTACGCGTTCAGGAATGTTATTTTGTCCACTGAAAGGGTCCAGGCACCTAAATGGATGCAACTAAAACATTGTGTGTGTGTGTTTAAATATATATTAGGAAAATGTATTTAAAATATCAGCTAGGATAAAAATCAATGTTAAGTCCAAAGAAAGCCTGTACCTTTTCATACATTACATATGTTATATATAATGACCTATGAAGGATATCATTCATGGTGTAGAAAAGGAAAAGCTTAGTCTTAGATTTTTAGCTAGAATTTTATTTGTAAAAGTTTTAGTTGTAACTAAACTCTTAATGTCACTTGAAATATGTTGCTTTGCAAATCCCAGCCCACATAAGCGTATGCCAGAGGTAACTTCCCATGCGGTTTCGTTTGGATATACTTTTCAGCACTCCCTGACACAAACTGTTCTGTACTCTGTCTTCAGTATTTACCACATTTAGGTTTTAGTAGTACAGCAGGTGTCAGTGCACCAAAGGATGAGGTGGTTTGTTTTTTGGGTTTTTTTGCTTAACTCAGCTGGGTTGGGTAATCCTGGAGATGCAATCATTTGCTTCAGTACAAAACCACAGTGAAAATGTTAATTAATATGCAATTAGAAAATACCTAAATGATACAACAGGGTAAACTGTCCCGTTTCTGCAGTGGGAAATCAAGACTGCCAAACAGAATACATCTAGGCAGGTGTCCAGAATAACAAAGGTGTGTTTTTTATTTGGATTTTTAAACACGTGATTTCTTCTCTGGGGATGCTGGGTGGTTGGGGAGCAGCTGAGTTCTTTTGTGAGCAAGAATCAGAACTCAGCTTGGGTTTGTACAGCTGTCAGGGAAACGAGGCTTCTGGGTGCTATTTTAATAGCACCGGTTAATAAATGGGAATGCAGCTGCAAAATGCATTAGCCAGGTATTGTAATATAATTTCCACAGTACTGCAGCATTAATATTTATGTGACCACTTTGCATCTGTTAGGAAATTTTTTCCACAGGTCAGCAGTCGTCTCCAGCCTTGCCAAAAGGACGAAGTGCACCACAGGAACAAGCGTGCAGACTTTGCACCCAGCGCACACGCCGGGAACCATTGTGCCTCTGGGTTTGTGTGATCTGGAATGCCTTCCCAAAGTGTGGCCAGAGCAGATACACAAGGTCCCAGTCACGACTCAGGCACTCTGACTGTTGGTTTTGGTGGACAGAAGTCCCCTTCCACATTCACTTGTAAGTGTTGAGAGGCTTTTAAACATATGCCTGTAGGTCTCCCCCAGGGCCAAGCTTTGTCACCGCTCTGGAACAGGCTGCGGCATCCACCGAAACCTGCGTCTGCATTGAACCGTGTCCAGCCCTGTCAGCACACTCTCCAGCTTGTCGGCACTGGGGACTCCAAATGGGCACGTGGGCCCAGCGGGACAATCCCCGTACCTTTCCAGAACCGGAGTAATTTAAACCTCCTAACGGCCCCTGGCAGGCGGCCCGCCACGTCACATGCCTGCGAACCGCTCGGCTATGCCGGTCCATCTGCAACTGTGGAGGAGGTTTCGGCACCCCGCTGCTGGAGAGCAGCACCGCTTCCTGACTCTGTGCATGGTTATTCCCTAATCCAGTCCTGTCGCTATGATCCAGGCTGATTTGCACACTTTTAAAAGCGGGAATTTTCTAGCCGATATCACTCTGATATAACATGGTTAAGGAGCAGCTCCACGTGCAATTTGCCAGGAGGTGTGAGGGACAACGGCAACCTTTGCTCAGGGCAGGCTGAAGGGCACGGGTGGGTGCAATGCAGCCCCCACTGCAGAGTGCCAGACACCTCCCCAGACCCAAATCCTCACCTCGAATGTTTATTGCAGCCTCGGTTGGCACCCCTCTGGTGAACAACTGGCCCAGCCAGTTTCCACGAAGTAATCCCCTTGCCTTTTTTACAGCGAGTCCCAGCTGCCACCGGTGAGTGCCAGCCACGGCACTGGGATCTGGGCACGAACCAGAGGCACTCCTTGTAGGAACGTGCTGTCCTGCAGAGGTGTGATGATCAAGAGCAGCCCATTTGCTTCAGGAGATGGAAGGCCACTTTCACAGCACTAGCTCTGGATGTGCAATTTTCATTCTCTCTGGGCCCCTCTCTTATTTCAGCGATGGGTGAGCATTACCCTCTGGCAGACTTGCCTTCTGGCAGTGCCTGGCACCCACTGACTGGGATTGCCACAGCTCTGAGCTGGTGAGTACCTTGAAGAGACTGCAGTTGGGAGGCATGCAAAGCCGTCTGCTGCCTGGTTTCCCCTGGAGCTGTTGGCTTTTTGTGACATCCTGGGCATTGTGACTGTGTTCTGGAGAAACAGCAGTCGCAGCAGCTATTCGTGGGTCACTGTGGAGACACTTGTTTTCACCCTGCCACCTGCGGGAGAAGCAATCACTGCCATTGTGGTGGGTTTCCTCCACTACGCTGTGAGAACTTGCAGCAGAGGCAATTCGTGCCCAACCATATCAGCTATATCACCTATGTGCATGATGCCCTCGTGTTTCAGATCAACATCCCTGTCATGATCCTGGTTAGGACTGATCTCTGGGGGGGAGACAGCACCCATGCAGAGTTATCAAGTCGTATATGCCAGTTATGCCTGGCTCTGAGTATCTGGGGGCTGTGGGTGGTACCTCTGAGACGGTTTGTTGCCAGCACAGAAGACATTATTTGGATGCCCGGGACCTGCTGCATGCCTGGGGAGAGCGGGGGAGCCTTTAGCCTACCTGTTCAGGTCCATGTGTAGACCATGGCCTCAGCCCACAAGAGCTCCCATCACAGAAGGATCACCTCTGTGCTGGTCAGTGACTCGTGCCCCTTATCTCCCCAGATACCATCCCTGCTTGGGTTTGACTGTGGGACTTCCAGCTCCTCTCTCTTTTAAGCCACCACGCTACTTCTTTACAGAGTTTTCTCATTGCTTTCACCTCAGCAACCTCTGCACACCAAACTCCTCCTCCGTGCCCGTGAGAGCAGGCAACAGCCTGCCTGTCCAGGCAGCCCAGGCCGGGACTCCTCACCCCTCTGCGGCATGACAAAAAATGGGATGTTTTCTGTCTGAAAGCAGAAGGAGAATTCCCCACACTGGACCACCTTTCTGCCTCTCTCGCTCTGAAAGCAGGGGGTGATGTCCTCTAGGGCTCTGCTAGGAGCTCACTGTGGGTCCCCCGCACAAATGCTTTAGCAGATGCACAAACGTGTCCCGGCTAGGTTTCGTGATCCTGTGGCTCTGCCTGCTCCATCTCAGCAGCTGCGGGAGAGGAGCAGACCAGAGCAGGATGCAGATGTCTGTGATTTGACTGTGGAGGCGGTTAGCTAATTGGGTTTTGGAGGATGTAGCAGTAAGTGCCGGGCTAATTTCACTAGTACAAATCGTTGCAACTGCAGCTTTCTCCTTGCTTCCTACCAGCTGACGCTGGGAGTTCCTGTGGCGCCTAGCTGTTTTATAAGGGCTACGTGAATTATGTAGGGGCAACAGCATGTGACTGTGTAACACACCGTTGCAGAAACAAATAAAGTTAGTTTTGCTCTGTACCCCAAATTCACTTCAGTACATTTCCCCCATGGCTCCTGGCTGAAGGTACTCCCTGCAAAAGGCAGGACAGCTTATTGCAGCAGGCGCCTGAAGAAAGATCAGATACAAACTCAGCAGCACGTACAACATTTGTGGGGATTATTTCACAGAGACTGATGTTTGTTCCAGTTAATTCAGGGTTTATTACCGATGGCAAGTGTGTTAGTGTGTGCCAGCCACTGGATGGCATTAGTGGTCCAGGTTTCGTTTGACAGACTCTACCTTCCACAGCATTTCTACTCCGCGCTTACTAAAATACTGGAAAATTTGTAGTAGCTAGAAAAAGAAGATAACCAAGCACGTTGGTTATTTTATACAAACACATGACTGCTCCTTTCCTCTCTTACGTAAATATTACTCTCTTCATCCTTCTTTAGGAAATCAAGAGGTGAAAGAAGAAATTCCAGCTGCGCCTCATAAACCAGCAGACCAACCACCAGCTTTTATGAAATGGCAACTGACTTTCTTCAGCCCATCCCATCCCAGTTTGGGGCACTTGATTTTTAGCAGTGTTGGGTTCAGGCGGGCCCTGCTCAGTTGAGCCAGCAGTGTGCGAGTTGCTGGTGTCAGGCCCTGGGGAGTATTTAGCTCTTCAAAGAAAGTCCTCTGTGGGGAACCCCTGCACCTCTCTGAATGCCAGGCATTCAGATCTAGGGACTGTGAGAAACCAAAGCCCAGCTGAGCCAGGCAAGGTTTTATATGTCATGCTTGATTCCCTGTTAGTGCATAGATCAGTCCATTTCAATTCAAATAAGACCTAAAAGGAATATTTTGAGAGGACAGTCCTTGCTCCATTAAACAAGAACTGTTGTGGTAGGCTCCTTATTGCCTTCCTCCCAGTATATCCCTTTAACCAGCCGACATGCTTCATGTCTAATCCCGTTTTATACAGATTTCAGCTTCAGACCATCCGGCAAAAGCAGGACTTGGCTAAGACCTAATAGTCTGTTGGATATAATGTTGAGATTTGTGGGTGAGGGGTCTGAGGAAGCAAAGGGAAGAAATTATGTAGGCTTATCAGCTCAACAAAAATAAATTTGCCCTTTTTAAATGAGGTTTGTGATTTGGAAACCTTGATGAATCTTTGGCTCTGTGACAATATAAACTGTGGAAAAAAAATCTCGTTCCTTATCCCACGATGCCTGGGGAGGATAGCTGATAGTTTTCTGGAAGAGAGAATCTGTCTCACAAGGGTTGAAAACAACTAGTCTGAAAAGAGATCAGAAAGCCTCCACGTTTGTACAAATGATTGCTCTAATTCCTCTGGGGACACAGAGGACATCTTTATACAGCATCTTACATCAGACTGTAATAAAAACAAGGGGCATGAGGACTTGCTTGTGGGGGAAAAAAATGCATCCATCGCAGAACATGGAACCAGTCTGTCATGTTCACATGGTCTGTCTGGGGAAAAAGGATTCTAAAGTGAATGGCACAGAGATACTTTGTGAGTTTTCTCATGTTGCAATAGTCATGTAATGTCAACAGCTTCAGTAAAAATGGCAGGATGCGATCTCTTGCTCTTTGGCAACATGCGGGACCTCACCAGGACAGAGAGAAGTGGGGAACGCAGCAACGCCGCGCAACAAAAGTCCTCTTGTATGCATGAAATAGGAATACCAATTTAGGCAACACCTGGCTCCTCCAACATACCATTTCCGGATTACACAGACCACTGAGCACTTCACCCGGCTTCAAATAGGAGAGCAAAATGCTGAGGACAGACGAGCTAATCCCATAACAGGATTTAGTAACGAAAGGGCATGGGGGCAGTGCTGGCGCCCACTTAACATTGCTGGGGCTGAATTCCACGAGGAGCCTCCAAGATTTTTGCCTCCCCCTCTCCCCTCGCTCAGCCAAATGCTGCGAGAGCGGTGATTATGGGTGGTCATATGTGCTACGCTTGGCACAGAGCCATTTTCTTCCCTCCACTTCCACCATAGGCACAGACTGTAGTTTGTCCATGGAGGCAGAAAAGAAGCACCCGTCATGAAGAAAAAAATTGCTGGAATCACAGGGTAGAGTGACTTACTACCTGCAATTAGCCTGACAGGGTTGAGGTATGGGAGGACAGCAAAAGCCCTTGTGTAAATAGAAATAATGGAACTAATAAACACAAATCAATAGGCACAAGCATTCAGCATTACCTAACACCCTCTGGTCCCCTCTGAGGTGGGATCTAACATCCATCACAGCAGGCGAGACCAAGATGGACAGGTATGCTCTCAGCCCAGCCAGTTCTGGACTCCTGAGCTGCCCCAGGCTGCACCAGCAAATTGCCTAGATCAAAGCATCTCAGAGGTTTAATGTCCAAGCAGAAAACTCAAAAAAGCCAGAATTCACAAAAGTCATGGGGTAGTTTAAAACTGTCCTGGAGGACGTACCTGCAGAGAAGCTAACTCGGAGTCTGGTTTCACCTGCCTTCTGCCTTTTCCTCCAAGTCTTACAGCACATATTCTGGCTTGTGAGAGTCCTTGCAGGGTAGCACTTTTGTCCCTGTCAAGAAGACAGAAGGTATATCTGCACTTGCTGAGTATGGGCGGAGCAGGGAGTAAGTTCAAACACTGGATTCCTGATTATCATCTGCACTGAGTAATTGTTAGGTCAGTGGTTTAGATCATTTCACCAGCCCCTCCAAGACACATCTGCCAACAGAGCAGGCTAGCCCTTAGCCACGCACAGGGCATGTGCTGTTTAGCTGCTAAGCTGGGAATCGGTCCTTGCTCTTCTTCCATCCAGCAGTGTAAGCATAGCCTGAGGTGACAGCGAAGACTTTGAGATCTTCCTCCCTTCCAGGGCTGGAGCCACCCATGCAGCGGTTGCGGTGGGCTCTTCTTCCACTGAGACGTGCTACAAGTCAAAACCTCTGCCCCAGGGTCAGAGCAGCAGTCCTCTTCCAAGCCCCTATCAACCATAATCTCTTCTTTCCTCCTGCCAGTTCAAAGCTGAGTTAGCAACAGAGAACCAACCTGGTTCTTTCCCACAGTGGCCAAGAGTCACCAATTTAGGTGAGACAGATGCAGGGAGTTTTGTCTTCTGTCACCCCATCCTTCACTTTCTAGTGCTTCTTAACCACATCTCACATCTTGGAAGGAGACCTTGTCCTTCCAAAGGGACTATAGGTGCAAATGCCTCGGCCAGCTGCTCAAAGCATGCGGTATCTGATCTGCCCAACCACTTGTTGTGGCTTAAATTGCAGTAGGTGAATCCCGGTTCTTGGTTGACCTTGGGAAGTTCCAATGAAAAAAAAAAAAAAAAAGATGTACTACACCTGGGATACTTGTGGTACCACAGATAGCAGGAGTAAAAATGACACAGATTTGCACTGTCTGCTCAATTTGTTTATTTTGAGGAAAGGCAGTGACCCCATCAGTGGCTACCTACAGAAGCAATGATGCTAAGCACGGCTTAAAAATATAGACAAATTGAAGGAAAGCTCATCGAGCTGCCCTCCCACCCCCCAATTCCTGCCTTCCTTCCCCACTCCACACCTACAGGCATGTCGGATAAGATGGTCTGCAGCAACTCTGACCACTGTTGTTGCTCTCTGTCCTGCCATCTCCAAAGAACTAGGAAGCTGGGAATGCTTCCCATTGCTTTCCTCCCCCCGGGGCAAGGATGGCATGGGCAGACCATGCTCTAACCCACTGTTAAGTAAAAGTTCACTTCTCTCTGGCTTTAATATTTTAAATGAATTATTCAAAGAGTCCGCAGGCGCAATCACCTTTTCATAAGGAGCAGGTAATCAGGAAAACATTAATATTTGAGGAAGAAAAGCTCCAGGCTAATGATTTAGACAGGAAGGGCAGGGGTGCTCTCTCCCGTGCCTTTCATAGCAGCTGTGTGCCTCTCTGCATCTCGTGGTCCTGACACATCATGGGGTAAAGTATGATTAATTCTCCATAAATATGCTTGGGATGTAAGTTTGCCTCAAAAAGGCAAAGTGATTCGACATCACTGGGGACAGAAGGTTTGAAGGTTTGAAGGGGTGGGGGGGAGAAGTGAGCAAGTGGCTGTGGGGTACTTAGTTGCTGGCTGGGGGTTAAACTATGACATGGTTTAACCCCAGTCGGGGGTGGACAGGACCACCATGTCCCCATGGTTATCAGTGTCCAAGTTCACCACCTGCCCCTTCCCCCTGTCATTCTGTGGGCTGCAAGCATGTTTCCCCAGGTAGCCCTTTCAGGAGACGGGACAGCAAGTGACATGGTTTAACCCCAGTCAGCGGTGGCCATGTCCCCATGGTTATCAGCGTCCAAGTTCACCAGATGATGCAAACGTGGTGGTGCTCACCTACTGTGAGAAAGCCATCTGATGGCAACAGAGCCCCCGGGTCGCAGCTCAGTCCCCAGGTCCCCATGCTCTGTAGGGAGAGCAAAGCTGGGCCCTTTCTGTCACAGGGGTTTGTGCCTGACTAAGGTGCTGATGGGCAGTGTCCGACTCTGCATGGTCGGTTGCTGCTTGCTTTCCCCTCACCGTGCTCAGCTGGCGTGGGAGCAGCAGGCCTGCAGCAACTGCCCCTCTCCTTGTGCGATGTGCACTACTCCTCTGGTGTGATGTACAACCTCCGCTGAGGACTGTGTGAAACTTGTGGGCTGTATAAATCCTACGCAACTCTCCAAATGGGTTCAACATTACATTGGTCCCCGCTGAGCCTCTACCAAAGGGCAAGTTTCACGCAATGCCAGTTTTGGGACCAGTAGCCTTTCAGAGTCGCCTGAACCAAGCACTCCTCGAGTTTTTCCGGTGACTTCAGTCACTGTAGGAGGAATAACTTACCTAGAGGAGAGGAAGGAGTGGTGGGGAGAAGAAAAAAAGAGGCAGGGAGGTTATGAGGCACTACAATAATGGAGGATACACAAGTGAGAGGTGCCGGAGGGGTAATTTTTTCCCTGCTGCTACCACCAGATGATGCTACAGAGCAAGCCATCAGAAGCGTTGAGGGCTACCTCTGTAGGAGCCCACATACTTACAAGCTGAGTAATGCCATTTTCGAGATAAAATGACTTCTTAAAATCCATTCTTATTATTCAGACAGGTATTTCTTAGACATCATCTCTGCAGAACATCAATGCCTCTCCTGAGTTACTCAGCCAAGCTCTTCCCTAAGCCTCCCTGTGAGGGAGATTACTGCACAGCACCGGCTGCAAAACTTGTCATCGCATATCCCCAACCACCAAAGCAGTCAGGAGCACAGCACGCACCAGAAGGATGTCCGTGCCACTCAGTGTACCGCTGCCCTTGAAGAAATAACGTGGGGGAACCAGGCAACCTAGAATTTGCCTACAAACAGCCCACAGAGAAAGGTGCCACAATTTGAAAATGGGGGAAAGAGGCATTTTGCATAAAAGAGACACTCAGAGGAACCAAACACCTTCAAAAGGTGAATCTGGAGTTAACGAACCTGCTGGCTAAAAAGACATCTCAGCGATAAAGAAGATAGTAACTTTTAAGACACATTGTAGGTGCTCCCCTCCTACTAGCACTTCAGTATCCCACAAGCAGTATTACCTACCTCTCCTACCACCTCTCCCTTGTGAGCACTTCAACAAGTACTGACTAAATTTGTACTCGAATTGTCCAGTAGATTAACATAATTCAATTAAAACCAGAACAACTCATCTCAATCTGTCCTTAACATGAACATTGCTGCTTCTGTTTCAGAAGTGAGGAAGGGTGTATGTGCCCGAAAGCTGCTGTTTGTCAACAGTATCACTGGATCTAGTGAAAAAAACCAACAACCACCCAACACCAAACCAAACTGCCTGTCCCTGCAAACACCTGATTTGTGGGCTCAGCCTATGCTTTTCTCAATGGCAATGGCACCTTGGGTGTCTTCTGGCTCCTCTCTACTTTCTCCACCCAGTCATACCTCCACCATCTCCTTTTGCTGCACTGACACCACTGTTCACGGCGCTACTTGCTGTACTCTTTACGTTATAGCTAAACCAGTATAATAGCTATCTGCTAAGGGAAAGTTCTCCTTTCCTTTTTGCTGGTACCAGCACCTGCCTGTCCATCCTTCCGGCCTGCTCAGGGAGCTAGACCAAGAGAAAGCTGATGTCTTGGTTTTGGAGAGAATTTTTGGGTTGGCTGAGCTTGCTCACCGCAGGGTTGGAGTGTGCAAAGGCAAGTAGCGAGGGAGCAGGACCAACACTGCCCCGTTGCACTGTCATTTGCTGTTAAAGGTGGTTTGTATGTAGTGTCAAGTTGCATCCAGGAGAAGAAGTGAGATTGGTCAGCCTGCCTAGAGGTGCCGCAGAAATCTGGCTTCTCAGCCTGTGTGTCCTGATGGCAAAGCCAGCTGTCTGTCTGGTAGGCTGTCTTTGTCTTTCTTGCTCTGCCACTTATAAGGGGTATCTTTCATGTAGGCACTCCCCTCACATCTAGCTTTCAAAATTTTGGTTATTTCTATCCTGTTAAAGTGCGTCCTTGACGTTTCAGACAGCGCTGGTACTCCCTATGAAATTGTCACTCCCGCACGCAACACAACAATCTCTTGTTGGCTTATCCCACACCTCTGTCTCAGGGTGTTTGCAAATGGAAGGGTAGAAGAGGAAAATGCTGCCACAAAGTGTGCCATCCCTGTCCTCTCCTCTGCCGACCTTCGTGGGTTCCTTGTGGTTCCTTCCTTTCACAAAGGCAAAAGCCAGACCAAAGCCTGCTGGGTTTTAGTGAGGTGGTCGCAAGGGCAAATGTCGCCTTTGGGATTTAGTTAAGGGCAGTAAATGATTTTCTGTCTGTGACCCACATCAGGGCTGAGGCCAGGTTTCCAGTAGTAAAAGGCTAATGCAATAACACAGATTTTGCTTAGGTTTACATGTGTGGGTTAAGATAATCCAACAAGAGACAAATATTTTCAATGATGGTCCTTTTTTTCCCCTTCTCATATAGGCTTTCCAGTAATGCATTCTTTATCCACAAATTAGCAATGACATTGAAAGAAACCCTTTAATACCATAAACTGACAACAAAATGCGGATTGGAGGGAAGGGCTATTGCCTTTGCCGTACGTGTCCTTATGACATGAGCAATCATACCCCCAGGAAAGCTCAGACTTTGCCATTATCCAAAGTACTCCGTGATTTTACATATCACTTCACTTGCAACCGGCAGTGGACACAGATAACAGCATTTTTCGAAAGAGAGGCTAAGGTGGACAATAATTCATCGAATGCATCTCCTCTTTTACATAATCCTAGATGTGCGCGGATGCGATCCTACTATTAGCCTTGCTGCAGCCTGAAAATTATGCAGAAAAATACTGGCTGAAAAAAACAGGGAAGGCATTATTGTAATTTTTGAAGCGTGCAAAAGCCTGGGAGAGCTTCTTTAAGGCACTATAAGCAGTGATAGATATTCAGCACTCATGGAAGCAGACCGTCCCCGCTAAAAGGGATACTAAGCAGATAGTTACTTTCTGTGTATGGAGTTCAGGGTCTCGGAACCAGCCTGAGTTACTTTTACTTAAAAGCCAGAAAGAAACCTCCATTATTACGTTGTCGTTGCTGTTTTCAAACAAAAAAGACGGCAACAACTTCTGGGTTGTGGTGAACGTCTTTTTTTAAGCTACGGGCAAAACTGACAGGAAAATAAGTAGAAGGCATAAAGCTCACCAGTACAGAACAAGTCCTAATTCA
The DNA here is from genome assembly GCA_017639485.1 of Pluvialis apricaria. NCBI lineage: Eukaryota > Metazoa > Chordata > Aves > Charadriiformes > Charadriidae > Pluvialis > Pluvialis apricaria. The sequence continues at coordinate 105,572,088 of CM030007.1, forward strand.
ACCCGACTTTGATGGCCTGGTTAGGATTTCGGTGGTAAGCAATCCTTCTGCTAACTGTGTGCAGGACATAAAATGTCAGCTTACACGCATGCAACAGCACATCCTTGAAAGGATGTACTGATAATAGCCTACAACTATTTTTCAAAGAACAATTTCCCTGATATTTTAACCCCTTTTACAATTTTTCAGCTTGAAATGTCCTCTGCCATTCCTGTCTCTCAGGTACATGAGTACACTGCTCAGGAATAAGAGCATTCTTCTGTGTAGAGGAGAAATACCAAAACATGCATTACGAAGAGAAAAATGCTTTATTTACAGAGAATTCATTTTACAAATGGACAAGGAACGTCTGGAGTAGAGACAGAACTTTGCTTTTGAGCTTTCCTCATCCATACAGATTTTTCAATACGCAAATGCTATTTCATGCTTTCAGTCACGGCATTACCGTCCTTGCAATAAGTTATACTCTGTTCATTGTGAATTGCCAAGTTGGTTTTTTCTGAGCGAGCTACTCCTGTATGCCCCATCTACCAGTTGTGTCAAAAACGACTATGTTTTTTGTGACTCTATCATTCATAAGCTCAGGCAGAATCTTCATAGGAAGATACTTTACTTCTGCTAAATTACCTGAAAACAAGGTTTGCTGATGTCGGGCAAATGATGTTTAGCAAGGGGAGTTTTCTGCTCAGTCCCACGTTCTGCTTCCTTTTAAAATTTTTTGGAGGAAACTGAACTTTTTATGCACACAATCACTGTGAGCCAAAAATAACAACTCTTAAATTAGCACTGAGTAGGTGGAGGGGTACAACTAGCACACCGGCTTGCCATAACAGTCTGGATATATAAATGAAGAGATCGGACTTGACATGCAGAATAACTAGAACTGTCAGATGACTAATGGATTTCACTCATTATATGCCGAGGCCCTGGAAAAGTAGCTAATGAAGTGGGATTACGTAAAAATATGCCTATATGAGCTGGCATAAACTGCAGCTGCGCAGTCAGGTCTGCTGAGATGCAGCTGCCTGCCCACGTGTGTCCGACTGTGGGAGCTGCGTCCGATGTTTGCGGGGCCGCAGCAGGGGAGGGGGGCGGCAGCATTGAGGAGGGGGGACGGTTTTCCTGCGCTGTTGTTTGATGTGCATCTGAGCCTGCGCCGTGGCAGAGAAAAGCGGTCCCTGCAGGGGTTTCAGCCTCTGGTTTCTTTTTTCCCCGCCTGGTGCTGACATGAGCATCTGTAGAGCGGAGCGGTGAAGGGGATGCAGGAGCTGGTCTGGGTGGGGGGCAGTCCCCTCCTCCCTCAGACACCTGGAGCTTTCCGCAGGAACAGAAATATTCCCCAATCGGGTCTGATAGTAGATGTCACCTGCAAGTCAATACTCCAAGCCTTTCGGTTTCCCCCTGTTCTGGGGCAGCTGCTGAAAACTGCACCAGTGTTTAAGCAGGACCGTGCCAATGCCATGCACTGTGGTGGCAGGAGGTGACAGCACCTCTCTGGCATTGGACTGTCATACACCGCCGGATGTGGCTTGCTACCATTTTGCTTTACAAGCTGCTGGGAAATGTCCTGGCCTTTCTTCACTGTTAGCTCTTCTTCACCATTCTTCTCCATGTACTGCAGAGGACCTATAGGACAGAGTAGACGGTGGGTGTGAAAGGAGCCTGGAGGACCATACGGGTGCTCTGCTGTACGGTGCTCTGCTGGAGCCATGGAGGATACAGGGTGCAACAGGACCTGCTGGATGATTGCCTGATGTATTGCCTTGTGTTTGTCTCAAACCATGCTGACAGCTGTGGGATTTCTCCTTTGGACACGAGTGAAAGGCCCAATACCAGAGGGACACTGGCAAACTGGAGTGTGTCTGGTGGAAGGACACAGAGCTAGGGACTGGACTGCCCAGAAGCTGTGAAACATCCAGCCTTGAAGATATTCAAACCTTGACGAGGCAAGTCCATGCACAACCTCTCTGACTGAAAATAGCCTTGCTTTGAGCAGGAGATTGGTCTAGAGGCTTCCAGAGGTCCTTTCCCACTTCATTTGTCTGTGATTTCCAGTTCCACTGATGCCACTGATGCTCCATGTAATAAAGATCTTCTGCACCATATTGCCTTCCTCAGCCCTCCTTGAAATACCTCAGCTCTCCTCTTTGCTTTTCTCCCCCCCCACCCCCGACTCATTTCAATGAAGCTCTCTGAGTTGCTTTGCTTACCATGTGGGGTGGTAGCAGCTTGGTAGTCTCATCTGTAACACATGGACAATTCAGCATGCTCAGCTTAATCCAGTCATTCTGGCTTTCCTTTGCAGAATCACATGAGTGGGGAGCGTTTGGCTCCTTGTCCTGATTTTAATCTGTGGGGACTGCTCGTCATCAAAGCACTCTGCTCTTGGATGGTGTTGGCCAAACCTGGGAAGTGATACAGCCTTCCTCAACCACTGCTTGGGCAAAGCAGCCATGCTGCAAGGGGGATCTTCTGCTGTCTTTGGTAGCTTCACCTTGGTTGAGAGTTGAAATAATGTTCTACCCCCTTTTTTTACCATGCCTTTTCCCTTCCCTTTCACTAGAAGTTTTCCAAAATGGCAATTCAGGTCAGAGTTACAAATCTCATTAACCATAAAACTGATAGCCAGGCTGTGAGACTTTAAAGACTCACAAGTTGTTGTTATAAAGGAACGTGTATATCAAGTGTGCCCAAACGTTGGCTGAGGAGCCAAGCATAGCCTGCTAACCAAGAGGGCAGATTTTCCCTGGGGCTGTGTGGAGCTGCCTGCAACATGGAAGAAGTTGATCCTGAGCTGCAGGATATAGAGAAATAAAGCAGTGCCGTGCCAGGAACACCTGCCTGGTGAGACAGCAGGTCACCAGACTTAGCTGGCACATGATGACAAAGCAGCATTACCGGGCCCCATTTGGCCAAGCCAGTGACTCGCACCCACTCAGCGGCCAGGTTGCACTTGTGGCCAAAGGTGCTGGTGGTGCAAATGAGGCATGCATCAGACATAAAGAGCCCAAAGTGGAGGTGCATATAATTGCAGGAGGGGACAGAGGCCAGGGTACATATGGTTTGGCCACAGAATCACAGAATGGCTGATGTTGGAAGGGAGCTCTGGTCCAAGCCCTTGCTCAAGCAGGGCCACCTATGGCAGGTTGCCCAGATGGCTTTTGAATATCTTCAAGGTGGAGCACTCCACAGTCTCTCTGGGCAACCTGTGCCAGTGTTTGGTCACCCTCACAGTGAAAAAGTGTTTCCTGATGTTCAGAGAGAACCTCCTGTGTTTCAGTTTGTGCCCATTGCCTCTGGTCCTACCACTGGGGGCCACTGAAAAGAGCGACCTCCGTCCCCTTTGCACCCTCCCTGCAGGCATTTATACACATTGATAAGATCCCCCTGAGCCTTCTCCAGGCTGAACAGTCCCAGCTCTCCCAGCCTTCCCTCCTAGGAGAGGTGCTCCAGTCCCTTCATCACCTTCATGGCCCTTCACTGAGCTCTCTCCAGTGTGTCCATGTCTCTCTTGTACTGGGGAGCCCAGAACTGGACATAGTACTCCAGGTGTGATCTCACCAGAGCTGAATAAAGGGGAAGGATCACCTTCTTTTACCTGCTGGCAATGCTTTGTCTAATGCAGCTGGGCATACCATTTGCTGCTTTTGCTGCCAGGGCACAAGGTCCTTTTCTGCCAAGCTGCTTTCCATCTGGGTGACCCCCAGCATATATTGGTGCATGGGGTTGTTCTTCCCCAGGTGCAGGAGTTTGCACTTCCCCTTGCTGAACTTCATGAAGTTCCTGTCAGCCCATTTCTCCAGCCTGTCAAGGTCCCTATGGATGGCATCACGACTCTGTTTTGTGTCACTTTTCCCAGTTCTGTGTCATCTGCAAACTTGCTGAAGGTTTGCCATACACTGGAAGAGTGTACACTCTGCCCCGTCATCCAAATCATTAATGAAGACGTTGAACAGGACTGGACCCAGTATTGACCTCTGGGGTACAGTGTTAGTTACTGGCCTCCAACTAGACTTTGTACCACCCTCTGGGCCCAGCTGTGCAGCCAGATTTCACTCCACCTCTCTGCTCATCCAGACCATATTTCATTATCTTGTCTGCGAGGATCTTATTGGAAAGAGTGTCAAAAGCCACACCAAAGTCACGGTAGACAATACCCACTTGCTCTCCTCTCATCTACCGAGCCAGGCATTTCATTGTAGAAGATTATCAGGTTGGTCAAGCATGACTTCCCTTTGTGGTCCTAGTTGAGATTGAAGGGCTGAGGTGGCCGAGGTCCAGGGCTGTCCTCCTGGTATGGGCCATTGTAGGAGGTGCAGCAGTACTACATGGGGCTAGGATGGCTCGTGGGTGCCTGGAGATTTTGATGTGCCACCCACAGTCTGATGAGATGCGTTTGTTTATAAGCTGATGGAGGCCTTGAAGATCTGGTATTAACTTACGCTACCAATTGTGAGCTATAAAACAAACTGCACACCTGGGGTGGCTGTTACTTGCTTGGGTTTGTATAATTATTCTGAGTGGCCACTTGACTTGCTGAACTCTCCTAATCCGGTGCTGTAGCAAACTATCAAATTTTAATAAGACCTCCTGGCTGAACGAGTAGGGAATTTTACCTAAAAATCAATGTCAGGAAAGAACCCGCATTTAATCTTGCTGATTAAATGCTTTGACTAAAGTTGTTGGTGTGGTAATGCCATTTAAAACCTGCCATTAATTAATCAATGGCTTGATGAAGAAAACTGATGTTTTATGTTTGGATTTGATTTGCAAGCAACATAGTGATTAGTGAGTAGATAGTTGAGATATTGTATTTGATTTTTAAAGGGGGAACAAATACACAGTATTTGGAAATAAATATTCTTTATTTGATACACATCCAAGCATTAACGACAAGGGTCGATTTGGATTTTCCCATCTTGACTTTCAAAGTCGATGGGGAGGTGCTTCCACCTTTTGTGTTGAAAAATCAACTTGTGTAGTTTGGCAGGTTTTATAAAATACTTTCAGCTCATGTTTATTTATCAATGCATTTTAAGATGTACTTATCCAGATTTGAGCTGAGTCATTATTTAAAAAAAACCAAAACCAACAACGCAACGCTTTGGCAGCCGGGCCGATGCTCGTGACAAGGTGCTCTCTGGCACCCCATCGAACGGAGTCTGTGTGTGCGTGATGTGCTCAAACACCGGCTTAAATTCCCTCAAAATCTTGAGCTGCAGAAATAGCACAGGAGCGGGCTGGCATGGGGGGAAAACCCTTGCACCTTGTGTGCCTCTCTGAGCCACGTTAGGTAGCCGCTGGTGCTCAGGCGTCTCATGTAAACGGCACAGGTGGGGAATGTGGCGTGGGATGGCGCCCGTGAGGAGCAACGCAAGCATGGACAAGGCCCAGGTGAAAGATCTGGTGCTGCCAACGCGTGCTGGGCAATGGCTCCTTGTGAATGTCTGGTGATGGGTGCGAAGGAGGGAGAAACAGGGAAAGCTCAGCACTGCTCCAGGGGACTTCGAGGGGGTCGGGAGCCATGAGGGGAAGGTGCCGGACCGCCTTTGGCGGTCCGGCACCTTCCCCTCATGGCTCCCGACCCCCTCGAAGTCGAAGTGACTTGGTCAGACACCTTCCCCCCCTGGCTCCCGACCCTCTCAGAGTGAAACCGACTTCTGAGGCAATCAGGCGCCTTCCCCTCATGGCTCCCGACCCCCTCGAAGTCAAAACCGATTTCTGAGGCGGTCGGGCACGTTCCTCTCATGGCTCCCCAACCCGTGGCAGCGGTCAGGAACCTTCTTCCCCGAACGGGGGCGGGTGCGACCGCAGGCCCGGCGGAGGGGGTTCGGGGGTTCGTGAGGAGACAGTTCCCAACCGCCGCAGAAGTCGGTTGGGGCCTGGAAGCCGAGCTCTGCCCGCCCGCAGCCAATCCCGCCCGCCCCCCGGGGGAGCGGCCCCTCCCCTCCCGCCCGGGAGCCGCGTGGGCCATTGTCACACAACATTCCAACTCCGAACGCCCCGCTGTTCGCCGCCGCCGGCACCCATTGGCTCGCCCGGCTCGGATTGACTCGCCGAGCAGCCAATGGCCGCCGGTTTCCAAGGCGGCCGCCGGCGCCGCCCCTCGCAGCGCCGGCAGTAACAATATGGCAGCGGCGCCTATTGGTGGCGGCGCGCTCTGAGTGGCGGCGGCCGCGGGCGCCCGGCGGCGGGGAGCAGCTCCCTGGGCGGGCGGCGACGGCCACCACCACCACCACCACCACCACCACCGTTCCCGGTGCCGAGCCTCAGCCGCGGCAGGTGAGCGAGCGGCGGATCGCGTCTCCCGTGCCCCGCGCTCGGCATCCCCCCTCACGCCGCTTGAGCCCTGGCGGAGCGCCCCGCTCCGCGGCCGTTGCGCCGCGCAACGGCCGCGGCCCCGGCCCGGCTCGCAGCCCCGCCGCCGCCCGCACCGGGGGGGCCCCGGGCAGGGGTGTGTGTGGGGGGGAGCGCGGCCGCGCTGCTCCGCCGCGGGCGGCTGGGCGCCCGGCCCGCCGGGGCCCGCTTTTGTTCGCGGTGTGGGCCGCCGGCAGCCGGCCCCGCTCCCCCCCCCCGCCGGTGCGGCGGCGCAGGGGCGGCCCCGCCGGGATGCCCGGGGGGCTTCGCCGGGGTCCGACCCCGCCGCTGCTCGGCTCCGGAGCCGGCCCTGCGGCAGCCGGCCTCCGGCAGCGCCGCTCCGCCGCCTCGAATGTCACCACCGCCCCCCGGGGAGGAGGCGGGGAGGGCTGCGCGGGGTCCGTGCGGCGGCTGTCGGCCCCCCCCCCCCCGGAGAGACCCCGGCGGCCGGGGCTGGCCCCTAGCGGGGCGGGGGCGGCCGCCGGGTCCGTTGCCCAGCCGGGTGATGCTGGCGCTGCTGCGGGGGAGCCGTACCGGCCGCGGTGCGGGGACGCAGCCGGGGTGTCACTGAGGGAACGTGCACTTAATGAGCGTGTAGCAGGTAAGGGGGGTGTGTGTGTGTTGTGTGTGTGTGTGTGTTCGCCTGCGGGTCACTGGAGGCAGAGCACAGCCTGCTCCCCCCGCTGCCCTTGCTGAAGTTGGGGACAGTTGACTGATGCTGGTGGTCCTGGGCTTGACGGGAAGCGCTGGCACAAACGCGGTTTTAAACAGAGTTGCAGGCGCGGGTGCGTAATTCCAGCGCGCAGCTCAGTACTACCTCGTCCGATTGGGAAGCGCTGGGAGAAGTCGACTTTCCATTCCTCGTCGGTCCTTCATTCCCACCTCCCCCTCTCAGTGGTAGCCAGAGGACTCTGGGCTAGCGAAGCTGGCTGGAGCTAGGAAATAGGTAGTACTCGTGACTCGTTAATCATTTTGCTATGTATGAAATTCTGATTAAAAAACATATTGGAATAAATTAGGGGAAGCTGAGATCTATGGAGTGATTACTTGGGTGCCTAATCTGTGATTAGAGCATCTTTTCTCCCTTCCTGTATTATTAAAACGCTTCTGTCAATTTCAATGACACTTCAATGCTGTGATACAAATTATTGAGCAAGGGCAAACGAGACCTCCTTCACCTTTGCTGTGAGGGCCTGATCCCGCAGAGAGCAACTTTCTCCCACTCCTCCTGGTTCGGCAGCTGTTGGAGCCGCTCTGCCGAGTCCTTGCTCCTGTCCCTGCTCAATCCCCAGCTGCCCTTCCCTTAGCAAAAGCTGCCTTGTTCAGGCAGAGCACTGCTTATCGGATTGCACGTAATGTTTGTCCTTGCTGCTTCCCGATGAGCCCACATGGATGGGACAGTCCCCTGGGATTTTGAAGGTGTGAGTGACCTTGGAAAGCGCTGTGGTTTTCTCTCACAGCTTTTGCCTTAATTGCCCTTGTATGCCACGCGCTCTTTGATTTGGGGACTGATGTGTGCGCAGGTCCTGGGAAGTGCCTTAAGACCTGATCATCACCCCTGTGGTACTTATTGTGTATATTTGGTGGTGGCGATGAATGTGCTACGCTAGCACCTCTATACTACTTGAGGTAAAACATGATTTAGGAGTGGGTGGGGAATGAGATTCTTTCTTCCCTTCCGGGCCCTGGAATGGTGGAGGTGGAAGAGGAATGTGACATACCCATGGGGACTTGGCTCACCTCTTCTTTGGTTACAGGCAGATCAGTCCTCCTCCTCCCACTTAGGCTGCAGGAACACTTGCTACCCCAGAATCACGTTTCCCGTGGAGGAAAAAGCCGTTTCCTTCTTGAACAGCAGAGCAACTCAAAAATTATTTTTTTTTTTTTTAAAGAAATTCTCCCAACAGGAGTTTAATCTGTAGCCTTTTTGTTATTGTTCTTCTTGCATTAATGATCCAGTTATGCTTTCCAGTATATTAAAGGCAATATTCTGGAGTCCTTAAACAAATACAGTGTTCGTCATCTTTAATGATAACTGACTTTGGGATCTGGCCTTCCATAATCTCATGCAATGCTGACTGTAATTTGCCTTAAGGGAAACAAGATATACTGCTGTTTTAAATGGCCTTTTTGGCTTCTCTGGTTGCTCTTGGCCAAAGTAGAATTCAGTGAATCCTACACAATGTCTGTCCAGTGATTCATCTGGTCTTGCTTGGAAGAGCAAATACAGCGGTGTGGGGTTTTTTGTTGTCTTTTTCTATCAGAGGTGATTATGCTGTGTAGTCATTCAGTGGCCAGGAACATCGGAAAAACCTTGTGAGGCATCATTTGAAAGGATCACTGCTTGTAATGGGGGGAAAGAAAAGATGTTTGTCTGGTACAGGAGCTCTCTGTTTCTCAGACGAAGTTCTCGTGCTGTAGTGAGGAGCATGGTATAAATAGCAATGCTACGTTTTAGCCACTGAATTCAAAGTTATGGTTTCCACAGCAACCAGCGCTCAGGCCGTCGTTTACGTATGTAATATTTCCCCCCCCTTTAAAAAAAAATAAAAATGTATCTGGCCTCTGATGTTGTGTTGTGCCCAATCCTCCTCCGCGAACCCCCGCACTCATTCTTCCTACTCTGCTTTTGAACATCCCCCTCCGCTTTCCTTCTTCTGATGGCCGTCGTCTTGCTCCGTTTCCAGCTCCAGCCTTTCTGCTGCCTTCTCCTGGGCCAGCGGCTGAGGGCACTGTCTACCAGATCCCGGCCTGTCCACCATATTCATTTGTCTTCTAAGTCCTCCTTTTGGTACCAGCATTTGCTTCCAGCTGTGCCTGTGATGTGATAGGCACCATGCAAACACGGGAAGAAACAGCTTTGCTTTTGTATCCTTGGCATATCCCTCAAATACCCGCCTGCGTTTCCCATCTCTCCCTTACCTAAAGGGTGGTTGTCTTGATGGTAGGTCCACACGCTCTTCTGGCTCCTGCTCAGTCATTTCTCTTGAGGCTTAAAGGAACAGCAGCCAGAGAACTGTGCCCTGTGTGGAGGGCTGCGAGATTTGCTCTCCCTATACGAAGATCAGGACGCAATGTTTCTTTTTAAAAAATGTTTGTCACACGGATGTGCAGTGTTGCTAAAGTGTTTTCCTTTATAGCCACGGGGTTGATGTATCTGCATGGTTGTGTCCAAGTTACAGTTTCCAGAGCAACTGGAGCTTTGTATCTTGGAAGACTGTTAACTAAAGCACGAAACATCACATCAAATTTTCCTTTCTTAAATTCTGTAATTTTAGCTACTGTTAAAAATGCAGCTGTGCTTATCTGACAACATGTTTAAAAACCTTAAATGACCAAGCAGATCTTCTTCAGATATATACCTCTGCAATGAGAACAAGAATGGGAAATTTTAGCCTCCAAAGTAGTTATCTTTAGAGTTACAGCATAAGGCACTTTAGTTTAAAAAAAAAAAAGAAATGGAAGTGCCATCTCATCTGTATCTCTAACCAGAACTAATGACAAAAGCGCACTCTGGCAAAACTGAGTAAAAAGGCTGATGTCAGCTGAAAGCACACATCAAATGAAGGATTGCCATGGCTGGAGAATCAATCCTAAGAAGGAAGGGGACTCGGGATCCCCTGTACCTGGAAGCAGTTGGGCAGGCTGTGGTGCTGGAAGCTGGTCTGATGTTACTTTTTTTTTTTTCTTTCTTCTCTCATTTGGCTGCTGCTCCTTGTGAAACTGGGTCCCTCTTGCAGTGTTTCACAGGCGCTTTTCCTCTCGGCAGTAATGCCAAGGACCTTCAGCATGTAAACAGGTTGCTTTCCCATTCTAACTCAATTTGAGCCAAAGTTACTTTCAGAGGAGTTGATGTATCTGCATTGTCGGTTTTCTCATTGCTCCGTGAAGAATTTTGTCAATATTAGGCATATCATTCCCTTATAAACTGCCTTACTGGATACTCAGACTGGTTTGAGCAATGATGCTATAAAATGGTTTGTAGGTTACCTGGGGAATCTCAGCTAGGAGGCTTTAAGTGTTGGCTTGTGTAAAAAGGAATTACAAAGAGAATGTCTCAGGGGTCTTTCTATTTTTGTTAGTAACCTTCCAGCTCAATGTTTTTATTTTTATATATTTTTTTATATACATATATATATGTGATGTTCCATTGATGTTGCCGCCTGTAATAGCATTGTCAGCAGCCTATGGCTTTTGCTTAATAAAATGGAGGAGTAATTCTCCTACAAGATGGTTTTTAAATGAAACTTAAACCCAAACTTTGTGATCTTTGGTGTACTGCCCAGAATATAGGAACAAAATGATTGAAACAGCAGCTGGCAATGGCTTGAAGTGAGTTTCAATACCTTGAACTTTTCACTGTGTCTCTTTGCTCAAAGGTAGGGCTTTTGTTTCCTCTGTAGTCAGCCCAATCTTTGCGATATGGCACAGACCAAGAAAGAATTCTCGCTTGTTCGCAGAGAAGCTCAGTAGCTGTTCCCCACCTCCATGGCAGGCGATGTTGCATGCTGGGTGGTGAGGCAGAGAAAGCTGGTAACAAGCTGGGAGAAGGGCCAGATTCTTTGCTGAAATAAGAACTGCCTGTTTATTTTCCTGCGTGCTCAGAAAGTGCCAGTGTGTGCTGTGCTATCAACTTAATTGGCTAAGTCTTTCTAAGCGAAGGTACCGATGCTGGGGTTCAATGTTGCGTAAACGCATCTATCTTGGCATCAGGACACCTAGTTTTACTTTTCTCCAGTGCACAATATAAACACACCTCTTTCTTGACCTTCTCCATTAATTTCAGTGGATAAAGCCAAGTCTTCTGAGGAGCCAGGCATTTGAGAGTTGGAACAAGATACCTAATCCATTAACGTTAAAGCAGACTTGTTTTAAGAATGTCTTCCCTTGAAAGAGCAGGCAGTCAGTTAAGGGTGGTGGGAAGGTCTTGTATTCTTAACTAGGTGTCCTGGTGCATCACCACAGCCCTTCAATCCACCTGGTGAGCTACAGTTGTAGTGCTTGACCAGCTTCTTCTGTGCTGGCCATTTCCAGGGAAGCGATCTAACAAGGCTGCAGCCTATATATCTTGCACCTGGGAGGTCTGCCTTGCAGCTTGGGCAGACCCTTGGCTTTGAAAAGTGAGATGGAGGAGAAGGTTAAGATGAAAGAAGAAAGGCAAGAGGTTATTGTCTATGCCTAAGTGATAAGGAGAGACAGACTGGTCCAGAGCATTGGATGTCACACTTACGGAAGAATAGTTCGTGAAGTAGTCTGTATTTCTCCAGACACTGTTTTTGTTTTTGGAAAGAACATTTAAAAAGTTCTGCTCTTTCAAACTAGGGAAAGTACCAACTTGTGACTAGGGGGGCTTTGTATTTGTTGAAAACAATAATTTTGCCTTATGGTTGGGAAACATTTATTCTAGTAGCAACAAATCTCTGTATTTTGAGTTTTGCAGCCCAGGCTGCAAGAACATAAATACTTGCAACACCCTTTGGTCACAGTTACGTTGTGCATGAGAGAATTCTCTACTGCTTCACATTATTCAGCATGTCTTTATATAAAGTCTAATTGTTTTTCCCCTCCATATGCTCTGTTCCTAAGATTAGTACAGTTCTCCTCCTCATGGATAAATAATTTAAACACCTGGACTGATTAAATGCATGCATCTGAGCTTAGAACAATCACGACTTTTTTTTTTTATTCAAAGACTGACTTTTCTGAAAAAGATTCAAAGCAACTGAAAATAGCTTCATCACAGAAACATCAAGCATAACTTGAAAACTATCACTATCATGTCATGGATTCTGGCAGCGTACATTTGCCTTCCCATTAGTGATGTCTCATTGAACAATCAAGGGTTTATTGACAACTCGTTTACTTTGCCTAATTGTATGACTTACTGGAGAGCAGGACCTTCCCTTTGCAGAATGATGGCAAAGACGTGGATGCAAAGTGGGTCTGTGTTGCGCAGTAACTTGATTGCTCTGTTGTAGGGTGTTTCATGAAGACAAAGTTGACTGCAGAAGGTTTGAGGCAACCTCCAACATTGGATTTGACCGTGTATTACCTGCAGTGCGCCCCTTACCTGGCACGGCGTGGGAAGATGCCAGGGTCCTTTGGGCCAAATGTGATGTCCCTGTGAAGTGCCAGGGCTCATGGCACGTGGGTGGGTGGCTGCTCCAGAAGGTCTGGGCTCAGCTTGGTGGTGCCCGGAGCAGCTGCCTATGGGTGGCAACAGTCAGTGCTGGTGTGAAGAGAGTTGTCAGAGAGGTTTAGAAGCCAGGAGCTGTCAAGTTCCCCCTCTGCCGTTGCTGTTCCCACTGCTGTGGGCTCATCTGAGGTCTCATGCAAAACCCTTGTGCTGGTGGGGGCAGATATGCCTCTCCCTGGGGAGATTGGAGGGGCTGCAGCAGTGCTTCTCTGTCTGGAAAAAAAGTCCTTTCTGCTAATTTTCTTTCCAAAAATCTTATTTCAAAGAGGAAAAGCTCTCCTGCTTTCCCCACATAAAGCCATACATGCTCCGCCGCCACCTCTGGAGAACTGCAACCCCAAACCAACTACCGAAGGAAAGATGTCTTTTTTTCCTTGATGTGAAAGCCATCTCATCCTGCATCGTTATCAGTCAGTGCTCTACCATTTCATCTCAGGCTGGCTGACAATAGCACTCTCGGATGACTGGAGTTTCCTCTCCCTTTGTTGTAAAAAAAATACTCTTAGGAACTACCTTCACAGAGCAACTGCATATCTCTAGGCTAAAGTTAAACCACAGCTGGAAAACATCTCTCATCTCTCACTCAAAACATCTTACATCTAGAAATTTAAAACCTCATGCCAGAAAGTTGTGGCCTAATACTTTGCCTATGATTTCCTGCTATACCAGTGCTACTCTACAAGAACACGGATACCTTGATTGCCTGTATCTTGTCTCTGTTATTCACAGAGGAAAGCATAGAGAAAAGTAGTAATGTTATGAAAGTTTCACTTTGCATTTTGATTCCCTGCTTTTTTTTTTTTTGGGTGCAGTAACCTGGCTGATTTGTCATTGCATTAGCCCTCTGTCTCTCTTTCCATGCTCCCTGATAAGCAGTGCTCAGTCAGGCAGAGGGCTTTCAGCAAGCCAGGGCAATTCCTGCTTGGATCCAGTTACTGCTTGTCTGTGAGGGCCATCTATTAGTGTAGCAGCAGGCGTTTTTTGTTGTTTCAAATGATGTCCTACCCTAGTCCATCACAGTTAGTTCCCTTTGCTTCTTCTCAAGCAAATCCTATGCCTGCCTTTATCTCTTGGCATGGTTTGGGGGGAGATGTGGGTTTCCGCGTTAACCCCAGGCAGGCTTCCCAACTGCTTCCCATCTGACATCAGCTCTTGCCATCCTGATCTCAAAACAGGCCCTCCTCTCCTGTTTGCCACCTCCTTCCACTCCAGCACTGCTTTGATCTTCCAACAGCCTGAGCTTTGAAGGCTTACTGTCCTGCTGTCAGTCATTCCTTCGTGATGAATAGCCTCCTGAATGGGCCAGGCTGGCTGTGCTGTGTCCCACTGCTCTCCTCTCTGCCTGTCCTTTCCCTGTGACTTGCTGCTGTTAGTTACCAGTGAAGCCTTGGGCAAAAGGCATCTCCCTTCATGTCCCAGCCAGTGCTCCAGCAGGTCTCTGTTTAGTTGCATCAGCCCCTCAGCTCAGTTTGTGTATCAAAAGTATGTCTTAAAACCTTGAGAGTACTGCTTCCCAACCACCCACCCAGTTCCTGTAGAGTTTTGGTGCTGTTTGAAACTTTTCTGAAAGCCTTAATTTATGCCCTATCTGCATTTCTATCCACACCTGCATAACTTGCAGGAGGCTTCCATTTGTAGCTTGTTCCTTCATCGTGGACCTGCCTTAGAGTTTGGGTAGGTGCCTGTGATATGTGATTGCAGAGGCATTTTCAAAACTGTTCTCCAGTGACTGTGTGGCAGGTGATCTGGAGGACCACAGTAAAAAAAAAAAAAAAAAAAAATGCAGAAAGGGCTGACTTCAGTTGATTTTTTCCACTTACTATCATGTTCTTTTATCATCACGTTTTTAAGAGATGACCGTGGGTTTTGATCCAGAGGGTTTGGTATCTGCTGTGCTCCGAGACAGAGAGCTGTTATGGTGACAAAGCAGCATGACAGCTAGCAATACTTAACTTGTTCCAACTTGAGAGCAAAAAAAGGTTAAGCATCTTCCCTAAAGAGACTTGGCTTCCCTGCAGCATTAGCCAAGATCGAGTGAGGGAAGAAAAATGCAAAAGAATGCAGAAAGTGCAGAAACTGGATGATGCGAGAAACGTTTTGAGGCTTTTGCATTCCCACCTTGTTACTAGTTCTGCTTAAGTCACGTCTTGGCTGCTCAGATACAGCTGAAGCAAAAGAGCCCCAAAAGGATCTCTGCCACCATGGCTGCCTCTGGTGCCTGAGCTATCTCCTTCCAGATGAACCAAAGGTTTTCAGCCTGGCACTGTCTGATGTTGTTGTGTGTCCCCTACGTCTGTGGGAGCTGGGACAAGTGAGAGGTGAGGTAGCTGCTGTGATTTCAGAGGCAGGAAGAAACGCCAGGAGCAGTTGTGGCTAGGCAGATGTTGTGTTTGTTGTTTAGCCCCTGGGAAAGCCTACCCCGAGCCTGACTGGTACTGACACCCGCTTGTCCCTGGGGCAAGGGGTGCAGGATGCTTTAGGGACACACTGATTGATTTGGGCCATGCAGGTCCAAGTTACTTAGCATTTTGGAGAGCTGTTTTGGCAGGATTTTCTCCATAAAACTAACTAAGAAGAAAGACTGTCAGCATTAAGTCACTTTTTTTTTTTTGGCAGCTATTCGTCATGTTTTGCTTGTAGACATTAATGGACCTGTGTAAAAAATAAAAAATTTGCAAGACCTGTTAATGGAGGGGTGGTGTTGAAGTATAGTGTGGTTATATGGAGTGCAGGAAGAGAAAATCTCCTTTGAAGACTCAGAATGTGATGGGGAGAAAACCTGTCGCACTCCTACACCAGAGGAGGACAAATGTAGCTTCCGTTTACTCTGTGCTATCTGTATGGCATGTGTTAGAAATGTACATGTTGTATTTAAGAAAATTTGAATGTAAGTCCTGCTACGTTTGCTTGTTGCTAGTAAAATACATTTCATCACTTGGTCATCATTGTCTCCTGGGAAAGTCGCACCAGTTGTATTAACTTAATGGCAGATCTGGTAATGAAGTCAGTGGGTTTGGGATTTTGCCCCATGACTCAGAAGACTTTGTTTATTCTGTTGCTATAGGCTGTGGGGTTATAAAAATGTGATTGCTTCGTGCTGTCAGTTTGCAGAAGGGTAGTTGTGAGGAAGGAAACTTGAGCTGACAGAATTACCTGCCAAAATAATTAAGTGCATAGCTAAATGAATATAAAAAGCCCAGACAAGTAAATTGCTTTTGTACAAATAGCCTTTTTTCTTTCTTTTTTTTTTTGTTTGAGGCTTGCTGAAGTGTGAAGATCCTTCTGTGAAAATAAGGTGAGCAATTAGTATTAATTGATTTGGTTTTTAATATTGGTTGGGATGAACTTGCTGAGGATTAGTGTGGAAATGTATGCAATTTCAGGATAAATTGATTGCATTTCATCTCTTCCATGTGTAGCTTTCCCTTAAACTGCTAATGAAAGTTCAATAACTAATGAACATGATGTTTCGTTAAATGTGTTCAGAATAGTTATCAAGTGTCTTTGGGATCCCTTTTCCTTGAGAGCCCCCTCCTTTGCTGGGTATACGGTCTTGGACTTTACTCTTTGTTTTTTAAAGATGTGAGTGGAGATAGTGTGACGTTTGTGTCTGTTCCTATATTCCTCTTTGGAGAGTATTTTGCATGGAAAGGCTGTTTTTTTTTTCGTGTTTTGCCTTTGGTAGCAATTACTGCTGCTTGCAGTTGTGGCTTCCAGTTCAGAACAAAGCTGTTTTGTGTGTCTAGCCAGTAATAATTGTTGACAGTTGATAATGCTGGAGACCTCTCATTGTGGCTGGGATCTGAATTATACCAACTGCCACTGAACCCAAATTATAGGTTTTTAATTTTAGCTTCAGGGCTCCCATGCTGGAATATTCTTTTTCCTTTGGTAATAAACCAAAAAAAAGCCAGTCTTAGAGGTCTTTCATAAACCTACCAAGCGAGACACAGAGCTGAAGTGTTGCAAAGACTGCCTAAATTTCTATTCTTACTCTTGTCTGCTCTCAGACTTTCCTGGTAACACCTAGTTATCGCATCCCGTGAGGCAGTTAAACTTGTTCATTGCATGTTTAAATCTGCAATATGTACATTAGGTGGAATATATCGAGTAAGAGGGGAATCGCTGGGGGACTCTGTGTCCAGTTATTGATGCAGCTCATGGACCACGAGCCGCTTAAAACCCATCCCGAGCAGCTGAGAAGGGAGGGTGGCTGCTGCAGCAGGCAAAGGGGGCTCAATGAGTAGACCCCCGGTGTCGGGGAGCTCTCGGTGCCTGCACCAGCGACAGTGAGTTCCCGCTGTGGATGAGGTCTCAGCTGCGAATCTTTCTTGCTTGTAGCTTTGAATGAGTTGACTGGTGTTACCTGGGCATTTTTCAATTTGTTTTCTTTGGTAAAATTTTCATGAGTAGGATGGTATGAAAATGAATGTGTCATTAACAAATGTCCAGGAATGCTGTTTGCTCAGAAGTGATTAGGAGATTAAGTAATGGATTAATTGTAATTATTGCACCAGAACCCTCCTAATGTGCGTAGACACAAAGCTTGTATCCTCTCTGAAAGGGTTGTGTCTGGGGCTGGCTTACGGGGTGGGGGGGGGTGTGTGTTTACTTTGGAGAATTATTTGTTGGCAATTAATGTTTTTATACTTATTTCCCAAATTAAATCTGTTTAGCTTTCAACTTTGAATTGGTCTGAAATTTTTACTTTTGTTCTGCATGTGGAAATTGTTTGGCAAAATATGATTTGAGGGAAATGTTCTTTTTGTATCACAGGAAGGCTTTAAGAAGCTTGTGAGAATGATAGAACAGTTTTCCTCTGGTTACTTGTGAGTGTCTGGAGATACCTGCTGAGGCATGAGTTGAAGGCAGGCTCAAACTGGATGAACGAAGCGGTTCTTTGTGCAGCCTCCTCTTCCTATGGGGTCTTGTGAATACACTCTCACATTGTATTTGATTTTTTTTTTTTCTTCTGTGAAATACATCTGTAGAAGGCTACTAAATAGTGCCAGACCCTTTTGTCCTAGGGATGAGTATAAGACCAGGGCAGGTGCTACTGGCACTTCTCCGAAGCTTTCAGCACTGTGCAATTTGGGGATTTTGCAGGCCAGCAGCAGCCTCTTTGTATTTAACTGCTTTTTCCAGAGGGAGCCAAGCAATGTGTTATTTTGCCCTTCTTGTGAGTGGCAGTGGCTCTGAGACCTTCGGGTGGTGTGAGTCCCAAAGGTGGCCCTGACTGGCATGGCCATGGAGGTTGCTTAGGTGGACCATTGGTCAGGTGCCACCTGGCCACTTCTATCTATCGCCAGTGCAACCACAACCAAGAATGGGGAACAAATTACAGTTTAGACATGAGCGAAGGTTTACTTTGCTACTACCTTGGGCTTTTATGTTTCAACTAATTGTGTAAGCAATGGTGCTTGGGTTAAATGCCTGCATAGCAGCTTGTGATGGTGTTGACATGAAATCACTTACGCCGGAGCATCTGCAATGAGGCATCCTCATTGCAGATGCTCCGGCATAAGGGATTTCATGTCCTTGTGAGCTTTATTTCAGGGCATCAGAAACAGTATCCTCCAATTCATAGGTACCCAAATGCTGATTCTGCTCGCTCACTTGGTTTCTGATGGTCTGCACCAGGTTTTGGGATGACTGCTTGCTTTTCTGTCTGGATAATGTGAAGTTGAAATTTGGCAGTGTTGTCATCACATATGCCTATGTTATGTGTGAGGCTTGTAATGGGTCAAGGAAAGGTCTGGATGCTATTGACCAGCAGTCATCAGTTCAGGTGATGACCAAATCCAGGGTGTGGGTGGTTGTTGGTTTTGGTTTGTTTTTTTGTTTTGGGGTTTTTTGGTTTTGTTTTTTTTTTTTTTGTGTGTGCCTCGGGTCAAGGATAAATTAATTTCAATGTGAAAAGCTTAGGCATAGCTGCAGCGGGCCATTCACGGCTTTCTGAAGACAGTCACTGAAGCATGTGACCGTGGAGATACTTAGTGGTTCACTAATTGTATTACTCACTTCAGCGTGCTTGGGCCATCTGTGGTTAACACGCTGCTGGCTCCACAGCACGGTGTTAAGGTCTGACGGCAGTAGACATTTCTTTTTCAGTTCTCTCATGGTAATGCTCAGAGAAGAGCTGGGCTTCATCTGTCTGCCTGGCCCCTACAAATAGACACCCTTTGACAGGGAGGTGTGGGACAAGTCTGCAAACATAGTTTGTAGGTGCTACAAACGTATAGGAAGAAGTCGGGTATGAAAAAAAATTTGCAAAATGCTTATGAGGTGTTAAGACTTCACACAAAGACTGGTGGTTTTACTGAGGAAACTCAGTATCTTTTCTGTATTTGTTTGTCTGCTGCCAGACAGTCCCTCTGTCATGTGTGTAAGCATGCCTGGCCCCTGCCAGCTGTGAAAAAGGGGAGGCATTGAAGGACAGGCAACAAAACCCAGCGAAGAAACACGGGAGACTGCTATGGGAGCTCTCTGGTAAAAAATGATCCTGAGTCAGTGCAATTAGTGGCAGCTGGGGGGTGTGTGTGTGGTAGGTAAGTTTCTTGGAAGTTGTGGATTTACAATATATAAGTAAGGTCTTCTGAAATGACAAAAACATCCCTTGCTGTACCTTGGTTTCTGTCTATGTTGTTAGAAAACACACTCTGTTTTTTAACAAAGCAGACCTTGCTAAAACAAAAGCTGTGAGTATGGGTGCCCTTGAATTAAACCAAAAAGAAAAACATACCCGTTTGGTGTTTGGATGCAGTTGTGAAGCCAAATGCTTGACTTAACTGAGGGATCCCACACATTGTCCTCTTCCCTTGCCTTTTTCTCCCCATTGCAGGGTGGGATCTGCCCTGATGTCTTCCACCTATGGGCTTCTCTGGGGAGTGAGAGAGGCTAGGGGACAGTGAGGAGGCATCTGGGGAATGTGATGAATCGAGGTGGGGGGATGGAAAAACTGCTTGTAGGTTTGGCCAAGAGAGAGTAGGTCTCCTCATTTGTGTGTCGTTTTTTTTCTTTTTTTTTTTAAAACTAAGAGTGCCAAAAGACACTCCTCCATCCTTTCCTTTCCTGGAAAAGAAGAAAAAACAGCCTTCAGAAGTGACACCCCCCTAAGGTATGATAGATAAGCTGTCTGCATTTTTGTGGTGGGGAGAGGTCTCCTTCCCTTAGCCCTTACCCCACCTCAGCCCTTATCTGTTCCCCATCTGAGCCCTGGTGCTCTCTGGTTTTACTGACATTTTTAAAGAAAACTCTTGGTCAAGTCCCACGAAGCCTTCTCAGCAGATGGATGGGACTGTGGCTTGCTGTGAGTGGGGTCCCAAAATGCTGGAGGGCTTCTCCCGTCTTCCCTGGTTTTCCGCAGGTCTGTGTAGGGCAGGTGTGTCAGGATAAGCACATCCTGCTGCTGGAAGGAAAAGCAAGTCCTCTGCAAGTGCTCTTCCTCCTGCTGGACACCTGAAACACCTGAGCAAGGTGAGTCTGCGCGCTTGCTGACTTGTTACTGAGCTTCTGTGGCTGTTTCTGGCCCTGGCGCCTCCAGTTTGTTTTCTTGATCTGGTCTTCTGTTTCTGTGGAGCTCAGATGTGGAATACGGGCTTGCCAGGGTAATATCTGCTCTCTCTTTGCCTAGGATTGTTCCATTCAAATGGAGTAGTCCTAGAAGTTTAATAACTTGTAAGCACTTTGCTTGTTGGCTCCTTTTGTCCTGTAGTGGGAGCAGGAGAGGCAGCAGCAAAGGTGACTGAAAAACAGTGTTTAAAAACAAACTTTCAGCTTGGTGTGGCTGTAGAAGCAAATCCATAATTTTTCTGCAGAGTACCCAAATAGTCTTAGAATAGGAGAGGAGAAGAAAAGAAATAATGCTTCAGGTTTCTCATGCTGGAAGTGTGGGAGGACATCCTTGGGCCTGGGTCTTGCCTGACCTGTTTGCTCCATCCTGGTGAGAAGTCGGGGAAATAAAAAAGGATATCGATGGAGCTCTGTGCCAGAAACAGAAAAGACCATTTTTCTAGGGCAATTTGAGCTGTGCCCTGTTGGCATGCTGTAAGGGTCAGCAGCAGTAGTGAAAACATGGTTTTGCTGCCGGTAGAGAGAGAGCCCTCAGGATCCACGCCAGCTGAAATACTAAGCGAGGTCTGTGGACGAGTTGAGGGCACCCTAATGGGAATCATTGTGTAGCAGGATTGGGAACGGTGGCACTGTGGAGATTAGCCTGCTGCAGATGCTCGAGGTCTCTGGAGTCAGTGAACAGCCAGATCTCAGTCCGCCGGGAGGTAATTTATTCCTTCTTTTGATGGACAGGAGAGGGAAGAGCTCGCGCATGGTGCCTCCTGGCAAGTGCAAGAGGGAGTGAGCAGCAGCATAATGCGAGCGTCTGGGGCTGGGGATCCTGCTCGGTGACGTGCACAGCCCAAGGGCTGTGCTCCATGACCGCCAGCAGAAGCAGCAGCCCTGAGGAGAGCTCCTGAGGCTTCGGTTTGACGCTGGGGAGCTCTGGCCAGCAATGGGAAGCAGGCGTACCCGTGTAACGCCAGGCGGGATCACAGCACTGGTCCAGGCGGATCAGCAGGCATGTGCGAGGGGGAAGGAGGCCGCTCGAGGAGGAGTACAGACGTGCTCTTGGATGAGATGGCCTGACCCTGCCAACTGGGCAGATAAAAAGGACTGACAGCGAACTGGGGCTGCTGGTGCAGGCAGAGCTGGGTGAGGGAGGTCAGAGGGATGCGTGGTCTCTGAGCTATGCAGCCCGCAGGCCAAGAGCAGGCTTGTTTATGTCAGCAGAGTCCGACAGGCATCTTCAGGGGCTTTCACTCATGACCGATGGTAGTAATGTTGCTCTCTTAGATCTCCCAAATCCTTGCTGACAGAAGGAATGTGCAGCTTCTTGCCTCGTGCTCCCTCTGCTCCAGCACACCCTGCATGCACACACAGAGGGGGACTCATTTATCCAGCTTTCCTCTGGGCCACCGATAATCTTTGGGTTTTGGGGCTAGAAAGCCTCCTGCTGGGTTTCAGTTCCTCTCTTGAACAGGAAAGCCTCATTTGAAGACACATTTCAGCATCCATCTACAAACGTGGGGAGTCACGGTGGTGTTGCTGAGTGGGGACCTTCTGAAAGCATCAGTATTATATGACCCAATTTGTACACATACATGATTTTTGCCTGCAAGGATGCTATCTACTGTAGCTGCTTTGAGCATGCCCTGTGTTGGTATGAGGGGGAAAAAAAAAGATGGAAATGATGAAGATTCAACAATGAGGATTCTGTCTGTGACAGAAGCCTCTCTTTAAGGCTGGTGGCTGTCTTTAAAAGCATGTATACCACCTCTCAGGCAGATGCTGGAAATTGCTTTATATTTTGTACTTTTCAAGGGTTTCCAAGGAAGCAATAAGAGTTGTCAAGCATTTTGAAAGTTACCCAAGTGTGTTGCCCTGCCTGAAACCTGCATATGGCTTTTCCAGCACTAGTGTCCTCATTAGCTGATCTGCTAAGCTAAGCATCTCTCTTCATGTCACTAAATTATTTTCTTGGTCTGTGCTGTCAGTTGTACCTCAGTGTTGAAACTGCTTCCTTTACAGAGCTGTGCCAAAAATCGCTTGGAGCTGAATCTGCAGTAAGAAAGGACTGGGTATTTTCTGTAGGAGATAGCGAGAGAGGACTGATACCTTAATTGTACAATTATAGCAAGCGGTAAACATCAGGAGAAGAGTAAGGCTGGTAAGACAGAACTGCATGAAGAAAATCAGCCAGCACCAGCAGGTCGCAATGTGAACATACGTGTGTTTCTGAGGTGGGGAGGAAAATCTGTGCTCAATTTGTTTTATTTCTAGGCCTGCTTTGGCCTTCGTGAAAAAGAATAATTTAATCACCTCTACTTCAGTCTTAGCTTTAAATGTATTGTTAGTCAGGTTTTTAGATGTTAAGAAGACCTTTGTTTCTGAAGTGATTATGAAAATACATAAGCTCTTGGGGAAATAAGAAGTTAGAAGTATCTTCACCAAGCTTGGGCTGGCAACTGGATTTCTTCTCGCTGTAAATAGAAAGAACAAGTTGTCTCAAGGTGATGATTGAGCCTCAAGTTTTACAGAAAATAATAAAAAACGAGTTTTTTTCATTTCTAGTACATCTGTGCACCACATCATATTACCTAGGTATTTTA
Organism: Pluvialis apricaria; assembly: GCA_017639485.1. Classification (NCBI taxonomy): domain Eukaryota; kingdom Metazoa; phylum Chordata; class Aves; order Charadriiformes; family Charadriidae; genus Pluvialis; species Pluvialis apricaria. Next base: position 105,594,804 of record CM030007.1, read on the forward strand.
TTGAAGTGCAGTCTTAACCTGAAAAATACCAGAGGGGGGTATTTCACCATGTTTCTGTGTGCCAGCTTTCCGTTTCCCACTTCCTTCCTCTTCCTCCTCCTCCTCCTCCTCCTCCTTCATTTGCCGTGGTCATGGACCTGCTGGTGTTAGAGCAGTGCATGTGTGAAGCTGTAGAAGACCTTCCTTCACCCAGGAGCTCTGGAGTCGCAAGTCTTCCTCCACAACCTGTGTTGCATGCTGTGTTGGGTGAACTCTGTTGTCTGTTTTCACTCCTGCATGGTAGCCATAATCATCTCTTTAATAAATGTGGGTATGCAGAAGTGTTTATACCATCAAAGCGTCTGATGCAAATGTACAATCTTCTATCGGCACATCCTTCCTTACTTCCCCAAGTACTTTAAGGCCTCTTTGAGATGGTGGGAGGAATTGTATGTGAAACGCTCTTTATCTTTCTAAGAGAAGGTGTCTGAACCTGTTTGTACTTCAGGGGCAGGTACTATACCTCCTTTTACCTCCATGAAAAACCAGCTTTTCTTCTTTTGTTTGCAGGATGCTTTAGGCTTTCCCTTTGCTTGGTTGTGTCACAAGCCACACAACATAGGAAGACACCAGAAAGACAGGAAAGGAGAGGCAGTTGCTTGTGTGTGTGGTTTGTTGTCTTCCAATTCCCCGCAGTTGACTGTGACAAGTAAATGAATCTATGATCTGTAGCAGTTATCTGGTCACTAAATGCTTGCCTTGATAAATTTTAACCAACATGAAATTTGAAGATAGTGTGTGCTGAGAAACGTCAATTGCTTCTCACCCTCCCGTCCTGTGGGTTAAGATGGGGGTTGCCCTGGGGGTGTCACAGGGGCACGGGTGCAGCACTGTGCACGCAGGGCTTCGGCAAAGCTGTGGGGTGTCCCAGCCTGCTGCTTGCCAATCGCACTGGCTGGCACCGTAAGTAGAAAGCACCAACACATACAGGACAGGTTTTGTTGAAGGGGGTATGTTTTTGCTGTAATTCACTGCTATGCCATTTCCAGTCTTGCCTTTGCAGGAGGCGCTCTCTTCACTGTGCACTGCACCCTGTCTGCTAACTGCTCTCCTTCCAGGGATTCTTGGTGCATGTTCCCTTCCCTCCTAATTTTTAGATACCTGTTGAAGAAAATGGATACCTTTTTTCTTCTCTGTCATCAAGTGCTAACAGCTAAATGCTGCTGGAACGGCCTCTTTTTTGATGCATTAAAGGTGACTGTGTTTCTGAAGGAATGAAGAAGTGCTGGGATCTGATCTGTCTCCCAGATGAAGTGGAGCATATTTCTTGCATGTGCTATTGCATATTTCAAGACTAGGACGATAATTGTTGCTGGTTTGACTTTGCGTCATATTGAGATGGAAGATTTGGCTGAGTCCATAGACTTTAATGCTTCAGTGGGACACACTGTTCCTAGCTAATACAAGCTCAAAACTGAGGTTACGTTGTGTGGCGCCATAAAACAAGTCCTGGCTTTGTGTGAGCGGGCACTACAGTTGATATCGATGGAGTTTTTCCAGCTTGCCAACAAAACTTAATCTAGTCTTAAATCTTGTCTTTCAAGTTAGATATAGCCATGTCACTCATCAGTGGATGCTTTCCTTTAAAACTGCTTCCTTAGCGCTTCGTGGAAGAAGATAATTTCTACCTTTCTAAGCTTTTGAAGAGATTGAATCAATTTCCCTTTTGTTAACCCATGCCAATGTTTTTTGTGTTTGAAATACTGTTTCTCCTTGCTGAGATTAAAATGTTGAATTTCCCATTCTCATTTAAATTTAAAAATGTTCTGAATTTCAGGGGCTGAAAGCATGTGGCATTACCAGAGGAGACTGAAGTCTCTGTAGCCTTTAGTGCAGGGAAAACACTCAAAAGCACAGTAGAATCATTGTGTAACTTCTTTTTAAAGAATAAGGTACAACTTGTAGAAATCCTTAAAATAATTTAAACACCGATACCTATCCATCCACCTATATAGCTAAAGCTGCAATGATGTTAAAGTGATAGTCAGACCCTGGGTTTCTCCCTTCAGGTTCCTCAAAGGTTTGTTCTGATGTTTGGGTCTGTTTTCATGTCCTTGTCTTGTTATCTGAGGCCTGCTGCCACTTACATCTCCCTTTGTACTCTGGTTGTAATACCTGCTTCCACTCCAGATGCCTAAAGTAAACCTGCTGCTACTTTTGTTCAAGTAGTCTATGTAGTTGTTTTTTTGGAGGTGAATATAGCCTGGCATACTCTCAGTATTTATTTGTGTTGAAGTGGTGTCAGGCTAGTTACCCGAAGGTCCAGTGTGCTTAAGCATTTCATGTAAAATAGCCCATCTCATAAAGAAAACGCTAATAAATAAAATAAATCAAAGTCTAACCATGAGGCTGCAAAGATCACAAGATGCTGCTGCTCTGTGGTTCAGTTTTGCTCCTTGTGGTACTGGGTAACGACCCTGACAGGGGCTAGAACATCACTGTCGTACTGTATAATGAGAATAAGGGTGTCAGCTCCTTATAGTGGGTACTTTTGTTATCTGCCATGGTGAGTGAAACTTCTAGTGGTACCTGGAATGTGGCTGCCACTCTGGGTGTCGCAGCCAGCCCCAGCGAGCGCCCCGGAGACTACAGGCAGCCTCTTGCCTCTCCCACAGCTGATGTGGGCTTGTGTGGCCCCACGGCCTTCCAGGGGATTTGGTGCAGACGAAAGCCTGTGTGCGCTGCAGTCTCGGTGTGGCCTCTTCTACAGAAGGAAATGGGTTTTGTTGTTTTGGTTTTTTTTCCTCCCACTGTCTTTTGAAAATGCAGCTGGTGGTCCCTTCAGTTCCGGAAAGCTGGTCTTGGAAAGAGACTACTGAGCTTCCTTAAAGTAGCTAATTAACTATGTATTTAAGCTTGTCTGTGTGAGAAACTAGCCAGCCTAGCTGTAATAGGATTGTTCCAGCTCGTTTTAATTGTGCTGATGCTTTAAATGTGTATATGCTTTAATACAGGGTTACGTCTAGGAGCAGACTTCTCTTTCTGAAACCTGCAGTCAAACCACCCTGTTGTGACTGTTGGAACCCTTCTTTGATGGCTGGTAGCTTTGGGACCTGCCAGCAGCTATGAGTGATCCAAGTAGCGAAGAACATTTCCTTTGCTCATTCTTACTAATCCTTGCTGCTTGTGCTGTGGATCTGAATGTCTTCGCACTGTGGATGACCCATGTCAAGGGGGGTAATGATAATAGTCTTTCATAAATATTTTAAGTCAAGAGTTACTCATGCATACAGTATTCAATTTTATTTATTTATTTTATTCAGTGTTAAAAGCAGAAGAGCGAACACTCGGAAGTTCAGGAGAAAGCCTGCCTGAAGACTGCTTGTGTGCATTCATCACAGCGGTCTTAAGTAAATGATATGCAATTGTGTAATGAATTTTTTTTTTCTTCCTAGGACCTTGGTTCAGGATGTTTTCTTTCAGCAAAGAATAGATTTTTGTTTTTTTTAAAAAAAACATGTAACCTCCAAAGAATATTTTAAGCATCAGTTTACTTTTTTTCCTTTTACTTTATAAAAGGAGTTTGTGCAGAAATGGCAAGACAAATCTTTGGTGGGGGGTGGTGGTTGTTGCGCTGTTTTGCATCACATGTGGCTTTACAGAGTTGCTATTTCTCGCCCTACCCTGGCTGCGGGAATTCCCTGTAGAAATGGTGCAGATGCTAGGGGAACCTGGGCTGTGCTTCATGTTCATAGGAATTGCTGGTCCTTTCCTGACTGCCAAATCTTTATTGGGCTAGAGAGGAGGTTGTCCTTTTAACTATTAAATTCGCATGCTATGAGCAAGAGGTTGAATACTAACCCCTAAGACCTAAAGCAAGGGGGGCTTCTGTGCCCGTCTCACTGATAGAAGCAGCTTTTGGCTTTGCTGGGAAGCAGCCTGGCTCTGTGGCTGGGTCTCCCACCTGATGGAGGGGGTCCAAAAGTCTCCTGCAGCTTAAACAGCACCTCTACTGGTATTTTCCCCTTCGGGGCGCTGATCAAGCTTTTGGTATAAATGTCACAAGCTGGGGAGGGAAAAGAAAAAAAGTAACACATGCCCCCACCCCAACCCTATCTCTGAACACTTCACTGGGAAAGTATTTGACTTTAATGGCTTGTTTTAAGCCTTGGCTTCTGAGCTCCTTTCAAAGCAGATGTATTACTGAAACTGGTTTGCAATATTTATAGAGTTTTGCCACTGAATTTGCTGTCTGTGAGGGGGAATTCCTTTCTTTTTCCACTGCCAATGAATTGCTATCCGGGTCGGTTCTCCTTTTGATGGAAGAAGGTTGCTTGAAAAGACTAAAAGTATAAATTCTCTATCTGATATTTGGCTTGAATGAGTAGTACTGCTAAAAAATTAATGGCATGAAATAGCCTGGATGATGATTTCTCTTCTGATGTGAACAAGTTTTATATTCTTCTTTTCTTTTTAATTGCATGGTGAGCTTTCTTCTAAGCTATCCATATATCTATTTAATTTTTCTTTTTTCTTTGTATCCAGTTCCCTCAGATCCTGGTGCTCCTAGTTGGGTTAGCAACTTACTCAGCCAGCACTGGCATTGCTTTTAGAGATCCGACTGGGCCAGCTGCTGACGTGTTTAATACAGCTCTGTATGTTTGATGTTTGTGCTGATAACCTCAGGCAGTTTGGGATGCTTCAACTATACAGAAATGGAGCTGAAATAAAAAGTTTTTATACTTGAAGACAGTTTTCTGCACTGGCGCAAACAGTGATTTCCAATTATTTTTAAATTTTTTTTTCCTTGGTGCATAGGCATGGCCTTTGGTTGCCCGCTGCCATGCCACAAGCAGCTCCCCTGGCTTTGCTGCTGTTTCCCGTGGGAATGGGCAGTGCACCCAAGCCACTTGTCCGAAAGCCATCCGAGACAGCCCCAGGTACCTCCCGAATGGGCAGCAGGGGCTGGACCAGCTGCGGCATCACTCTTGCCCCCAGCCGCCTCCCCAGGCGCCCTGGCATTACGGGCAGGCGGCAGGCAGTGCCCCCCTCCCATGGGGTTTTGGGGGGCTGTGTGGCCCCTTGTGGGTGCTCCTGGAGAGAGGTGGTACTCGGTCTGGGAAGGGGAGAAGGGGCAGAGTCTCTCTGCCTTTACGATGTTACCCACTTCTTCCCGTTCGTGTGCGTGCAGAGTTTTTTTCCCAGGGAGTAATGAGGACAGGGCAGAGGCAGATTTTACTCTGGAACAGTGTTTTATATCACTTTGCAACAGCGTTTATTTCCCATGGGCAAAGCCAAGTGGTAAATACCTTTTTAGATTGCAAAGAAACATTTATTACTGTAGCATATTCGCCTCCTTAGCTCGACTATTGCCATTTTTAAAGCCTAGGTATGGCATTTTCCATTGCTTGGATTTGTTTGTGTCTGAAGTCAGAATTATACAATTAAAACAAACATGTTTTCCGGCAAAATGTTTTCCCTTAAATAAGTGCTGTCTGTAGCTAGGTAAAAATAAGTAATCTCTTTATTGAAGTTCTTTGTCGTCTTTGAAGCTTTTTTTATATACTATACCTAATTGGCAATTTCCAATATTATTCTTTGTAATTGTTTTGTGGTCATTGTCTGCTCTGATTTGGAAAGGCTCATTAGGAAGAAAAGCACTCGATCCCCAGCTGAGGAGTGGTATTTACAGTGTGTTACGTGCTCTTGGTTTGGTGGTTTGCAGAAGGCAGTTTCGCTGCTTTGGGTCCTGTCACTAAGAAAAGCAGTACTGATGAGAAAACTAATTTTTTTTCCTGTGTACCCTACTTGAGCAGTTCGTGTATGTGCTCCTTGGAAATGGTGGATTGTCTTGGGTTTTGGTTTTCTGATTTGGAAGGCAGGTGGCTCTGCTGCAGCCACCTTCCTTCTGGAGGACCTGATGCAAAACTCGGGGCAGAAATTCAGATGGCAGTGCCACTGCTGCATTCAGACCAAACAGGGAGCTCAGTGGGTCTCTGAGCAAATGCGTGCCCACGTGGTTTGGATTATCAGGTATTAAATGAAACAACAAACGTGCAAACAAAATCCGGGTGTTCTGCGTGTCACTGACTTCTTGCACGCCTTGAAGGCTTACTCTGTGCCATGGTAGGTCTGGGGACTGCATGGCACGTCTGTGTGTGGCTGTGTTGGGAAGTAGTCCCATGAAATTGTTTGGTTTACGCGCCCGGAATGGAAGGTGAAGGATGTGTTTTGCAGGCGCAGGGTCTGATTTAAACTGGGCTTTATACCACAGTGTTTTGTGGAAAGAGCTGTGTTGACAAGGGAGCGTGGAAATGCCTCCTTTCTTCCCCACTGCCTCCCGTGAGCGGGCAGATACCCCGGGCAGGCAGAGCGGTGCTGCCTGCAGGCAGGCTGGTTTGGGGTGCCGTGCCGAGGAAGGGGCTAAGGCAGTCCTTGCAAGAGGACGGCTCGGTGGGCCATGCCCTGCTCCACCGCCGCGGGGATCTACCTGCGTGGCTGTGGTGGAGGGACAGCACGTGCCTATGGCGGCTCTCTGGAGACAGGGGCTGAGGTCTCTCTGTGCAGTGTAGGCGCCTGGGCTGTGGCTGTGACTCTTGGGGTCTTCAAGAGGACGTATGTCTACAAATAATAGTAGAGCTGTCTTTATTGGAGGGGCTTTTTGCTTTCCTCAGTGTAGCAATGATGCTTATATGCGGTACGCCTTTTGAGGTATGCCTCAGTTGTTTGCTTTTCACACCTGTCTCCTTATTTTATAGTGTCTTGATGCTGGCATCGATTTGAGCTGCCTCTTGTATAAAATTATGTAGTTCATTCCAACTGGAAACTGGGAGCTTCATTCAGCTTCATTATTGTCACCAAGCTCGCTAGTGCCACGTTGTACTGGAGGTGCAGAGATGAGGCCCTTTGGGTATGGCACTAAAATACCAACTGCAGTCCTGCTGAGATTTGGGCATCTGCTTAACTCAACTCTTACGCTTGTGGTGCGTAAATGCAGACCATGCATAAAGGTGTAAAGCCCAGTACGTGCCTTGGCCTCTGCAGGACTTAAATCACCAGATGCAATGTGGAATAGCCTGAACTGGAATGGAAAAAGTAACTATGTTTTCATTATATCTAGTGGAGATGTTGCAAGATACAAACTGTGAGTTTTAAAAGCTGACTATTCCACAATAGTTGCATTTCTTTTGGCGCTCAGTTATATACCTCTGCATGTGTATGTCTGTAGGCATTTTGGAAGCGCTAGCCTCTGAACTGTGTTTAGGGAGCAGCTACCCATCAGGAATTGACCTGGGGTCCTACAGAGCTGAAGGCATGAATTGCGACAGCCTGCAAGACATCGATCCTTAATTGAGGTTTTGCATCCTTCCTGCGTCAGCGGCAGAAGGGGACTTACCAGTTGGTTGGATTCACAAAGACAGCGGGTTCATGGAGATGGGCACACGAGGAAGAGAGACCAGACGGAGCAGTTCTTCTTGTTCCTGCTATCCATGTTCTGGATCTTTTCAGAGCCTGCTTTTTCAGCAACAGACATGCCTGTGCTGTTACTTGGCTTGGTGGTTTTTGTCTTGCCAAGTGAAGAACTGATCCTGAAAGGCTCCTGTGGGGTATTGCGAGGAGCCTCCCCCTGCTCCCTCTGTCAGGAAAAGTTGTGTATAGTTTTACCACAGGCATCAACTCAGCCCCTGCTGACTTCAACGAGACATGAGGGTGCTCGGGGCAGGGAATCTAGCCCTAAAACTTTCCTATAGTTTGTGCATTGTTATTTGTGGCTGCACAGAATCAGAAAGGTCATGTATATTAACCTTTTCTTCTTTGCTTAATTTCAACATGGCTATTACCCTTTCTGCAATCTGGCTGCCTAGCTGAGTATGCTAATGTCTCGGCACACGTCTGTTTTCTGGTCTTTTTGAGTAACTATACAGACCATCTCTCTACCATTGTCTCAGCCTAAGTATCCCGTTACAATTGGGCAAACCAGTGGCTGAATACAAGGGAAAAAGATCCTTTTACTCTTATAATGGATTCCAATATTAACTGCATTGGTGGACTATCAGGCATGGGAGGAAGTTGCCTTTGAAACTCTCATCATCATCCCCATCACTGATTCAGATGCTGCTTTGCCATTGAAACAAGAAGCAAAAAAAACTTTGCAGAATCTTTCCCTTCTGAGTTAATGAGAAAGTGTTTGTGGCTGTAGCATGCGTTACAATATTTACAGTGGGGCTCTGCTGTAAATACAAGGCTGAATTCAACGGTGGCGTTGGTCTGCAGCTTGCTCATCCCATCTCCCTCCCTGACTTTCAGCCCCTCAAGTGAATTACGCCTTGTGTTCAGTGCAGGGCCATCTGTTTCCCTGTATGTTCTGTCTTTTGGTGCAGCCTGATTTGAATGGAAAGGTGAGTCTAAATACATATGATAAGGAGCGGCTCTTTTGTGTTTCAAAAGCTTGTTTTGCAGAGGAGGAGCCAAGCGATAAAAGAAACACCGGGTTTTTAGCTGTCCTGCAAATGTGCTCCTAATTCAAGAGTCCAGGGGATTATTTGGAGCCGAGTTGAGGGGCACCTGAGATTTGGGATTAATTTCACATCTCAGAGATAAAGGTCTCTTGTGCCTGGGCCTGAGCAGCTTTTCAAAGATGCTGAAATCTGTATTATGACCTAAAGCTACTGCCAGATAGCCCCCACCCCCATATGTCCTCCTGATTCATGCAGAGAGAGCTGTTGCTGCTATCTAGGTTTTTCTGTGCTATCTCCTTTTACACGGTAAATGGTAATTTAATTTCCACATTTAGAGACCTTAATTAATTATGAATAAAATCATTTATATGAATTTTAGAGCTGAAGGGTGATGGATTAATGGCTCTTTGGAAACGTGAGGCCACGTTACCAGAAGGGATTCTGGTACCAAGCTGTACCAAGCACAAATACAGGCTCAGCGGAGAATGGCTGGAGAGCAGCCCTGTGGAGAAGGACCTGGGGGTGATGATTGATGAGAAGCTCGACATGAGCGAGCAATGTGCGATCGCAGCCCAGAAGGCCAACCGTATCCTGGGCTGCATCAAAAGAAGTGTGGCCAGCAGGTCAAGGGAGGTGATTCTGCCCCTCTGCTCCGCTCTCGTGAGACCCCACCTGGAGTACTGCGTCCAGCTCTGGAGCCCCCAACATAAGAAGGATATGGACCTGCTGGAGCGCGTCCAGAGGAGAGCCACGAGGATGATCAGAGGGCTGGAGCACCTCTCCTGTGAGGAGAGGCTGAGAGAGTTGGGGCTGTTCAGCCTGGAGAAGAGAAGGCTCCGGGGAGATCTTATTGCGGCCTTCCAGTACCTAAAGGGGGCCTACAGGAGAGCTGGGGAAGGACTTTTTACTAGGGCATGTAGTGATAGGACGAGGGGAACGGCTTTAAGCTGGAAGAGGGCAGGTTTAGATTAAACATTAGGAAGAAGTTTTTCACTTTAAGGGTGGTGAGGCACTGGAACAGGTTGCCCAGAGAGGTTGTTGAAGCCCCGTCCCTGGAGGTGTTCAAGGCCAGGCTGGACGTGGCCTTGGGCAACCTGGTCTAGTGAGAGGTATCCCTGCCTATGGTAGGGGGGTTGGAACTCGATGATCTTCAAGGTCCCTTCCAACCTAAACCATTCTATGATTCAGCACGGGAGTGGCTGCGCCAACTCTGCCCCGTTCTGCCCCATGTGCGCATCCCTGTGACATGGGGTGGGAGGAGAAGTAGGATTTCCATCTGCTGGCATCCAGGGGAGGCTGGCACGAGGGAGAGGACAAGGAAAATGCTAGTGACCTATGTGGTGAGGTGTTCAGGGAGCCAGTCTGCTTGAAACCACTCTTGGTAGGGTTGATTTTCACCAAGGATTCACGTCCACCTGCACACCCTGAGTTGTGTGGGTACAGGAGCATCCAGGGCTGCAGAAGGCAGGGTCCGGCATGTGGGGTATAGATGGAAGAAGTTGCCATCTCTGGCAACAGTGTGGGTTTTGACCAGCCTGAGATACCTGGAGTAGCATGTGTCTCTGTCTCCATCACACTATGGAAGCGGTCTTGTGCACTCCATTTTCCACACTTTCTTCTGGGTGCTCCTGCCTTGCCTCCTCTGCTGTCCCAAGCCTTCTGGCAGACTCGTTGCCCAGTGCTTGCACGTGTCAAGTAGTTTGAGGCTCCCCTTGGTGGTTGGTTTTAATAGGTTTGATGAAGTAGGAATTTGGCTCCAAATGCATATTGTCATATTTTATGTGTGGTCAGATTTGCTTCCTGTCCAATGGAGTGGAGAACTATGCAGAACAACTGTGGTTGTCTCTTTTTGTCCCCCCCCCCCCCCCCCCTTCTTTCTTTAGGGATCTTGAAGTTACTTGAAACTTTTAGGCTTGGTCCTCAGGTCTCCGTACCAGTAAAACTTCCAGTGATCTCAGCAGTCACCTCCGCCTTTGGTGCGAGGCTGGTTGCTTGATGTCTGTGGGCATCAATCATTAAACAACTGCAACGTTTATCAGGTGCTACTTCAATAGCGGTCTTCCTCTGAGAAGCGCTTTGCATTTTGGAGCTCTTCAGTTCTTTTTTTCTTTTGTTATCATTCTGCAGAGGCCAGTGGGCCTAAAATTACTTCCACCGTCTGTCTCCTGGCTCCCGAGCAGCAGTGCCTGTTTGATGCCTGCATGCACATGCATATTGCACTGTCCTTCTGCTCTCCCTGCCTGATCCTTCTTATTCTCGGGGACAGGCAGGGTACGCAGCTGAGTCCAGGTTTTATACTCGGGGCACTTCTAGGACCGAAAGGGTTTTGTTTTCTTTTCCTAGAAGCTTTGCGTGCAAAAGCGAACAGTGAGCAGTCCAGCTCCTAGCAGTTTTATTTGGCAAAGTTTCCTATTCTGGGTTGTCTTTAGCTCTTCCTCTGCAGAATCAGTGGAAACGTTATTGTTTAATCCCAGCAGCCTTCCCAAAGTCACTGGTTTTGTGTTTCTGGCTCATCTCCTTCCTATGTGCTGTGAGTATTTATCTCCAGTTAGCAATCCCGCTGGGTGATGCCTTGGCTTTGGATGCAGGTCGGGTGTTGCGCAAGGTCTGTCTGTCTGGAGGGCAGGTTGCCATCAACAAGCATAAGTATTTTTTCATGAAACAATACTTAACTTCCATGGATCAGCTGGAGGTGGTGGTATCGTGTTGCTTGGAATGACTGACAAGGCAGTGACAAAGCTTTATGCTGCATAACTCGTTGTAGTATCACCAAGTGTGATAAACAGGTTGCTCAGACCGCAAAAGCAGCAGCAATGGCAAGCTGGATCAAGGTTTTAAGTCCTGTATAACAAACTATCAAAAAATAGTCTAAACAGAAGCGGTCAAATTATTCATGGGGCCCTCTGGTTTTGTATGGCTTCTCCATGCTTAATCATTTCTTTTCCAAGATAATAATTTCATAGCATTTCCTTCACAAGGTTGTAAAACAGAGGCTAAGCGAAACAAACGCCGAGTGTTAGCGGAGTGTGTCCCTGCCTGTAGGCTTCAGCTGGTGCTCAGGAGGGTGAAAATTCACCTATGGTGAAGATGGGGCCAAGTCATAAGACTTTGCCATTGGTCTCCCCATTGCCCTGGTCCACCCAGCAGGAGGGAGGACACTGATCAGGGGGAACACTCAGCGATGAGGAGCCCCATTTCTGTCCCCTTGCCCTCTTGCGTGTCTGGCCAGAGCCCCACCGGGCAATGCCCCTTGGTTCCATTGGGTGGGTGCTCTGCTCAGGCCCCCGCTCTATTTTATTCTGTTGGCCTTTTGATCATCATACCTCTCTGCTTTTTGAGCATGTGCTGTCCCTGGCAATTACCTGGGTGCCCAAATCTTTCTCTCCCTCTTTACAAAATACAGCTTACATTGTTCTCTAACCCATCTCTGTTACTCCTAAAACATTGGTGTTTTAGCCCAGGCTACTTTCCGTGAAAAGAAGATTCCTGACGGTAAGAGAGGCACAAGCTGGAAGCCTTTGCTATTTTTGTGCGTATATACCCCAGTGCTCGTTGGGCTAGGCTGTTCTTAAAGTCTTCTTGAAGTTTTAAAGAAAAGAAAAAAAAAAAAGGCATGTTTGCAGGAATGTATTGAACTGATGCACAGCCTGTTCTGAAAACAAGACATGTTCAGCTACTTGTGTATCCACTCTGGCATATAGCCACAGCCTCTCATACTGAATTGCTCAGCTGCTTTGTGAACCTGATCATAAAGGTCTAATTTACACTAGTTTAGTTACACTAGTAACTATAGTTACTACTGTAACCTACTCCAGTAGGTTATATTTAAAAAAAAAAAAAAACCAAACGTAAAAAGCAGAACTTCAGAGCTTTCCTGTCTGCACGTTCCTCCCAAATCCTGCAACTTTTCCAGTTCCTTCTTGACAATTAATGGGTTTGCTCAGTCTTGCTTCTATATAACACTTTAACCATTGGTTTCTGTAGGACAAAAATCAAGTTTCTATAACTAATAATGACATACCATAGTGTGTGTTAATGAGATGGGGATGCAAAAGTAAAATACCAGATGAGAAGGATGTGTTTCTCTGAGACGACATAACGCATTAAGTGTTGCTCCTCCTCTTCAAGTTGCTTTTTCAAACAAGAGAAAAAAGGGAGAAGGAAGAAAAAAGGAGGAAAAATAGACCTGAGCCTTGCATGACCGAGAGATAGGGCAGTGCTCAGTCCTCCGTGTGCCATCCATGTCCCACCCAAGCTACTTTGCCAGAAGGATGAAAGTCCCAGAGTTATGAGGTCCCTCCCTACAAGTCCCGAGGAGCCCCAGACTCGCCTGCCTGCTCGTAGAAGGGAGCAGCAGAAATAATTTGGCTGCCTGATGTGCCGCTTGGCGGGCCCATGGTTGGGTGCCGGCAGGGCGTGCGTGCCAGCGTACCTGCTGATGGGAGAGCTGGGAAGGGAAGGCTGCAGGGCAATGCGGGCGCAGAAACACAGACTGGATGATTTCTACCCTCTGCTTCATTAATTCTGCCCAACGATTTCTAATCATCGGTCTATAGAAAGTCCCTGCACTTCTGGCTGGGAGAGTAATTATATTCCCATCAGTTCTCAAAGAACGGCATGGTTTTCCCTAATAAAACCCCGTGTGTGTTTCTGAAGGCTGTTCTTTTTTGGCGCGGTCCTTCGGGTGCCCACAAGCGCTGGTCTGGAGGGTGTCGCCTGTCGCCCGTGGGCTCTGTGAGCTTGCCAGCATTTGGGCTCGCCACCCCTGCGGGGCTGGTAGGTGGGCACGGCGGGGTGTCTGCTCTCAGCCGTGCCGGGTTGCAGCCATTACACCTCCCAGGCACGGGTGCGACTCCCCGGTGGGGTGAGCGTGGAGGTCTGGCTTCTCATCTCTATCTTCTTACGCTGGCAATTTGCACAGGAGTTCGTTCCGAAACAGGAGGCAATTAATAGTGCAGGTCAGGAGGCGTGTGAGCTGCGTTGGGGCTGCAGCAAGGCTTCTTTAAGGGGTTTTCATACATAGCAAAGTGGCGCTGAATTTTATTACGCTTTCAGTAGAGGTGTGGGTTAGTCTCACTTGCTTCCTACGCTTGCACCTCTACCTCGGATCTGTCCGCAATAGTCTCAATACTCACTTTGCTGACTTTTGGCCATTTCTAAACTAGCTTTTAAAAAAAAAAAGTATCTGGTGCAAAAATGGGTCGCTTAGCAACCCACTCCCGCCGAGGGCTCCTGGAGAATGGGTCAGTGATTAACAATTATGTCCAATCGAGGTTAAAAATGCAGGGCAGTCTGCAACATTGCTGCTCTGACGGCTGGAATATTTCAGCATTACGATGCTGGGATTTATGGTGGTGGTAAGTAAATTTATATCAGTGGCAGTTCTGACCTCATGAACATGATGATTCAAGACTTCGGTGTTATGAAATTGGACTGAAGCCTCTTTTCTTTACCAGTATATTACAAAAAGGATTAAATAACCATTGGATGAGTAACATAGGCATGATCTATGTTTTACATATATATTCTTTTTTTCCCAAGGCTCTGGGCCTTCCCCTGGTCATATGACTTCCCAAACAAACAGAAATAGATCTGCATGGGAGAGTGGAAAACACAGAATCTGGCTATAGAGCAGAAATGCAGAGGGAAGGTGGGTTTCTGGTTTTGGTCACCTACATGAATGTTGATGCACTGTTCCTCCACGCAGGGAAACAACAAATGCCACATGAGCTTGATGAATATATTTTTCTGAGCTTTATTTTGGCCACGTGATCATTTTCCTAAGGCCTTGGTGGTGCTTTAGTTTCTGGATGAAAAGATCCTTGGCAGCTTTTTCTCCTTTCACAGAGTAGGAAAGGAGGTGGCTCGGCTGTGATTTCATTTACCCCAATAAATATCCCAGTACTTATAATTTCTGTGGGAACATACAGTGAGAATATCAATCATTAAAACAGCACTCCATCTCTCAGGTGTTTTTATAACTCTGGCAGGGAAAACAAGGTTGTTTTGCCAAATCATTTACTTTCATTGTCTAATCAATTTCTAAAGCCTCTTGCCTATTTGCTTCTTTGTCTAATTAACCCTTCTTTTCAGCCTTATCCCACCCCAGTCATCATCCCAAACTTGAGAAATAAGGATCAGCTGATAGTGCCTCTTCAGCAGTCACGGGAAGCACTGAATTCCAGGAGCCCTGACTGGAGGTGATTTATATTCCTAAAGAATAATCTTCCATCACTGTCCGAAGCTGACAATGTCATGGGCAAGCGGGCAGCTCTTTTCCTTCTCTCCCTTGACCTCTCTTTTTTTTTTTTTTAACCTGCTTCCACTGAATAGGCTTATTCCCTGCCAACTTAAAAAATACATATTATTTCTAAAAGATCCCTTTCAGGTTAATATTAGTCATCATCTTTTACTCACCTACCACTGCTGATCAAGGAGAAAAATCATCTTAATATCCCCTTTCACAAGTGTAAGAGGATGTCTTAATGAATGCTTTCCTTTCTTGGTTTTGATCCTTAAACATACTTTGCCATCATCAGCTCTTTATGGCTTCTGTCTGCCAAACATGGGCCTAAGTGGTAAAATCCATACTTGAGAGCTTGCAGATGCTTTTAGGTGTCATTAAGGATCGTTAATATGCAGAGCAATGTCACACGACAGAGGCTGCTAGGGTAGGAAAGGAGATCCATCATCTGTTGTTAGAGCTGCAGGACAACTTTAGGTCAGCAGAAATCACTTACTGGGACTGAATTTGGGCAAGGATTTCTCATTAGTATACTGAGGGAGTGTGGGGGTGGAATGGGAATGGAAGAAGGCAAACCTGAGCATGTTTGGGTTTCCTCCCATCTTTGTACCGCAGTGTTGATTCGGAGCATCTTTTGAATCCCATAGCTCTTGCAGTCACTCTGATGTCTCCTAACTACAGAAAGTCTATGCCCAAACTTGATAGTTTGGACTACATTTGTATAAATTGAATTAATATCCAGTTTCAGGCTATCTACTGCCTGCTTCCACAGTCCAAAGATTTTTTCCTTCCTTCTTGGCTTCCTGATTAGTGTCTCAATTTCTGCCTTCCAAGGCTTTTCCTGGTTTTGCCTGTTTGTTTGTTTGCCACCAGAGACTGATTTCTACACCCACCTACCCCGAGGCAGGTGGTTGCATGGGGAGTGCTTGCGCCTGTTTGCGGCAGTACCGATATATTTGAGGAATTTTGCTGCTGGATAGAGTTGGCAGCGTCCACTGCTCACTACCCCCCGCCTGTGCACGTGGGGGCAGCCAGTTGTGTGCTCACCCTCCTGAGATGACATAGGAGTTTGAACCCAACAAATTCTTTCTTTATTGGAAATAAATTGGATGCTGCGGCTGCTGCCTGCCGTGTTTCCTTTTTGCTTTTGGTGGCACATCGTGTCTTGTTAAGGCTTTCCATCTTCTGCGGTACAGGGCCAGTTTTTTGTCGGGCAAGCACTTTGTGGCTTGCAGTGTGGGCTGTCAGGGGGTGCTTGTGATGAAAGGCCTGCTGCCCGTTTACCTGCGGCTATAGGATGTTTGCTCGATAACCAGCGTGAGCTTTCTGCCTTTCTTCCCTTACGCTGAAAGGTGTGGGAGCATCAGGGCTGGGGGTGGCAGCGCGAAAGAGTGCTTCCTGCGGTCTGTCGTGGCTTGGCAAGGAAGGGAGACCGGCTGAACAAGGAATTGTGTATCTCCTCTTTATTTACTTAACGAGCTCTCCTCCACCTTGGAAAGTTCAAAAGATTATTCTATGTGCCGGTTTCTGATACCGAACGAGCTGGAAGTGTTCGTGGTTATGTTAATGTTGCTCCTGGCTCTCATGGCGTTCTCTTTAGAAAAATAAAAATGGTTTTAATGTGCTTGGCATGGGAGCTTCGATTTGAAGTGAATGCTGTCAGCCATATTAAAAAGATGATAAACTGCATTGAAAAGCGTGTGTTCGTTTCTGGTCGCAGCACTAGGATTATGCTACAAATAGAGTAAAAGAAGAATAATTTGAAGTGCAGGTGTTTGCCCCTCCTGGCTCTTACCATGCTGTGCTGCGCTGTAGTCCCATGGTTGCTTTTTGCTGGTGGTGAAGCCAGCTCTCTGTGCAGTGGCTCCTGCTTGCGTGGGGCGCTGGCATGGGTGGTGGCAAGAGTTGCCGTGTTATCCCATGTGGCCGTTCCCCGGGCTCCCTGCTCTCCCCTGCGCCGTGGGGGGTTCCCCAGGCATCCTCAGCACGTGAGCCCCCCTTGGCATTGCCGTGTCGAATTCAGCTTTGCACCGGTGGTGGTGAAAGCCCTGCCCCCGGGCAGAGGGATGCCTACCAGAGGGCTGCACCTGGGCTACTGGGTGCTTCTCTGGAGTCCTGCTTTTTGGGCTGTTTTTGCGTGTTGCTGGTTGCTTTATGTGCTCATTAAAAGCGGTGGGAATTCGTGGGTAAAAGGGAAGATGAAAAATGTAACCCAGAGTAAGCTCTAATAGATTTGTAGATGAAAACCAACTTGACATACTTCTGTATTCGAGATTTATAATCTAATCATTTCTTCACTTGCACTGCAGGGACTGAAACAGCATGTAGTTATTTACATATAGGGAACATTAAACAGCCACCTCTTTAAACCATATGTGAACGTAAAATCTAACAACCACTGCTGAGTAATGGGTATCTGCGAAAGATGAGAATAAAAATAAAGCAGAAGCAAACATAATGAAAAGGTATTATTGCAAGAAGTAGCTGTGACAGTGGCATATTATATCCCTATACCGAAGTGAAAATGTGACCCTATAAATCTCTATCCTCTTGAATTAACACTCTACACATTGAACACATGCAGACTGTTTGCTTTGTATTCCTCTCTAGTTTGTAGTGAGCTGATGGGGGCTTTGCAATGCCTTACTCCTTTGCCATAAGGAACTAGAGGATGGCACGCCACATCGATCCACACTGCTTTGGACTTGTCATTGCTCCTTTGAGGGGCAGTTGTGATCCCTCAGAAACCTGAAACCTTCTTTTAATTTACTGTCAGGTAACTTTGGGGCTGGCTTGGTTGCTCAGTGTACTAACCTCGCAGCCAGTGTAATGCCTGCCTGTCCTTCGAGGTGCAGCGCCGGGTAGCTGGCTCCTGAAATGGCTCTGGTCCTGCAGGGTTTAGGATTAATTTGTCCAGGTGCTGAGATGCACTCCTGTGACTGTATTGCCGGGGCTGCAACGCTGTGTGCGGTGCTGGCACGGGCACCTTGGCTTTGCCATAGTTACTGTGGATACCCGACAGCTCCCGTGGCTGTTGCCAGGCTGCTGCAATGTAAGGGTATGCGCTTCGGATGTTTGAGCTTTGAGATTGGCAGAGGGATTTGGGGCTGTCAGTGGTTTTTCCTTTCTCTTTTGGGAGGGAAAAAAAATGTACGGAGGGGCATCCTCCTTGGTGAAATCACTGCTCTCTGTATTGTGTGAAGTAAATACGTGTAGAGGCTTTCCCTAAAATACTATGTTTTTATGGATTTTTTCCATTGGTTGCTTTGTTTCTTGAAATAAGCTGCCCGATCTCCTGTCCTTTTCCCTTTCTAATACTAACTACAAACAGGAATTTGAAAATAATTCCCTGATAAAGGGTACGCGTCCCCAAATGGGTGCAACTGCATCCTGCAGAAGCTGTGCTTATCCCATAGGCATGTTTTGATGGTAGGTCTAGATAACTGGGGTCTCAGCATGAAGGTTAGATACTGAGAGTTGTTAATTGTGAGAAATGTATTCATCCCCCATAAATGCACGTCTGAATCTTCTCATTGCTGTAGTCCTCTGCAGTACGGGTGGTGGTGAGCCTGAGAAGAGTAACTTTTGTTGGATTTTGGGATAAAAGGAGAAGCTAATTTCTGTGATATGTGGGGGGAATAGGACAGTGAGTTTCTGTCACAGAACTGAAATGCTGTTTCCTACCCCTAAACCACTGTTTCTACAGCATTTTAATAAAATGCTGTCCTTTCCATCTCTCTCATCTCTTAACCCCTTGCGTTCCTGTGTCCTGAAGGGTGGGCAGTGAAAAATGGGGACGGTGGTGGGCTTAAGAATTTTTTTTGTTCTTAAGTCCCCACGGTTTGTAACTAGGACCATAGAAATCTCAACTGTATTTTAATTTGGTTAGTCAAAGTATAATTAGCGCGAATGAGGTAAGAAACTAATTTAAACACAGCAAGTGTAGTGGAGAATCCAATTTTCAGAAATCAGTGGAAATATAATTAGAGTCATTAAGTGCTGACTTCAGTAATTAAGAGTCAGTTTTTGACGTTTCAGGCTTGCGTTGCTAATTGTCCGTGGAGAGGGTAGAAAAATATTTTGTTTGCTGCGAAATTGGTCGCTCTCTAGATCCGTGTAGATGGCGGCATGAACGCTGCCCGGCGGCTCGGGCGAACCCGCAGCGTTTGAGATTTGCTTGCTCGGGTCCCGGGCTCCTCGTCCCTCCCTGCCCACCGCTGGGTGCAGCGGGGGACGTGTGGGAGCATGTTTTGGGGCCGCCCTGCGTGCCGGGTCCCGTGCTCCCCGCTGCGTGGGAGGCTGGCCCTGGCTCGGCTGCTATGGGGCAGCCCCTCACGCTGGGGCACGGAGGAGCCCCCCGGGGGCCGTACCCCATTTTTGGGACCCATTGAGGTGTTAAAAACTGTCTGTGTCTGGGTAGGCACAGCCTTCAGCTGCTCCGTGTCTGGCCTCGGCCGGGGAGGGCAATTCGGCTGCCCCTGGGTCTTCTCTGGTCTCGGGGAGCCCCTGGGCGCTCCAGCATAGGAGCTGGACCAGCGCAGGAGTGGCTCTGTCTCAAAACAGGGGCCTGGCCGTGCTCAGCGAAGGATTTGGTAGCATGGCAGCAGCTACCAAGAGGCAATACATCACCGGTACATGATGCTGTGCAGTGTCGTGTCATGGAATACGTAGCAGAAGTGGGTTCTTTATGCTAATATCCAGGAGGAGCCTTTTTCTAAGCCAGAGATGGATGCATACATAGCTCCTTAACCTATCTGGCTCTCAAACTTTGATCTCGGATTGCAGGTCTGATGAAATAACTGGGTCCCTGCAGACTTAAAGTGCTGTTGAAGTTATTCATAAAAGAAATCGGTGGTAGAAGTGCATCCTCGTCACTTCTTGTTTGCAAAATTATCTCTAAGCAGTCGGGATGTTATACGTTTAACTCCTGCAGTTCAACCAAGATGCTTAGCACGCTTTTGTTATGATAATAGAGAAACCATAAAAAACCCTGACATGCTGATAGTTATCATCATATAAAACAAGCCTTATGTTTACTTTCATATTAAAAATGCTAATTTTCCAGAGCAATGGCATTTATAAGGCTTTTTTTTTCTTTCATTTTTTTGTTTTCCAAAACCCCTTGTTTGGGCCTCCAGCGTGGAAGCTGATGTGATAGTTTTTGTGCTTTTGAGCTTTCACACCCACAAACAAATCCATCAGCGGCTGAGATCTCTTGCTCTGTGTTTGAGTTTGCAATTATCTTATGGCCCAGCGGAAACCAGCGCTCAGCTAGAAAGTTGCTTAAAATGTGTTTTTAAAACTTTGGCTGTGCTCATTTCTTAGGTGTGTGAAAACGACTGGCAGGTTAAACATTTGTTTTAACCAGAAATCCCCTTTTTTTGCAGTTGTGGTGTTTTTTCACGGTGCCTCGCAAAATTGTGTTTCCCTTCTCTTCCCAGGGGATCTGACCTTTAAAGCTGAATGGGTGGTTTCTGGGGTACTTGTTCAGGTTTGTGCTAGGTGTGGGGCATCCTCTGAAAAGCACAGGATACTCTTTGGGGTTGGGCAGCTGGGGATGGGCACCCCGAGGGAGCGCTCGCGTGAGTAGCCTCTGCCTCCCAGCCGTGTTCAGAAGAAATAATCTTGGTGTCCCTCCCCTGTCCCTCTGCAGCCACATGGTTTTCTGGATAACGCACTCAAAATACCAGGCAGTGGCTGTACAAAAGCCAGAGAAGCACTTTAAATAGTTAGAACAGGTTGGAGAAATCATGCCAAGCTTTACCGACCAGGCTGGCTAGAAAGGACTGTCTCTTTGCTGCCTGGTCTTCCGTATACCCAGCGAGCAGCTCTTGGGTTTGGTGACGGTGGGTTTCAAGGCTGGGGTGGGAGTTGGCCTTTCCGTAGGTGGTTGTCCCCCTCTCCCAGGCACTGGGTACCCAGCTAAGCTCCTCTAATCTGCAGCTGTGAGCAGGAGTAATGAGGATACGCTTTGCTTTAGGCATACTTTCTTTCCTGTTACTTTTCCTTTCCCGGTTTCCATTTGTTTTATTTCTTTAGACAGCCTCTGTTGCTGCCTAATTGGATTACTAGGTCACTTATCGACTGACTGTGGGCCATACAGGACTGGGGCCGGTCCCTGAGGCTTGTTTTAGGGGGGTAGTTTGGGCTGATGTGGGCTGGCAGCCTGCTAAGCCACGACAGTCCCATGGGGCCTCAGTGGAAAATGGCATTTCCCGCTGAACCCTGCAATGGCTCCGTGAAGGAATGGATCTGTTCCTTCGTTTCACCTGGCTTTTCAAAATTTGAAAATTCTGTGTTTTAAAGTGTGCAGTGCATAGCCTCCAAGTAGGACTGGCCGTCTTCTGGGAAACCTTGAATGCAGTTCAGATGTTTGCATATTAGAGATGAACAGCTCTTACTTAAGAAGTGTGCTCTGTATCTTAAACAAAACACCTCCTTGCAGTTTCCATGGTAAGCTCTCCTTCATAATTGAATAACAGTCATAAATGGTTACATAAAACACAAGCAAAATGCTGCACTGTCGCTGAAGGCTGCGCTTGTCAGCTCTGTGTTTGCTCTTCGTGCAGGGGAGCGTGCCGGTACCTGACGGCGAGGCTCGACGCGGGGCGCAGCCATTTGGTGCATCAGCCCTGTACCCCTCATTGCCTGAGCCCGTTCTCTGGAGAGGCTTCTCATCGTCGCCCCAGAACCACTGTGCAACGCATCTCCAGACCCTTCTGCTAAGGAGAAGCCAAGTGGAGGAACCATGAAGGCCAAACTCCGTTAATGGGACTACACAGAGAAAAACTCAGACCCTCGGCTTTCAAGGTATCTTTCTGCAGATAATATTGTCAAACTGTCTCTTTCCGGAGCTACTATATTTACCTAGAAGCTATTAGTCCTTTGAAAAATAAGAGATCCTGCCAAGGTGAGTACAAATGATGTGTCAGACCATGTTTTTAAAACTTCTTTTTTTTTTCTTTTTTTTTTTCCCCTTCAGTGACTGAGGTGTTTTCAAGAAGGGAAAAAATAAAGCTTTGCTGCCTCTGGGACAAGAGCTTCTGTGCTGTTCTACCTCTTAGGTTTTTACAGTTTAAGTGTGTGGGTGTCTGTGTTGTCCATCGCCCCCCCTGTTTCTGTGCCTCTTTAATTATGAGGATTTGAGTCTCGCTTGCTTAAAATTTGTCACAGGGACCCATCAGCTGTTTAAAAGAAAAAAAAAAAAAAACCAACAAAAAAACCCCAACCCCCAAAACCAAATTAAAAAAAAAAAACCTTGGAGAACCCCAGGTGTGAAGTAGACCTCAAGGTTTTGATGCCTGCGGCTTGGCAACGCTGTATTCTCACTGGTGGAGCTCCTTGCGAGGAGGAGGTTTCTCCTCCCAGGCAAGAGGATGCTCATCCCTTGTGCCTGGGGTGTGCATCGCCGAGCCCTGCTGTGGGCTGTTCTGCCTGCACCCTGCTCTCCTGCCTGGTGTCGGGTCCCTGTCAGTGGCAATCCTGGAAATATGCCGGTGGGTTTCCCAGCTGGAGGCAGAGATCCCAGGGGTACGGCTGTAGGCTGGGGGGACGGTGCAGAGCCGCCAGAATCAGCCGGGTGCATGGCACGCAACCAGCCGTGTGTGCAGTGCCCTTGGGTCTGCTGCCCTGACCCTGTCTGTCCCTGCGTGGCATGCTGGCCCCCAAAATCCCTGCCTGTGGGCCGCATGGTGGTGGGGATGGATGCTGCGTTCTGGGTTTATCACTGCCAGCAGTGCTGCACTTGCCGGCAGGTGATGCTGAAGCGTGCCCTGTGTCTGTGTGCTTTTCACATTGGACTGGGAGCATGTCCAGAGGCGTTATGTCACCTTGGAAAGACTGCATGTGACAGCTTACTTGTGGATGCTGTTTTGCTGCTTCTCCCTCCCCGTAGCACCGCTGATTTGCAGGCAGTGGCAGCTCCTCCAGCCCTCTGCTCTCGGCGCTTCCCGATTGCCGCACATATGGTGTGTGAAATTACCCGGCGTTCGGCGGCCCGTGTGGCAGCGGCAGCTAGCAGCAGAGTGGCAGACCGAACTCTGAATTTTCCCCTCTCCAGAGGGAGGGGGCGAGAGTTTTTGTTCTTTTGTTCGCCTGAGTTTGTATCGCAAAGCGCGTTGGAAATAAGCCCCGCTGCCTGCGTGCGGAGGGGACAGCAAGGGATGCAGGGGAGGTGACAACAAAGCCATCGCCTTGTTTTGCTCCATCAGGGAGCAAGATGCGGTGGGGTTTCCTCCTTCCCGCTTCGGCAGCGGGTGCAAATTGCCCCTGTGCTGATGGGTTTGAACAGAGAAGCTCGGCAGGAAGCCTGCGACACCGGTGTTTCCGTGCAGTGAGTCCCTGCACCTTGGGCCAGTGGTGAGCTTGCCCTCTGACGGAGGATTTGGGATTTTCCTGTGGCTGTCACTGGCCCCTTCACCCATTCAAGTGGGCATGTTCAGGCCCGCTCCTGCACTCTGGTAAGGTGAAGGCAGCTCTCGATGGTCCCCACTTCAAGTTGGCTGGTCCTTACCTGTGGCGCCAGGCGCTGGGTGAGGAGGGGGTGAGAAGCAAGAGGTTTACAGCCTTGGACTCCCTGTGTAAGCCCTCACCCCCTCTTTTTGGGGACGGAAGAAGAGGAGGGAGGTGAGGGAAGGAGGATGGATGATGTTGCCTCCATCCGTCTTGTGGCTGCTGTGGTCCCTCCACAGCGCTGCATGCCCCTGGGCCAGCAGAGAGGGGCACTGGGGCTGTCTGGGGGCTCTGGAGGATGTCACTGTGTCACCTCCCACCCCTGGCATTTTCTGTGCAGCCTGAAAGTGTGGAGGCCTTGCTTGTTTCTGATGAAAGCTGAAGCCCTGCTGAAAAGGGAGCATCCTCTGAGGATGCCGTTGGCCCTGGACATGTCTGAGAGGGGCTGCTTTCTCCCCCCCTCCTTTTGTGGTTTTTCCCTTGGGTTTTTGCTAACTGCGAAGCTGCTAATGTAAAATGAAGGCATGGAAATTTCATATTGTAGCAATTAATCAGCCCTCCCTAATACTTTCCAGTTGTAAATTGCCAGTACTAACAGATGCATGCCGTTGCAGCCGAGCAGCTGATGCTGCCAGGAGCCGATGGTGGTTTACGTTTGGTTGGTTACTGCATCCTGGGAAGCCGTAGCGCACCCCTGCCCAAGTATAGTGCTCTGATTAGTTTAACAGAAAGTTTCCAGTTATTAGTTAAATGTGTTTTTACTATTTTCTTTTCCCCCCCTCCTGTACTTAAGCAAAACTAAAATAGAAAAGGTGTTACATTGTCACGGGACAGCCAGTGCAAGTTTCTAGGCTTTGGCTCCATCCCTGCAGCGCGTGAGAGCTGGTCGCTAAATTCCTGTTTGATTTCAGTAGGCGTAGGATTATTTTTGCTGCGGGCTGTACATACACAGATCTCCTTGTCAGGGATTTAGAAGAGGAGAAAAAAAAAAAAAAGAACCAACCCGAGGAATTTTCCCTTTAACAATGTCTTGTTGCACAGAAGCGGGATTTCTTGCCCTCTGGCATTGCCAAGTCAGAGACGTCTGAGTAGCAGAGGTCAGGATTTGAGGAGGGAGAGGAGGGGGTACTGGTTCAGGCTGCCCCCCTGCTGATGTGACTTGTGGAGCGCAATCTGTACAAAGCGATGCTGTTCCCACCCGCCCCGCGTCTGCTGGATGTAGCTGGCTGGCGCGTTTTGATTAAAACATTGCAGGGAGGGGAAAATAAGGAAGAAACTAAGCGCATTTCCTATCTTAGATTTTTAGGAGACACTTAAGGGAGTACGCTTGGATGAGTAAGGGCAAAGGCGAATTGCAAAAAGCACTTACTAAACTTGTCTGGGGATTTCAGCCCTGTAGTTTGTAGCGTGAAAGCTGGGCTTTTCTTTAAGAAGCGGCAATAAAAGCCGACAAGCCTAAAGACCCAGATTAATTTAGAAACCCTGCAGTTGGGGGAGGAGGGGTAGAAACAGAAGTGCAGCGACTCAGACTGACCTTTCCATCAACTCCACTGCTCTTCCAAAAACGCGTGTGGCGTCCGAGCTGTGGCTGAACCACGGGGTGCCCCGGGCGGCACGGGGCAGGCTGTACCTAAGACACTGGGGTGCCACCTTGCTCCCCAAATGGGAGCGGACCTCCCTGTGTGGGGCTCCGTGGCCGGCGTGGGCTGAGGCTGTCCGTCAGTCTGGCCGATTTGGCATGGTATGGTGCTGCTGAAGTAGCAGCGCCAGGATCGGTCCTGAAAGCGCTGAGCAAGGCGCAGAGGCTATTTTGCAACACATAGCAGCTCTTTTATGCAACTTAGAGAAGCTGGCTCGCAGTTATACGCGCTGTCTGACGCGGATCGGTGGCTATTATAAAGGATTTAATTATCCTGATGACCCAAAGTAACAAAAGAAACAGGCCTGTTCACGTCAAGCCGTGATGGTGCGCGTGGTTACTTTACTTCCCTCTTTTCTTCTCCTCCCGCCTCTCCAACATAAAGCTACAAAGTGAAAGATGATACTGGTATTCCTCTTTCCCAGGCTGCTATATACAATAGTTTCTATGATCTTTGTTTATATAGATCTAAGGCAGATTAAAGCGCCTTTTAAAATCAGAGTACTTGTCAGGAGGCTGGGTGAGCCTGTGTATGTGTCTCACCAAAAATATTTCAGACCTCCTGGTACCTTCCATCCTCCTTCCCTAATCTTACATTTGTGCAGCTGTGTCTCCCCACAAGCTCCCTTTTGGTCTAGGAAAATTTTAACCATTTACGAAGTCTAGTAAAGCTACAGGCAGATTCCTTTCCAATATTTATTAACCCATATTCCCTTCAGTGGGAAGCAGAGAAGAGGAGCCAGCTTACCTGTCTGTGGGGCCCTTTGGAGGGAGATGAGGACCTTAATGCAGGTAAATGCTCACATGCATAGCAAAGGTGAGCCCTTTCCACAAATAAGCTGTCTGTTTGCCTGCAAGGACAACAGCCAAAGCAGTGGCAGAGGCTTGGGGATGCATAGCGGGGCTGCCCAGAAGGGAGCAATGCTGCAGGAAATAAAAGCTGGGTGTCCTCTTTCCCTGTCTGATCTCTATCACTAGGATGGTTCTCCTAACTGCGATCCGTTTCACTTGGATTAGAGACTGTCCTCCCCTTTAGTCTTCTCTGTACTGGTTCCCTGAGGTAGGTCATCAAATGACCAAACTCTCTCCTGAAGTTGTTTGTAAGAAGCTATACATTGTGATTCGTGTATATGTTCGTATACAAATATTACATGTGTACATATTCTATAATTATGTATAACGGCATCTTATCAGTTTAGAAAGTTATTAGATTGCTTTGTGGAAATGTTTTTAGCTTTATAGAATGGGAGTATTTACTGACAAATTTGTTCAGGTCTTTTTTCCTACTTTTCAGTTGATGATCGTTTAAGTAAAAAAGCTTGCTTTAAGAGCATGTTAGAGAAATCCTGTTTTGAAAAGCTGTTTGGTTTCTTAGGAGCACGTGCACATGTGTTTTTCTCTTTATGATCTTAGGTTTCAAGGGCATTTAGACTCCATTTTTCAAAATTGAGTTATTTGGAAGCATTATCCTGTTTAACGTTACCTAAAGTGAACAAGACTGTTTCTTAAATTGCTGCGTGTGTGTGCCCACGTGAACAGTATGGTCCTTGTGGGGCCTGAGTAGCATCTTTGGATCGCTGCAGAAACTCGGGAGTGCCTCACTCTTGCTTGCGCTTTGCCTCCAAGCGGTGCAGGCGATTTGGCTGGAGCTAACGCAGCAGAGCGCACTGTGGATATGGAGGATTGCCAGGTTTTTGTGACTGGCCAGGGAAATTCCGCTTATAAAAACAGTCCTATTTGAAGAGGTTTTTGGGAGGCAGCTGGAAGAGCACAAACCCTTGTGTTAGGTGCTATGGTTGATAGAGGTTTGAAGGCAGCTGCAGCTTGAGCTCTGAATAGTTCAGCTGGGTCCTTATCTTTGCTTGCCCAAACGCTTCATTGAGTAAGAGTTGACTTGTTTCCTGAGCGGAGGAGCAAAAGGAGGGCTGCCACTTCAGCTCTGAGTGGCATCGAAGCTCTGTGTGTTCAGTAGAAATGGGGAGGGCTTGCCGCCTGCTTTGGCGTGCTGGCCCGACCCTCGGAGCCCCGTGTCTACACCTTCTGCCAGAGCTGTGCTCTACCACGGGCAGGGACGACTCTTGGAGGGGGTTCCTGTACGCACATGTACGCGAGGAATCTGCAGCCCAAAAGTAAATGAGTTAGATGGACCTTCATCTGAAAACTGCTCTTTTGTAAAGGCAGGGGGCTGGGGGTGCCCTGTGTTGGCACGGAAGGACAAATTGGTGTCATGTACATTTGTGGCTATTCCAGTGAAGGCAATTGCGATCCCTGCTGACCAGAGGGCTGTGAAACATGCCCAGGACTGCAGCAGAGATGTCTGCCCCACTGGATGCTCATCACCTGTGACTGAGGTTTCAGCTTCAGTCTTGGTGATCATTCTGCTCTTGGCATCGCTCCTACAGATTACAGCAGTAATCTTTAAGTCTGGTGGCTTAATGAATTTTACTTCATGGTTTCCGCAGTGCTGAGATCTCTCATCGATTTGAACCTTTTTATTTCAGCAGTCAAAACGGAGGAAAAGAGCACACATTGTTTTAACGCCAGGTTGCGTCAGGAGCACTATCTGTTACCAGTGAGGTATGCCTAAATTCTGCTAAGCCTTGGTAGGCACTGTTCATTTGACTGTGAGGCCCGAGTGAGATTATTATGTAAGCCTCTCCTCAACAGTTTAAAGCCCAATTAAATACCCTCTGTTCTCAGTTGTAAGGGAGATACTATTTTAATTACAGAAGCTTTCTTCTGACACGCAAAATGCTCAGCTCCCAAGAAGAGCATGGCAGCTTCCTAAACTTAATCTGCATGGTTTCTTGTAATCTCAGTTGAGTTCAGTGCAAAGCTGACCAGAAGATACAGTAGTAAGGTATAAATTATGCGTTTTCCAGTTTGCGTCATCCAAAGCTGGTGGTTTTTGAACATTAGTATGCAAGTTTCCATTCTTCACTGCTCACGGAGAAAATAGAAAACAGTTTATAACCGCCCCCCTTCTCCTTTTGTCCTTTCTTTACCATCTTTGCCCTGTTAACTTTCAAGAGACATTTCTTGAGCTGAAAGCTTGGAATTTGGATGGAAAAACTGTCACAATCTTTTATAAAATGCGTAAGACTATCCAGATGTGTAACAGGTTGATGTGAACCGAGGCTCCAGTAATTTTGAAAATGAGAAGATATCCATGCATACAGCTCCTAGAAAACTGATCCGTCAGTTATATGTGGGTTTTCGAACATCTGGAACGATTTCCTAATTTTGCAGGAGACTTAGTGTGCAATTGAGGACTAACTGCTTCATTTCTGTCTGCCTCATTTACTCCCTTGTGTACAAGGCAAATAGTATTGATACAAAAGAGTTGTATGAACAAATGCTTATGATTCAGTAGTGGTATGCCCTGCGTAAGGTACTGTTTAGATATAGTTAATCCTGCCTTGGGGGCAGCAGGATGCCTTGTACAACCTTTTAAAATTTCTTTCAAGCCTGTGGTCTAGGCTCCGTGGGCTCAAAACAACCAGGCGTGTTTCACGTAGGAGTTCAGCTGAGTCCTGATGGAAGCCCTAACCGTGTTTCTGTATAGCATGGCATTTCATTTGGTTTCTCACGTTACCCTGGTTAGTCATCTCTCATCTTAATTTTTCCTCGGCTCCTGACTTGCAAACCAGATTCTGCTTGGTGGATGGTGCGTATCATCACAAGAATTTGCCCTAGCAACCAGATAGATTTCCAAAAATAGCTTATCCCATCGTTGCAGAGCATCTCAACCTCAGGATGTTGTACTGCGGTCTCTCTGAGCGGTTAAAGGTTGTCGTTTTGTTTCTAATGGTGAGACAAAA
Organism: Pluvialis apricaria; assembly: GCA_017639485.1. Lineage (NCBI taxonomy): Eukaryota > Metazoa > Chordata > Aves > Charadriiformes > Charadriidae > Pluvialis > Pluvialis apricaria. The sequence goes on from CM030007.1 coordinate 105,623,397, forward strand.
ATAAACCGTGCTGTGAGTGGACTTGACTTTGTGCTCAGAGTAATGCTATTTCAGACATGAGAGAAATTCTCGCAATGTTTACGTACTGAAGAAAAATGCCTTTGAAGCCGAAGTATTTCTTCTGTGTATCCATGTGTATGATTTTGTTTATAGCTTGTTATCTGAACAGTCATCTGCTCAGTGAGCACCTGATCTTGAAAGACGTGTAGTGCCTGGGTTGGCCATGCCATGTTGAAGTTATCTACTTAAGTGGCTGCTCTTGGACCTTTTACCCTGGTACTTGGAGCAGTCTGGCAGCACGCTTCCTAGGATGAGGAGTGGGATGGCCAATTAACGAGGTTTTTCCTTTCTGGGAACATGGGGTATATAAGTCTGCCACTATTTGTTTTTTGTGCTAGTCAATGCAGGAAATATTTTAAGGTACTTTCGGAGTGTGGCCATTTTCTTTTCCCTATCTCTCCAATTTAAGAAAGTTCCAGTATTTGGGATATCACTGCATTTCCATAGCACTGAAGGAGCACGAGAATTTGTAGAGATGTGTTCAGCTGCTGATCATCTGCTGCTGTGGCAATGCTTTTTGCAATGATTATCTCTTCATTGCTTTTGGAGGGCATTCTGCAGCCTGGTGTGTTGTTATATTCCTCTTTCCTGATTTCAGCTTCATTCTTGTCCAAATCCTTTCCTCTAGCCATCTCTCTTTTTGCTATATTTAAAACTCTCCCTTACAGCTTAAATATTTTTTTAAACACTTTTCCCTGGCTGTTTTTCCTCTTAAGATTAATGCAAACTCAAAATGAGGAATTTTAAATAGCTTGACATCACCCCTGCGTTTTATGCATAACTTCTAATTGCAGTGGCATTGAAAATGTAAATGCTGTCCTATAAAAGTTGAAGAATTCAGAAATGTTCTCATTATGCTTGCGTTTAAAACTGGATTTGAATCAGAGAGGGAGTAAAGAAGCCGTTCTGGACTCGAATGGTGAGCATTGCCTTGGCAGTGATCGGGAACCTCGGCTGGAAAGTGGAAGCCTGGGTTCAGGTTCCTGCTCTTCTTCCCAAGGCACGTCTGATCCTCCCAGGTGAACGGCCGTGGGATGGATGGGTCTTTTGAGATTTCTCTTCTCCTTTGTAAAAGAAACTTTCATCCCTCAAATGAAAGACTTTTCACATATAGAAACAGAATTTTTTTGGAGCTCTTGTTTTCCGGTATTGTTTTTGACAGCCACCTTCTTCTGATACCAGCTGGTTTGCCTGGAGGGGCACAGCAACTTGAACCTGCAGGTTCAGTCTGTGCGGCTCAGTCTGTGAGCAAAAAAAAGCTGAATTGATGAGAGTTTGATGGTAGAACCCATTGCAACGTGCATTTTGCCGGGGGCGGAGGGCAGGGGGGAGTAATCACGGAGTATACTGTGCTGAAACGCCAAGAGTGAGACTCTGTGTGCAGTCACAGAGTGTATTTACTCCACAAATTTTGCCCTGCGCTGTCTCTGGGGAGCAGCTGTGTTTTGGAGGGATGGTTTCTCTTGCCTGGGCTTGCTTGTGTGCTAAGGGAAATGGCTTGCAAAGTAACTTGGCTGTTTAAACAGCCTAGCCCTCATTTTGAATGAGAAGAACAGGTGTATTCAATGAGAAAATAAAATAAAGGCAAGTTGTGCTAGATAGCAGCTTCTATTTAGTGTCATATGAACTGGTATTATACTAAATCCGTTTTTGATCATGCCCATATGCTTTTTTTTTTTATGGTAGACTTTGCTGAAGAGTCAGCTGCTTTTCTGGATGCTTTGCTGAGAGGCCTCTTTGGCTTTATGTGATATGAATTGTGGACATAAATTTCATGGTGGAAGAGGATGTCAGTGAGAAATGACATTACGGGCTTGGACCAAAGCCAAGTGACGTCCATGGAAAATTCTTAAAGTTGTGTTGGTGGGCTCTCTGTTGTGTCCAAAATGGCGTAATTTGTTTCATGTTTACCATTGCAAATGGCTTTTAGATGATACAAAGAATGATGAGTTTATGCTCATTTTTTTTCCTCTGTGTGATAGGTCTGGGTCAGAAGAGCATCTGCTGTTAGGAACTGAGGAAGGGAAACAAATGGGTAGTACCCGAGGGCTTTGCTTCTGATTTGATCAAGCTGTACCATGCAAGCTTTTCTTACTCCTCTCTGCAAAACTAAAATGTTCCTTTAATACCATATGCTTCTTTATTGATCTATATTCCTTTATAATACAGCTGTGACCTGTTTAAGGAAGGAAAAAAAAACACAACAACCCAAAACCCAGAAGTGAATTAAAACAGTGGCAGGTAATTCAGTTTGAATGTGTGATGATGTGCAAGATGTAGGTTCTCGGGGGCCAGAAGTTACGTAGATTGTTAGTATAAAAGACAGAGGAATGCTCAGATTAAAGTGGGATGCCAAACATTGATTTGCTTGGACGCATGTGGGAGAGGAGAGACAATCTCATGTAGTATTTACGCTGAATTACGCAGAGAGGGTTTTTTCATTATTTGCATTCTCTAGAGTATTCTATATCCTCTAGCGTATTCTTGCCATATGTGTTTAGTTTCCAGAAGTTTATATACATTATCTGCTTTTCCTTCCAAACAATATAACATTTATTACTAGTTTCACGAGTTGTTGTTTCAAGGGGGAAAAATCTGTACCAAGCTGCCTGTAACTTTGAGTTCTGCTCTGGCACCAAACCATACGCAGTATATACCATCTGCGTCAAAGAGGATGATTAAAAAAGATGCATAACAACCAAGTCAGTGTGTAGTTGTCTTAAAGTCGTTCACGGTCATGAAAATCTTTTTGAGGAGTTTTCCTGATGCTTTGCTGTTGGTTGGTAAGATGGCTTTTAACCCTTAACCCTTCCCCACACTGTGGTGAGAAAATAAGGCTCCTGTTTGCAAAGTGGCGATGTGCACATCCCTGCTCTGCAGGTTGTTATGGTGACAGGCAGTCCCGCTGCTGCTTTGGGGACCCGTCCCTCCCTGCCTCTCCTGGAAAGCCCCAGTGTTCTGCTCCTCAGCAGCCAGCGCAGGAGATGGGATCTAGCCCTGGGAAGAATCTATAGATCCAGGGCCAGGTTGTCCCCAGGGGCGTCCTGTGGAGCTGGACCGTCCCCTCCCTTAGCACCGTGCAGATGAGTCCTGGGCAAGGAAGGGCAGAGAGGGCAGCGGTCGCTTGTCTGCAGGAACAGGGACAAGGAAAAGGGGTAGCGTGCACACGTGTGTGAAGCAGCCCAAGAGGTGCTGGATGAAGCTGGGGTGTGAGGAGATGGGGAGGCAGGCATCTTCTGCGCTGGAGAGTTTGTAGGGTCCCTCCCCAGCCTCCTTCCCCAAGATGGGGAGAGAGCGCCAAAAATGAAACGACAAGGAAACGTTCTGGGGCATTGCAGAAGGAAGCTTCTTGTTGAGAAATTACTCTGCTTATAGGTTGTGTGCTTGTAGCCTTACGAACGATGGATAAAAAGACACTATTGGACATAATTATAAATAAATAGGGGAACCACTGCAGTGCTGTAACATTGTTTTCCTTGCTCACCTTCCTTTTTTCTAATTACATGCACTTGATTGTTGCAATTGATTGCAATTGTGACAGCTAATTTTAGTGCATAAATTTTATAATGGAAGCCTGCCAAGTGTTTGTGTAATGTAGGATAACAACTGCACAGAATTTGGTACAGGGTATTTTTGTCTTCCTTTCTCTACCAAATGTTGGTGACCGTTTCATGGGCTAATATATTTGTGTATAGCTGATTTTTCTCAAAGAACAGAATTCAGCCAACCCCCTGCTGTGAAAACAGAAGAGCAATTTAGAGAACTGTGGTGAGTTTTAAGAACAAGTTTAATTTAATGCTAATGATAAAGTAATCATTGCCTTAGTTTTAAGACAAATAGCAAAACCAATTGAGTTCACTTTTAAACTTTGCATGATGGAACAGAGGGTAAATAATGTTGTTCCAACCTTCAGAAACACATCCAATATGTTTTGCTGATGAAGTTAAAGACCAGCATATGGGTATATAGATCTGCGCCCTCAGAAAATGTCATGGAAGTTTTCCTAGCAGCCTGGTCCAATTTCCATGAAGTTCAGTGTCAGGACTTGCAGGGAGAGGAGATTTAGTTGCCACACGATAAAAATCAAAGATTTATTTCCGAGTGAAATGTTAACTCGGCAATAAATTTTCTTTCTACATCCACATTTTCATATATCCTGGATTCAAGATACAGTAAATTTGGGGCTGGTTTTGTAGGGCTTTCCTCTTCTTTCAGGTGCATTTGCCCAAAGAGGAAGAAGAAGTTTGAAGGGGTAAAGAGGATGTGAAGAGTGAAGGTGGGTTTGTGGTGTTTAAGGGATAATTTTCATATGGATTGAAAATTGACACTAAAAAAAGCCCCAAACCAGCTCATCTAATAGATTAGTTTTGGTACTCAGATTCTTAGGTGAGCTCACTTGTAAGATAAGGTACCAAAACTAATTGGAACTCAGGTCATCTTTCTCCCACAGGTTTTTGGTGTCTCCTCTCACTTGTTATTTATAGTGTCATTCCAGTTGTGATTTGTCTTACATGCTTGTTTAAAAACAAGTTACATTGTCAAGCTCCCATTATACAAACATTTGTCTTGGTCATCCTGCCAGAGTTATTCACAGATGTATGTCTTGGCAAAGTCAGGGCCAAGAATGATGATAGGTGGAGGATCCACCTTCCTGAAACATCAGCTAGATCTTTTGGTTTTGGGCATTTTTAGTTTAGCTCTGTGCCATATGGGTTTTACTTAAGGAGATGGCTTGTCCCTGCAAAAGCGTCTTTAAAAAGGATAGAACAGTTTAAATATGTTCAAGAGAATTAATTAAAATGCCTTTCAATTGAGACGGAATGAGAGGGTTTGGGGTTTTTTTTTCAAAATAAAGCTCCAGCCTTGTGAAACACTTTGCATCAATTACAAAAGGAACTTCAGTACATTTTTCTAAAATGAGGAATGAGCCAACTGCATCTGCTAGGTGTGGGAGTGACATTTCAAAATCCCACTGACAGTCGCATTATCAAACTAAACATCTTCTCTCCCTTACTGGTGCTAACTGAAGAGCTCCCCGCTTTCTAGGGGCAAAATTGTCCCTTTGAAAAACGCCGGTGGAAGGCATGGGCATCTTTGGGCCTGAAATAGGACAGAGCCTGCAATTCTCTACCACGGTAAAATTTGCTTTCTACAGGAAAGTGAACTTCAGAGCTCCTTGTCCTTATCTACATCTCAGCCAGTGCCAAGAGGGGTTCCTGAATTTAGTTTGCCAGGTCTGTTTGGTAATGACACTTTTGTCTTCCCGGCGCCAAAAAGGCAGCCTCAGCACCCAGTACTGCCCTGACGCTGGTGGACCTGGTAGCCATAGTCAGTCCTTCTGCTCCTGTGGCTGTGAGCTGGGATGGGGCTGATGGGCTCAGCCTCCAGCTGACGTACCCGTCTCTGGTTTGTGCACCGCTGGTCATGGCCAGCTCTGGTCTCTTCAGGAGACTGTCAAAATGGCTGTCAAAAATGCCTCATTTAAATAGCATATTTACATAAGTCAACTCTCCTTACCCTATCAAAGAGGTCTCAAGGAATGGGAAAGTATGAAATATTTTCTGGGCAGTGAGGACTTCTACTGTTGGTTTATATTTACAAGTTTTTTTCAGGTGACAGAATAATAATAAGTTATACTGCAGTGATGTTCCTCAGTCTTAGGCATAGTTGCAATTATCTACTTATTTACATCACAGTTTTTATTGGTAGATTACTAGGTATATTGCAAAAGAAGACCTTTGATGTCATATCGGCTTTAATGGGAATGAATTGTGATTTTATTTTTTTTTGGAGAAGTGAAATGTCACAGCAAAGGTCACACTGTGGCACTACAGCAGAGCTGGGAGAGGACCTCTGCTGTATGCTGTCAAGTGAGCAGTGCTGGTTCCAGTTCTACTCTTTATTACTTTGCTTGCAAAAAAGATGACAATCATAAATTTGTGTACGTTAGAAGAGCTCTCTGGTCCCACCTCCCTCTCAAAAAGCATTTACAAGCATTTTTGTGTGTGTGCATGTGTATAAACAGTGATCTGGTGCAGGAACATCATGTGTATTGCCATGCTGTTTGATACTGTTGCACATATTCTAAGAGAATTTATTTGCCATATTGGTCTGGAACGGATGTGCTCAGTCCTGTAAAAACTCGGATCTCGCAGCCCTGTCATGCAGAAAGAGATAACATGAACTGGAAGAAGGTGTCTTTGGAGAAACCGATGCAAAGAGTGAGTTTGAAGTAAGGCGGGATGGACATAGAGAAAATAATATTAGCAATGTAGCAAACAGCGTAATAGGAGGCCAGAGCCATGAATGGGACCAGGAGACAAAAAAAAAGCAGTAGTGAAAGAGAAGCAGGAACATCAGAGAGGCTGATCTGAAGGCAAAGCTGGAAATACAAGCAGAGAGGAGGTTGCCCTCTTTGATCTATTTGATACCTGGATTCACAGAAACTTGAGGACAGAACAGTGGTGGGGATCATCTGCACCTGGTGATGGTCATCCGCACCTGCGGCTCTTTGTGGAGGAATCCTTGGGAATCCCCTTTGAGAGGGGACCCACCGGAGGCACCTGTGAAAGCAAGTTCATGTTGCTGTGAGCACGGATGAGCTTGTTCAGCCAGGAGGCATTTCCGCAAGGGCTGCTCTTGCTTGGGAGAATCGCTTGCACAACAGGAACCGAAGGTGAAGACCCCAATCCAGTCTGGTCTTCTGCGTGACAGCAATCATGCCATGTCAGGTACTTTCTTCCCTGAGGCCTGTGATGCTTCGGTTGAAGTCACGGTGTATCTCTTAAGATGTTCAGCTTCTTTCCTCATGGCCTCGTTCGATGACAGCCTGCTGTGCCCCTGGGTGAGCCCCCTCTGGCACCGTGTTACTTCTGGGCTGGAAACCTGTGCTGTGTTCAGCGTGCATGGCGTGCCTGTGATGACGCCAGAGCTGGCCGGAGGAGCTGCCGTTGCGATGTGGTAACGAGTCGGGAATGTGGCAGAAGGGTTTATAGCTGCCGCCGCTGTCTGGTTGCCCAAGGGCTGCCCCGCAGTGCTGCCTGGACACCCCTCGGTGTTGGGGTCATGCAGGCGTGCGGCTGCTGGAGGAATGGTGCCGTGAAGGGTGATGGCTGGTGGGGAGCCATGAGGAGGGCAGGCGGCGTGGGGTGAGCCGGGCCGTAGGCGAAGCAGGTGGCAAAGAGCTGGCACCTTGGGGGGGGGCAGCGGGGGGCACGAGGAAAGCAGACATAGCGGTGGCGTGTGGCCGGCAGCCAGGCGAGAGGAGAAGGGCTGTATCTGCAATCGCTGCTGTCTGGATTCAGGTATAAGCTGTGTTTCAAATAAAACCGCTTGGCATACACTCAAAAGGCTATTTATTTTTATTTTTATTTTTCCCCCCCTTCCTGAGACTTTTATATGTTCCTAAACTTTACAGCGTTTGAAAACCACGGTGCAGTTAATAGCCCCGGGTGAGCAGGGGGGGAGAGGGCAGGGGGATCAGTGCTGCTGGGAGGAGAAGACAAAGGCTGGGTTTGTGGGCTGGTGGGAACGCGCCAGATCAGAGAGGGAGAGGAAGAGGATGAGAAACGGATGTGGGAAGCGGTGGGTCAGGGGTTGAGGGGCTGCGAGAGGCACACCTCGGGGTCCGGCTGCAGGGATAGAGCAAAACAGCACGGGTAAAGGAGTTCACCATGCCGCAAGGGTGGAGGGAAGATGCAGCTCAGCAGAAGAGGCTGGGATTACTCCTGGGCACCTTGTAGCCTTTTTTTTAAAAAAAAAAAAGTATTTTTTTGGTAGGGCAATGTTGTTAGTGAAAGTCAGGCTTGGTTAACGGAAATGGCTCACTGTAGGGCATGATGCTATGTTCGGAGGACAAGATTGGATGTTCCCCCTGGGTGCTGAAGCCAAACCAGCAACCTGCCTTAGAGGCTGGCAGGGGAAAACACAGAAGAAACCGTTCTGAGCAGTGTTGGCGTTGAGGGAGCGTGGCTGGGGCCGACTGCAGCCTGCTCCCTGTGTTTCTTGGCTTACTTTTCAGAAAAAAAAAAAAAAAAAATTACTTTCTTGAGCATCTGGGTGATTCTTTCTCTTTTTTTTTTTTTTTTTTAGCGCTTCAGGACTGAGTTGAAGGCGAGGGTATTATCCCATTTCTTCCTTTGCTGGGCGCCATGTTCCCACTGCCCTGCTTGTGACAGTACCAGTGCGCTCAGGCCACGTGGCTGAAAAATGAACTGGTTTCATCAGATGTGTTTTTGGGCAGCTTGATTTGAGTGACACATGGGTGCAGTCATGCTGGTGTGGCATGGAGGAGCCAGTGGGAATGTGCAGCCCTGGGTCATGCTGTCCCATTCATGGTCTTGGTTTGAACTGATAATGAAAGTGTACTCTGAGTGACATCTCCTGTCCTTCAGTTTTAGTATTACTGTCAAAATTTAGTTGACGGGGTGATCAGCGCAGACAAAAGCACCTTGCAGATCCCATTTGTCTTAATCCTTCCTTTCCTCTTGGTGTATGTTCCAGTTTAGTGCTCCTCGAGTGGAGCTGCTGCAAGATGAGTCAAAAGCATCTGTAAGAGCCGCTATTACGTTAATACTTGTAAATAAAGGGCAAGTTTCTCGAGAGCGCTGCCTGCTACGTGGGCTGTCCCTGGGCTGCAGTATCAGACCTGCTGAGAGCTGCGTATTTAGAAAGCCGGGCTGATGTTCTCACGGAGATAGAGCTGTCTCGCTGGCAAATGCTGCATAGCCGGGGTTTAGACTTGCTAATAGTGACTAAACTATGAGTTGTCAAGAATGTGTTGGAGGCGCGATATGAGGAAAAAAAATGGGATGAGGTAAGAGACAGGTCTTGGGCAAGAGTACAGAAGGGGGTACTGCAGGGAAAGAGAGAGGATATCCCTGGCAGGTGAACGGCAAAACAGCGTTAAAACAGGGTTTCAGTATTAGATGTAGGAGATGATGATCCAAGAAGTGTGTGTGTATATATATATATATATCATGGAAGATAGGCTTGTAGGAACAGTGCACTTGGAATAAATGAAACAGAAGTGTTTTAGTTCTAAATCTTTTTTTTTTTTTATGCAAGAGGTGGGTGTGTTGCTGAGACATGGAGGCAGCTCGATGGTGGCTCAGTTTGCTGACAAAAGCAGTGAGTTGGCATGCAGTGTGTTGGGCACGGGAAGGGCCATGGGCTGCTGGCAGTGCCCCCGAGGGGAGAGCGTAAGTGCAGGTTTGGGGGGGTTCAGAGCCAGAAGAGAGGAGGACAGGGTGACTTCCCCCTGCCAGCAGTGTGGTATACTGCTGTGGTTTTACCCTACTACCCCCCCCAGCCCCGCCAAGTTTTAGGGCAAGTCACTGAAATATAGAGGGTGTTTTTTTTTTCATCTGTGCACTCGTCAATGTTTCTTGTTTTCCGCTCACTTTGTTCTTTTGCCATCTCTGCTCTTGGGAGCTCCCCTTCTGACTGCTCTGCTCTAGACAGGCTCTTTGCCCTTTAGCTTGCTAGACTCGTACTGCCGTCACTTTGGAAGCGACCCCGATCCTTACGAGTGTGGCACGGGTTCCCTCTGCCCTGCGCTGCTCAGGAGGGGACGGAACAAACCCCTTGATTGCGCAAGTTGTCTTTTCGATAGCATCGCTTAGAGACGGGACGCTTAGGGAGATAGCATAACCGGCTTCTTCCACTGTGCTTCAGGGGGGGGGGCTATTAAAAGCTGAGCTAGGAAGCTTGACAGGGTAGTGCAGGCTACGTGACGGTTGCTTTTTTTTTCCAGATTTGCAGCAAGATGGGAGAAGCATTTGGACGTGACCTGTCTATAGCCTGAGATAATTTCTGCACCGGCAAACACGGAAAGAGATAAAGCAATGGAGAGCTAAGAGCTAAATCTCTTCTGTACAAATGCTGGGAGCATATGTAATAGGATTGTTGAATTGGAGTTACATGTTTTCAAGGATAAGTACTGTATGATGATACCGTACTGTCGCAGCCATTCTTTAATCAGAAAAAAGGACTGGGGATTTACGGTAGCTGTTGGGGATGCTTGGGTTTTACACCAGCCCTCTAGAATACCGAAAGAGAAGAAAAGGCCTTTGCAGATAAGATGAAATGGATCCCTGAGAAGGCTGGAGCTCCGACTGATGGGAGTCCTGGGGGGAGCAAACAGAAGCACTCTGACCTCAATGTAGTAAGATATCAAAGATTTTTCTTACACAAAATACACAGGTAAGGAAAGTGCTTGTAGATCTTCTAGGCAAACTTTGGTTAATTCACATGATAAAATTTTTTTTAAAATATTTTCATTTGTTTTTCTGTGGACCTTTCAAAAGACACATTAAAAACTGCACATCCCAACCTCTCTGTTAAATGCATGTGGCTGAAGATAGAGTTTTAAGCAAGCTAAACTCAGAAGATGTCAGAGCTGAGGTTGTCTGCCTAATCTTTACTTGTCCTCTTTCACACGTGTGTGTTTCGATGCAGTGTTTAATTACAGGGCACCTCCTGCCTTGCCCGCAGCACACTTGCTTCCCGGCGGGGATGGCGGCGGCGGGCACAGTGAGGGCTGCCTCTGGCCCACGTTTTGTTGCGAGAGGGACTCGAGGGTGGGAAGGAGGGTCAGGTGCTTTGGTGCTGTTTGGGAAACCTGGGGTCTGCTTCTCCTGGGGACTTGCTGGCCTGGGTGAATAAAAGTCTGGTCCAGGTTTGGTCTGGCTCGTGGTCCATGTGAATGTCACTTGTGCCCTTCAGCCCCTAGCCAGGCGAGGGAGGGAAATGCCTCATGTCAGTGGGAGCTGCTTTTGGGGCAGCCTTCTGTGGTACGGTAGAGGATGGCTTTTGTGGGGCGTGAGAAGGATTTTGGCACCCGTGCTCCGTGAGAGCCGCCGGTGTTTGGTGTGAGCGTGCCCAAGGAGCTGGTCTGCACGGAGCACGTGGCGACCGAAGCGCTCCAAAGCTGCTGCCGATCGGAGTGCTGGACCAAGGCCAGTGCAGTCTCTTCCCGGCGCTTTCCGCACCCCTCCGGAGGCGGTAGGAAACGGGGGAAGAGCCCAGCCCGGCCCTGGGTATCGACGCAGATTTTAATCGTAGCGGAGGAACAGTTCTGCCTGTCATTAGGATTCACGCCAGCGTGTTTTAAGGCTTCCAAACTGATATCCTTCGTGCACGTGTAGTAATGCAGATACAATTTCCCAGAAAGGTTGCTGATCTACTGCTGGTCCTGCCTGAAGTCCTTATAGACGCAGTCCCTCTCCTGCCAAGTCCTCCTTTCTCCACGAGGTGTGTGTGGGCACCCTATTTTTAGCTGAGTTTCGGCCTGTTTACAGGGAAAGCATTTCTTTCTTGAAAACCCTGTGCTGAGTTCTTTCTTGAAAACTCTGAGCCTGTGCTGGAGAGAAAGCGACAACCGACACAAGGTAAATGAGACTTTCTGGTAAATGGCTGAATGACTTTGTCCTGGCCCAGCGGGAGTCTCTTTTAGCCGATGTGAAGGTAGATTGGGACCTGGGTTGAGTATTTGAAGCTGCTGCCTAATGCCTGATGAGGGTCCTGCTCCAGCCTCTGCTCCATCCTCACCGCCTGTCACCCACGGTGGCAAGTAGGCTGCCGCGAAAAGCCTGCCTGCTTCATTTCTAGTTTGGCTAAGGGGATTGCTGCCGTTTCTTGCTTTTTGTTGTTGCGTTTGCTAATCCTGCAGGCAGGCTGATCATTCTGATGTGTTCTTGGCTTTTATTTTTGTTTACTTTTTGATGAAAATCCTCCTTTTTATTTTTTTGTTGTTGTTGTTGTTTTGGTTTTTCCCTTCCCATCCCTGCTAGTGCTGGTGTGAATAAATGGGAAGATGCTGTATTTTACCTGCGGCATACTGTAGCCTTACTTTACCTGCCATATAGTGAGGGGAGATGCTTTTGTTTCTGTGAGTGGGTTGCTTGGAGAGGGAAGGTGTAGCTGTACATCTGAGATGTGGATCCAGGCCCCAAATCTGCTGCTGGGGCGAACTGGTGTCCCTCCAGGGTGGCTGGTGGAGCTTGTGCGGAGTTTGGTGGATCCTTGCTGAGCAATCCCAGCTTGGAAGTTTTCATCCGAGAGCTGCTGCACGGGGTGATGCTGTGGGATTTGGGCCGTTTGCTCTTGGGAGCTCCCTCCTCTCTTTTTCAGCTGCGTCGCTCTTTGACCGTAGCTGATATATTGTCAACTAGCAAAAGACCGTTCACATTGAATTATGGACGCATAAAACAGCGGCGGGCTTTTAATTGGGCAGCTATTCAGAAAGCAGGTGCTTTCTCTCGGGGTTTAAGTTACCAAATTCATCAGGACATTTCAACTTCTTGCATTTTAAATTCCCTGATCCTAAAGAACGAAGTAATTTTCTCAGCTTTGGAGGCTGACATCTGCTTACAGGGATTAAGCATGTTCCTGTAGCAGCGGGCACAGATTTTCTTTGTGGAAGGGGATATATTGAACAGAGTATTAAGCCCCGGTACAAGTTCCTGTACTGGGATGGAAATTGCTTTGCAGGTTTGGAGGGATGCACGTTGGAGCTTGCTTATTTATTTGGCAGATGTCTGATGACGTTACATCATCTACAGCACTTAAAGCCTGCAAGGATTTTGAAAGGGCTCAGTGCTTTCTGGTGGGTCAAGTGGCAGCGGGAAGCTCTGCTCTTCCCCTTTTCTTGTTGTAGGAAAACAACTGTTTTAAATAATGAGCCATCAGCAAGCTCTCCCTCCACAAACCCGCGTTTTTGAGGTGGTGTGAAGAGGGTCGGTCAGGAGGAAGGGCCATAGAAAATCTCAGCTGGATGGTGCTCAGGGAGTCATCTATCAACTCAAGTTTCCAATCTCTGAACAGCGTGTGGTGATGATATTTGCTGGCGATAAGTGACCTTTTTACTACTTTGGTTGGACAGGCGTTCTAGAGATTTATTTTTAAATGCATTCTGTTTTACTACCTTAAACCTATGCCAGTGCTTCCCATTTATTGTTTTGTGAGAGCCAGAGTAAACCAAATTTGGCCCCCAAGCGTAATTTTGCTGACAGCACGCAATCTGGAGCCAAGCTTTTTATAAAACCCAAGATCAATAGAAACAGTACAATTAGCTAAACCCAAGTCCAGTGGAAAGAGTTGCTTTTAAACAAGTAAATGTTCCCTGCAGGACTGGCAGCCCCAGATACTGCAGCCCTGAGTGCCTGGAGCTGACCGACTGCAAACCAAAGGGAAACTGACTTAATTGGGTTTTGAGGCTCTGGCAAAATAGAAGCAGCAACAAATAGTGAGAAGCCATTTGGATTTGAATTATTTCCCCCCCCTGCATAAATGGGTCGAGGTGATGTTAGTAATAAAAATCTGGCCAGCTCTTTGGCTGCCATAGTTTGGCAGAGGTCTGTTGCAGGTAATGAGGGTCATGCAGATTAACACCAGCTGTGTGCATCTGGCTTGATGTTTGAAGTTGACCTGTTAATCTTTCTCTTCCATTCCAGAAGCTACGCAGGACAACAAATGTTTCCCTACCTTCCTACGTACTTCTGTAACGCCCTCATGTGAGTAATGACCAGAGTGGTTTTGGAAAAGACTTTTACTGTTGTATCTGCAGCTCCTGCCCACCCTCCTTCTGCTCTGCTTACTTGTCCCTTCATTTCTCTGTCCTAGGGCAATACTCCATAGCCTTCAGAGGAGAACGAGTGGTCTCTTAGAAATAAAAATGTTAAGCCTTTTTTGAAATATACAATGTAATACATAGTGAAATGTTTACAGGAAAAATCATGTCAGCAGCTGCATGTTTTATCAAAGAAAGTACATTCAGAAATGTTTATAGAAACATGACAGCACTAAATCTGGATAGTTGGTCACTAATCTTTGCAAAGATACAAAACTGATTAAATAAAAAAAATTTCCCCTGAGGCACCCTGTAACTTGCAATGTATATATGACCCGAGCTTTTAAAGGCTCCTCTCCTGCCCTTATTCTTCTCCACACTTCCTCCATGTGGTCACTCCAAATTGCTGCCAGCTGGCCTATTTGTCATGTGTGTTTGTTTGTGCTGCTTCTAATTTTTGACCTTTCAAAGAGACAGACAAAATCTGTGGCTTATGCAAATCTTTGAATTTGCAGCCAGCCTAATAGTGGGAAGGAAAAATACAGGGAGTTTTAAACCGCAGAAGGGAACAGATTCTGTTCTTTAGTGCCTCACTACTGACCATAGATCTTAGCGTGCCTATAAATGAGTTGAAGCCTTGCCTGTTGTGTCTGAGGTTTACTTAACCTCTGTGTTGCCTTCTAACCTTATTTCAGATGTCAGGATAGGTTCCTTCGGGTGTATTTTTACCTTAACAAATATGATCCATTTTGTTTGTTGCAGGGTAAGTTTGTCTTGTTTCTTTTTTTTTCCAACTGAGTGGTTTTGTAGTGTGGTACCTTCACAGAGACAAAAACAGAACAAAAAAATTGATTTTTAAAAAATGTCAGCATTGTAGAGCAAGAAGAATGAGACTAGAAGACTGATATTTGACCAAACTGAATGTGCCAGTATGCGACTATGTGGCAGAACAGTCAGTTAACAGAAAATGATAGTGAAATTGGGTGATATTTCCAGTTTCCCTAGAGTGAAAGTATATGCAGTTTACAGTGGATAATGAAGTGTTATGTTTTTTATGTCTAATACATTAATTCTGCCAGTGCAGTAATCCCGAGGTCCCAATCCACCGCAAGGCTGGCATTTATGTTATAGAGATGCACAGACGTTTATTGAGGATATAGACTGACAGTGCATCTTAAACAAAACAAAAAAAAAAGCCAAAAAAACCCAAACCAAAACGTGAAAGGTCTCCTCTTCATTCTTTCTTCCCTTCTCTCCCGTTCCATCGTATAAAATATTGACTAATGTCAAAGGGGCTGTTGCATCATTCACAACAAACCTTAAAGTTAATTACTTTTTTGGGGGGGAGGGGGGGAGGAGAAGGATATAATGTGTGGCGTTTTCATACTTGCGTATGGCTTGGGTTTTGTAAGAGCAAGTCTTTGGCACTTCCAGCTTGGAGCATCCTGCCCTGTCACACAGCTGCATCACCGGGGTGGTCATGAATCAGACAAAGGTACTGATCCAGTCTGTAAACCGCGTATAGTTTGCCTGGTTAGCTGTAAGCTGGCTCTGTTTCGCTGCTGAGTGGTGGAGGCATGGCTCTGAGCTTGAGCTATCCTTTTCATCGGGGCCATGTGTTCCTGCTCCCCTCCTTGTGCAGTGGCACAGGTGCTTTCCTCATTGCACAGTAAGCAATTTAAGGGAGCCAAAATGGCCAGAAAATAAAAATGTGGTGTTTTGCCCAGCTGTGTTTTGTGAGCTGGGGGGCTAGAAGAGGGCTGGTGGCTGTCTGGAGGTGGGAACACGTGGGCAGGACATGGCAGCCCTGATGTGGAGTTAAGTGAGGCAAGGAGGGACGGGGGGCAGGTGGCTACCTGAGGGTGCTGTTGGCCAACAATGCGCATCCCTTCCATCTTGGTGGGGAAGGGATGGCTCCGATGACATGGGAAATTACAGCCAAAACCATAGCGGCACCCGAATACATCGATCTTTACTGAAAGCCCAGCCTGGAGACACTGCATTTAATAAAGCTGCATTGGAGATCTTGCTGTCTTTTACTTACAGCAAGCTCTGCTCTAGCTGACTTAATCAGTGGAGGTGTGCTGTGGCTAGTGCACATCCTTATTGCAATTAATGAAGTTTGGGTGTGACGAATTGAAAGGTGCTAGGGTGGATACAGCCACCTACATTTCCTTTGGCATGTTTCTTTATTATCTCACAGGACCTCTGGTTGCCCAGCTGCACCAGAGTGCTACTTAGCAGTGGTCTCCCCAGTTTTCAGTGCCTGTCGAAGTAAAGATATGTCACCATTCACTCCTACATAGCAAAACCTATAAGCACGATGATCAGCTTTAAGCAGGTACTGGAGCTCTGATTAAAATCAAGGGTATTTTTAATGCATCTGAGTCAACATCTGAAGTCAATATCTGAAGTCAATTCTGTGGTGAAGTCCTTTGCTAAGGAGTGATGGGCGGTTTCCAGGGTTGCCTGAAAGGCTTTGCTGCACCTTGCTTAACAAGAGCAAACAGAACTGGAGGTCACTGGCACCCCATGGAGCACAACTTCATCAGGATTTCTTCTTGTGCAGAGCCACTTTTTCCTTAGTTCATCAATGATGTGCCTCAGACTTTGACATAGAGGGGGGAAAACTTCTCTTGCAGCCTGGTGCTTCCTACTGCCATCTGCAATCTCTCCTTGCCAGTGCATTGTGACAATTTATCCCAGTGCTGCGAAGCCAGCCACTTCCCAGTGCTTCTGGACTCTGCTGAAGGCTGACTGAAGAGAGAGAAACAGTTTACCTCTTCACAATGTACTGTGGACCAGTCCTTCCTGATTCTCCTGGTATTGCCTGGAGGTCTCGGGCATTGCGCTGCCGTGGAGAGGGCTTCTGCTTGTAAGGGGCTGCTACTTGTTCTGCGGCACTCCCATCCTCTGCTCACAGCACCGTGCTTCTGACACGGGTGTCTGTCTGACCGCTGTATTGCATCCTGCTTCTGAACTGTGCGTCTGTATGCTGCCTGCAATGACCAATTTCTCAAGTGGTGGTGTTACTGCATAAACATGCAACCACTCGGAGGTCTGCCCCTCCTTTTCCTTGTTATAGGGCACACACAGCCGGGGCTCCCTGCTTTTTTGTCGCTGCCCTTCTGCATCATCTGGCTGTGTTATTTTTGAGGAGATCTGAGGAGAAAGGAGGTGCCTTGGAACCTGTTTAGAGCTCTCATGGCCTCAGCAATCCATGTCATTAGGATCCTTCACTCCAAAGCCCAGTGATAGATGGACATCCTTGATTTCACCCTTCCTTGCCAGCTATGGGGTTGTGCTTTATTGCTGTGGATTTTAGAACTTTTTCACTTGTGTCCTGCAAGATGATAATCCAGGAGATACCTGCTTTAAAGGTGAGCCAGAGATCTGTGCTGAGAGTGGGGTGGAGAGGGAAGAAGAGCAGGCATCTCCCCGGAGAGGCTCTGGATCACTCATGCTGCAGGATCACCTAATGGAAAGAGCACAGGAGACCCAAGGTCTTCTGTGCTTTTTATTCTGCTTTCACAGAAGTCTCTCCAGGACTTTCATCCATGGCTTGTGTAGGAGGCTCCCTTTTCCTGTGGCCAGCTGTGTCACTGAAATGGGCTAGAAGATTGATGCTCACAGCCTCTGTGCTGGCCTGACTTCAGCTGGACTGATCTTGGCTGGCCTCCAGATAGCTCAGCTGGTTTTTGCAGAACCCCAAAATGTGGAACGTGGTCATTTAAGTTTGAAGAGTTCCCTTATCTGCTGAGTGTGGCTACAGTGGGGAAAGTGGGCCAAGCGATAAAAGTAATTTCTTCAAGTTACTGAGTGCGGCATTCTTGACATACTTAAGCATACAATCTCTGATTACTGCTTTTGTGCAATTAATGCAACTGATGAAGCTGAGCTATTTTATTGCTCTGCAATGTATTTCTGTGTTCTCCCTGCTGTTGCCCTATTTGTTGCCACTTTAATACTTACCCACCACTATTCATACCATGCAGCTGTCCTGCTGTGTAGTAACCGTGGGGTTCAGGGGGTTTTTTGGTTTTTTTTTTTTTTGGTGGTGGTGGGGAGTAAAATAGGGGAGAAATAGCTTTGGTCACACAGACTTATACAGAGAAGGATTTGCCCTGATATGCTGGTATCTCCCAGAGCTTCCTGCAGTTGGAACAGTGACAGCAAGCAGCACTGGAGTCCGCCTCCTAAATGTTGTGTTTAATCACAAATCAGGCTTTAACGTTCAAGTAACAGACAAATACTGAAAAGCCTCATAAGAAATAAAAGGAACAGGCAGGACTTTAAAAGGGGGAAAAGTACAAATGCAGAAAATTAATCAGCAGTTCTAGAGCAATTATGATTTTCAGAGTATGAGGCTTTTGCCAGTAGAAGAGACCGGGTCTCTACCCTTTAGCTTGTTTAAGCAGTTTATCTGAATATGAACTCTTAGTCTTAGGGATCACTCAGAGAAATTATGCATCTCTGAGTGTTCAAAAACACATTTTGCAAGTAATAAAGGCAAAGTCAAGTGGCAGTGAGTGTGTAACACCATGAATGTATAGCGATGTATGTATTGTCTGTCAGTGTTGCCACCGGTTTGCAAATACTCAGGATTGGGCTCGCAGGAGCAGGGCCATTGTTTGAGTATCACAAACCATATATTCTTTGCCTGCTTTGTCCATAACGAGCTGTGGCCTTCTTCCAAATAGTAGTTTGGAACAAGATTTGGAACAAGATTCTTTATTTTCTTTTATGTTTACTGGTATCAAAAGAAAGCCAAAGACTTCAGACTGCAATTCAGAGAAGACACTTCCAGTTGCTTCATGCTTTCCTCCTGCTCTTGTTCTGCACCTCCTTTCCTTGCCTGCTATCCATGAAAAAGATCCAACTTTTAAACAGTGTTTCCTGGTCATACTTCTCAGTTTCTTGTTTTCTTAATAAAGGGAGTCTGAACAATTTCCTGTAATTTTGATGCTTTTCGAAGCAAAATGCACTAGTGGCATTTCTCAGTACTATCCTATCTTAGCATGCCTCTGCCATGCTTTGCTCTTGGCCACCAAGCTATGTAAAGAAATCCCTCAAATTTCTTCTGTTGTGGGTCGGTAGTGAGGGTGTAGATAGAGGTGTGCTTTGCAGACTGCTGGGGGCTCACAGGAGGCTGCCATCCTGCTGCCGCTGGGTAGTACTATAAACCTCTGCTGGCTTTCAGGTTTGCTGGTGAAGCCGTTTTTGTGAGTGCTCACGCCTTTTTGGCACTCACTGTCATCCAGCCGCTGGACTGAAACGTGTTGGGGGTGCTGTGGCTGGCCCTAGAGTTAAGTTGGTAAGCATGTTTGGCAGCTAGTGTGGAAGGAGGTGGATCCAGCTGCCATGGTCATAGGCATGGTTTGACTGGATCAAACCCTTCCACAAGCTGTGAGGAAGCTTCAAGGCAGTGCATCTGGGTGGACCAACAGTGATGAGAGGCTCATCTCCTGTGTGGACTTGCCCCCTCTGCCAGGCATGGTCCTGGGCATTTGATTGATGGTTGTTTGGCAGGATACTCCTGAGCCTGTGGTCAGTGAGTCTCTTGGGTGGGAAGGAACACGGGGGGGTCTCTGCTTCAACCCCCTGCCCAAAGCAGGGCTGGCTCTGGGACCAGACAAGGCTGCTCAGGGGTCTTTTCCAGGTGGGTCTTGAAAACTTCCAAGGACAGAGCCTGCACGATGTCTCTGGGAAACACGATCCCACTTCACTTTACACCTTGAGCATCTTCATGGTGAAGATCACTGCATATCCAGACAAAACTGCCGGTGATTCACTTCATGACCACTGTAACACGGTGTACCCAGACTTGGCATGGGCACCACCAATATGGGTGCCTGGCAGAGACTGTAGATGGACACAAACTATGCCTTGAAATTAAAGGTTTGTTCATTATGAGGAGCACAGCACTGGCAGACAAGTAGGTGGTAATACAGTTACATGAGATGTGTCCTGGCAGTGAATGAGGGGAGTATAAATAGGAAAAGCAGAAAAATATCATGCACTTCCTGATCAAATTGTGTTTGTCTTTCAATGGAATAACTTGATTTGCATTTTTAAAAGGGAGAAAGACCTCTGAAGTAACAAGTTAATGGAAAAGGAGAAAAAGGGAAACTAAGACATAAATGAGAGAGACATAGCTCCTTAAATCTCTGTGAGGCTTCTGGGGAATGGCACGTCCAATTGTGCCAGCCCCGTCTGCTGGCTGTAGCGTTTGTAACCTCGAGTCATCCTGTGAAAGTCAGTGGTGGCAGCCCTCTGGGCAGAACCTGAAGTCCAAGATCTCTGCTCATGTCAGAGGGCTTTGGGTCGGGCTGCGAGTGAGGGGTGTCAGGTTGGGCCCCCCCAGGAGAGGAGTATTAACTGAATGGTGTGCTTCCCGTGTCATGCCTGGGTCTGGGGAGGTTGAAACCAGGTCAGGGCTTCTTTTCACTGAGGTGACGTTGAGGGGAATTTGTTTACCATCTGGCTGTAAAGACTTGGAAAAAAAGAGAAGAAATAAATTGGAGCTTGTTCTCTAAAAATGAGAACACGTGCAGGCAACCAGCGTCTTTTATTTTTATGCAGCACTCTAAAATAGATGCACGTCTGCCTACTTTCTTAACATGTATCCGGGGGAAAGTAATAGCAGCAGTTTGTTTCTGTACTGTTTCTTTCTGTGAGGGTTTCAGAATGCTTCACAGGGAGGACCAGTTGATGGGAAACGGTGCCATTAGCCTGGATCTGCCCAGTGGTCTGGTCTGCGGTGTGGTTGGTGGTGGGCAGGCAGCATGAGGGCTTGCGGCAGGAGCTTTCTGGGCCAGTCTCGTTCCCAAAGGCTGCTTTGGGATCTGTGGGCAGCTGTGCAAGGGCATCCTCGATTTCACTGCATGCTTTCGTGGAGAGTTTGGAAAAACAGAGTGTGTGCATTTGCCTTCGCGACTCTTCATTCTCCTGCCTGTCCTGTCAGGGAAGGGAGCAATCCAGTCGACCTGGCCCGTTCCCACCACTTAACGGTGAGCTATTGAGAAAGTGATATTGCTTTGGATGTGTCAATCACCCCTGCACCTTGAGGGTGGAGGTAGCAGTGACATGAGGGGGTGTGTGTGGATGACATTGATGCTGCCATAGTCTTCTCCTTCAGTATAAAGCTCAGCACGGGTGGGAGGGAGCAAGGATACTTGTGGCAGCCTGCTTGCTCTGATGAAAGGTGAGAGTTGGATGCACAGGGAAGTGCTACCTGGGCAGAAGAACTACTGGAAGGGTGCTTTCTGTTGTGCCAGTGGAGTTAGCCAGACATTTATAACCCATGCTTGAAGCTGCACGCTCAGTTTGTGAAGTCTGGAAAGGGGCAGTCGCTCAGAATTGTTTCCTTTGGATCTGCTGGGGGTGGAGGGACTTTCCCCCCATCCACTTCCTGCCTCCAATACATGAGGAGCCCACAGGGACTCACCTGTACATGCTTGCAGTCAGCCTTTCTCCACCCAAGAGGCAGGTGAGTGCTGGAGGGAGCGGGCAGCGCTGTCCCTGCCAGCGGTGTCCCTCCGGCTTGGGGGAAGGATGACAGAGCCATGGGCTGCAGTCTCTGTGGGCAGGGTGGGAGGGATGGTGGGGGTCCGTCTGTGGCTGGTGCAGCCTCCGCTGCCTAACATCCCTCAGCTCTGTGGCTGTGAAGAGGTTTCTCCATGAGCTGTGAGAAGATGCCCCCTCTGGGAAGAGTCGGGGGAGACCAAGCCATTGAACAAATTCCGGGCTTTGGTGTGTTGTCTGTCACGCTCCTGAGAGCAAGGGAAGAGGCTGAATTTTGGTCTCGTGCTGGTGTAAGCTGGAATTTATCCCTAGAGTGAAAGGAGTCATGCCCGTGCCAAGTAATGTGTGGTCAGCTGCGCAGTCAGACCTGAGTTCAGGCCCCCTCTTCCCCTTTGACGTCCCATCCCTGTGCTCAGGCAGCCACACGCTTGGCCAGGGCAGGGGACTCATCTGACCAAACTCTGGCCTGCCAGGAGCACCGGTGCATGTGCCGGGAGGAGAGCATTGTGGCCGTAGGGTGAGGTCTCTCCTTAAGGCAGCGGCATGGACTTCAGTAGGTTTAAGCCAACTGTGCCACCGTAGGTTTTTTTGGTACCGTTGGGCTTTATGCTGTATCTTCTGTCCTCTCACCATTGGCATAAAAATGTAGACAACAGGTCAGGTGCTTTGGCTAACTTAACACAAGCATGTTTTGAGTTGGGATTTCACCCTGGGTGAGCAGGCTGTGCTTGGATCAGGTGTTGGTGACAGGGGACCAGGGCATCAGTTGTAATCTTGCTTCTGTTCAAGGACTGTGGCTGTGAGCAAACCGCTCGCTCTACGCTTGGCGGTGTAGAAGATGGGGATAACAGTTGCCTCACAGGGGTATTGTGAAAGTTAATTTGCTAATTATTTATAAAGCACATTGGAGTGCTGCTTCAGTTCTACACAGTGTTATGATAACATCTAATTAGTAATTCCTTGTGATGCTTCATTTTCTTTCTGCTATAAATATTGGCCTAATACAGGGACAACTCTGCCTGGGCTAGTCATCTCGCTGAATAAGCAAGCTGGATTTGGTTTGTAAATGGTCTCTCTTTCCCCCTACCTCCTCCTATGCCATATTACCCATAAAAACGATGTCCCCTTTGGTGACCTGCTGCCCAGCTGGTGTCTGTCAGCAGGTCGCCGCCTGGGGAGAAGTCACCCCTTGAATGGAAATGTCAGCCCTCTGGCAACCTGCTTGCTTTTCCATCCTTCTCCAGCCTCACAGCTCTGGGCCCTTTGTTGCTGGGCTGGAGCAGGCAAGGGATGGCAGGAGGGAAAGGAGGAGCTGCCGTGGGAAGATCTTTGCCCTCCCTTTCAGTGGGATCTGGACCAAGAGCTGGGATAACAGAATACAGGATTTTCTATCTTCTCTAAGTTTTTTTGGTGTGGTTTTTTTTTTCCTTCTTTTGCCTGTGTTTGCATCTCATATTGTGCTGCTGTATTTCATGTTGTGTGCAGCATCTTGTCTTCATTTTGGCCAGGGGTGTTATGAGACTTCACATGGCAGTGTGTTATTTTTCCTTCTTAAAATAAATAATGCTCAGAGACCTTTGTATGTCACACATTGCTGGTTTTACCTGGCTTTGAGTGGCTTTGGGCTTTTTTGAAGGTGTGAATATCCTGTATGTTTAATACTTCAATGCGTTGAATCCAAAAGCTTGTGATACCTATTTTTAGTGTTGAAAAATTTTGACAACTAATATAAACCTACGATATCCATCATTTGACAGCACCATCACCAGCATACAGCTTGTCACTCTCATTTTGAGCTGATTTTTTCCAACAAAATTAAAACTATTGGCAGGGATGCGGTGGAAGCGTGTCAGAACGCAGCCTGAAAATGACAGCAGCTACCGCCTAGTTTCTTTCAAAGAAACGAGAGGAGGTGTTTGGATTAGAGGTCTTGAATAAAATGTTCCTCCTTGAGCCTTCTCGTAGAAAAAGGAGAGTCCCTATTTTGTTAAACTCTGGCTTATCATTGTGCCAGGTGGCAGTTGCGGTAAGGACCGAACGGGCTCGTAGGCGCTGCTGCGAGGCTTGTGCAATGTGGGGTGTCGCAGCGGTACCCACTGCCCTGGTCGGGGGACCTGGGTTGGAGCCACCGCACACAGCCAGATGACCCTATAAAACCATCCCAGTGCTCAGGAGGCGCAGAAGCTCGTAGCGACTTTGGGTATGTGTGTGCGCGCGTGCTTGTGTGCCTGACCAGGAGAGCTTTGCCATTTCGGGTGTTTTCTTGAGGCTGGATGACTAGAAGCGGGCCTCTTCTATAGATGCTAATCCTGTATACACAGAGGTGTGTGTTTTACTTGCACGCACCTGGATGGTCGCAGTAAAGAGAAGGAGCCCTACCTTTGCCTGTGAAGTTATGCGCGCTGAGTGTCCGCAACTAATGCGCCCTGAGTGTGTGCCGCAGAGTCGGTGTGAGAACTGCCAGCCACAAGCAGCGTGGTGAAATGCAAGACTTAAAATTTAACTTGTACTTGCTCCAGAGGTGGTTCATGACTCTTGTCGTCCGTCTTGGTTTCGCAGGCAAGGGGTGCTGGCTCATGGCCAGCATCCACTCCCTGTCGCTCATTAGAAACCTTTTTTCAACTACCCTTGCAGTGTAACAATGGGGATCAGTTTTCCCATGAGTTGATATATCTACTGACCTCTCCAAAGAGAAAAAAAAAAAAAGCCTGTAGTTCATTAGCTTACTTTTGTAGAGGCTGAAAGGGAACTATTTGGTGCTGAACAATACCTGCCTTTCATAGCTCCCTTCCTAATCCCAAATAGAAACATGAGGCTGAGAAAAATCTTTCTGATAACAGGGAGTATGGATACATTGTCTAGTATAATTTTTCATGCTGTTCACATTCTTTAATTGTCAGGGGTTGGTTTGCAGGTTTCTATTGGACAAAGTGAAGGCAGGCAGTGTTAAACATCAATTTGAGGGGGTAGAAGTGATTCTGATGGTGGTGAGATGGTTTTCCACCTGTGCCCTCTTGTGAGCTCCTACATTGCAGAGATCCAGTTTGAAAGCTGAGGCTTAAAAAAAAACATAAACGCAGCCGAATTATACTTTCTTCCTCAATTTATCATTGACTATAAGACGGCTGGAGTCAAACTGTGTCCCCACCTACACAGAGACAACCCTTTGCTTTAGCAGTATTCTCGGTCACAGTCCCTCCTGCCAGATGCGTGAGGCTGCACAGGCAGAAGCGTGGGTGTTGCTCCCAGGAGAGGGGGGGGGGGTCGCCAGGGTGAAAGCCAGTGCACGGCTCGGCCACATCATTCACAGTGATGTGCAAGAGGCGGCTTGAACTTTGAAGCCCAGGTTGCGTTTATAGGGCTGTAGTTTACAGCGTTATGTGAAAAAAGGAACATAACGTCACGGTAACGCCTGCTGGGGTGCCTGCCTGCGCCGCCACATTGGTCTGTGGTCATGGGATGTTTGCAGTAGCACCGAAACTGGCGTTGGACATCAGCACCTCGGTGGGGTCATTCCTGGCAGATGGTAACTGCCTGCTGGGCCCTGGGGCATGTCCTGAAACATGCTTGACCGAAGCAGGCGATAATCATGGTGGCTGGGACCATTAGGAACTCCACCATGGCTATAAGGACTTGAAGAAAGACCTGAGTGGCTCCAGTTGTCTGGAGGATGGAGACAGGACGCTTCTCCAAGGCCATCTGTTTGCGCAGGTGGAAAATAAGACAGATATAATCATGAATTTTTGAAGCACCTTGGCTTTGTAAAGTAAGCCGTAGTTAAGGAGATACGGTCTGTGTAGCCCTGTGCAAACGCGGCCGATGCTCTTCATATCTTACGTTGCTGCTGTGCGCAGGGTGAGTCACTGTACTGAAGCGACTCCCAACCATTTTTCTGCCCAAAGTGATAATCCATTGTTAAAATGATATTAACTCATATGTGCTAATTAGCAGGTGTGCCAGGGTGTGAGAAGCCCAGGATGTTAATTAGGGTTGATAAATACACCTTTACGCAGGATGCAGACCTGGCTTGTGTCTGATGGGAGTCCCTCTCCCCTCCTTTCACCACTGAGGAGGTGCTGTCCTGCAGTGGACCGTGCCACGCTAGGGGGGACCTTTCCCCTCTGGGCTCTGTAGCTGGGGTCTCCACGTCTCAGCTGGATATTTGGGAGAGCCTGTGGGCTCCCTGTAGGGTTGCTGAGATTTGTGCTGCTGCTGGTGGAAGAAAAAAGGGCTTTTCCCAGTGGTATCAGCTTTAATCGGCTGAGGAGGGGAGGGTGAACGTGTGCCCTCTGCCAGCTGCAGGGGTTAGCTGATGGCCAGTTCTTCAAGCTCCTGGAGGTGATGTCCAGCTCGGCGGCTGGCCTGCTTGTCTCCAGCCCGTTTTGGGTGGAATATGCTAAGTTGTCTAAAAACAGGTTTCGGGAGGTCTTCGCTAATCGCTTAGCGCAGGAGAGCATTAAGATTTATACAAGCTGGCTCGCGCACCTTCAGAGGAAGCCCACATCAAAAGGCGTTGTATCCAAATGCGTCAGCCGAGCCGGGGTGACGGGGCCGGGGCCTGGAAATGCCTGTTCTGCCGCAGCGGGCAGGCGTGAGCTGACAAGCCACGGCGCTGCCCGGGAGGGCTCTCGGCGAGGCTGTTGTCAGCCGGCCGCTCCGCACCTTCCCCCAGCGGCCGGGGCCACCTGCTCCGCTGCAGCCCGGACCCTGGCGGCTCGCTTGCCCCGGCCGGGCTTCCCTGAAGGCCTGTCATCTCGTTTCTCAGCAAAGCTTTGGAGGAGGGCGGGTTGGCTAGTACGCAGCTGGGGAGAAGGCTTTCTTTGCCTCTCCCTCCAGCCCTTCCTGAGGATTGCAGCAGCAATCGGATCAAACAAATCAAGTGCTGTATCTGCAGCCCCTCCCTCCCTGATCTTAGCTACGTGATGGCACCTGTAATTCTTCTGTGCATCTCTCTCCATGCTGCGGTCTTCCTATTTATTACTTGCTGTTTCGTATTGTGGTGCTATGGGTCACGATGGGAAGGAGAAATCACTGCTTTTCTTTTATCCATCTCCACGGATTCAAAATCTGCCAGTGGTCTGACCGACTTGGAATTTGCTGACTGATGACTCGGTTGTCTGAAGCTTTCTGAAAGCAGCGCGTACAGGAAGGGGGGCACATGTAGTTCAAGTTTTGCTGGGAGTCCCGGCCATGCCAAGGATTTGCTACAGGTAATGTCAAACCAGCAGGAAAAGATGCCCCAAACTGCAGTGACAGAATGCAAATTGACCCAATGCTGGCAGCAAAAGGGTGTGCCTCCTTTCGTCCTCTTAAGCTGGAGAACACTTCAGACAATCACTTGCGATCTGTTGTAGTAAGCATATATGTTCCTCCTTTAGGACTGGAGCATAATTGCTTTGTATCTATGGGAGCTTGTGTGCACGCACGCCTGCGTATACGTACACATCGGTTTCCATGTAATGGCGAAGCCGTTTTGATGGGAGCAATTACAGGTGGGTGGTGTTGGAGCTCTGAACGCGGCTTTGCCTGTCGGGCTCTTCGAATGGGTTGAAGATGGTGAGTGCTGGCTGTGCCCGAGTGAACCCGCAGGCAGGTAGCAGCAGCCCCCGTCGCCTTCTGAGTCACTCGCGGCTCGCCAGACCTGCTTGCCTGCTCGGGGTTTGCTAGTTACTGGCGCCGAAAAGTTTTGGAGGAGGCAGTCCGCTCCCCTGGGCTTTCTCCCGTTTGTTTCTCCTGCCTGGCCCAGAAATAGGAGCTGTTGGCTGTTGCTCATTCAGTGTTTAAATTAACCATAAGGCTAAGGATCAGTTGTTTTAGTGCTTTCTTGTCCAAATGGTGTGTCTGGTCCCATCCCTCCTTCAGCCGTCTTCTGCTGCTGAGGTGGAGGACTCTGGTGCTTATCAGGAGTGGGGGGGGAGTCATGGGGGGACCTGGTGCGTTCTAAGCGTGGGCAGATATATCAGAAACATCTGACGCTGCAAGTACTCAGATGTAAAAGTTAAACCAAACCTGCTGTTTGAAGTGAGCTAAAGCTGATTGCTGTACCAGGAAACTCGGCTTGCGTGCCTGTTTCTGACAGTGGGGTGTGTAAGAATGATTGTGCTGCATCAAATCACTTCTCCAACTATCTCATCTCTGGCTGGCCCAAAATAGTCATCTGCTCCCATCCTCTCCTCCAGCATCCGTGGAGCCCCACAGCCTCACTACAGGTATTTAATCATTGCAGTCACATAACTGAGGGTGTGACCCCGTGGGGGAACTGGGCTCCTGCAAATACCTTTTGCCATTTTATTTCTTTTTTTTCTTCTCCTAATGATTTTGTCCTTTTCTGATTTTGTGGTCATTGCTGGGCTGCAGATGACAGAACTGCAAGGATATGGTTATCACTTAGTACTCTCTATTTCTGAAGTAACACACAGAGTTGTAAATGTTAATTTGTTAATTTGATTTCTGTTTGTAAAAAATATTTACTGTCTTGTCTGCTTCATTCTGAGAATAGTCTGATACCTGTTTTTCTTCTCCCGCAATGGGTGCA
Organism: Pluvialis apricaria; assembly: GCA_017639485.1. Taxonomy (NCBI): domain Eukaryota; kingdom Metazoa; phylum Chordata; class Aves; order Charadriiformes; family Charadriidae; genus Pluvialis; species Pluvialis apricaria. The sequence goes on from CM030007.1 coordinate 105,651,086, forward strand.
GAGTCAAGGTAGGGGAAGTTGGCGGATAAACACAGCTGGCTTAGGTTTTGTATTGGTATTTCTTATTTATAGCAACCATTAAACAACCCTGGTTTTGAGGACGGTGCTGCTCAAGTCCTAGTCCAGAGACAGTTATGTGGAAGTAGTGAATTAAGTAAAACCAGATCCATGAGTAATTTTGAAATCCCTGTAGTTCCTGATTCTCCAAACACTTTTGCACCTGTGGACAGCTTTGTGGGAGGCAATTGCTTGTGCGTTTTGAACATGTGTCTTCTTACAGAAGCACGGTCCAGGTACGTGCCCAGGGAGAAATCCTGTGGGGCGTAAGGGAGTTGAGGGCAGTGGCAAAAGGTGCAGAGTACATCAAAAGTTTTTTATTTTATGTCTCGCTGGTGAATTGCTCCCCAAAAATGCGATGAAATGCCAAGGACGATGCAGTGTAGCAGTGTGAGGAAGGGGACCAGGCGGCTGTTTCACGCGTAGCTGATGTGCAAGTCGCCTCTGTGGGGTGACCGGTTGTTTTAATTCTTGGCTCCTCTCGCAGCGCGCTGGGCTGGTGAGTTAAAGTCACCCTGGAGGGGTGTCCTTAGGAATTTGGATTTCAGGAGCCAGCGGGGCTGAGTGGAAGCTCGTCTGAAGCCTGCGATGGGAGGAATTAATCAGGAAAGGGAGGGAGGGAAGGAAGGAGGGAGGGAGGGAGCAATGGCAAAAACCCAAACCTTCAAACACACCCAATTGACCCATCTCATCTTAGCATGAGACTTAACGAGTTACACCCACTCTGAAGCAGAAGGGGAATGAAACGCTGGCGCTTCCTCCTTTCTGTTACAGGCAGCCGGGGCTTGGGAAATACGACAGGCAAAGATGTTTGTGCTGTTGATGATGAGCGGTAAGCTACTTCACGAACGATACTAACTTTTGCTCATGTTGTGTGTGCTGGGCTGGGGGAATGAGAGCAGCTGAAGCTCAGCTAAAGCTGGGAGAATGTGTTCGTGGGGTGTAGTGTCATTGTGTTGTCTTAGACGCCGTGTGTCCAGGACCCCCCGTAAGGCTTTTCCTCTCCTAAATTGTGGGTTTTTTTCCCCAGCATGGTTGGAGGTGTTGCTTTCTCTGAGTTGCATTTAATGAGGTCGTCAAGTGTTGTTTGCTTTTCCAGGGTTTGCGCTGCTCGCAGGTAGTAGAAGCCCACCAGGTTCATTGCAGACACCGATAGCTCAAACTGATTGAATGGGACCTGGGGACTTAATAGCTAAATTCCCTAAGAGAGAAAATGTAGTATCGTGTTACTTATTAAAGATGCTTCCCTTCTCCAGCTGTCTGGCTTTATTTTCGGTAATTACAGGTTGCCATGCTCTTTAATTGTTGAAAATGAGCCCCGTGAAAGGTTTCAACTTGAATTGAGCTCTGTTTAGAAGTGTTTCTGTGAGGTGGGGAAAGCTGAAACGCTGTGAAGGCCAATGCTGCCGTGCTTTGCAGTAAGGGTGGAAGCCTGGGTTTGGTGGGGTCTCGTGCTTGCGGTGGATCTGATAACGCTGCAGAAGCAGGGGCTGCGGGAAGCTTTTTCCGTATCAAGTTGCTCATTTTTTCTCCTCGTTACTTCTGCGATCGCTTACCAAGTTATTTTATATTCTGGTTACTATCTTTAAATCTAAATTGCCTAATTCTTGGGTTGGTGACAGGAAATGTGAGTACAGAGCCCTGGCCCTGCAATTACTGTGACTAAGCATTAGGGCTAATAACCAAGCGGGCAGCGTAGTCTCCCGGCTCTGCTCTTCCCCAGCAGCTGGCTGCCGTCGAGGGGCCGGTTCGCCATCCTCTCCCGGCTCGCCATCCCGACCTGCTGTCTTCAGGCCTGCCGTAGAAACGTTGGATATGGCTTCTGCTTCCCGAGGGGCACGGGCTTGCTTTCTGACGGGCAGGGTTCGGACCTGATTCAGAGCTGCGCTGCAACCCATCAGCCATGAGTAATCCTCCTGTGCAGAGGCAAAGTATAATGTCTGCCTTTTTGGGGGAATTAAGTCATGCTGTAGCTGTTGGAGATGTTAGTGCTTTAATCGTTTTGTTTAATATACCAGAAACCCATTGTCAAGGAGACTCTTAATTCCTTTGACGGCGTTTTCATATTGCGGGAGCGATTTACATTTTTCACATGTGATTAGTGCAGTGGAACGAAGCAAGCAGGTTTTGTGGGTGTCGGTGGGTTGCTTGTTTTTCCCCCAGTCTTTTCAGAGTTAAAAGTCATCTGTGCATTACAAAAAAAAATACATGGAAAATTGCTGTGGCAAAATTGCACGGCAAACGGAGCTAAGGAATCAAGTGCTGGAGTGTGACGTGCCTGGTTACACTTCCTAGGGGAACTTGCTCTTTAAAGGGTGCACTTCTGTTTTTAAGTGGGTTCCAACTTGTTTTGAGGCAGCAACACTTTATTTTTCCAGAATGCCTGTTGGAAAAAATCTGCCAAACTGCAATTTTGCATTATTTAAGCATTTGCTTAAGCTTTATGCTTTTGCTCTGGGAAATCAGTGGTAGGGCTCCTGCTGGCGTCCGCGGCATAGGAGAGGCATTGATTTTGCACCATCGCAGCAGTGGGAGTAAGTCTATTAGACATCGGTCTTCGGAGCAGACTCATTTATCTTTAAATGAAGTTACACATTCTGGCTTGAGTTGTAGGTAATGGCTATCCGAAAATGAACTCCGAGGAAAATACAGATAGGTTCCTGCAGGATCAGTGACCTGGACTGGCCCAGCACGGGGCCCAATGAAGGTGCCAGAAGCTGGGGCAGGAGGGATGGGGGGGGGCAGAAATGGGAGCTCCCCACCTGGGGCAACAGATTGGCTTAGGTGTAAAGCGTGGCCTCACCGCGTGTGTCGAGGCCTCGTGGCGTATGGCAGCAGCGAGCCCTTTATCGCTCCCTCTGCACTTTGGCTGTGATTAGTTAGTCGGTACTGGTCTTCAGCGGTGCTGCAAGGATTAATAGCACAAAAAAATAAAGGGTCTTTGGTGTGGGGGGGGAAAGAGGTCACCAGAATAAAACACCAGCTCCTAAACAATTTATTAAAAAAGAAAAATCCAATGCAAGAGTAGTGGTGGTGTCAAATCTTGAAAAGAATTTGGCAAGAAAGGATGACTCTCTACTGATATGTCTTTCTCAGTATTATTTTGTTAAACTGGTGACCGTGCGGTGTGTTCCAGTGAGTTTTATGGCGCAGTAATCCATTGCTGGATGAGAGGAATACATTATTTATAGATTAGAGTGTTTTAACATCCTAGCATGGGGTTGTTTAAGGAGGTCAGAATACAACGCAGTGGAAATGGGATTAGCCCAGCTGTGCTGCAAACAGTGCAGAAACAGGGGGAAAAAAAGGGAAGTTGTCATGTAAATATTTATATTCTTACTGTGCCTTGCAAAGCATAGGTCACATAAGATTTAGGTGTTTCTAGAACCAGAATGTAGTTTTTATCTTTATTGGTTGCAACATCTCAAATTTTAACTGAATTGTAAACAAACACGAACATCCTTTTCCCCTGGCTCAGCAGGCCTGCTCTCTGCTGCTTGTTTGCTTTCTCAGTGGGATGGTGTCGAAGGACTCGAGGAAAAGGGAGCATTTGTGATTGATAACTAACAAACCCCTCTTCCTTCCAGGGGGAAGCTGTTGCGTGGTGCGTGAAGCCTCCCTCCGCACTCTTCTCCGTGCGCAGGTCCTGGAAATACAGCCCCATGGGCCGGCGCTGCGGCTGGTGCGAGAGGCTCGTGGGCAAACGGGTAGTTAGTTGATTCACTGCAGAGTGCTTTTAATGTAATTGCTTTTCGAGACTTCCAATTACGCTTTCAATAAGAGTTGGAATGCGATGTTCTCAGGTAGCTTAAAAAGCCCTCGTAAAAGCAAAGCAAATAAATGATCCCAGCAGCGTAACGGGGTGCCCGTTAGGCACTGCACGCGTCTGGGTGCGTGCAGGCTGAGGGGTCCCATGAAGGCTCTCTGCACCAAACCCTCGCCTTGGCTCACACGCAGCCCGTGCCGGAGGCTCGGTGGTCTCGCTGCTGCTGGCACCCGCAGCAGTTCCCGCTCTCCCTCGCTGCCTTCGGTGCTCTTCCCAGGGCTGGGGTGCCAGGTGGGAGGTTAGCGCATGGGAGACCAGCAGTGGTTTTAATAATTCTTGTGTTTTCTAGTGTTGTCTAGAGTTGGTCTAGATTGTGGGGTAATTAAGAGCTCAGACTCACAGTGATGTTAACGGAGTTTAACAAACTGCCGGGCATTAGCTGGGCTGCAGCAACTCGGTGCATGCTGTTAGCAGCATAGCAAATGTGCCGTGGTGCAACTTCACCAAAAGTGGTGTAAGATAAATTGCGTTACCTTGCATTGCCATAGGTGTGCCTGAGCTACCGCTAACGAGCAGCACCTCTGTAAGGTGACTGGGGCCTGACCGCAAGGCCATCACCTTGCATACCTACATGCTGCCGTAAAGGCATGAGTGTTTGCAAGCGGGGACATTTCAGGAATGGTTTGGGTCTGTCAAAAGATCGGGCATATGGATTACTTGTGAACATAGCAATGTGTGAAAGTCATGGTAGGTGTGCTGTTCTGCAGCGAGAAGGGGATAGAGGTGGTGCTGGTGGGTGGCCATGGTGGTGGGAACGGTTGCGTTTGTTTCTGAAGAGGCAGAAACATTTTTTCCTTGTGAAAGTTGCTCTGCATTTCTGTTTCTCCTTCCAAACAATTTGGAACTGGTGGGCTTGGTTTCATATGACTAGGTCAAGAAAACGCCTCACTTGTTGAGAGGATTTTGTATTGGATAATAAGTGCAGAAACAGCGCTTGAATAACATTATCTTTATGAAACAGTCTTCCCCCGGCCTGGTATCAATACTTGCACTGCTAGTGTCAGCGTCCAGATGCATTTTAGCTTATGTGGGTGGCCACAGCTGCCCGCAGGGCAGGCAGGGGCCGGGGGACCACTGTGGCTGCTGGGCAGAGGTGGGTGGTTCTGCTGCGCTGGCCTCTTGGTCCATGGAGCCAAAGGTTCCCGTGTGTGTAGGGAAATGTCTCTTTCCCATAGGGTTTGAGCTATCGGGGTGCTTGTCCTGGGCGCTGGGGGTCACCCCTCTGAAGGTAAGGCTCTCTGAAGTACTCAGTGTAGGACACCATCGAGTCGGAGCTGCAGATGGATGAGTCAGGGAAGTTGCCAGACCTCGTTTGTAGCACTTTGTTGGAAGCTGGGAAGTGGTGCTTGGAAACCTATAAAATAGCAGAGGTGGGAGGGGAAAAAGGAAAGCACGTAGATTCTGCGTTGATCCCTGCCTCCACCATTTTTGGAGGATGCACGGAGCCGCCCGTGCCAGTGTCTTCTTCCATACACTATGTTGCACTGTGGCTGCTGAAAGTACCCTGGCAGCAGGACTTTTGGTGAGTGGGGGCTTCACAGCTCCTGTTAGAAACTGCTGTAGCAAACTCCAAAAACCTGATGTCGTGACTTTCCCAGGTGAACAAACAGCCCTCTGCGGTCCTGCAGCCGAGAGAGTCCCTCTAATCCTCAAGTCGGAGGGAAAAAACAAATAAGCCTTCTGCTGTCTGCTTCCCAGCTGAAAATTGCTTTGTTACTCATTTGCATTAGCCTGGGCGGGGAAGGTGTATCTTCAGTGTGCTCCAGGCCCTCAGACATTGAAATGGAGACAAAGGCTCCCCGTTGGGCAAGGGCAGCGCTGGGAAGGGAGGTGGGAAGCTGCTGGGTGCAGCCGCATCCCTGTGCCCGGCCAGGAAAGGGGCCAAAACCCTGGTCGGGGCAGGAGGGATTTTTGATCAAGGTCTGGGAAGTGCAGGAGAAGGACTGTTTAATGGTTACTGTGAAACAAAATTCGCTTGAACAGCACTGCTTGATAGGCACATTGTTGCACGTTAACTGATGTGCCTAGCCAGAAGAAGCTAAAATGATTTTAACAGCCTGCATGGTATTACGCTAAATATGGCCAAAACCCCCAAATTCAGTGTGTTGAAGGACGTTAACCATGTGGTTTATACTTTCTAACCTGAAATTAGTGAACACAAGTTATCAATCTGAGTTCAAAAAAATGCAGCCGTATGACTGCTGCTCGCCAGTTCTCTGCCTGTGGCAAGTGTCTGAGAAGATGATTTTTGGGTTATCCCAGTCATGGGAAAGCTGCGTCTTGACGCTGAAGTCTCGTCTCCAAAGGGATCAGACGCGTCCTCGCCTGTGCCCGGGTTTTGCATGAACGCTGGCAAAACCTGGAAGAATCACAGAACGGTTTGGGTTGGAAGGGACCTTAAAGGTCATCGAGTTCCAACCCCCCTGCCGTGGGCAGGGACACCTCCCACTAGGACAGGTTGCTCAAAGCCCCATCCAGCCTGGGCCCTGAAGACCCAAAACAGAGGTTGTCCACTGCTTCTCCTTGGCTGCAGGGAGGCTGCTCGCCTCCCATTGCCTGTTGCTTCCCACCTTGCCTGGTGAGGGGGGACCCACGTGCGGGGCGCCGCTGCGGCCGGAGGGATGCCACGGGTTGCTGGAGGAAACCTGCCGACGGAGTGCTGCGGGACTTGGAAGCATTAAATGCTCCCAGGTTTCCTGGGAGGCGTGGGGGGAATTATTAAATGATCGGTGCAGGCTTATGCAGTGAATTAAAGCAGTTACTGAAAACCTTTGCCAAGCATCTGATGACTTTCACCGTAAGTGATGTGTAATACATGTGCCAAAGGTTGTTTTGGTTGAAAATGACTAATGTGCTTTTTAGAATTGTAACAAAGGAGCCTTCCCCCCCCCCCCCCCCCCCCACGCAACTGCAATGAAAATGCTTGGTTTTTTTTTTACTTCCCCGCCCCCCCGCCCCCCCCCCCCCCCTAAGCTGGAGGAAAGTTGCATTTTTGTTCACATTTATGGCATCCTAGAGTGGAGTTGGCAAGGTGCTGCTGTAAGAGATGCAGGCATAGGGAGCAGGCACCAGAAATGCACATACCCTTGGTGTAAGGCTCAAGGCAGAATACAGAAGTCAACTCAGTTAGAAGTTGCAGGATAAAACTTATGACAAAAAAGCCAGTGCGAGTCATTTCCTTGCTGCCTTTTTTTTTTTTAAAGAAATTAATCTTAATGCTTTAGTAACATCTGGATGATTTCTTGGTAATCTTTTTTCTGGGAAGCGCTTTTTTGTGTGTGTACTTTGTTGTGGAATGATAAATCACTGTAATTTATCAGCCTGTTTTTTTAAAAATTTGGAAAGTCATACTATTTGATATGTCTCTTCAAGCTGTCATTCCTGGAGGCATATGAATGAATGCATGACATTTCAGCTTCTGTTTACTGTTTAAAACAGGTCTTTATGCTTGACATGGTTACCTGAACATACCTTCAAGTTGGGAATTTATGATTCTTTTTTTAAAGGGAAATTAAAAGGAACCGGAGATTTTTGAGGGAGAAGTAGATCCAGTCAGTTTTCTTGGGCCACCTGGACTTGGTAAACCTGTATAAATATCCAGAGCTCCACAAAGACGTTGCACCTGTTGGCAGTGTCCCCGGGAGCCCCTTGTCTTTCCTTGCCGGGGCGGCCGGCAGCATGGTCTGTCCCCCCTGGCCGAGGGACAGCCGGTGCCTCTCTGCTGAAATGTGGCCTCCAGCCTTTTTGCGGCAGGGGGTTGAGGCCAGAGGAGGGCAAAGTTGCACATCCGCGTGGGTACTCGAGCAGCTGGAGTCTGTATTTCAAAATAACGTTAAGTAATGCGGGGAATAAGCAGATCCCGGCTGTCTGGGAGCATGAGAAAACCGCGGTACCTACCACAGTCAGCCTTTGATTTATGCTTCTGGGCAAGTGAAAAGAAAGGAAGAAATCGAGGCTTTTTTGGGAGCGTGGCTTTGAGCGTAAAAACGTCTGCAGGGCTGGGGTGGCTGGAGCTGCGTCTTTGGGAGAAGGGGACAGGATTACTTGGGAATAGAGGCTTTGCAGGGAAGGTCTGCCTGCAGCCTCGTTCAGCTCACGAGGAAACCTCATGTTTCCGAGGACCTTACAGCTGTCCTTGTTGGGATCTCCTTTTCCAGGGAAAGGCGTTTGGTAAGGGAGCAGGGAGAAACTGGCAGCGAAACAGGCTGTGGGGAAGGGCAAGGGTTTGGGATGGGATGGGGCTGGAGGAGAGGGAGGTAGAAATAGGGGTTGGTCTCTCTGAATCGGGCATGTTGGCCAACGCTGCAGGGGCTGGAGGCTCATGGGGTGTGCGTTGGTTAGTCCTCCTGGGAAACTGGAGGCTGAGCCACTTTATGCCTGCTGAACACCTGGTCTCCGTTGTCTAATGGTGTGGGCTGGTTCCCCCAAAGTATTATGTGCCGTGTGAAATGGGAGCTGGGACTGCCTGGTTGCACGAGGCATGGTGTAGCTTCTCCCACCAGCACCGAATAGATGGCAGTGAAATAACTGACAAGCCCGAGCCTGCGATGGTAGGGAAAATAGCTACAGCTTTGTGTGAGCTTCTGGACAAAGGATCGCATGTCCTTGTGTGACTGTGCAGCAGCTGGGAGCTCTGGTTTCAGTCCACACCGGAGCTTTCAGGTGCAACTGCAGTATATATACAACAGCTCTCCATGATCGGCTCTTGGGAGGTGAATGAGGTGGATGGTGTCTCAGAAGAAAAACGTTTGCAGAGAACATGCCCCTTGTGTGTATAAAACACAGATATAACCACTTGCGAATGTATAGGAAGTATGTCAGTGGGGTATGCTATTTTTGCATAATTCAGCAACCTAGAACATCAGAGAAATGTGTCTTGTGAAAGTAAACAGTGAAGCGCTGTAACAAATGTTTGTTTGGTGCCGAGTACAAATGTGCGGGGGAAGAAAGGTTGAAGTCTTTGAAGTTTAATTGAGGGAGCCCAGTAAAACCACAGCTCCCAGACAGTGAGTGGTCAGGCAGGCAAAATTGCAAATAAATCTATTAAGAGGAAAAATAACATCCTCTGTACTAAAACATGGAGAGCTATGGAGATGGCATGATCATAAAAGGCTGAGGACGTTGTAGTATGTGGTTGATGTAGAGTAGCAAAGAGCTATGAAGCTGCTACCCAGGGATGGCATCTTATTCCTTGGAGAGCGGCTTTCCTTCTGGGGATGCCAGTGGAGGCTGTTAGCTCAAGAGTTGGGGGGTCACTTTTCTGCCATAGGGTTTTTTGGAGAGCCTTGTGCTCAAGGGAGAAGCATGTACCACTAACTTAAATGTACCAAGTGAGGTTATACAAGTAAACCTTCAGGTTCCCGGTCTGAATTCAGGGCTTTGCTGGATTCCTTTCCCCCACCTAAAGCTTTACTTTTCAGTTGGTTTCAGTGTTGATTTTCTGAAGAGATGAAAAGGAGCTCCCTGTAGCAGGGAGGAGTGTAGTCAGGTAGTTGGATAAGGAGATGGGTTCCTGCCACCGATGACTCGCCCACAGTTCAGGTATGGTTGCTCTATGCCTCAGTGCCTCTGCAAAGGAAGATGGCTCCTCACACACAGGTTTTTGTGGATTAAGGAACACTTAGAAAGTTTTTCTGATATTTACTGAATATATTTTGCACATTTCCAGTGCATTTTACCCTAAGTTGTTTTAGCCTAGAGCTGTTGTCTACAAGAGGAACAAGAAATCTGAGGAATTGCCTTTGGAGTTTGTTTTGGGTTCAGCTGACCTCATTTCCAGGACGCAGACCTGCCTGCCAGCCCCTGTAAATACATGCACCCTTGCAGTGGGATGAGGTCTTAATCTGAGCTCCAGGGTTTCCCCGTGGTCGGGGGACCGGATCCTGCTTGCCACTGGAGCCTGCTCCAATTTTGCCGTGCTTATCACAAGCCTGCGGCTCGATCATCCTATTTTTGAAATGGTTCCCCAGCCCCCGTTGCCTGAGATGGCTGGATACCCCCCATCTGACTGGGATTTTCCTCCACACAGCGGGTTTAGGAGATGCACAGCTGGCCATCCTTAGCTTGCCTGTAATTTACACAAGATTACAGGCAAGCTGCAGATAGCCAGCTTTTTAAGAGCAATCTTGAACCTGCTCATCAGAGTGTACATCTCACTTCAAACTTAGCAAGACCAGCCAGCTGCGGAGAGCTATTTCTGTACAGGAATCCCTTTAAAGTTTAATGCACTTCTTGCTCATTGAACCCCAAAATGAGACACTTAAGGGAGCGGCATCAGATTTTTGAAACCTCTGCCCGCCTGTTGCTTCCACTGACTTTTCTGTAACGTGCTTTGGTCCTAGGTTATTCAGAGAGAGAAGTAAAACGAATCCAACAGACAGGTTTTGGCAGCATGTAATACTGATGAGAAGGAATTAAGGATTAAAGCATTTTCAGCAGGTATTTAAAGTTATTCTTTTATCAAATTCTCTTAAAAAAATGTGGTTTCGAATATGGGAAGATAAAAGCTTTTAGAAGGTTTTATTCCTCTTGGAGCTACTGATTCATTCTCTAAATGGCAATAAAATTTCTTACTTCGCTGCAATCTGCAAAAAGGTGTTAGTCATGTCTTAATGTTACTCAGAATTTGGTACAGAAGGGAGAGAAAGCGACTTCATGCCTTCCTGATGGCGCTTGCTTTCCGTTACCCTCTTTGCACCAGAAGGCACCACAACTTGTTGCCGTGAGATCTTTGGCAACATTCTCTGGAGGTCTCAGAAATGAAGACATTTGTGCGGAGGCATGTCCAACCTCTCCTCGTGCTCGCTTTCTCATCTCTCCGCTTGAAGGGCTTTCAAAAGCTGGGAGGGTTGGCTGGGTGGAACTGGTGGGTGCTCAAGGCTCGGCCCACCCCACCGCTGCCTCCATCGTATGATGCTGCGGGTGCTCCTGGAGCTCAGTGAGGCTCCCAGCCGGAGCTCTTGAGAGGCAGGTTTGGGATGCTGGTAAATGAAAATAACTTTTTTATTGCTAAAGTGGGACTAAATGTCACATTTAGAGTCTCTACTAGTAAAACTGATAGAGCAGTAAGAGGATTATCTTCTTCCGACCTCTCTCTTTAAACCTTATAGATGAATGCCAGAGGCCAGGGATTCATATTGCACCGTGCCCGATCTACAATTTATTGCAATGTTATCTCAAAGTAATTGAGTGAGTCCTACAGGTCTGTATATCAGACTAATTCTGGTCGTCTCTTAAGGGGGTGCATATGATTCCTTTCGCTTCATTTTAGAGCGGCCTTTTGTGTGAAGCAAAGTGACATTGTGTTTTTTGATACTCTGATGACATTATGCAGTGTTGAGCACAGTCCCTTCTGTCTAAATAGGTATTTGTCACCACCATGGCACCTGCTTGAGCACCTCACCTATATAAATTGATTTATTCTGACGTTATTTCAGTGATATAGGAAAGAAATTTCTCCATCTGTAAAAGGAGATTTGAGATGCAGGGAGATTTAAGATACTTGCCCGTGAATCCGTGGAATTAAGTTTGAGAGTGGAGCCCTAATCTAGTACCTTCGCTGTAAGATGCAGCCTTCGCTTAAGCTTCACAACTGAATAAACTAATCAACCTGTCAGAAAGCCTGGGTGCTGCACGCCAGACTTCTTGGCTTGCAATTGAACAGAATCCTCTAGAATTTAAAAATTTAGGAAAAAAGGGGGCCTCAGTTCTAAAGGCACATGCCCTTCTTTGAAAAACATCCCCCACACGTCTGATCTGACTGTTCTCTTAAAATCTTGTTGAATACGTGAAAATAAGCCACGGTGCTAAGTGTAAAGAAAACAACAGGAACATGCACATGCCTGATGTAAGTACTGCAGGTTATTTCATCAGGCTAATAACAGAAAATAGGTCTACCCGATGGGACAGCATTGTATAACGTTGTTGAATTTATTCAGCAGTACAGAATGTGATCTGAAATGTTACCTGTTAGCATTAGCTGTTTCACTGGCAATCATGAATTTGAAGACTCGGGCTTTCTGATTGTTTCTGGCTGAATGTGATTATATCAATAGCTACACTTGAAAGCCGTTATTTTATTTTCGTTATGACATTGTAATAGTGCTCAAAGGATTAAACATAAATGTATGTGAAGAGCTTGATCCCTAAGAGTGTGAGGCAAAATTGTGTGCCTGGGCTGGGTTATCATGATTTCCTATAGAAATTGAGGTGTTGTGTTTGGTTTTTTTTTTGATTAAGTGACCATTTATGCTTCTAGTTTGTCGCAGACTGATGCATATAGCCATTTTCTTTGGGCTGTCGTCAGGGATGTGTATGCACATTGGACTGTGCCATTGGAGTTGGGCAGCCAACTCTTGAAGGCGTGAGGATGCTCAGAGGGCTGAACCAGTGCCGTGTCCCTCTGGAAATGCCTGGAGGCCTGGAGGCCCCCCAGGTGAGAGTTTCCCTGCTTACTGTGTAGTTTCCCTCGCCTCCTTCAGCGCTGTGGAGCTGAACACCAGTGGAGTTGATTTTTCCTGTGCAAAGGGGATTCAGCTGCAGCAGCAGAGGGCACCTGTACACTCATATCACTGCACCTGTGTCTCTACAAAATCACAGAAGAACTGACTTTTTTTGGTTTTGTTGCCAAAATGTTTGTATGGGGACCAGAGTTTAGGTTTCTTCATGCCTCTAAAACTCCCACCAGCTGAGAATAGTTTGGGGTGTGCAGTGGAGTAGCTACAGGGCCATAGGATCTGGCTGGGGCAGCAGCAGTGCGTGGAGCGCTCGGTCCTGAAAGCGTCGAAGAAAAGGTAGCTAAGGGTGTTGTCTTCTGTAATAGCAAATTAAACTGGGCACTGAGTCACTGACTGCCCGCAGCTGTCCGTACCGGTCCCCTATTGGAAGTTACCACCCCTGCAGCAGCGATGGTGAAATATGGCATTAAGCAGTACGGCTCGGCGCCTGTACGCCCGAGCTAAAATCGGAGCAGTGCACTTGGGTACACCCATGGGGATGGTTTTAGCCACCGCACCCTGACCAGCCATCCTCTTGATATTTATGATCCCTTGCTAATACATGAAAAGATTAAGGCAATGCGATGAAATCACAAAACGTAAGAGCGAGGAGAAAAGAGAAAATACTGCATTATCTAATTTTTTTACTAGTAAAATTTTATATGCATAGTATTTTGAACTTCACTTGTATGATGTGATGAAGTTCTTTTAGATGTTCTTGTTGGAGCTAAAACTAGTGTTTCTCTTTGCAGCAGAGTAATCCATAACGCTGTACCAAGTTTTTTCTTCCAAGTCCTGTAGGTTATTCTTTTAATTAAAAATGCAGTGAAGTTAAGTGCTTTTTTTAGTAAGAAAGCGTTGAAAGTATTCTAAATACAGCTCTTTGTGAGGCTACCACAAGACCATTTTAATTTTAAATCAACAAATGTTTCACCTGGGTTTCCATAAGGATTATTAGTTTTTAATTATTTCTGCCATTTTCCCTGATTAAAAATGGAATTATTACTCTTCTAATTCTAAATCTAATTCTGTTTACCAACTTGGCATGTAGAATTGCTTCCTGGCTTCTTTCATGAAAGGCACTGTAATCTCCTTGGAAAAGCTGGATGGCTGTTGCATCGATGTTTCTTCATCTATATGAATTTGAAAATAATGGTAGGATTTTGAGGTTTTACTTAAGGCTGGTCTAAATAGCAACATATTAATGTATTTAGGCATCAACTTAGTTTGTGTGACATCAGTCACAACTTTGTGGTCGATCTAGTCATGTTTGGTATCACATCAGCTAAATTAAAATTTATGGTTAGCTGTCATGGTACCGAATGTGATTTACTCTTCTCTGTATGCAAATTCAAACCCATTCCAGTGCACATAGCCTGTACTTTTGTGCAGTGGCTTCCAACATCTTTTGGTTAGTACATCCTTAAAGCCATTCCAGCAGAGGTGTGAATCCCTTAGAAGTCATCAGTGGGCAGCGTGCTGCGTAGCAGCTGTGGTTGTGCTCTCCCGGTCCCCTCCTGCAGATTCCCGCAGGCCACTGTGGAGACCACAGCTCAAAACCCACCGGAGAAGCTGCTGAAGTGTTTGAGCATACAGATGTAGGATATCACTCCTGTGCCACGGGCTAGGCTGACTTTAGTGTTTCAAATTGTCGCTTACATACCACCAGGTAGTGCAAGAATGGTCTTTGTCAATGATATCCTTTTAGTAGAAATTCAGCAATGTGTTACACTTGACACAGCAAATAAATCAACAAAACTAACTACATTTTGGGTTTTTTTATTTACCGTTAGTACTAAGAACTGCACTCACTGGTGTTCATTTTGTTATTTAATGCTTGCCTTAAATACAGGCTAAGTTAGAAAATATGTACAGGAGGACATTTATCTGTGCACACCATGTGGCACTCTTCTGGATATTTCTCTCAAACTCCATTAATGAATTAATCGGGAAAAATCCCGCACAGCTGACAAAAAATTCTTTTCCATTTCATTTTGATGGATAGTGTCTTACAGCGATGTACACCGCAAGAAAACGTCTAAGTAGCGTTCTTATGGGATCAACAATTCATAATTCAATTTAGTCCGAAGTCACTGGCTGACAGGTTAAACTGAGAGCTGTCCTCGTGTCTCCATTAATCTTCATCTGAAACTTCCCTGGAAAAAAACACTAGCCCGGGGATGGCTTCATTGCCGATAGGTGTTCTAGCAATCTTGCTTAGCATTGATCTGCGCTTCAAGCTGCTCACTTGAATTATGGGCTAATTCTGTCTGGAATTCTGCATAATTTTTTAATCTCGTTTCTCTTAATAAAGTTACTTGTCAGGGTGATGTCTGAAATAATGACCTTGGTGTAGCACTGCAGACAATAGTGAACTTCAGTCACCTGAGTGTTCATATTAAAAAAAAATTGCTTGAGTGTACTGGGAGCCAACTTACATTACAGCAGTGCTGAGTTTTGCTTGGATCTCATATTATAGCATTTAAATACCTTCCTTACAAGTGGACATTAGATTTCCATGGGGGAAAAGAACATGGATTCTGGAAAACTTGCATAAACAAATTACACTTGGCAAGCGGGATGCTGCTGTGTTTTCCCTGCTTGTTAAAACTTCCAGTAAAAAGGTCTCTTGATGATGCAGAAACGTCCGAGAATACAGGCTTGGTCAGAAGAAACTGGGAGCCAAAGCAGGGCCATACCTTTTCCCTTTGAAGCCCCATCCCGCCTGTGTTTGCATTTTCTGCATTTTTCATGATGTATTGACAGAGAAATGTCAGGATAAGTTTCCTGAAAACAAAGGAGTGAATGAATGAAGTCTTTTTCTCTATTGTCCCCAAAGCTGGTTATGGGCCTTTTTTTTTCCCCCCTAAGCCTGTTAGGTTGGGCTTTAAAAAACAAAACCCAAACCTCAAGCAGTACAGTAAAACTAAAAGCGCCGCAGCAGGTGTTGCCCACTTGTTAAGACAAGTACAGGACTTGTTTCCTTTTCAAAATGTGGTTGGAAGTCGGGTTTTAAGGAGGAAGATCAAAATGGAACTATTGAGCATAAACTTACAAAGTTGGCCCGTGCCCTAAAAATGCATATTTACGCGCGGCGTTGTAAGAAGAACAGGTTATTAACCTTGCTGAGCTCCCGCGGGCTCGTATAAATCTCTGCACGAAACCTTGCTAGAGTTTTCCCAGCCTTTTTTGCTCCTTAGGAAGATTAATTGCAATCCTTTTCCTTTCCCCTCCCATTTCGATACTCCAGATCTCATTAGCTGCCTTTCCTCATGGTCTGGGTTTTTCTCAGTGATTTTTGCCTCAAATTAAGCACTAGCTTTTTTTAATGAATGGCTCCGAGAGATGTGCTTGTATTACTCGGCAGAGAGTTGGCATCACTTTCTGCCTGCCCACAACTAAATTATTCTTGTAAAGATTTTTACCTGCCATCTTACGCACCTCCATATTGCAGTATTGGTTAGTGCCATCCAGGTAGGGGTTTTCGGCATTTTTGATGATGCTAAAAAAAAATATGGTGGCAGCATGTTGGGTGTGTGCTTTCTCTGGGCACCACAGGAGTTCTTTGACCGACAGCCCAAACCCAGCAGCCTGGGATGCACATGGATGCACGTTTGGCTGGAGCTTCGCGCATCTCCTGTGTAAACAAATGCTTATATTTTTTAATTTCACCTCTATGTTCAGATTTTACCGGGCCATTTTTCCTCGTCAGTATGGGAGCCGTTGGCAAAGTCCTCCGCCTAATTTGCTGGTGGGGCTGGGAGAAAGTTGTTTCCCTTGAAAAGTTCGAGGTGCCCATTGTGTAAAATGTTTCGCAAGTCACGTTGCGCTGGGAAAAGTACATGGCGGGGCAGAATCTGCAAGCTGGAGCGGAAAGGTACCCTGCAAAAGCGATTACACATTCCTTTTCATGGTTTGTTTTGTTGGCTTTTTTTTTGGTGGTGTGTTTTTTTTGGTTTTTTT
Organism: Pluvialis apricaria; assembly: GCA_017639485.1. Taxonomy (NCBI): domain Eukaryota; kingdom Metazoa; phylum Chordata; class Aves; order Charadriiformes; family Charadriidae; genus Pluvialis; species Pluvialis apricaria. Next base: position 105,667,427 of record CM030007.1, read on the forward strand.
TTTTTTTAAGAGGCAGAGAATACGTTCAGGCATGTTAAAACCTGTGTGAGAAGTGATAATCGAGTGCCTCCCTCCTTTCCCACAGCTGGGCGTAGATAAGGCACGCCAAACCTTGCGTCTGGCTCCTTTTGTTCGCAGCCCTCTCCCGCGGGGGCTGCTGCGCGCCCTCTGATTTGCGATGGAGAGGGGTTGAGGTTGGTCGGGGCTTGGGGGGCAGTTTGCCTCTTTTCCTCTGCCTGCGGCACGTGAGCAGCGCTGGCACCCATGAGCAGCGCTGGTGCCCATCCCTGTCCCCATCCCGGGGCCCTGCACCCCCCTCTCACCACGGCGCTTGCTCTTGACCTCTAAATTAATTGCCAGGCCGGCGGTGCACAGGGCCCTTTCCCTGCCCCATCACCCTATCCCAGGGAACGAGGTCTCTGCCAAAAACCACCATTTCCCCCCTGTTCCTCCATCCGGTGCAATCAATCAGACTTTTCAGGGTAAAGCAGAGCTCGCGGCGAATGGGGGTGGTAGAAACTGGCCCCAAACCACGTTTCCAGCCGCCGCTGTAGTAGTTTATTTCTTTTATTTCAAAACCGTTGCAGACACGGCTGGTTTAAATTACTTCTCCCTTGCGACCCGCCATGCTGATAAGTGGTCAGACAAAACGATGTCCCGCATATTAATTGGTGCAGTGGGATTTCGGGTGATGCTTGGAGGAGCGTCGCTCTTGTTTTTAACGTTAAGTTGCTCTTTGAATGTTTTTATTATCTTTAAAAGAGATTTACTGCCTGTGTGCGTAATTATTAATCTAATAATTAAACCTGAAGTGAACCCTGGAAGTTGGCGAATCTGTCTGAAACACTGTGAGCAAAGGAAGCCCATCAGGTTTCTGTATCTTTTATAAATATAAGCCTCCAGAACAAACGAACTGACAGAAATCCCACAAAAATGTCACAGTTAATGGATTTACTGTTTGCTACACTGTATAAGATTACAGAAATACTGGTAGCTAATTGCAACCTTACAGATGTCACCAGGAGGATGGTATAGTGAACGCTACAGCCTGTGAGATGGGCTGAAAGGAGAGATGATTTTTCTCCAGCCTGTGCTGTCTTTGTTTGGCTTTTGAAAGTTCAGAGTGATGAACACTTTTTGCAGAGGAACAAGAGCGTCTGGTTGCTTTTGGGGGACCCTGCCTGAACGTAGCTGCTGTGGGAATTCCAGGTATTTAAAAAAAAATTAAATATATAAGATGCTAACAAGGGTGTTTTCAAAATGCGTACTGCGAGTTTCCTTTGAAGCACACCTTTTTTTTTTTTTTTTTTTTTTTTTTCTTCTTTTTTTGCAAATGGGGAAGCGAGATGTGCAGCCCTGGGACTGCTACCTGGGGCGCTGCCGGGAGCCGGCAGCTGGGGAGAGCGGCAGCGCTGCCTGACACTGCCTTTTTTTCCTCCTCCTCTTCCTCGTTGGAGCCATCAGGTCTCCCGGGCCAGAGCAGGGAGAAGGGGAGGAGAAGGAGCCATCCCCGGTGGGACAGCCCCTGAGAGAGCGATGAGTGGAGCCAGCTTTAGAGGCTCAGCCACAGCCTGGTGCCGAAGAAAAGGGTAATAAAAATGACCACTGAGGAAATGTTTTTTAGAAAGACCAGAGAAATAACATCTTGATTCTCTCAGACTCCCCCCCCCCCCCCCCCCCCCCGTTCTTTGCTCCCTTTTTCCCTTTTGCCTTTTCCTTTTCGGCGTTAAAGTACACACATGAGGCAAAGAAGAATTTCCCATTGCAATTCAGAAATGGCAGACACCGGGCTGAGCTTTTTTGGGTTTGTGCACGACTCTTCAAACCTCGTTACTTCTTCGGGGGCCTGATCCCAAGCCCATTGAATTAATTTTCCTCCGATTTTCACTAAGGCGTTTTTGGGCCGGGCCCAAAGCGAGGTGTTTTAAGAGAGCTGCTGCTTTCCGCAGGCGGGGGGGAGGGTTGCCGGGTCGCTCGTGTGGCGGCTTGTTCCAGGTGAGACCGATACGCACAAGCTCGACGGCTCCCTTGTTTTCAAGAAAAGGATGGTGTCAGCACTGTGGAAGGAGACGCTTTTTCTTCCCCTGACAGCCCTGGGGTTTCTGCCCACCCTTGGCACAGCCAGAAGCCCACAGCCTCCCCGCCGGGGAGCATCATCGGCCGCGGCATCGCAAGAAGGAGAGTGTTGTGCGTGTTACATCGACCTGGGGGGGGCTGCTTGGAGCAGCCCAGGTAGTGCACAACGGAGAACGGAGCGGCTTTCCCCTCCTAGCGAGCTGAGAGCGGCGGGGCTGGCGGAGGAACGAAGAAAGGCAGGGCGTCGCGGAGGGCAAGGGGCAGGAGCGGGCTGCAGCAGGGCCAGACACCCGTTAGCAGCATCCCGCTGGTGGGATGCACCGACGCAGCCTCCTCGCGGCGGTCCAGAGCCGCCTTCACGCCGCTGGTGCGTACGCCAGCAAAATGGCGCTTTTGCTGGAAAAGCTCGTTCTAAGCTTGTTTTCTTTGGGGGGAAAAAAGAAAAAAAGTGTTACTATAAGCTATGTCACAGTTTTGCTGCTGTAACTGTATTGCGGTGGCCTCTGCAGGGACAGTCAGAGGGCATGCTCCGTCAAATCTGTAGACTGACATCGCTGTGCTGGCAGATATTTGTAACATAGGTCTGGCCTGAATCTTGACTTCGTGCTTAGGTTCCTGCACTGCACAGAGCTGTCTTTCCTCATTTAATGTACAGGGGATAACTTTTTGGCAAAGATGTTGTAGGATTTGAGTTGGTTGAACACTGTAAATGATAAAGGGCAAAATATTGGCTTTTATTCCCCCTCCTCCTTTTTTCATTTAGGTATGTCGACGCTGAAAAGTGGTGGAAAAAAAACAAGTAAACAAGAGGAGGAGGGAATTGCATTTGAAATATTTGATTTCTCTCTTGGGTGACTTGAAGGGATGTGCAGCCCATCAGTGCTGAGTGGCAAGGTGATCTTTAAAGATGGGAAGACTGTCTCTGATGGCAAAATGTCCAGAGGTCACCAGGGCATCTGTAGGGCAGACTCTGTACTAGCGATCTGAAAACTTCCAACAGTGAAGACCTCTGAACCAGCGCAAAGAATATTGTCTTTCAAAAAGAGGTGCAAAGGCTGCTGCAAGCACTGCAAAAACAAGGAGTCTTTGTTTAGCTGAATTGTAAAGGTGTCCTTCGATTCTCTCTTTTGGCCCTTCTTTAAAGGGATTCCCTTCAAAATTCCTTTTAAAATGGCAGTAGTCTCTTCTTTGTCTTTGAGGTATATCCACTTCTGCAAAAAAGATAAGTTACTCCTCCTGCTGTAGGTCTGTAGGATCAGTGTGGAGATTCGGTGAGGCTGCGGCTGCTGGTGGGGTGGAAGGCACAGGGGAGTCACCTCTCCTGGTGGCTTTGGCACAGGAGGGAGGAACCGGGGCTTTCGAGAGGACTGAAATTCAGACTCCCTGGTACTATTTTTAACACCCATTTGAGTAAAAATCACTTTATCCAGTTATACAGTGGGGGCTGTGTGCAATACAGGCAAAAACAGTGCTGGGAAATTACTGGGAAAGTGTGGTCTTTCCTGCAGTTTGGACATCGCTCCCTTTGTTAGACAGATGCCATTCACGTGAATTGAGGAACTGTTGTGAGCTCAGGTGGGCTGAATAATTCACTTGTAACACGGGCATAGGTGAATATGATCAGTGTGCCCGCAAATACACCATGTGTACATTTACTGCAATTTTTATTTTCATTTGGGCTGGGAATGAAGCCACAGAAAATATCAGTAGCTTTCTCAGCTACTAAAATCATCTACCACTCTTTAAATTTAAAGAGGAAACTGGTTATTTTCTTTTAGGACTATTTTGGGCCACATACCAACATGAAGCATTGAAATGATGGAATGACACTTACTACTGCTGAAAATATCAAGTGCTGTGTAGATTTACTGTGTCTGCGTTTGATGGTGTGGCTGATATTTCACCAACCTGGCATTTTTGAAGAGGTACAGCTATCGTTTCGTGAGATGTTTGCATTTCTAATGCATACTTTAGAATTCCTTAAAAAAATCCCACTTAAGCATGTTATAATATTTTAGCACTGTATAATGTTTCATTTATGTGACTATACCCCGCAGTAACTGCTACAGGTAAGCAAAATATTCTTCTTATAAATATTGAGGCAGAACATTTTATTAGTGACCTTCTTTTATAAAAAAGGCATTGAACCAGAGCTGACAGTAAGCAGTTTTCCACCAACGCTCTGGTCTTGCTTCAGTCAGGCGGCATCTGTAGTGCTCTCTCTTAATGAATAGCTCTACCGGGTGACTTTCCAGTAATGTTTCACTTCAGGGTAGGCAATCAATTTTTCTTTTTTTTTTTTTTATTTGTTGAATGGTTTATTCACTGAAATGTGGTTTGTGAGTCTGGGACAGCTAAGAAACTCTGGAGCCGGCTGTAAGCTGCGGAGGGCCACAGTCAAGCGATACTGTGTCCTTGGAGCTCCCAGGCAGGATTAGGCAGTCGCGCGACAGGATCCAAGGCTCTGAGAGATCGCTGCAACCACAGATTTGACTTAAACGCACTCAGTGTTTTCAACTGAAAACTTAATTTTCCAGATATAGCAAAAAAACAGGGAAAGAGTGGCTTCCCCACCCTCATCCCTGCACACATGCACACACCTGCATGCTTCTTTCCATCCTATACCCAAGAGGATATCAGTCCTCCAAAACCAGGGAGGTCCAGATGAAAGCCCTCTGTCTGGTGATCCTAAAATCTCCATTTGCCACTTCTCCTCTGGGAGGCACCTTTGCAGGAGGATTTCTTGAGTTACTACATTATTGGATGCGCCTGGAACAGTTGTCCTCAGTTTGTCTCATAATTAGTTGCTTATGCTTTTCATATAATATTTAAATATTGAGGGACTAAGGGAGAGTGAGAGCTTGGTGCTGGAAAATTCCCACCTAGGATTTGGAACACCTCTTCTTGCTCGTTCTCTGGTGATACTTTTTGAATCGTGTTCAAAAGAAGAGAACTGAAGCTGGTTTTGGCAGTCTGCTCTGTAGGATGTCAGGAGTGTAAAGGTGCAAGACCCACAGCTGGTCATCTGGCAGTGCTGTCTTTGCACTAATTACAGGTAGCTGATGTGTGCCAGCAGCAACATTTTACCTTTATTGACCATAATTTGCAAAGCCAGAGGAGAACTTGAACCAACTACTGTGCCTGCCAAACTACGGAGAATTAGTCCAGCTTCATCAACGTATTGGGTTTTTCATATTGCTCAAAAAGAGTTTGAGTTTCACGTCTTCTGAAAGGCTGATCTCTCTCCCTTGATGCAACTGCAGTCCAAGGATCCCACCAAGGTTGCTCAGTTCATGAAATTGGGGGCAGTAATCATCTCCTGAGCAGGCCAGCTGAATCCACTGGGGCTGCCAGTGGGCAAAGCTGCCTCTCTGCTACACGCTTGTGTCCCATTTGACTACACATTTGCTATTCTAGAGGCAAAGTTTAATCTGCCCGAGAGAAATTATTGTGCAAAACTTGTATAGCCTTCAATCCTTGTCCATTGAAAGACGTCCGAGAGAGAGATCACCCTGGCCTGCAGCTCCTGGGGCCAGCACCAGTCACGCTGGGATGGCGGGGACCTGCCTGCTGTGCGTCTCGCTTGTCCTGGGAGATCCCCTCACACACGCTGGGGGCTGGATGCTTTTAGGCAGGTTCCTCTGCTCTGGTCGAGCACCAGGGACTGCTGCCTGTCTCAGCGCCGTTTCCGAAGGGGAGGGGGAGTGGGAGGAAGGCACGGTCTGTTTTAACCTTGTCTTGCTTGTTTTGTCAGGATGAAATTACTAGGAATACAACTATTTGAATTTACGATTTTTTTAACCTACCCTTTTCTGCCCGTGAACATAAATCATGTCCTTTTGCAGCCTCTTGTTTTGCCACATGAGACAGTCCTGTTGTTTTCACCGCTCAGAGTGAAGCTCTATGCTTCATTATGTCTGCTTTGCTTTTCTTGAAGGTAGTCTGGCCTGTATTAACCTTTGCCATGGATGACGAGCATTGCGCATGTTATTCCAGATGAGGTCAATGTCTTCTGTGGCAGCGTTCACTCCTGTTTCTGCTGGGCAAGTCTTGGCTTGGTGCATCTTTTGATTACATTTATTTTTTTTGTCACTTTTATCACATCAGGGGCTTGTGTGTTCCTCTGGGATCAATACAAAAGGTCTCATCTGTATTGTGACTTTTTCCTAGCTTTGTGTCATCAGCACAAGTCACTGGTGCATTTTTTCTTTGTGCGTCATCATTGAAAGCATTAAAAAACCTGGTCCCTTGAGCCAGATAATTCTCCTTTCAGCACAACCTCTTTGCAAAGTTTTTTGTGCATATCATAATTCCTATGCCAGTTTTCATCATCTTCAGCTTAACTAATAGTTTCCTGGAAAGATATCTTCTGCCCTTTCTTCCCCTGGGAAATGGGTCATCTTGTTGGAGAAAGAGACCAGAGTAGCGTCCCACAATCCATATTGCATTTTATTCACTTTCTCGTCTCTCCCCATGTCATTCCCTGTTCCATCTCAGACGTGCTCTCCTGCCTTGTGTGCTGTTGAGACCAGACACATGGGTATGTCCTTGCTGGGGTCACTTGTTCTCCAATGCCAGGCAGGATCCTGATCCAGAGGTTTCAATATAAAAATTCTTGTCTGTATCCCTGTGGTTTCTTGCACCGCTTCTCTCATAGTTTTGGGATGCAGATTCAAAACTCTTGCTGACTGGCACATTTTAAACTCTTTGAATTTTGTTCCTCGGATGCCTCAGACACCTCAGACGTGGTGATTCACATGCTTCGCTCCCCCATGCCCCTACTGAAAATGAAGGCAAAGCATCCATTTTATTTTGAGGCCACACTCAGAGCTGATGGGCTTCAGCTTTCCATCATGAAGCTACCTTAGCCTGACTTTTGATAGTTTTGGCTTTTCCTCTCAAAAACGTTTGCTGATCGGTCCCTTTCCCCACTCCGTGGCAGGGCTCTGTGCTCCCTGCCTAGGTCTTCCCGGGGTGGGGGCTCACTCCCTGAGCCCCAAGGGTGTCTTCCCCTGGGGTTACCATCCCTCATGGGTTTTGCCCCCTCTTAATTAAAGAAACAACACCCAAACGTGCAGCCTTTGGTGTTGTGTGTTCCTCCCGCGGGGGAAGAGCTTTCAGCAGGAGCTGTGTCAGGAGATGTGATGGACGAGTTGTGACTAAAACCGGTAAACCCAGATAAACTTAACTGCGGTGCGGATACATCTCTGCGATGGCGTTTGAGTGATCAGGTTCTGTCAGGACGTGCAAGATAAAATCTGAGTGCTTAATTTAACTTTGACAGTGGCAAGCTGGTACAGACCAGCCAAGTTTTGCATGAATGTTTTCTTTTTTTTTTTCCTGCGTGCTGGAGAAACGGCAAGGGTTTATGCTATGGTAATGCCAGGCTGAGAAACCTGCTCTCTTGCGGTTGGTATCATCGCAGTAGGTGAAAACAGCAGCCATTCGGTCATATGCTCGCTCGCCTCTCCTCCCAGGCTCTGAATAAACAGTAGTTATAATTCCCAGTGTGGGGTTTTGTGAAGCAGGGCTGCCTCTTCACCTGGGGCTCCTTTTTGTTTCTCCCATCCTCTCCGGCAGCCCCGGCGGGAGGGCTCAGTGCAGGCTGAGGCTGGTAGTCCTATCGGTAGTCCTATTTTTCAGCCTGGGTGAACTCCTGTCTCAAGCATCTTCACCTTGCCCTGGCCCACTAATGTCTCCACCTGGCCCTGCGCTGCCAGAGCAACCCGGCCGTGGCGTCACCCACGTGCCAGGGAATAAGCTCTCTTATTTTTCAGGGAAGCGTGGGATGTTTTAATGTGTGCGTTCTGCCAGATAAATGTGGCTTTCCTCCTTGGAGTCACCCAGTGACCTTTTAAATTGCAGATACGGCCATCCTGGGTCTTTCTGCAGTGGTTGAGAGCTCTATATTCACGCTTGGTAGAGAGGAAGGGAGCTATGGGGAGTCTCCCCGGCTTGCCCGAGGTGGCACAGGAGGCAGGCTGCCAGGCGGGAGCTGAACCTGGCTCTGCAGTGCCGCAGCCGCTGGCCTCTCCGTCCTAGCCCTGGCAAACAATTTCAGTGAAGACTGAATCTTGCGAGGTACTGATTTAAAAGTAGAGACTTTTGGTCGCGCTGTCTCTCTCTAAAACTTCCGCAAGGCATGCTATAAACTTAAAAGGACATCCTCTGCTTCAATACTGTTCTTTATTATGCTTCCCTTGTGGCCTCATCGTGGACGTTTTTGTTACTTTTACATCTTTTTTACTAATTATGCAGCATACCTTATAATGCTTTTGTACCTCAGTGAGGTACGTCATTCTCCGTCAGACAGATTGCAGCCAAAATGTGAAATCTGCTCTGATCATGCATTTGCCCAAGTTTAATTTGCCGCCTGTTTTTCCATAGACCTCTGGGATCCCTTACCGGTATTTAAGTTGGGGTATCTAAAATTAGATACTTGTCTTCATATCTCAGGCACCATCTTAATGATCTGTGTGAGGTCTTTGGCATTGCTTGAAAATCAGATTACTTACCTCTGTGCTTACATGAGGATATACGCTAAACGCTTCCTCTCCAATTCCCCCTCCCCCGATTATCGGCCTTAATTTTTTTCCGCAACATTTTAATCCTTCACATCCTGCCTGCAGTGGCTCCCCGGTCACTCAAGCCAAAGGTTTCAATTTTTATTGCTGGAGACTGTGGCGCTGGGTGGTTTTTCTGTGCGTGCACCGTCCCCTGTGTCCTGCTCCGCTTCTCCCTCCTCCAGCTGCCCATCCTGGGCTGCGCAGCGAGTGCTCTGGTGGATCCGTTCGGTGCTCTGCCTCCTGCTCTGAACGTTTTCTTGTTGCTTTTAAATAAAGGGTTTTTTCTAATGCATTTGGCATGTCCCGTCCTCGTTGTGTTGAGAGTTCTCTGCTCATTTGGCACAAGCAGAAAGCCCTTTTCAAGCAAAGTGTAATAACAATAATGCATAACCTTAAGGTAAATAAACAAACCGCACCTTATTTTTATTTCAGCTGCATTTTGGGCATTCTTTTTCTTAAATAACACATAAATGCACGCGCAGTCCTTGTAGCTGCCTTTCTCGTTCTCGTCCTCCATGGAGGCCAAGTGGGCTCCTTCTTTCCTGCACCTCCCTCCTGCCTTAGCAGTGGCTGCAGCTCCCCAGAGCGGGTTACAAAACCCCTCCGCTTCCCAGGACGCAGCGCACAAGCTGCTGTTCGTCTGTCCCACAGGCTCCAGGGAGTTGCCCTTGTGGCTTCCCATAGATTTGCTTATGTCTGATGATCTGAAATTAGAATCCTTTCCCTGCTTTGCCCTTTTCTGTAAACGTGTAAAACCTTGCAGATGTCCCCTAGGGAAGAAAGGGGGATTTTCCCATCATTAAAATAAAAGGGAAGGGAAGGAGAAAGACTTAAAACACGTTCAGATACTTGTAAAAATGATTAAAAAACAAACAAACCCACAACCATGTCAATTATTCACATCCCCTCGTATAAATATAGAAACCCTGAAGAGGGGGCTTTCCCTTGGGCTACCTGCTCTTTTCTTCCTTAAATTTATTACCAGGGCCCCACGGTGCTTTGTCAGTGCCATGTTTCTGGCTTTGTTTTCTTTAGCTGTGATTTGGGGATGGTTGACTGTCGGCTATACGGAGGTTTTAGGTCTCCTGACGGACCTTCCTCCCTCCCTCCCTTTCTCTCTTTTCGACTTTTCTTCCCACCCTTAGAAATTCTCATAGGTGTGGTGCTACAGCTGGAGGAACAAGGCTTCCCACATCTTTCCTTTATGAGTTCTCCACAAAGAGAACGTGGGTTTATTTTTCTTTCCCCTCCTCTTCATCTGCAGTGATCGCCCAGCATTGTTCTCCTAACCATGACAGACATGAAGGTTGCGTGTTAGTGAGACGGCTGCAAAGAGGTTTTGCAATTCCAGCTCTGCTGGCCAGTTCTCGTGGACCTGCAGATGGTCCCTCCCAGCCTTGTCTGGACGGTCATCATTGTCAGACTCCAGTTTCAGGAGCAGCTGTTTTCTTCTGACAGGTAGTAGAGGCCGTGGTGGATTAAAATTCATTTTTCTCACAAATGAAAGGTTTCTATGACATTTTGTGTGTCGTAGAAAGAACACACAAAAAGTGGCATGTTTGTAATTTATTTTCACTGGTTTAAAAGTCAACTAGCTTCTGCAATCCAGTGGAGTTGGTCTCAGAGCTCAGTGTTGCACATAGTTTCAGTGACTACATCGAGAACGGGGAAGCTTGGAGCATTTCTGAATTACATTTCTGAACCCAGCCCTGTCACGGAAAGCCCTCTCGTACACCGATCTGGGCATAGAGCAGCCTCTCTGCTTCCTTCCTTCCTTCCATCTACCCACCCACCCACCCATCCATCTATCTATCTCCTGTGGGTTGCAGCGTTGCATTTTGTGGAGGGCAGCCCAGGGGTACGGAGTGGGGAGAGCCAGAGTTGTCAGGGCACCAGAACCCTGGAGCATACTAGAGCATTTACCTTCTTCTCAGGGTAGGTGATTTGATAGATTGATTTTGGCAGCAATTCATATTAACTAGAGGTAATAAAGGCTAACAAAATGTGGCCTCCAGTTACAAATAAAGGGCCTGATTTTCCATTTCAGGAGACAGGATCGAACACCGGAGTTAACAATGGCGTGGAACTGGGATCGTGGGTGGGGAATACAGCCCAGAGCCACTGATTAATATTAAATAGTTTCTGTATGAAATGACTACTGCTCTCTGTCGATGTATATGCATCCTGATGGTTTATGGTAGAATTACTGAGGGCTTCTCAAAGCTGGATGAAGATTTGCTTAATGACCAACTGATCTCACATCTGCAGTTGCATTTGGAATCTGACAAAAATGATGCATCATAAAATCAAAAAGTAAAAATAGAATTGAAAGGGAGCTGATGTCCTTCTAGCCAGCTTTCCATGTTCACTGGACAAGGGGATATACTTGCATACTAATTTTTCCTTGCTGAAAAGGAAGGGTTTTGCTTTGAAAAGGCGGCTTTTAGAAAACTACAGCTTCCATATTTTTCATCCATTAATGTTCACGTCAAGTGTCTGCAAGCAAAAAGAAAACAGGTGTGCTGGTTTTTTTCCTAATCTCTTGGCATTGCACACTCCTCCCAGCATGTGAGAGTCAAACTTCTCTTTGCTCTACCTAGAATCACAGGTAGCAGATGGGATGAATAACAAGGTACTCCTTTAATATATTCTGCTTCCCCACTATGCATTCATTTGATCCATTCATGTTGGTTTGCTGCGAGCTTCCTGAGTTTGGATTGACTTAAGTTGCTGCATGATGAGCCCTGTGGGAACTCCTTGGCCTGATTTTTCAACGTGCTGTTTTGTGGCTATGAAATAAATACAGCTGTGCTACTTCCAGACCTTCAAAGAACAAGTGGAGTTGCATTGACGCATGTAGATATTGGCATATATGCATGCATACATGCATCATAGGTGTGTATATATGCGTGTGTGCATGCGTGTTTGCAGGAGTCAGCTCTAAGACTGCACGTTTTGCCTTGAGCGTAGAAGTTTGAAGGTCTTTATTTGATGTTTCTTTTTTAATGTCATGAACTGTTCCATGCGTGAATGTTTACTAGTATCCATCTACCCTGAGAACAGTACTGGTGAGTTACTGGTGGTCTGAACGTGCAGTCAGCTTTGCCCTTGGTCAGGGTCCACTGACAGAGCAAGCGTCCACAGGAGAAAACATGTCCTGCGTGGGGAAGGGCTCTGTGCTGGGACGCAAGCCATGGGGCTGTGCTTGTGTTTGCTTCTGCCTTTCCTCCTGATGGAGAAACACGGGCATCCCCTTTTGCCAAGACCCTGTTGGAGGGAAGTCCTTGTCCCAGGCTGCTTTGGCACTGCAGACCCCCAGAATTTCTGCTGCGGCGGAGCCTGGGCTGTTGGGGTGAACCGTGAAGCTTGGGGGCGAGGAGCGTTCCAGTGCGTATTAATGGCAGACAAAGAAAAGCATGAAAAACTGGTGTTCTTCTTGAAAAGCGTGGCTTGGTTTCATTTGGGAAAGACTCTCCAAGTTGTAAAAGTTAATCGGAACAAAGCTTTTCAGGAAAGAATCCGTGGGTCATGATAAATCCTCTTCTGGAGGACCCGTGCGTGCAAGGTACTCATCTGTTTGTGGCACAGGATATTCCCAGCCCTTCAGATGTACTGGCGCGTAGTGAGGATTTGGATAATCCAGTATCCAGTTGTAAGCATCCACTTTGGATCTTCCCACCTTTTTAACAAATGAGTGCAAGAAGAAGAATGATTTTTGTCGGAGGAGCACAGGCGGTGTGGGGAGTGGGTGACACTTTGGTTGGTTTCTCACAGAAGTGACCAGAGTTTGCTTCAGCCTGGAGTAGATTTTTCTGAGTTACAAACTCCTCAAAAGCAGCTTCAGGGTAGAAAATTTGGTAACATGCTTGTCCTCATCTGTTTTTTTCTTCTTTTGGACAAGTTTTTCTGGGGCAGCAGCAGGCAGATCTGAAATAAGATGGTCGCAATGCCTTTTTCTTTGGAGGTGAGGAACGCACGTCGCAGGGTTGCTCGTTGTGCGGTGGATGCAGGTGGAAAGCCTCTTGCCTGTAGGACCTTGTTTGTCAGCAAGATTCCTGTCTTGCAAATTATTGGCAGCTGGCATGGTAATGAGTCCATTTCAATATAAATGAGCTTCATTTTATTAATTTCTGCCAGCTCCTGAGCAATTCATGAACTGCTTTTCAGATCTCAACCAACAGCTTGGGGGAAGAGGGGGAGGTGGGGAGCAGAGGGGGGAACATGAAGGAGGAGAAAGAAAATGAGAGTGTTTTTAATTTAGAAAGGAGCTGGTGACTCTCATTTCTTTTGAGAATCCAGCCAAGAGTAAGGATCACAATTTCCCCACCAAGCAGCTCTAATAACATGAAGGGCATCAGTAATCTCTTCCAAGGTTTTTGTTGCTTGAGACTTTTGGAAAAGTTTGTGACTCTCAAAACTCTGCGTGCAGCGTTGAGTTGTTGTTTCACTGCTGATGTTTGGCTGGGAGAAGGGGGAGTTGGGTGACTTGAGAGCTGGCTTGGGCAGCGCACCCAGCCCTCCGGTGAGTTTGTGGGTCTTGGTATCTCACGGGACTGGACTTTGAGCTGGCATACTTTCAAGGGAGCTTGCCAGAAAGGGCTGGGCTTTGGTACCCACACAAGTGCACGCATGTGCGTGACTTGAGGACTATTCTTGTGACTCGTCTTAGGTCTACATAGGCGCAGACCGGTCTCTTGTATCTGCACCTTAGTGAATATAATTAACCCAACGATCCTTTCACCGTGCACAAAAATGCATGTAAATGCTCTGTCCTACATGTCTGATTTGCCCTTGAAAAATGTTAATGAAATCCCTGCTTGGATAACCGCCCTTTTCATAAATTAGACAGTCTGTGCAGAGAAATCTCCTCTTGAGGTCTTCCAGTTTCGGGCCTGTTCCCTGGGCAGTTGGGTCCCCCCTTGCTGCCAGAAGTTAAACCCAGGTTTACTGGAAGGTGCCTTTCTTGGTGGTCTTCTTCAGATGCAGGTGTGTTTTTGGACTTGAGGTTTTCTAGCCCTGCCTGAGACAGACTGTCCTCAGTGGGGGCGTGTTAGTGTCTATTGGGATTTTTATTGTACGAAGTGGTGGGAAGAGGAACTCTCCACGTTCTGTAGTTTGGGCTGATGGTGCTTGACTGGGTTTTTCATTTATTCTGCCAGCGTCAGATTTCGTAATTCGAATTTAAGCGCAGCATTCGCATGCTGTATTGCACAGTGTTTCTTAGGTAAGTGATGATAACAGGAAGACGTCCTCCTGTATTGTATGTAAAGGGTTCCTGCTAACCCTTTGTCTGATTCTTTTTTTTTTTTTTTTCTCCCCTCTCTCTCCCCAGGTTTTTGGCATATAGTCATAGACTCTGACGCGAGAGTAATGGAGTCGCTGAGTGGCAGGTGCTGACAGCTTCTGCAGTCCCAGTAACTGTTCATTTTGGTATCATTTGCAATTCTATACCTCTAAATGCCACAGCTCTCTTGGGGAAGGTTGCACTGGATACCAGTACTGCCTCGGAAGGTACATGTGTGTCCATATATTTTTCTTTAGGAGTTTGCTGTGTTGTATAATGGTACGCGGGAGGGGAAAAATTGGATAAGCTGCATGCTGTTTATGGTTACACCCGTTTAGCAATACAAAGGCATTTGAATGGCTATCAAGCAGCTACTGATGACACCCCTTCCTCCCTCTCTCCTCCTCTTCTTTGAATTGCCTGCAGGGCCTTTTTGGAGTCCATCCCGTGCTTTAACATATGCGAGAGCAGCTTACAAAAAAGAAATGGCTGGTTAAAAGGTTCTGATTTGAAAACAATTAAATATGCTGCTGGAGTTTCCGAGAAACTCAAAGGCTTACTGTGGAATTTCAGCCTCTCTCTTGCCCTTTTGAAAAAGCACATTTTAATTACAATAAAATGTGTATGTTCACGCTTGGTTATTAGTCTTGTACATTTTTCTATGTGGTTCTTGTGAGTTCAGTAAAAATCTTTGTTGTTGGCTGGCAGATTTTAGCAAAAGTTTATTTCTGTAGATTCATTGCTCGCTGTGGATTTAATCATTGTTCTGGTTCTCACAGCCTTCAAGCTCCGCTCCAGGAGAAAAATACAGATTTGTCACCAGGGCCTCCCACTAGAATCTAATTTTAAATTTGCAATCTGTTGTCTTGCGAGGTGCTTCAAATTCGGTTGGGAAGTTAATACATTTCAGATTTTCTTCTGGAATCTAAAGGCCCAACTTTTTGCAAGTTTCAGAGTTAGTAACTTAGGCTTAGTTGAAATGAGTATTTTGGTTTGGTAATTATTTTAAGAAATATTTAATACCGGGGGTAAGGGAAGAGAAAGGGAAGTGACTGTTTTCAAAGACAATGATATTCTTTGAGGGGACTGTCATCAGTGGTCATCTAGAATGTGATTGCCTTTATGCGTAACCATTTCATATAAGACTCACCCAGCAGAAACTCAGCAGTTCATCTAGAGTTCAGTCTGTCTGTTTAGGGTAGCTGATGTAGGGAAGACTGTTTTTTCCAAAGCTTTCCTGCAGAATTTTTGTTCTCCCTGCTCATATCGTAATGTTGATATCAATCTTAAGTTTTGGTTTTAAAAAAACCCAACAACTCAACCCCCCCGGTACTGTCTCTTGATGTGCAGGCTGGCTAAACGGTGACTTTCCTGTCCCATTGAAGACTTCCAGAATTTTGACATTTTCCCTGCTCTGAACCAGGAAGGAGCAGATCTTCTGGGAGAGAGGGCCCTTTCCCAGAGCACCTGATAGCTCGATGGTCAGGGCCACCTCTTGAGGATGTGGAGGAACAAGTTGCCACCCCATGTTTGCCTGACTTGGGCTGCAGATATGAATCTCAATCTTCCGTGTCTTTGGCAAGCAGCTGAGTCACCGAGCTGGTGCCTCATCCAAGAGACGTGCCTGTCTCCCCGCTTCAGTTTTCATATCTCTCCCTCTTGGAGCGGAGCAGCCTTTCATCAAAAGTGGTCTGTTCCCCCGAAAAGTTTGGGTTTTGATGAATCAACGTTTTCTGCTGAAAAATTTCCAACTAGTTCTGATTGCAGTGCACGGTCTGTGTGCGCTAATCTCTGCTAGCTTTAGAGAGTAATTCAGAACAGATTTTTGACACGTCGCAATCCTTGGCTGAGCGCGACAGACCTGTTTAAAGCATCAAGACGTGTCACACTTGATTTATGTCGTATCCTGGTGATACCTTGATAGGTCTTTAATGGTCACCTTTGGATTCGGCAGGTCAGCTAACAAGGGGAGCCTTTGTCCTACCAGCATTTGCGTGCAACCCCCATTAACATTACTCATTTTCTTAATTTGATACAGATTTTTTTCATTGAGTGTGCTAAATTCAGTTAAGCCGTAGACAGGCAGCATCTGGCAGTCGTAGCTGGAGCAATTTAAGACGTTTCTGCCCCAGGGTGTCTGCTGCTGCCCCTGGGAAGGGGAGGTTGGGGCTCCCCTCCCCTGCCCAGCGCCCGCTCTCGCTTGCTGGGGACGCCGGCATCTGTTCAGTGTGAGTTCACATGTTTCAGGGCTGCCTTTCCACATCTGCCTGAGCTGACCTAACAGCTCACTGCTGCCAAAAAATGGGGGATGTGCCACTCGCTGTCCCCTCTTTCCCGGTTCCCATGTCGTCCTCCAGCCGTGCTGCCCCATCCTCACCCTGCTGTTTTCCCAGACAGACACCCTTGTGCAGCCTCTGGCATGTGCCAGTTTAATTCACTGTCCCAGCAAAAATAAACTAATAAATAAAGTCTTTTTTGTTTTTTTTTCCTTTCCCCCCCGAGGTTTTTTTCCTGCTGTTTAGGTGAACTCAGCTCCATGAGCACCTGAATTTGTTGGGGGTAGCTGGTGGAAATGCTCAGCGAGAAATGCAGAGAGGAAGCAAAAATAGGGGTGAGAAGGTAGGAGAGGGGGCACCCTTCCAGGGGGAGCCATTTGTCTTGGGCCCCCCACAAGCAGTCACCCTCAGGGTGACCCGGTGGGGACGGCCGTCCCTGCTGCAGGTGGGCTCAGCTTGTTGTGCCCTGCATCTCCTGGCATCTGGCGGGGGACGGGGACAAACTGTGGGGATGGCGCCGTCCTGCATCGCTCCAGCTGAGTGAGCTGCACCGTGCCCGCTGGCGGCCCCATCGCACCCACCACGCAGAACGGGCCAGCCTGCAGTGCAATGCCGGGGACATGAGTGGCTTTAGGGTAAGGCCTCTTCAGCCGTCTGTCCTTCATTTGTCCAGCCTTCCTGGGTAGAGGAGCGAGGTACGGGCTAATCGCCGTGATAGATAGCTGTCTGCGGGATGTGCAAAGGCGTCCTCACCTAAAGCTCCAATCCGTGGAATTAAAAAGGGACAGCTCTTTGCTTTGAAGTCTGACACTTCTTGCCAGTATCTAGCAGATACTTCTCATTGTGTGAAATCGCTCAGTAAACATTCCTGCCTGTCTGGGGAGAAAAGACTTTCTTCCTTCCAGGAGAGTGTTTCTAGCCGCATTGTTTCCTCACGGGGACACAGCCTGAGCTGCTGCTACTTTTCTTGGCAAGTCGTTTGTGCTTTTGTTACTTTTTGGCTGGGTGAAATTTTGCCCAGTGTGCATGGAGTCTACGTCAAGGTGGTGGCACGGGGCTGCTTCCCATAGCCACGCAGCCCGGTGTTTCCATCAGCAAGGGTGCCTCGCCGCGTGGTGTGCGGGGAACGCTCCTGCCCTTCGACAGCTCTGTTTCTGAAGGTAAAAAGCCACTCTTCAATCATTCAGGGTTTCAAGAGGACTTTTAAAACTGCTCTTTCTCCTTAGATAGGTACCAAGGTGGTGGCTGCGTGGCTGGAGACTGGAGATAAATGGCTGCATGCTCTGATGATGGGCTTTGCAGCCAGTGGAAATCCTGTCGAATGAAAGTGTGGTGAGCAAGAATCTCAGAATCAAAGCAGCTAAAAGCATTACCCCGAGAGGGTTTCTTTTGCAAGATGGGGAGTGTTTGAGGTCTGGTTTTAGACATCAGTGTGCAAGACAAAATGCAGTTTTTGTGCTATACAATGTTTTAGAAGCCAAAGCTAGCTGACATTTGTTTTTCAGTCCAGTCCATATCAAAGGTCTGTAGCTTTTAAGGAATAATAAACCCTGTCTAGGGATTTATAAAGCTGTCTTTTTTTTTTTTTTTTTTAGATTAAAACCTGCCTTCTGTTCAGCGCATTTATTTTTCTAGACTATGCATGATAACCAAGTCTCATGACAGTCAATGGGAGTTCAGCCATTAATTTCAGTAGACATAGGGTATTTCCTAGTATAGTTTACTTGACATGCAATCATATTTTAGATACAGAAATGTCCAGATATTTATGGAAGTGCCTGTTGCTCCAGCGTTGAACAGATTTTTAGCCTCAGACACGACCTACTTAGCTGGGTAGAAGAGCAGAGAAGTGCCATCGTCTGACTGTGGTCAGAAGTATCAGTGCAGAAGTGCAGTTCCACCATATGCGCCCAGGGCAGCCTGGGCAGAACTGCTGTGCCTGCGTTTAGCGCAATCGATTCCTCGCTTTCGATGTAATTTATGTAGGGCTAATTCAGTTCTGTGCAGCAGCAATAGCGTGTATTTAGATAGTGCGGGAAAATACACAATCACATTCATTCTGCCAGCATCTGGCTCAATACCCATCGGCACGTCCCATTAAAGGAGAGGAAATTGCCCCAAGAAATTAAAAACTCCGAATTATTTTACTGTCAGGGCAGCTTTTTTTTTTCAACCAAGTCTAATAGAAATACCTCAAAATGAGGAACTTTTGTCTTGGATTTTCTGTTCAAGATTTATGGACTATTTATCTAGATATAATTGTCTTGTGTGTAATTCAGGATCTCCTGTTTAATTTTGAATGGGCATGTACTTTAACATTTACTTTTCTTCTTCTTCTTCTTGATCTTTGGCCAGAAGGAGCCAATACTACTGATAAAATATTTCTGGCATTTGTTGAGTGAGATCACAGACCTCAAAGTGTTTTCCAAGGTTGAATCCAGATCATCACTCCCATCTTCTGGGTGGGAAACTTGTTTCACAGCAGGACGTGTGCAACTGAATAATGCAGGAGGCTAGGTACGGAGATGGGGACAGAAACCCAGTCCCTGCGTTCCAGCTCAGTTTTCTCCTTGCTAGATCAAAGCGCTTAGATCTAGCTATCTGCTTCAGAGTGAGTAGGAAGGAAAGGTTATTTTTGTATAGTCTGAGTCACTCATGCTAATTTATTTTTCATAATATGGCTTTCTTGTGTGGGGCTCTCTGTACCTGCTTAATGTTGCACTGTTTTTTGTTCCAGAAATCAAACCTATCATTAGCTCGCTGCCAAACAGTTGAATTTGTACTTTGCTATTTGGTGCTTCAGTTGGCAGTTCCTAGCAAAGAAAAGTGAAATCTCAGATAAAGGTGTATATCCATCTACTTTTTGGCATCTTGTTACATGCAGATAAACAATAGCTGTTGATTTTTTGAGTTTGTAGTGTTGGCTGGAATTGTGAAGCTAATGCTAAGAGTCGAGTGAATGTGCACAGAGCTGAGACTGCCAGTGCACTTTGGTGGTAAACTGGCTCCGGTTCACACCAAGCTTCAAGGTTCAGTCCTTCTTTCTTCTACATTATTCATTTACATCAGCATAGCTATTGTGTGGCTTTTTCCTACATACTGATTTAACTGAGTTGTATTTATAAGTTTGCTGGTACGGTCACTGGCTCCCTTAACTAATTCTGTGGGATTGGTTGCCACTGTTAAAGCATGTCCAGCGAGACCTGGTGGAAGATGTAGTGTAGGTTTTGGGACAAGTTTATTAAAAAAAAAAAAAAAAAGCTCATTTTGGGCGTACTGGGGTTTCTGTGCATCTTCTTGCCTGCATGTTTGGTTGCCACCTTTAACAGTTCCCGCTCTCTCCCCTTGCAGACTGTGACACCATGGGAAACGCGGAGAGCCAGAGCGTGGAGCACGCCTTCTACGGAGACAAGCACACCAGCCTGGGCCGCAAGCACACTTCCCGCTCGCTTCGCCTCTCCAATAAAGCCTCTCGCCGGACGCGGCACGCTTCTTCCGGAAAAATTATCCACCGTAACTCGGAAGTGAGCACCCGTTCCAGCAGCACCCCCAGCATCCCCCAGTCCCTGGCGGAGAACGGCCTGGAGCCCTTCACCCAGGAGGCCAACCTAGAGGACTTTGGAAGCCCCATCTGGGTGGACCGTGTGGACATGGGCCTGCGGCCCGTTTCCTACCACACCGACTCCTCTGTCACCCCCAGCGTGGACAGCAGCACCGTCCTCACCGCTGCCTCCATCCAGAGCATGCCGGACTCGGAGGAGAGCAGGCTCTACGGGGACGAGCCACCATTCCTGGCGGAGGGCGACGGGAGGTCACATCGTTACGCGGCCAATGGGACAAACTTCATGGAGACGGCCAGCTTCAAGAAGAAGCGCTCCAAATCGGCCGACATCTGGCGTGAGGACAGCCTGGAGTTTTCGCTTTCTGACCTCAGCCAGGAGCATTTAACGAGCAACGAGGAAATCCTGGGCTTGGCCGAGGAGAAGGATGCTGAGGCCACCCAGGGGACAGAAGCCAGCAGCAGCCCCCAGCCACTGGTCACCTGCCAGCGTGCCAACTCTATGAGTGACTTGTATTCCCCCAAAACCCCAAGCGCTACCGTCAACGGAGGCCCGCGAAATGCCTTTGGAGGATACTGCCGGAATTTAGTGTCTGACATCCCGGATATCGGGAGCCATAAGATGGCATCGGTTACCACTGAGGATGCACCTTCCTACAGTAATTACAATACGCTGCCCTGTAGGAAATCCCACTGCCTTTCCGAAGGGGCCACCAACCCACAAATTAGCCATAGTAACAGCATGCAAGGCAGAAGGGCGAAAACTACTCAGGTAAGGCAGTTTTATTCTACGTAAAACGGAAGCTAAGTTGTGTCTGTAAATAAAGATATTCCAGGTTCTTCCAGGTTCTGTTTTCCTTCAACACCCCCCTTCCAAAGAGGGGCTGTATCCAGGAGAGAGCTGAACTAACTGGTCTCCAGAGCTGGCTTGATCCCACCACGTCTCCCTTCCTTATCAGCAACTTTGGGCCTTTTCCACTCTTCACCGCCTCTGGAAAAGATAAATCTGCATTTGCCAGCTAAAGATTTTCTTGCGTGTTTTGCAGTGCTGACGGTGCCTTTTTTCCTAGGGTAGCTGCCAAAACCGATCACTCCACTCGGGGAGGTTGCGCGCGTTGGTTGTATCTCCCCTCTCTGCCCTCCCTGTCCCGTCACCCTCCCCTGCCTGTACACGTGCAAGCACTCCTTGGCTTTTGTGGCTGGAAACAGAAAAAACCTGCGAGTGTTTCTCTTCCTCTCCATGGTAAACACTCGCTGGGCTGAAATTTCACTCTTTAATTACCTGGTGTTCACATCCATGCAAAACATCATCCAGAAACAGTGTTGTCCCCTCCCAGGACACTGCCCGTCCTGCAAGCTGTGGTGCTCACCCGCGGTAAACTGAAAAACCATGGGGAGTGTACAGAGGAGATGCTGCTTCTCCGAGCCAGGGAGGACATCATACCCTTCATCCTTCATCCTTCTTTAACAGATAGCACAGAGCCAAGATGAGCTTTTCTATCTGGTGCCCCTCACACCCTCCGAACACCAGTCCTGTGACTTTTGCTTTCATGGCGGCTGTTGGGTCTTTATGATGTTTTGCCCTGCTGTTCTTGGCCGTGTTCTGCCTGATCAAGTTACACAGCACCGCCTTGCGCTGCACACAGCGATTCTGCTTACAGTAAGTGCCAGACCACTCTTAAAGGTGGGATAAAGGAGCTATAAATCCTGCCCACCTGTACAGGCCGCCTGGGGCATACACATTGCGGGCGTATTGCACTCAGTTTAAGTTCATTCAGCTGGCTTGATGGACCTTCTCAGAGCAGTGGTCCAGCTGCCTAATGGAAGACGCTGGCTGTGGCGTTTTTTACGTGCACTATTTTCGAGCTATGGGCACCGGCTCAGAAACATGGCCGGGGGACACAGACAGAACAGTCCGGCGGTACAGGTCAGAGCTGTGCACCAGATTGCATGCTTCAGCGGCTCCCCTGATTTTATTGCGTGGTTTCTCCTACATATGCCATGCAGCGTACACACACCGCGCCGCGTGACCCAGAAAAAGAAAAAAGCGGCACGTCGTATCAAGGTCGGAGGCTGGCAGGCTCGCGTCCTGCTGCCGGGCTGAGCTGTGGGCAGGACAGCAGCGTTAGAGATGTCAGGCAGGTTGCAGCGTGCTGCAGAGGAGGTTGCAGGGCTGCGGAGGTGCGGAGGGATGTTGGAGGGCGAGAGGAGCGTGCGTGTGTGTGTCCCCCCTCCGTCGGCTGGCACTGACTTGTGAGAGCTGATGGGAAGGGGTTGCTGAGTGACTTACCGGCTGTGCTTGATCTGTGGAGATATGCTGCTTCTAAATATAAAAATGACACGCTAAAACAGATGCTGCAGCATCCCACAACAGCAGCTTTGTACTTCAAAATCAGCCCTTTATTTTCAGAGGTATTTTTACAGTGCGAGTGCAGAAACCCTTTGGTGCTCCATCAAGGCAGTGCAGGATAAAAAGCAAGAGAACAACAACAACAACCAAAAAAAAAAAAAAAAGATGTTATTTGGCAGCCTTGAACGTAACAGCTTTCATGAAGATTGTTAGGTGCAACTGCTGCCTCCAGCCCTCTTTCAAGTGTATTTAAGAAAAAGAGAGCAGTGTCGCTGGTGAACAGCGAAGCATTTGTTTTTCTTCTTGGTGCCTATCTCGGCATTGAGAAGATTCCTCTGAGGCACTTAGTGAAAGTCACGAATTTGCGTAGCATTTTGCAAGGCCTCAGCTATACCCAGGGAAATCACTTTGCGGGGCTGGTTCCACTAGATCTATCTCCTGAGCTTGGAGATGGTGGCTGTAAGGAGTCTTGCCAGTGATTATTATCACGTATAAATTCAACAAAATCAAAGCTTTGGAAAGGTCAAAATTCCTTCCACGTCTTTAATCCTAGCAGCATACGGTAAGTATAAGATACTTGTCAGCAATGAAGTCATGTTAGCTCGAGCCTACCTTTAACAAGCTTAGGGAAATGACTGTCATTATGTGTTTGATAGATAGAGCAAAAAGGAAGTCCAAATTTGCACACAAAGTAAAAGGACTAGTTCCTTGGTGAACCTGATTCGGTGGCTTTGGATAGGGTGAGAGGAGAAAAACTTATCAACCTGTCTCCATACCAGGTTCCCAGCCTGACAATATCTCGGCACTCTGCTCGACACCCCTGGTGTGAAGAAGTGCAGCGTGATGGTTACCCTACCTGAGATGGTGGAAGCTGAGATGTGGAGCTGATGCCCTTACGGCTTTGCTGTTGATGTGCTCCTCGGCACTGTGTTTGCCTGTGCCAGGTGGTACTTCATCACAGTTTGGGGAATTTTGTTTCCCTCTTCCCTTCCCTGTCTTTCAACACTTTCTCAGTGGGCTTCACACTCTTTGATGACCACCTTGAGCATTGCCCCAGAGCCTGCTATATATGTCCTCATGCTGTAAAACATTTCATGCTATAAAAACAATTCAGTGGACTGAGGCAAAACTTTAATGTTTTTTTCCAGCCTTTTGGACTGCCTCCCCCCATCCTGATCCCACAAAATAATAGTTATGTCTTAGGGCCACAGGGGTACCACACAAAGGTGACCCAGGGCCAAGTGAAAGATGGTGTTGGACACAGTTTTCCCTCTTGACCTCCAGGCCAGTGACCTGTCACTGTTCCTGTATTATTTAACAGTGCAGAATAGCTCCCTTGTTCAAAGTCACCTAATTGAGCCTCGTAGCCAGGAGTGAAGTTTCTGGGTTTGTATTTGCCAGTGGGGTTTTTTCAGTTTTTGGAGAGTTGTAGCTGGGATATTTGCATGATTTTTTAGTCTTACCTGCCCTCATGCTAGAAATACTGCAAGGTCCTGGTGGCCGCCTGTAGGTAGCTTTTGACTAGTCTAGTTCCCAAAGAGGTCCCTGAAAGCAGGAGATGCCGAGCGCGGTGTAAGTCTGAGACTACGGTAATGGGTTTGTGCCCTTGTGTTTGATTCCTGAATCCAGCCACTGTTACATGCGTGTTCAGCTAGATGTACCTCATTGTATTTTCTACACAGGCTAAATTTATTAGAAGTTGTCAGCAGCTCTAATTTTTGTGGTGTGCTGACCACTTCTACTGGGAATACACATCCTTGAATGTATCACAAAAAGGAGATGCCGGAATCACAGCTGTGTGTGTTGTTATAATGCCTTATCCATGGGTTCTTTATAAGTACATGATTTATATTAAAGGAAAAGGAAAAAAAAAAGAAAAGAAAATCTCTCCCTTCCAAATTTAAACCTTAAATTGAACTGTGGGAGTCACTTTCCACTAATTGAGAAGGAGAGCTTTTTAATACTGGAGAGACAATTATATTCAATATGCACAGGCGATTAATATTCACAGGGTGGCTTTGGGGCACCCACACAGCAATTCTGTTTTTCGTAACATTTTACCATTAAGGGTTCAGATCTGCTGAAGCGAGACTTCCTGGGGAGCTCTGCTGGGATCCTGTTTGGCTTTTGGAGCTGATGTGATGTAGGTGGAAAAAGCTTAATTGGCTGACATTTTCACCCATTTTTGCTTGAAGAGAGACACGCTCCGGTTGGATACAGCTTGTTCTGACTGTGGGTTGTGAGATCCCCAGGATCCTACAACCTGCTTGTTGGGATCCAGATTTTTGTGAAATGGCCCTGTTGTGTCCTGCTTGCAGCTAAACATCTGCCTGTGGGAGACTCCCTCCTCCTCCTGGTGGATGTTCAGGCACAAATGTAACTACGTGCTCCCCTGCTGTTATGAGCTGTAATTGAAGGTTCAGGAGGGGAATTAGGGAATGGAAACCTTTATACGGTTTTGTGCCACTTCCAAGCCCATCTTGCCACCTCTTTACTCCATGTTCCCCCTCTGTGGATAATTTCTGACTGATCTTTTCTTTAGACCATCAAATGGGGGGGGATGCAGCCTCACGGAGGGCATGAACCTCTTTTGGCGTTTTGGACTCTGCTACAGTTGGGTGAAGTCATCCTGAATGCACAGGAAATGTTGGGATTACACGGTAAAATCTGGTTGCCAGGCCGTTTCCAGCAGCGTGTCTGTTCATGGGTGTCTGCTGCGGATTGGCATGAGACAGCCCTGCCTGATGCTGGCTCCAGCCCTGCAGGTCCCGCTCCTCCCCATCTGGTTCTCATGATGGTCAATGTGGTGATGGCAGTGGCCATCAAAGGCAGAGAGCTCCATGGGCTTCCAGTGCTGGTATTTGCTTTGTGGGGAAGACATTAGGGGTAGTCCCTAGGAGGTGTGAAGCCGTGGGTGGACTGTATTTTCTAGGGAAGCAATGGTGTTTTGCAAGCAGTATGTAGAGCATGATCTGATTCCTGTGTGCGTTAAGATCCAAGGAGACACAGTGGCCAAAGCATTTCTGCACGGTCAACCACTCACATATGAGAAGGGTGGCTCGTTCCTCTCTGAGCTTGATAGCCCAGTTTGTGATTTCCTCTGGAAAGCTCAATTCCGGCGTTAGGGTTACAGTGGTGCAGTCCAGGTTTTTTACATAACTTCTGAGAAGGAGCAGCAAGAAGATGTCCCTCGACTCTGCAGGGAAAGCAAAGGTTTTTTAGGGTGTCTTCGCTCCAGTGTTTGTTGTGAAGTTGAGCAGGGGGAGAGCGAGCACGCTTCCTGCCTGCCTGACTTGGACACTGCGCCTCCTTCAGCGCCAGCCCCAGGCTATGTCCTTGGCGTGTTAAATCCCCTTCTGTCCGATTTTCAAGTTTGTTACTATTTTTAGGCCTGTGTAGGTAGCCTGAAGGAATTTGGGATCTCAAGCCTTAAAAAAAAAATAAAAAATATCCCGTATGAAAAAAATTTGCAGAATACGCAGGAGATGAAACCAAAGTTTTTGTGGGAATTAGATCAGGACATACAGAGAAACCAGTCTAAAATTAGAGTATCTTTCCAGTCGATATTATTTTTTTACTATCTCAGGGAATTTTATAACAGGTTATAGTGTTTCATTACATTACGTAGGATGGCGATGCTCCAGAGAGCTGATACTTGTTTTTAGGTTGTGTAAAACTTTTTCACAAATGGTTTTGTGGCATAGAGGACATAACCTCAAAATGTGAAAGGACCACACTGGGTCAGTCACATAAATGCACCATCCAGCCCAGTACCTTGGGTTGAATTTGTTCCCCAAATAACAAATGCTCAGGAAAAGAAAGAAACGGGGAGAGTACGGGCTGAACTTTCCTTCAGGGCATTCTTCCCGATTCCAGAAAATTAGCGATTTGAGTCTTCCTGAGCGAGGAATGCATCCAAGGCTGTTGGGTTGACCTGTCCCCCATGAATTCTCTTTTCTGAAATCATTTTCTCCTTCTGGCTTTCACTGCATCCTGTTCACTCTCTACATAACACTTGTGACCTTACAGCCTGCTCTTATAGCCCTCCTCAGTCATCGCTTTTCCAGGCAGCGTGTCTTCGGCAGCTCCTAGTAAAGTAATTCTGTACATCTCAGTCTGTAGTCTGGAAAACATAGCTATTTTCAACCTAAATATGATTCTTAATCAGATTGTCCCAGACCTTTAATCTTAGTCGTTTGACTCCAGACGGAATCAAGGAAAGAAATAAAGACAAAGTCATGTATCGTTAAATTATAATTAATGACACACAGTTTAGTAAGCGCCTAAAAGTAAGATGTTGGTGTTTTGCTGCTGTAGTGTGCATCTCACTGATTCGAGCCCCCATTCACGCAGTCTCATGGTGCCTTTCAGACGGAGGTCATTCCCAAGGTTTCGGGTATAGCCTGAGCCATGCTCTGAATCTCCAAAAGCCAGAGATCTTTGAGTAGGATGGTTTGGCTCGAGTGACTGAAGGGGCTGAATGCCACCTAAGAGCACTGGTCAGCTGCCCACTTTACTGAGCCTCCAGGCAACCAACCCTATTAAACACCTCTGTTTTCAGCTGCTAGCCACAGGGCACCAAGTTAAAGGAAGGGGTGGAAATGGGCTTGGGGGGGTGGGGGGGAAGGGGTAACCACTCCTTTTAGTGGCAGCCCGAGCTTGCACCAGTGTAAACTGCTTTTGAATCCACATCTTGGGTCCTGCTGGCTGCCAGCGTGGCAGCTCTCAGTGTGTCTGAATGACCAGACCCATTCAGTGCCTAGACCAAATGAGGTGTTTATAGCCTGGCTAGCTGGAAGTGGATTCAGCGTGAGCCTGGGGGAAAGTTTGAACAGAGGGCTTCAGACCTGAACTCAGAGGTCTTCCCTGCTCTGTCACCAGACTGCCCTGCCCAGGTGGGTGAGATTAGGTCAGGTATTGCCTGTTCAGGGTATTTTAAAGCAAATAGCAGTCACTCCCTTCAGAGCACACAACTCTGCCCCAATATTGTCAGGGAAAGGAGCATGTGAAAGTGAGTGTTTTGGTCTCCGCTGGCAAATATGTTGATACTCTTTCTAAAAGATCTTAATTTGTTTTTCTTCCTTCGCTCTTGGTCTGAAGCCAAGGGAAAGCAAATCGGCAGTCCTGATACCTGATCTACCTCCATTCAGGCATGTTTTTTTTAAACAGTAGGACTTTGTCATTTATACATCTGAAGTGCTTGTAGCATTGGCAATAATTGTATTTTCTGTAAAGCTATATACACTGCATGTTTTTAGTCTCAAGTACTTTCCACTTAAAAATCACAGACAGGTTGCCCCAGCTGCTTGTTTGCTGGGCTGTGCTTACTTAGATGGATGCAATTTGCTGCAGTGATCCTTTCCAGTGAAGTGCTCCACTGAAACGTTTCTTTTCAGAGAGCTTCAGCGTGTGATCCTGTGCAAACGTTTCCCTGCTCCCTTAAGTTAGGTGATTGTTCAGGTGAACATCTCCCAGATGATATGTTTTGATTTCAAGCTGCTGGTCTAGCAGCTTTCCCTCTTCCTCTCTTCTACCCCCTCTGTTACATTTCTTGGGAAGAATTGCCTCTTCTTGGCATTGAGCGAACAAAAAGTAACCTAACCCTGTATTTTACTTCGAGGATTTTGGTTGGGCATGTTGCCATTTGTTTAACTCAAGCACGGTTAGGCTGCTTGCTTTAGTTTATGGTTAGCTCAATCCCTCTAGAAACTTTATTCATCTGGGTGGTCTATCGAGATGAAAGCAAGGTAAGTTTTGGGGGGTTCTCAGCATATCATTTGGGAACAGAGGGATTAAACACTGCAGCGCTCGAGAACTGAGACTTCCTCCCAATGCTGGGGTTGGAAAGCGGGCGTCCACCACGGATCTGCGCAGGTGTCGGAAGCTGTGTGCAGGGACCACACTGCAAGAGGCTTTACTGGATTATAGGTTGACTCTCGTTTGTGGTATTATATACTTTAGCACCCCTTAAAAGTCAGTGCTAAAGCCAGGGAAGAGCTGGTGTGCTCAGGTCCCATGGTAGTGCTTTGTGCTGTTTCCTGCTAAGGGCCCTCTTGTCCTTCATGCGTTCTCTCGCAGGCTTGGATTTCACTCATGTGATTAAAAAGCAAAATCAAAACATCCTCCCCCTTCCCTTTACCCGATACTTTAGCTCTTAGGGATGCAAAGCTAACTTTCTGAACGTGAACAGAGCACAAACTGATGCCAGAACTGTCCTGAGTCAGTGAAGAGCTCCGCACAGTACTTTGGAGAGAAGGGTGAAGCTGTCCTATATATTTCCCTGCAGCTTTATGGGGGACAGTTTCATTTTCAACATTTGCTGTCTCACAGCTGACAAGTCCTCCAGGGCTGTACCTTCCTGACTGCTGCAGGAGTCCTTGTGGGTCCATAATTTTCCTTTAAGGTATCTAAGTCAGCTAAGAAAACCAGGCTCGTTGGGGAAGCATGGTGGTCTAGAGATATGATCTTTCTGGAAGGGCCCACATATTAGCTGGAAAACATCTGGGGCATCAGTGAACCAAATATGTTCCCAACCCCTGTGTTAGAGGCACCAGGCTAACATGATAGCTTAACGTGGAGCGAAGGAACCAAGTGTAATACTGTGGTAACAGCCATATATATCAGTCAGAGTTGCCTGCAAAGGAAATGGGGTTGATGGGTGCTTGATACATTGGTGGCTGCTACCTGCCTGTACCGCAGGAGCAAAGTGGATACTCATCTCCTTCCCATATTCAAGTATCTTCTGGGTGCCTGGCACCCAGTACCTTGTCTGTCTTTCCAAGGTGCCAAATTACACTGTGCAGCATTCACCAAGACAAGTTCACAGAAGAATCCTGGAACCAAAGTCCATTGAAATCCATGCCTTAAGACTTTCCCAGGGTTTATTGCCCAGAAACCTGTGACTGTGATTCATCCTTTCATAATAAGAGTGAAGCTTACTGGTCGGAGAAATATCTAGAGGTCTGGGCTAATACCCGTTTTGTCAGGAGTAAATTTGATTTCAGAAAACCGTGGCCAAAACCTACTTGCTTATTAAACCACCCCGAGCAGCTTTAATAACGCATGTAAGGGTTTGGGGTTTTTTAAAATTTTGATTCTTTCAGACATCTGAAGAACTGTTGCACCAGTGCGGTGAGTGCACAGAAGTAGGAACCAAAGCTGCTTGTACGTATCAGTATCTGATCTCTTCGAATTCCCAAAGGTAACAAACCCAGCATCTCAGTCTGGTATCCACATACAAATTGCAGTCGGCTTGTAACTGTACCTCACTGGACTTGAGAGCCCTCCTAGGAGGTGGAAACAACACCCAACCAATCCAACAGAAAACTGCAGTTGGCCTGTGTTGGTTTGTGGCTGTCAGTTTAGTTCTCTAAAGCCTGCGGTCAGTCTGGTGCATCCTGGTTCTCATATAGTACCGTCCTGTTGTACACAGGCCTGCAGATGTCTTCTCAACCTTCTTTCGTATCAACTCTCAGCATCTGTTTGAGAGGCTTTGTTCATTGCTGTGGTAGCAGATCTCTTCTTGTCATTATTATAATGTCTCTGACTTTACAGTGAGTTATGGGACATGATTTGGTATGTTTGTAATGGTCTTCAAAACTGTATTCCCCCAGACAGAACAAGCTGTGGAGTTGCTTTTGTGTTTGTCTATTGCAGCTTTGAAACCCTTTCTCCCACTCAGGTTTCAATCACAAGTTATGATTTATCTTTGCTTCTTGGAATGTTTTGACTCTTTTCAAGACAGATAAATCTTCCAATGCATTCATTGCCAGGTGTTCAAGTTACTCTGGAGAAAGGAAGTAATTTTGATTTGGAGCAAGTCGTACCTTAACAGACCACCTTGACCATTAAATGGTGGTAGAGTCAGTACTGAAAAGAAAGGAAAGACACTTATCAGGCCAATCTTTTTCTACATAGGAGCTTCAAAGAGACTCCAGGCACATAAAAGCATGCAAACCGTCAGGCTGCTTACCCATCTATTTTAAATGTATTCTGTGGTGCTTGCCTAACTAGCAACCAGACAGGTTATGTGCAATTTCAGGCTGTTGCTGCATGTGGACACCTTATTGCTCTGTTGCTAAACAGGACGGGGAACAGAGGATTTGCATTCTCTTGGAGGGAGACCCTTCTAAGAAAAAAAAACACTGAGTCGTCTTTTACTAACGAGTACTTTTAATATAATGATTAATTTAGAAAGAAGTATTAACTACATAAGGAACTGTGTATATTAGGGAAGTAAGAGTTTTCCTACTAAGTCAGTCCCGTGTGCCTAAAGTGCCCATGAATCACTGCTGTCGGTCAAGCAGGAGAAAGTGATTCACCAAGCCATTTTAATAGTGTCTGTAACACGGCTGTTGGTGGGAAATTTGGGAAGTGCATCGTTATTGCAAGCGATCTGAATGTGTCCAGTCATGGGCCGGACGGTTGGGCAAGGCTTATCCCATCCGCTGGTCTCTTGCTAGCAGAGGCCAGTACCAAATATGTTCAACAAGGGGACAAAGACACTTGGAACCTGTCCCAAAATGTTTTGCCTGATTTTGCTAGCTGAAGGTAGACATTTTTTCTAAGGCAAAAGGGTTTTTTCCTATCTATCTTCTAAATCTAGCAAGAATTTTTTAACCAATGTGGCTGTAGCCAACGTATAGAGGTATGCCTATCACGTGAGCATGCAAAAGCTACAGCACCAAGTACATTAGCTTGATGTAGCTTGCATTACAGTTTTATTCCCCACTGTCTTGCTTTGCATGAAACCCAGGAGGAAAAAACATATATTTAAGTCGGTTGCTAATACTTTCGCTAATATTTTACCCAAATGGTTCATCAGTTAAATTGTTCTCTGCATTTGATGGGGCTGTGATAATTCCACTTCATTACACTCGAATGCTGTTAGGGCTGTTGTCGCTGTCCTGGCATGTGGCCTGCTTGCTGGGCCTCACTGCGTTCTTGTTGGTAACAACGGCACTGTTCAGTCCGTCTCTGGTTTCTTATTCTGTGGTGTACCTCTCTGGCATCAGGCATTCCACCTTTCCCTCCATTACTGTCTGCTGAACCTCTTTTCATAAACCCGGGGCATTTGCAACCAGTAGGGTAGCACTGCCTGTGGAAGAAACGGTGCTGCTCCTCTTGTCATCTTCAGCAGCAGCAGGCATCCCAGATCCCGGTGGATGTTGTGCTGCTGCTTACCACCTCCCCATCAGGGCACGCAGTGCAGCACAGTCACTAGAGCCTGTTTAGTTCCCTTCTTTAGCTCGTGGTCTTTGTGTGACTTGCTTGCTGCTTTCCATAGAGCGATCTTAAATCTGAGGGACAAAGCCCCCTGTTTATTCAGTTTGTTGTCTCCTGTGGACTCAGACCTGTTGTGTGTGCAAAGTGCCAAGAACTGCTATTCCCACGACTTCCCCCGTCTCTCTTTCTTGGAGGAAATACGCTTTCTTTTCTTTGCTACATGCTTTCTATTTGGTGTGACCAATTTAATGATTTCCACCTCCCTCTTGCTTTGCCCTCTTGTCCTCCCAGCCCAAAGCTAGGTAAACACCAGTGGGAAGGCTAAGCAGGGTAGCACAGATTTTAGTTCCAGTCTTGCACTTGGTTCCTGGGATGGTCTCTCAAAAGTATTCCTCTGTGTGGAGACAGCTGTTTGCCAGCCTGAAAATACAAAACACAGGATCTCTGGTGGGGTGCAAAATATCACGTGCAGTGTCCTGAATCTTACACAGAGCTAAATGAAACTTTTGGGGTTTTTAACCTGTGAAATAGCAGTACAAGTCCTGAGTAACGTGCTGGTGATTTCTTATAATATGTGTATAATGTCCAAAACTGTGGGCTTCAGAAACATGCATTCTGCAGTCTTCAGCTGTCTCCCAGCTCCCGTGATGTGCCTAGTACATGCCATCAGCATCCTGGTGGAGAGCCTCAGGGACGCTGGGCAAGATTCAGAGGGGGGAAGACTGAGCCGTGTCTGTAGTTGACTCTCGGCCTCAAGAGTCTTTGCCTGGGAACTCCTTCTGTCGAGGAGTGAAATACCTGTTTTGTTAGCAAGCCTCTGTGGTGCACCCCATCATGGACCTGGGATGGTAATAAGTCTTCCTTGGAGGAGAGGGACGTTGCTGTACCCCGTGGGGCTCTTTGAGAACCTGAGCAGGAAACGTGAGTAATTTTAAATAGCTCTTATCAAGGTTATGCAATGTTTGCTTTGCTTCTGAGCAGTAGCCTCTGGTGGCCATATCAGTAGGTACTTTGCAGCTGGACAGCAAAGCTAGAGGCCCATGTATCCACACCGATCTCATCAGCGGAGAGCCACGCTGCTCAGGGTGTGAGTTGGGATGCTTAATTTTCAGCATCCTTGTTTGAAAATTTGCAGGGGTATTTCTGTGCCCCCAGTGATGTGTTCATCAAACCCTGCTATGGTTTGTTGCTTGGCTTGGGAGTGTTACCCCTTCGGCCTCAGCACATTTCTGCAGAAGCACAATACTAAACCTCTGTACTTTCTGCTGAACTTTTAATTGAATGCCCTTCAGTGTGTGGATTATAGCAGTGTGAGACGGCCAGAGCAGATGCCGGCTGCTTCTTGAGAGCTTTTCATACCCTCCGATGAGAATGAGCTGACATTGCAGCAGGAACTCAGAAGTCAGAGACCTGTGCAATGAATTCTCTTAACCCTACTAACCCCGAGACCGATCTCATACAGCGGACTTCCGAAAGTGCTAAGCTCACTCAATGCTACGTTTCATAATTCATGAGCATGAACAATATTAGCAGGCTGTAGGTTTTGAACCGTTCTGACCTTTGTATGCTGAGACCCTCCTCCTACCAAAGGGTTTGCATCGGTTGGCAAGAAGTCTTTGATACGGGGTATTTAAGAGAGGAAAAGGGAGTGCAGGGAGCAGAGGAAGATTAGGGGCAGGGCTGCAGCATTATACTGAAAAGATCTTTTGACCCGTCCAGCCTATCACTTGCATTGTGGTAAAGATTATAAAGATGTTTGCAAAATGGGCTACAATTGAAGCTCACAAGTGTATATAACATTCACTCTGAGTTTTCCATCCTTTCAGTGTTTAAATAAATAGTAAGTCGTTATGCCCATGTATCAGTTACTGAGTATAATCCCTATTTATGGACAGGAAAACTGAGGCAATTAATACTGTGTCTCGTCAAAAAGAAGACTGTCACACAGGGCACGAGAAACCTTGAGAGCCTGTGCTTGAATTGCAGCGCTGTGCTTGAGTATCTCTGGGTGCACTTCTGTTTTTGAAAAAATACTCCGTCTACTAAAAAGCACCAAGAAAGTTTTGTGCATACACTGGCTGGCAAAATTACAAATCCTGTCTCCCTCAGGTTGGTGGTCTGTTTTAGTAGCTCTTTATTTTTTTAAACTGACTAATTCTAGTTAAAGCATGAGATAGGCTTCCTAAAAGTTACATCTGCTAAAATTTTGGAATTGACTCTATACTTTTTGTATTGCATGGATAAAATAATTATGAGACAGATTGTATATTTATTATTAACCTAAAATAAAAATCTCAAAACCTCAACTAACTTCTGTTTGCCACTGTTACGTAATGTTCACTGCAGAATGCAGATTTATGCTATACGCGTGACACACTTTTTCCCATTAAAAAAAATTATGGAGGAAGGAGGCCTCAGAAAACAAATGCAAACCCCAGTCATCCTATGGGAATAACTGTCCCAGTGAACACAGGGGATCCGGTTCCGTTCTTTGGCACTCTGGTTTTATGCTCATGTAGCTTGTGTTGGCGGAGGGGCAGTGCCTCGGGCGCGTGAGCATTGAGTGGCTGTGCCAGTCCTGGCTCCCTGACATGCAGGGTCTCAGATGCAGGGCTGTCATCGGAAGTTGCACCATCCAGCTTTTCATGATGGAGTGCAAAAACTTGCTTGCGGCAGTGTTTTGTAAACATCGGTTTCTGAGCAGCGCCAGTTCCCCTCTCCAGATATCCCTCCTTTGCAGTGCTGCAAGAAATGGGAAGATATTTGGCTTCCAAAAAACAAGTGTATTGGAACAGCAGGAAAAAAACGTGCGGTTGAGAAAACTGCTTTGTATGGGCAGATGACTGCATTTACAGGAAGCTCTGCTCAGCTCATTCGCATGCGGTGGGAGCAGAGGAATATTGGCCTGTCCAGAACAGCTTGTCTATCACTATGTGTTGCATTAAATAACCAGACTGACTAGGATAACTGTGCTCATTGAGCGGGGAAGGAAGCGCTTATTCTTCCAGCTGGACTCCGAGTCTCCCTTGAGGGGTGGCGTTTCTAAAGAACGAGCCCATCCGTTACAAATTAATGCCTTAAAAGTTAGTCAGATTGAGCAACACCTCTCCCCTCCCCCTAAGGTTTCCTCATCCAGCTCTTGCTCCACAGGAGGAAGGTTTCAAGCAGAGCTCAGTGGAGGGTTTCTCGGTTTCCGCGGAGCTGCTCTTGGATGCATAGAAAACTGGTGCTTGAACTAACACCTAGCAGCTTGTTTTCTCTCAAAATAAATACTGCATTCTGCCACCTCTTCTCAGAGTCTCCTCATTTTTTTAAAAACTTGTAAATCAAGCACCAGCTGCTCTTGCAGGAGAGGTAAAGGCTGAAATTCCTGTTGTTTTGGCCATGTTTCTCACCTCTTTTCATCTTCTTCCCTGGCTCCCTCTTCTCTTGAGTATCTAACATAAGATATTTCTCTCCACTTACAGGGCTTAGCCTTTATTTATCCTCCTTCAAAAACTGCCACAGATGCCTTTGGGTGCTGAGAGGGGTAGAGGTTACCCGCTTTGGGCTCTAGCCTTGTTGCAGGGGGCAAGCTGAGCCACTTAGCCTTCCAAACCTGGATTCGGTTGTGTTGTTTCCTGTCTTGCTCAAGTCAGCCATATTCTTGTCTTGTCTGATCCTTCAGCTGCAAGTTCTTGGGGGCCAGGAAGGGTCTTCTGTTGTTGCAGTATTTTGGCAGGGTCTACCACCATAGGATTCTGCCCCATCATTAGGATTTGTGATGTAGAAGTGACACAAAACAGAAATAATCTCAAATACGTTAACTTTTTAGGAGAAAAAAGAAGTACCTTTTTAGTTATATAATTTTCAAATGACAATCTTGAGATGTCTAAAATGTATCTTCAGCTGTAGGTGTGAATGTACAATATCAATGTTTTCTTTTCAAAATGCGTAGGTTGATTGCTGCTTTTCATGACACTGCCAGTTTTTGCTACCATATGTTCTCCTTTTGCAAAACCTTTAGCACTGTTAACTTAGCTTAATGTAAACAGATGATGCTGTGTCTTATATTCCAAAATGCTAAAGCTGTAGAGGCACCACCTGAAATTGTGCATGTGTGACTGGTCTTTCCTAAACTGAGCTGGAAGTTCTGCCTACCTCACCTTTTCTTCCAGTTGTTTGTCTTTGGAAGAAAAGGAGATGAGGCACTTCCAGTGCCAGACAAAATGGGAGTGTGAAGAAATGTGCCACCTGGGCATTTTGGGTTCTGTCAGTGTCTCCAGAAGGCCAGGCTCAGCCAGGTTCTCTCACACTGTGTCTCTCTTACAACTAGGACGTCAACGCAGGCGAGGGGAGCGAGTTCACTGACAGTGGGATCGAGGGAGCAGCCACTGACACCGACCTCCTTTCTAGACGCTCCAATGCTACCAACTCGAGTTACTCCCCGACGGCCAGCCGGGCTTTCATCGGCAGCGACAGTGGGAGCAGCTCGACAGGCGATGGGCTTCGCCAGGGGGTGTACGAGAACTTCCGCCGGGAGCTAGAGATGAGCACCACCAACAGCGAGAACCTGGAGGAGGCCGGCTCTGCCCTCAGTGACGAGCAGAGCAGTGGCACCCTCAGCTCCCCAGGGCAGTCCGACATCCTCCTGACGGCCACCCAGGGCACGGTACGGAAAGCTGGCGCTCTGGCAGTGAAAAACTTCCTGGTGCACAAAAAGAACAAGAAAGTGGAGTCGGCCACGCGCAGGAAATGGAAGCACTACTGGGTTTCCCTAAAAGGTACAGAGCAAGTGTGCAAGGGTTTATCCAGATGGGCATCCCTGGTGTCACGTGGGTTGTGTATTGCTGCAGATGAGGAAACCAGAT
The DNA here is from genome assembly GCA_017639485.1 of Pluvialis apricaria. Taxonomy (NCBI): domain Eukaryota; kingdom Metazoa; phylum Chordata; class Aves; order Charadriiformes; family Charadriidae; genus Pluvialis; species Pluvialis apricaria. Next base: position 105,703,613 of record CM030007.1, read on the forward strand.
GCCTAGACTCTTAACAAAAGCTGCTGTGAACTTTGGTATAATTAACATCAAGTATGAGGAAGTGGTCCTGATGCTTTCCAGAGGGGGTTTTTATTTGATGGTTGTTGATGTGCTCACATTATGGCATGTGTGTAGTCCAAGACACATGACTGCGCTGCACTGAAGTGAGGTTCGTACCCTCCTTCTTCGAGGTCCTGCCAGCACCACCTAGGGTGGCTTCTCCGGGCACTGGGTGTTGCCTTTAAGAAGCATGTCTATGGCCAGCGGACAAACTAAATACCCGTGTGCAGCTGCAGGCACGTGACAGTGGGAGTTTGCTAGTGATGACACTGGCATGTGTTCAAACAGGGGCTCTGTCTTTGTCTGCGTTCCTCTTGCAACTCCGGTGCTTGGTGCCGTTGGCCTCTCCTTCTCCGAGACGTGCTTCACGAGTACAGACACCCAGCGAGTTGCAGCACATCCGCGGTGTGGACAGGAAGCCATGGTTTGGTCATCGAGGCTGGCTCATGGCTTGGGAGATGTTGGCTTTGACTGTGTCACCCATCTTGTGTGTCACCCTGCCACGGCCTCCTCGGCTGCCTGGGCCACAGACCCTCTTCTCTCTGAATTTTTCCAGTTCCTGCGAGGAGCATGCTCCAGCCCCATTTGGGGTCTGAGTGCTTATAAATGCACATAAATGTAAACGGAGCAGCGAAACTCAGGAGCTGGCCTCCTCAGGCAACCTCTAATTAATCTTCATGCGGTTGCATCAGCAGGAAAACGGGAAGCAACACTTGCAGGGTTTTGGGACTGGCCTCGCTCTCCCCCACCGCCACCGGCCTTGCCTGTGAGCCAGGGGAGGCAGAGCCATGTCTCCTGCAGTAGCTGGGGTTACCAAAAAGCTCAGTATGGTTGAAGCCCTGTCCTCCCCCACAGAGTGCTTTTCTTTAGAGCACTTTTTTTGTTTGTTTGTTTTAATTCGCAGCACTCTCTTAAAACCAACAGCAAAGTTAGGTGCCAGCTCTTCCTTGGGGTGGTTAGAGAGGTTGGGGAAATGGAAGAGGAGAAGCAGGGAGGGCTCGGGGGCAGGGGGGGAGCCCTGATCTCCTGAGAGGGGGGCGAAGTGGCAGGAAGGTCTTGCTGTGAGGAGCAGGCAAACAAAGGGCCATCTGGGAGGAAAAGGGGGAAGGATGAGCACGGAGGCAATGTTATTTTAAAGTGCTTTGACTCAAGTGGAGTGTTTGCTCCTTAGATTGCTCTGCCTTAATAATGTCAGTGTTTAAACGGGGCTTTGAAGTTAACAGCTGCTATTGTTTGGCTGCAAATAGTTCTCTGGGAGGCCTGGTAACAGGGCATCCCTTGGAGAGAGCCGGTTCCAGTGGCAGAGGAACGATGTGCCAGTTACAGTTTAAAACAACAGTAGATAATGTGGAAAGGTGGGAGAGAGAGAGAAGGAGACCCTTTTTTGGGGGTCTCCCAAATTGCAGACGTGCTACACTTTTTTTTCCACCCCCCCCCCCACCCCTCCGCAGGAGAATTGTAGAGATTATTTTGTAAAACCAAGCAGGTTGTTTGCTGTCCCCAGCTAAAATGTGTTTTTTGGTTTTGGCCGTGTCGCCGCAAGTCAGAGCTGAAATGTGGAAGGTGTCCCTGCCCATGGCAGGGGGGTTGGAACTAGATGATCTTCAAGGTCCTTTCCAACCTAAACCATTATATTAACTAATATTAATAGTTATAGTGGAATAAGGATTTGGTTTATGCTTTTTGTTTGTTTGTTTGTTGGGGTTTTTTTGTACCTCAGTCTTTCAGCGAGCACAGCTCATTCCAGTCCGTTTTTCTTCCAGTTACTCATCTGCATGCAGTAATTAAATCGCTTGATCTTTGCCTTGCAGGGGCTGTCGCAGCTAGCAGCTGCAGGAGGCTGGGACAGGGCCATGGAGGTTTGCCTGGGGCCTGTCTGCTCGCAGCTCTCCGGCACTGCCAGGGGAGACGTGCCCTCACGCCTGCGTCTTCCTTTTGGTCCCCTCGGTGGGACGGGGTGGCCGTGGAGCACCCCCACTTTGGGATTTTTAATCATGTTTCTCATCCGGGGCTGTATTTTACTGCCCGTGACTTTCTCGGCTCATGTCTGCCTCTCTGTTTTAGCAGTCCTTGGGAGAACAAAATGGCCCGTGCTGTGGTACAGCTTGGTGTAGCATGCAGCTCGTGGTGTGGAAGCCACCACCTTGTCAGGCTGAAAACTGGGCCGACGCTGGTACTCTCCGCTGTGGGGCTGAAAACCTGAACAGCCCCTGGCAAATCCTCCCTCATCCCTGTGACAGTTTTACAGATCAGTTATAGTCCTAAGTATTAGCGCTGAATAAAGGCAGGGCGGCTGTTGAGTTTAAATGTGTAGCTTGCTAATATACAATCATCTCTTTTAGGATGCACGCTGTTTTTTTATGAGACTGATGGCAGATCTGGCATTGACCACAACAGCATCCCAAAGCACGCTGTCTGGGTGGAAAACAGCATAGTGCAAGCGGTGCCTGAACACCCCAAGAAGGACTTTGTCTTCTGTCTCAGCAACTCCCTTGGGGACGCATTCCTCTTTCAGGTTGGTCTGGTTCGAGGGTTTTACAAAGTTGTTCTTTTTTTCTGTCTCTGACCAAGGAGGACATTTTAGCTCTGGTTAAAATCAATGGAAAAATCCTGCTGACTCCAGTACTTTTGGGATTTTCCTCTGGCAGCGCTAGAGGAAGGACACGACATATTCGGTAAATGCCACTCAAGAGACCCACCACCACCTGTGAATCACTGTCAGATCTGCTGTTTTTATTGACGGACTGGAACCTCTTTGTGTAGATGGTTGGAACAAAGTGAGAATTAGGAAATATTCTTACGTCCCTGTAAAAACTGGGAATTCTGCATGGTTTCACAGCGTACTTAAGACCAGGCCAGTTACAATATAGGACACATAATAGTGCATTAAATGTGCTGTAACACTATCTGCGTCTCGTAAGAGACACGTATCAAAGATGGGACCTTGCGGAGAGGCTCAAGGGGTTTACAAGACCAAGAGGATTTTGAAGTGCAAGGGAGTACTTGGACCTCCAGATGTTCTCTCAATGGTGCTGCAGAATCCAATTGTCCCTAGTTCATACAGACCTTAGTGAACATCTTGCTGTTGCCCAGGAGGAGACTGAAAGTGCATGTTTATTTTTTTTTAATCAGAAAATAGAAATATGTGAATTTGACAGGGTATATTTTAAAAAAATCCAGTACTTGTATCAAAGACCATATGTTAGTTGATGTGTTTCACTGAAAAAGGTTTCTGTATTTTGGTAACTTCTGCTTCCCTGAGTGATTTTTAGGTTGGTATTCCACTTTCGAATTGGAAGTTGTCACTAACCAAGGTGTGACAGTCTTTTATTTGTAACTGCCAGCCTGTGCTGATGTGATGCCATTTCCTCCTTTTTTGATTCATTTTTCTTCACTGGAGGAATCCCTTATTTATTTCCTTTTCCAGTGACAATGCATTCAGAGTTTCTTGCCTTCTTAAACCAGAAGCGACTCTGTGGTAGGATGTGCCCCCATGTTGTCACTCCCCTGTACTCCAGAGCAAATCTTTAAAATTACACTGTCTCGTAGGCCCTTGCAGTTGTCCTAAACAAGGGGCTAGATTCTCAAACTACCGCAAAATAAAAAAGCCTTGCTGATTCAAAGGACATGGAGCTGCCTTACATCTTAAAGAGACTGAGTATCTGATTGTGTACTGAAAAAAAAGGTCTTATTTTGTGGACTATCTTCTCTGCTGCCTGAGTCTGATTTTTCCTCAGCTCATAATGTAATACTGCACTGCCCCTTTCTACTTCATGCGTTTTCTGAGCAGGGTACCTATGTTTTGCCACCTGGAGTGCTTCATCTAGGAGGTAAGTGTGGTGCTTATGGTCTCAGCACGTGCTTGAAAGGTTGTGGAGCACCACCTACTCTTGATCTACTGATAGGAGCTGTAAAATCTTTTACGTGCAGTTTTCTAAGGAAAAACCTGCATTCTCATAACATTAATGCCAGTGGATGCTAAATACTGAAAAGGTCACATTCAGTACATTTCTTTTGTGGCAACATAGGCCCTTATTCATCAGAAGCCCCGTGTCTTTATGCCATGGGTAGATTTTCATGTAACTTTGTGGAAAATAGCAAAAACGAGCCTTTTCAAATGAAAAACAATCATTTATATTGCCTTGCAGAACTTCTTCCTTGATGTGTCCCTTCTGCGATAGAACCCATGCATGGCTAGCGAAGCAGAAGAGAAAGAAGGGATGGGTGTGGGGTGAAGGGAAGGAGACCAGTCGCAGCGGTGGAAGGCATGTGCGAGTGTGACTGCTGTAGGGCTTGCTCTGCTGCACTCAGAGCAGCTGACACGTGTGTCTGGCTCTTCAACAGTGTTACTTAACTGCTCATGTCATACACGTCCGTCCACACATAACACAGTGCTGTAGTAGTGGTTTTGGTGAGAAGAAACCACAGACCTGCAGAAGACTATTTCTGTCCTATGGAGACTGTGTACTTAGGGAGAAAAATAGGGTTGCTTTGTAATGTGTACAGATATTGGACATCTTGTAACAAGCCTTCCCACTGCATTGCACCTAGAGACATCACATTCCTCCTACACAATGATTCCTTGCTCAGTCAGTTCTTATCGTGCCTACACAAATCCATTACTTGCAGATGTCACATGCATTTTCCAGGAGCTCAGAGCAACTTGTGACACCACATACTTATGTATCAGATGTTTGCAGCTTGTTTATGTCGTCCTTTCCGTTGAGAGGTGGAGTGATTCCCTGTGCCTACTCATCTACCAGAAGAGTCTTCAGCTCCTAAAATCCTTTCCAGAATCTTTTTTTTACTCCTCCTTCCCAGGAAACTGAAAAGAAAACTGAATGTAATGGTATACAGATAATATTTTAAAATTGAATAAGATGAAAATACGACCTCTTGCTATTATGATTTTGATAGGAATTAACAAAACATACCATCTCATTATAAGTCCAGTGCTACTCTCTTGTCTATTGGGGGCTAGGTTTTCACTGTAGGCAAAGTGTCTCCCATTCTGCAAATAATTTCTCTATTTTCAGCAGAAATTCCTCAGCAAGGGGGGCTCAATATGTCTTCAGCAGTGGCAATAAGACATTGTAAGCCCCTATCTATGAATGAGAGCTTGTTAATATTATTACCTGGGCAGGGAGCCTGACCAATTTAAGCAGTATACTTTGTACAGTGCCTACTGAAGACAAGAAAGTTGGGTGTAAGAGATCGGTCTTTCCGATGTAGACCCTATCTTCTGCTTAGGACTTCTAACCTGAGCTAAAGAAAGCGATGTCGTTCTGGGACATGTGTGTTTCACCTGCTTCATTACCACAAAAGCTTCGGGAGCATCATCCTGAAGTCCAGCCTGTGCATACGTGATTTCCAGAGTCGGGCTTCTATGGGAATGTCTCCTTGGCTTCAGTAAGGCATGTCCTTTGCTGTTGGTTGTGACCGCCAGGAGAGCAGTGAGGATAACCTTCTTCATCTATGCTAGCAACTGGAGAAGTCATACTGTGCTGCCTATTAATAGATCAGGTATCATCAGAAAGTTTAATTAGAACAGGGTGTTTTGGCACCTTGCTACTTTTTCAGCCACGAGCCGGATACCAGTGTGATTAATTGCCAAAGGCTGACACTCAGAGAAAGTCTGCTGCAACCCTGAGTTGGCTGTAAATTTTGGTTTACAACCTACTGTAAAAAGGAATGCAGTTTAGTAAGAAGGCTAAGAAGATTTATTTTTTATTTTGAAAGTCTGGAAAAGGACCACTTTGAAATATTCTTCTTCCTGTGTCAAAAAGCCTCTAATCAGAATAGTCCTCTTCCAGAAAAATGTACTGGTGTCCTATGGCCCAGCCTAATATCGCATAGAATCATAGAATCATAGGATGGTTTGGGTTGGAAGGGACCTTGAAGATCATCTAGTTCCAACCTCCCTGCCATAAGCCTCATCCAACCCGGCCTCGAACACTTCCAGGGATGAGAAGGGTTCCCTTTTCCCGAACTGTCACGCACATGCTTGGGGAGGGACAATACCAGAGCTATAAAAATTATGATGAGCTTGCCTTTAATGATCACAGCGTTGTCTTCAGAGTGCTTTGGGACCTTCAGAAGTGGAAAGCTTGTTTGTCTATACATCATAATAAAGCTACTCATAGATAGCACGGTCATGTTTTATGCCATTAATTTATTACTAACTGTTGCATGCCAAAAAAGCTGTCCATACTGTGGAGAGCACAGAGGCTGGTGCATTCCCTGCCTTAAGGAACTGGGAGTTTAGAAAACGTCATTAAATGTTGAGCTACAAATTATGGCAGCATTGCATTGAACAAGGAAGGTAATTCCTGAGACCTTGCTGGGAAACACTGTACAGCTGCAAAGCGCAGATATAGGTGTAATTCTAAGTGCTGAATGCCTAGTGCTGAGTTAAAAATGGCCTGCTTAAGAATGATGGGGTTTTTATTACTTCTCTTGTAAGTGGATTTAAGGCTTTGAATCTTAAGATCAAAGGCAAAGGAAACTCCTTGGAATTGCATTTGTTAATCTCCAATCAATTTTAAAGAGGATCCTGACTTCTTTTCCCTCTCTTTCTCTCTCTTCAGACCTCTAGCCAGACCGAACTGGAGAACTGGATCACGGCAATCCATTCAGCTTGTGCAACTGCGGTGGCAAGGCAGCATCACAAAGAGGACACCGTCAAGCTCCTGAAAACAGAGATAAAAAAGCTGGAGCAGAAGATTGATATGGATGAAAAGATGAAGAAAATGGGTGAAATGCAGCTGTCCTCAGTAACGGACTCCAAGAAGAAGAAGACCATACTGGATCAAGTAATCTTGCTTGCTTATGTGAAATAAGCTCCTAGCAAATATTTAAGGCCTTCTACAGATTAGCGTTACCTCTGTCTGCTCCAACTGTGCCATGTGTGTATGCAGGCAGAGCTCCCCAAGGCAGGCGAGATGTGTGTTGGCAGGAGAGCTGTGCTGACTTCCCCAGTTGCACTGTTTCTCCAAACAACGTACACTAAGGTACCACATGGGCTGTCTTCTGGCCACCACGCAAAGGATTTGGCTAGCCGCTTGGAGGTTGAGTGAGGGCTTTAGGGGAGTGAAGAGGCTACCAGGCCATGGTGGCAGGATGCCTTAGGGAAGAGCTGGTCATAGACTGACAAATGCTGCTGTTGCAGTTGTCTTAAGAGTGCAAGAGGCTGGTTCTTCTACTGGCAGATGGGGTGAAGAAGCCATCCCTAGTTTCTGCTTGTTGGAAGGGCCTGCCTTGACCTCATGGCTGCGGCCCCAGCTGCCCTTTGGGACTGCTTCTTTTGACTTCAAGTGGACAACGTAGTTGCGTCTGAGAAGCAGAGAGCCTAGAGCAGATGTCTCTCCCTCTGCCGCAGCAGCACCTTATTTTAGGAAACTAACATATGGCTCCTGCTTCATTAGTTTATAGCTCTTTTACCACGTCTGCCAAACGCGCCTGTAGTGCAAACCATAGGGAGCAACCGGGCCCTAATGCGCTAAGCTAAAGAGATTTCATACCCCCTGGAAACTTGTGAGAAGGGGGGAGAGAGGGGAGAGATGCTCACCTCTGTTGAAAAGGCTCCACTCAAAGGCTGTCAATTACAGTGAGAGGGCAGAGCAGTCTCTCACTTTATGTAACTGAGTTTTTCTAAACGCCTTGAAACTGTTTCCTATCAGCAATTTGAATTATTTAAATAAGTCCTTACATAGGCTGATTATAGTGCTCTTCCGCTGATAAGATTAATTATCCCCAGTGTACTACACTTTTTCAAGTATGGCAAGCTCTGTTGATGCTTACAGCAACGCTGCTGCTGCGTCTGCTGATTTGGGGCGCTCTGTATATGGAATTTGGTGGGGTTTGGTCGTCTTGTTTCTCAGATGCTCTTGATGCATGAAAGAAGCCTCTTAAGGGACTGCTCCGAAGAGAATCCTGGAACACAAAGAAAATTAAAAATGGAATTTTAATCCTATTAATTAGCGTTGTATCAAAGGAGCGGTTGTCCCAGGAGAAGACTTCTGCCATGAACATAAAAAAAAGTTGTTTTCCATCTAATGAAAACTTTTTTATTATTTGTATCCTTTTTGGGGGTTGGGAGGATAGGGGAGAGCAGGAAGGAAGGGGAATCAAAGTTTCTTGAATGAGATCAGCACTGGTGAAAGACATGTATTAGTGGGAACATTAGAACTTTCTTAAGGTATCTACCACTCTGTTCTTCCTCCTTTCCCCTTTTCTTCTCGTGCGTCTCACTCTTAAATCTTTGCCGTACACAGATCTTCGTTTGGGAACAAAATCTTGAACAATTCCAGATGGACCTATTTCGGTACCGCTGTTACTTGGCTAGTCTCCAAGGAGGGGAGCTCCCAAACCCTAAAAGACTGCTTGCTTTTGCCAGCCGTCCAACAAAAGTTGCGATGGGCCGTCTTGGAATCTTTTCAGTCTCGTCGTTTCATGCGCTGGTAAGTTTGAACAGCAGCCAGGGGTCATCTTTGCCAACCTGCAAATCGGTTCACATGTTCAATGCAGAGATCATGTCAACAAACAGCAGTCTGTGCCTGGGAGTGTGCCCTTACCTTAGCGTGCAGAATATTCTGCTTGCTGAAAGGGGTGTGTGTCCTGGATATAGATTAAAAATCAGATGCTTGCAAGCCATGGCCTTATGGAAGTGGAAGAACCATGTTTCTCCTGAACATGTGATTTTGAATTTCCAGATCTGCGCTATAAACATGCTTTCTATAAACAGATCTTCCTGTTACAAGAGCAGGCTCCCCTCTAGTGTCCGTGCACATGGGCTTGATCCAAAAGTCCAGTGAGGTCAATGGGGGTCTTTCCGAGGCCCTCAGCATGTGTTGGCTTAGAACTTCTCAGGCATGGCTTGCTTTCTACCATATGGATGAATCTACTGGCCAATTAGGCTAATATCCGGTCTCCGGTGATAAATACCTGATGCTCCACAAGGGAGGGGAAATGTTCTTCTCTGCTGCTTATGGTGTGGCAAGTAATGTTTAAAACGGTTGTTTAAATGTAAATAATGTAACAACCCAGCTCTTAAAAATACAGGGAAACGTATTGCAAAGTGATGTTTTTTTAATGACTTTAAATCAAGTTCCTGTAGTTTCGGCTTGGACTCCTGGAGCTTCACAGAAATAGCTGAGCTCCACTGTTGTCTTGTAGATGTCAGCTGTACCCTTCAATTGAATCCAGAGCTGTAATTCAGTCAGGGGCGTTTTTATTCTTTTATATATGAAAAGATTAGCGTCATCATCCTGATAATTGCTGGTGGATTTATATTTTTTTTTAAGTGGCGGGCTGTAATTTGCATTTATGCTTATTTTTTTGCATTTAGCAAAGCACTGAGCGTTAGCCTGAAAAACAGTCTGCCTCTTCATGCTGGTGTCTCTTGAGAGCCAAGTGAAAAAAAAAAGATGTTTTGAATATGTTGTGTTGGAAAAGACACGTGCTTTCTTCTCCTTTAAGCAAACTCTCGTGTCCTCCTTTGCCCTCAGTAGCGTGGAGATGGCGCAGTGAGTCTCAGACTCGAGCTGTGTGCTGCATGGTGATAGCGTGGCGTCCCTAGCTCTCCTGAAATGGTCCTCAGTACATTAGTCAGAGGACGTGCTAGGTCTCCCAGGTGCTTCTGCACAAACGTCCTAGGTACAGCTAAGAAACATCTCACAAGTCCAGGATGTGGAAATGGAGACTCTCGCAGTAGTGTTTAAGTTCTCCTTTTCCTTGATTTCTCCACATTTTCCAAGGAGAATCACCATGACTCATATTTCGATGGTGCACAAGCCAGCCTTCTCTTTGTTCTGTCTTTATATGGGTTTTTGTATCTGCTGCACCCAAACAACCAGTTTCGCAGCTCCGTAGCTTGGGGCATAACTCAGAGATTCGGGTGTTCCCGCTGGGGTTGCCAAACGACAGTCACATTTTGCTGGTTTCGGCTGTGGGAATCCAGTACAAAGGTGTTCCAGGAAGTGTACGGCCAAGTCGTCAGGGTGGGTCTGTCTGTCTGTCTGTCTCACTTCGCCTCGCGCTCCCATTCATGCCTGTTGTCTCTCCTACCACTCCCTTTTTCACAGGAGAGGAGCTCGCTCTCTTGAGGCCACCTCCACATGGGAAATCTGCTTAAACTTTGGCCTAAACACTTCACCTCTGACTAATGTCGCGCTAATTTCTGCCAGAGCTTCCTCATTTGGGAAGCGCTTCCCAAATATTTGGTCTCAGTAAAGGCAAATTATCTTTTCACTCCACAGGGATTGCCACAGGACATTCTTCAAGTACCCAAACAGTTAACGCTGCTCTAATCTAAAGGGTCATTTCAGCTCACTTTTTCTCTTCTGGTGTTTTGCTCACTCCTTCAAATTTTGCTATCTTTAAGGAAGTGCAGGTTTTAAATTCCTTGACCTATTTGCAAGCCTTTATCTGGCCTTGTAACAGCTATGAGTCAGTTCCAGGATGCCCAGAGTGCTTCCACAGGAAAGAGCAAAGAGAAAGACTGCGCTTTTCGGAAGCGGCAGATAAGTTTGGAAATTTCAGGTTTTGCGTGTCCAGCTTTAAAACCTTGTTAGAAAAAGAAAAAAGAAAAAAAAAACCAAACCCTTTACTGGTGGTGAGGCTTTCCTCTGTGATGATTAGACTGCTTCAAAATATCTCAGATTAAATGCCAAAAAATGGGAGGGGTGGTGCTGTTCATTTTAATCTTTGATGTTTGACGTTGGAAGAAGTGAATTAAATTGCAGTGAGAAGGAAGCAGCCTGGCAGCATCACCATTGTCCCTGTTGTGAGTACCCATTGTTGCCGTAGTACTTGCCTTTATTTTTTAAACCAGATTCCACTGTTTGTTAGATTATATAAGCCATGGTGCGATGGGATGCTACGACCTTTGATTTTAAACCATGTGGCATTGACAGGTGGCGGCTCGCACAGGGGAGTCGGGAGTGAGGAGAAGGACACAGGCCATGTCCAGATCTGCCAGTAAACGGAGAAGCAGGTTTTCTTCTCTTTGGGGGCTGGATACTACCTCAAAGAAAAAGCAAGGGAGGCCAAGCATTAATCAGGTAAGTGTGTGGAAGTTTATGATATTGCTCTTTTCAAGCCTTATTTGTTAGCGTGCAGAATGCAGCTCATGCAAAGAGTCGCTTGCACCAAGCACTTACACATCCAACCTTAACCTTGCCTGTTTAATCTTTCATGGCATATAGTCATCTTATTCCGCATCCTCTTCAAAAATCAGTGACCGTAATTATAGATAAGTATACAGCAGCTCCTATCAAACAAGGTTTGGAGTTTGCACCTTCTTTAGCTGAATTAGTTGCATTTCTACTGTTGTTGCATTTCTGCTGCTTCTGCTTTTGCTTGAGGTACTTTCCCTAAACTCAGGAGTAACAAAGCAGCAGTGTAAAACAGATGCAACTTTGGAAGGGAAAATAAAAGGGCAGGCTTGTTTGTTTCTTTAAATTAAAATTATGAGTTTGTAGAATACTTTAAAGGTAGCTGAGTTTGGGGTGAACTTCCTAAACTAACAAAAAGCTTTGTCCCTACTAAATGTAGGGACAGTCCCTGTTTTGCTTCAGATTTTTAAAAAAGCAAAAGCTGAAGCATTTCCACCCAGTCACTGCACAGGTCTTTCTCTAGAAAACATGTTTCAGTACGGTAGGAAGGTGCTTCCCTGTTATTCTTTCCAAACATCCCTAATTATAGCTTTCAGTTTTTGAGAGCCATACCTCATCTAATTGCAGGAAGTGTAGGCTTTGCTTTTCTTTCTCTTCTTTCACTTTTTGAGGGGAGAAAGGCTTGGGACACGTGTTGTTCTGTGCCCTGTGATTTCTTCTTCCTTCTGTTAAAGCAGCAGTGGGTGTTTGTTTTGTTTAGCAGAGGATGTATGCTGCAAAATCGTTTAACTTGTTTTCAGTGAGACAGTAAAAGTTCACTAAACCTCACCAGTTTAGTGGCTGAGCAAAAGCTCAGGGGTTTGCTGGGAAGCAGCAGGTGCCTGCATGAGTGCGTTCCCAGTTCTTTGTGCTGGTGCTGCAGCAATGCTTTTGCTTTGTACTTATTTTCCCCAAATCAAGCACAATCCCTTGTCCTGAGCTAAGATCCTGCCCATGCTATGTCTTCAGACCTGTTTTTTTTTTTTTTTCCTGAACTCACCTTTGTTTTTTCTTTCAGTGGGGATAAAAGCTTTCTTCATGCTTCCTCCCCCTGCCCCCATCCCTACCCCCCTCACTCAATAAGCACAGGTGTGAAAAGGGATTTTATTCCAGGTTAAAGAAAAGTCATACTGGAGAGAGTCAAAGGAAAAGTAAAGTTTTAAGAAAGTAACAGAATGTCTAAATGTAGTGCCTGAATACATTTCCCCTGCTCCTGTGTAGTAGCATGTAAAGTATTGCCAAGTCGAAGTAGTAAACTGTAAATCCCTACAGGGCAGTGACCTTCTCCCATCCTGCATGGTCTCTGCTTCGTTTTAGGTACAGAATAGTTAAGAGGCAAACCCAGCAACTTGATCATAAAGCTGTGCTGATGTGGAGCTATAAAACTTAACTTTTCAGTTTTAATTATAAGCTTCTGCTGCAGTAACAATCCTGTTTGCCCGTCTGATGCAGTCCTGTGCTGCTTTGGGATGGATCCTGTAAATATTCCCATTCTGTTGTTCCTTCTGCACGGAGTCCTGTTGATTTTGGCTCTCTGGCTGGCTCTCTGGCTGGTGCTGGGTTACCAGCTCTTATTTCATTAGAGAAGGGTTATGCTGACTTGCGGTACGTGAATGTTTGCTAAGTACTTTTTGGAAGCTGGTTTGTTACAAAAACAGCCAGAAGTGGAGCCCTTCTTCTGATTTCTCAGCCTTTGCAGAGGTGGAGAAGCATTCATTTCCTCTGCTTTACAGGTGGGGGAACTGAGCACAAAGGAGATAAAATTTGTCCAGCTCCACCAAGTATGTCAGTGACAGACCATTAAGCAGAACTGGCGTCTAATCTTTCAGCGTGGTCCCCCATCACCAGCTTGTCATTCACTCCCCCTTCCCTTTTAACAAGCTGATGTCCTTTTCCGTGTTTTGAGATGAATGTTTTTATTTTTCAGTTTGATTTCCATGCTAGATGTTAGATACACTGTTCTCCCCTTAGCATGTGCGGCAGACGGCGCGGAGTCATGCTCATGTTTTAAAGCAGAGTCACTCTGTTCTTCCTCAGGTGTTTGGTGAAGGAGTTGATTCAGTAAAGAAGTCTCTTGAAGGAATCTTTGACGATACGGTCCCGGATGGCAAGGTAAAACACCAGCTCTCCAGCTGCCTCCTTGCCCCCCATTTACAGCCAGCCTAAATGCAGTGTTGACTCCGGAATGCGAGAGGGGACGTGGGGCCACCGGGAGAGGAGAGGACCCTCTGCGTGCTGTAGGGCTTGTAGCTGCTTTGGGAGGGTTTGAGCTGGTTGCCCACAGTCAAAAGGGCTTGCTGTGTGTGGCATCCTAAGCGCAGCTGGCGGTGCCCGACCCAGAGGGATGCTAGCACTGCACGCCAGGGATACGCCTTCCCACAGGAGGACCTGGACGCCGGTGTTTCTGGAAAATGGCTCCTTGTGATGGCCATATGGGGTTTTCATAATTTAGGGTTGGCACAACTACGAAGCACAGGGCTTTCTCTGTTTTGTTCTCATGCGCTTCTGTGAGCTTCTGCGTTTGCAGCCACAATTACAACTGCTTTCTCTTTCCCCAGAGAAAGTCAGCTATAAAACAGCACTAAGACAGTGCTAAGAGGCACATTCTTCATGTAGCGCATATGGGTTTAGCTGCATGAGCCCACTTGCAGCAAATAGGGATTCTGCAGCGCCATCACGTCCTGGGGATTTATAGCTTGGAGTGCAACTCGGATGTATAAAAGACAATAAATTCAAAATAAATGCTAAGATTTGCTATTTTGCCACTTCTAGGTATAGGAGCTACAGCATCTACAACAGTTTTGTTGGCCTTGGATTGGTTTACCCAGAAATACAGTGCATTTAAGTGTTAATTTTGAATCTCTTCTTATCACTATTATTTTTTGTTGCATTCCTAGCATTCCCAATAGCCATAGGGTGAAATCCCAGGAAAAGCGCATTGCACCAGTGTAGCTCTGTGGGTGGCATGGGAAGGCACACTTTATACTGCTCAGGTAAAACTGCAAAGTTTCCTGTCCAGACAAGCCTTCAATCTAGGCATATAAATAAAACGTGTTCTCTATACAAGGGCTTTTTGATACAGCATATAGTGTTGCTTACACTTGTTACTAATGAAGTGGGAGATTGTATCTGGCTGGTAGGAACATAATGGATTTTGTCTGTTTAGAGGGAAAAAGAAGTGGCACTGAGCAGTGTCCATCAGCACAATCCCGACTGTGATATTTGGGTTCACGAGTATTTTACGCCGTCTTGGTTCTGCCTGCCAAACAACCAGCCTGCTCTGACAGTCATCCGTCCCGGGGACACCACACGAGATGTGCTGGAAATGATTTGCAAGGTAAAGGCTGCGAGCGTGCCCTGGAGCAGGGTGAAAGGTCTACAACCCTGAGCCCTTTCAGTTGAACCTCATAGTGACTTTCTCATATGCCAGTGCTCAGACTGCACTGTGTTGGGGGTTGTATGTTGTATGTTAGACGAAAAACATGAGTTATACTGAAATTTTCATGCTAGCACTACACAAGAAAAATTCCTACAGATGTAGTTAAACTTGGCATGGGTGTAGAAAGGGGAAGTCAGGCTAGTTTTTGCCTTTTCCACTCTGGCCGCTGTGCATGACCCTCTGAAGTGCCTTCACACCCTGCCTGTGCCTCTGTCTCTGCCTCTGCTGCCGCCTCTCACGAACCCACCCACCCACCCACCCACTCCCCCTCCACTGGCGACCAAGCTGTGTGCAGGACCCTTCTCTCCCCATCCGCCCCCCAGCATCCTGGCCCTCAGCCCGCTTCCTTTCACCGGACGCCCCGTAGCATGGCAGTGCAGTCGCCCTGTCCTCACCCTGACCACTCTGGTTCCCCAACCTCTGCCAAGCCCTCCCGTGGTCCCTTCCCTCCTCTGCCAGGCAAGCGGGGTGATCTCACCCTTTCCCAGGTGCCAGGTCGTCCTGTTTCCAGGTGCCGTTCCTCCTTCCTTCCCCCTGCCACTTCCTCCCCTCCGGCTGGCGTGGGGGAGGAAGGCACGGAGAAAACAGCAGCACCAGGAGTAGGAGAAGGTGCTTGTGTTTGCTGTCTACGCTGCGGAGTCAGACTCGCTTCGTGTAGGTGGCAGGAGGGAAGAGAGAGGAAAGCTTTTATCTGCACTGGGGGGGGAGTGGGAGAAAAACCACCTGGATTTCTTTTCAAGATGAAGTATGAGAGAGACATTTGGCCATTAAAAAGAGTTACATCTCAGCAGAGAAGTTGAAAGCGTTGACAAATTAAATACAAGCTTTCAGTTCTGGCAGCTACATAATGTATGTTTTCCGCTAACCGGCTGACTGCAAGCTAGACCCAACTCGTGTCACGTGCCGTTTTGAAAAGTGAGTCCTCTTTTGTACAACAACAACAGCAGAAGACAAGAAAACATTTATTACTATTAAGAGCTTAACTTTGGGGACTTTTAGAACATGTTGCATGTGCTTCCAAAGAGAGGGAAGGTGAGAGAAAGGCATTTGTTTGCAATAATTATACAGTGTGCTCGTCTCTCTGCCAGGTGCGCTATTTAAGAGCGCTGCAGCTTGTGAAAGCTCTTCATTGTGTTCAGGAAAAGATGACATTTTTGGAGAGAGACATAATAGGGAAGCTGGATGACACATTATTAGTAATGATTTATTTTTAGGATTTATATTTTCCTTTGGGTAAGAGTGATTAACTCGGTGGGCCAAATCCTTAGCTGGAGTAAATTGGTGTAGCTCCACCAGTTCCAGCAGGTCCCTGCTGAGAATCCGGTCTGTCACTGCGTGTTTGATTGTTGGGGGTGGTGGTGTATAAAGAGAAGGGGTGGTGGGTGAGTGTTTGTTTTTTGAAGAGCTATTATCTGTTTCTTTCCTTTCTGTAAGAGTTTTCAGTCTGGAAAACACTGACGGATGCCTTCTTTTCTGTAGCATTTAATAATCAATCTCTTTCTTCTGTCTCTTGCATTCAGCTCATTTTTTCCCCTTTAATATCTGATCCACATCATTTCACATCAGTTTGCCATCTGCCATCTGAGAACCAGTCAAGTTCTGGTATAGTAAACATTTCAAGATCTACATTTCATATAAACCTCTTCATGTTTGTAGATGTGGTTAAATCTATCTGTGCTATTAAACTGAGCTTGATTATTCTGTTGGAGAACATTAAGTACACTCAAGTCATTGTAGAAAATGTGTTCTTAGACTAACATTGCTGCTTTGTTATTATACACCAAGTTAGGTTTTGGAGGCTGCTTTGTGACACTTTTATGATTCAAGATTGGTGGGAGGAGAGTTTAGAGCATATTTTAAAATGGTTTCCCGAAGACTTCTCCTAAGATTTAACTAAAAACATCACTTGGAAGTCAGGAAAAGTCAGTGTATATGCATAAAATTGTTTCCTATGGATAATACTGATCACTGTGAACATGTGTGTATTACTAACATTTGCATAAAGGTATGTCTTAAAATTGAGTAGAAACACACACACTGTATATGGATTTAGGCAGAGCAAGTATGGAGAGAACAACACCAAAAATCGAGCGTAGAAGACTACATGGCATTTAGTCTTTTGACTGAATGGATAAAAAGCGGGAAGCAAAAAAGGTTCTGTTTTCTCACAATTTGCATTTTTCAAATAGACCTGCGAGCGGGGCAAGAAGCAGATTTCCCCTAGGTCTCTGGGTCTGTACCCAAAGTCTCTGAGAATTTGCTTCAGCCTGATGCTCTGCGGGCTCACTTTGATTTTGAGCTGGTGTTTTCCTACTGAAAAACCTTGGGCCTCACAAATGCAAAGCCAGAGTAATACGGTGGGATGGCTAGCGTGTTTCCATGGTGCTGCCGTCTCAGCACTAAGGAAGGTCTCCCCCACCAAGCTGAAGGAATATGCTTGTCCCTTGCTTTAACTAGAAGGGAGCCAAAATGGATGAATAGTTTGGGTTGTGTGCCGACCCGCTATGCCACGTGGAGCCTGTTGAATCGGATCACACTCCAGGCTGTAAATTCTTCTTCAAGAGCACGTTGGTTAAGCTGTCGGGTTGTGCTTTAAATTGGGTTAGCTGCTTAATTTAGTCCAGACATAGCCAGAGTTATTAGGAGAGAAATAAATAAACCGAGAAGCTTATTTGGACTGCTAAAAGGTATTTTGGGTGGTCTCAAAAGGATATTAATATCATGAAAGCTGCACTGTTTCTGTTCCCACCTTCCCGCATATGGATGCTGCTAGACCAGCAACAACAAAAAAAATAATGGGTTAATGGTGTGGCTTTTAGGGCAGACTGGCTATGTCCACTTTAAGAGGGCCTTTTCCTTTCACTTCAGTAGAAAATCATGCCCCTATTTGAAACAGTTTAATGTAAAATCTGGAGGTAGACAAAGCCTTGCTGCAGCTATACAAATGTTAATTAACAAAATGGTGTGGCTCATGTGCTGCACCATCACAGCTTTAATGGTGATGACTCTCATTCCCTGACTTGGATGGGATTGGAATAGTAGATGAATGGCACCCACCCCAGCTGATGGCATTTCTTGGAAGAAATGAGTTGCTCAAAATACATGTGAGTTTTATCCAGCAACCTCTTTAGACGATGCTGTGCTCTGGCATAGTTCAGGGCTTCAGTGCAGCATCCGTCATCTTGCGTTTGGCTCCCTCCTACTCTCTAAAATGGCCAGCGCGCACAATTTTCTCCTAAGCAAATCTCCCTGCAAAGACGGGTGGGAAAACAGATGTCACAGTGGTCATCTCCATGCCTGATGCGGTGCCCCATATCAAAGCAGGCAGACGCCCTGTCATTGACCACTGGGATGGCAGATCAAGCCGCTGCCTGCGGGGAAGGTTGCTCTTTTAAGATGCTGTCAGGGCACAGGCTGCAGAGCGGGTTGCGCGCAGGCGTGAGTGCACCCTGCCCCTGCCCGGGGGCGAGCGGTGGCTCTGAACTGGCGGCTGTGTTGCTGAGGGGTGTCAGGGTGCCCCAGCTCTGTGGGGAGCCCAGGGCAGCCGAGCATGGGCTCCCTGCCCCGCCGGTGCGGCTGAGGCAGCTCCTGGCCTGCACCCAACGTCTGGAGGCTCCGGGCTGGGTCAATTCATGTCCCTCTGCAACAGGTTGTGATTTCTGCTGGCCTGGGGCGGGCTGGAAAGTGTCCCTTTGGGTCTCCTCTGCAAGGGCAGGGCGTTCGGAGTCGCTGTTGGAAGTGACACAAATAGCTGGCTGCAGACAGGGCCTGTCTCCCAGCCCTGGGCTTTAGTCAGTGACAGGTAGCTTGTCAGCACAGGTCTGGCTGACCGGCGTTTGCGCAGCAGCCATGCCTGACACTGCATGAAATGCAGGACGCCTACGAGAGCTTCGGTGCAGGGGACCACGGGAAGATACACCGTGGTGGCAGGAGGAGGCTGCCAGGTTGCCTGGCTCTCTTTTCTGCCAGCACGGTTTTTCCACAGAGAATTTTTTCCCCGCTGGCTTTGCTGTAAATGGCTCAAGCATTTTCCAGACTTTCGGAGAGACTTATCATGCACTTCTCCCTCTGGCTGTGGGGTGTGCAGCTTGTGGGTTTATGTCTGCTCTGTATGTTTGTGTTTGATTAACGTGCAAGGTGCTCTTTAGTTTGTGTCTAGGGATAGTAAACTAATCTGACCAGAAACTAATCTAGGACTCCTGTGTATCATTCTGAACAACTAAAACCGATTCTGCTTCCCTTTAATTTCTGGGGTGTTTGTATGTGTGTGCATGTAAGAGAAAAAACTAGTGAAAACAGTCAGTAAACAATGCCCAAAGCATGCAAAATGCTTATGAAAACAGAAAAAGGGGGGGAGAGGGTGAGGATCTCTTACATTCAGCTCTTTTTATTTTGGCCTTTGATAGAGATCACATTCCTTATTTAATTAACTAAGTATTTCTCCAGATTACAGAGGTTATCCCATTTCAGATACTCAATTTCATATGTGGATAACTTGGTCTTTGAATTGGACATGTTTGAATGTAGCGCTGTGTAGAGTGTAGCAATAGATCTGTCTTTTTTCTTCTTATTGGTAGCTCTTTTTTATTCATGGGCTAATCTAGACTTTCAGAAATGTTCACTGTTCTCTGAATATTAGCTGAAGGGTTTGCTAGGTCAGCGTGTGATCTTTTCCACAGGTCACTTGGTGTACATTACTCATCATCTGTGCTGTGTGATCAGTCAGCCGAGTCCCGATGTATCATCGTCTTGGCTTGAACTGGATAAGCAAGGCTTTAAAAAATGTAATAAATAGGCAATAGGGATGTTCCTGCATGAATTTTCAGATGAGCCATTGTTTTTAATACAGCCTAGGAAACTTTGGTAATTTGCTCGTATGAAATGAAAAGGCCAATGTATAAAAGTATATAATAATGGGATTTCAAAAGTGACGATGAGGAGAATTTACCTCCTGTATCTGTGAATCATTTTGGGGTTTTTCATTGACTTTAGTCAATAGTTTATGAACTTTGAAAGTAACTTCTGAATGACATCCTTTGTGTTTATCATAATTCTAATGTGTTTTGATTACACACTGCATTAACCTCTGCTTAAATCAAGCTTATTAATCATGCTGAGAAAAGGTCATTAACATCTCCCAGACCAAATGCCGTATCCTCAGCTAATTATAACTAATTCATTAAAATGGTGTGACCTGTTTCCACTGGGATGTAATCCAGTATGCAACTCTTGGCTTCTTTTAGCCTTATAAAGCCAGTGTATCCTGAGCTGTTTTGAATTTAGAGGACATACAGATATTTTTTTTTGTAGTAACCTTGCTTGAAATTTACCACATCATACTAACTCCCTAAATTATCAAGACGCTAAAAAACCCAAAACAAACAGAAAAAAACCTTTCCTGTTACATTTTTCTCTGTTAGCAGCACATTTATTGTCCTCCTTGTGATTTTAAATGCCCTTTGTATACAAAGGCGTGCTCTGAGTCTTCTGCCGTAATAGCGTTTGCTTATTTCTGCGATAGCATGGGATGGAGCAGAACTGCCAGATAAGCAGAACCAAGGAGGCTGCTTAGAGTGCTAGCACTGCCCTTGACATCCTGGTCAGTGGTTAAATGAACACTTATTCCTGTGGAAGAGGAGGAGGTTCAGGTTCTTGTTCAGGTTAGGAGACCGTGGGCCTCTTGTGGAAGACGGTGCTGGGGCATTTTTCAGGCCATTTTCTAAGTATAGATGATATGAGCCATTGCTTTTCTCTTCTAAAGCCTCTTCTCTGTTTCTTGCAGACACACCAGCTGGATCACTCTGCTCACTACCTGCGTCTTAAATTCCTGATTGAAAACCAGATTCAGTTTTATGTACCAAAGCCAGAAGAGGATATCTATGAACTGGTAATGCTACCTAGTGAGCAAAATTAAATGACACTTGGTAGGACACTATTAATTAGTGTTTATCTGATATACGTAATATGCAGAGTTAGGCTTTTTAACTTGTAATTATAGTGCTTTGCAGACCATAGCAAATTGGCCTACAGTACAGTAATCTCTCCAAACATTTCATCTTGAGGAGAGAGTTGGTTTATCTTATGTTTGTGCATGCATATGCCTGTGTGGAAGAGAGGAGGAACAACCACAGGTAATGTGTGAAAGTCACTGTAACATACATTTAACCTTAACTTCTCTTAAGGTTGCCTTTTCCTGTTGTTCATATTGTCCTTGGTGGTTTTAAAGACATAATGTTGAGGCCTGAGGATTTCTTGTTCAGACCACTTTGCCTGATTTTTAAAGAGGGGGAAATGCACAAGTAGTTGTTTTTTTGGGTTGTTGTTTGTTTGTTTGTTTGTTGGTTCCACCCCCCCCCCGAAATGGGAAGGTAAATGTTGAGGTTAAAAAGCTCTGGAGTTACGTGTGAGAATATACTTTCCTAATTGCTTCAGTTGGATGTTTTCATATCATTCATCTCAAAAGCAGACTTCAAAGGAATTTTGAAATGAGAGATTAAAAAAAAGACCAAACAGAATTAGTGTCATGCTTAAACTCTGTGATTTTACACATGCACGTTTTAAAGCTTTTTAAAGTCCTTTTCACTGGTGGCTGTTTTATTTATAAAAAGTAAAACTTTGCCAGCTATGGATGCTTTTGTTCATTTAGTAAAGAAGTTCTGGGATTTGCCATTAACACTGTCAAAAAAAAAAAAGAGTGAGAAAGTACCAGTTAAGTACTAAGACTGCGAAGTGAAATATAGTTGGGAAAAATTAAAACTCAGAGGAGACAGATTTTAGCTTTACTTGACTGGAAGGACTTTGGTGAGTTGTCTTATGTTTAGGAGATATAGGATTGACGTAGTCATTTATTTTCATTCTGAAAAAATGAAATTAAACTGAAAGTCTACATCAGCAGGAGTATGTACATGCTCAAAGATTATAATATAGATAGGTGCTGCAGCGTTACATTTAATGCAGTAACATTAAAACAACACACATTTGTATGTTTGCTTGTCTGTGTGCTTGTTTTATGAGAAAATTTGAGTTACTTTATTTAAATGTGTAATTAAATTATTCTGGTGCAATATGATAAAACTAATGCCTCTATTTTTGTAGTCACCTGAATAACTGTTTATAATATTGTCTACTGTTGATGTCACTTTGCTAGAGGTATCTTCCATCTACTAAAATGCTTTTGCAGACATACATTGCTGCAGAAAAGGTAAACATACTTTCTTAGGACGATATTCCTTTTTCTTGCAGAATGTATCAGATGTATTTAAATAAGAATTTGAGATTAAATATCCATATTTCATTCCTTTCCAATACATTAATGGTGACACTTTGTGCTCTGACACAGTCTTTCAAAAATTCACAAGCTCAGTTCATTATGTGTTAAAAATGTTACTAAGGGCTCAGGGGATAGTATTTAGCATTAGGTGCTGCACCAGGCAGTTATACTTTTAAGCACCTTTTATTGTAAACTAAATGTTGGAGAGTTTTGGCTGAAGCTTGACGTGCCAGGCTTTTTACTTTGGGTAAGATGGCACTTTTAGATGGAAGTATGAGACCAGAGGCCTCCCTGAAAACCTTGCTGGTAGGATGAGTCTGGGCTGAAGCCATTGGGGCTGCTGGAAAAGGTAGTCCTGGGAAAGGGTGCTGGGACAAGACCAGTAGTAGCAGAGGAAAAAAGGACAAGGAAGAGAAAATATTGAGATGTTGTTGTTGTTAATAAAAATAATGATGATGATAACAACAACAACAACAACAACAATAATAATAATATCATCATCATCCTCCAAAGCTGCTGTGAGTAACACTGAAGGACTGGAGTGGCTCAAAGGGGCAACGCTGCTACTGTCAGGAAGAAATCCTGTCCCCAGGCACTCCCTGGTGCCTAGCAAACTCCCAGGGTGCTCCTGGTATTGCTATCAGACTTCTCTGTGCATAGCCTCAGGCCCTGCGCTGGATAAGAGGGGGCTCCCCCATGAGCATGTGGTGCCCGTGATATCGGCAGCTTCACGGGACGAGCCACCGTAGCCCAAATATGCTGCCTGCCTTTGGTGTCGGGACAGCGGGTCCACAGGGCACAGAAATGTAAGTGGCACCTCAGGGTTGCTGTCAGACTGGTGCTCTGGTTGGGGACCTCAGCTGCAGTGCGTGCATCCCAGTGATTTGCTTCCCGTTCAGTAGAGGTTCTTGCTTGAAAAGGCGCTTTGGGATGCAGGCAGCGCGTGGCTCCCGCATCCCTGTGGGAGCACGTTCAGCCGTCCTCCTTGGTTCTGGTCCTGCATGCTCAGTTTAGACGACTGAAGGGCTCAGACTCAAGTTTTGTTGTGAAAATACCACGATTTACACTTCCTTTTTTCTTTCTCCTCTTTTTAAAACCCTTGCTGAAATCTAGCCGAGATTTTTGTAAATGTCATTTGACTCTTTTTCAGGTTCTGAATAATACGTTCCTATATTTGAAAACTGCATTTTAAAAATATTGCTAGCATGGCATACTTACTTTTTTAGTTTTACATTTTATTTTACTATATGCAATCATTTAAATGGGTATATAACTGTTCTGTAATACCTAATATTTGCAATTAAACAGATGTGTAAGTGCTGATATAAGCAGGAGATAAAATTATATTTTTATTAAAGAAACCCTTTAGTAATGAGTTACTCTTCTTTTTTAAAGAAACGGTTTAAATACTTCAGTCCAAACACTGATGTCACTTAGTTACAAAACGTTAATTGTTGTGAATTGCTTTTTTACACGCTCATACCAGCATGTAAATGAAATTAATATTTACCTGTGGGCTCTCATTTACCTGTGGGTATGATTTTTTCTGAAGACAAAAGGATGGTTTGTTATTTAAGTGCTAGCCTGTGCTATGGAAAAAACAGCTTCAAACCTTGGCTGAGCCAGCAGATTGCGGAGTGTCAAGGCTGTCTTACAAGGAGTCAGTCAGGGCTGACTCCCAAAGATAGCAGCTCAGAGCCTCTAAATATCTGGTCTGGGTGACTTTGTCTGGAAAAGCGGGATTTCCCTGCCTCGGGTGGGGTGACAGGCCCTTTGTTCAGAGCTCGGGGCAGGACCCAGCTACAACAGTGAGCCGCACAAGACAGGAGAATGTAAGTGATTTAAAAGCACCAAATGTGTGAGCTGTGGTGGAGAGGTGTAGCCCTGCTGAGGTGTCGCTTGGCTCCTGAAAGGCAGAGTGAATTGCACCTGCGTGCGTAGGCTTCTGGGTTATTACCTAGGTGTGAATTTGTGCTGGTCTCCCAGGAAGGATGTTAATGACCATTTCAAAGACTTGGGGGCTTTTCTTGGTACAAATAAACATAAAGGTGTTAAAGGTGAAATTTCATGCTAAGCAAGAGCTGCATACCAAATCTGATAGTCTTCTAACAATTAAGAAATGTATTTAAGAAAAAAAATCCTTCTTTGTGATTTTAATACTATTGAATAATTGAATTCCTGCAGTCTTAATCCAAATAATATAAAAAAGTTAAATGGTGACTACCCATAAAATACAAAAACAGGAATAGAAGCTCTTTTTCTTGTTTACTCAAAATGGTATTGACCAGGAGAAATAGATGTATCCTTGCTCTTATGTTGGCAGTAGTAAAACACTGGTTCCTCCTCTTTAACTGTGTTCAAACAGTAAAGCATAATGACACTACTAATAAATCTCATACACGTGGAGAAAAAATGTTCAATAAATGACTACAGTCCATTTCTTCCGCCTGTAATTAAAAAAAAAAATCTGTTCAAAAAGATTACAATTGATGTGTCCTCCCACAGTAACATATTTTTGTGTTTGTTTTCTGTTCAGCTGTACAAAGAAATAGAAATCTGTCAGAAAATTACACAGCACATTCAAATAGAGAAATCTGATGCATCCTCTGATATTTATGGTGAGTTTCTCTCCTTGATTTGTTTTTACTTTTCTACCAAGGTCAGTTCTAGTGTGTGCAGGTTCTTGCTTGCTATTCATTGATATACCTGAAAGGCCTGTTGGACACAATAAGAAAAGCACATCTGATTCCTGTGTCATCCATAGAAAGCTCACTCCCCTGCCCTGAAGCAGGGCGGTTTTATTTCTAGTGTACTGAACGCTGTGTTTCCTGGTGCTCGAGCTGTAGGATGTGCAGCTCTTTGATGGGAGCTACAGTGGCAGAAAGGACAAATGTTTTGTTGTTCTTGTAGTTTCTCAAAACACCACCTACAGAGGTTGTGCAACTGAGCGCCAGTGGAAGACAGCATCCTTTGCCAGTTGTCGCGTCTTACATGAATGCCAGCATCGCGGCGTTCACAGGGGCCCTGCAGTGGGGCTTGGGAGAGGGCTGCCACTGTGGCTTGCTGCTTCTAGCAGGCTCTCCCGCTCCTCACCCCTTCCATCAAGTGTGATGGCAGGGATGCAGCCAGGAGCGTCGCCGTGGGTGGGAGGCATCTCGAGGTCTGCGGCCAGGCAGCTGTCCAGGAGAGGCTGCTTGGCCCCTTTCCCTGCCTGCCGTGGACATGCAAGGTGGGTCCCTGTCTCACCTTGAC
This sequence comes from Pluvialis apricaria, assembly GCA_017639485.1. Lineage (NCBI taxonomy): Eukaryota > Metazoa > Chordata > Aves > Charadriiformes > Charadriidae > Pluvialis > Pluvialis apricaria. Next base: position 105,728,787 of record CM030007.1, read on the forward strand.
GTTCCTGAGGCTGGAGCAGCCTGGCCTCAGTGCACGCCCGGCCCTCGAGGATGCTCTGTGGACTCTTGGAACCAGAATCTGACACATCATACAGATATGTGTATAAAACATAAAACAGAGGAAGTCCTCCCTGTGTAATTTCAGCAAAATCCCCAGTCTTTACGTGGAGGTGGTCGTATTTCTTAGCTTTCAAGTGTTTCAAGCTACAGACCTCCAGCCTGGTGAGTCTGCCCCTTGGTCTGGCAATTATAGTTCTGCAGTGTCTTTTAAAGTTATTTGTGCAACCTACCCTGTGGGAAACCAATCTGCATCTTTTTACAGTTTATCTAAATATTCTGTTTTAATGACTAGAATAATTCTGAATCCCCAAACTGCTTAATATACAGCTGCAGTCCATTTGAATATTGTGCTCTGCTACAAAGCAGTGGTACTGACTGCAGTTTGAATATTGAAGGCCTAAGAGAGAAATACTAACCAGCACAGTGATGGCCCTAGGTTTGATAATTATGCTGTTGCCTGAAAGCACTGCAAGAGTGGCATTTCCTGTTTGTTTTGGTTTTTTTTTTTTTAAATGATAGATGGGAAAGACTGTAAAATGGGCTGTCATGTCCTGTGAAATGAGATCAGTTGTGTGAGACATGGGATGTATCTGTTCAGTCGCTCCGACCCTGCAGGGAGTGAATGCTAAATGCACCCCAAAAAAGCTGACTTTGCTCTCATTGAAAGAAAACGGCAAAACTTACTTTGACTCTAAATGGCAGCAGAATTTCTGTAGTCTGCATGTCTCATAGAAACGGTGCTATGTGTTCATACAGTGACAAATGTGTGCTGAAGTACAGGTGTGCGGGGGAGCAGAGGTGAAGTGCTGATCCTGCCTTGGTGCTGGGGAAGGCGAGGGTTGCTCCTGATGTCCTTTCCCATCCTGTATGTTAGGTACATTTGAGTTTTTAGTTCTTTTAGTCTCTTCACAGAATTAGCATTGCCAATACATACTTATACAATCCAGAGAGAAAGCTACAGCACATTGACGAGCTACAGCAACACCAAGATCAGAGCTTTAACATTTTGGCGTAGAATCTTTTTAACAAGGTTGCTTAAGGGTTCTTGCTACTGGGTTTGTTTTGAAAAAAACCTAAATCAGTAACATGACTGCACAGTCTCCAAGCATCTAAGCACCTGCATAAGCCTTTGTGTGAGCGGGGCTGCCTTTGAGATTGGTTCTCAGTCAGCTGGGCAGTGTTGGAGGCTCAGCCCCTCACAGGCACTTCAGCAAGTGCTGGGAACAGGGTCAGGAGCCAGTACCGAAACCGAATGCCTAGAATGCTAATGGACTTTTTATTCTGATGATTACTTGTTTTATTTCTGTGCAGCTTTGTTCAAGCCTCATACTTCTTGCCCATTTAAAAAACATATGTCCAAATTCCCTGTGCCTTCATTCCTTCAGAAGAACTGGAAAAGCATTCATTTTGAAAATGGATGAGATTATGAAAATCATTAGTGACATTACCTGTTGCTGTTCCTGGTGTTCCAGCTGTAGCAATAATAAATCACCTTGAATTTGCAAGATATTGTAGTAGCTATTGATTAATCCCAACAATGTAGACTTAGTGCTGTTATCTCCCATTTAATGGACATGGTATCAAAGATAGAGAGGTGAAATGCTTTCACTAAGGGTGCAATTAGGCCAGTGCAATTTCTGCCAGTGCACTAGCCTGGCAGAAAGGTAAGATAATAAAAGAAGTGAATAGCTGTCTGCTGGCTTTGCAAGCTGTTTTGGACCAGCTAAAAGATCCTGGTGCTGGGGAGGGGACAGAGCTGCCCCTTCAGGTGTTAGCAAGCCTTTGAAGCAGCTTCGCCATCATGCTTGAGCACCCCATGAGTTCAAGTGATGTAAAGAGGATGGAGCAGAGCATTTCAGGGAAAGCTCACCTGGGAACATTTCTCAGTGTTTCTACTCCCACCAGCGTGTCTGTGGTAAGAGGCACTCCTGGGGTGTCTGGCCGGTGTGTCGGACCTTGCCAGTGTTAGATCTGTCAATGTGATGCTGTTGCTGATGCCTGGGCGCATACATTCTTGCCTCTTTCACTGGTACCAACCTCTTTGGAAAGGTTGTGTGGGCAGGAATTGGGGCGCACCAGCGGTAAGAACCTATTGCTTCCAGCTCCTGTACATACCAGGAACATAGTGGCATTTTTGTTAGCAACTGTCTATCTCAGGGGGCCGAGGTAATTTTCTGGAGGCGGATTTGTTCAGGTATTGTGCTGGTTCGGTGAGGCCATGTGCACTCATAGATGCAGACTTTTGTTCTCCTGTCATCAAAACTTTGCAGTGAAGAAAAGGCTCTGTCTGGGTCACCACCCATCTCTTCACACCTGTGTTTCAGAGTCCATGCACAGCTTGATAATAATCTTTTTGGCAGTGATGCCAGCTTATGCAATCGCTGTTGCTTCCACCCACTCCTGCCCTTCCTCTCATGCAATGCTAGTACACGTGTTTGTGTGGAGCACCTGCAGAATTCAGTCAGATGGAAACTGGCTATGCATTCATGCTATACGTGTGTATATACAAACTACACATATGTGTTTTTGCATACATGCATATATGCAAGTATATATATACATATATCTATACACACACACACACACACACACACACTCTTGACTGAGGTATTTCCCATCTGGATGAGTTCCGTGCTCTGCTTTACTGCATGGCAGTGAAAGCACTGGCACCGGCACTGCAGTGGGACGAGAATGCTGTTTCAGATTGTTTACCAGATCCAGCCACATCACCACTGTGGAAATAAAACAGTTTATGCGTACTTGGGGTATGGTCATGTACCCTGTCTGCAGAGAGGTTAAGTGTATGTGTGATATGACCATTTCAAGGCTGTTGCCAATTTCACATCTCCCATCTCTTAAAGGTGATGATAACACATGTAATTGCTCCTTACACCCTCCACTCTGGATATTTATTTTTTTTAATGAAAGCCAAATTAAAAAGCAATTTCAACTGCCCTTAGCCCTGACAGGCTAGAGGAGGTAGAGGTCTTCGCATGGTGGAGAATGGGAGCTTGGGACTGCTTGGGCATGCTAATCTCTTCACAGTTAGCCATAGCGAGAACTTGAGATGCAGCTCTGCCTTGTTTGACGTGTATGGTAGTAGGCTGCAAAACAGCATTTCAGTTGCAAAAGGGTGATGGTATTAGTAACTGATAATTTGTGCTGACTTAAACTGCAGCCTTGGGCACACTCCACTGTGCTTCTGGTTAAGGGTTTTCCAGGTAGGCTTTGCAGTGATGACAACCGATAGCTACTACTTTTTTTACAGCTGCTCTTTTTTTAGTCAAGAGTTTTTCTCTTTGCCAAAGTTGGTGTGTAGAGTGAGCTTCACAAATTTCATTTTATTCAGGCTGAGGAGCTCGCATACAGATTCCAAGTAGCTCAGTAAGTCACAAAGGGCCATATGCTCCTCGCTTCTAGGCTGCCACATTCTTCCCCCTCCTTTCTTTTTTTTAAATGATGGATGAAAAAATAACTTCTCATCCATAAGCACCAACTTGAAGGGAGTCCTAAAGTCAGAATAGGCTCCCAGCACATCTGCTTCCTCTTGGCTGGTGGCTGATTCCATGTCAGACAAGCGTCTCCCCCCAGAGGTTTGCAAATGTTTTTCTAGACGGAAAAAGAGAGAGCAAATGGTTGCCTACGCCCATTTAGGGAGTAATGAAGTTTCAGAAAGGCAAATGTTCTGCTTTAGATAACTCTCAACAGTAAATAAACAAACCGTATTTAACTAGCCACATTTTATTTCCTTTACACTGTTATCTTACACAGTGTCAAACACAAATGGCAAGAAAATCACCAAAACCAAACATAATGGTACCATTTGCACTGTTTAGATTAAGGCTGTGTCAGTACTTCCCATTATAAGGCTGTTCTGCGGGTCTCTAACGTAGCTATGAAATGTGCGCTGAGCTGAGACTTGGCAAGTAACAGATTGCGCCAGGAGCAGCTGAGAAGTGAAAGGGGAAAAGGGAAAGTGGCATTTTTACAAACTTGTCCAGTCCAGGAGTTTCCAAAAGTAAAAGTTGGCATTCTGCTTTAGCAGGAGCTGTTATGCCTTGTCTGAGTTCAGGGTGGCGTGTCACCCATAGCTCTCCATTTGCTGGTTTTTGTCGGTTTGGGTCACAAACCACAGCTCTCTGCAGCTTTTGTCTGCAAACAGCAAAACTTCTTCAAGTGACCTTTTGTGGCAAGAGGATTGGAAGTCTGTTCCAATGTTTTGCAACTGTAATATCTTCAAATAAAGCTGTAGGTGATTTATATATAAACGCAGAAACACAGTTCAGGTTTTTGTTAAAGCCACTTTCATTTTTTAACTTTCCCTTTACGTTTTTAAAGGTTTATGGGGAAGAAGGGAGGAATTCCCGACTGCTTACTGCAGGGACAGCACAGCCTTACCTGTACTGCGTGTAGCACACGCTGAAACTGGTTGGCTTTTTCTAACCGTCTCACTGGGTATCTCTCTAGGTTTCTCTCTGTCCTCCGTGGAAGAAGAAGGGATTCGTCGGCTGTATGTGAATGGCGTCAAAGAGACAGGCCTAGCTTTCAAGAAAGGTAAAAGACTTTTTAAAGTGCTTTTGTTATTGTTTGTTTAATCCTGATATGGACCATGAGCTTTCTGGGATGGGAGCTTTATGAACGCACCAAACCAAGGTCCCAGGCCAAAAGAAATCATGTTCTTTTGGGAAGAACCTGAGGTACTGCATACATGGTTGTTCTGCGCTTGGGATCAGCTATGCTATATAGTCAATCTCTTTTAATTTTGAGTTGCTATATATGTAGCAGGGTCAGCGTGTCCCTTGCAGCTAGAAAGAGGAGCAGGGGCCCTCTCAAGCCGGTCACTGCAAGATAAACAGGTACAATAGAAGTCATCATAGCACTCTCTGTGGCTGGGATTATTGCCTCTAGTTTTGCTTCCAACCTTTGCAGGAAGCATGACAGCACTTGGAGCAGAAACCGGCAGAGATAACTAGGCTGCCGGGCTTGTCCCAGGGCAGAGCAGGATATGGTTTAACTGCAGCTTACCCAAGCTGAGGTCAACCCTGACACTGCTGTGCCCTTACTGCTTTTCCCATTCATTGCCCTTTCCGATGTGCTGGCACTGCTGCACATGCAGTCACGGGAGCTGGGCAGCTGAAACCTAAACAGATTTTAAAGTATAACATGGGGAGCATGAAGAGTGTGAAGACTCTCATCTCTTCGTAACCCATCAGTGTATGCAAAGTTCTCAAAAACACCTTCAGAGTTTTCTTGGCGAGTGGTTATATGGTCTCGCAGAGCTTATTCAACAGTTAGCTGTTGCCGAAAGCAATGGGGGCTGGTCTCCCCCAAACTGCTCCAGCCCTTTGCCTTGTGCTGACTCTGGCACTCCGCTGAGCCGATTCAGCTCACCATCTCGATAGAAAACTGGTGGCAGAAATGCATGGCTGCTTTTCTGACCCACTAGCAAATGGAGTTGGCTTGTGTTGCAGTGAAGCGAGTGGCAGAAGTGGCACAGTGGAGGGACAGGACTGCACAGACAGAAACTGGGAAGGAAGAAACAGGGGAGGGGGGGCGGTTTTGGCTGCAGGGAGCCTGGAGTTTCACTCAGCTGTAGCCTCTAACCCTAACTTGAGAAAACCACGTAGATGGTTCTGGAGGCTGCTGCGTATGTCTATTAAGTTTGAAAACACCATCTTCCTCTTTCCTGTCCCTCCTCACCCCACCTCAGCCCCATGCGATTCCCTAGCTGACAGGATGGATATTCTGCCAAAAGCCTTGAACAGGGGCTGGGGGGCGGCTCTCTGCTCGCCTGCCACGGGGAAATAAAACCCTGTGGGTTTCCTGTAGGGAGCAAAGAGAATATGATGGGGGGGGTCGGCAGGGCTTTCTGATTTTGCTTTTAGTTAATGTTTGAACAACAATTTAAACGAATGCATGAACACAGACTGCCTCCTGTGGGGCTGAAATGCTAAAACATGCTTTCAGTGATACATTGCTCTTCATAATTGCAATAAAAAGCCACTTCTATATGAACAGTATTTGGCAGGATATTGGGACAAGATACCCAGAGTTAGCAGAAAGCAGGGAGGAAAACTCTCTCTTCCTCCCATTATTTACATGCGTGGTTGCATTTGACTGCCGTTCCTATAGTAAGTCTAACCAGATGAGATACAGTATTTCATTTCCAATCTTTTTTCTTCAATTAGAAAACTTAAATTTTATTTTATCCTAATAATTTTTATGATTTATGTTTTCATTTTTCTGTTGGTCTGCATTAGCTAGACCATTGTTGGAATTTGAGGTCCTTGATTGTACTGAGATAGACATGATGCTTTATCCCAAATAATTCAAAACAAGTATTACAAAGAGTAAACGAAGCCCCAGAAATTACGTTTATGGTTGCAGGCATATTAATGTACTACTCTTATGACACGGCATCACTGAGTAGAATAAATGAAATAATGCAAAATGCTTGACTTGCCTTGTTTTGTCCTTGTTTCAAATATGATTTTATGGTCCATTTACTTCGTAGCTATTCTATCTAGTTCATTTTATTCTCTCTGAAACTGCACGTCACACTACTGTTTCTGGGCACAATTACATGCATTTAGAAAGATCTCAATTTTCCTAAAGGAGACTGAAGCTGTTTAGCCTCTTCCCTTCCATGTTCCTTTCCTGAATGCGGGTAGGTAATCTGTTTCCTGGAGCACGCAGCTCATCAGGTCAGGCCTTTCATCCGGGCTTTAAGGGTGGCAAGACTCGTCCTTTGCATGGCTGCCCAGCCAGAGGACTGCATGGCACGAGGGCAGGTCACCCCCACAGAGCAGCTCTTTCGACCCTGTAAATTCCAGCTTTCATCCATGTAAATGCCAGGACAGTGACTGCGATGCCACGGTGGTCCCATTGGCGGATTGGTGGCCGTTGCAGGATATGCTTTCCCACCGGCCGTGCCCAGCGGGTCGGCTCCTGGGGGGGATGCCTGAGGGGGACCGCCAGCGTCCCCCTCAAGTGGAGACAAAAGCTGCAGCGGCAAGAGCAGCCCTAACGATTGGGGCTGTCAGCACCGGTGTGCCCTAGCGCTCTGCTGCCTGCCTGACCCTAAAGATTATTTGGGATTAAACCCTGGTCCAGCTTGCTGTTGTCAGTCGGAGAGCAGTCCCGGCTGGCTGAGGGGAAGGTCACGTTTCCTGTGGCACCTTGGAGGGCTGCACATTAATCTGTCGGTATTGCTGTGTCGCCACCGAAGTGAGCGGGAATCAGCTGTTTTCTCTGCAGATCCCCTTCTCCCTTGGGCGCTGGTGCTATAAATAACTCCTGAAATCAGATTGGAAAAAAAACATGACTAATTTACCAAGCGCTAAAATTTGCCTTTTGAAGATCTGTGTGCTAGGATGTGATTCAGACGGGGCCAGAGAGGAGGCTATCTGAAGTCCTACACTGTACACCCCAGCTGAGTGGGGAATGTTTTCTGTCCTCCTAGGTGTATGGGTAGGTGACCACTTCCAATAAAAGCCTTCACTTGTATGGAAAGTTAAAAGCAAGGATCGAACCAGCCCAGCTACTCCATTCTTCCCCTGTCCTGTGTGCAGCGCCTCAGAAGTCTGACTCTGTCCTTCAATATACGTTTATTTACAAGCCATATGTTGTGTAGGGTGGCTTGCTGTACAGCGGCTGTTCCCTTGCAAGAGTGATGTGAAGAAAAAGGGGATATCTTGTTGCTGGTACCTTGTGAGGGACTTCCTGGGCACCGCGCCCTTAGGGATGGTACTGGAGTAGGGAGTACCAGCCTGACAACAGATCTCACAGAAGTCCATCAAATTTCAATATCATTTGCAGTTATAAATGTTTACTTTATGTCTAGACATAACACTGTCTGGCACTTCATAAACACCCAGCTAAGCTCCTTGATGTCTGTGGGTAACAGAAACGTTACTGTGCGAGTCTTACCTGCTTCTTTCTGTGTTGCAGGCCTGAAACCTGGTGACGAAATTGTGGAGATTAACAAGAAGGCTGCTGAGGATCTGGACTCAGCTTTGCTGAAAGATGCCCTTGTTCAGCCTTCGCTGTGTCTTACCGTCCGCACCTATCCTGAGATAGAGGAAGGGCAGAAACTAATGCAGCCACCACCACGTCGCTTGGAAAACCCATCTGACCTGAGTGACAGCACACTGGTGTTTGCTGGGAGCAATCAAGGTATTGGGCTCGATGTAGAAATTACCAGGAGGAGGATTCACGCTTACAGTGTGCTGGTGTAACCTCACTGATCCCTGCATGTAACCTCCGTGGTGGAAGTGAGAGGAATCGCAGTCTGAATGCACTGGGCAGATAATAGGTGGGAGCTGTGGAAGCTGTAAGGTATAAGCTGCGGTAGCAATGAAGGATGACTGTGTACACGGTTAGGCTGTGAAACATGTGTCATCGCCAAATGCGTGTCACATCATCTAGCTGTGCCTACAGCGAGTCACAGAACTAATTGCTCCCTTCCGGGCTGCTCAGGAGGTGCCTTTACCTCTAGATTTGGTCATAGGGTATATGTATGGCAGGGAGGGAAGAGGGGACAAGCATTTCCCCTCTCTGGGATTAGCCAGGAGCACGGGACCCCTGTGTGTTTGATGAGATGCATAAATAACTCACAAGGACCGTTCAAAACACCTAAAGGTAGGGATTGCTATTACAGCCAAACATATCTAACTGGTCCCACAGCACACTGTGGCGGGAAGGGGCATTCCTGCCCACCACGCTGTCCCGTTCTGAGAACTGAACTGGCAGAAAATTAATCCCTAGCAACTGTGAATTGTTTGCCACTAGTTTCGCTTCCTGAACCAGCTGAGGACAAGCATCCATGCTGGGATTAAGGGAAACAGCTGCAGAAGTGCAGGACCACCTCCTTGGTGGTTGCTAGCCATTTCCTCTGTAAGACGGCAGTGTTGGGAATTGCACTGGGATAGCAGGAAAGCTCCTGTACTCTTACTTGCCTGCTTAGTCAAGTCTTACCTGCCGGCTTCTAAATGCCCCCAGTACTCGAAAACAAAAGAGGATACTGGACATACCTACTTACTTTAGTTTTTTGAAATGATTTAAAATATAGAAAAAATTAATGGAATGGCCAAAAAGAAGTAGTTTCCACATAATCAGACTATTCTGAGCTGAGGTAAATTTTGACTTCCAGTCAAAACTGGTGTCTGAATATGTCAAAATACTTTGTTTTCTCCCCAAAGTAAAGGTTTCAGAAATGTCAAAATAATTGTTTTGATAACTATAAAACAGTTTTGTTTGGGGCATTTGGAATAAAAAGTTGGAGCAGGAGGGGGACTGTTCATGCACTTCACCGGGGTTAAAGTCAACATTCTCCCAGGACTTGTCTGTCTCATTGCTGCAATCACTCGGTGTAAGGGCGTCTGGGATGAGTCTGGGTGCAAGCTGGAGCTAACCCAGGAGCAGTGTGAATGCATTAGCATGATGCTGAGCTGGGGCAAACGAGCCACAGTGAAAGATACCTTGCTTGGGCTCAGGACCAAGCTGACTCATCTCTGCCTGCAAAGGGTCACGGAGGTACAGCCTGCCTCTCTGGATGCTGCTCTGGTTTTGCGTAAAATATTTACTGAAAGTGATCTAGCAAATATGTCATTGTTCAGGTGATGGGAACACGTAGTGGGGAAAGAGAAAGCTTGAACCCATAGTCTGACTTTGAGGAGCGTGGTTTTCATAGCAAGTGGAATAGCACGAACAAGAAAGCTTAAAAACAGCTTATTGCAAATACCTCTGAGGAGATTGATAAAAGCAGCCTCATGTAAGATGTGGGATAAACACCCAAAGGCAGTTAAAATTGAACACTTTGAGAAGGACATTTTTTCCGTCTAAATTTTCATTGAACTCTTCCCCGTTAGGCTTTTGTGCTGAAAAATCAAACTCATCTTGTACATTTTTATAGCTGGCCACAAGATGCCCCCATTTCCTAATTGAACACCAGCTCTCGGCGGGCCCCATCCTTTTGTCCTTGCCTGTGCTTTTTCACTGAAACCCCGAGAGCTGAGTCCTCGTACCCTGACTTTCCATGGAAGTGAGTGTCTGCCCTGGGTGCAAAGAATTGGGAACTGGGACTTTTGTGTTTATGCAGCGTAGTGATTTCTAAGGCAGAGCAGTCACATTTTGTAACACAGGGCCTCAACAGCTGGCCTCAACAGGTAGTTTTTCTGCCACTGTCAGTTCTCTGCATTTTGAGGGTCTTCGAGGGGTCTTCTTCCTTGCTGGTGACATAATGCACAGTTTGCCAAATGTGTGTGAAGAGCCTAGCATTTGCCTTCTAACATTGTCCAGAGTGACGCTGCGTGCACCATGTGAAATGAAAACATAGGACGTGGCTGGATGGACATGTCACAGCAAAATCAGACCTCCCGCCTCTGCTGCTTTGTAGACACAACGTCCTTTGTGCTACTCCCAAGTCGAGTCATGTCTGCCCTCCTTTGGAAGCTTCCCTCGAGTTGGGCTTTTGTGGTTATCGCAGTGGTGTGGAACAGCTGCTTGTTTTTCCATGTCCTGCTGTGAGCATGTGAACTGTCTGGTGGGCCAAAGCGCCTGCTTCTTAAATAGCTCCCCAGGACCGGGGATAAGCTTTAGGGCTTCCTTTTCCCTTCAGATTTCTCTAGGTACAGCTGCCCTTCACTTTTGGTGTCCTGTAGTCAGCTCCTTTGCTCTCTCTTTCAGGCGACAGGCGGCACAGAAGCTAGAGCTCTCTTGACATTTCCTTTCCTTCAAAACGCAGCAAACGTTGAGGTGGGAATCGCCTTCATTCCTCCTCAAAGGGGGAGGAATACTTCTTTAACCAACAGAAGCAACACAATAGCTCATCAGCAGATGTGCAGGTGTCTCTGGCAGCTTCTGAAAGTGCCTGCACTTGGCATGTGAAATATGCCTCTGAAGACTGATGTTAAGACGATCTTTAAAGCTGAACAATGCTGATGCTCTAATTTGGGTTGACTTAGCCTGAGGTGGGAGTGAAATCAAGGATCTGCACCCAAGTGTGCGATAGGGAGGCAGGTATTTTGATCTTCCCCATCAATTTCTCTAAAAAAAAATTTCTCTAAAAAAATTTCTCTTAAAAACCACAATGTTTTACTGAAGCCTTTCTTCTTCTGGCCCTGTGCTTTTTCAGGGATTTGTTACCTAAAATGGGATCCATGTGAAATTTTAAAAAGACGTATGTGCTTTTATTTGGGAGACTGTGGGTGTATCTTAGATTTTTGGTCTTGGCTCCACAGCTTCTTGCAGAGAGCATTCAAGTATGAAATACCCACTGACCCATTTATTTGTGTCCTTGTTGATTACTGGCAGTTTGGCTGGCTAGGCAAATCAGCTCAGTGATTTCTGTTATATACTTTATTTATAGCATGCAGATTTTTTCTTCGGTCCTGAAGTAATGTAGCTCTGCTTTCAGCAGGAGGGTGAAACGTTGCTAGGCCAGAATGCCAGCAGGTATAAATCACCTGTAGGCACATCCATTCTCCAGAAATTCAGGGTCTGGTTGACCGATCATGCTGATGTGCTATCATTATCTTCTTCACTGGCAATTCTTCATCAGCTATGAAGGCAGCAAAGGATTGACTTTTTGTGTGAGGCAAATCATACTGTGTGTTTTCAACAGAAAGATGCTGTGTTACATTTTTTTAAGGAAGCTTTCCTAATGCCTTATTACTCAGTGGGAGGTCTTCAGGAGCAAAGTGAGTCTGTGTTTCCGGGAGTTGACCTCCCTGAAGTGACTGCCAGTGCTCCTGTTAAATACGACGACGTCTTACAGCTGTTTCATTATCTGAAACTACCTTGTATATATTGAGATTAGGGCTAGAGCTGCAAATCAGCTCTGTGACAGCGGTTACTTCATTGTGTTTACTTAACAGGTTATTCTTGAAATGACCTTTGATTTTATATCTCTAACTGATGTGAAAAATATCATCTTGGGTTTGATATATACTTTCCCCTGGGAATTTGCACTGCATCGGGCATGCAGAGCCACAGGTTTTGTTCCTTTCATCTATTATTGTTTTTCCTGGCTTTCAGTCTTCTCTCCTGCTAATGCGGTCTGCATAAATCTGGTTGAGAAGGACTAGCTCTCATTCTGTCTGGAGCCCTGCAGCATGTTTTCCTCATTGCCAAAAAGGCTCAGTGAGAGCTGTCTCCTCTCCCCATGAGGAGGAGTGTTTTGTCTCCCCAACCTGCTCCACTCAATCCGGGAATGAGAGCCTGAAAGCTGGAAACACAGCCTCGCTTCTCCCCAGAATCATAAAGGAGATATTTTGTTGTTAGAAGGGGATTTGGGAATGGGAGTGGGGAGCAGTATCCATATTTGTTTGTGGTCTCCCCACAATTCACTACCTTTTTTTACTCTGGGGTAGAGTTTCTGAGGTTTAGGCTTTGCATGCCTCCTGCATTTTGGAGACCTCTAGCATGAGGGATAACTCTGCAGGGATAACTGAGAGCCGTATAAATCACCGTGCAGAATGTATGAATGATAAAAAAGAAAGTACACCCCTGTTTTGAATGGGTATATTAATCTTCTAGATATGAAGCGGGTAGGTATTTTTAGGGAGTCTATTATGTTGTCATTCAGAAGGCAGGAGAGCCAGAGGCTGAAGTTAACACACGCTCTAAAGACCAAAAACAAAGTTGCACTGTAAGAATGGCCATTATTTTTCATTCCATCCTCGTCCTGTCACAGGTTCCCTTAGGCTAAGTAATTTGGATTTCAGAACAAGCTGAGACTAACAGTAACCTTAATTTCTTCAGGGTTATTTTCCTGAGGCAGATGACTAATTTCATACCTTTTGTAGCATGTTAAAAAGTATTGTTATCATCCAGTGCTTGATTTAACAATTCCAGGGGCATTTACTGCAGCAGCAACCTGAAGGTCTTGCATATAATTAATGAGAGACATGCAGAACTGTTGTTCCCGACATCTATTTTCTAAAAGCTTAAAAGCCAAAGCTCAAGGATGTTGCCTCGGGCAGAATTGCGTTCAGAGGTCTCATGCCTGGCTTTTCTACAGTCTGCCTGAGCTGCTGTTGAAATAAGCAGCGTGGCTATTAGCATGTTAGTTTTTGCACTGCGGCTTTGGGTTTCTGACCCTTCCCATTTTAGCTGCAGTAAGCATACCTGCTCCTGTCCTTTCTAATCCTAATATTCTTGCTGGGTTGACGCTCCCCCTGCCGGCTCTGCCAGCCCAAGGCTGCGGCACGCCACTTGCAGAAGAAAAGGCTGTTTTTTCTGATCTCAGTGTCCCTAGTTTCCAAGGTCCCTGTGCACATGCTTAATTTTTACGTCTATGAAAACTCCTGTGTGTGCCAAAGGGGCTACTCAAGCATATTACAAGTGTCGGACAAGGCTCCTGACCTGGGGAGGGTGAAAAGTGACCGTGGTGCAGTTGCTCCAGGGAAGGTTTTATTGAATCTGCATTTTTCCCAAGAAGAGTGAATTAATTGAATGACATTCAGCATAGATTTTTCTATATTTGTGCAATTTATTACCTTGTTGAAATGGAAAGAGAAGCAATAGGGCTCTTTCGAAAGGAAAAGAGATTTATGGGACTTGTTCTGTAGCTCTCCAGGAAAAGCAGTTTCCCAGTTGGTTCCTATACTGTTCATTGGTAGCTCAGTTGACTGAAACTGTGATAGTTGTAGCTCAGTTTTACAGGTCTTTGGAGAAGTTCTCAACTCTGTGGGATTTCCCAATGGGACAGTGTAAAAATGATATTTCCTTCTTTCATGTTTCAGTGTTTCAAAGCTAACCAGAATTATTCTAAAAAAAAAAAATAAATGCATACTTACCTTTTTATTGTGGATTTATAGGTGAAATTTTGTCTCAAATAAAAATTTAATCTGAGAGACAGTATGTATGAAAATTGTTCTGTTTAATGACAGAGTCTCTTCTGAAAGGTAACCCATTTTCATAACGGGGCCATTCCTGAGCAGCATTTAGAAATGACACTTTGTGTTTAAGGAATTGCTGTTGAACTGCCCAAGTGAGTGATACTCTTTTCTTTTAAGACTACAGTCAAACATGAGGCGCTGAAAGCACTTGGCCGCTGAAACTTTCGCAGCACTTCTCGCAGGAGCACAGACGCTCAAGTGTCTTGGCTGGAATTCAGCCGGGGTAGTCACATTCTGCCTGGTCCATATTTCTTCTGTGGTTTCAGCTCGGATGGGCTGCTCTTGCCAGCACTTCCCTGTTGCCGCCATCGAGGGGACTAAATTCAGCGTTGCCGATTCCACATACTCAGGAATTAAGGCATTGTGACACTGAAAGGATGAACATGGAGGGGTTTCTGATTTGTATGCTGCTTTTTGTCTTAGTAGGATGCGCACTTCTGAGCTTTGCACCACAGCTGAAAGAGCTTGGCTAGGAATATTTATTTCCACTGCATTAAAAAGCAAAAAATCTGGCACCAAGAAGCGGGCTTGAAGAGTGGTACCAAATATTGTGGCAGTCTCATTAAAATCTCGGGCGACAGCAGCCCTGCAAATTGGAAGCAGCACCCGTGGAAAATTTTAGCCAAGTGTTGGCACGGTGCTTAGGCTTTACATGATTCTCCAGGCCTTTAAGCCCCAGCACCTTTACTCCAATGATATAAGACTTCCTTTTATTTTGTTAGTTCTAACCATAGGTAGAAGTTATTTAGTGGGCATTAGTCACAATGTCACGGATATTACACTGCTGAGGCAACTTGGGAGCTCGTGTGACCTCCATCTGTGCTGGTGGCCACATGGATTTGACCCCCTTTTCCTGCCGCTTTTTGGATTTCCCTTTCTAATTTCTTAATGTCAAGTGAAGCCCACATGTTATTGTCCCTACCAAATGGTAGAGGTTGGGCAGTGTTCAGGTGCTGCAGAAGGAAACGAGCATATTGTCCTCAGAGCTCCTCCCTGCACAGCTAAATAAAGATTTACAGGGCAAAAATAAAATGCTGTAATGAACCTGACAGAAATGGGTCGGTAACTGGAAGGTATTAAAAGGCAGGAACGTGCGGCATTATTGAACTGATTGCCTGCGTTTAACAACCAGCAGATAAACCTGCTAAAGTCGACATTGGCTTTGGCAGCTTCAGACATTAGAAATACCCTGAGCACATGTACTGTGTGACTGCTCATTAAGGCATAAGTGAAAGATTGCTGTCTGCTGGGTAAAAGTGTTTATACTGCAGGAAACAGATTAAGTGGTGTTTTAATATACAGGAAAAGAAAAAGTGGTAGCTTAAAAGCAAAAGCCAAAACCCCCAAACAAACATTATTTGCCTTGGCTTGGGGTGAGAAACAGCTGTAGGATGTATTTCACACAGCTTATAATGGGAAATTAATTGCAGTGAAAAAACACAGACTGCCCAAAACAAATTATGACACATAGCACATTTTTGCTCTTATTTTTCAATGGATAGCTTAAGGGGTTTAAGAATTTTTTCACACGTTAATAGAGAGACCAGAACGCTGATAGTCCAGGTTGATAAAATCTGGGCAAGGCTCAGAAAACCTAACTTCTTGCAGAAAAAACACTTCTTTAAATAAGAACTTCTTGTGTTGCTAAACAACCCCTGCAGGCACATCTTTTTAAAAGATAAACCCCATCTTTTCAGAAGAGAAGCATGTCTTCCAGAAGCTCAGGTGTGAACTATTTTTTATGTCCTTTTACTTTCATTTGGTGTCCAATTTAGCTCAATCCCAGTACACAGAATAAGTTCTGAATTTATTTCCGGATTTCTAAATACGAATTTTTCCAAATTTTTTTCCAGACTCAGCAAAATGGAAATATTGTATAGTCATGCAAATTGGTTTTGGTAATTGTGGCTGAAAGCTTGTAGGAACAGCAGCTGAAAGCTGGGTACTGAGGAACCCAGACCTGGATCTCTGCCCTCAGTCTTGATGCAGAGAACCTTACCTAGGATGTGCTTGCAAACCAACATTGTGTGTCAACAAAAAACTCCTTGGAAGAAGAGCAGTGCCTTTTCAATTGCAGCAAAGGGGCAGCAGAATTTAATTTTCTTATTCATTTAGGAAACATATTTCTTAAAGACTATAATTTCTATATCATGAAACATATTTCAGTCCAGTATAAATATAAACAAATATACTAGACGTGTAATAACTTTTTTTTTCCCCCCAAATCTCTTGATTTTGAAAGCGGCCTGCCACTTTATCTGAATTAAAAAGACCATCCATGCTATTACAGCCTTTTTAGCCGTACTGAAATATATCAGTATGACAGATGCGTGTTATCATTACTTTGGCCTTTTTACTCACAGCGTTGCTATCTAGCCAAATGCTTCTTATAGACAAATATACGTGACTTACCTAAATTGAAATGTCTAATTGAAAAATAGCAAGTAACATGAGAGCCAGCATGGGACTAACATAGAAATGGTGCTGCATCTGATGTGCTAAATCACTGTTAATCTTTGTAAACTGTCCATGTTTCAATTAAGTAGTGAATAGGAGGGTATGGCTGCTGGACCACTGGGTGCTGACACTGTGATAGCGTGATGTTGGGCTGCTTCTGCTTGTGGGGCTAGCAAATGAAAAAACACTCGGGTTTGAAAAATTTTCTATTTGGTTTTCCACCAAAACATTTAAATGCTACGTGCTAACAACACAACCAAAACCAATGCTAATATAGGCCGTTGAGTCTTGGGCTTTAAAAAGCAGAGATTTTTCTGTGTTGCTGTATCCATTGAACTTTGATGATGTTTTTCTGCACTGCCTGAAGAATAAATGTAACAGAATAAAGGGTATAATCCGTGGTGGGACATTCACTGTCATGTTCGTGTGGCAGGATGCGGGCAGGGAGGCGTACTCGGAAACCACCCTTCCCCATCCAGCCCCAGGAGTAGCACCGCAGAAAAATCTCTTCCTTATGGGGTTGAGAGGAGCAGAGGAGAAAGGTAAAAGGAATTAGTGTCTGGACTCAGCTGCTGTAAAGCATCTCTTTATGTCGGCTTGAAGCTCAATTGAGGCACGCAGGAGTTTCCTGGCAGAGTTCATTTTATCACTGGTCATTATAATTTGCCATATCCAGAAGTTGAAGGTATATGAAATCTGTTTTTCTGTGAAGACTGACTAAAGTGTAGTAATACTGCATCTTACAGCTATTTGAGTCAAGGAATGAGATCCTAAAAAAAGTTATTTGTGCACAGAGCTTTCAGGCTGGGATTAGGTCTTCTCTTTCTTTTGTCACCTGCAGGTAATTCATCATTTACTTACAGGAAGTCGCAAAGAAGTTATTAGCTGTATCAACAACATAGTCTCCAGAAGAGTGCTCAGGCATAAGGGTTGTTGCTGTGTACTGATGGAAATGAAATTTAATTTTCAGTTAATGTAACAGGCTCCTAAAAACTGCTAAAACCTGCTTTGTTTCCTTAAAAATCAACATCGAAACTCAGTAGTGGGTGTGTTAGGCCAAAACTGCAAGCAATTTGAAGTCATCACGTTTGACTTAACTTGGAGGAAGAGCTGATCAAGGCTTGTTTCTTGGCACAGCCTGCCCACTCACATACTGCAGTTTCCATTTGAAACCACTGAAGTATAAAGGTAGGCAATTGCTCGCCTGCCAAGAAATTAATAATAAATATAAGAATTTAAATGTGGCATTTTAGCCTTATCTGTGAATCGGCTTTCATAGTTTCCAACTAAATAATGTGTCTGGCCATAACCTGTTTATTTTTACACCTGTAGTTAGACCTGGCCCCTGCTGTAAACCGAGGTAGTCCTTTGAGGTCATTGATTGCCTCTGGCATAACGTCTTGTTGGCATGTACTTGCGTGCAAGATGGGGCCTGGCCCTCCATGGGAACTCCATGTCTGTTGCGCCCAGCTTTTTGAATTTTCGGAAATTATGGTTGGATTTTCACACACATCTCAATCTCAGCAGGGCACTCGCTTTGCGGCGACGCCGACAGCTCTGTTGAGACAGCTCCAGAGGAGGCAGAAGCGCAAGACTTGGAGTCATCTGATGAGGCCGATAAGATGAGCAAGGTGAGAAAGTTTCATTTTCACATGACAAGGAGCGAAAGCGCAGTACACTCACAGCTGATGTGCTGACTTTACAGCTGCACACGATTAAAGCATCTTTCCTGGGAAAATGTTAATCTTACTTTTAAGGTGTTTATGGATGATATTGAACGTAACAAATTACAGCTTTGATTATGGCACATGGCTACCTCTTAAGCAAGACTAATGGCCTTTTTCTGGGGTTGGTTCACGTGTTCAGTGTCTTGTGACAATATTCCCACTTAGTTTTTAAATGGCCTGGTTTAGCACCTTCTTCACCAGAGCAGGTCAGCTAAACCAAAAGATCAGGTGGGTTATTACAATTTCTTACTCTTTATTGATTTCTAGGCATAGGAGGAATGTAAGTTAAACAGTATTTCCTTAAATCAATAGCATAGCGCACATGCTAGTTTTTAAACGCAAACTAATTATAGCCAATCTACCTTAAATTGAAGCAAAACTCTCCAATTATAGCTAAGAGGTTGTGCAAATGGATTGCTAATTGCCATCTATTAAGGGATGGGTTTCGCAGTGGTTGGTAGTTTGCACTTGCTCTGGTGCTGGGGAGCTTTACACGCCATAAGGTGTGATGATTAGTGGATTTTGTGGCAGAATCAACTGAGGTTATTTTGAAGGCACTGATTGCTTTTAGATATTTGTTGCATAGGTGATGGTGAGAGCTTACAGCTATTTTTCTACAGAGTACGTGATCTCACGAGTATCAGATATCGCTCAGTCTGTGCTTATGTATAGGTGTGTTTTTTCTCAGCTCTTGTTTTAACTAAAATGTGTTACAGTGAGCTCTGAACTCGTCCCTGTGCTATTCTACTTGTCATTGTAGCAAAAGGAAGGAAAAGACCCTGGCCTCTTGTTTCCTGATCTCTTATGTCATGCTAGCCTGCAGTTTTGTCTTTGATAGCCAGACAGTGGAAGTCAGATAAGAGGAAACATTCCTATGCATGAAGTATATGCAGAACTTCCATGCAGAGAAGGTGATTACTCTTAGAGTTTGCTTCCAGGTTTTATTACGGGACGACTTCTTGTAAGTACAAAGAATTTCTTCTTGAGTAAGTGGAAGTGTTTGTTGATACTTTGGGATTTGTAACTGTAAATATGTGGGATTTTCATATGCTCTGAAAGGAGTCTCTTCTGTTAAACACTGAAGCTGTGGAAGAGCACCAAGCATAACGCGTAGCTGCTTGGGGAATAAACGTTCTTGCTGTGTCTTCTGTAGCTTTCTATTTCTGAACTATGTGACAGGCTGTGGGGTTCCATTTTGCATCTTGCCTCCTGGATCTTCAGAGCTATAATTGCCTAAAGCAAGGCGTAAGGATTACATGATTAGCCCTGTGGCTCAACAGATTTAGTTAAACTGAGAAATGTGCGTTAGCAGCTCTAATACTTAATATTCTTATATTGGAAGAGTAACTTGTGACTCTAACAAGCCTTGGTTTCCAACAAGAGGAAAATCTGTCTTTCTACGAATGAAATATTGTCTTTAGTACATTTTCTTTTACAATTCAGAAATACGTCGTTTTGTTTGTGTGATATAAAGGGGAGTGAGGCATTTTACTTCACATTCTGTTTGTTATGGGACAAACTGCTTGAAATGGTTTTCCATAAAAACGGCAGCACACTTGTACATATAGTATACATACAGTGTGCTCAATTTGGCAAACTCATGAATGCCACTGTCCCTGTTCACATAGAAGAGCTCCGTACTAAGTGGCCTTTCTGTGTGGTTCTTCTCTAACAAAAGGTGCAGAAACCCCCAAATTATTTTGCAATGCCTATAGAGAATGCCAGTATATAGTGGCAGGGAGGATGTTATTGCTTGCTAATCACATGCTAATTTTTAAATACAACAACAATGGGGGAAAAAACCCTAACCTAAAAAAGCTCAGTCAATGGAGGGGGGTTTCCTAATCCCTTTCCTTTTAAGGCCAATCTGCATGGGGAGTAAGGAGTCTGCAACATGTGTTTTTCCATGGAAAGTCGCCACCCAGCTGGTGGGGTGAGGAAAAAGCAAAGGTGTCCTGTCCACGCACTGCCACACCTTTGCATGCGCCTGGGATTATGGTGCAGGAGATTAAGCCGATGTCCTCAGCGCTGTTTTACACGGGTTATTTTTGTACGTGGGAAGTGAAACACACTGCCCTCATACCACCAGGAGGGGCATGTTCCCCTGTATCGCCATTACTGCCGCAGCTTCCAGCCTCCCTCGGGTGGTGGAGTTCAGGGGCGACTTTATTTTCTGCCCTTCTTGGCAAAAGCAAGGCAGGAGCACTCTTGTTCATTCACCGCTGGGCAGCAGAGGAAATCCAGTTAAACTACGCTGGAGCCTCCCAGCTAAAGGCAGAGTTCCCCTTCTTTCAGCGCAGATGCAGCATCAGCAGCTGAAGATCCAAAAATAGCATTTGGGTTGCCTTTTGCCCTGCAATAGCATGATCCTGAGGCAGGGCTTAATCCTGCAAACACCACCGCTCTGCACCATGGTGCTGGCGGTCTGCTGATGCCCGCAGAGCGCTGTGGAGGAGAAGAGCTCCAAGCTTCTCCAAGGAAACGTCCCGGCTCTCCAGCCAGCGAAGCGATCCTAGGGGAGAGTTAATAATTCATGGGAAAAGGAGAGGAACGCAGCGCCGCAGCTCTCCTTCAGCCGCTCTTGTAGCACAAGCTAGGTAGGCTTTTTACAAAGGTAAGCTGTGTGAAATCCTACCAAAAGCTGGGCTTGGGTCCCTTCAGACTTACCTGTAATTTTATCATGGAGGTGAATAGGTGGATGTATAAGACAGGAGGGACTCGAATGTGTCTTCCCTTCTCCTCCTCCTTCCTGCCAGCTGTCTGTTCCCTTCCCCCAGCCCAGCATGTGTGCACGTGGGTGTGTGTTTCCTTAGTAGTGGTGCATTTGTTTCTTAATCTGCAAAAGCCTCCAAGCTGTTGATGGTGATGAAGGATTTGAAGGGTTCACCAGCAGCTCTGAGGATTCCTGCCTTTTCTGAAAATCCTAGCTTCTGTATATCCTAAAGACCTGATAACACGGAGTTTACTTCTCCATCGCTATTGTGAAAGGAATCATATTATATGCAAAAATGGGATGTCAGTAGAGCTATTCTAATGAAATACTAGAAACCCATTTCCAAGGTGGCATGAGGCGTCTGCGCTGCAGCGGTGTGGGATAGGTGTTGTTCTTTGGACTTGCTCCCTATCTAATTTCATGATGCCTTCCCAGCATCAACCAGCCCTCCTAGGTATGGTGTCTCTTGGGTTGAAATCTATGTAAACGGTAGCAAGCTGGTATGCTTTTTGGGTGCAACTCTTTTCCTTTAAGCCATGCAACTGGCAGTGGCCTGAGTTGTGCTCCTGCTTGCTTCTGCTCTGGGATGGGCTCCTGACTTTCCCTTCTCTCCCCGTTTCGTGTGGGAGCCAAGAGGAGGAGAGTGAAGGAAGGGTGGCCTGCCCTGTGCCACCTCTTCAGGCATGGTTTCATCTAGCATGTGAAGTCAAGTTTCAGGCTGTTTATGAAATCTAGATGATGCCCCCTCTGTCAGTCTCCAGTTCTTCAGAATATCAGGAACATTTCATACCAGAGTAATTTCTTAAATGGTTACTTGCCTCTGTGGTGACCTGACTGTTTTGGCTTTTAAATAGTGTAGAATAAATTGAGATTCAAAGGAGGTGCCCTGAAAACTGATTATATATGTGAGTCCTTAGTGTTGCAGGTTACCAAAGGCTAAGATAGGTGTTGTGTTGTATCTCAAGATCAGTCTTTGTGCATGTTTTTTCCTGTAATGCTCCTTTGAATTTGATTGGGGATGTGTTTTAAAAGCCATCATCAGTTAAAATACTGCAGGACGCTCATTTCTCCCTGCTTCTAATTAAAGACATCTGTCTCTTGAAATGAAAGCTAATTACCTTGCAGCAGTTGTGCTTAGGGGAGCATGCTGTAATGGGCTGTGTGTGTACATGCTTATACAATTTAGAGGTATTTTTTCAGAGAAAATAGGTCGTCTTCTCTCCGCAGCATTATTCAAGACCAGAATTAAGTCTCAAAACCTTCAACGTGTTGCAATAGATGTGAAAGGATTAAAACAGGGATTTGAGGGGTAGGTTTTCTAGTCGCGTAACTGGCTTTTTTAAGTTCTTTTAATTCTGTGCCTCTGTCCCTTCAGATGTTTAATATTCTTCGGCAGTGCCGTTTGTAGCCAATCGGCTCATGCTCAGCCACAGGCAACAGACATTTATATTCCTGGGCTGCCTTCACCTCCGCCTTGCTGCATTTCAGCCTCTCTGCTGAAGTTTTCCTCTTAACGAGTCTATGAAAAGCAGCGTTGAGTTCTCAGCTTTGCCTGGTAGCCGGCTCTTAATTCCAGCTGATGTGGTGAGCGAACGAGGCCAGCGGCAAATGACACATACGGAAAGGTTTTGCTTAGAGAAATATGGTCCCTGCCCTTCCTTATTAAAATGCAGCCGTCTTCTGTGTTGTGTGCCAAGTAAGGAGCACGGAGTATCTGTCTGGAGCGGGAAAGCCTTTTGGATCAGCTGAATATGTGGAGAGCTGGGATTTTCGTCCTAGCTGAGTGACAGCTCTGGCAATACTGTCTTTCCAGCGATGTCGGCTCTTTGGAGAGTTAACCGTAAACTCAAGAACGAAAGCGCTGGGAGAGCCGGCGACTCTCTGTACCGTATGCTGTATTTGGTGAGCAGATCTACTGTGCAACGCGACTAGTCTAAGTAATTAGCAGTTAAATGGATTTTCATGCTGTTTTAATTTTCAGGTTATAAATTCGAGGCTGAGCTGTAACATACATACCCTGCAGAGGCTTTTTGTTATTGTGCAATGTCATTAGCAGTCCTGGCAATGTGTGAAAGCATGCAACTTGCCTGAGTTTTGCTTGCGAGATCAATACTGCTTAGAGTTTGCCGTCCGTGGCAAAACGGAGGTGCTGCATGCCACTCAAGGGGACAATCTGCCTGATGGCCAGGCACCCGTCTGCCTTTATACCGTGAGCGCAAGGGGAAATGGCATTCTGCTCTCACAACTGTAGGGCAGGCAGCCAAAGCTCCCCACTGTGGGCAGCATCAACGTGCTTGATGAGTTTAAGGACTTGCTCCTCCTGCATGGGGGAAGGATGTGAGCTTAGCTCCTCTGCTGAGCCCCCTGCAGAGGAGGGCTTAATGTACTTGCAAAGTAAACTTCGCTTAACAGCCCAGTTGTGCCAGCCTTCCATCTCATTTGAAGGTTGCTAGATGGGATTGCTCGCAGAATTGTGCCTGAAGTGTGATGCCGTAATTCTCCTATAAAGTCCTGGTTTAGTGCTAGCATTGTTGCAACTGGCAAACAGAGCTGGTACTGGGAGATAAAAAGAATCTGTTTCTGTTCCAGACCTTCTCTACTCTACCCACTTTCTCGAGGAAAATGGGGACAGAGAGGCTTTTGTTAATGCTATTCAAGAGCTTTCAGCAAAATTGCTGTGTTTTGAACCTCCCTGGGTGCAATATGCGTCTGTTTTCTGCCTAGAAACTGCTTTTTTTTTTTTAAGTAAATATAAGGTAGAAAGAATTACATTCAGGAATGAAACAACAATTTTTTCAATAAACAAGCAAGAAAACAGGTTTGTGAACATTATTGTGCTTAAGACTTTTTCATCTGTCCAAAGAGTATCAGGTGAAGGATACTTGGGAAACACGTAAAAGACGTGAGGCAGGGCAGTGGCAAGGCAGAGCTCGGTGGCTGCTGGCTGGACCTGGGCATGGCTGAAGGCAGAGAGCAGTTTAAGTGTGCACAAGGGGAGATAAGGCTTTTAAAAGTCTCCTACGCTTCCTTTTTGGCATATGGGTGTAACTGTTCCTACTGGGGCAGACTGCGTGCCTGTATGACAGTTATCCAATTTTCAGCTAGTTGTTAGTGTTTAGCTGGTGTTTCATGGTATAAGTGGATTTTTGCACTCTTTCTGGGTGACCCATCTTTTCTTGCAACTTATTGCAAGTTAATGCGCGGGATGGTGAGCTGTCTGAGGGGTATCAAGCATGAACTGCTTAAAACACTTGGTTTATTTTTGGAGTTTGATCCATATTGTGCTTTATACATTATAACTATTTTTAATTGTACAGTTGGCTCTTAGAACAAAATGTCACTGAATATGCCTTCCTCAAATATTCTTTCAGGAAATAGCCTTAACAAAGCTAAATGTTTCTGAGGGAAACCCTGCCTATTCTGGCTCTCTGCAGGCTCAGATTAACATGTATTAATTTTCAGGTTTTTGTCCCTTTCCAGCAGAGCAGGTAACTCGGGCAGGTTTTTTTGCCTGCGCGGGAGCCAGACTTTCACCTACTGTGCTTTGTGTATTTGGGACTGTTGGGATCAAGATCGCACCTCTTGAAATCTAATGCAAACTTAACCTAAAAGTTTGAGTACGCTTTGGGTATACTTAAGAGTACAGGAAGTATAGGTGGAACCTTGCTGAGAAATAAAAGGAATTACTTTGACTCATAAATAAATCCGACTCTGTGACATGCACCATTACCAGAAGCTGAGTTAGTTGGAAATGGACTGGTTCGGCTCACTGCTTCCCCCTGCCCTCAACTTACAACGTTTTCCCTTTCTTCCTCACCTGAGTTAAAGCTTAGATATTGAAGATGAATGTTTTTCCTGTAATAAACTGTGTCCAAGAGGCATTTTTGTATAGGCATCAGTTACAATTAGTTCATTGCTTACATTTGTGTTCTGAAGAAAATTATCCTTTACATAAAAAACATTTTTGCTAATATGCCTTGTAGTGGTACACTCAGGTGAGCATTTACAACCATAAGATACCTTTAGGGAAAGCAACTGTATTATGGAAGGAAATCCCTTACTTCTCACTAGCACGGTTAATGCTCCTCTTGGGCTTCGTGGCTGTGTAGCGCTATAGGAGCGCTGAGAGAGGAAAATAGCTGTATGTGAGCAGACTGCACAGCTTAAAAAATGCAGAGATTTTTTTTCAGCCTGGGTCATCACGAAGGTGTGAGGTAGTGCAGGCTCTGGATGATGTTGTTGCTACCAGATGGTGGGAGTGAAGTGATGCCCAGGGAGCAGTGCACTGTCACCAAACTGCAGGGTGGTGGTGTGCTTTTTTCTTTCTGTTTTTTGGGTGCCCCCCCCTTCTCTCCCTGGATATTCTCTGTTTGAACAGGCTAATTTTGGGTAAGTTGTTTTAGTATGGGTTGGAGGGGTATAGAGGCGGTGCTGGGAAGTCTCTAAATCTGGATTAAGACATGATGGCAGGATTAGATGCAAAGGTTAGCGAGGTGTGATCAAGTGTAGCAGCTCTTTTCCCTCCCATGCCCGCTCCAGGTCTCTGGAAGGGATGGACACAGGGCACGCCAGTGCTTTGGCAACCGTAGAAGCCTGGGGCTGTTGTCACTGACACCAGAGACTGTACCTGCTTCAAGCTTTTCAGTGTAACAAAAGATGCGAGGAGATGATCTAACATGAGGAGGTGAAGAGAGGATAACTGTCTTTATATAAAGACAGCTGATTAAACATTAAAGAAACCAGCTAGATGGAGCAGCTCTGAAAAACCTGACTTATGGGGAAGAAATTCACCCTGCAAGGCATGTTTCCAGACACAGAACAGATACACACTTACTTTCCCAAAGAGCTTGTGTTTGAAGCCTGAGAGGCTCTGGTTCCCCAGATGGCTCCACTTGCCTGAAAAACAGCTTAAACAGTTTCTGTCTCCACCTTGTCTCCTTGGCTGTGTTGACACAGCTATTCGCAGGACTGTTGCAAACTCAATTAGGGAACTGGCAGAGGGCTGGGGTGTGTGTTTTGTTTGCATGGTCATTTTTGGTTCCCGATTTTTGGGCCTTTTTGTTTGTTTGTTTTTTCAATCCTAAGTGCTGGATGAGCCTATTTTAATTAAAGTTTATGCTTATCTGAAACCAGGAATGTTATTGGACAGCACTTCAGTTAACTTGAATTGTGCAACTCCTCCGCTCCCCATTATCCCCAGTCACTGAGAGTTAGGAAAGACAGTTACATGAAATGATGTGTGCATTTCTGGACTTTGGTACCTGTTAAAAAGCCCCCAAGCTGCAACTGCTTAACTGCAAAGGCTTCTCAGCTCCATCGTTCCTATAGCTCTTACTTAAAATATCACCGCTGGTCTTTCCTCTTCCTTCTTTTTAAAGAGTACGGAGCAGGTCGCTGCTTTCTGTCGCAGTCTGCATGAAATGAACCCTTCTGACTCAAGTGCTCATCCTCAGGAATTTACAGGACCCCAGCTGGCCACCATGAGACAGCTCACAGATGCAGATAAACTGCGAAAGGTCATCTGTGAACTTCTCGAGACGGAACGCACCTATGTCAAAGTAAGGGGTCTCAATGTATTGTTTCAGTCTACTATTTCTCCTCCTTCTGGAAAACTTTGAAGTATTAAAGAAAAAACTACCAAACTATGTTTCATGCATGTATCTCTTAGTTAACTTACATTCAATTCTACAATCTGACCCTAGAATAGTAACTTAAACTTCTGAAAAAAGTAGGCTTTCCAAATTCTTATGCTGTCATTTTGAAATTACTTAGCTGGTGTGTAGAGGAACGCTGCTCAATGAGAGCTGGTATTGATTTTGTAAGTAAAACTGTGTAAATGTTTCCTTTTACTATCTTAAATTCTGTGAAATCCAACTCTTTTGTCTTATGCGTGAAAGAGAAAAATTCATAGACTAAGTAAATGGTGATCTTTGCCACTTCATTAAATACTCAGAGGCAGTTTGAGGAACCAACATGGGAATGTTTTTCTGAATTTTTAGGACTTAAATTGTCTAATGGAGAGATACCTGAAGCCTCTACAAAAAGAAACGTTCCTCACACCAGATGAGGTATGTTATCTGTTGCTTATCTTTTTGCTAGGTAGCTCCATTCTCCCCACCTCCCAGCTTGACTTGCTTGTCTGAGCAAGGGCTACGGAGAAATTTTGAATTCCATTTCTCTTAAAATCATGGATTGAGAAGAGTATAAAGATACTGCTCAATAATGTATAGTCTGTAGGTTTTTTTCCTGACATCACACTGATTATACAATTGGACTGAGAATTACTGAAGTTCTAGAAAACATGATTCAGCTGCAAAATGATATTTTCAACATCTTGCTTTTTTTCTCTTACTAGCTGGATGTTCTCTTTGGGAATCTGACTGAAATGGTAGCATTCCAGGTAGAGTTCTTGAAAACTCTTGAAGATGGAGTAAGGCTGGTTCCAGACCTGGAAAAGCTTGAAAAAGTTGAGCAATTTAAGGTAATCTCATTGTTTACATCCTGAGTAGTCCTTTAACACTCTTTATCATATTTGTCTGACTACTGTCACTGTTCATGTAAAAACCTACATCTACTTACATTCGAGATTAATTGTTAGCTGATACTGGAACTGTTTGGAAAACATCCTGCTACAATTGTAGTTTATGCTACGTTTAGCTGTATAGAGCACTAGAAATCTGTAACACCATGTGCTTTTAGATGCTATTTTTGCCCTTCTGCCAGATTTCTTGTCTCGGGCTGTCAGGAAAAGCTAGAAATGGAAAGTTACATAAAGTGTTTGTAGATTGAATTCTGTATTTGGGCTTCTGATGCATAGCAGAACTATATGGCAAATACTTCCAACTATCAGTAAATGTGCATCAAAGGTAGAAATGTAAACTAAAGATATATCAACTTCATTAAAAAAATAAATAGGAAAATGTAGAAATGAAGTCATGTTCTGAATATATGGCAAGTAGATAATACAGTATTTAGTCTTTGGGGAATTTTACTCTTGCTTTGAGCACTCACCTTGGCAGAGAACAGGATGTCTTGATGAATAATAATAATTCCACTGTCTTTTTTTGTTTGTGTGTGGCTTTGCCATCACGTGCTTATTTAAAACAAGCAGAAATCATGAACACTGCCCTTGCGTAACTAGGACACAGTTTTTCTTTTGTAGGAAATGCACCCTTAACAGAGATACTTTTCTTTTTTCTTTTTTTTTTTTTTTTTTTTAATGGAGGAAGCCTCTGTGACCACTGTGTGCTCTGAGTTTTAAGACCTCTGGTCATTACATAGATCAGTAAGGTTTTAAGCTCAGGCATGTAAATACAGTTCTGGAGCTGTGAACCTAGCTCCCTGTACAGTTAGTCGTGTCTCCAGATCATCCTGACTGGAACTTGGCTAGTGATGTTAATCACATAGCTTGAATCCAGGCACCAAGGCTGGGTCTTTCTTGCTAGATGGTGTGAAAACACTCTAAAAATGCAGTGTCCTGTCATCCATAAGCTAAATGGAAACTTCAGGTGACCTGGCAGAAGGGAAGATAACTAACCGGTTTTCATGTGCTTTTTTTCCTAACACTTTTTTTTTTTCTTTTTAAATCCTAGAAAGTGTTGTTTTCCTTGGGTGGTTCCTTTCTTTACTACGCCGACCGGTTCAAGCTGTACAGTGCCTTCTGTGCCAGCCACACAAAAGTCCCCAAAGTACTGGTGAAAGGTAAGAGCCGTGTGCTGGACAACCAGACCTGCGCGTGCAGAGGGAGAGATGTCGCAGCGACACATTGGTTTGGGCTGGCGCAGGTTGTCCTTGTGGATGATGAGAGGTGGACACTTCACCCCAAACCATGCAGGGCAAGTTGTGGCGGAGGAATGAAGCCATACGTGTGCCTCATTGCTCTCCAGGAGCCTTCGCAGTAGGGAAGTAAGCCCATCTGGCCTGAGAGACTAGCAGAGAGCTCAGTGCCATGGGTGTTCTTGGACCACCATCAATGTAATGATACCCAAGTAGCTCATTACAAGAGGTCATTAACCTCGCATGTAGTTTTTCCCCACACACTTAATTTATTCTCCCCTGCCATGTTCAGTTTCTTTTCAGTCATGTGGGGAGTGGAAGGTTTTCATAAATGGGCGATGTGGCATGTGCTAATGGATCACTGTGTACTTTGGAACCAAGAGTGGTGACGCTTGGAATGACCTCTGGATCCTCCTAGAGTTTGTGCCGTGAATCCTTGCTAGTGGCAATCCCACTGAAGCTCTGGCCAATGTGGTTGAATGCTGACAGCCAGTAGGAAAGGATCAGCCTGGGAGAATGTTTTATGGAAGCTGTCTAAATATTTTAACTTCACCATGCTTTCCCCTCTCTTCCTCCTCTCAACTTTGTTCCAATTTGCCTGAGAAGTTTCCATGTACAAATTCCTAGCAGAACTTGGCTTGCTGAGATGGAGATAAATGAACTGTGGTCTGGCTTATAAATGCCCATGGGCCTCCTTGCCTTGGAGTGATGTTTTTTTCCCCTTTGAAAGTGTTAATCTCTTAGAGTTAGCGGTGCTTCATGCAATTCATTTTTGGCCAAGATTTAAATAAACAAATGGTTCCAGTTGTAGGACCAATGCCATTAAGGGAGGAGCTCTTATTTTTCAAAGAACATCTGGATGCCTGACAATCAAAAAATTTGGGGTTTTTTGTTTCTTGGTGGGGTTTCTTGATTGCTTTGAGGGTTTTTTCTGTGCACTTTTTTTTTTCATTTCTACTTGTAAGTTCTTATTTACCATGCTGCAAAGAATACTTGAAATACATGAATAAATGATTTGTTGCTACTCAGATCCACACTCTCTTTTGGCATTGTTTTGTTAAACCTGCACGTTAAGGCTGTAGACTAGGTAGATCTGGTTGTTTTGTTTTGCTTTTTCATTGCTGACTGTATTTATAAATGAGAAATGGTTGTGCTTGAATTATTGCACAAACAGAACTTAACATTTTATTCCAGAGATAAATCTCTTCAAAAGCCTGGGAGTGTATTTCAAATGTAATTTGGTGTCCTTGGCTGAGGTGCAGGTGGCTTTTGGAGTTGAAACTGAAGTTATTTTATTGCAATCAGGTGACTGTCTGCAAAAAACCCCACCCAACCTCGTCAGACTCTAATAAAGCAATTGTGTGGAATTGTTCCTGCACTGAATAATTTGTATGTCTAAAAATGCCACCTTCTCCATACTTCCCTCCCTGTACAAATTTATGTTCTAATAGAGGGAGCAACAGAGAAAATGGTATTTTTATAAATTCAGTAGCAGTCAGGCAGAAAAGATGACAGCAATCAGGTGTCCAGTCTGCCTGTGCTCCCAAAATATGGTGTACCATCATAAGTTTACAGCTTCCTGCCTCCTTACTACCGCTTGATTTTTGTTGTTGTTGTTCAGTACTGCATTTTAAGGTTTAATGAGGTAACAATAACTAGACTCGCCAATATTATAGGTGTACCTGTCAGATGAGACTCACGAGTAGTGACTTCTTACAAATATCCAGTTTGAGCCTTTTCTTAAAGGAAACAGACCATTAAAACAATTTATGTGGATCTAGAATAGTTGCAAATCCAGAAATACTGTGGATAGTGAAATTAAAAACTGCATGTATTGGTACAGTAGGTGGGTTCCTGATATTAAATCATAAATAGCGTATCTGTGGCAAAGTGTCAGTAACTCAGAACCTGAAGTGCATAAATCTAATACTGTGGACCTGATAAATCTGCACTTCCTTGCAAAATATCTCTGGATAAATTAATTTAAAGCCAGAAAAGTCACTTTATCAGGGCAGCTGTTGTGATTTTTGATTTATTCAATTGCTTCATTTTAATCTTCCAGCCAAGACAGACACTGCTTTCAAGGCATTTCTGGATGCTCAGAATCCACGACGGCAGCACTCCTCCACGCTGGAGTCTTACCTCATCAAACCCATCCAGCGGATACTGAAATACCCTCTCCTGCTGAAGGAGCTCTTTGCTCTGACTGATGTAGACAGTGAAGAACATTATCACCTTGATGGTAAGGAGATAACCTATGTTGCTCTTCCTTGTTTAACCTCTGATCTGGAACACTTTTCCTCCCCCTTCCTCTCAGAGGCTTAAAAATACCTTTTGTCTCTTCCCCTATCTCTCTGTCTTTCTTCTAGTGGCCATAAAAACAATGAACAAAGTTGCCAGCCACATTAATGAAATGCAGAAAATCCATGAAGAATACGGGGCAGTGTTTGACCAACTTATAGCCGAACAAACAGGGGAGAAAAAAGAGGTAACAGATTTAGAGAAAAAGGCTGTTATTTTGGCACCTGTAGTGTGAATGTTAAATTGTATCAAATATTTACCTTTTGTGCTGTGTCATTTAAGTGGATGCTGGTGCGAACAGATAAATCCCAATCCAATTCAAAAACTCATTTTCCATCTGTGGTTCAGTGAGTGAGACCAATGTAAAGAAGCAGTGGGTTAATTCACCTGTTTTGAGGTCTGTGTCTTGGCTGTCCTTGTTCCACATAAATAATCTTGCCCCACCAGTGTGAGTGGACTGGCACGCTGAGGCAAGTTTGTACTTAGCTCTTTAATCACTTTAAAGAGATCAAAATGTGAAGTGCGGTGTGTGAGAAACTGATGTTTCTCCTTTAGAAAGTGTGTTAGTGGGCTTGATATACGAGAGCGCCTTGGGCTTTGGTCGAGATGTCTCATATGGCACATCTGCAAACAAGTGAAGTTCCAGTGTGGCTCAGTCATGGCTGACTGTCTCAGAAACCCATGGAAGTTGTCTTGAAGTTTCAGACCGAGACCTGGACTCTCCGTTTACCAATAAAACGTGTGTCTGCAGTCCAGCAGCACAGTGGAGGGGAGTGGTGGGCAGTAAGGGGGGAATGGAGTAAGGTCGAGGGGGACTCAAGAAAGAGGTAGAGACACACTAAAGGGACAACAGGAGCAGTAATGTGGGTGAAGGCTGGAGATACATGACTGTATGAAGCAATAGTAATGGGGTTTTGCCAACAGCCAGGATGAAGAACAAACCCAAGAGGCATTGAGCTACAAGGGAAAGGAGGTCTGGGATTGAGTAGTGTTGAGGAAGCTTTGGGTGTGAGAGCTGGATGGCAGCAGCGGGGAGGGAGGATCCAGATGGCGGGTAGAGGGCAGAGACTATGGTTGGTGCTGGCAAGCAATGGTGGAGAGAGTGTGTCAGGACATCTGTTGGGAGAGCAAATGTGGTTTGGTGTTAATCTGGTAGAGGAGACAGTAAATACATATCTTAGCATTGCTCTTGTTATCAGGGAGACCTCAGGTTATTGTACCGATGGTATCCATGGCGTCCTTTGGCAAAAGTCAGACTTCACTGAGAGGAGGGTGGAGGAATGGGATAACTTGGCCCCTAGACTGGGGATCGCCCTCGATTTTGTCACTCTGGGAGACCATAAGTTAAAGTTCAGGTTGCTGCAATATTAGTAGGCATCTCACAATGGTTTTTATGAAGTCTGTTATTAGTCCGTTTCCAGTGATGTGGTTTTCACAGGTGAGCCTTTGGGTGAAATAGAATGAAACTGGTTGGGAGAAGGACAGACAAAGGAGCAAAAAATGCAAGGAAAACATCTGGGTTTTGCCTTGACTTCCCACCACATTATGAGAGCTGGATTCTGAGTTTGAGTTCTCCGAATTTATGCTAACCAATTAAAGATTTACATGCATCTGTTGCCAGCTGTCACAGTCTGTTTGCACGTGCTTGCAGTCATGATTAAATATTCCAAAAGTTTGCTTGTGGGGTGTGTGTTTGTTTGTTTAAGAATGAAGTTCAGACAAGTTTTCTTGAACTGAAAATTCAAGTAAGCTTTCTTGAACTGATTACACATTGTGTCTTTGTGTGTTTGTGATGGCAGGTTGCAGACCTTTCGATGGGGGACTTGCTCTTGCATAATACAGTGATATGGCTGAATCCTCCTGCTTCACTGGGGAAATGGAAGAAGGAACCTGAGCTGGCAGCATTTGGTTTGTATCCTAGTAATTTTATTTTGGATGCCTCAAAGACTGTCAACTGTGCCTTAGCAGATATTTGTTGAAGGTAGTTGAGCGTTGCCTTCTGCAAGATTGTCTGGAACCTAAAACCGTATTTGTCTCTTTGCTGCAACGGTCAAATTCTGTTCTGTGTTGACCTAAATCTTATGAAGAATTTGGAGATGACTGTTGTAATAATGCAAGAGTTTCTGAAACTCATATCCAAGGCTATGAATTGAGAGCTACATAGAAAGGTATTTGTCTCTCAAAAGATATAGTTCGGTAGTCTGATCAAGGCCAAGTAACTCTATTTCACATCCTGTAGGATGGGGTTGGGGGCTTGAAGAGGCTTTGCCTTTTTTTGCTGTGCCTTTTGCCAGGACAAGTGTATCTAAGCTTTTAAAAGTGCTTAAAAGCTAAGCCAGGACTCTCAGTAAGTTGCTTTGGAGTGGTCTGCCTGCCTCCAAGTAGTCTATCTTGGGTGGCCAAACTAGAAATTGGAACTGCTGTTGGCATAAATCTCAAGGCCTTTCCACTGCAGTGGAGTATGGTCCCATGGAAAGGTACGTGATTGCTTATATTGGCTAAGTAATTCTCTTTTTTACTTTCAGAATTATATCAAGTAATGCAGAGTATGCTAGGTTTTCTTTATTTGTTCCTAAATTTCTTTACACTCAATGGGCTTTTTCCTTGTAGTTTCCAGAAAGCGGTGATAGTTAGGAAGCCAATTATTTTTATTTTTGTTTTTGTTTTATACCAAACAGATAACAAAAGAAGACTCTTTCAGCTTTGCTCTGGAAGAGCATATAAAAATTGACTGCTTTTCTGTAAGCTGGGAAAGCACCTGGTCATAGCCTTAAGCCAAGGGGCCTCATGAAAACTGCTAGGAATGTGCAGCAACTCTTAATTACTCCAAAAAGCTTTAAATTGGTTTCATAAAATATCCAAAATTAAATGTCCATGCAATTCAATCCTAAAACAAAGGGTGCGTTTGAGGCTTGAAGAAAGAGATCACAAGGAAAGCTGAAGTCTTCACAGACAAATTCCAGCTCCATGTGGATGGAAAAGAGGAATCAGATTACACCTCTGCCTGCCAGTGGTGATCACTTAATTCCACATAGACCACTGTCCCACCTGGGAGGGGTTCAAGTTCTGGCCAAGTGCAGACTCATCTGCTTGACTGGCTGCGTGTAGCTGGATGCTGCTTTTTTGTCTGAGGTGAACTTAGCCAGGGGGATTAAAGTTTTCTAAATATTTGTATAGAACTGCTGCTGCTTGAATAGTTGTTCCAATAACTGGTAGCTTAAACTCTTAAGTTTCAATTGACTTTGAAGTAACCTGGTTTTGTCTACTAAAAGTGGTTGAGCTTGTTTTTTTGGGGGAAGAATATGAAAGAGGGATGGTAGGTTTACTCCTGCCTTCCCTCCCTGACTCAGGTGAGGGCTGTCCGAGGAGTTGAAAGGTCTCTGTGCTTGGGTGTAGAGGAGACGTGTTCCCAGCCTTATTGACTTATATGGTTTTTGTTTCTAACTTTCTTCTCTAGTGTTCAAAACTGCTGTGGTCCTTGTATACAAGGATGGTTCCAAACAGAAGAAGAAACTTGTAAGTTGCTCGGACTACTTCGGTGATGCTGTGTGCATTTGTGGTGCTACAAACAAGATTTGCTTTCCTTAAAGCTGTGGTGCTAGAGGTGTGCTTTTGCACGCGTGGTTCTTGTTCTCTGCCACACAACTGAGGGCTTTGACTAATGCCGAGTGGCCTGCTGTTCAGCCTGGTTGCAGTGCTCTGCAAGCGTGTCATTTAGTTTATCCTTTGCTCTCTGCTGGTACTAGTCCTTCCTGTGGCCTGCCACATCCATTCCATGCTGTGGAGTGGACTTCCATGAAACAAGGTGTCACCCTGAACATCTCTCTTGTGTTTGGGTCTTTGATCCGTGTATATGAATCATATATGAGAGCTGATGCCTGTTAACTTTCTTAGTGAAACACAATGTCCTCGCTTCAGTTCTGGCAGTTGCATGCCACTGAGCAAGTGCTGACTGCTGCTAGCTAACTTAGGTGTGCCTACAGGATGTATCGGGGGATCCTACTGGAGTTTGGGATTAAAAGTTAAAGCTAAGCTTGACAATAAACGCATGCCTTGCTACAATAGGGAACACAGTTTATAGTATTACAGAGAATTTTTGGTTTCCCACATGTGGCATAAACCAAAATGTAATCTGAAATGCTTGTATGGTTGTTTTCTAAAGTCAGCTGGCGACAAAATAACTTTGGAGTGACTAAGGCAAAGCTTATGCATGTTTGGCAGTGTATGTGTACTTGGAAGAGAGAATGCAGCATTGGTCTCAAATGACTTTTGAAGGCATTGATAAGAGTTGATTGGTCTAATGGTTGCTTTTGTCTAGAATTTAGCAAGACCTTCATAGATAGGTACATCAGTGATGGCCGTTATTAAGGTGGTGTAGAGAGATAATAGGAATTGCAACAAGTCTCCAGCTGGGCATTCTCAGTGCAAAGCAAAAGGAGACACTGATGTCTGACTATCCCGAGGTGTCTCATTTCCTAACGGAATTTTGAAATTCTTCCAGGGAGGATCACATAGAGCTTCAATTTATGAAGACTGGGATCCGTTCCGCTTTCGCCACATGATACCTTTAGAAGCACTGCAGGTTCGAGCGTTGGCAAGTGCAGGTAATGTTCCTGCTGCATGAATTTGGCAGGGTCTGGGGGCATTCACATGTGTATGCAGCTTCTGGGGCCTGAGCAAGGAAGCTACAACCTCAACATCCATAATAATCCCGGAGAGAAACGAAGGGGCAGAAGCTCCAGTTGTGTATCATCTACAGCTTGTCAGCACTTTTCTGAAACCAGTCGGGGTCCTGGAAAAACAGGACAAAGTTATTGTTGACTCTGGGTCACTCTGTTCCTCTTCTGGAGACTAGAAGGAAATTTTGCATCTGTGAGACAACAGAGCTAGTCAATTTTTGTTCTTGCCATTGATGGTGTCAGGCGAAGCTTTATAATAAATTCCAAAATTTTAAACAATTTGCTCCCTTTCTAATGCATAAGTGGAAAGAACATAGGAGGTAGCTGTAAGATGTGACATCACTCTGTGGAGTACCTGAAAAGCTGGGGGGTGGAGGTTTCATATTTTTGTGGGAATGAGTGCATATAAAATACTACTAGATCTTGGCAATTTTTAAGTGTGTGTTGTTTCATTAGTCGCTTAACCACTGCTGCCTTTCAGCCACGAGTTAATGTTAGTTGCAGTGTATTATTTGTTGTCCTGGTTGGTGTTAAACCATTTTTTCAGGGTTATGGAATAAATACTGTAATTGGGGTTAAATATGAGAAACTGTTGTATGAACCACTGCTTGCTTTTCACTTTAGATGCAGAGACCAATTCTGTATGTGAGATTGTCCATGTTAAATCTGAGTCTGAAGGCAGGCCAGAAAGAACGTTTCACCTTTGCTGTAGGTAAGTGCGTTTCCGTATTTTCAATGGCAGCTACATCTCTGGATCCCAGCTTGCCTATGCCTTTCTTTTAAGGCAATCTGGGAACAGCTAGTAGGGGAAGTGGGGAGAGGGTGTTAAAACCTTACTTCTGGCAGGCAGAATTTTGTAAAATGTATTAAAACAAAGGCATGTATTTGATCAGCTTTGTGCCTTTATGGGAATATCCTTATTACAGTTTTCCTTTCACAAATTTACATCCAACTATACTTCAGCATTGGCTCTCTATGTCAGGTAGCTGCTCATGTGTCTCGTTCAGATGGCACCTTTCATGCCACCAAGGTCCAGCCTCTGTCCTTAGGGCATTGCCTTTTCCTTAAGTAAACCTCGTCCATCTTCATTGTGATGGTTGCTGTGATGTGTTTTAGAGTTCAAATAAGAACTTGGTACACAAGTTCACTAGAGTCTAATGGAGACGATACCATGCTAATTCCTACTAGTAGGTAGTACAGAGTCGCAGGACTTCTGCTTGGTGTGTGTTTACAGGAGACAAACTGAGATTTAATTAGCCACCGTAGGTCAACTTGATGTTTATCGGACAAAGAGAAGAGCGTGGTTGGTATTGGAGGAAAAGGAAGCCTCAAGAGGGGCGAATGGCTAAATGTTTTGTTAATGAATGGTGTATTTGTTTCCTTGGACGTCCATTGCAATGATTATAGATCTAGCTTTGCTTTGAAAGTACTGTATTAAATTGAGTCTTCTCTGGGGGAAGTGCGTGCTGGTTGGTTTGCACTGTCTTAAATTACAGAACTGGTCATTATTTATCTCATTTACAGCAAGCATTTAGCTGTAAATAACACTGCCCTTTGTATTCTCACCTATTTTTCAGTTCACCAGAACACAGGAAGGACTTTCTGAAGGCAGTGCACTCAATTCTGCGGGATAAACACAGAAGACAACTTCTTAAAACCGAAAGTTTGCCCTCATCCCAGCAATATGTTCCTTTTGGTGGAAAAAGATTGTGTGCTCTAAAAGGAGCAAGGCCAGCCATGAACAGGGCAGGTACTGTAGGGCTACAGACTTTCAAGATCCCAGTAACCCCAGCACCGTTGTAGGACATGTGGTGGTGTCTGTTACTTGTATATTAGGATTAGCGTTCTCTCCCGTGTATGTAAAAACTGCTGGTTTTCCATGCTTCACCTTCTTGAGAGCCTTAAATTGCCTCTATTTACCTTGCTTTGCACTCAAGGCTCGGCTTCAGAGCAGTCCTTCTGGCATGGGAGGAAGAAATGGGATTCCTGTCAATACCGATTGGCTGTGCACTTTAATCTGGAAACGGGTTTCAGCTGAACAAAGCAGAAGCCCGCTGCATATTTCTTAAAAGCATGTACAGAAATTTGAGCTAACTCTAGCACTTTTAAACTGAAATGCACAAGAAAAATCATCTTCCCCGAGTGAGTGGCTGGGTTTGAAGAGATAGCTTTGTATGTCCTCCATTTTAGCCTTTTCAGCTCTATTGCTAAAGGGCACGTGCTTCTACTTCTCACATTTTGAGAAGCATGCACTTGATACTATTACTTTTGTAATGGCCTCTCCTAAACCATGGATTTTCCTTTTCAGTCGACTTCAGGCAAAAGCAATGAGAAAATCCCAGGGAAAAGCAGGTTTTCATTTTCAGAACACTAGATGATGGAGGGAAGAAACATTTGCTTCCAACCGAAAAGTACACGGCACTGCTGCGTGTTTTGTTCTGGTCTGTTATTTTTTTTTTTTTTTCTGCTCATTAGATCCAACAATGTAGACAACCAGGCTTTCTGTTCCTCTTCTGTAATGGGCAGGCCAGACCAATAACATTCGCAGCATGGCTTCTCACTCGGGGTGTTGCTAGCCATCTGCCTCAGAGACACTTAAAATTGTAAGGGAGAAGAGTCAAAGGAGGGCCAAAATGCAACTGTTTTACCACAGCGCTTCTTCAGTCAGGCTGTGGGGCTGTTCTGCTGTAGATGCCAAACCTTTTTTTTTCAGTTTGGCTCCTTGGTGCATTCACGTGATGAATTCTGCAGAGATTAAAATCTCCTCTTAAAGTCCAGACCTCTCACTACAGTGAAAATTTGCAACTGCTGAGCTGTTGTACTTAATGCATGTTTTGAGGCTCAGGGATAGTAAAATGTAACCCCACCCCTAAGCTAGATTTTAATAAATACATACTGAAAGTGCTAAGGTGCTGTTTAGTGGAGGGGGACAGACTATAACCTCGGAGTTCACCTGCTTGCCATGGAGCTACGTGTGTGTGCACGTAAAGCGCTGGAATGCCTGCAGGTCCTTCAGCTGCAGGATTCGTCCCCTGCTTTGCCTGACAAGCCTCTTGGGAAGATGTTCCAACACAGAAGATGTGAATTTGCTAATTGGGCCAGTTGCAAAAGCTAGTAGACCAGCTGATGCTGAGTAAGGAACTTCTGGAAGCTTTTCTGGTTTGGGGGTGGGGTTTTTTTGGCCCCCAGTAGGGAGGGAGCGGGGAAGGGAGTAGTAGAGCCTGGACAGGGAACTTACTTCCCCATAAATAACGCAACAATTTCAGCATCTTCAGCACTGAGGTAGCTACTTGGAAACCTATAGTGCTGCTCTTACCCAAGACAAAGCAATTTCCCATACCGAGGCGTAAGGCTAGTTGGTTTTCGCGGTGTGGTGACAGCAGGGCACTGCGTGTGAGAAGCTGAGCTGAACAGATGCACTTTGTGCTGGCTGGCTGCCTGCCTACCGCTTAGGAGGAACAGTAATTGTGGGCCATTATCCCAACTGTGGATCTGAGTAGCAGAAACTCCTTTTTCAGCTGGAGAGAGACCTGTGCTGAGGAGCTGAGTGAAGTGTGACTTGCCCGCAGGGAGGATGCCGAATGACTAGGTCATTCGTGGGAGTCTGCCTGCTTTGTGCCTAGCGGTGTTAAATAAAGGGCCCCTGGAAGACTAACTTTTTAAAGAGAGTTGTACCGTGTGTAAAAAGCCTGTGGGGTTTTATCTTTGTGTGTGCGCAGTGTCAGCCCCAAGCAAGTCTCTTGGGAGGAGGAGGCGGCGGCTGGCCCGAAACAGGTTTACCATTGACTCAGATGCCGTCTACACGAGCAGCCCTGAAAAAGAGCCCCAGCAGCCCACGCACAGTGGGGACACTGACCGCTGGGTAGAGGAACAGTTTGACCTTGCTCAGTATGAGGAGCAGGAGGACATCAAAGAAACGGACATCCTCAGCGATGACGATGAGTACTGCGAGGCCATGAGAGGCGCCATGGCCGACCGAGACCTTCGGGAGCGGCTGCAGGCGGCCTCCATCACGAGCAGCCAGTCGTGCCGGGGAGACCGCCCGCGCCCGGCCATGGACACGCACGCCTCCAGGATGACCCAGCTGAAGAAGCAGGCAGCCTTGTCCGGCATCAACGGTGACGTGGAGGGCCACGGCGAGGAGGTCATCTGGGTTAGGCGTGAAGACTTTGTCCCCAGCAGGAAACTGAACACGGAGCTCTAAACCAGTCCCCTTCCCTGCCTGGATGCGTAGGTCTCCCCGTCCCACCCTCCATCCCTCCCTCCCTCCCGCCCCCGCACACCGCGGAGCGCTGATCCCGATAGATTGCACACTTGCACACACCATTTCGGCAGCTGAATTGGTCCGAAGCCATGCGGCCACACTTTAGGCAACTGTAAAACGCTCAAAACCTGGAACAGAATAAGCTTAAGGTCCTGTCTTACGTTACCAAGGGCTTTCACACTATTTTATTTATTCTAAAATAATCAGGGGCTGAAATTAATTATGGGGAGAATATCATCACTGGAAAACAAATTACTCTGGATGTCTTAACCTACGTGCAGCGAACTAGCTTAAACAATAGCACAACAAACAGAGGGTTTTATAGCCGTAAAACGTCAGTCGTAGGCTCATCTCCTTAATGAGGAAACTGCCTTTTTAACGTGTACAGTTGCAGTATTCTTATTACTTTTCCCTCTTTAAATGTAAGAGAATATACATGTATTTTAGGAACGTGTGAGGAAAGTTTTGGGATTTATGTTGTGTTACGTCCTCTTGGTCTGTGGCTGGTCTAATTTAATGTCAATGTTGGAAGCTCTAGTTTTACATAATATTATAAAGATGCCAAACTCTCTTAAGAGATCCAAATTTAACACTTGAAGAAATATTTTTTTGTATTTTACCTGAGATGCAGGGGCACAAAGGGATAAGAGTTTTACAGCGTTAGCGTAGCTCCACGTCTAGGATACAAGGCTAGCTTTTTGCAGAGGGTTAGGAATGGTGGTTTTATATTAAAATATGAACTGGAAACTCTTATTTAGGTATAACTTTCTTCAGGAAAAGGATTATTGTATATGTTTGAGACTGGAGTTTAGTTAGATAATAAAAAGAATAAAATAAAATGACCTGACTGAATTGTAGTGGCCCAAACTGATCCATGGTGTAACCTTGCTGGAGCCAGTGTAGCAACATCACAGATCTGTTTGGTTCACTCTCTGGCAGAGTTTGGGCTTAGGGGACAGGGAATTCATGGCCAAAAAACTGACCTCATCCACTCTCCTACTGTGGGTGAAACTAGTGTATTTTAATTCCTTTATAAAAGCTTTTCCACTGCAATAGAGTATGAACAAGTTCTACACAAGCAAACCTCTTTAACATTTTAAATCTTTTATTTAAACATCTAAAACAGGGTAAAATGTGACTAAAATCTTGTGGTTTTTAAGTAGACTTCCAAATACAAAACACAAAATAGCACTTTTTTTTTTTTTAAGATTTATATAGCTTTTCCCATTTCAGTTTCACCTATAGGAAAAAAGGAAGATTATATGAAATTTTCTTTTTTGTTGTTGGTATCTATTGATGTTTGACACATTAGTAGGTACTTTGAAAACCTGAAATTTTATAATAGCTTTAGGATTATATTTTATAAAATCCACTCTGACTATATTTTAAAACATAACAAAAATTATTCCCCCCAAAAATCCATCACTGTCTTTGTGTCCCAGCTAGCATTCTCCCCTTGCCCCCCCTCCCCTTTCTGGTTTCTGGTGCACTATACTTGATCTTATGAAAGCTTTCTCTATTAACTTTTTGCTATCTTCTGATTTCTTTTCGTAAAAGCTTTAGAAAGGTTTCTATACCCTTTGTATTATCACATCATTGTTTTATATCATCTACCTGTCAGTTGTGTCCCAGCGTATTAGAGAAGCGGAGGTTTTAGCTGTCCTATGCTGTACCCAGCGGAATACAGTCAGCGCTGAAAAACTGGAAGGCTGGTACTGGGAAGGTACCTTTGTTCTTGTACATAATGTCATGACATGTCTATGTCAAAGGTTCTTATATATTTCTTTTATAAGCTGAAAGAAGGTCTATTTTTATGTTTTTAGTTCTATGAATGGAACGTTGTAAATGCCTGTCAGAAATAAAATACTGGAAAAAAAATACAAGAGAGTGGTACGCGTACGTGTGTGCTCCACGACAGGTGCCTCTCTCAGTAGAGGCAAGCAACGAAGCAAGTCCTGAAGTAGATGGAGCTGTTGGGATCGCTCTCCTGGCTTTGGTAACCTGTAGGGGGTCTCCTTAATAGTAAGGTTTCCACCCTTAGCGTGTGCCCTGTATTGTGTGCAGGTATCCCCTTAGAACAGGTTCAGCCTGTCTCAGCTCCACTTTTTGGTGGGGTCTGAGCTCTGGGGTAAGTAGCAGCTCCTTTGGCCAGCACATGCTGGACTTCAACCTCTCCCGCATGAAAGGCCGGGGCAAGCTCATTGGCCTCCCTTCTCTCCTATTGAAACCTCATTTTTATTTATTTGTTTCCCTGGTGGAAGGTCCGAGCCTGGAGCCTTGCTTGTCAGAGGATGGAAAACGAGACAGGCAGGAGATCAAACGTTAGATGCCACAGCATGCCTATTTGACACGCACCTTGGCACAAAATGAAGCTTTCCTTTAGTGGGACCGCTAACTTTAAAATGGCACGTTCAAGTCTGTCACTTGCAAAACTGTTCCCCAAATTGGCGAAACTGCATGAAAAACATGGGTGCAAAGCATGGTAATGCTTGCTTGTGTGCTCAGCAGAGCACAAATGTGAACAAGTGTAAACTATTTTAAATGCTACAGCCTTTCTTCAGATGGGTTCACGTGTTCGTCTCTTCCACAGTTTAGTTTTACTGGCTACTGCAATGTTTCCAGCAACTGACTCCAGCTTTCGGGTTATATACAACGCTGCTTAAAGAGCTTGTCCTACTGCGGTAACATCATGCCTTGCATTAAAAGTTCATATTACGTAGCTCATTTATCACATATCGAGCCTTACACAGAAGGTATGAAAGGTGGAAAGTGTAATGCTATGGGGTAGTTCTTGTATTCTCACCTACCAGTCTCTGTAGCTTAGGAAAGAGCCCTCAGGTAAGGCTCAGCTCATATTTTACAGAAGTGAGAGCTGACACTTTCCTTATTACGTCCATAACTAGTCATGCCTGTTTCTTTTTCTGTGCCGGTCACAAGGAACCTTAAGTGCATATTTGAAAAAGAGAGGGGAAAGAAGTAGCAAATTCCAGAAGATTTCCAGTTACGTTGGAAGAGCTCTCCAGTCTCACCGTGGCCGGTTGTTTGGCCAAACCCCCTCCCTTTGAGGTGCTGAATTTTAATCCAAACGTAAGAAGCGCGCCGTGGGTTGGTGTTTTGTGCAGCCTGGGCAGGAGCTTCCCTGGCCCGTGGGTGAGACGCTGACTCCCTCTGCTTTTCTTGAGGAGAACTAGGACTAGCGATGTGCAGGCAGTTGCGTGGGTTCGGGCAGACTGTCCCCTGAAGGTGGGCTGGTGGATGTTAGGGAACGGGTTTATTAGGAAACACGGTGTTTTTGCCAGAGCTGCCACAAGAGCCTCGCACAGCTCTTTGGTCTTGCCCGCAGTAGAAGAACAGCAGCGGTCTTCTGTGCAGAGAGGACAAGGCACCCTGCAGCACTGAGGTTCAGGAAGGGCTTTTCTTAACTCTGGTTTTACCAGCCAGTTGGTTTTTATCGTCTGCTGTGGCAGACCTGCTGGGCTTGCACCAGCTTCAGGACAGCACAGGAAATACTTTGTTTTGGAGGCTATTGTCCCTGCAAATAACGTGCCAAGAATGTGACCCCGCTCCCTGCGTGCGGCTATTTTAAATGTGGCCAGATAATAATGGAGACAGCAAACAGCGCTTCCCCCAGCTCGTGTTCCCACTCCCGGGCCTTCCTTCCCTTTTAATTTTATTCTCAGCAGTTGCTGAGGTACTTCTGCTGAACACTAGGCTTCTCTTATTTAAGCCTTTCCGTTACAAGGCCTGCCACGCACGTTGATTGAAGACTGTCAGTGTGTCAGCGTTACGGAATGAATCCAATCCAATATTACTGAATGAACCCAAGTGTTTTTGGGAGCTTGCTGCAGCTCTGCCTTACTCCCGGGGGGAAATGAGGGGCAAGAAAGCCTTTGAAAAATTGCTTCCTCTCTTTCTCTTTTCCTTTGGCCACATCCTGTTAATAATACATAGTAGCTCTGCCTTGTACGTGGGCCTGAGCTTGAGCAGGTTTTTGCAATAATGAAATCTTATAGCAGCCTTAGGGCCTGGGTAAATTGTTCCCATTTTAAGCCTGACAAATGAAGGCAGGCGGAGGAGTACCCACAAGGTCATGCAGCAAGCCTGCGGTACCGGTGGAAGGCTTGCAGAAGGCCCTTTAGCCATTAGTCTGGACGATGTTTCCTTTTTGTTAATGTGAAAAAGTAATTAGCTGTAGTAAGGAACACTTTCTTGTGGCAGAGCAATAAAGTGATCAGAAAAGTCGCACAGACTGCCTGGGCAGCGGGGATTTTGTCCTGGTTCAACCCCAGCCGGCAACTAGGACTATGCAGCTGCTCGCTCACCCCACCCCCCCAGATGGGTTGGGGGGAGAGAATCGGAAGAGTACAAGTGAGAAAAAACTCATGGGTTGAGACAAAGACAGTTTAATAGGTAGAGCAAAAGCTGTGCACGCAAGCAAAGCAAAACAAGGCATTCATTCCCTGCTTCCCACGGGCAGGCAGATGTTCAGCCATCTCCAGGAAAGGGCTTCATCACACGTAACGGTTACTTGGGAAGACAAATACCATCACTCCGAATGTCCCCCCCTTCCTTCTTCTTCCCCCACCTTTATATGCTGGGCACGACGTCATATGGTACAGAATATCCCTTTGGTCAGTTGGGGGTCAGCTGTCTCGGCTGTGTCTCTTCCCAATTTCTTGTGCCCCCCCAGCCTGCTCGCTGGTGGGGCGGTGTGAGGAGCAGGAAAGGCCTTGACTGCTCAGCAGCAACCAAAAACGTCAGTGCAGTATCAACACC
The DNA here is from genome assembly GCA_017639485.1 of Pluvialis apricaria. Lineage (NCBI taxonomy): Eukaryota > Metazoa > Chordata > Aves > Charadriiformes > Charadriidae > Pluvialis > Pluvialis apricaria. The sequence goes on from CM030007.1 coordinate 105,773,440, forward strand.
ACTGTCATCCCGAATCCAAAACATAGCCCCATACCAGCTGCGGGCAAGAAAGTTAAATCCATCCCAGCTGAAACCATGACCCATTTGTTTGTGCGTTACGTACAGCTGTGGTATTGAGTTTGCTTTCTCCTTTCGATTCTATGTTTCCAATCAATTTAATAAGAGGGGGGAGGGATGATGATGAGTCAGGGAATAATTGTAACCAATAAAGTATTTTCCATGTGACCTTCAAAATAAAGCTGTGATTTCTGTGGCTGTTCCCTTCCATGCACTGATGTTAGAGGTGATGCTGACTGCGCGCAGCCTCAGGGGAATACGCCTCCGTGGGGTCTGGAAGGAGGACAGCTTGTGCCGGCTCCGTCCCTGGGGGCTTCAGGAACCATGTAGAAAAAGCCCTGGGCAGCCTGGTCTGATCCCGGAGCTGGCCCTGCTTGGGGCAGGAGTTTGGACCAGAGACCCTACTGAGGGGCCTTCCCACCTGCGTTATCCTGGGATGCTGTGACTCCTCCTCCGCACCCCTCCATACCCGGTCACACAGGATAAGCTTCAGTTTGTTTGTTGGGTTTTTTTTTCTGGTCAGGAACAAACTGCAAAATCTTGAATTTTCTATCAAAAGATAAAAATGTTGCAATGAGACCCAATAGACAAACTCCCAGGAGATCAAGCTTTGTGACAATCTTCCATAGGAAATGGCAGGAGCAGAGATTTACTGTGGGGGTGGGACAACTGAAGAGGCCGTAAGTCACCTTCTCCTGATCCTCTGCCCACAGTGAGAAGTGTTTGGTGCAGAGGTAGGTATATTTCCTGGGATGCTCCAGGTCTACTAAACGCGGTAAATGGCAGAAGTGCCTGTTTGCCACTAATCCTTGGGTCCTTGCTGCAAGAACATCACTGGACTTTTATCCAAACTGTGTTTGGGTATGTGAAATGATATTTTCTACTCCCCTGTCTTCTCCCAGATGTAGCGAAGTACTTGAAATGAGAAAATCTCTCCTTAAACCCCTGTTTCGGCACATCAGAGTTAAAGGTACTACTCCCCCTCCTCCCAGAGTCCAGTAGATGTTTGAGGTCAGCACCCTACTCAGAATGTGGCTGTTCTGGAGGAGGGATCTCTTGGGACAGGCTGACTGCAAGGGGCAATGGAGGGTAGGGTACGCCTCAGGGCTGCCCTACAGAGGCGCCCGGTGTCCCGCCTCAAACAGCACCCGCAGGCATACGTCTAGGGAAGAGGAGTAGAGCAAACATTGGTGATGCTTCGACCTCTACGCTCCCAGCTCCTAAACACAGGTACATAGTGCTCTTCCATGGCGTAGTATCTTAAGGCACTTCAGAAGATCTCAAGGTCAATTCAGCTGGGCACATGTAGTCAGTAGTAACACTTGAGGCATCTAAGAGGTCCAAGACATCTCTCTGTGTGGGACGACACAGGTGCTTCAGGTGAGCTTTTCTCATCTGGAGGGGCAGATGGAGTATGGTGGTCCCCATATGGTATGGTGGGTAATCCTGGGGCAGCTCAGGTGGCGTTAAAGGCAACTGAATCCCGCCCTGTGGGTTTGGTAGCTCTCCAATGACTTCTGCTCCAGGAGACTGTCCGGTGTGCCCTTGAATCCAGATAAGCTTTTTGCATCCAGACATTCTTTGGCAAGGAGTTTTAGAGGTCTGGTACCCAGGCAGCAATGTGCCACCTTTTTTTGCTCATTCTGAATTTTGATCCCACTAGTTTCATTTGACACCCACCAACTTTTTACGTTAGAGGAAACTGTGAAGAGTCAATCTCTACTAGCTTTCTCCACATCATCCATAACTTTAGAAACCTCTGTCATATTCCTCATTAGTCAGCTTTTTTTCCAGACTCAGCCCTTTCTGTTACTCAAAGAGTCATTAATCCAGCTCATTGATGCCACGGGACTTCCCCCCCCCCCCCCAAGATAATAAAAACTATGAAGGTATGAGAGTGAAAGGAAGTAGAAATTAAACAACCAGAATATGTTGCCAGCAAGTCTGACACGGATTCTGAGAGTGCTTAAATTTTGCGGAGCTCCATGTCTCTCTCGGGGATGACAATAAAAGGCACAGAAAGGAAATGGCATCAAAATGGGGTATGGTATATGCAGCAGTTCCTACAGCTGCAGCAAGGTAATGTTTGCTACCTAAGGGAGGATTATTTTCAGCTTGTAATACTACCAGACTAATCCAAAACCTTCAGGAAGTCAGTGAAGTAGTGAAATCAAGGAAGAGAGTCAGGCCATCAAGCAGAAAGCAGCACACAACTAGAAGAGCAGGCACACAAGCGGTGACAAGTGGCTCGCGTACGCCAGCTCGCTGTGCACCTCACCGCACCTGATCGGAAATCCTCCCCGCTCCTTTGGCCGAAAAGCTCTGTGCTACCACGCGCCAACCCTCTCTGCATGAAACAGAGGAAGGCAGAGGGAAACTTCCTCCTGCAGTTCCTCCTGCAAGTCTGTGTGCGGTTTGGAGAGGCGAATATCGATGCCGTTTTTGAGTGTCGTAGGCTTGTGTGCCAGAGAGGTGTGCCAGATCCCTATGTCACGTCTATGCAATTAGCTGATGACCCGCACGCAATCACACATTGTTACAACAGCCAAGTAATCTGCTCTTGGGGAAAAATTGTTTGAAATGAAATAGGTTACCTGAGGAAATGAGAAATAATTAGAAATAGCATATTGAAAAAAAGAGGGAGCAAGAGGGCCTGAAATTAATTAATGTTGCAGGAACCGGATCAAAGCCAGAAACTGAGATTCATAAAGCTGCAGAGAGGCGTGAATAGAATATTAAGTCTGTGCTACACTCTCTACGAAAGGAGTGCAGGTTCCGAATCAACACCTGGGGTGCCTGGAGTGTGGCAAGGAAAAAGCCAGGCACTCCTCCATGCCTGAGGGCCAACACGCAGCTCTGTGTTTTTCAAAAAAGCTCTGGACGAACCTTTGCACTCGCTGTCCCTGTGAGGATTGCTCTAGGTACCATCTCGCACCGGATGCTCTCCTGCTTCTCAGTCCCCCTAGGCTCCCCCATGTTAATTTGCAGGGTAGCACATGGCCACGGGAATATTTTTCCTGTAGCCACAGTGTTGGGGAGATGAACGGAGCTCCCCAGCACAGACCCAGGCGGTTCTGGATCAGCTGTTGCCAGTGCTGGAGAGTAGTCTCTGGCGCTACATTTTACATCTACTCGGGCAGCCATAGTTCCTGCAGCTTTCCTTTCAATTCCAAGAGGAAAAGCCTATCACTTTGTGTGGCCACTGGGTCGGGCCAGTGCGAGTCATCGCATCGGGTTTCCTCTGTGGACTCTCAGCCAGCCTTGAGGCTCTCCTGCAGCACGGGGCCAGCCCCGCGTGGTTTCCCCAGGTGTGCTGGAGGCTTTGCCCCACTCAGCCGAGGCAACTCGCAGTACAGCACACCTGCCTGGTCCTCCAGGATGGTATTTCAGCTCAGCTCTCTCTGCCATGCCTGACGTGCTCCAAGTATTTTGTGATGGACAGCTTGTGAGAAGCAGAGCTGACAGTCAGTGACTGTGCAGGAGCCCATGACCTGCTTGCTGGGGTAACTGGTGCAGTTTGGTCCTGATGAGCACAACGTGAGCCTTGTCTGCTGCTGGTGGTCAGAGCTAACTGTCTGGGAGGCAGCTAGCTCTCACATCAGCTTCAGCATGGAGCCAAGAGCCCCAGCTGACTTCACAGAATCATAGAATGGTTTGGGTTGGAAGGGACTTTGAAGATCATCGAGTTCCAACCCCCCTGCCATGGGCAGGGACACCTCCCACTAGACCAGGTTGCCCAAAGCCCCATCCAGCCTGGCCTTGAAGACTTCCAGGGATGGAGCTTTCACAGCTCCTCTGGGCAGCCTGCTCTGATGTCTCACCACCCTCGCAGTGAAAAATTTCTTCCTAATGTCTAATCTAAACCTGCCCTCTTCCAGTTTGAAGCCATTCCCCCTCGTCCTATCACTACATGCCCTTGTAAAAAGTCCTTCCCCAGCTCTCCTGTAGGCCCCCTTTAGGTACTGGAAGGCCGCAATAAGATCTCCCTGGAGCCTTCTCTTCTCCAGGCTGAACAGCCCCAACTCTCTCAGCCTGTCCCCATAGCACCCGCCAAAAAGGTGCTCCAGCCCTCTGATCATCCTTGTGGCCCTCCTCTGGACCCGCTCCAACAGGTCCGTGTCCTTCCCTTGCTGGGGACCCCAGAGCTGGACGCCGCACTCCTGTGCCTCTGGCCCTCTCTGCAGCGCAGCACCACCGCTGGCGCAGGCGCTGGGCTCCTCCGGCTCTGCAGGGAAGACCGGAGGCTGAAGAGGTGTTTCTGCAGGTGGCGATAGCCCACCCAGTGCTGTCCCAGGGTAAAACTCCCCGGCACCCTCTGCTGCCAAAAATCCCTGGGGCTGCCCTGGGAAGGGCCGCGCCGCCCGCCCGGCCATGGGGTGGCCACGCCGAGGCACGAACTGGCGATGGGCCCCGGTGGCTTCTCTGTGGGGGAGCGGGGGCCGGGTAGGGGTGGAGCGGGCAGAGGAGGACACTGATCTTCAACACGGGCCTCCCCTCCTCCTCCCCTTCCTCCTCTTCCCCCCCCCCCACTTCTTCCTCTTCCTCCTGCCCCCTTCCTCCCCTTCCTCCTCCCCCCTTCTTCCTCTTCCTCCTCCTCATCTTCTTCCTCCTCCTCTTCTTCTTCTTCCTCCTCCTCCCCCCTTCCTCCTCCTCTTCTTCCTCCTCCTCCCCTTCTTCCTCCTCCTCCCCCTTTCCTCCTCCTCTTCTTCCTCGTCCTCACCCCCCTCCTCCTCCCCGCCTTCTTCCTCCTCCTGCTCTTCCTCCTCCTCCTCCCTCCGCTTCCTCCTCCTCTTCTCCTCCTCCCTTCCTCCTCCTCCCTTCCTCCTCCTCTTCTTCCTCCTCCTCTTCTTCCTCATCCTCATCGCTCTCTTCTCCTCTTCTTCCTCCTCCCCCCTTCTTCCTCCTCCTTCCTCCCCTTCCTCCTCCTCCTCTTCTTCTTCCTCCTCATCCTCCCTTCCTCCTCCTCTTCTTCCTCATCCTCATCGCTCTCTTCTCCTCTTCTTCCTCCTCCCCCCTTCTTCCTCCTCCTCCTCTTCTTCCTCCTTCACCCCCTCCTCTTCCTCTTCTTCTTCCTCCTCCCCTTTCTCTTCTTCCTCCTCCTCCCCTCCTCTTCTTCCTCCTCCTCCCCCACCTCCTCCTCCTCTTCTTCTTCCTCCTCTTCCTCCTCCTCCCCTCCTCTTCTTCCTCCTCCTCTTCCTCTTCTTCTTCCTCCTCCCCCCTCCTTTTCCTCCTTTTCCTCCTCCCCCCCTCCTCTTCCTCCTCCTCCCCTCTTCTTCCTCTTCCTCCCCCACCTCCTCCTCCTCCTCCTCTTCTTCTTCCTCTTCTTCCTCCTCCTCCACCCCTCCTCTTCTTCCTCCTCCTCTTCCTCTTCTTCTTCCTCCCCCCTCCTTTTCCTCCTCCCCCCCTCCTCTTCCTCCTCTTACTCCTCCTTCCCTCCTCCTCCTCCTCCTCCTCCTCCTCTTCTTCTTCCTCCTCCACCCCTCCTCTTCTTCCTCCTCCTCCTCTTCTTCTTCCTCCTTTTTCCTCCTCCCCCCTTCTTTCTCCCCCCCCCCGCCCGCCCGGCGCCGGGAAGCGCTGCGGCGGCTCCATTGCCGCCCGCGCCCAGCGGGGGTCACTCTTCCCCCGCGAACGGGGCGGCCCCGGTGCGGCGCCCGGGGGGGGTTCCGCTCGGGTGCACCGCACAAACAGACGCCAAAGGAGGCCGCGGCGCGCGCGCTGCCGGCGGGCGGGCGCCGTCCTCCTCGCTCGCTGTGCGCGAGGCGTCCCGCGCGGCCGGGGGGGGGAGGGGGGGGAGGGGGGGGCCGCCCGCCCCGCGCGGGGCTTTGCGTCAGTCCGCGAAAGTCATTTCCAGGGATAGGTTTCGGATTCACTTCTTCTCCGCGGGGATTAAACCCCGTTAATTAACTCCTCAAGGGGTAGCGGGGCGTTCGGTATCTTTGTCGCTGCCCGAGCGCTGATGGCGCTGGGACTGATGCGCCTCCTCAGCGGGCATCATCCCACCCCCCGGCAGGGCAGATTCTGCCCAGAGCGCGTCCGGTACTGCCCACGAACTCTCCAAAGGGACCGAAGGATCCCGTCAAGGATTTAGGAAGGAGGGGAGGGATGGGGGGGGGGGGGGGTAACACCTCCCAACGGGCAAAAGTGTCAAAGACGGCTGTGTGTCAGCGCTTTAGATGACAGGCAAATTTTGCGGAAAGGAGACTCAGATTTTGTACCCGCAGATCCCGAAAGTGGCATATACGTCCCACCTCCCCAAGTCCTTTTGCGGGACCTGCAAGGCCGTGCTGGGAGCCAGCAGCCGTTCGCCAAGACCGTGTATGGGTTTGTGTCAAGAGTCTTCCTAGCGTGCCCTGGCTGGGCAGAGCCTGGGGCGGTGGAGGCAAGAGCCCGCCATCACCCAAGGCGAGGGCCCGCCACCACTGACGCTGGCTTTGAGAACTGCAGCAGCACGCTTAAAAACGGCAAGCGAAGAGCATTCAAGAGTCCTCCGTGGTACTACAGAGCTTCGGGAAAAACGCTGCGGGTGGAGAATGCAGGGGGATGTGGGAGCAAACTTTGACAGGAGTGCAGTGCAGAAGAATCAATTATTTCATCCGCTCCCACAGGTTGCTAATACAGCATTAAAAAAAAAAAAGCCCTTTAGTTTTCCAGTAAGAAACTAAAAGACTGAACTAGAGGAAGAGTATCAGCTGTCTTCGAGGTCACTGCAAAAGCAGGCTATTAGTTGAATTATACACTGGAATAATCCAGAAAAAGGAGATAAAGGCAGCAAAAAAAAAAAAAGTAATTTAAAAAAGATAAGAAAATTCAATCCTCTGCCCCCTCAAAACCTCACAAAGCATGAGAAAAGAGAAAATGAGCAGTTGGTAATGAAATGATTTTTAAATGACCCTTTGTCTCTGCCTCCCGTTCAAAAAGTAGAGAGCGAGCTGTTGTTAAAAGTAAAATAAAACTGAGAGTGCCGGGATAAAAACTGCGTATTTGCACAGCAAATGCATTTTGCAAACAGTGGATGGGTCTGGGAAGATTCACCCCAGCGTGGTACAGGCCAGTTGGAGCTGCGGGGCCCAGCTCTCCGCGTCTCCCCAGGGAGCTGCAAGAGCTGATTTCAAGGCGACGCGGGGAAAGGCCCCTAGCAGCGAGCTGCGAGTGGCATTATTTCGGTAGATGGCCCGAGATGTTTCAGCACGTTGGGGCAAGGGCAGGGGGTTGGAAGGTCATAAAGATCAGTGTGGAGACTTAAGATCAGGCGTGGGGGTGGTGGTGATGGGGGGGGGGGGGGGCAGTGAGACAATTTTGTTGGGAACTGAAGAGAGAAATGAAGACAGAATTTCAGGAAAAAGGAAACCACCTAACGGAATCTACAGTCCCAGTTGTGGGATGCTCACTACAGGGGAGGGCTTTTTTTTATTATTTAGGATATTTAGGCTGAATAGCTTGAACCTGCGGAGTGCTGGCCCTGATCCGCGGTGAGGGCTGTGGGGCAGCACAGACCCCACCCCCCCCCCCACCCCCCCATTCACACAGAGCCGTTCTGTGCTGGCGCGGGGGGCTCGCCTGCTCCAGAGGGGCTTGCCGTTTCTCTGCTTGCTGTGCCAGGTTCTCACAGTCGCACGTTTTAACCCTGCATTAGGCTGCGGTCTGCAGCACCGGGCGACATCTCCGCTTGTTCTGGTGTGGAAAATCCGCAGGGACGCTGCTGCTTTCACCTGGTTGGTTTTATGACTGGGCTCTAAACAAGTAACACACCGTGGCACCAGCTGGGTAATGCTTCCCTTCCTCTACACCTATATCTGCTTTTTAAAACGGTGCACACTTTAAAATGCTGCCTTATGGCTCTGCACGAACAAATAAATCTAAAATATACCGCAGCAGTAGGCAAAGGGTGTGCTTAGCATGAATCAAAGGAATTAAGACTTTGCAAAACTATTATCCCACGTACTTCGTCAGTCCGCAAAGACGTCCCATCCCTGGACAGACTAATGCTGGGGAATGAGGAAGAAACTTGCAGGATACCAAAACTTTGATCCCAAACATGCAGAAGTTCAGTAGTAACATGTCATAGACAAGTAATCCCCACAGCTGTGTGTAAAAAAACTGCAGCATCAGTGTGCAATACTGATCTCTGACCGGTCCTACCACTTGCCAGACATTCTCCCTGTTACCATTATTTGAAGTTACACCTGGAGTGGGAGAACAGATGTGTTTGTAGGAAGCATAGTGTATCGATGAAGCTTTCTCTTGGATTCTAGCTCTCTGGTCCTGAAAGCAGTATCAGGAAGAAATGAGGAAGCATCATCCCAAAATTTAACTGTCTGTGTTGCTTTTATAGCTGACAAAGGGCTTCTGTCCAGTTTTATAAAGAACTGGATTTGTCTGGAGTGAAAAACAACAGTTTCGCAAATGAGGGCTGTCATGTCTGGTTTTGATGGAGCATTTTCTTCCTACAGCTCCTCCATCACTGTCCAAGCAACTAGAGCCAGCCTCACTTGCAGGCTGTTAATTGAACATAGAATCATAGAATAGTTTGGGTTGGAAGGGACCGTTAAAGGCCATGTAGTCCAACCTGCAACGAGCAGGGACATCTTCAACTAGATCAGGTTGCTCAGAGACCTGTCCAGCCTGACCTTGAATGTTTCCAGAGATGGGGCAGCTACCACCTCTCTGGGCAACCTGTTCAGTGTTTCACCACCCTTATTGTAAAAATTTTTTTCCTTATATCTAACCTAAATCTTCCTTCTTTTAGTTTAAAGCCATTACCCCTTGCCCTATCTCAGCAGGCCCTGCTAAAAAGTTTTTGTCCCCATCTTTCCTGTAGGCCCCCTTTAGGTACTGGAAGGATGCAATAAGGTCTCCCCGGAGCCTTCTCTTCTCCAGGCTGAACAGCCCCAACTCTCTCAGCCTCTCCTCATAGGAGAGTTGTTCCTTCCGTCTGATCATTTTTGTGGCCCTCCTCTGGACCTGCTCCAACGGGTTCATGTTTTTCCATTGCTGAGGTCTCCAGAGCTGGATGCAGTACTCAAGGTGGGGTCTCACCGGAGCAGAGGGGGAGAATCACCTCCCTTGGCCTGCTGGCCACGCTTCCTTTGATGCAGCCCAGGGTATGATTGGCTTTCTGGGCTGTGAGCACACACTGCTGGTTCATGTCCAGCTTTTCATCCACCCAAGTCCTTCTCAGCAGGGCTACTCTCAATCCCTTCATCCCCCAGCCTGTATCAATACCAGAGGTTGCCCCCACCCAGGTGCAGGACCCTGCACTTGGCCTTGTTGAACGTCATGAGGTTCACATGGGCCCACTTCTCAAGCCTGTCCAGGTCCCTCTGGATGGCATTCCATCCCTCAGGCGTGTCAACTGCACCACTCAGCTTGGTGTCGTCAGCAAACTTGCTGATGGTGCACTCGATTCCACTGTCTATGTCATTGATGAAGATATTGAACAGTAGTGATCCCAATACAGACCCCTGAAGGACACCACTTGTCACCAGTCTCCATCTGGACATTAAGCCATTGACCACTAGCCTCTGGATGCAACCATCCAATCAATTCCGCATCCACTGAACAGTCCACCCATCAAATCCATATCTCTTTAATTTAGAGAAGGATGTTTTGGAGGACTGTGTCAAAGGCCTTACAGAAGTCCAGATAGATAGACGACATCTATAGCTCTTCCCTTGTCCACTGATGTAGTCACTCCATCATAGAAAGCCGCTAGGTTGATCAGGCAGGACTTGCCCTTGGTGAAGCCATGCTGGCTGTTTCAAATCACCTTCCTGTCCTCCATATGCCTTAGCGTAGCATCTAGGAGGATCTGTTCCGTGATCTTCCCAGGCACAGAGGTGAGGCTGACAGGTTGGTAGTTCCCAGGGTCCTCCTTTCTAACCTTTTTAAAAATGGGTGCAATGTTTCCCTTTTTCCAGTCACCAGGAACCTCACCTGACTGTCATGATTTTTCAAATGTCACGGAGAGTGGCTTGGCAACTACATCAACCAATTCCCTCAGGACTCTGGGATGCATCTTGTCAGGTCCCACAGACTTCTGTATTTTCAGGTTCCTCAGGTGGTCACAAACCTGATCTTCTCTTACAGTGGGAGGGACTTTGCTCCCCAGTCCCTGCCTAGCTGTCCATCCACTTGAGAGGTGTGGGAAGAGAGCTTTCCACTGAAGACTGAGACAAAAAAGTGGTTGAGTACCTCAGCCTTCTCCTTGTCCATTGTCACCAGTTTGCCAGTCTTGCTTATTGTGGGTTGCACTTTCTTTGACCTTCCTTTTCTGGCTGGCATACTGTAGAAGCTCTTCTTATTATTCTGTGTCCCCCTTGCCAAGTTCAGCTCCATCCACGCCTTGGCCTTCCTGACCCCATCCCTACACAACCAGTCAGCATCCCTGTACTCTTCCCAGGATACCTATCCCTGCTTCCCCTGCCTGTGCATTTCCTGCTTGCCCTTTAGTTTAACTAGCAGGTCTTGACTTGGCCATGCCAGTCTTGGCCTGCTTTCCTGATTTCTTACACCTGGCAATCGGGAGATCTTGCACACTATGGAAATCATCCTTAAAGATCTGCCAGCTGTGTTCTGCTCCCTTGTCCCTGAGGGCAGTTTCCCAGGGGGTCCTATTGACTAACTCCTTAAACAGCTGGAAGTTTGCTTTCCTAAAATTCAGGGTCCTGACTTCACTCCTCGCCTCACCCATATTCCTCAGGACTGTGAACTCCACCAGTGCACGATCACTGCAGCCCAGGCTGCCTTCAATCTTGACGTCACAGATGAGCTCACCTGTGTTGGTGACCATCAGATCCAGTATCGCATCCCTTCTGGTGGGGCTGTCTATTACCTGACTTCAGAAGTTATCTTCAATGCACTCCAAAAGTCTCTTGGATTGCCTACAGCTCGCGGTACTACTTTCCAGCAGATGTTGGGGTGGTTGAAGTCCCCTGGCAGGATGAGATCCTGCAAGTGCGATGCCTCCTCTAGTTGAAACAAGATGGCTTCGTTAATAGGCTCTCCTTGATTGAGCGGCTTGTAGTAGACACCAACCACAAGGTTCCCTTTGTTGCCTCTGTCTCTTATTCTTACCTATAAGTTTTCAGCGTGCTCATGGCTATTCTTCAGGGACAGCTTTTCACACTCTATCAATTTATTGATGTAGAGGGCAACACATCAGCTGCTCCTTCGTCACCTGTCCCTTCTGAACCGCCTGTAGACGTCAATAGCCACACTCCAGTCATGGGATTTGTCCCACCAGGTTTCAGTAATGACAGCTAGGTTGTAGCTTTCTAACAGCTTGGTCACTTCCAGCTCCTCCTGTTTGTTGCCCATGCTGCGTGCATTGCTGTAGAGGCACTTCAGCTGGGCTGTCCGCCATGTCACCTTCTTAGAGGAACATCCCTTAATTCTTTTGGGGTATTTCATTGGTGTATCCATGAGATATTGTATGCAATATGTGTTTCTGAAAACTACCAACGTTCATTAGTCATGCGAAGGGATGATGTCGCATTGCTAATAAAATTAAATTAAACTGAATTTGAGCCTGAAGGGACTGTTAATACAACACAGTGTAAGGGCAAGACAGAAATGCTGACAAAACAATCTCGTGCACATGTAAACACCTCTCATGCTCAGGCGCTGGCTGGTAAAAACCCATTACAACCATTTCCATTGGCGGCTCTCTGTTATTTTGGTGACGGCAGAAGAATCCTCCCAGGAGCAGCAATGGGGCTTAAGGTGATAAGGAGGTTTTGCATTGGCTCCTTTTGGCTGGGGCTTCCAAAGATAAGTTTAGGCTGCTGCCGTGGGTGCCCTTGCACTCTCTCGGTTGCTGCTATTCCCATTTGGCACAGCGGTGACGCTGTTGATGGGGACACTGTAGCCTATTGCACTCTGAAAACTGCTGTCACACTGTAGTGGCAGGAGCTGGAAAAAGCCATTAAAAGTCAGCAGGCTCAGTATACCCCTGGCAGCCTCAATTTAAAAAGAAGTAAATCAAAATCAAACGACACTGGTAGCTCAATTTGCTCAGGCCTACTTGTGGCTGGGGAAAGTTCTTCCCACTGTAGTTTCTTCATAGAGAACATAAATAAACACCACATTCCAGTGAGGTGTTCACCTCCATGGGACTGTTTTGGAGGCTGGGATGTGCAAGTGTCTTTAATGCAGAGGGAAAACAGGCTTACTTTTCTCCTTTAAAAACAAAACATAAGAAGAGATGCGTTACAGTTTGCATGAGACTACATTTCCAACAAACCCACCTTTTCTTCAGTGGGATAGGGGATTTCAGTCTTTAATTTGATTTGGTACTTTTGGAAATTATTAGTTTCTCATAATACACATTTGTCTTCCCTGGTCCTAGCCTTAACTTCCCCTTTGTGCAGAGAAACGTCAGTGGACACATAGGAACTAGCTACGGCTCAGCTGCGTTGTTGAATGAATGTGGCTCAGTCCACCGTGACATGGTATGCTCTGAAGTTCTGAGGGAGCCTTGTTGTGCCTTCAGATAAAATGGTACCTGGATTGTATTTGTTTCCTGTAACTGCTTATTAAAGAGGTGTGGGTGTCCCTACTTGACAGTAAGCTCTGCATCCTCTGAATATCTCTCTTTTCTGCTAATGGAGGCAGTTCCACGTTGCTTGTCCTGGCAGTACCATGACTCTGTGGGTTGCTAATACAAGAGGAACAAAGGAGAAAGAGTCTTGTTATCACAACGGTGCCGATGTACGAGCTTTTGAATGCTGAGGACAAAGCCCTGCAGCTTACAGCACATCATACCACACTTCTGTGTGGCTCGTCGCATTACATTAGTGGGGTTTAGCGTTCTCATCTGTCTGTTTTTGCTGTGCTGTGGCATTGCACTGAGTATTAAATTAGGATGATGAGTCTTGCAGTTTCCATTTATGAAAGTTTCAAGAGAACGACTGGTGACTGCTGGCTGCAGTCTGTGACAGTAGATTTCAGAGTCAAATGTCAGGCATTCGTCTCTGAAAAGCTTGCCTTCAAATGATAAATAGGAACAAATTGTAAAAAACAAACACCTTTTTCTTTCTTTCCTTTTCCATCTTTCCTCTGGACTTTGATTCAGCTCAGAGTTTCAAAATGTGTACGAAAAAACCCTACATGGCCTTAACGGACTCCACAACAAAATCTCTTCTGAGAACCAATTATTCAGTGCTTTTGGTCTGTATAAAAGTCCTGTTTTGCTTAAAAGCTGATATACTAGATCAGTCAGAAACAGGTGCAGAATCAAGCCCTCAGTGCATGTTTGCAGCAGCGTTTCAACTGGCTCTGGGGCGTGCTTTCCAAGCCAATGTCCCAGTCGCCCCGCTGACCCTGCCTGGGTTCACATCTCAGGGAGATTCTGCTGCCAGTGACCTGGCGCCCTTTTGGATTAAGTGAGACTGGAGGATCTGCTCCAGGAGCACACCTCATGCACTCTGGCCTCTAACAGAGACGTGAAGGTCTGAACCAATGACTCAGCCACACAGCTGTTGAGACCTCCAGGACTTGCTCTGGATGCATGTGCTAACAGAAGCTCTGGAAACACCAAGAGGACACTCTGAAGTGTTTCTCCAGCAATGGGGAGGCCAAATATTCTTTCAGATTTGCTGTGAGCCTCGTGCATCATGGAGGAGGAGGCACCACATGCCTGGACCATGCCCTCTCTTAGCTCTGCTGCATCCCTGGGCCCCAGCGATGGACCTTAGGTGCCCCCATCACCCCCAGGCTCTGCTCACAAGGGGGAGCGGCTGGAGCTTCTTCTCAACAATGGGGCATCATGCCTGCTGCTTCGGTTAGGTGATGTGGCCAGGGTTTATTACTGCTAGTGCCCTCTGGGTTGTGCTGATGCAGTGAGGGATGCTGGTGCTGTTGTCCTGTTTGCCCTCTCCCCTCCCTGCCTGCTTTCCGGAACTGTCTTTCCCTATCCTAAAAGGTCTTGGGCCTCTCCAGCAGCCCTGCTTGTCTCTCTAATGTTTAGAGGCCATGTTAGCCCACCAGGAGATTATAGTTTTGATGTGCTTTGAACATGTTTGCTTCCGCATAGCTGTGGCTCTCTCACTCTCCCTGAGCTACTCATCCATCTTCCCTCAGTCACAGCACCCAAATCTCCTGCCTTCACTCTTGAAAATGGGGAGAAAACACCCCCCCAAACCTCTCTCCAGCCATCCTCTGTGCAGCTCCTTTGAGACGTGTTTTTCCCCACCCAGCCACCCACTGCCTCCCCCTGAAGCCTGTGAGGTCTCCTGGAGGTGTTGGAGGCCGTGGGCATGGGCACACCACAGTGTTTGGGAGGGGGTGGAGAGGGCCCAGGGATATCTAAGCAAGGGAAATGTGTGTGCCCAGAAGATATTGTGATCAAATGTTTCTGGAGAGCGAGAGAAGAGGGTGAAGAGATAAATCTGGCAAGCCATCTGGTGCTTTTCATTCATCTTCTGACATTTGCCACCCTGCAGAGGAATCTGTGTCCTCCCACGACCCATCCATCCCAGCATGTCCAGCACAGCTGTGCTTCTCTCTGGGGCCAGCCAGGCTGTGGATGGCCTGACTGTGTGTCATGGCGATGGAGGGCAGGGCATACAGCTGCCAAAAAATATGGTCCTTGCTGCTCTGGTAAGGACAGAAAGGCTCATAAGGGTTGCGCAGGGCAGTGTTCGCAGTACTGGTTCCAGCCCTTCACCTGCTGTCCTCAGTAAGAGGGCTGGAGGCATGTTCCACCTAACATCTGCTGTAGAATTGGTGGGACAAGTGCTATGTATGTGGCCTGTGTAACCACAGCTAATTTGGGTTTGGGAAACTCTGGAAAGCAGACGCTCAGGTGATTTTGTTGGTCACTTAGTCTAAGAAAGTTTGGAGGAAGACTGTGGAGACCTTTGTCACGTGCATGGTGGATGTGCCATCCCAAAATGGTTAGCCACTAATTGGTGGGTGTAGGGAAGTCATGAGTCTTCAGAGGGCAGTAGCTGCCTTCCTGAATGCAAGTATGGGTTCCTGAAATACCATCTGGCAAGGAAACATTGCAGCAACATCTCATGCCTTTGTTTTGCCCCTCCACGCTTGACATTTTACCATCCACGTCCCAAGAATGATGGGGTTCTCCATGCCCCAGACCTCTGGCTTACTGGGGGCAGTGCAAGGACCCAGAGAATGTCATTGATCTACCTTCCTTCTCAGCCATCAAAACACCTATGAAGACCAGTGGTGGGTTATCTGGTGAGCTGTTCTGATATCTCTGCCTCAGCCACATGAGTAAGCCTGCTGTGTGGCCCAAGAGGATGTGCTGGTGACCAAAACTGCAGTTGCAAGGGTGTTCAGGGACCTGGCACTGCAGCACCACTCATCAGTCAGCAATTTCGCTTCCCCCTGCTCCCACATCATGCATTTATATTGAGCAACTGAGCACCTCTTGCCAACCCCAAACTTTGTTTTACTTCATTTGTGCCCTTCCACAAGTGCACTGTCCCTTCGTATCCTACACATGGCTTACAGACTGCACTGTGTGGTCTTTTGTCTATGATGCCATTTTAAATATGGGAGCTGACAGGCAAGCCCTAGTCATATTTGCTAAATGGCTTTAAAATGTTACTGCTGTCACCTCTTTGGTCTGCCTGTCCATGCACAGCCACATTTGCCACAGCAGAGTCAGCAGCAGAGAGTATTCGTCTGCAGCCCCCTTCTCCATCCATCTTAGCATAAGACACAGAAGAAAGTGGGTTTCCCGAGCCTGTCGGTGGTGGGACAGCCCACACAGCCGTCTGCTCTGGGGCGAGTGTCCTGCAGCTGGGGATGGCTGGTGTGGGAGCACCCTAAGGTACCGACAGGACATTTGCCAGAACTGGTCTGCCGTAGCCTGGGGGAACCTGATGCAAGCCCACACACTAATACTGTGGGAATAGCTCATTTCCATGACAGTGCTAATCTATTTCAAGAAGACCATTGACACCCTCTTACTTCACTACAATTTTGGGTGTCTCTCGCCCTGATGCCCTTTTGTGACACTGCAGTTGCCACTGCCACCGTTTTGCTGACTTGATGGTGGCCTGAGGGCAGTTCTGCAGCCCTGTGTGAAAGACTGCAGCTGAACGGTTTTCCAGTGTATGCTATTCTGTTTAGAAAATAGGAAAAATCATATTTTACTTTAAGGTTGATCAAACACTGGAACTGGTTGCCCAGAGAGGTTGTGGAGCCTCCATCCTTGGAGATATTCAGAACCTGGCTGGACACACCCTGGGCAGCCTGTTGTGTGTGACCCTGCTCTGAGCAGGGGTTTGGACTAGGCAGTCTCCAGAGGTCCCTTCCAACCCCAGCAATTCTTCTGTATTTCTTCTCCCAGTACCACATATTAATAGCAGCTCAACATGGCATTGCCACCTTTTGGTTCTGTCCTGCCGGACCGTAGGTATTTGCACACTTTTGTGTTATGTTCTAACATTTTATTTGCTACAAGGCAGGAGGTGTTTCTGGGTCTGGAAGGGAAATGTTTTCTGTTGAAAGCTTAACTTAATTTTTCTGTGTAGGAAGAATGAATAATTTGTGTACGGGGCAAATAAGTGGAAAAACATAACAGAGAAACAATATGCAATTAAGACCTTTTTAAGGGACCTCTGTACAGATGCTATCTAAAATATTATGGCAGTACATTAGACAGATTGGCTTTGACCGTGAAATGATTTCGAGCAATGTTTTAATAAGATTTTGAAGCTGATTTCAGTGAGCCTAGCTTAGGAAACACAGCAAAACCTCAGAAACCGAGTATTGAGGCATTCCAGATAATATCAGAAAAGTTTAAAGTTGGAGATAGAAAATCCCTAGCCAATTATCTCAGTTCAGCTAGG
Organism: Pluvialis apricaria; assembly: GCA_017639485.1. Lineage (NCBI taxonomy): Eukaryota > Metazoa > Chordata > Aves > Charadriiformes > Charadriidae > Pluvialis > Pluvialis apricaria. The sequence continues at coordinate 105,790,317 of CM030007.1, forward strand.
TAAAACAGGGTGGCTTCCCATGAGCATTTGCAAGTATGTTAAGCAGAACATTTCCTGAAGGCAGTAATTCTATTTCAGAGATCTAGGTTTCTCTCAGTGCCTGCGTGTATAGGCAACATCTGTCTCACAGTGGAAAAGCATCTCATTAACCAAATTAGCAAAATAGCTATCACATAATTCGATGCTGCTGATAACTTCTGTGCTACCTCTGAAGTTCAGAGAGCGGACTGCCTTAGCTGATACAACAGGTGAGGTCTGTGGGAACGCTGAGCCGATCACTCAAATAAATGTCATAGCAATATGCTTAGGGGACAGCAGCTATCTAATAAATGAGAAAGCCTTGGCTGTTAAATTAAAACAATAACAAATCTAAAGATTACAGCACTTACTCACCAGGAATTCAACTTTGTAGATTCTGAACACTTTGGTCTCAGTGCAGCAAAGCCCCTAAGCACGTACTTAAACACAGTGTTATTGATCTTGCAAGGATCACCTGTCAGCTTAAAGGTAAGCATATGTGTAAGTACATTAGAAATTCAGCTCACAACTGCGATTCACAAGCTACTCTAAAACAGTGCATGACCACGGCAGAGGGCCAAATCACAGATCAACCAACACAGATTATTTTCCAGCAGAACAGAAAAAAAAATAATGGTTTCTTAAAAAATGAAAGATGGAGCTTGATATTTCTTAATCACTACAGGCATAAATGGAAGAAAAATTGCTAATCAGGAATCTATTGATAACCACACAATTCACATTCTGTCTGCATTGCACAGAGCTACACTTTTAGACAGTGTAAGGAGAAAAACCTAGCTACTGGGATTTTGAAAAAGTAATGTAAGCATGCGCTCTGAAGGAGGTTTAGGTATGATGAAGCATAACTTCAGGATTTTCCTTGAGTGTTTATTGTAAGCACCTTTTTAATTCTTTCTGTTTTGTTTTTTTTTTTTTAAAATGAACCTTTTAAACTGCTGCCAAATGTTAGTCCCATAGATAAGGCAAGCGTAACTTCCCAGTAAGCAAGTGGTTAGGATGAATCTCTAACAGGCCTGTGTCCTGACCTGTGGTTGAAGTCTTGTGTGTGGGAAATACAGTACTTCAAAGACTGATGGTGTCCTGCTATTTTCAGGGTACGCAGGAAAGCTGGAGTGGGCTGCCAAGTGACCTCTGTGAAATGTCCATCTACAAGTATATTTGTGCTTAGTTCTAACTCATATTACTGCACGCAGTAGCACTTCACAACCCTCTTCGTCCTCAAGAGACATCTTTGTTCTCACTGTGAGGAAAAGAAGTGCCGCTATGGCCATTTCCAGATGGACGCTGAAGAAAAGGAAAGCTGGGACACGCACAGGTTTTCTCTGGCAGATCAGAGATTTAACTTTGATTTGATAAATCTCAGAATTGATAAATCTCAGTCAGAGTCCTTTCCATAACAAACCTTCCGTTCAGCAAAAAGATGACGCCGATCTGCATGCTTGCGTATAGTGCTGGTAGCACAAAAATAAAGTGGGCGTCTTTAAAGGAGAACTTTCCTCAGAGGATGAACAGAGGAGCCCCTGACTTTATGCGTCGTGGCTGCTGGAGATGCTGGAACATGGGGTGCTGGAGGTGCTGCACAAACCCTGTGCCCGTGGGAAAACAAATTTGAGCTTCTGCATGTGGGTTACTTCTGTGGTCGGAAGGGCTGCCGTCCTGATATACACATCCATGGGTGGTAATGGAATTGCTGCAGTCAGCAGTGGTCCTCGCCCGTATCTCCATCCCAGCTCTGTCCAAACTTGTGGAGGCCATCCTCTACAGCATCCTGGGATGTCTGAATCATCTGCTCTCATACTTTCCAGTCCCAGGCCGGCTGCAGAGGAGTCATTCCAGTGCCAGGAGGAGCTGAGGGAAACCACCGCCGTACCTCAGCCTCCAGGGAGACAGGACTGACTACTTTGCTGATTTAAAAACTTATCTCATAATGTAATTCACCTCTTCCGAGGAGAAGGGGTGCGTAAAAAAAGAACATTACCCCAGTGTAAAACTTCCTTTTTCTGTGCATATGCAGCCCACTGTTAAGGGCTTCACTGAAACCTGAGGTCTCTGTAATGAAATAATTCCCTGAAGAAATAATGTGAAATTTGAACCTCTAATTTTCAATGGCTATAGGAAAAACCATACAAGTGGGAAGAGAGGGACTTTCCTTAAGGCATATGGAGACATGCATGGATAGCTGATCTCATTTAGAAACCTGGAGCCCCAAAACCCCTTGTGTTCACCAATGACTTTGAAAGTGATTTGGTCTATAATAGCATTAAGAAGTGCCAAGAGAAATCAAGCGCTTATTGTCGGTGCTGAAAGAGCAGAGAGGGAACCCATTCCTTTCCATTTGTGTTATAAAAATAAACACACAGCAGAATGATGGTCCCCGACCCAGGAAACAGACCATCATGGTGCAAGCACATAATTAGAAACGATTCTCTGCAGAAGCCCTGGTCCAGGCAAACAGAGGGAAATAAAGGCACAAGCAGATGCAATAACTTTCCCTGTGTCACTTGGCAGAACCCTGGTAAAGACCATGTGTCCTGACTCCCCACAAAATGATGATAAAATGGTATGTTGACAAGAAGGATTTTCCTTGGCGTGAACCACAATGACATCAAAGACTCTGAACTAATTTGTTTTTTGTCAACTAGATAAAGATATTAGGTTAATGCCTTTTGTTCCACAACAGAATGTTTTAGTCAGTGAACAGAATTAATTGTGTTGACATAATGGATTTATTGTTTCAACAAAATGCCTGTCTGTTTTCACGCAGTGGATAAGGGATTTGACAAAACTAATGCTGATATCAGGGGATTCTTATATAGCTGAATTATCAACCTGATAAAATGCCACTAGTGTAAAAGAGACCATGAAGGAAAACGAAGAGTCAATAGCCCAGAGGCATTAGTGCTCATAAGAAGCACACAAAGAATACATTAAGTTTTACAGTTCCCGTGGCTTTTTGTGATGAGCGAGGTGCTACCGATATGGACCATATGCTCCCACAGACCCCTGCTTGCAAAGGTGGAAGCCCTCTTCCCAGAAACCTGTCAGACCTGCCTACAGTCGGGATTTGTGAGTAGGGAAAGCACTTGGCCTGGGCCAACCCCAGCCCTGCTCTGTCACCGCTGCTGCAGGTCACCTTCCCGCACGGCCCTGGGAGCAGAGCGAGGAACTGGAGCAGAGAATGGTGAACGTTGCTGGTGGTGAACAGCCTGCAAAATCCAGCCGAGAAGCTCAATGTTTGCCACGCAGAGGATTTCTACAGAGTCAGGGCGTGAAACCTGCTCATACAAAAGTTGGCCAAATTTTTTGTCTCTCTGTGCAAGCTGCTGCTATCTGCATCAACACCCAAAAACTGGTTGTGCCCCTTTGGCAGCAGGCTGTATGTAGCCTTTCAGACAGCACTCCCCAGACCGAACAGGGAGCTTTACGTTTAGGATGAACTGTCAGACTTTTGCACTTGTGTCCGAGAAGAGAATGAGTTGTGTTCATGTGCTAAGCAATGAAGGGCACGGCCCGTCCACGCCAACATTGCACCACAGTGAATTCTCCTGCCTCAGTTCTGGGCTTCTGTCAGCTCCGAGGGGAACCAGGCTGGAGGGAGGCGTTGGTGATGTGCAGGACCAAGGAACACAAAGACGAGGGGAGAAAACGAAAGAGATTAAAAGAGTAGAAAAAGAGAGAGAGATTAGAGAAAGGAAAAAAGATGAAGAAAAAAGATGAAAAGATAAGAAAGCAGAGAGAAAGCCATTGTCATCTGATTTCTTTGTCCAAATCTAAGGTAATGTCTCAAAACGTTAAGAAGATGAGTTTGCTACTTTTCTTTGTGCTTAAAACCAGTTAGAACTCGTCTTCCTTTAAAGGAGACTAGGTAGTGCAGAATAGTTTTCCTGTAGCCCCCAAACCCCTCACACACGTACAAAATCAGTAGGTGCAGCTGAGGACACGCGTACAAGGCCAGTTGACCTACTGCCGGCAATTCCTGAGCTAACACAGACCAGGCATTGAGGAACAGTACCACTGCTGGAGAGGGTGTTGCATCAAAGCAATCAAACCCTGTTCAGTAGATGTGTTGTCTCAGAAGCAGCACGTTCAAACCAGAAACAGAGTCACCAGTTGCCCAAAAGAGGTAAGCAGTAATTAATGAATTTGGGACGCGTAGTGATGAAGGTGTGAGGGAGCTAGAGAAGAAAAGGTCTGTGTGGGTGGGTGACAGGGAAATAACACTGGCCAAAAGGAGCACGTGTATTTGGATGCACGGAAGGATGGGAGCTCCAGAAATGATGTGAAATGGAGAAGTTTTTCTTTCTGGAGAAGGACTGGGTTTCTGTTTCTCTGCAGTGCTCCAGTCCTGCAGTAGTCGGGTCAGCTGCCAGATAGACGGCTGAGACCGACTACAGACTGACCTGTATTACCCAAATGTTTGCTGGGAAGGCTCTTTGCTGTTGGATTTACATTGCCACAACGTGTTGCCTTCTTAATTTGAAAATATACCACAGAATAGTACACTAGATAATTGCAACAGGAAAACATGTCTTGCACCCAAAAGCGAGCAATCAGAGCTCCTTTTTGTTTCTCTCTGTACCGGCTGTGTTTTTTTCCTGAAAATTTATTTCAAAATAAACCATACATGTGTGAATGGTGTTTCCTTTCTTTTCCAGTCGGACTCACTTGCTCTATCGCCCTAGGGGAGGAAAGTGTCAGAAGTAAACAGAGCCCATTTACTAATCTGTCCTTCAGAAGAAGACACGCTTGGCTCCGGTGCTGACACCGGTGGTAAGTATTGCTGCGGGTACTTGGCTGTGCAGCGCCGAGAATTTGATAACAGACGGTGAAGGATTTCTGTGAAGAGAAATAATTGCAGCAGCTGATAGAATGAATTGAAGGAAATTAAGTCAAAGTAACCACATGTAGATGAAAGAGCTCTTCATCTTCACCCACGAAAAGCACCTGCAAATAGTTTTGGCAAAAAGTGAATAAAAGCAAGAATATGAAATTTTCTTTTTCCTTAAAAAGAGAGTTCTTTGGTATGAGGCGATATTGTGACTTGATGTAGACAATGCTCTTCCTCAGCAGAGAGGATTAGGGCAAAGATATCTCAAAGTCGTTCCCATTTTTCCTGATTTGTGGGTAGAAGAAAGGGGCTTAACCCTTCCTCAAGTTAAAAAAGAATTTTCTGCTCCTGCATGTTTTTTCTCTGAAATTTATGCTGACGTGGAGTGGCACAGAGCACTGAAACTCCCTCCTCAGTGTCCCACATGATTTCTTGGATTTCCCAAAGGGCAGAAAAAGGAGGTAGTAAAATTAAAACAAAACATGACAAAACAATTAGGGAGGGAATTTCACCCTCTTGACCATGACCTTAGTTTGTGTAACTGAAAACCCATTGGATTTGGAGATTGTTTTCTGTGCTTCTATATGGAAAATAGTGGGGGGCCCAACTTTCATGATCTTCATTTATTTCATTTAAGTAAAGCATAACCTTCCCTACCCAATGGTTGTTTTGGTTATGGGTTTTTCTTACGCTTTGGAATTGGCTGCATTTGTTGTGATGAACAGCTGAAGCAATCCAGTAGTTACCAGTGAGATGCTATAGTCCTTCAAACACGGTTTCCAGCACTTTCTCCAGAGCCTGTGTGGCTTTTAATGCCTATTTGACTTCCTATTTCGTACAGCTCCAGTTGCACAGAAGTCAGGCGGGAGGGGACCTGCCTTACACAGGTCACCCTGAGCTTCTGGGGTGCTTTGGAAAGGGAAACCTGCCCAGCATGTTCCAGCAAGGGATGTCTGCTGGCACTGGGAGTCCCTCTTGGGATCAGCTAGCCCTGACTCGGCAGGGCCAGAGTCAGAAACAGCGTCAGGTTGATTTTGTGGGGAAATGTGGTTAGATTCAGAGAGGTGAAAAATTGGCATTACAGCTGAGCCGGGACGGGACAGCTGGGCTGACATAACCTGGGTGCAGGCTAACTCATGGGGTGGGCAACCTTCTGGTTCCTCTCTGTCTCACGGGGTCCCAGGGAGGATTTTGGGTTGGCCAGGGGTGAAGGGCTTTGCTCAGTTGATTTGGAATTGCACGGTCGACTGAATTTTTGAGACCTTGCATTATGTTTATTTTTGCTTCCCCGCCCTTCCTCCCCAGCCTTTCCTCAAATAAAAGGTACTTTTCTTGTCAAAAGCTCTTAGCGCCCATGAGAGAGAGGAAAAATCATGCCTGCTAAGGTGATAGGATGGTTTTATTTTCATTCCCTGGTGCCAGAAATAGACGAAATGTGATAAAAACTACCTATTCTGTTTCATATTATAACAGATTTGGAGCATGCATATGGTCAGTTCACTCAACTCATCACATCTACAGGGATGGAACTTCTGGCTGAAGGAGCAATAATTTCAGCCATTCACATTGGATCAGCAGCTGCACGAACCCCGTACACAGATTTCACTTTATTTCACAACGCTGAGCATCTACGCCTGAGAAATCAGGCCCTCTGAAGGTATCGTCAGCGACATATCCAGTGAGAGCACAAAATAAATATAGTGACATAGCCAAAGTTACTAATCGTACTTGAGACTTTACACTAGCAATGGTTTGGCTTCATTACACATTTTTTACATCCGTTTCTCCTGTCACTCTATATTATCTTTATTCCACAATTTGTTGTCTTTATTGTTTTTATTTGACACGCAATCGGGAGACAGAAACTACCATAAAAACAACTAAAGCTTTGGTCAGAAGAAGGAGAGACTGTCTTTGTAGTCAGTATTTTTACAGTGCTGAGAAAATTGGGGGCTGGTACAGAAAAGGAGCTTTTAGACATGGCTGCCACATAAGAGAGAGGTTGTCCCATGAGCTGCAAAACTAATGAAACCTCTAGCTCCAGTAGCTGAGTTTCTTGTAGGTTTGTGTCCTTAAGACCCTTTCCTTGGGATAATAACCTCACATCCCTGCATATACTGTTATGCCACCATGAAGGGCCAGGAACAGTGCAGGCAGAGGTTACGCAGGGACCCCTCTGTGCTGATGGACAGGCAAGGACATGCTGGCTCGTTGGCCAGGTAGCTGCTGCCAGGTGGAGAATGGCTGCACTCTGCCCGCCTTTCCCACAGTGGTGACAGGAATTTGGGTCTGTCTCCTTTGCCTGACTTTCATTTTTATGAAGCTTGTTAATTTTTGGCTTTAAATGTTTCTGTCAAATGTCATTGCAACTGGCCAAGAACCAGCGCCTGCTTTGGAGGGGCTGGGGGTACTGTCAGACAAGCAGATGGATGGATAGACAGTGCAACTGCATAATCTCTTTTCCTTAGAGAACAGAGAACAGCAATAATGGACAGATGTCAATGTTAAGTAGTTGCTGCTAATGTTTGGGCAGTGTGCAAGTAAGAATTCATACTGTGGGTGGGAAATAGGATGCTTCAAAATACTAAGCCATCTGAGATAATATTGTTACACCCATATGGTGGAATCCTTCAACTTTTTCTCTGTAAACAAGGAGCAAGAATATTGTAGGACAAATGCTCAGGAAGTGAATTAGCAGGAATATGATTTGTCACAGTAGGTTCTTTACTCAGGGATGAACAAAAGAAATCTGTAACACTGACTACATAGCAGAGTGTTAAATTCTGCCTCAAGTATCCTAAACTCTGCTCTCAATTACATCCTGGAGAACTGATTAACCTTGCTGAGATGCTGAGTACAGGAAGAGTCCAACCTAGGTTATTTGATTCAATAAACTTTCTTGATTCCTCAGCTATAGGTAGCAGGGAGGTGAACTGGAAGAGATTTACAAATGTGTTGTGGTTTAACCCCAGCCAGCGACCGAGCACCACACAGCCACTCGCTTACTCCCCCTGCCCCGGTGGGATGGGGGAGAGGGTCAGAAGAGCAAAAGTAAGAAAACTCATTGTTATGGTTTGAGAGACCCATAACAATTTATTGTCATTTAGACAATCATTCTATCACCCAATGACCCCTCCCCACCCGGGAAAGGGAATCGGGAGAAACAAGGAAACCCAGGAGTTGAAGTATAAGCAGATTTAATAGAGTAAGATTAGGTAATTAACATTAATAGCACTAAAGAACCAATATTGATCCCAATACCAATACAGAGTATGCAAAGATTATACTCAGCCAATTCTATCGGTAGGAAGCTGTGCACTCCCAGCAGTGGGCAGCAAATGTCGGACACTGCGAGCGCTACAGCTTCAGGAGGAAGGGAAGGCCTCAGTAGTCCGGCACCAGGGCACAAAGTTCTCAGGATGGCAGCCATCAAGAGAGAGAGAGGACTTCGCAGCAAACTTCCTAATTTATAGTGAATGCGACATTGATAGTATGAAATAATCCTGTTGGCCAGCTTCGGTCAAGTGCCCGGGTCTCAATCCTCCTCACCCCTGCACCTGGCGAGCTCGAAAACACAGAGACCTTGAAACCCACACACCATAGCTGGCTAGAAAGTTAATATTTTTACAAATTCAGACACTAGAATCCTCTAAAAATGCAGTCTTCCCAAGTATTAGAAGCGAAATTAGTCCTGTGTTGCTCAAACCAGGACACTCATGAGTTGAGATAAGAACAGTTTATTAAATGAAAAAAAAATTGTAATGAAAAGGAAAACAACAAAGAGAAAGAAACAAAACCCAAGAAAGACAAGTGATGCAAATGAAAAACAATTGCTCACCACCAACTGACCTATGCCCAGCCTGTCCCAGAGCAGCGGCCCACCCCTGGCCAGCTTTCCCCCTGGTTTATATGTTGAGCATGATGTCATATGGTATGGAATATCCGTTTGGCCAGTTTGGGTCAGCTGTCCGGCTGCGTTCCCTCCCAACTTGTACAGCTCCAACCTCCTTGCTGGTGTATGAGAAGCTGAAAAGTTCTTGACTTAGTGTAAACACTGCTTAAAAACAACTAAAACATCAGTGTGTTATCAACATTATTTTCATCCTAAATCCAAAACACAACATGGTACCAGCTACTAGGATGAAAATTAACTCTATCCCAGCTGAAAACAGAACAAAATATTACTGATTTTGAATATTTTCCCCAAATATTTTCTGAAGCTCTGCACTGAGGAAAGACACAAAGGGTCACTCAAAGCTTCTGCTATTTTCTATAAGCTTTGTGGAACTGACCCAGTTCCATCTTCAAATCCTGAAGTATAACTATAGAGAGAGACTTCTTGAAAACATCAAAATAATTGAAGGGAAAAATGTCAAAATCTCATCAGACTTTGGAGCAGACACTGTGTTCTGAGCAGAGACTGCACGAAAGAGGAAGTTTATGCAGCTGGCCTCCTTTGCTGGTTATCAGCTATTTAGCAGCAGAAGGAAAGAGAGTTTCCATTGTGCCGGAACCATGCAGGAGCCTCAGTTGCCTCTTCAGCTCTCTTTTTTTAAGAGGAAGACAACTGTCATCTCTGATTCACATGTTTTATCAAGATTTCCATTGCTTTTTGTCCAGGAAAACATCTGCTGCAAAAGGCAGAAAAGTAAAGGTTGCTGCTTTTTGACATATCTGTAAGGGATAATGGTGAGAAATGGCATTTGACAAAGCAAATTATGTAACAAAGTTTTAAAAAATGGGAAAATCCCACAGTGGTTGGAGTCTATAAGTGATCTGTTCTCCATATCACCTCAAAGAATGTCTGTGGCTGATCAGGCTTCCTCACGTGGACATCTGCCATCTAGAAACTGTGAACCACTGCTTCATGCTGAGGCCATGAGGGTGATCTTACAGTCTCTGCTGATCTGTACAGCATGGGAAGGGTCATCCAAGGCCGGGGGCTCCCAGGTTCTTGAGATAGTCAACCCCTGTTGGCACACTTCTCCAGAAAATTGTATCTGGCCTGAGCTGAAATGTGAGGATTCATCAGGAATCACTGATTTTCCTCTTTACAGTCCATACCTCCTGTCCCCAAGGAAAGAAAAATTAGAGTTCAAACAGGGAACAAGAGCACTGTTAGGAGCTCAGTTCACTGCCCCATTTCCCTGTTGCAACTCAGAATTACAGAACAGGACAAGACACATAGCCAACACACACTGAAGCAGTTCCCGCTTTAGTTAAAAATAAATATAAAGATTTATCTCAGATCCCAACAACTAGTAAAACGTATGTTTTCTGTGCTCTTACATCAATGCATTTATTGAGGGGTTCTTAAGTGAAGGTTTTAAAAGCTAAGGCTAGAATTTGCCCGATGAGATCTGATTTAATATCTGATGATGCATCCTTTGTTTTACTATCCTTTTACATTTTCAGGGTGCAGCATTTTCCCGAACAGTCTGTTCTGGCTGCAATCTATCTATCTGTAACAAAAAGAGTCAAAGCTTCTTGAAATGAACTTGGAGAGGTACCACAGAACCCTACTTACCACTAGCCTACTCATTTGGTTCCACCCTGTTGCTTTAAAAAGCCAATATGTGTAACGTGTCTAAGTCTTAAACTCTCTTAAACTAAAACATTTTTAAAAAACTTTCAGAATTCTCAAAATACAGATAGGTTTCATTCTTTATTGTCAAAAGGTGACTCATTAAAGAGCATTTTTCCATCTGTCTGCAGAAACAATTTTGTACCTTCTCCTGAAGGGTGCAGGGTCACTGGTATAATGGTTTTCTCCTGTAATAATAGGATCCTAATTGCATATGATGGTCTTTTTTTTTTTAACCTTAATTAAATTGTTCTATGCATTTGGCAGCAGTAAGTGATTTGATGGAAGTCCCCAAAATTTCAAAAGCATGACTTCTATGGCTCTCACTACAGTGAATGTACAGACTGAAATGAATTTCTAGGATGGTCTTTTACCCATTTAGAGGCAAAGCTGTGCACAAGCAGAATACGATACAGTTCATGGGATGAACTTAAGCCCTATTCAATCCCAGTTTTGGAGACAGCTTGAACTTCCTCTGGAAATACTGATTACTGTGAGTAGAACGCTCTTGTCTTTTGGAGAGAGTATAACATCTCCTGGAACTTAACACGTCAGTGGTATTAAGCAACAGAATGGGAAAGCTCAATTTGGAGGGAGGAGACTGCTGTATTGGAAACAGATCCATGAATCAATAAAAATAAATCTTCAAAATCCTTGCTCGCCTTTTGGGCTGGATCTAAAGTTTCTATGTACCCATGCTTTCCCGGCATATGTACCTATGCTTTACCCCATGCTTGGGGTGTTTAGGAGAAAGATCACGTAAGATCTGTGGCTGTTTCCCATCTCTGTGCCAGTGATTCATCAGTAAAGGCAACCACGTAGGAGGAAGCTCAGGGTTTCTGAATCTCAGAGGGAGGATAATGCAGCTGAACAGCTTGGATTATCTTGCTGATGCTTTTGTCTATATCAGCGAGTATTGTGGTCCAGTGGGAACAGATGTGCAGTTGAAAACACATGGTACTGGGGACTTGATATCCACACTACGTGCATTTTGCAAGGGCGCATGAACTGAATACCGTTAGTAGCCAAGTACATTAGGTGCATTCCTGGAGTGCATCATTGCGCTTAGTCTGACCCTTTGTTAGGAAGCATGTCCACAGATCCAAGTGCAACATGCGTGCTCCTTTCCCTGAGGTTGAATGGGATGCTCGTGTGACTGACCCTGGGTTGCGAGTTCATTGACTGAGGCAGGCAGCCCTGAGACTGCGTCAGCCGTGGCAGAATTGTTTCACCAATGTCTTTCAGCCGAGCTAGCCCTCAGTCGGTGCTCTCTTGACAACCATGAACTGAAAGAGTTCCCTAAGTCATGGAAGAAACTACCTTTACATCCCAACGGTTGGCTTGTTGCAGAAGACAGGTCCTATAACAACGATTATTTTCTCAGCATAAAGAAATAAAAGTGCAGATTACTAAGTAATGCCTCAGAGCGACAACCAAGCAGAGCAACTGCAAGGGCGGTTTCTCAACTGGATAAGAGAACGGACATAGGACAACCAGCTGCAGCAGCCTGGTACTACTCGAATCTGCCATTTGCATCTCTGTCTAAAACCACAGGAAGCTGATGCTTAATTAACTTGCTGTTTCTGTGGGTGGCTGTGCTGTGTGGTGGCTTCTAATGCATTTTGTGTCTCAGTGCTACTTGTTACCGTGCATAAGCAAACAGGAAAAAATGTACTGCTGTAAAAAGCTGCCTTTTAAATATGTATTACACAGCATTAAATTTCTTTAGACTGTCTTCCATGATCACAATACGCTGATTAGGGTTTTTGTTTTCTTTTCTTTTTGGGGAGTTTGCATCTCCCAAATCTAATTTAATCTCCTTTGAGTTAAGATTTTATATTTTTGTAGAGCTGTGCAACATGAAGAAAGAAAGAACACGAGAATCCACATGCAGTCCTCTTAATAAAGTAAAAGGGCAGAGCAAATAACCCATCATTAGTGTCTCATGGAGAAAGCAACTTCAGAAACCCACAACCATCATTTTTTCTTAGCTGCTTCAAAACCATAAGTGAATGCAACTGAGGCATGCCCCCGACAATAGAAAATTTTAGGCTGGAGTTGTGAGGAGTGGTAAAATCACTGGGTCCTGCATCCTGTGTGCCAGTCAGGGCTCGAGAGAAGCAGCAGTTCTTTGCAGACATACATATATGAGGAAATCTTTTGTATTTTTGCCATGTCCTTTGCCTCAATTTAACCTGCAACAAGCAGTTGGCACCATCCTCAACATGCTCTGGCATCACGCCTTTAATGAACATCTATATTAAATTTGCTTCCTGACAAGCAAAAAAAAAAATCCCCAGCCCTCCTCCAATCCAATTAAAATACAGTGCTATTTATTGTGAATACAGAATGATCAATGTAACAGGGCTTCAGAAAACTTGCAAATAGCAGTGCACTGTTATGAACGCACCCAGTGAAAAGAGAAACGCTACACTAGTGGTATAAACTAAATGTACTATAAGCATAAATGAACTGATGCATTACCAATGCAACACCTACACACTTTAAACTGTGTCATACAAGCATCTTTATGCCCACTAACAGAGCCTCCATGCAGATCTAGCAGAAACATATGTTTTGAGAACACTGTATGTGCAGGAGGCAACCAAAACCCACCCATAATTCACACACAAATTGATGGCTTGAAATAGATAAAAGGATAGCAAGAAGGGGGATCCATTTTGCTGAACTTGTGTTAGGATTTAACCTTCTCTGCTACAAACTGAGATCATGTGCACTGAAAAAGAAGTCTAGCGGGGCTCCCATTGCTTTCCCGAGTGAGGTGCAGGTCTTGCGCATGAGGACACCCACGATTTGAAAGGAGGCTCATTGACAACTGACCAATCTTTTGGACATGGCTTAGAAAATTAAAGCTAACTGACAAAGCGTCTCTTGTACACGCTTCCTAAAATGGCAGTCATTCAAATGCCCTAGTCATACTGGTAGAAATCACACAAATAAGATGCAAACAAGAAATGTAAAAGTAATTACCATAAGGAGGATGATCTCCTTGCTTTCCCCTGGGCTCTGAGGACTGGATGAACAGGTGAGAGCAGCTTATTCCTATCCTAGCCCTAACCAGGTATTAAAGGCTTTGTATCAAGCCATGGGATGACTGCACAGACAGGGTGTTTATTGCCTTTGGGGAGAGCAGAGGGGCTGGTGGAGGAGGGGTGGACAAGGGACACAGGGAAGCGGTGCTAGAGAGATTCGTGCTGATGCAGCTGTAGCCACCCGCAGAGTGCGAGGGATGGTAGGTGGGCAAGGGGTTACTGAACCGCTCAGAACTGGCGTGGATGTATTCCAGAAAAGATGCTTATTCTAGCTGGGGTGGAACTTCTGCTCTTTACAGCCATCAGCTATTAATCCAAACAAACAAACACACAAATATTTCAAACTGTAAGTCATTACTAGATAGATATGTAGTTAACAGAAATATACATCTGGTAGTTGTCTTGTGTGAAACGTCCTTGGTACTTCAAAAGTGTTTCACTATGTATATAAACTTGATTTAACTGCTTTCCAGTGTAGATGCAGTGCAGGAAATCTTTGTGATACACGGTCCCATTTGAAAACTGCATAGAGATTTGTAGGTACTTTTAATATATCTCTTTGTTCTTCCCTGCAGATAGTGCTCAGGAAAAAACTTCAGTGTCTGTATCAAACCATCATGTCCCAAAGTTCTTCCAGTTCAGTGAGTTAAAATCTATACTGTGAAAGTCACAAAGTATGATTTAAAAAGTCAGCAGTCATGAAAACGCTAAGGGTGCAAATCCTTTGTATGAGTTCATAAGCTACTTCCTTCTCTAGTCATCTGTCTAGATGCTGTGTTGCGATTTCTTCTTTTAGAAGATACTTTGTAAGATAAATAAAAATGTAGAGAATAATTTTTAGGTAAGTTTGAAACAGACATAAATACATCCATTGACAATGATAGAAGTACAAAGTTAAAGTCTACAAAAGCTGGTGTAACTGGGGCATGATAGCACTGAGTAGATCATGAAGAATTATGCTTTATAATATTTTTGTACACACTTTAAGTATGGGGGGAAAGCGGATTTTTGTACAGTAAATTCTCTCAAACCTCAGAACGTTATAGTCTTGCAAAGCTAAAGTAGATTTGCCTGCATCACATAAAAACTCTTACATTAATCCTTAGCCAAAATCTAAGCTTTTCTGTGGATAGCTAATGTAGGTTTTATGTAGCTTGTCATGGTAATCAATACAGTAAATGGTTCATCAAGAAATCTGCACTTAGGTGTTGTGCTGAACTGTTTCATTTGGATGTAAGCTGTTTTGTGGGATTCATGAGATGCCAGATTTGATCTGTGTAGTACTGCCATTCACTTTTAAGGTCTATTCTTAGAAAAGAGGCATGTGGTATATGTATGTGTGTGTATATAAATTTTTAAAAATATTTTCAGAAGTTGGTTCCTTTATTGTTTCCTTGTGAAGACCTGTAGGCCCAATGACTTATTATAAGGATTGCCCCTGTGCTCTCTCCATCTCTCCTATGGCACTCCTGGAGCGCAGTTCCCAAAGGTACGTACTTCTGCATAGCTGAGGCCTCCCCAGTACAGACAGAAATGATCATTTCCTTCTCAAGTCTTATGGACAATAATCCTGTAAATGCACGCCAGCAGCAGATTTCCTCTTTCAGAAACAGCGTCACATTATTGACTCGTGAATGGGTTGTCATCTTTTCTGGCAGTGCTTCCTATGTAGCCAGCTACTCCCCATTTTTTACTGGGCGTTTCATCTCTCCTTTCCAATTCATGCACATGTCAACACTACAGGCTTCAGGCACGCAAACGAGTGCAGAATGAGACTGGACGGATCCTGATGATGCATATGAAGGAATGTGCTTTGTTTTGCTTCCGTGATTTTCAAACTCCTTTTATAAAGAGAGCAATTCAAGAGAAAAAACCTGGCAAATTCCCTTACATGTGTGATTTAGGGAAGGAGGGGGGGAAAGACCTGATTTCTCTAGAATAGTAACCGAAACTGATATTGTATTTATCAACCTCATATTTATTTATCTATTTTTCAGGCCACGTGCAATTTGGGAAGAGTTTTTAATTTCACTGTTCCAATAATATTTCTGTCAGCTGTTCATGCTTGAACAGAAAGCTTCAGATATTTTAGAAAATCTGTGGAAATCTGCTTTCTCAACAGCATGTGCAGTGCAGTTACATTTTATTAATGCTTTGAGACAGAAGAACTACACTGCCATATTGAAAGCAAGTTAAATGTTATGTGAGTAATAGGTCTTGTTTTTCTATAACTGTAATAGAAATGGAACTTTTTCATTATTATTGCTTAGATATCACGAAGTTACATAATTATTTTTGTCTCCTCTGGATACTTAAGCATTATATTAGCTGGGGGGCTGTGGGGAGGAATCAAATAAAAAGTGCTACTGTTGCTGAGTAATCCCTGGAAACACATTAAGTGAATTGAGTTTCACATTTAGTAAAACTTTTTGCTTTCTCTTTCGAAAAACCAGAGGCCTTTTGAGAGCCCTGATGTGCTAAACCCTGTGGACTTCAGCTAGGGCTGCATCCTGAGGGTGGCTGCGCCCGGCAGTGACAGCGGGCAGCACGGGCCACACAAGGCTGCTGGAGGAAACATGCCCTTGGCGCAAGAGCTACCCTTGTCCTGCTGGTCAGTCTGGGTCAGGCCAGCTTTTGGCAGTAAAAATAACCAAACAAACACTGCAAATTCTTCCATTTGTCTTAATAGACCTCTACCAGCTGCTGGCCCAGGCCTCTCTTCTGACCTTGCAGGACACAGTTTATGGAGACGCAGTAAAATTAAATGTGCTGGCCAAACCATATGCTCACCTTTTCTTTGTTTTCTATTTGTTCTTTTTAAGCAGGGCCTGTGTGGATAAGTGCTGTGGTTGCTAATGAAGAGGCACGGCTTAATTACAGTCATGACACAGTGGAGATGACACAGTCTTTCTCAAGTCTAAATGGCTCGCTTGCTCTTCGGCTCATTGTATTTCCTTATGCTTTCAGAAAAAGAAATAATGGCTCTATCTCAAAGCCCAAAGGTATGGTAAATGGGGGATGGTGTCCGGGATTATGGTTTGTCGCGTAAGCATTGCCCAAAGTGCTGCCCTTTCCTCCCGTCTGTGTCACTCAAAGAGCATCCATTGCATGGCTGGGCGGCCCCGCATCGACCAAGGGAGTGTACCTGTCCCCAGAGGCTGACCTGAAACCTGTAAGCCCTGCATCTAGATCACAGAGAGACTTACTGCTGTGAAATCTTCTTAGTTCACTCCTGGCTTTGCCAACACAGAGCTGAACTTCTGGTCCAACTCCTTAGCTCCTTCATTTTCTCTTTCTTTCTTTCTTTCTTTCTTTCTTTCTTTCTTTCTTTCTTTCTTTCTTTCTTTCTTTCTTTCTTTCTTTCTTTCTTTCTTTCTTTCTTTCTTTCTTTCTTTCTTTCTTTTCTTTCTTTCTTTCTTTTCTTTCTTTCTTTCTTTCTTTCTTTCTTTCTTTCTTTCTTTCTTTCTTTCTTTCTTTCTCTTTCTTTCTTTCTTTCTTTCTTTCTCTTTCTTTCTTTCTTTCTTTCTTTCTTTCTTTCTTTCTTTCTTTCTTTCTTTCTTTCTCTTCCTTCCTTTCTTTCTTTCTCTTCCTTTCTTTCTTTCTTTCTTTCTTTCTTTCTTTCTTTCTTCTTTCTTTCTTTCTTTCTTTCTTTCTTTCTCTTTCTTTCTTTCTTTCTTTCTTTCTTTCTTTCTTTCTTTCTTTCTTTCTTTCTTTTTCTTTCTCTCTCTCTTTCTTTCTTTCTCTTTCCCCTTTCCCTCTTTCTCTCTCCCTCTTTCCCTCTCTCCCTCTTTCCCTCTTTCCCTCTTTCTCTTTCCTCCCCCCTTCCCTTCCCTTCCCTTCCCTTCCCTTCCCTTCCCTTCCCTTCCCTTCCCTTCCCTTCCCTTCCCTTCCCTTCCCTTCCCTTCCCTTCCCTTCCCTTCCCTTCCCTTCCCTTCCCTTCCCTTCCCTTCCCTTCCCTTCCCTTCCCTTCCCTTCCCTTCCCTTCCCTTCCCTTCCCTTCCCTTCCCTTCCCTTCCCTTCCCTTCCCTTCCCTTCCCTTCCCTTCCCTTCCCTTCCCTTCCCTTCCCTTCCCTTCCCTTCCCTTCCCTTCCCTTCCCTTCCCTTCCCTTCGTTTTTTTTTAATGCTAACAAATCATTACATGTTTCACCAGTTGTCTTGAAGCACCCTCCTTGATTATATTAGAATGAAATTACAAGCTTTTTCTAAAAAAACCCCTTTTATCATTCTGATTAAAACTTCGCACCTTACTGGAAGTCACTGGAACTGCAGAAGAATATTAAGATCTAATCCTTTTTCATTTAAGCTGACAGGATGAAGCCTCAACAGTATAATAATAATACAAACTTCTGAAGTGCTTGGGATGGCTTGTATTTTTCCTCCATCTTTTCACACTTATAGTTTGGTTTGCTTGTCGGTTCCCTTTGGGCCATGCAATTCATATTAAGTGAGCATTATCCTGGACCATGTTTACATTAGGATTTATTTCAAGGCAAACTTAAATTATGGGGCTGCATTATTAACAGGCCATATGGGCATCGGGCTTGAGAGAGAAGCTTAACAAGAACACAGGAAAACAATCTTCCAGATCCTTGCTTCCTTCTCCTAATACATAATCCTGAGTGCAGGAAAGAGATAAAATATTAAAATACCGTGGTGGAGGACTGTATGGGACAGCATGTTGTTAACCTTCTCTGAGAGCGCTCCATGTCCAGTCATCGCCTCTGCTTGTCTTGCCCGGTACCCGTTTAAAGCAAGAGTATTTTTTAAATATTCTCTGGCCTGAAATAAGCATGAGAAGCAATTTTCTGTGTTTTCTGTCACATTTATACACTTGTCTGCTACTACTTACTGCAGCAGTTTTATTCCAGTTTCACTGGACACAAGGAGAGCCTTAACAGCAGGAGTGGTGCAGGCAAACGCCCTTTTGATGCGTGTGAGCCCACCCCAGCTGCACCTGATGGGTCTTGCTGTGGTGCAACCCTGTTCCTCAGCCACATGTGCCACGCTGGCAGCCACGGGGTCAGGCTTGCCGCCAAGACGTTCGCGTGGAAGGGAGGAGGTGATTGACCTAATCATATTCTCTGCGATATTTCCCACCCTGCAGAATCCTCTCACTGTACAGTCTGGGATGTCAGTCCTGGCGACACAGAGCTACGGCACCATCAGAGGTGGTTGGTTTTCTATGGATGAATTAAAAAAAGCTTTTTGCACTCTTTGGTGCACTCTTGCTTTGCAAAAATTTTTCATACCCCTGAAACATTCCCCACACAATTGCAAGATTTATGCACTCGGCATGCAGTATTAGAGATTTCACAGTAGATATAATTTGATGTCTGCTGCAGAAATTAATGCCTTAAATTTAACTGTTTCTTTCTCTGAAACACAATTTAAAAATCAATGGCAAGGTAAAGTTTAAGGAATATTTTAAAAATTTGTTTCACGATGTCAGACCAGATTATAAGGCGATAATATAAAGTAACACATTTTTGATGCCAACATTTTAAAGAAAAGGCAGACTGCTGAGCTGGTGCATGGTTACTGACTCGCTGAGGTGCCAAATAAATACTGACAAGAGTAGTCTTTTTTGACAGTAGAGGGATTATTTTTCATTTTAGTTTATTCAGCTAGTTCAGGTCAATGCCTGGTTCACTCACAATGTGGCAGCCGGTTGCTATTGCAAGAAGCAGAAAAGCATGTTTTCCACTCTTTAAGTAATGGGTAGAATCTGGGCCCTAGAGTTCGTGAGCTACTGGCTTTAAAATCCTCTAAGTGCTGGGACCACAAATCACCAGTTCAGATCCTCTTCTTATGTACTTTAGAAGACTGATATATTACTTTTACTTGTGATTTGCCCAAAGTTGGATAAAAAAGAGGTAGTTGATTGAAATACATGAACTCAGACTTTACAATAATTTTATTGAACTAATAAAAACAGTCAGAAAATTAAAAAATGAATGAACCACACTCAGTGCAGTAAGAAGGTTGTCATATATGTATGTTTAAGTAACTGCAAAGATACAATGTTTTGCGAAATGGGAATGCCGAATTCAAACTGAAATACCAAATAGCTACTTTGGCATAAAATTTTGTTTTATTTGCCGGATACAACACCTGTTCCCAGTTATTTCACATTTTATTCTTGTACTTCTTATGAAAGCAGCTCTTTAGAAGTGCCCAGACCAGCATAAACTGTGCTGAAGATCAGGAATTCATTCTGCAATTGCAGAATTACTCAGCTGTAAAGCTGCACACGTGAGGACAGGGAGAACTTTGCTGCTGACATTTGGTGAATCGCTGTTAGAGATTTCACTGCCTTGGGATGTGGCTTCACATCCAAGAAGACTGAAAAATCACATCTACTTACACACTTTTTTTACAAGTGCAGAGGGTCCACAAGCACGTAGATAAGGGTGATTCATTTAATCGATAACTTTCTAAGTTGTTTTTACAAGGTCCTTCACCATTAGCTGTTGCAGCACTCAACAGCCATGGGGCAGGAGGAAAGTCCGTGCACGGATAATTAAAAGGAAACAGAAGGCAAAAATTAATGGTCAGCATTCACAGTGGAAGAAGGTCATGAATGCAGTCCTGTGGGGATTTGTGTGGGGAGCTTGTGCTATTCGATGTGTTCCTAAATGACCCGAAACTGGAAAAAATGAGGTGACAATATTCACTGATCATACTATGTTATTCAGAGTGGTGAATGCAAGGCTGATTGTGAGGACTGCAGAAGGATGTCATAAGAGCGAATGATGAAGCGGTCAGTGAAATTCATTGTAGGGAAACATGAAGTGGTGTACCTGGGAAAAACAATCCTAATTTCACATATAAAATGATGGCCTCTAAGGTGATTGCTACCTCACAAGAATGAGCTCTTAGGTTTCTAATCGTTTGCTGCATGAAAACATCATCACAGAGCTCGTTCTTGATCACACTAGCACATTGAAAATTAGGGATTATTAGGAAAGGCGTAAAAATCAAAACAGAAAACAGCATATCGCCATCACACAAACTCATGCTGTGCCTGCGTCCTAAATGTATATTCACATCTGGCCCTCTCAGTTCAGAGGGGATGCAGCTGACACAGAAACAATACCAAGAAGGACAATAAGGATAATCGGACGTATGGAATAGTTTCTACGTGAGCAATGATTCTCCAGGTTGAGAAAGAAATGACAACAAAGGGATATGGGAGAGGTGTATTAAATCACCAGTGAGAAGGAGAGGGTGAACAGGGAATGGTTGTTTGCAGAGTCTTCCAACGAAAGAGCTAGGAGGCGTAAAATGAGACAGCCATCCCTGGAGCTCGCTGCAGAAGGAGACCATCCTTCACACAGTTCAGATGTAGCACTGTGGGATGCACACCGTTATAGCTGGTTACCTTGGCTCAAAGTGTTATTGGACAAATGACTGGAAGCAAAATCCACTGAGGGCTAGTAAATACAAAAATACGGAAAAAGCTCTAAGCTGAAAATTGCAGAAGGGGGACTTCTGGGAATATTCTGGGGAAGTATATCACTTGACACGCCATTACACAACTACATCATTTAGCCACTAGCTGCTTTGGAAACAGGGCAGTTGACTAGGTGGACCTGTGCTCTGATGAATTACGCCTGTAGTTATCTATGCAGAATAAAGTGTTGTACCTGAAGACCGCTTTTCCAGGACAGACAGAAGAGAAATATGTCCCTAACAAGCTATTTTCCCTTCTCCATCTTCTCCTATAGGAATGTTGGCATGAAACTGCAGTGAAAATCAGTGTTAAACTTTGAAGTTCACAGCCAACTGTTTTTGTGTGTGGAGCAGCTGGTGGCACTAAAAGAAAATCAAATCAACTCACAATGAAAGCGATGAGATATTAAAAGCACTTGGGGGAAATTCAGTGAAATATTTGGATGAAAGTGTGAGTTCCGCTGCTGCCCACGTCTCAGCTGTGAGCAGGGAAGTCAGTTTTCCTCATCAGCAGCTCCTGCATAAACAATATTACAGCGGGCCCCAAATAGCAAAGATGCTCCTCTGCAATTGAGGGATGGCTCCTAATTCCCCTTTTCCTTGCATACGATCCAATCTGCAATAACCCCGCGTCACACATCCCCAGCTCTGCGGTGACATTCCCCTCTCCTCTTTGGTATTTGACCTCAGCCAGATTGATAGTCCTTCATTAAGTTCTCTCTTTACCTTTATATTATAAAGGCTGATCCCTCCTCCTCAGCTATTAACTGCAATTTATGTCAGTTTGTGCTGAGAAGACAGAGGAGAAAGTATGGCTCACCTGGACTTGCTTGTATTGGGAGAAAAGGTGCAGAAAACCCCCAGTGTTGCCTAACTTGAATTAAAACACTGCTTGACACCTTATTTAGATACAGTTTAAGACCTTCTGCCTGGTCTCATTTCTCATCTTTCTGGTCTTCTATTTATAGGTGAGGACAATAACATTACAAATCTACCTGAGAAGACTGGTGTTAGGATTAATGTTTCTGCAGGTGCTTGAAGATGATATATAGCTGATAAGTATTAAGAGACAGGTGGACCGAGTCCAAAAATCTCAGGGCAAGACTAATTCACATTGTTGGGATTTTGGAACATTTGAAGGCACCACCCTCCTCCTCCTGCCCCCGTGGGACTCTGGTTATCACTGCTTTCTTCATTATTCTGCTCTTCCTCTGAAAATTTAACCCCCTCCTACCTTCCTGCAAAGCTGTGGCATAAATGGCTCCCCTTCACCTCCATGTCCCTGCAGGGCTGGGCAATTTTGGGTGTCCTGTCACCCTTATGGAGGACTTCAGGCCTCCCTGGCTTTCCAGTATACGGACACATTTCTTTTCGTTTTGACTTCCTAGGAGAGGGGAATGAATAGATTTTGATTTGGCGGCACCATGCAGTCTGGAGAAATACACAGTGACTAACTCTTAGTCTATATTTTGAATGGCTTCATTGTTTCCTTTATTGATATTTTAATATATGTGTTTTATATTCCACCACGCTGACGGGAGCTGACCATGGCCCCTTATATCCCTGGGCTGATTAAATTGCTCTCTGTACACCCGGTATGTAGTTCCCTATTCATTACAAACTCACATTAGCTTCTAAAGCCAAGCCTCCTTGGTAATTGCTATTCGTTATGAAAGAAACTTCCATTTACATTCTGTGCTAATTATTATATTCAAGCTGGATCTTTCCATAATTCAGAGAACCAATTGTCCATCTTTTACGAAAGCAATGGTAGTTCTTCCCACCTCTGCTGTCATTCTTTCCCTCTCTTGCACAATAAACTGGAGAACAGTGTAAACTCCCATCCATCTTTCCTCTTTTAACCATGACTTGGCAAGAGCCCATAGTTCTCTTATGTCTGCTTGCCCTCTGATGCCTGTTGTCCACACAAAATTCAAAACAAATAAAAAAAAAGGGTTAGAAATGTATTGTACTTCCCCAGGGAGATGTGGAGTTTTTATTTCACTTTTGCAGGTATAAGCAGCTATTGTTGCTGCTTTGTAATGAATTTGTGGGAAGGAACATCTTGTCTGCAGGACCGTGTTTAAAATTAGAGAGGAGAGCAACACATCGCTTGTACCTTTTGTTTCACATTTCTGGGACGTGTTAACAACAAGCAGCGGAATTATTTGTTTGGCTGATTTGGTGCCTGAGACCACAGCGGGGTTTAACAATCTTTTCGACTTGCTTTATTTTAGACAATGGGTGGTAATAAACCAGAGAGCACATTCAGCGCCCCTTTCCTGCTTTCGTGTGGGCTCCAGGTCACCACTAAAACAGTCATTAGGCTTGGAATTGTTTTTAACTTCTCAGCGTACACACACCTTTATTCCACCCTGCAGCTGCTCCTGGCAAGACAGCCTCCCCTGGCAGCTTTTCTAAGTGGTGTTTGACACAAATTGGTCCGTGTCGCCCGGGCCCGTGCACCGCCTCGTGCTGCTCCAGAGGGAGGCATTTTTCTTCTCACGGCTTCAGCCTTTATAGCCGAAACCAGAATCTGCTGCGGTGTTGAGTGCTGATTTTCTCCCTGTCCTGCTATGACCTTTGCTGCACGCTCACGGGGTGGACACAAGCCGATGCCTTTGGCTGGGCTTCGGTTAAGGTCCCTTTGGAGAGAGAAGGTTTTCCAGGAAGGTGGGGAGGGGAGCCCCTCTGCTATCTCCAGTGCTGCTGGTCCCGCAGGTGTAGGGAGGATGAAGCTGGAGAAGGGACCATCCCACCTCTTCCCCGGTCCCCAAGGCCTGCGTAACCTTCAGTCAGGACCTTCAGCCTGGTGGTGTCAGGGGAAAGGGCAGGGAGGCTGTTTCCAAAGGGGCTGTTGTTCCCTGCCATCCCCCTGTCTAGCTGCTGACTTTTATGCAAAGTGGGTGTGAAATGATGAGAGGACAGAACTGACATGTAGTTGGCACAGACAGCTCTGAGTGCTCAAAATGCAAGGCACTGGAAGACAAATCCTGAAATAATGGATAGTTTGTTGTCAGCATCAATTCATCAAAACAGACTTTATTACAAAATCACCGTACTGAACAGAACATCAGTGATCATATACCTAATTTTCCTGTATGTTATGGTAACCTTACATCAATACAAATTCAGTGATTTTGCCGAAGCAAATCTAGCAATAGCTGGCATGATGCAGTGCCGTAGCCAGGCATCAGCCTTCCATGAGAGTCTGCATTAAAATTTGAGACGTACACAGATGGGAATTAGCCTCAAATTCTTGAGCTACCTTTCACTTAGAGATCATTTAGTCAGGTTATACCCCAGGGCTGAAATCTAGAGAGTCCTCAGTGCTTACCTTAACTTTGTAAGTGATTCTTTCGAACCTTTGGCTGAGGTGAAAAAGTTTTTCTCAAGTCAAGGCTATATGAAAAGCAAAGCATAGCAAATGATAATTAAATAAATATATATATTAAACACACAGAGTAATAAGGTGACAATGGCAATAAGAGGTGACATTGTGGGTTCTGGGAGCAGGAGTTCCCAGTGCAGCTCTTTCATGGCCCATATTAGAATTTCTCCTTCCACGTACTGAACCTCTGTGCAAAACAAACTGGGAAGTGGGTGATGCTGTCCAAAGCAGCAGAGAGGATAAATAGTGCATTGGGAAATTAGGACAGCCAGCATTGTAATCAGGAGACAGCTGGATTCCCAAGATCTAAGAGCCTATAAGCCGCTTCCCTGAGGAACCAAGCCAGGAGAAGCCAAAACAAATAAAGCAAGCAGCACGCCTCTTTTGAGACAGACTTTGGAAGTCTTCTTTTCTCAGAAAGGATGGCTTCCAGAGAGCTTTCCCGAAGCAATAGCCTTTAAACTCATGGCTTCAGCCCATCACACCATTGGGAAAGACAGGGTATCAAAGCACCCAGGACCGTAGAGTGTGACACAGGGAAATTTGAGGCCATTTTGTAGGGAAAAGAGAGCAAGACCACCAGTGAGTAAAGGGAAGGATTCCTGGAGGTAGGCTTTCGTGCAAGGGCTGGCTTTAGGAAGAGCAACACTGTGGGGCTGAGTCACTTTGTCTTTTCCGTACTAGATGACGGTGCAAGATTTCATCATATTCATGAGGGATCAGGATTGCGCTCCTGCCCTGAACTGGTATGTGACTGTGTGTTTTAAATACACACTGGTAAAAATAGCCATGTTATTAAATCTAAAGAAGAGATGTTAAGTCCTACAAGCCACATTTGACAAGATGAATATCAGCTTATTAAAACAAACATGCTGCGTCACTATTTCTGAGGCTTTTATATTCATTTTTCATACAAGAAAGGAAAAAAAAAGGCAACTGTTACCTGAGTTTGCCAAGATATTACAAATTTTTTAAAAAGCAACCACAAAAGTCTTAAGAATGTGACACACCATCTCACCTTGAGTGTGTTTGATGCTTGCTTCTACCTTAGCTGAATGTTTGTGCTTCTCTTCAGGAGTGCAACACTTCAGCAGTTCAAAGAGACCCTAGAACAACAATGACAGTTCTCATTTCATTAAAAAAAAAATAAAATTGATGATGTTATCACCTGAACTCAGGTGTTCACCATTTCACTTTGATTCAGAACATGATTAGATATCCTAAGGCCATTTCTGTCTCCTTTAAAACTGGGGTCATAACTGCAGCGCTGCAAACTCAGCAGGGCTCAATTTGTGGAGCTTTCAGCTAATTAAACCTCGCAGTCTGCATTGGTTGGAAGCAAACATTTTGTGTGGGTTTGTTTGGGTGTTTAACAAGAGGAAAATTAATAAATATCCAGGCTGAATTCATTACAGCAGTTTTTTTTCTCTCTCAGCAATGCCTGACCCTGGTCTCTTCGTTTTCCATCTGGGTTTAGAAAACTTCAGGCAGCATGGTGTGAGGGTGGCTAAGTGGGAGGAGGTTTCTGTTATAATTTTGAAGCCTGTAAGCCTGAGGCCAAGTTCCTGGAAACATAAGCCCGAGGACTCATCACTCAATGTAAATATTTTGCACAGCTTTTGCAGATAATTCTGTACAATAATTGCCATCTCTACTCAAATAGAAATGATTACAGCACTAGGACACCTCCTGATTTTTTACTTAGCTAGCAAAAGTAACGGCGGTAACGGCCCATCAGTGGCTTGGGCTTCAACATGAGCTCCCAAGCTGAATCTGAGGTCCCTGCTGAGCCTACACATCCCATACCAAAGTCCGTGCTTGAATTTCTGTTGTTAAGCGTGGCAGCCAGGGTGAACATAGCATGGCTTTCCCTACATGCTCTACAGTTGCAGCTTTGTGGCCATGGAACTATATTCCGACTCCAGCTTTTTCATATAGCACGACAAGGTCAGAGTAAATGCACAGTTGCTAAAGAAAACAGGATTTTATGCTTATATTTATTTATCCCATTCCCTGCTCTGAAATATGTGAGGAAAAGGCAAGCTGGTTTGGTATGCGGGCTCTCTTGGCAACAGCCTTACAGCAGGGAAAGGCCACCACAAGAACCAGGATTCTGCTCCTGCTCTGAAAGGCACAGTGGTGAATTACCTCCAACCTTCAGACTCAGCTCTGAAAAGGAGTTCCTCATCCACCAGAAGATACTCAAGTGGCAATAGAAAATACGAAGTCTTGATTGTCTTATGGGGAATTTATGATTGAATGCACATTCTGTGGTACTTTGGGATAATGAGAATTAATATTCATCAACAATCTTCAATGAGAATTTGTAATCAAAAAAAGTGTGTTTGAGATCTGTAATGATGTTTTTTCACAGCTGCTTTTGTGAGGGGGGAATAATTTAGCAACGCTATAGCTGATGTTGACTTTCTAGTTTGTGGGGAAATTATAAAGTAAATGTTTCCTCCAAAGAACTCCAGAGCTGTTTATGGGAGCTAAAGGCACACTCCTGAGACAGCAGGCTGGAGATCTGAGGCATTGTAATATTGTAAATTGGTGTAATTTCACTGCACTGCCTTCAGGGTGCCTTCATCCTATGGAAAATATCCTTATAAGAAAAAAACTATGTGACTTGTCTTTAACTTTTAGGAAAATGAATTCATGCTAAAATGTTGATATCTGTTTTCCCTCACATGTAACGATACATCCTATGTGCTTATTTACCCACAGAAATATTTATATTTTTTCCTAATCCTAAAGGGAAATTTCTGCAGAAAAAAAAAATCCTTAAATATGAAAAGGCCAGAGGCTGGTACAAGCTAAATAGAAGATGATGAAGATCAAATACAAAAACATGGTGTAAAAAGATAAGAGCCAACATAGTTTCAGGATAAAATATTTAGATAAGGATTATTTGGGACACTGCAGAGGAGAGAAGAGAAGGGATTAGAACTAAAGAGGTGTGCTTTTTGTCACACTGAATTCCTCCCCTCATTTCTCATTCCCCTTCATCCACCTATATCACATTTGTCTCTTGAATCTCCTTATAGCCACACATAGCGTCTGTCACTTAGTAAGGACGGTGCTGCAGAAGGCACCATTGCAAAGAATTCTGACCTGGCTTGTTTTTCACAAGAACAAAGAGTCATAACTGTACACTCCTTTCCTATAGAGGGCAGATTCTGGTTTAGCAACATGTGGTTTGTACATTTATTGTAGAAATACAAAACCAAGACCAATGAGAATTTGCCATCAGCGCCACTGGGAGCAGGCAGCTTTTAAACATGTTTTTCAGCCATTACCTATTTCATTTTTAATTTCTGGATAGAAGCCAAGACTATTGATTTTGCCTAAGGTTTTTGGTCAAAAGGTACATAATTTTTTTTAACTGCTCAGGAAAGTGATTTTAGGGGTAGTACTTTTTTAAAATAATTTGAATGGAATTTGTTAGTGTTGCCAGAATAATTGTTATTTGATAGTAAATTGCTGCAATATTTGAGATGTAACATTTCAAGGCATAGGAATCGTTACTTGTAAGACACTAATCTGATGGGCCAACTTAAAAGCTAACAGTAATTTTTACAGCTGCAGTATAACATCTTCCAAGAGCCCAGCAAGAGGCCTGATACAAGATTTATTTTGTATTAAATAGTTGTGTATGTATAGTACAAATGGGTGTAGTTATTAGAGGTTTTCGATCCAATCAACTAGAATAAATTAAAAACACCTGACGTAAAAATCTTGTTTAAACTATCAGGCAAAAGCACACAATGTAGTTCAGTGGGTGTAGAGTGGACCCTTGAAGTATTTGCTCATGTTTTAAGCCAAACTTTCCTAAAGACACAGAGTCCGAACCTGGTAACTGAGTTACCAGGTTAATTATTTGTGCTGGCAAAGCAGTTCATTGCCAGGACAAGTAGCACTTTGCTTAATTTGGGCCCTTAACCCTTGCAAGGTCCCAAGCCTGGTTGGCTAAGCCCAGCCTGTGCAGCCCTGAGCTGGTCACCCTGGAGCACATCTGCGTGCCACTCACCCCGGCGCAGGGCAGCTCCTGCCTGTGGGTTAAGGACATCAGTGGGAAAACCCCGGGGCCAGGGGGGAAACGGGGACTGCTGGCACCTTTTCTGCTGCCTGGCCATTCAGGGAAAGAGCACTGGAGACTTTGTCTGGAAGACAGGTTTTGGCAGATCTGGCAGTGGCCATCAACGAGGTGGTGGGAATGGCCAAATCCCTGGTGGGGACTGCACCGGTGCCAGGTCCAGGAGCAGGAGGGGGCTGCTGGGCTCCTTGCCCATGACTGGAGGCAGCAGGAGCAGGTGTGCTCACTCTCCAGGGCTTTTCTCTCAGCTCTGCCCTTCATCTCACCCTGTCCCTGCCTCGGCAGAAGAGGCTCAGCTCCGTCCTCACAGGCTTGAGCAAACCCCTTCTCTCTCAGTACCGGAGGCTCAGGCTGCAGCGGGACGCCAGGAGCAGCTGTAAGTCACTGCATGAACCCTTCCAGGCTCTTGTGGAGCAAAGGCAAAAGGTTAGCTGAGATCGCTGCTGCAGGCACACTCTTCGGGCTCCTGTCTTTGGGATTGTAAGGGAATACTATTCTGTGTTAGATGAAAGTAGACACCTCTTTTCAAGGTTGACTTCTCTAAATGATCCAACGTACGTGTCCTGAAGCTGCTGGCTGCCTTGCGACAGTCAGAATAGGGGAGGTATTCCAAATCTGGAGACATTTCAGCACATGGTTCCTAAGACTTTTTTTCGCTTTTCCCCCAAAACCAGAAGAAATGGAAACAATCCCCCCCTCTCCCAACTCACAATGGATCCCACCTGCAGAAAGGCAGGAGTCAAGTGATGCCTCTAATCTTGCCCTGAATGGTTTGGGTTGCTTGACACTTGCCCTGTTGGATGCCCTATTCAAAACCAACTTGACTGTTACTGAAGTGCACGTCCCCATGGATTACACCGCACATTTGTGCACTGACTTGTGTGCAGACCTTTTGGCCCATCAGTTTTCTTAAGAGATGCTAGCTGTTGACTCCAGAAGTGTGCACTCCTGCTCTTTGTGTGCACTCCCCGTGCCCAGTCCATGAGGAGGGAGGTCAGCAGCCGCTAACTCTGGTTTACAGGCACCATGTAACATTTCAAACCCATATTAGCAGAAACTTTTAAGAGTAGTCCTGCTCCCTAGCCTGGTGTACGGGCTTGAAAGTCTGTTTTGCCAACATGTTCAGAGATCCAGCAGTTGGTAAGCAATTTTTATATCCTAATGGCTTCTAAATTGCTGATGATTTAACAGGAAGGGAAAATGAGCTGGAAATGCTGACAGTGCAGGTATGTATTTCAGGAAAGCACAGAAGAAAAGAGACTTTTCAGTCCTTGAAAAGAATGATAACCACGATGTAACAGAACATTGAAATTTTGAGGTGTGAGCCACATGCATAATTTTCTGATGGCTGCGCACTTGTAACTGCATTAGTGGCTTTTTGTCACTGAACAGAGATAACCGTACTGTACATAGCAACATACATCTGATGACTACTGTGAAACCTAATTAATAATTGTAATTTAATTAATTAAAAATTATTTATGTAATTAAAATGTAATTTTAATTATTTAAAATTAATTTAAAAAAATGTAATTAAAAATTGTAATTCTAATGGGTGACCTATTGCTGACTGTGGCCTTACACAGCTCCCTTGCCCTGAATGTTTCCAAGGGTGGACTTAAGAAGTTGAGTATGAGAAATTTCATATTAATTAAATCTTGCAAATTAAATCTTGCAATACTGTACGGGCTTTTCTGTTTATCTGTCAGAAGATATCAAGGGGCGCATGTCCTGAAGCATGTGCATAGCCCGCAGATTGACAGACTGTGTGGAGATAATTTCATGTGCTCAGCAGAGGAAGCAGCCAAGTCACAACAGAAATCAGAGCGCCTGGAGCTGCTTGGACACCCAACCTAATTTGGAGCTCCATTGGCTCTGTGCTGTGGTATGGTGTGTTGTTAAGATATATCCTAACATATACCTTGGGTGATAATCTAAGGCCTCACCCTTGTATCTCTGGCTTGTATCACCCTTGTATCTCTGGCTGGATGGGGAGACAAACAGCAGCTAGTGGAGAGGTGGTGATTCCAGGCAGGGCTGAGGGCAGGAATGTTTCTCAGACAGAAACTGATGTATTCCGAAATCCTTCACCTTCATCTCCTGGGACATCGGTTGATGTATGTTCAGTCTATCAAAATTATATTGGTCAGGGGTGTATTCAGCCCTTCCGTCTCTGTGTTGGCGTGAGCACCAGAGTATCACTGTTCTGGGGCTGAAATAACTCGCATGGGCACTTGTAAAGCTGCAGCTGCCTCTGCTATCACCAACATCTACCTATGGTGCTCCTCTCCAGCAGGGATATGGTGGCAGAGCACTTGATGCATATGTCATGGTGACTTGTCTCTTCCTCTGGAGGCACAGACACATGAAGCATCTCCTTGGATGGCTCTTGGTATTGATTCACCATCTATGTTGGAGGAAGCTCCTGCTTGCACTGGCATTGTGGTGGAGGGCCCTTCCACACAGCTCTGCTGTGCCTGGACATTCAAGTGGAGGAGTCCAGGGGGCTGGAGAAGATGCAATGCCTCTCCACTCCATGTGTGCTCCTGGGTGACAATGTTAGTGTGCTCTTCCCAGGTGGGCTCAAGGAGATGTCCTCACATGTCACTGTCACACTTGTTTCCATGGAGCTCCACAGTAGCCAGGCAAGTTGTGAAAGGATAAAAAACGATTCAGCCTGTCCTCTGGTCAGAACTTGAGAAGCTCATGTTTTACTTTCTTTGGAACTAGAGACTGCTTGCATTAAAATAGGGCAATGGGAGTTTTGCATATGTCTTCAATAGGTGTGGGGGACAGGACCCCATATGGCACTTAGTATTGGAGAAATTGTGTAATAAGCGATCAGTAACACAGCATTTGATACTCTAATTGAAACTCTATGGCTTATTCTCACTTGGGCTATTGCAGAGATAAACTGGACGTATACATACTCAAAGCATTTATTTTTAATAGATTTTTTCTCCTTTTTGCTTTATACTTAATTGGAATATTCAGAATAATACTGAAGAAAGAATACTGTGTGATTGCAGATGTCTCTGGGTGGCTGACACCAGGCGAAGGCTCAGTCTGCAACTTCTCCATTGTCCTGTGCTAGGGGCAGAGGCATAGATTAATGCTGCTGTTTTTTTTTTTTCCTTCTACTTATAGCCCAGAACATGCATACACCTACTGCAGGATCAGAATTAGATAAATGGTCCATAGTTTCAGGCCAAAAGCAGTTGCTTTCTCAGTCAAGACCACTGCGCAATGCAGGGACATGGCTGTGGCACTGTGTTACTGCTTTCCTTTTCCTTTAGTAGACATAACCAAGAGACAGCAGCTCCTACAGCCTTTCTAAAGGAAAAAACATGTGTGTGTGTGTATGTGAGAAGGGGCGAAAGGCCTGTGTGTGGCAAATTCCTTGAAAAAAGGATCATTATCTTTGGGAAATAGATGGAGAAATATATATTTTTTAGATTACTTTCCTTTTAAAAACTTTATTTTTTTGTTTTTTCATGAGAATTTTAATATAAAATTCAATTCAATAACACTTAGTGTGCAGAGAGAATAGTTTTGGCTTTTTAAATAGATCACATGGAGAAAATTATGGGTTTTTATTTAACAACTCCTTTTTTAACTTTCACTGGTGAGACTTCTAAATTAAATATTTAGAATTTCTGTCATTGTTTAAATATTTCATTTGGAAATTTCATCTGATAATGAATTACATTGACAGAAAAGAACATTTGCTGCAGCATATGTTGTTGTTAAAAGCCAAACTCTGCTTGGATTGAAAAATATTGTCCTTGAAAGAATTGCACCCGGCTCCTCTCACATTCCATGTGTGCATCCCAATCTCGCATTCTGGCAGAATAGGTCACAGAGCCGAACAAAGAAACGCTGGAGAAAATTGAACATTTTCCCAGTGAGGACAAATTTAAGTTATCAGAGGAGGTGCAGTGTCATAGCATTGATAATGTTTCAGGATGATTGCTGTATCTCTGAAAAGTATTTTTGCTTGGTACTTTCCTGAAAGTAGGAGTGCATTGTGCCAGCTGAATATGTGCCATCTGATGGTTTACATTTTAATAGACCAAATTTTGAGTGAGTTTGCTGGCATAAGCTTTTAGCACAAATGTGGGAGAAGGTGGTGATCTAAAAGACACAGTTGGGAAGGCTGCAAACAAATACAAACCCCATCACCAAATATGCAGATGCATTCCGCATTGCTAAGGGGCTGTTCATAGATGCTCTGTAATGTCATAGGTCTGACTCACACCAAGAGGAAACAAAGACAAATTTGGACAGAGACTCTCGCCTCGGGCAGGGTGGCCTTTCCACCTTGGTGTACAGAGAGCAGCCGGACCAGGGAATGTGGGAGATGGGAAGCTCTCAACATCAAGCAATCAGTACACATACATGGGATACTGTGGCAACGGCCCTATATTGAAGCATGAGTGAGCTGAATGGCAGTTTGGGTACGTACCTGCAGTTTTCTCAGAAAGAGAAAAGGGTTTGGACAGATAAGAATGGAAATTCAAGGAGCTGCATCTCCCAAGGAGCCACATCTCCCAAGGAGCCAGGGCTTGTGAGGAATTCCCAAGAGGGGAGCTCCCTGGAAACCAATGATTTCCCACTGTGGTTCAAGTGAAAAAAATAACAACCCAGCACACTTCAGCCCCTCCAGATACCTTCTTTTCCTTCTCTTCTCTGTCTTTGTTTCCAGCTGTTCTGCTAGCCCCAAACTACATCTTACTACTTTTTTTCTTTTTTTCTTTTATGACTTTTGGTAGGTAAAAAACTTCACTTTGGATATGACGATCACTTTCGTTAAAATATCTTTCAGAAAATTTCTTGCATGTTTGGTTAAATGCTGTGAATAATACTGAAATGCCAAGATATTTCTTCCTTTTTCTTGCCTCCACTCACCTGTTTTGTCTAGAGTTGTCTCATTTAGTCATGTAGGTATTTCATGGTAAATTTGTAAAGATTAATTTTGCAGCACCCCAACAAATTTAATAGGATATTGATCTGTGAATAATGTGGCAGCTGGAACTCTTTGCCTTGATCTTAAGGAGTTTGGGCATTATAAGTTGCCTGGTGTTGCTATTACTCCATGAATGGATCTCCTACAGGATTCAGGAGGTGTCCTCCATGGGAAAACTCAGTCTGTGAGAACATTGTCTATCTGTGGCCCATGTTACTAATGGATGCCACAGTGGAAAGCCAAGAAGCAAGGAGAATTTGCAATAAAAGAGAAAGTTTTAGCCCAGAAGAAAGCTAGGACGTACGGCTTCCTGATCAGATTCGAAAAGAAGTGGCTAAAGGAGAAAACATTGAAATCCTCCTTTATATGGTATTTTGATCTTTCCTCCAGTGTTTAAAGGCTTCCTGGTTTTATGCACCTGCTTTAGATGCCTTTTTTCTAGAGCGCCACTGACAATTATGATGTTTAGAAGGAGAAAGATTTGTCCTCTTTGAACTTTGCAAAGTGCCTTCAGGGGGATTGCACCCACATATAAAGAGATTTTAGAGTATGAGTCTAAGTTTGCTCCCCTAGGCCAGCACTCAAAGCAACTCCAGTTGTGCCCTCACAAAAGTACCTAAGCCTGGTTTCCTGAGCTGGACTATTTCCTCACCATGTTTGGTCCATGTAAAAGACAACAAATGGTTGCTGCCCTTTTATTTTTGCAGGTGAAGAGTTCCCATGAGTGGAAACAGCAGCTCCTGCCTTCCTGCCCCCGGGAGGTGGGAGTCTGGACAGGGTAGGCCACGAGTGAAAAACGTTTGCAACCGGCAGTTGCCTCCATCATCTCTCTCATCTCAGAGTTCGGGGAGATTTATAAGACGTGGCTAGTGAAAGATTGCGACTAGGACACACTTCATAGCAGTGGACTCCGTGCTCTGCCACGTTATTGCAGGCTCAAGGGGCTTTCTTTGTAAAACAGCTTGCATATTTATGTCGCCTCTCCTCCTGTCAAAAACGCGCTGCGGAGACAGATTATGGAAGGGAAGGGGCTTATTAACGCTAGAGCACTGCCTGGCATCTGGGTGGGCTTAGCACATAAGAAGAGGTAAGGTTTGGATGCGAATCGATGCTGCTGCATCCGAGGCTGAAGAGAGCTCAGGCACAGCTGCTGAGAAGAGCAGCGGCGCCAGCAGTGCCGGGCAGGGCTTCGAAAGATTTGTGGGAGCGCTCCGAAAACCTGCCAGCTGCTGGCTTCTGGCACAAAACGTGTATCATGTTACAGCGATTGCCATGCAAAGACTAAAACTCTAGAGCTTCTTTTGGCCTGCTTGAGGATATTTATTGTGTTACTGATTTGTTTGTTGTTTTTCCAGACATCATGCCAGGCTGTGATGATCTGGTTTTGAAGAGGTTATTTTGCTCGTCCACAAAAATCCGTTAGTGCTAAAGCCAGGTAAGCTATTGCAGAGGCAAAAGCACATTAGAAAACTTCTGGGATACAAGCCTGGATTTTTTCCATTAAGAATATAAAAGGCAAGTCAAGGAAAAGAGCAGGGAAGCCTATCCAGAAGACAAAGTCAGAAGCAGGAAATACACACTGTATTTGTGTAAGGTCCTGACACCACGGCGTTCCCTCTAAAGCACACGTGTGCCAATTCCATGGGTTGCAGATTAACTACTGTGCTAAAGAAACAACATTCCCCCCTCAATCTTGTTCTAACTTCACACAGCATATCTTTTGAATTTGTGGCTTTGCTTCTCTGAGTCCCCATTTCACCCCTTCCCCTTAGGTTACTACAAATAACTGCAAGTTCACTGTTATGCCTCAAAAATGCCAGACTGTTTCTACAACATATACATTATCACCACAATGATCTTATTATACCAAAAGATTAAACATTATTAATTGAATTGAAAACAATCCTTATCTCTTCTGAACATTTCCTCTGCAAAGCTCTTAATACAGATTCTAGGCAGGCAGATAAACGCTGAATTTTTACTCCCATGTCATTGCTGCAGTCATCGAGGCATCTGGGGTATAGCAGAAGACAAGAATTGGCCAGTTGTTTTTGTCTTTAATGAATGAAGACTTTCACGCTTGTGAAAGTCTTCTAATTCAGGATGGGCAGCCCTTCACAGCAAGAATGTTAGGAATGCTAAAAATAAAAGCCTGGGGCGCTTTTAAAAAAGAAAATTAAATGCAATATGGTGATGCTTCAACAGGGTTGGAGAAGAAATGCCACAAATGATGGGTTTTGTCCAAAGATGTAGAACTTTTAGTCAAATCAGCTTAGGCAACATTTCATTTCAAAGAAGGTCTGGCACCTGTAAATTGCAGGTTAACTGCAGGAGATGCTAGAGAATGCTACTGTGGCAACCACCTGAGTGGGATAAACTGGGATTTAAATTTTCTTTCAAACACATCAATCATGGAAAATTTCTAAAACAACGGAGAAGCATATTCATCTCAGACCTTCCTATTGGTGATCATCTCTCTCTCTGCATGAAGAAAAAAGCAACTTTGCACAAAATACTTCATGTTCTGACTCATTTCACAGCAGAGGGGCAATGGGTTTCAGCGAGCGTAAGGTAGGTGTCTGAAGTCAGAAGTCAGCTTCCCAGTATGACCCTTTCTAGGGTGTCCCTCTAGGGACAACTGCGGGACAGAGGCTCCTGGGCACCAAGTACTAGAGTCTGCAGCCAGAAATATCCTATAACTTACTCAGGGTCAATCTGTCCTGGTGCAGGATGATTCCCTGACATCTATGAACTTCATCTAGTTCTTTTTTCATGCCTCCAAGTGGATAGTTTTCCATCCCTTCCTTTAGCATAGCATTGTTTGCTATTAATTCCTATGAAGATTCAGCAACATAATAGGTCAGTTCTTTGTATCCATCTCTTCATGAGGTTTCAGCTGTCTCTAAAGGTGTATGGAGGCAGCTAACATAGGAAGTTGTTGCCTCTGATGGTCTTTAGCCACTGGGTATCTTCAGAAATCCTATTTTTGATCTGTGTGTCCCTGTTCCAAGTCAGGCAAATTTTCTGCATTAACACTTCACAAAACAAACAGAAGTTAAATGAAGAGAAATTGAAATTTCTGCACCGCATGTTAATCCAAGGGGAACATCATCACATTGTCATGGATTTTATGCATCATGGGATTTAAAGCGTGAGGAGCAAGAGAAGCAAATGCGTAAAGTTATTTGGGATATTAGGCAAAAAGATTTTCTGCAATGCTGTTACATTACTAGCCAAGGATTATTATTTTTTGCACTGCTGTCATTGTGCCATTTGCAATCTAGACAGTGGTCTCTTGTTAGAGGTAAGTGATGGAGAAAGAAGGTACAGGAGTAAAAGCTACTTCAATTGAAAAGAAGTGGATCTTCAGTGAAGCTGATTATGAAAGTATGTGACTTTCTGCTTGCAATAGGTATGTTGAACTGGCTTTTCATGTTCTGCCACATCAGGTAAAAGATCTTGGGGAAAAATAAGTGCCAGGTTACGGTATACCTGGGGCGAGCCATAGAGCAGTGCATATCCACTGACACAGTAATAATAGCCTTCCAAGAAAAAAAATGCTGAACAACTTGTCTGACATCAACACTCCTCTGTTTTTCCATAAAAGCATCAATAATCAGGATTCTTTTCAATGTGCTACTGATTCAGGGTGAGATTTTTGGAGGTGTTGAACAACCACTTCTTCCCCCTCTCTCCACCTCCCCCTCAGCATCAATGATTGCTGTTAGTGCTTCACAACTCTGAATTAAAAAATGCTATATGCTAAGGAAGAGGAAGGACATTATACTTGAAACGTATTTTCCTGCTGCATTTTATTCCAAAACACCTTTAGTGGCTGAAAATGAGTCATGACAGGGACTTGGGGGCTGTACTGCCCAGGTGGGGAGCAGCGGGTTCCCGGAGAAGCTGTGAGAAATGGTGCTAAGTGGCAGCTGAGCTAATCACAGGGTTATCTCCTCACTTCACCTCCTCCCCAAACTTCAAGCAGCATTCAGAAGAAAAGCCATGTAAGAAGGGTGAAAAATCTCTTGCTCTCCCACAAGGGGAGTCATTGGAGAAAAATGCTACCAACTTGTCAAAGACATGGGAAAGCAAAATGTCCTGACTGCGGGGTCCTGTTTGGAGCTAACAGACAGACCAACCAAGCCCAGTCCTGAAACGTTACGTATTTTCTGCTGAGGCAGTGCTGTAGTTGCTTTAGGTTCATATCATTCACCAAGAATACAGAACAAGGGGTGCCTGCAGCTGACTTACTCACCTGCTGTGGAGAGGAGAAAGGGGAGGATGGCAGAGCTGGGAACATCAAGCAGGAAAATACACAGGTCATACAGAAAAGCTTGACACTGACTTTAAGGATGTTAATTCCTTAACATAGTGGGAAAAGGAAAAGGAAAAGGAAAAGGAAAAGGAAAAGGAAAGGAAAGGAAAGGAAAGGAAAGGAAAGGAAAGGAAAGGAAAGGAAAGGAAAGGAAAGGAAAGGAAAGGAAAGGAAAGGAAAGGAAAGGAAAGGAAAGGAAAGGAAAGGAAAGGAAAGGAAAGGAAAGGAAAGGAAAGGAGAATAAAATGGTTAAATTATGTATGTACATATTTGTTTTATAACAAAATAATAGGATCCTGTGGGCAACAGTGAAATACAATTAGCTGGTCACAGGTATTTCTGATATATCCCTGTAATAAAATGGCATGTTTGAATACAGAGAAGAACAAATAATGAGATTCTTGACTTTCCCCCTTCCTGTGCTTTAATTGTAAACAAGCAGATGCAATCCATAACGCTAAATAAGATTTCCCCACATTTCCTTCTGAAAATGGTTTTAAGCGAGATAAGGCACTAAAATTTAATCCTTCTAAGAATGTGCAAATACTGAATCCTTGATACAGACACAATCTTACCATGAATTTATATGGGAGCTTTAATGGTTTTGTAAATTAATCAATAACATGGTTAAATTATATTTGCTCAGCTAATTATTTTCCATGTCCTGTAAATTAGAACTTCAGTAGTCTCTAAGAAAAATCAGTCCTGCTGCTTGTATCACATTTGTGTTTACTTACTGATATGTTATTAAAGTGTTTGTTGATTTGTTCTGCTATAGGCTGGTAGCTTTCTCTTTGCTGTTTGAGTGGCAACTATGGGGCTGCAAAGCCATGCAATGATAATTACATTATTATGTATTTAATATGCCAAATCCATTTCAGCAGAGAAGTACTATGCATTTATAACCTCTCCTTAAATTCCTCCTTTGTCTCACTTTTGGGAGAACAGGATTTAACCATCTTCTTCCCCCAATCTTCAGGATTTTTTTTGATGACGGAAACGGACCTTGATTGGGTTCTTAGCCTCATGACTTTGAAGGGCACAGCTTCAAGCAAGGGTTGAATTAGATGGTATCCAGAGACTCCTTCTAACTTGAATTATTCTGTGATTCTTTGAATCCGGTCATCCAAGAAGTTTTCCCCACTCAGTTTTCCCCAAGTCCTGTACCCAGACCCCCATCGCTTACGGGTCTGTACGACAGGACTAGTTTGCAGCACGTGAAGCAGCAAATTGTGATTTCAGTTACACAGATCCAGACTCTCATGCTATAGCAGTATGTACAGTTCCTACGTCAATACCACAAGAGTTAGCGTGGCCTCTCCAAATTAATGCATTGGGAATGTATACATTCTGCCCAACAGAATCAAGTCACCCTTTACTGCTGGCCAGAAGATGACACCCTTCACAGGAGCCCAGGGGATGCAGCAGGAAGAAAACTCTTACCCCCCAGCCCCTTGCACCTGCAGGGCACCTCACCTTTCGGAGAAGGACACTTGCCCACTCCCCTCCGCACGGGCCAGCAGGGGCAAGGAGTGCAGCGGGGCGCCAGGGCACGGGGCTGCAGAGCGTAAAGCCCAGGGGCAGTCAAAAATTACATGGGCCTTCAGCTCACACGGTGGTCATGGTCCCTGACTCAGGAGGCTATAGGGCCCCTCCTTTGCCTTGCACACAGGCGTGGGAAAAGGGGCTCAAACTGCCAGGGGAGGCTGACTGATGGCAAGTAGGAGCCAAAATTGCGAATACAAATGTATGGCAGGAGAAACGCAGAGCAGGCAGCGTACTTGCAGTGGGAGCAGATACCCCTGAGCCCCACAGCAGTAGGAGCAAACCCGAAAAGACTCCTGCTTGGCTTCTCATCCCGTAAAATACTTTTAGAGCTGCCAACAGGCTAACTGCGCTTTTCAGGATAAGGCACTCAGTGCTGCAGACAGCAGGTTTGATTTCAGAGATATAACCAAAACCTAAAAGGGCACAATGGAAAGTTGCCTGGCCACAAGTTAGGGCTCCAGGGACCAGAAACAGGAGAGGTTACCTGCCTTCATCCTTTTAGCATGCCTTTATAAGCATCAGCCTGCTGCAGAGGCTGCAAAAGCAGGTAGATATGAAAGCCAAACTGAATATGGGAAGATTTGTAGAGTGCTTCTTACTTTCCCTTGCCTCCTAACCATAGTTTTATGCACACACACACAGAAACACGCTTAGGGAGCATAAAATATTACATGTAAGTGGGACTTTTATCTTTTCTCTATCTTTGATATGCCAACAAGCTGGCATATTTAGCACTGCGCTGCTCTATTTTTTTGCATTTACTTTCTGTTTTTGAAGACATATAAATGGCAAGAAAAGAAATAGAGGCAAGAAAGTTCAAATGAATAATAGGAGATTTGTATTTCAGTATCTGGCTAATTATATTCTAAATCGATCTTTTACAGTGTAACAAATTAGTTCTTGTCTTAACATATGGAGTACTACTTTATAACAAAAAAATCTTAGTTTATGCCTAATTTTTTATTTTCATGTTAAGACACATGCAGAGATCAGGCTGAATATTTCATGCATACCTTCATAGCTATATGAGTTTGTAAAAAGAAGCCACTGTTACATGCCTGGTTTTTTTTTCTAGATTTTTCACTGTAGTTTCTGTTGCTCTGACTTTCTTACATTTCTTCACCTGACATTTTCCAGGATAATCTGCTGGTCACATCACACAAAAACTGTTGAATGAACAGTTCACCTGCTCTCCATAATTATTATGTTTAATTTTTTTTTTAAATTAAAATGATGTTTTTCTAAAGTATTTGTTTGTACATGAATAGCTTTAATGGGTCTTTACTTGGAGAGCCAACGCTTTTTCTTGCACTAGACTCCATCATAGGGTAATTGCTGGGTTCACTTTTGCACGGGAAAACAATTTGCTATATGGCCTGAATCACCATTCTGTAGACCTGATTGTGCAATCATTTAAGCATGGGGATATTTCCAGAAGGCTGTCTATGCCCATAATACTCGGTAGAGCAACAGAAATGTATAAAGCTGTGTATGTGTCCAGGTATGAGCAGGATCGAGGTCTCTTATTGTTCCTTTCTACCTCTTAAATGGTCTTTTGCAGCTTTGATTATCCTCTGCAGAACCGTTTCAGGTTCAGAGTTACTTTATCTTTGTCCCTTTGATTTGCTTTGTTCCTTGATCCTGACACTGTAGCGCTCTCCTTCAAGCTTCAGAACAAAAGGACTTTTGGGAGCAGGGGCCCTGTGGCAGGGAGCGGGGCTCTGCTTTCCTCCTGGCAGTTTGCCACCGAGCTGAGCCGAGGCAGAATATTCTTGCTTGTTCAGTGCAACAACTTCAGTAACTCCACCAGTCCATTTCCCTAGTGCAGACAAACCTGTGGACAATAGCTAGAGTTGGCTAGAGGGTAGGGCTTGCTTTTTTTTTTTTTTTTTTTTTTTTCTTTTTAAATAAGCTACTTCAATGCAAAGCATTTTCCTCAGAAGGTACATTTATCCTAAGTGGCTCTTGCTGGTTTACACACACCCTGTCCTTTCTCTTGCTTTGGAAAGTTGTTCCACTTGATTGCTCAGTCTGCCTCTTTGAGTCAGTGGTGGCAGGGGAATTACAAAGGCGATGAAGGCGCAGCCAAGTCCCAGGTAGCTTGTGCCAGATTTAAGCTGATTTAAAGTCGTGCTGACTGACTCTGAAACTTTCTTTGCACAAGGGACAAACGCTTTTGGAAAAAGTTGCTCCTTTTTTTTGCCAGCAGCGCGTGTCTGGCTCAGGGAACCTGCTGAGGTGTGCTCACCTTGCAAAGGCATCATGGCCGGTGGTGCTTTGCAGATTGCCGGGCTGCTCGTTGGTGGCATCGGCATGATCGGGACGTTCGCTGTCACGGGCATGCCTCAGTGGAGAGTGTCTGCCTTCATTGAGAACAACATCATCGTGTTTGAGACCATTTGGGAAGGCCTGTGGATGCACTGCATCAGGCAAGCCAACATCAGGATGCAGTGCAAGGTCTATGACTCCGTGCTGGCCCTCTCGCCGGACCTGCAGGCATCCAGAGGACTGATGTGCGCTGTGTCGGTGCTCTCGTTCCTCGCTTTCGTGGTTGCCATTATTGGGATGAAGTGCACACGGTGCGCGCAGAGCAGCTGGCAAGCCAAGGGCTATATTATTCTGACGGCTGGTGTCCTCTTCATCCTCTCGGGTGCCGTCGAGCTCATTCCAGTCTGCTGGGTTGCCAACACCATCATCAGTGACTTCTACAATCCTGCAGTCAACGTGGCACAGAAAAGGGAGCTTGGAGAGGCCCTTTACCTGGGCTGGGTAGCTGCCTTCTGCCTCATTGCTGCCGGAGCCATATTCTGTTGCTTTTGCTGCTGTTGTGAGAAAACCAGAAGCTACGGATACTCTGCACCAACCCACTACTCCACTGGCAGCCAGCTTTTGCACATGAAGGCTGAAAGCTCATACTCCAAAAGTCAGTACGTCTAGATGCCTTCTGCCTTCTCCTATTTTTGAAGCATTCAATCTCTCTGGATGGATTTCAGCTTCTGCACAAAAGGGCAGCTAGAAAGCTGCCTTTGCCTTCTGCCCTGTAGCTGCTCCTGTTGGGGCTGTGTTTTGGAGCTGGAGTTACCCCCAGTGGGCTCTGCGGTGGCTAGTGCTGCAGCACAGACAATTGTGATGCATGGAAAGGTGAATGTTTAGTATTATTTTAATAGTAACTTGGAATAGCTTTGGTTTGTGTGGCTTTGCTT
The DNA here is from genome assembly GCA_017639485.1 of Pluvialis apricaria. Classification (NCBI taxonomy): domain Eukaryota; kingdom Metazoa; phylum Chordata; class Aves; order Charadriiformes; family Charadriidae; genus Pluvialis; species Pluvialis apricaria. The sequence goes on from CM030007.1 coordinate 105,832,796, forward strand.
TGGGTTGCATTTTATGTGTAAAACAGTAATAAAGGGCTTAAAGTTCCACAGTGATATGAAATTCTGGTGCATTGCAAAGAAGAGGGGTGTTAAACAACTGGTTCTTTTTCTTTCCTTCCTGGGAAAGAGGGAATAACAGTAAATAAGGACAAGATAATAATGGTTTAAAAGAAAAACATTCACTAAGGGATTGATTTACTGAAGGTTTAATGGAGGGTTGCATGAAGAATTTATTCAGCAGAGGCAGGTAAACTGAAATATATGAAAAATATCCCTTATTTCAAAGAATAAACATAGCTCTATGTTCATCCTAAATATCATCTTTCTGATGAAAGTTAATATTTCTTTTGCAATCCATATAGGTCAAACTCATTCACATCCATCTATTTAGAAGCAGCAGTATTCCCTTGCAAACCCCTCGCGGCTTACAGCATTTTGCAATATTACACAGATCACAAACACTGTGTTGGTTACTTGCTGTGGGACTGTGTGGTATATATATTTTTAAATAAGGGTCTTCTGTACAATCAGGCTCATATTTTTGCTAAGACCCACTCACAACAGCATATAGGTATAAAGAACATAAACAGTGGCAGTATTTTCTCACAGTTCACATTAAAACAAGCTAAACAATATTTTTAACAATAAGACTATGAATCCATGAGAAGCAACAATGTAAAGAAACCAACTCTACTGAAAAATAAATAGTTCCATGCAAATTAATTTAATAAATGACCCAAATGAATCAATAGTAGTAATGTTTTAATAGAATTTTGTAACCAATGAATAAGATGTAACTCCAGACCCACAGAAATCAATGGAATTTTGCCTTTGACATAGCCAAGAACACAATTCAATTTGTGGTGTTTAATGGAGAACAACATTCTTGTTCTAGAGTTTGATTGACTGTTTTAATATTTTATAGAAAGTTTATTATGTGATTATTAGTTCTCTAGTAAATTCCCCGGACTATTGCTACTTGAAAGTTTAGAAGCAAATTCTGCACTTCATAAGATGCAACTCTGAGCAACCTAGAAGGAATCAAAATCTGCTCTAGGACTCTCTTCACAGTGTTTGTAAGATACGTAGTAAGATGTGCTTGATTATGTAACTTTATTTTCTTCCTTATTTTTAAGCAAATTATTTCTACGTGTATATATATGTGTGATGTGTGTGACCTTTCTATAATATAGCAGTGCGTGGCTATATTTGCTTTGTATTCCTTCATTAATGTTTAGATGCCAGCCCAGTCTCTTTTTCGGGGGGAAGTGAGCTGAGGAGCAATCCTGTTGTTAGCGGCGATTTGTGAACATCCTGCACAGAACTCATAACTAAACCACCAGGGTTTATAACAATGTCTATAATAAAGTCACCTGCCTTGTTCAGCCCTCTAAAAGGTAGGTACAAGATCTGCCTCAGAAAACTACATGTATATGTACCAGTGCACTGTAGTTATCTCTGCTGTCAAAACAGAGTGACTCATAGAGTGTTCACCTATGGGGCTGTGGCAAGCCTCAGTGAAAAGCAAGATAAACGTGAGATCTCTCTGAAAAGCCTGCATACATCAAACACTCCTGCTGCATCGGGTAGTATTATCTGTTCCTGGTAAAGCACACACTGATGTAGTTGTGCAAACAAAAGAAGATACAAGAAGACTGTAAGAAGACATACAAAACTATCCACAGGACTATCAGGAACACAAGTCCAATGGACTGTGAGTGGGACCCTGAAGTTTTTGAAAATCTCCCTTAGAGATCCTATATATGCTGCAAACAGTTCACCTCATTATAACATACACATATTCCCCTTTAAATACCTCCCAGGCACATCTAGCCACTTCCTTTAAATTGTGCCTCTCACCCATATACCATATCTTCAGGAGGACTGAAATGAAAGCTTCCATTTTAAACAGAGCTGGCCTCCCCCAGGTTTGTGTGTGAAATAAACCCTGAGTGGTTTGAGCAGAGGGTCCCATCTAAGGGCGCATATCCAAACACGAAACAAGTGCCTGAAGCAATAAACCCTCAAATACTGTATCCTGTAATTTAGAACTCATTTTCATGCTTACAGACAAGAGAAATTATTTGGGAAATAAGCAGTATTGCCTCCATAAATGAAACCAGGGGTGTCTAGCTTGTCCCCCTTTGCCCTGCTCTTTGGGCTCTTGTATGCATTCCTGCAATGTAAAATAAGTGTGGAGTCCTTCCAGGTCCACCTGGTGTCCTCTGTGCTGTGTAAATGAATGCACAACTCGCAGGTCAGAGGAGAGTAATGCTCGTTTAACTCAGACGAGTGAAGGTTCAAGATTTCAATCACCGCTCCGTGATTGAGCAATGGGGCTTTCATTTATAATGAGCCTCTTCTGAAATTCTCCCACTGCTGCTGCGACTGTTGTGGACATCTAGAGGGTAGAGCTGCCACCTGCATTACTAGGCGCTGCTCTCATTAGGGCTAGACAGCAAGGTGGCAAACACATGGGTGGCAGCAGAGCTGCAGTTTCAGGAGCTGCTTTGTGCGGGCAAGGCAGAGCTGTAACAGAGCCGGAGTATGTGCGAGCTCCTGATTTGCAATTTTGTATGAGAATGAATCATCTGACACAGGAGGTTATCACACATCTGGCAATCTGGTAAGGTCAGCTGCACATAATGGATTTGCCTGTCTCTTTAAGGTGCAGTCCTGAATAGCTGTTGTACTCCCCCATGTTTTTGAATATACATGGTGCCTGTATGTGAGAGTTTAGACGTAGGCTGCTTGCTTTCTGTTCAACTCTCAAACATGACTAGTAAAGAATAATAGAAAATGGAGCAGGGAGAGATTAGGAGAGGCCATATCTTGTGCCTCACAGCCAGGAGGGCTCATTACTGAAATGTAAGAATGGCCTTACTGCATCAGTCTGGAGACGTATGGAGATCTGCTGCTGCCACTGTCAGGGGCAGGTGCCTACAGAGCAGCAGGAGACCAGGGCCAGTGGACAATTGTGCTTGGAGGCACTGTCCCCACTTCCAGCCTCCTATACTTAAGGTATTTTTGTACTCAATGAGACAGCAGGCTTGTCTGTGATTTAAGCCCTTCACGGAGCATCGTAGTCAGACCCCACACTGCAGGTACGTCAGGCTTTCTGAGCATGAGGCACGATGCACAGCTCTCCCCTCCTGATGAGCTGGGAGAAAGGCAGTGCTGGGTAACTCCAGCCCTGTGAAGGTCCTGGCCAGTACCACCCGTCCCGACACAGGCATGTCCTCTACCCCAGTCTTGCCTTGCAGAGCAGGGTTGAGGTCCTGAACTGAGCCCCTTGACCAACGCCTGACTCTGTTCTGCATTTTGGATGCTTCTACCCCTTGGACTTTGCCTGTGACTCTACCACAGATAAACCCCTAGGCAGCAAAGCAAGTCGACCCCTTGCCAACCGTGCTGCCTCCCCACTCATCTCACTGCCCCATGGAGCTGGTGGCCACAATACTTTCCTGAAGTCTCAGCAAGGAACTGACACCTAAGGGATGTAGGCCATTGGCAGTCCTAAATATGTGTTGCTTGAGAAATTGGGAGAAAGCTGATGCCAACTAGTTTACCTGGGTATCATCAAGAGTCCCAGCAGCACCATCAGTTCCTTTCACTAGTGGGAAGTGGTCCATGTAGGGCCAAACAGGACAATTAGGAGGAGAAGACAGTGTGAGTGGAGTTCCCTCTAGAAAAGGTGATATCTACTAACTACTCCATTGTTCTTCTCAATGAATAAATATGCCAAAATTATTCCTGAGAGACGTTTGTGCAATAAAAACTTCCAGAGGAGGCTACTCTGCAGTGTCCTTAGCAATCTATCCCAGTACTTAATTATAATTTTCATTAAAAAAGGTTTTCATGAAGCTTAAACTAAAATTCCCCACTGCAGGCTAAGGCTTCTCCATTATTTCTGCTCCCATCAGCACCAGGCATAGAAAACAGACTACTGCTTTCCTTTAAAGCAGGCAGTCTTTTCCATATTTCAGGACAGTTACCGTCTCACCTCTAGAACCTTTCTTGCTTAGCTTAATCATCTCTAATTCTTTCCTCACTGACATGCTTGTTAAATTTCTCCCCATATTTGTTTACCTCCTCTGGTTGTTTTTGTCTGCTTCACCTCTTTCTTTTAAGTTTGATGCCTAATACTGGACAAAGAATCCCAGAGGAAGCCTCATCACTGCTGAGCACACTGAATATACTTATTGCAGATTATCATAGCATGGGTAAATGATTGACAAAACCAAGCAAATACCTTTCTTGAATACATTAAATGCATTGCACTTCTGTTATTCCAGGCCTCAAGATCACCAGCTTTCCCGCGCTGTGGGACTTAACCATTGCCAGTACGTTGACCAGCTGGGTGTCTAATGCAAATTTCCTTGCTGCAGTTCCTCCTTTATTGCTATATCTCTGAGGGTAATAAGATGAGACCCCAAAGAAATCCTTGTCTCCAGCAGTAGCAGAAATCACTGTCTGGAAATAGACACGTGATAGTTCTCCTTCCAATATACCCTTTTGTTGTTTTACTCACTCATAGATTCTGCATCCACATTACGTTGTTTTCACTCTTCTCCATCCCTTCAGTGTCTCTGTTAATTTCCCACTGCTGTGTCAGTTGTTTTAACAAGGTCCAAATGGATAAGATTTTCTCAACTTTTATTTTTGAGAAAATATTACAAAACAAAAGCTGAATCTATTTTTGCTAAGACCATGCTACATTTTATTTAACTTTCCATTTACTTCTAGATATTGATTCTTTTCTTTGTAATGGATTTTAAATCATCCTGTACTACTAGATTCTGACTAACAGGTTTCTAGTGCACAGGGTTTTCCACCCCCCCACTCATTCCCTTGGTCCTCCAGACACACAATATCACTCCCAATCTGACACATATGCTAACAGTCCTTGCTACCAGATTTGGAACTGCACATGCTGAACTTCCTTCAGTGGAAATTACTCTTTCTTTGGTTTGTGCTCATAAATATTTGGAGTTTTCTATCTACCTTGGATACAGTATTGTAATTCTGTCATGCTCTCCTTCTTCTTTGTCCTTGCTGTTACTTAAATTCAAAGAAGAGGAGGGCTAACTACTTTTTAGACTCATACTTACAGCCTAGCGTGCCTCTTCCCTTGTTGTTCTGTATTCTTTGTATGCCTGAAGCACCTTTTTTATTCTATTTTTTGAAAAGCCTAATTTGGATTGACTTTTATTGAGTGTCATTTTCCCCTTACATTTTCTTACCTCTTAGATGTATTTTCTTTGCTGGTTGGTTACCTTTTCTCTTCTACCAAATACCTTCTCCATGGAGTTATTCATTGAGTTGAGTATCAACCTTACTCCTACAAGTCTCTCCTTTCCTTCCCCACGGGATCCACATTCCAGATGCTTCCTAAGGAATTTTTAAGCCTCATCCACATTCACGTCCCTAAGCTGTTCAGTCTAGTTAATAAAGAATATTGATTGGGATCAGAGGAATTGTTTTCCCTCAGTGCTCCAGGCACTTTCACCTCATTGGCAATGGTCTTCTGCAGAGCTACAGATCCTCTCATCTTAATGATCCTTCATGTATAATTTTCTGCCTCACAATGTGAGCCCTGTCCCATTCCAACATAAAAGCATCAGATTTGCTGAGGCCTTTCCCTCCTCCATTTTATACTTGTTTTCAAGTCACTCAGCACACATCAGGCTGTTTTCTGTCTTTTTACCTTTTCCTTCCCTGACTTCCAACACATGGTTGGTAGAAATAGTTATTAGACATTCCTCCTTCTTCTGAAGTATAGCAGTCTGTGCTCAACTTCACATTTCAGATCTGGAATGAAAGTAACTGCTGCTTGATCATGGACAAAGAAGTTCATATTTTGACTGGCTCGATAGTATGCTGCAATTAGGAACAGCACTGGATTGTCCCTGTGGGGAAGCAGTGTGCCCATACTGGTGAATCATTTGTGCCCTTGAAGGTTGTGGGCCTTCACCGTGCAGAGTCACATCAGCCCCAGGAAGACACATCAATATGCAAAATTACAGTGACAGTGGTGCATCCTTGGAGCTGCTACGATTCACGATGCTGGAGAGGATGTTCTGAGAGCAAGTTACAAAAATTAATTGCTTTCTGCGAAATACTCCTGCTTTGGTCCCTGTGCCAGCACAAATCCAAAGTGATTTATCACTTCCAGGAAGAGATCCTTTTATGTGAGTGTAGGAACAGCTGGTTGGCTGGGCAGGGCTTCCCTTCTCCTCCGCCTCCTCTCCTCTCCCTCTATTTGAAGGGGAACCAAGGTAAATTGGGAGATGAAGTCTTCCAGTTATGCAGGCCCAACAGCCAGGGGATATGCTGCTCCTTCCTAGGGGACACCCAGCTTGCCAGCCAGGAAAAATCAGCCAGGGTGTCCCAGGGAAGAGGTGAATGCCAATCCTAAGAAGAGAGGAGTAATGGAACATCCTGGCCAGAAGCACAGAGATTTGATAAAGGACTCTGAATTTGGGTAGCAAGAGAAAGGGGAGAGTGTGGGCATAGAGGGTGACCCTGCTGTGTGCTGAGATAACAGGTTTAGGGGTGTCATTGGGTGCGCAATGTTGAGGCTAGTGGTGGTGGAGCTCATGCTGCCAGGGTTTATTTTGGAGGTGGAAATTAAGTGGTGTTAGTTCCATTCAGGAGGTGGGGTTTGGGAGAGGACAAAAAGTGAGGGGGACAGGACTGGAGAGAGAAGAGCCCAAATTACGAGTGAGAAAGATGAGAAAAAAAACCCTGTTCTTCAAAGTTTGAGACTTTAGTTAGTTACCCACACTGCTTGGTTACTGGAAAGCTAATTCAAATGTGTATTATTATGCTGTGCTCCAAAAGCAATTTTTCTTGGGATTCTGAGCCTAAGAGCTTGTTTCTAACAGTATCAGGTAGTCTAATAAAAGCTATTACCTCTTTCTACAAACCTGGCCTCTCATCTGTCTTTAGGCCATCACTGCTAAAATATACCTTCTCCTCCTCTTTTAGTCCATCACAGTAAATCATGTAAATAAAGGAGTTCCCCTGTGCTTCATGCAGTAATAGCCTAACTGTATACCCTGCTGATAACCCTTATGAAAACAATCTATACTGCCTTGGGAATTTTCCACTGTTATATTTCCAACAGCTTAATGTGAACTGCGCAATCATATGCCCCCCAAATATGCTTTGAGGTCCTGTCATTAAACAGCAAAGTAAGATAGCATATTTTCTGGCAGCTTCTATTTCTATCAGGATGACTGCTCCCTGTACGCAAGTATTGAGGTGACAAATACCTTGTAAAAGCCTGAAGCAGTTTAGATGGATTAAATACTCAAAGGAGTATTAAATATTTTATTACTGTAGGGTTTTATTGCACTGAACTTGAGTTCATTTGCAGTGTCCAGGAGACAGGCTTCCTCAGACACGGAATATCATTAAAAGTTTGGCAGTTTTGTCAGGCTGTGAATTTCAGGCCTGCTGAGGAAGATGACGGAAAATAAATACTAGCTCTTTTCAATTCAACTGTCAGTCATGGGTTGCCTCAAAGCTAGAGGTCAGTGCCCAAGTACAGTGCCTGTGATGTGTCTGGGGGAAATCCCTCTCTAAGCTACACTGAGCAGATGTTCCTCTCAATCCAAAATGTGCCATGCTTGAAGAGAAGGGGAGGGAGAGGTATCTTCATCTTTTCAACATATGTGCAGGCAGCAATATTAAAGTTAGCACAAATAAAAAGGCCTCTGTTGGCTTCAGTCCATTTTCTCCTGAATTAAAACAGAAAAGTAAGCTTTTGCATCACCAATAGGCTCAAAATACAGTAGTCAATCAAAAGAACATAGAAAGTAATGGAACCATTAAGTTGACTATGATTTTATGGACCAGCCCTTGTAAATAGTTGAAAACAAAGTGCTTAACCTGGCATGTAAAGAATGGACTAGTGGAAGCCACAAGCAGAGAGGAACTAAAGCCATTCACATGTGTTTCCAAAACAAATGATCTGCAGAAAATCCTAACCCTATTTGTTGTACACTTAAACCAGATTTTAGCAGATCTAGGTCTGCGTGGCTTCACCCAGCACCTCTGCCCAAGGGGAGAGGATGCAGAGCCACAGTCTGCTGGAGTCCCCATTGCCGGGCTCTGCGGGTGGTTAGGCAGCTTTGCAGCCTTACTGGGTAACCGCAGCCTCTGGGAATTTAAGACACTTAGCTGTAACTCTTAGCAATCACTAATCTAAAGTGTGCTTTTGATAAATCTGCATATTTGCCTGGTCCAAAAATGTTACTGAACTTTAAATTTAGCTCATTAGCCTGTAGCATAACCAACCTATCTATTCTTAACGAGAGCTCATAATGAACTATGTACATTATAGTAGTACATTTCTACAAGATTAAAGTCAATTTGTCTATCTATAGGTGCATGTGTATGCATAAGGACTCTAAAATTCAATGTACATAGAACATATACAAAGAAGAATGAAACCTGCTTTCTGGAAGGCAATTAAACATTTACATTATTGATGCCTATAATTAATTAAGCACTAAGGATCATTGACAGTTTCTGTTAATCATGTGGACCAGAGACGGTCTACTTCCTTTTCAAGGGGCATCAACATTTTAAAAACTAGGGAGGGAACAGAATATATTGCCCCAGGAAAAGATGCAAATGAACATCCTGATTTGAAGGGAAGAGAAAATGTAAATCTGAGCAGAGATCCAGGGAAAGATTAGGTGTAAATGCTACGTGCTTCCTCAGTTGACTATTTTCCTCTTTGAAGGCAAATTTTGGGGTGGATATGTTTGCATAAGAACTGGTATTCTCATCTTGAGGCAGGTAAGCATCCAAATAGCATAACAGATGGATGATGCACAGAATGAGGAGGCTTCTAAAGTCTAGTCAGGTGTAAATGGGGTTTTCCTTTTATTTCTTCTCACCTGAAACTAAAGCCATTGTATCTGTCATGCTTACCACGTAAGTATGTATTTAATTTCTACTTTAAGAGCTGTCCACTGTTCAGAGTGATTTTGAAGTAACTCAGTCAACTAAGCATTTCTTTCTGAGAGGTGAGCCTTTAAATGGAGGTACAGTTCTTTAGGGTATACAAGGGCCTAAGAGCTCCCTCCAGGCTGATTCGAACACAGGACTTTTCTGCAAAAGACAATTCTTCCAGTGATTAGCAAAGCCAGGGAGTCATTGGCATTTAAGAGGATGATGAGATTTTCCAGTCCTCATGAATTTCCAAGATATTGGTACTGTTTCTTGATTTATTTTTTTTTCCAACCTGTCTCCTGTAGTTCATTTTCATTTCTGAAATTTATCTTCAGGTTTTAAAACTGTTATTTATTGGTCTTCCTTTCCTGCTTCCTTGCCCTTAGGTTTCAGTAACAGGAGCCATCCTGCTGCTGGACAGTACACACAGCAGTGTAGCCTGGGTGTTCCTCTCTTACGCCTACACCTCCACTGGATGTCACTCACCATAGGTACTACTTCCGATTAAAGGTCAAAAAAGCCACTCAACCATTTAGCACTCTCTGGATGTATTGCTACACAACCAGCATATGATGCATTTTAATAGTATTTCTGGGAGCAGTTTATCTTCTATACAAACCATGCCCTGACTGTCACAGAGTGCAATTTTATGCATGACCTCAATGGCTGACCCTCCCAGAGTCATGTAAGGAAAGATGATTTCAGAGCAATCCTGCTAGATAAGGCAGTCGGATAAACAGATTCAGTACATTAGGCACGGTCTGTTCTCCGGCTATGTATACCTTCAAGAGCTGGCAGGCTGAAAATATTGCACAAAGAATCTTTCTGTTGAAAAAATTACATTTAAATGCTAGTTTTGAGAGGGTCTTTCCGTAATAACCTGATGTCCTTTTCAAAGTTAAAATAACAAATCAAAAAAGAGCTTTGAAAATTCAGAGGTAAAAATGTCCTACAAGATGAATGGAGACTGCACTGCAGTTAAATAGCACAGGTCTTGTGTGCAGTCTTCTTCTAAGGCAGCAGTATCCTGCCAGAGAAAGGAGTTTCTTTTAGGCAGGTAACCATCTATGACTTCTGATTTCATCTCTACTACCTACTACTTTGTGGCATCGAGCAAAGTGCCGTAACTTTTCTGCATCACGGGATTCTTTTTTTATGTCTGCAGAAGAGTGATGCAATATTCATCTCTCTATAAGAACAAATCTGATAATGTATTTAGTTGCTAAAGGTTAAATTTCACATTTTAGCTGAAGAAATTTTTTCTCTCCAGATTCCTGCTGACACACTTGAAGGCAAAAATGAATTGCCCAGATCCCCTGGGAGTATTTTCCACATGGACCACATTATACTATATAACTTGCATTATCTGGCACTCTTTCCTTACAGTTAGTAACTGCAGGAGGGAGGGGATTTTGTGGGCTGTGGGTGGTTTAGATGGGCAATTCACTTTTTCATGGGTTTTAGCTTTTGTTTTGAGTATGTTGCATAGGCACCTAGGGCTGTAACTAAATACCGTCAAAGGCAATGTCTGATATTTCCAAACACACAGACCCTACAATGCTACAATCCACAAGCAATCAAAGAATATGTCTTTCTTTGACAGCACTTCTAGGGGCCTTCATAGTCTTTAGAGAACCAACACTTTTTTTTACTAGCCCCATAGGTTCAAAGAGCTGGAGTAACCAGAAACACATCAATTTCAACAACACCCATGAGTTGTCATCATATACTATTATCTCAAGGTAGAGAGAAGAAAGTAAAAAACCCATAATGCAGCAGTTATTCCTAACTTGCCCAAGGCAAACCAGTCTTTGGCGTGCGTTTTTGCCCAGGCTTGTAGTTATCTGTGCAGGCTGAGATACGTGCTTGTGGGAGGGTTCTCTGACTTCTTTCAAGGTGCATTGTACACTGAAAGAAAAGCTCATCCTTTTTGTATTAGACAATTGCCCCCAAACCCTCCTAATGTTACCTGAAGAAGATTATTAGTATGGAACATAATGACAACACTATCCTTCTAATGGGGAGAGAGTCTCATAGAGGATCGTTTCCTAACAGCGACCTTACTCGTGGATTCAAAAGCAGAAACTGTGAAACTCTGCCAGCTATTTTCTTTGTCGTCTTTGTGAATTATGCAGCTGGTAGAGTACAGCTTTGATGTTGATTGGAATACTTGACTTTCCTGTACCTGTCTAATATCATGATTATACTTTTGTATTTGATCAAAATGAGGAATCTACATTAAAGAGCTACCCCAAGTACCTCCTAGCTTGATTTAAAAAAAAAAAAAAATCAGATGCTTTCCCAGGGCTGTAGCACTTAGAAAGTAAGTCCCACTCCAAGTCCAAGTTTAGCTTTTGTCATGAGAACAACTGTAATGACCTATTTTACATAATATTTTAACAGATGGAAGTTCAGACTTTCTGTACTAAATTTCAACATAGCTGCAATCTTGCAGTTAAGAAATTATTAGTCCTGCAATTAGGTACCTTTAATTGAATCCCTGACACTTACTTAATTATAACATCACTACAGACACACTATGAGAAGCAGTAAAATCAACTATGACACACCCCTCCAAGTTTCCCATTGGCTAGAAACTTGTTAGGCTTGATGGGTAGGCGCTGTAGTCAGAGGGGATTTCAAAGCAAATAAATAGCAGGTCCTTCTAGCCAGTCAGAAATGGATTTCTACCTGTCTGAACCTCCGACTGGAGCAAGCTGCTTTTAAAAAACCCCAACAACTTGCTGCATGAGGAAACTACTGGAGAAAATATTCCTTCTCGTACCTCATATTCCATGAAAAAGTGATTTTGGAAGACTTTTTAGGCCACCTCACTTGAGGTGTCTTTTTCAGAAGAAGCATGGCTTGCTGTGTATTACAAATCACTGGTCTAATATTTGGAGGTGTCGGCATGGTCGGGACTTTGGCAGCCACAGTTATGCCGCAGTGGAGAGTGTCTGCCCACATTGATAGCAACATCGTGGTGTTTGAGACCATCTGGGAAGGACTGTGGATGGACTGCGTCAGTCAGCTGGGCATCAGACTGCAGTGCAAATTCTACGACTCTGTCCTGGCTCTCCCACAACCCTTGGAGGCATTCAGAGCCCTCATGTGCGTTGCAGTGCTCCTGTCAATCACTTCCTTTTTGATGGCCATTGTTGGTGTGAAGTACACTCACAGGACCAAGGATGATCCCCAGGGCATCAGTATCTTCATACTGGCAGCTGGAGTTGCCTTTTTGCTTACGGGCATCCTTGTTCTGATCCCTGTGTCCTGGACTGGAGGTAGCATCATTCACGACTTCTATGATCCAAAAGTCCCTACTCCACTGAAACGAGAACTAGGAGCTGCTCTCTACGTGGGCTGGGTGAGCGCTGGACTTCTCATCATTGCAGGAGCGATGTACTGTAGCTTCTGGTGCTGGGCTCGTACATCTTCAAAATCCAGGTATCCATCGCTTTCCTGTCACAGATTGCACAAACCTGACTTTGCAGGAGAGCCGTCGCCAAGTGTGCATGCCTATGTGTAGTTGCTACGTGTGATCTTTCTGCTTAGCGTAGTGATTGACTTCAGTGTGTAATTAAACTCTAAGTCTGTAATGGAGGAACAGTTTTGTTCATTTGCTGTTTGCTATTGACATACATACCTGCTCTCTAACATGCTTACGGGAGATGTTATTACATGGGCATTATGTTAGAGCACATTCAGAAGAAAAATCTCACCATTTTATGGGAATGAAGAATGGCATGGGAACAGCAGCAGCCAGGAGTCTCTCAGCGAAGACAAACAGCATATGGTTGGGTTGGAAGGAAGGCAGCTGCTGTGCAATAACACCATTGCCCTCCCCTAAACCCATGATGAGCAAAGGGAGCAGTGCATTTTACTCTGAGGTAAAGTCTTCATAAGGACTGCTCTAGGACAGTGGTGAGAAGCATGGAGCTGGCAGCATGGCTGAAGCAACTGGTGACTGAACGGAGAAGACACCAGCAGTCTAACTTCCAATACTGGCACACAAAGGTTCATGCTCTCCCATCAGAAACCTCTATGATTGACTGTAGATGTCATCAATAGTGGGAGCTGATGTATCCTTCTTCTGAAGGGCACAGAATCCAGCTCATGGAATAATAAAATTTTTAATCACTTCACCAGACTTTGCCATGAATGTATTAGCTTTCCATTGCTTGCTACCTTTCGTCTTTTATGACTTCTCCTGTTCTATAGGTAGCACCTCCTCTTCTATAACATTCAGGACAGACCATCTGTCTTTATGCACTTTAAAGCATTGCGCTAATACAAAGTATAATTATACGAGCCAGGCAATGTAAACGCGTAATCCCCACTTGCCCGTTGAAGGATCAAGAGTTCCTGTTTACATCTTCCTTCACACGTGCAAAATCTAAGCCCTGATACAGTTCTGACTGCTTTGTGTTCACAAGACTTATTTTCAAGTGTAGGTTGAGTAACCTGATGCCTATCTGTCCATTGTGCAGAATTCAACCGTATTTGCAGTTGTGCATTTTTTCTTCCACACCTGAAAACTTGGAACCTGCTTTTGACAGTGCGCACGTCATGATGTTGATAAGTGACCAAAAAAGGTTTAGTTCAAAAGAGTTTTTCTAGTTCTTTGTGCAGAAGTAATGGATAGTACTATTTTATTGATAATTTTATGACACGGGTACTCAATTTGATTTTTTTCTGTGTCAGTGACTGGTATCTGATAAAAGTGTGTAATGACTTTTTGAGTTGAGCAGAGCAATGCCTCTATATATTCATTTGACTGTTCAATTTGAAGCAGAACATGGAAAGCTGCATTTAATTAAACAAGCCTTTTATTAACTTGACTTCAGATGTACCTAAATGAAACAGTGCCGTTGAACATGGATATTCATTACATATATTAGCTAATGTGCATTTACATTTAAGACAACCAGCTCAGATCTTTTAGTGGGAATTTTCTAGTCACCAGAAAACAGGTTTAATGTATCCTCCTCATCACTGGAGCAGTCAAATCAGCACTTACTAGTTTCAGATGAGCTTTTAAGAGAACATTTGTAAGCAGGTTTTCTAGTGCTAAAACATATATTTTTTACGTTGTCTTGTATCTGCTGATGTCTGTCACAGCAGCTGTCATTGGGTCAGACGGCTCATTTCAGTGGGGTCATTCTGTTGACTTTGGTAATAATTTTTACTACCCTGAGGACCTCCACCTATTATTTTACTGTATTTATGTCCTATAATGCATATTTTGTTTAATAAGTAACTATTTGGTGAGTAAGCCAGAATTGCACTTTTTGGATTCATTTAGATATGGCATTTGTGATTTACAAAGCAGAGGATGAAGACATATGCAATGCAAATTTGATACATATTTATATGTAGGTAATGGATTTAAATGATGACGTATGCAACGTAATGCAACTTTATGCAGATACAGGTGCTTAGGAAGTAATTAAGTGCAGTTTTCTGTAATGTTAATTAAAGGATCCTGAATGCTTTCACTATCAGTGGGTTCATCTAGAAATCAAATTTGAACTGGGTGTGCCATTTACAGTAGTAACTTTATTTTCAGAGTTGAAAGATAAAACTGCTTTATTTGAGCATTTAACATTCATTTCAAAGAAAACCTAAGCCTTTTACATCTAACATTAACACTTGATGGCTGCATATTCCTCCATTTTTCTCTTTTACCAGTTAATCAAAAGGTGAGCTCAAACAAAATCTCCAAGTTCAGACAACGTTCTGCTTGCGTGTGCGCTTGGAATTTGACCTTGATTCCAAGCGTACAGCTAGGCTAGGCTGCTCTTTGAATGTCTGGGTTTTTATGGACACAAATGGCAATTTCTGGTAATGTGATTTAGCACTTTAGACTCACCCAAATATGCTTAAGAGTCTGTGACACTAAAATTTCCAAATTTGATGCAGGAACAAATTTCTCATGAGAAGATAATCTGTAAATGATGTAACACAGTAGTTAACCTTCTCCATTTGAGGAGAACAGATATTCCTTTTATTGTGGATTCTGGTGGGGAAAACCCCATAAAGATGATTACTAGATATTTTACTTCTGTATGCGAGGAATGCATTTGGCTGAGTAAACTGTATGGGTGCATTTATACCTGCTAAGGGAGACAGAGTTTTTTCTTCTTCCCTTTCCCCTATCCAAAACCTGTGATGCTCAGAACAGGGTAGTTGGAAGCTGCAGTTTGGAGGTACGAGTAAGAAAAGGAATCTTTAAAGGCTTTAATGAAAACCTGTGGTTGAGTTTTGAAACTGTTTTGCTGCTGTTCATGAGTTTTCTGAGGGTCACAGGAGGAACTTGGTTGGAGGGGAGTGATGGAGGAGCTTGCACAGGTCTCTAGTGCCCAAGGTCTCACCTTCTACCCTCTGCCTGCTGCTCCAAGAGAGAGTTCCGGCCCCTTCTGGGTTACATACAGCCAGACACAGTCTCGAGTAACCCCCAGTGTCTGAGGACCCTGGAGCTTATTTAGATGGCTGAACATGTCCTTCCCAAGCGAGATATATGAGGAGAGGATACTCAGGAACGTGTGTAATGCAGCGAAGATGTTTAGGGAAAGGGGCCCCTCTTCTCTCCAGGGTGCAGGAGAGCCATGGAAACCGAGTATTTGTTACACACTACGTGACGGAGGACCAAGAGGAAGCAGGGTGTGAAAAATTGCCATTGACTGGACATTTCTGTCAGAAGAAAAGGCCTGACTTCTGGGTGTCATTGGTATGTGGATGCGCCTGGGATTACTAAAACATTGCTTCAGGTTTTCATGTGCTGGGGCTCTGCTTTCATTGAGGAGTGGAGGTGGTAAACTTGCTTTAGTGGTGCTATGTTCATGTTCTTCTAGGCACAACTGTTAGAAACTTCAGGCCTGCTGTATTTGTTAATAACAGCTGATTACATATTGTGTTTAAATACCTAGTTTAACATCCTGATGCTATCATATACTTTAATATTTTGTGATTGCAGGACAAAATTACTTTGGAAATAAATATGAATATCTGAGATTTTGCTATGTATTTGAAATAAATGTATGAACAGTTCAGTTTGGTTGTTTTTTTTTACCATTGTATCATTGTTTCTTTTTTATATTAAAGTGAATGAATGTATTTCCCCATTGCCAGGGAAAGACAGCTTCGGTATTTTCATAATGTCCTTTTCTGATTCAGTCTTGGTTTTTACATTATGCTTTGGGTTTTGCTAGATAATAAACAAAGTGGATCTGATTCCTTGGGAAATAAAACACACAAAACTGATTTAGTGGTGAGTTCCAAGACTCTCTTATAAGAAGTTTCCTGAAACAAATCGATATTTCAAAAGCTGGTCCCGAAATGTATATTCATCTCTGAGATGAAAAGAAAAAAATCTGGAGCAAATAATCCACCACTAGGACACAGCCAAGGGAATATATTTATGGCAAAAATGATGGCTTAGCAAAACATTTCATTATAACAGAAAGATGAATCAGACAAGTTTTGAGACAAATAAATGCATGCAGTCATCAGTCCTGATATACAGAGACAAAGCTCTGTATGACGGACATTAAGACTAAACGAGTTTGTGCTAAAAAAATGTTACAACTCTCCTGAAAATCAGTGTGAGGACTCACAAAGCCAGAAATGGGAGCTTGATTGTGTCCTTCAGACTGACTGTAACCATCCTTTTGAAAAAGTCACAAGAGGTCTTTTCAGGGGAGTCCTACGTCATCTTTGAAAACTGGGACAGAGCTGACCCACCAAATAAACAATCCCTTTCCTTTGTATCTGGTGCAGAAATGCTCATTGACTTACATACTTTGCTTTCCTGATTTGAGTCTCAGAGTCTGAGTAAGACTAACTTGACATTTTATGGCTACTTTAAGAAACTAAGAGCAAAGGAAAACAAGGAATAACCCGATAAGAGTAGGACATTTTTAGCTGAAAAGGTCTGTGTCAGTGCTTCTTGTGTGCAGTTGCGGCTCACAGAAAATATACTGGCTTTCAATGAGGACAAACAAAAAATATTCAAAAGCACAAAGATTTCATTTTTAGCAACATCAAGGAACAGAACTAGCTAGGGAAAGGGTTATGACAGCAGCATTAACAAGTCATGTACACCTGCAGAGCCAGCATCTGATAGTCTGTTCTGTTCTGCGGATCAGAATGGATTGCAGCTGGTCTGTCCTCAGTGACAATATAACCAATCGCATCCTTTTTAAAACAATTAAAGGAAAAAGGGAGAAAATTGTATTGAACTCAGCTGTTTGTACCAGAAGAAAAGCAGAACACACAAGGTTACCTGAGATTCTTATCCCTATGCTGTCAGCCGTTTAAAAATGAAAGAATGAGCTAATTTTACCATTAGGCTTTTTATTCTTTTATCTAGTCATTTGCCTGTCCCTCCTAAAAGGCTTCTCACTTAAATGTGTCATCACCTGAACAGTGAGAAATTTTGAGGCATTGTAGAAAAGTAAACTTCACTGTTCTTTTACTGTAACCAACCGGCTCAAGTAGTGAGCCCACCAGCATGCGTGTGCTGACGCACAGGCTCTGTATCAGTAACACTGCTTGTCAAAGGGCCTCCTTTATGTGAGCCCTGCAAACCAGAACAAATCTTGCTGGTAAGGTGCGTTTTAAGAAGGACTGTCATTTTAATCAAGGATTCTGGATCTGTCTGTTATCCAGGAGTGCGAACCCCTTGAGTTGTAACTATTGCTGCAGTGACAAGGGAAGGAAAGCTAGAGAATCTGGATGCAGCTCTCTGCTCTGAGGAGGGAACTGACAGAATTGCCCCAAGATGTTTGAACTAGTTATTGTTCATCCTAAAGCATGTACACATCCCTCGCCCCAGTGATTTCCAAGCAAACTACCTGTGTGTCAATCACTAGAAATGAATTTATCATGCGGGTCCCTTCAGTGTTCCTCTTTTTTATTTAAACATCTCTCTTCGTCTAAACAACAACAAAAAAAGACCTCACAACAATTTAACTGACAAATCCAACACCTTTGTGCAAAAAAGGCACTTCAAAAATAGAAACCACAAACCCATCAAGTTCCGTTCCCTGTGTCAGTCAAACAGAATAATACATTAAGCTTGCTAAATCTCTGTTGCCCACTTCTGCTATGGACCTTAATCTGTGGTCTTTGTCTCAGTTACCGTGAAGCAGTCCCTGATTGCCAAATGACAAAGATGATGAGTACATTAGTGCTTCAGCTTCTGTCAGATGGATGAGTGACTGACAGAATGATAAGCAATGTTTATTCATTCGGAGTTTCCACTGTAATGCCAGATGGTGCTGGGAGATAGAAAATAATCTCTAGACCCCAACAAACATTGCCTTGCATACTGTCACATTCATTCTGAATTTAGCAAAAATTGGCAACATAAACTCCACGTGTTGAAGAAAAGTATGTTGTTAGCTAAGTACTTTTTGTGAGGCCAAGTTTCACAGGTTAGTCTGAGTTCTGGTCTCTCACTGGCACAATCAAAATATTGTCCGCAAGCTCTTCTAACACCAACCTGGTGGCTGCTGCAGACACTCAAGGGGAGAGGTGCGGAAGGCCAACACAGATGCTGGAGCTCCTGCTTGCAGCCCCAGGACAGAGGACACAGGATGGCAGACTCCCTTTGCAGGGCTCTAAAGGAAGAGCACTCTCCTTCCCTCATCTGAACATGCCTGCAGTGCCCTTGTGGTAGGTTGACCTTGGCTGGTGGCAAGATGCCTACCCAGACGCTCTCTCACTCCTCCTCACACACTTCCCCTGCTCTAGCATGGAATCTCCAGGGGCTGCAGGGGATCCCTGCTGGGGGTCTGGAGCACGTCCTCCATTCCTCCACTCCTCTCCCTCTCGCCTTCTCTCCCCTTCCCTCTCTCCCCCTCTCCCCTGGGGGCTGGCATGGCTGTTTCTCACACTGTTCCCCTCAGCTCTGGCTGCCAGGCAGCGTTTTGCCCTTTCTGACACAGGCTTTCCCCGTGGTGCCACCATGGTGGCTGTGGGGCTCAGCCATGCCCTGCAGTGGGTCGGTTGGAGCCGGCTGGAACCGGCTGTGTCCGGCTCGGGGCAGCTCCCCCTGACAGTCCCACTGGAAGTTTCCTCCTGGGGTGCAGTTGTGAGGGGTGGCTGCAGGGCCACCAGGGCAGTGCGGTGCCCTCCCTCCCCACCAGAACTCATCCCTCAGTGAGGAGAGCCAGTCTGGGCTGGCGATGGTGACTGGGGCTAGCCACAGTCCAGCCATCACCAGGTGCCATTGCCAGCCTGAAGCCTGGCTGGGACAGCAGACAGCAGGGCGAGGGCAGTGTTGGAGGCAGACAAGGCTGCAGCCGGGTTGCGTGGCAGCACCATGTCAGAGCTGGCCTTGGGAACTGGCAGCCGGCCCCTGAGAGAAGTGGTTCTTGGTGCCCTGTGTGGAGCCTCTTGGTGCACTGTCCTGATGTTTCCCATCCATAATGCTCCAACCCAGCACCCCGTGTTTGGGCCTGAGGATGTCTTGGAGTCCTCCTGCCCCTTGCTTCAGCCACAGCCAGCTGGGCTGGCAGCAGTGGGTGCAATCGAGGGGTGCTGCTCTGCACAGCACTGGGTGGAGAGCTCTGATGGGATGCCCAGCTCACGCCATGGATGCGCACAGCTGCCTCTTGCACTGTCTCCCCTCTGTGGCAGAGGGACTGCACGGGTTTCCAGACGTCCGTGCTGCTGCACTGGGATGTGCCTTCCCTCCACCACTCTTTGCCTCCACTTCCCCAGTCTACTTCTGTGCATGTCTCTTCAGGCAGGAAAATGCAGTGATTATCAAAATAATTATCAAGAAATGGAGTTTGTGGAGTAAGAGATTTGAATTGCCCAGGGACGTGTACAAGACGATGAAGTGTTGGTTAACACAGACGACAAAAAGCACGGACATGTCCCTGAGCACAGCAGAAGCAACTTCTTCTCCCTAGGCTCACTGCACCCATTACCTGGTTTGCGTGCCACCCAAAAAGCTGTTTGACACCCCAGAATTTGGAAACACTCCACTGCCAAGAGCTAATTACATGCTAATCTTTCTTTGAGTGGTGCCTGTGACAAATTATCTTTCAAGAGAGACTGAGCATTCCTGTGTAAGGTACTGTTTGTAAACCCGTAGTTCAGCTGGCTTTAAGGTACCAGCATGTCATTTTGGACGGATTGAGTATCACATGGAGAGCCAAAACACCCTTAAAACCTTTCAGGGTGAAAAAAAGGCATAGGGATGTGAGACTTTGGAGATAAATGTTCAAGTAGTTTTAGTACGCTTGTGAGTTAGGAGTGAGGGTAAAGTTCAAAGTTTTTTGAAGTCAATGGAAAGGTTCTTGTTACAATCAATAGATCGTTTAAGCATCAGACATGTCATAATCAGTTATAGTTATTCAGGATCAGCTGTCAGTGGTCCTGGAGCTGCTTGTTCAGTTGGTCAGAGTTTCATATAGGGATGGATAACACCCTGCAACTGCCTGCTGAAATTTGGTGTTGGGTGTTCTTTCTCCTTTGACATTTCTGGAAGAACCCTCCCAACTCCTCATGTATACACATGTGCATGCAGCACCGCACACAGTGGTAGAGACATGATAGCCATGTATACTGAAATTATTTTCCATAATGTAAAAAGTGTTTCCAGACTACACAACCTATTATATCATTGGTAGACTAAATGTTGCTAAACATGGAGATTTTCCAAAGATTAGAAGGACATAATCAAGTACAGTTTACTCACTGTATATTTACTTCCCTAATTAGCAGCTGAAAATCCACCCCTCCCTTTAAACCACGTTTTGGGATTTTTTTAAATTATGTTGTCCTGTCAGCAGGGGAATGAGTAAGTCCAGGTTTCATCCAGGTTGGCTTACTATTCCCCGTACAGCAGCTTGTCCTGCGGGGCAGCTGGGTACGGGCAGCACAAGCTGCAACACATTCCGTCTTCTCCAGTGGGTGGGAGACATGGATACAGGGCTGGGCACAGCCACCCTCCACCAGAGACCTGCTGCCCAGGCCACTTGCCTCTCCCTCCATAGCAGCTTTTTTTTTTTTTTTACTGTCTTTGAACATTTCCACTGAAATCTGTAGTAACTAATTTATTCTTGAGGCTTTGACCCCTGTGTTTGAAAGGATTGAAATTGGCCAACGGGTACTGGAGTTACTGGGGGAGCTGGACAGACAGACAGACAAAATAACTGCAGGAGACTAATTTTCATGAGAAGGAGAGTTGAAAATGTGTTTTTAATGAGGTTTACACTGCCATATTTTCCTACTTTATTTATGTATTAGAATATGTGGTTCCTAGCATTTCTATGAGAATTGCCTTAATTAGTTAATGTCAACCTGCAAAGCAGCAGACAACAAAAAATAATCTTTTTCACAGGATCTAGATTAGTAATGGTTATTGGTGTGTTTTTTTTCCTTCTCTAAATAATTTAACAAGAATAGATTCTTTTTTAATGCTAGACTATTGTAGAAATCTTTCCAGCAATGTGATGTAAAATCCTTACATCTAGGCTTTTTTATCTTCCCCTTACATTTTAAATAATATGTCAGTGTATTTATTATGGAACTTTCATTTTACCTTGTATGCCTCTGAATGTATGAAGTTGGTTGCATAATAAGTTATCAGTTGGCATCAGCAGAATAAAATAGTGGTATCTACATGTTGGAATAATATCATGTTTTTGACTATGCAGCTTGCTTTACTAGCAGAGCATTGCTGTTCCAGGAAATCAATGCAGTAACACTTTAAAAATGATTACTAATATTCTATATTAGGAGAAGGAAATACAGAAATAGAATGGCCAGGTTTTTGTTTTATTTGGCATTTCTTCAGATGAAGATCATACCTTGATGAAAGCAATAAAGCCAATGATTTATGTAAGACCTGATGACCTCATAGTACCATCAAAGAAGGAAGAATATAGAAAGACCAAATTATTAGCTGGATTAATAACTAAAGCATTAGTTTGGCTAAAAACTATTTAATAATGTGATTTTGGAACAGCTGAAATACTGCATTTGTACTGCTCTTGAATATTTACCTTTTTCCCCAATTCTGTACAAAATGATTAATTGATCTTTAATCAAGGGAGAAGGTAAGATGACCAGGGGGAAGGGCAGAAAAGCCGATCTTTTTAAATATTCACGACATTCTACATAATAGTCAAACTATGAAAAGCTCTTACCCTTTGTAACAGATAACTATTAAATTTTACAGGGACATAGTTGTTTTATTTTTCAAGCAGATTACAAGAACAGGGACCATATGCGTAGTTGAATGAATTCAAATTGCTATTTATTTTTTCAGAAGCATGTTTAGCAGTAGCAAAAATGCAACTGCTAGCCACAGGAAGTGTATTGAGGTCTAAATCAATCAATCAATCTTAACAATGACTGAAAACAAAATTCAACTTTCCCTATACTGGAGTTCTTTTTAAAAAAAGATTAATTTCCCGCCCCTTTTCTAGCTAAAAACCCACACCCATGTTTTATTTATATATTTGAATATTTATTTTTATATTTACTATTAGCATTAAGGTTTAATACATCTCATCTGTCTGTTGTCAAATCATAAATCTTAGGCCCCCAAATTCCCAGTGCAACTATTTATTCAAGAAAACCGAGTATTCTTAGATTACTCTGCACTTTTATTTTGTGACAGACCAAGTGATCAGATTATTTGCACAGAACAATTTATTTCTGCAAAGCATCTTCTAACAGAATTATTGGAGGATGCCTTAGACTTTACCAAAATCCACACATAAAAATAAAAGCAGGGTTTGAAGGTAGAATATGTGATAGAGATAGAAGCAATGATTATGAGTGGGTAAGGACAGAGAAAGGCAAAAACCTATTTTAAAAGGATAATGACTGAGCAGAGGGAAGCTGGAAGGTTTTGGGAGTGCAGAAAAACAACGCTGGTGGCATTTAGAACACCGTAATAAGAATTACAGTACTTGCACTTGAAATGTCAACACATACATAGTGTTTTCTAGCAAATAGCAGCCAGACTTCAGAAATGCTGCAAGCACCTAAATGAGAAGAGCTTGTGCTGGCAAACATGACCATCCACACTGTACCAGAAGTAGAGGGTGAGACTACTAGGAATTAGTGCTTAGTCATTGCTTTGTGTCTTTAAATCACTCTCCATGTATTATGTAAACTAATTTCTGTGTTTTCTGTGAGACCAGGAAGATGCATGATTCCAGTTTTGTAGATGGAGGAAATTTTAAGGCCCCAGTTACACAATGCACACAAGCACATGCTTGCCTTTGCTAAATCCTTGCGTGCCTGACTAAACTGTCGCCCCGATAATCTCTTAGGTTTCAGCAGCTGGGAAGCATAACAACGTTAGCACTTCCAGGGCCAGATTCATCACATGCGCCCTGTCAGCTCCACCAGCTCAGTGAAGCCTGAACATTATGTATCATGCAGAGGACGGGACTAAGAAATACCTAGTTCTCAGCTATGAGATCAGACCACTGAGCCATGCTCATAATGGGTAACTAGGAAGAATAAACAGTATAAAAAACAAAGGTGTGAGAAAAGACAAACTATTTCCAACAAGGAGATAAGCTAATAGGATCTAACAAAGGCTTTGTTGGTGGCTGGGAAGTTGATGGGCCAGAGGAAATTGTGCACCAGCAAAGTGGCTCACAAAAGCAGGAATGATTTAAAATATGCATGTGTATGCCTGGGATTTAAACACATATACAGATCAGTGATGGGTGTAGGACCTCAGTCAAAAGTCAGTGTAGCCAATACAGTCCAATAATATCTGTGGGTTCTGCACAGAGCCTTCGTGTTTCTCATGGGACAGTATGGGCTCTGTCAGTGTTGAAAAGTCTTCATTGATGTTTTGGATTTTACATCTTGACCAGCTGCCAGTTTCTAATGGAGCTACATGTGAGCACATGTGAGGGAACGACATGACTACCTATACCGGTAGCTTTCTGTCGGTGATTTTATCAAATGCTTTTGAAAGGCACAAATAAATCATAAAGGAATGCCCTTCTCTTCCACCTGTGTTACCTCAAAAAATTCTAATAAACTGGGAAGGGTGGGCGTACGTTCAGAGTCACACAGGTTTGTCTCTGGCAGAGGACATTCTTGTTAAATAATGCAGTGGTGATGCAACAGTTTAAGAATATAGATGGAGAGATAAATAGATGTTTCGTGACTCTCACCTTAATTACCTATTCATCAAGTATAACTGATCATGCAGAAATGCCACCTGGCTTGCAATATTCTGGATAAAGGAGCACCGACTAATCTCCAGTCTTCAGGACTAGTAGCCCATTTTAGTAACAGATTAGGTATTTCTGTTAATATTCTTGCTCCTTCGTTCCTAATTTGCTGCAAAGCACTTAGATGAAATCTCTGGACCTGGTGACTTCTTGCAGTGTAAATGACCACTTCTGCCTCATGTCTTTTCCAAGAGTTCTTTGTCTCTGACAGTGCCTTATCCATACTACTGGCCAATAGTAGCTCTGAGGCAGGTATCTGCCCTATTTGTTCTTCAGTAAGTCATTTACCTTTTGAGGGCTTTGGTTCTCCTTAAATTGGGCTGCTTATTTGCCCATACTGAGCTCTTTTACAGATTTTCAACTTCTGAGATGGATTAAGAACTTCACATTGTAGGTTTAGTGGCCTTCTGTGTATCCATTTTGTCTTTTATATCTGCTTTGGTACAGTGTCTCAAATGGACAACACATACTAAGTGTCTCTCTTTCTCTAAAGCCCTGCAACAGACACAAACAATTCCCTCTTCCTGTAGTATTATGCTATAAACTGAAACTTGACTGACAATAATATTCTTTCAGGATATTCAGAGCTTGCTTTGTATATTTCATAGGATCCTTTCTCTTGCTGTAATTAATTCTCTGCATCTGGCCAAAGATTGTATTTGTTATCTTCCTGAGCATAAAAGGTCTATTAATATGTAAATTAGCAGGTTTTAGTTTTCTTGGAGCAGAAGAACTTTTTAACATTTTAATGATAAGTTCACAATAGTGGTCCCTTTCTATGCTTCAAAAGTGTAAGTTTTGCGTATATTTCACTACAGAATGCCTAAGTAAAAATCAGATTTCATTACAGCAGGGAAGATTAATACTGGACAGCCTAGTTCTTTGCCAGTGGCTGTGGAGAGTTATCAGCAGAAGCAGGCATAAATGTGTTGGAAATGAATGAATTTAGGGAGTTAAATCCTGAACTCTGTAAAAAAAGAGCAAGCTGTGTAGTAGCAGAATGATCCAAGAAGACAGAGTCACCTACCTTGGTTATATCATGTACAGAAGCTGGCTTTACATGTGCAGTATTTGTCGTGGGTATCTTGCACACACACTGCACACACACACCGCACACACCCCCACTGTCCCTGCCCCAAATTGCTGGCAGTAGGTGTACGACCCACAGACTGAAACAGAAAAACACAGGCTCCATCCACACTGGGCACCTAGAAGGTGTCTGTTGTTACGAGGACCACAAGTCAATGTAGCTTTATGGAAATTAGTGGAGTTGACCATATACCAGCCAAATGTTTGGCTCTTGGAGGGGACTTTTTCATGAGCTGTGAAAGGACACTTTATGAATAAAAAGACATCCTTTCCTTTGACTATTCTCAATATAATGGAAACTTTCAGGCTTATTATATAAAAAAAAAAGGCTGAAAATTCAAACAAACAGCAATGCTTAGTCTGGGAGTCTATTTTCTGGAACGCTTTATGATTTCTAAAAGGATATATTTGACTCTGCTGCATGGATGTCCAAAAATGTGTGTGGCTGTGGCACACTGTCTTCTCTACCAGCACATGATGAAATGGGAAGTTAGGTTTCTACCTGCATGCACTTCGTGAGGCCTCTTCTCTGGTAAGATTTCTACAACCGCCCACCAATGGAGGATGGTTTGTACTGGTACCACCTTGTCCAGTTATGAACAGGCAACACATATGGAAACACTGGCCTGCTATCAACAACATTAAATTGGTAGAAGACTGCACATGGCACACCTCTGCTTTAGGTCAGCAAAGGGCCAAGGGTGAGGGCAGGGGCTGAAAGATGGCTCCCACCAGCAGTGGCCATTAGGGAGGCTGTCAGTGAGACAACTTGACAATGGTCAGCTCTGTTGTCACATTTCTGGCTGGCAGGCACAAAGACAGAGAAATTCCTATCCAACAAAATCAGCAAATGTGATTATAATCGCAGGAGACACATTTTTTTAACCTGAATTTGACACATACCTGTTTAGATAACCTTGCTACTTGCATTCTAGGAAATTCAAAGTGTAGAGAGATCCTTTGGCATGTAAAGCAGTTCTCCAGATTGTTTTCCCATGTTTTAAAATTCAGACAAACTCATCCTCGTGACTTTAGGATCTTGCCAAGACAGAAGAATTTAGCCCACTAGGAAAGTTATAATTTAGCAAGTTTAATCTAGGCCACAGACATATCCAGCTTTGTTTAGTCTTCATCATTTAGCTTGGAAGGTGAATGAGGTAGGATAACATAAATACTGCATTTATTACAAACACTGTCACGTGAAGACACAGATTTCAGTTATGGATTAATGAACCATTTTTCTGAGTACTTCTGTATCATTAAATGAACTACTTCTGTCTGTTTTGTATATCACACAAAGACATGCATGCAGGACACCCTTTTCCTTTAGGCTATTTCCTCAAAATACATTTTTCTGATCTTTAACAAGTATTTTGCTCCACCAGTACTAAAAGCCCCACTGGCAAGGTTGAAAGTTAACTATTTCTCTGAGTCTTCGGTGTCCCTGCATGTTGAAGAAGCCATGGTAGCAGCACTGCTGGGAGAAACAGAATTTAACACAATTCACAATTCTCCCACGCATGGAATAGGAGACCGTGTTGTAGTATCTGGCCTGCCAACGAGGCTTGCGCTCAGCAGGTCCTGTTATTCATTTTCTTTAATTTGAGAGCTGTGACTAGCAGTGCATGTCATGACCCAAGGCAGCCCCACTGAAACAAATATTGAATAACCTTAGTAATAGGAATGCATCCTACTATGATGAAGGAATTTTTAGAGCAAAGTTTATGCCCTATGGCTCTATATTAAATAGCTCTGGATAGCACATGCCTTGTGCTGGATGGCTCTCATCTAAAGACTCAGAAAACCTGTGGTATTCTGTACATTTTGGCTTCTGGAGTCTTGCTGCTGGAATTTTCCCTAGCCGTCTTCCCCTTTATTTCCCTCTCACCATGTGATTTCCCCTCCAGAATATCTCTGCCTGTCAGCCCTTCCTCAAATTTTGTTTTCCCGTGATCGGAGATAGTGTGTCCCCCTACATTCCCCCAGAGAACACTTGCTTTCTGAGAGATGGGGAATCCTAAAACATATCTGTTTAGTGTCACATAGTCTCTGGAGCGTTAGCACTTCAGCATGCACCTTATGTCTGTGTCGCATGCCAGGCAGTTACCACTGGCTACTGAAAGATGACTCTGATTTTCCTGGCCCCTGTGGTACCAGCTTGCCTTTTGGCCCCTGCAGCTGTGATAGGAGGCACTCTGCTATGATTTGGATGCTCTGGAGTGCACGATGGGAAGCTATAGAAATTCATGAAGCGCCCTTTTGCTCTCTTTCCCGGCATGCCAAACATTTGTTTTTTACCCAGTTGCCCTAAAAAAGAATCGTAACTCAAGTAGGGTAGGGGAAATGCAAAAAAATGCATTTATGACATACAGTAGACAACAGTTGCAAGTACTCATAAAGACCAACAAAAGAAAATAACATGCTCGAGGTGAGTTGTGATAACACAGATAAATCGGTCACATGGCAAGGTGCCGTCAAAAGCTCTTGTGTGGTCCCTGATGAGCCAGTTCAGGAAGGTCACAGAGCTGAAAGCTAATGTTGAAGTTATCCAGCAAAAAAAAGAAGTATCTGTTTTCAGCCAGATTAGCTGTCCGAAGTGGCTTACCCTGTGCTTAAATTGATGTGAATGCTAGCACAAAAGAAGGGTGGAGGGTTGGGAGAGACTGAACAGCCCAGATTTCGTCACCCTATGCCACTGAGAACTGCACCTGCATGCGCCCATGTCACTGCAAAACACCTCTTCATTTATACAAGTTTGTACACGTAATGTAGTTAAACAAACATCAACATGGAGTAAAAATGTGTAGTCCATGACTAGCTTTTCACTGAGAGAGGATACAGAAGTCATCTACTCTGGGATGACTATAGGTTTCAGGTGACTGAACCTCAAATTCTTTCTTTTGGGCATTCAGTGTTGGAGAGATGGAGAACAGTGTGTCAACTGAGCACCTCACTTTGAGAGTTCTGATATTAAATTGAATTAAAGAAACAGAAAATTTGGCACTATTAAATAAGGTAGTTTCTGAAGCCTGTGGATCAGAGCATGGGACCTGACGCAAACTTGCCAGTACCAAAATGTGTAGAATTATTTGCCACTGCCATGAAATTGTTCAAATTGGCTTAAAATAGTATTTTAAAACAAAATGACTGACTTAGGTTTTTTGTATGTCTTCTGGATCTCAAAGTCCTTAGGTTCTTCTGCATGAAATCCACATTGAAATCATAAAAGCTGGAATTGTGTTTTAAGTTAGGAGAACTTCAAAAGTTGGGATTCTTCCATAATCCATTGACTCAAGGGACTTTAAGAACATCAAACAAAGCTAGACTTTCAAGTAAATCCTAATAGCTGGCATACTAAATTCATATATATATGCATATATATTTGCATATAGGCACATAACTATAATAAAAAGACTTATTCTCTTCCTTAAAGGAATTTACAGTTCTTATGAGTTTTAATTCCTGTAGGCCATGTATGCAATCGCTGGCACAAACAGTCCATGAATATTTGAATCAGGGTCCTTTGATTAGTTCTTGATCTTTTTGTTTATTTTCCTCAGGGTTCATTTGTTTTTTGTTTTTGGCTTTTTTGTCATTACTCCTGCCTAACCAAGAAAACAGGAGCTTTAATATTAGTTAATTCTGAAGTGGTTCTGGAGCTGAACAAGACTTCATGGAAGAGTGGGTCTACAGCTGCTCCGGTGCCTGGAGAGAAAAAGACAGGAAAAGTTATTTCCCTTGTGGTTAGTTCTTGGACCTGCTTGGGCCTGTCAGGAAAATTTCTCTTAGTTGTTAATTTAGATAAAATACTATATCATTAGTCGTAAATCAGGAAAGCAGGTAAGAAACAGCTATCTGTTGCCAGTGCAATGTGCAGCCACCTTGGTGCACACTGAGTTTTGGGAATGGAAATTCTTAGTCAAAGACCTATTTTAAATTTATTTCTACTGGGAACTTAAAATTTTCAAGTTCTGATATCAAAAGGTGTAATATTTGGAAAGCATTAAGAAGGTAGAAGGACATGTACTAAACCTCAGGAGAACTGATAGCTGCACTTGGTGCTTTTTCATATTATAATGCTTGTTAATAACACTATTTCTACTGCTGAGAAGACATCCCTATTCTAAAGTTCTCACATTTCCTCAGCTTACAAGTATTTTCCTGTATTCTGCACATGTACGACGGAATAGTCAGTTACTAGTTTCTAGCAGGGTTTAATTCTCCGTGAAAGTGTTGGCTGAAACTTGTGGCTAGGGACATGTTAACAATGCAATGAAAATAAAAAAAAGTTTTGCCTTCCTTAGGTCACCTCCAAAACCCCACTCTGTTCTTGCAAAATAGAAGGCTCTGTTTTGTTTGAGAGCTCTTCTACATGCACAAAGAATGTGAAGGGTGGTATGAAATAAATAAATCTTCAGTCCAATCAGATTACTTAAGCTTAGTTGGAAAGCAGAATGCAATCTATGGTTTGGGACTAAGCTTACTTTATTAAAGACTGGTTTTCCTTTTCAGTGTGTTGACATAAAAACATATCATATTTGTGGTGAAATAGTAATTTGTCAATATAAGAACTTGAATCAAGTTCTCAGCCATGTCAAAGGGACGTGGAGAGCTGAACTCATTAACAAAAGTGACCTAGGAAAGATTTTCAAATGTACAGATGGCACTTAGGAGCTAGGTCTCAGACAGATGTGATCTAGGTCTGCCCAGGCCCTCTGCCACAAGTCAGTGCCTTTGGGGCCAAGTCTGCAGATGTGCATGCCTTTCTGGGCTTCCTTAACTGGTTTGGCACCTTTGCTGAAACCAGGAGAACTGGAGTGCCTGCGGCACTGGGGAATCTGTCGTGCTATGGAGCAGTAATCTGCAAGAGAGAAGGGGCAGCAACCAGGCGTGAAGGCACAACATTGCTCACAGCCCTGGAGCCTGCCGAGGCAGGAATGGGGGTCAGAGCCAGCCTCTCCCTGAAAGTCAGTGGATGGGAATTTCTAAGTGAGAATCTAACAGTTTGAGCCATCTCTGACTCCTGGCCCGTCACTCCTAGGGCAGCGGTGACGTCAGGCTGAGCTAAGCATCTGGTGAAGAAGCGATGGCTTGTAGTAGTGATGTTAAAGCACAGCGAGGACTGATTTCTGGACCCACATTGTGGCACTGTGGGACTCAACATGCATTTGCTCCAGGAAAGATGAACTGATGTGTTGCTTTGTTTGCATCTGCTGGGATGAGTTCAGCTACCACTCTGCCCTGGCACCTAAACATTTCAGTGTTGATTCGATTAAAAAAGAACGGGATATCGCCAACTGAATAATTGTTTCCCATTGTCTTTAATCATTTCTGCAGGTAAATATAAGGGCTGAATCTAGCTAAAACGACAAAGTCATAAGCAAGGAAATAAAGCAAAATCTCTGTTCTAATTAGCCATCCTGCAACCAAATACGGCTGCTGGGAACGAACAAAGGACGGACTGCTTAGCTAGAGTTCCATTTTTGAGGCTGGGTGTCAAGAGAGGGTAATTTGATACATTCTGCCAACCTGACAGTAATTTGTCAGACATGTTACAGACCTGTACTGCTGTCTTTGTTTAAGATGAGATGTCCTACTTTCCTGATTAAAACGAACTCCTGATTTGCAATTCTGAACTACGATAATTGCTTCAGCAGCATTCCAAACTGGGCTACAATTATGGAGTGGGCATGCATTACCAGTGGTAATTTAATTTGTGTGTCCATTTGTTACACAAGTAAAGAGTCTTTCAGGCATTACTGTTAGTGATATTTTTGCCTCTAATACATATTGGAGGCCACATTCACAAGATATACTTCCATGAATAAAACATGAGAGAACCAATTCCTCTGTCTACTGAAACAAAGAAAACAAACATTGCCTTTGGGACACTGTATACAAACAGAGATGCATTCAGGCTTGCACAGAACTGGCTTACCTAAGAAGGGGATCAGAGCTGCCTGAGACAAGTATTTCATTTTGCTAGAACTGCCAGAATTCTGACAGAAAGTGGTCTTGAACATCAGCTAATCGAAATAAGTGCTAACCAGCTCAGAAGAGCAGCTTATAATTAGCATCATAATGAAACTTGCGCTGGAGCCTTCCACTTCCTCTCTCCCTCTGCTGCTTGCGCTCAAAGGAAAAAATGCCTCCAGTGGTCAATGACATTTGTTTTTTTAAACAGATAGGGATTTTCAAAGGTGCTGAGGGGGATTTCTTGTTCACTTCTACAGAGAATTGCCGTGATGGATGGGCATCTGTCTCCCAGAAACAAATGTAATGCCTGTTTCCCACAGACCACAACTTACCAAACTCTTGCTCAGTTTCTTCCGAGTATTCCAGTTCAAGTTGACTGTGTTTTTATGGTTTCTGAGTCGTATGGATTTTTCACCCCAAAAATGTATTCTGACGTAGCTTTATGTGAAGTGTTCCACAGAGATTTTATAATTGCTTGTTTCAGTGGTCTCATTCCCTGCTTTCCAGCCAGCAGATGCCATCTCAAACAGGCTGTGAATTCGGCCCTCTGTCACATCGATATTAATATGACAGAATTCCCTGGACTCTTAGCTATCTAGTTTGTTAAGCACCTAATCCAACAGCTTCTGAATTCAGTGGTGCTTTTGCATAAGAAAAGGTCTTTGACTGGGTCTTCTGCCTTCACCTAATTCCGGTGAAGGTAACCACTTTGGAGTCTAGGGTTTGGGTGGAAACTTGAGTTTAGAGGCAATAAAATAGCCAATGCGTTAATGACTGGCTAAGTTCCCCACTCAAGTGCCTGAAGCAATGAGTCATTAACCCAACCATGTAATTAACTTGGACAAGGGACACATTGCATTTAAACTGATTATGGAAAAAAAACCCAACCAACATATGCCAAGTAATAAAAAACTTTCAAGGATCTAGGCAAGGACACAATATCAAATAAAACAGAATGCAGTACATTTTACCCTGAAGGATACCTAAGTGCTTTGCAAGTGATATACAGGCAGTACCGATGAAATAAATCCACCTTGAGGTGAGATGCAATATTCACCTGGCAAAGAGTACATGCTCTACTGTATGGGGAAAAGACAGAAATAATTGTTTTAACTGTAGGATGCATGGAAAAATCTGCATTCTAAAAATGACCCTTGAATCTTCAGAGTAGATGGGATCTCTGGTTTTATGTGTCTTTCAGAACCTCCCAATTAGAGTAAAGTATATAATACCCCATATTAAGGCATCAGAGTTGTGAAGGTGCCCACGCAACCATACCAGAGAGGAAATTAGTTGCTGTTGACAGGACAAACACCAGCTGCCCTGCATTGCTCCTTGTCTTTGTTTCCAGCTCCACAGCTGTAATTAGGGAGACTTACAACGCAGTGAAGTATTTCTTCTAGTAGAATATATTTACGTTTGTCAAATTCTTTCTATTTCCAAGGAAAGTACAGAGGGATAATGTCTTCCCTCAGATGGAAGGCTTAGTTATGCATTTGCAGTGAGTGAGACAGCATGTCAAACCCTCATTACCTGGCTGTCATAATGAAACTGCCTTTCTTATTCTAATTGGCCTTTGTGGATGGACCTGAATTGATCATTTCCTACTTTTCAGTCATTTCTTATTGGATGTTTTATATTGCAGAACAACATGATCTTCAGACGACCATGCTGCTGGGAAGACTCTCATTCCTCCTTCCTGGAGTCTTCTGTGGATGACAGCCAGCTTGGACTCTGTTGGATGTCTCAGTCCAGAATCTTGGAAGCAGTAGGCTTGTGTAACTAAACTGGGCACATATCACCTGCCAGGCACAAAAACGCCTTTCTTCATGCCACACGAGCCCACGGGCTGAGCAGACAGGCACCACTGATAGCTCCTGGAGCTCCATGGCCCAGCATGTTACAGATGTGTGTCTGGTGGCAGCTCACCCTCTTGTGGTGCTCAGCCAACTACCAGAGACCAGTTCCTTCCCTATCTTCACTGAACACCTAGGAAAGGGATGTTTCTTCCCACCTGGGCATTATGCAAGTCTTTGGGTGAGCTGTGGAAGACAAGAGAGTGAATTCTGACTTACTGTGCTGAACATCTCCTTCTGGACCAGGGTGTGTGAACAACATGCTCAAGGTCTCACAGGACTGAGCTTCCAGGAAAGTGAAGTATGCAGCCACTGTCTCATTTTTCAGTGCAGTTTTTTTCAGAACACCAGGCAGATAAAATGCCGCAATGAAGTGCAATTTCTCTATTCCTGTTTCTAAAACTCACTACATTACAACTTTTCCCAGTGGTAGGATAACTGGCTCAATTTCCCTTGTTGGGATATGCTATAAGCATTTGGCTTTACAGTTGAGCCACTTTGAAACTGAATTACAGTCTCATTAAAGTGTAAGTATTAGCACTTAAGAGAAGTACCAAAAATAAAAGTGGCCTTTATCAAAATGATCCCATTGGTTAACTGTAGCATTCTTTCCAGCACTTTCAAAATTAACCAAAATAAAAAGAAGCTCTGTGGGATCCTGAGTCTTCTTCAAAGACCAAATTCATCATTACCTTAATGAGCATATAAAGCAGATTTTGGGAAACTTGGCAAAAGGAACTTTGTGGTAACTAAGAAAACATGAAGAAAGGTAAGAATGGGGTTTGTGGACAAGGCTATACATATATATAAAAAGTGTTTATGTATATATGTGTACATGCTGCATCCAAGGGGAACTGAATATGACAACTATGGAAGAAAAAAGTACCCATGCCTTGGTAATGCGCTCTGCTTTACAAAGGAAGCCAGAGAATTTTCTGTGCACTTGTGTTGGGCGGCCATCTAAAAACTCACTTTAAGCACAGCACTCTCAGGTTGATGATGTCTGAGGTTTACCACTGTATCCTAGCATCTGTGTTTTGAACAAGCTTGGGTGATGGAGAGAGGAGATGCGCCAAAGACTCCAGAAAAAGCAAATTTCTGCCACAGGAATGATGTTTATTTGCATTATATCAATTTAAGCCTAGTCACATTCAGATCAGCAGCAAAACTGTCACTCATTTCTACATTTCTCCTTGGGATTAAGTGGGGAGGTGAAATGATGTCTTTTAGAAGTACTGCCTCTAAATCCTAACCCACATACTACTCACCTTTCTCCGCTGATGCACAACTGCTAGCACTTACCTTTTTGGTCAAGATCAGAATAAAAACCCCTGTAATCTTTCTGTCAACATCCAAGGCTTTAGACTAAGCACACACAGTTAAAATTGTATCATACAAAGGGCACCAATAACTTCTGCTGTTTGGAGCTACAGAGTAGGGCTGGGGTAAAGAAGTAAAGTAGAAGTGTTGAGTGTTGTTTTGGTACTATGTATACAACTATTGCAAACCAGCTTTTTTTATAGTCATATTATGAACAAAACAAATGAAGATGAGTAAAAATAAATTTGGAAGTCATGTCTGTTACAATCACAGTCTGATTCTCAGAAAATTCCTGGAAAGCATGTATAATTGCAGTAGATGAAGTAACAGACCTCTGCCAAAAAGCAAAGATATTTTTATTTGCAATAGATAGATAATGACAATTCTTACTGGACTGTACTATATACATCTGCACTGTGTTTGCATCATCATCATCATCAAAGCAACAATTAAAGATACCCTGGTTTCTAAATCCTAAGAATTAACAATTGTTGCAGATAATGATCCAATGATATCTTTACTGTGGTTGACCATTGTGTAAGTTACATTTGCCTGATTGCCACAGGAGAAACCAAAGAGCGGTTTTTATGGCTATTGGCAAACTCTAATTTGGACATGCCAAGACACCAGGAAAAAGCATATTTAGGAAATATTTGTTAAGAAAACACCATACTAATTCAGAAATCACTTGTCTGATGCACTAATGATCCATGCATCAGTCTGTTACCAGGCCTCCATTTCTCCAACCTA
The DNA here is from genome assembly GCA_017639485.1 of Pluvialis apricaria. Lineage (NCBI taxonomy): Eukaryota > Metazoa > Chordata > Aves > Charadriiformes > Charadriidae > Pluvialis > Pluvialis apricaria. Next base: position 105,867,981 of record CM030007.1, read on the forward strand.
GAAGAAATTTCCACACCCTCCTTGCAGAAAATTCATTTTCTGTGATCTGCATTGTACTGAAATTGAGGTTATAACAAAAGATCCTGAAATAATAGCTCAATTAGAGGAAACAGGACTGCAATGGGAGAAGTTTTATTTTCCTTCTAGAGTTACCTGGAACAGAAAGTTCAAGCTGGCATAGGCACAATCTCTGCAACACTCAGAGAAATTGATCAGACTCTTGAAGGATATTGCCTTCTGATTTGACACTGTGCTTTTCTCCATCATACAGTGCTCTGGTGAGGGATGCCTTAGAGTGAATTGGGATTTTAGCCGTGTTTCTTAAGTGAAGATGCCTAGTAGGATCACTTTTTCCTAGTGACCCAGTGTTACCCACCACCAGATCATTAGTGGGGCTGCACTGATTTACAACAGTTTTATATAGACCTGAGCTATTGTGTAGCATGAAGACATGTTAGCTGGATCTGGAAACAGATACCCTTTCTGTAAAAAGAAAAAAAAGTGTTTATCAAATATTGTTTAATGCTGGTTTGCCCAGTAATTGTGTTTCTTTCTAGGACTAGAAGAAAAGGTGGACAACCAGTTTAACACTAAAACTCTAAAAAATACTTTTTTCACTTCTAGGTTGCAAGAAAAGTTATGTTGCCTGTGCCAGGATAAGAACCCCTTAATAATCCTGCAATTTCTCACCTCTGGGAGGGATTACTGTAATTCACTGTATTTCAAAGCTGAACGAGAAGACAATGTGCACGCTCTGGGTTGGTCCAGAGGGCAGCTGTCTCCTCCTTCCATGGTTTGGGCTGATGCAGGCATGTTGAGCCATAGTTGTGCCCCTTGTCTGGCTTTTAATTGGAGTGCGATACCAGTTTGCAGTCAATCTCCCAGTGTGTCTGGCATATATGTGCCAGCAATTGAAGTTCAAAGCGTAGTAGACTTTGCAAGAAGGGGGATTAGCACTGGTATGTGCCTCTGGAGAAAACATCCAGCACTGCCCCATCTGTTTGGTGCCAAGGCAAGAACTTGCCTCTATGAGAATGGGCTTGCCCTGTGAGCTGGTCACAGCTAGAGCTGGGAGCCAGGATCCTCTTGTCTCTCCCAGCTGGAAGACATCACTGGGGGGTGGTTTCTCAGCTCTGTAAGAACATACCTCTCCTTATTCAGGGTTCAGAAAAGCAGTAATTACATTTTAAAAAGTGATCTGGCAGTGGTAACTTCTTAATGTGGTAATGCTGAATTTACTCCCTACAAAATGAGTGTGGATTAACAGACAAAGTGTGAGGTCCATTAAAAAAGTAGATTTTTGATGCAAGAAGCATCACGTCATCTGCAGATACCTGGGAAAATATAGGTCATGAAGACCAAGAGAAAATTTATGGCAGATGAGATGGAGTGTTCTCACTCCACCTGAAGGAAGTTCCCAAGGAAGAGAGGTTGATTATCTTTAAGCAACACTGCACACTTCTCATTTTCCAAAACCTTTTAATTTTCTACTGTAGATATAACAAACCAAGTCTTGGCAACCTTCTGTTCCACCAAGAAAACTACCACCAACCTAAATCAAGCACTCTTCAAAAACAAAGAACACTGATCAACTATTTGTCTAGACAAGAATGAAAACATGAAAATTTAACTCTCTCAATTTAGCCCAAAGTGAGCTTTTACCCAAAAGGTGAGAAGAGTTAGAGAGTCAGCTCATAAATTTATGAATAATTTCATTATCACTGTCAATTTGATGTAGAAGGTGCTAGAATACCACAGTATTGAGTGGCAAAGTGAGAGAAATGATGAAGAAAATGATGTCATTCCAGATGTAAAAAATTACAGTAGCAAATTACTGGTTATATTCAATTTGCATGAAGTACATTTGATAAAAAATCTTCCCCAAACTACAGACAACTCAAGTAAAACAAAAAAGAAAGCAACTTTGTGAATGAGAAACCGGTAATCACATCGATGGATTTACATTTCGGAATGAGTTTGACTTACCGCCATACCCCCATCAGAAGAAAAATTCAAATTACTATTCCAAAGCAAAAATGGTCAGTCTTGCAAGCAATAACAGATATGCTAAAGGCACTCTAAGAAGTAGAACATTTTTAGAGGTTTGGATTTATAGCAAGCAATTGTTGACTTCATTGAGTTTGCAATAACCAAAATACATTAGCAGTGCAAACTAGATGAATATGTGCTAAGGTAAACACTGTAACTTCTAAAAATAAATGTTTGACACTCGTTTTCAAAAGGTCATGTTAATCTACAGTAGAAGGACATATTATACTACAATGGAGGCAAACAGTCCCTGATCCCTGTAAGAGCTGCAGTTCGGAGGCTGGTGGAAGATGTGGGATTCTACGCTGAGCGAAATGGTAACCAGAGCTATGTGAATTACTTGCTAAGCTGTTAATGCCAGCCAAGGCGTGGTGGCTGGGATTTGTGTGTTGGAGTGGTGGAACACAGGAACAAATCCTGTTCTAGCATAGGTGGTCTTCAAGTATGGATGTTTAACTCTTGAATTCTCCCAGATTTTCCAGAGGTTTTCCAGAGGCACGTGACAAGACAAGAGTAAAGGAAATGCTCCTGTTGTCTTTTTCTCAAAAGAAAAGCTTCTCTTTCTTTTTGTTAAAAAACAAAAGCAGTCGTTTATTTGAAATATCTGTCATTTCATCTCCACTGTTACTAGGAGAAGAGAGGTGTGAAAGAAGAGGAGGAAGAAAACTAGATGACTGGTTCATCAGAAGATGCTGTGAGTTGCATTGAAAAGAGAATAAGTGAAGGATCATGTTCTTTATCTGGAGAGGCAGATGGGGTCTACGCTGGCATAGAGGGAGACATCAGCTGTTGATAATGGTGCTGGGACCAGCTTATATGTTGTTATATTGCTATATTACTAACATATTATGATTTCTTAGTTGGAATGCTAAAAAAGTGCTTAGTCTTTTATAGAACAATGAGCAGATAATTAGAGAAACCAGAAACGTTAGTAATTAGAAAAGCTTGTTTTAAAAAGAGCTCAGCAGCACTTCTGTCAACCAGCTGGCAACCTCTGGAAATTACTAAATGATGCTTCTTTAAGGCTGCTCTCTAAAATCCTGCTTTGTTTCCTTCAGCCCTCTGCCTGAGTGACAGTGCAGACTCAATTAAACCCTGATTAGACTGAAGGATGCCACTGTTTTTATCTTGGAAATCTGTGTCTTACAAGTAGATGTAAAAAACCCAACATTGTTGTGGGCTTTCTGTTTCCTAAAGTACCTCTTGAAATAACAATATTTTTTCCAAGTACGTTACGTGTACTTGTTTCAAAGGCCACCTGAACAGCTGAAAAAGGTAACAGTAGAAAGCAAAGCCAGAATCATGCTTCAAAGCAAAGGGAGGAGCAGTTTCCTTAAGCTAAGGCAAAATTTCTGGAGTAGAGCTTGGAACAAGCACTCCTTCTCTACCACGAGCCCACATACAACCTACATTTTTGTAGGCATACTCTCTTTTTGACCAGAGACAAAGGGCCAGTTTTCAGGAGGCATGTTTACATGCGCTGTGTTTAAATGCACTTTAAGCAGGCAGAGAATATTAAATCTGAGTGGGAAAAACGTAATCATTGAACTGAACAGAAACATGTTCTGAAATCTCTCTTGGCTTTCTCTGACTGCTATTTCACTGCCAAAAGCTGTAATAATATTTTTGTTTATAACCCCACCCCATTCCAAAAAGCCCTTATCAGCATTCTTTGTAGGGAAACGAAAAGCAGCATAGGTTTCTCTCTTAGGCGTTTACTGTCTTTGTTGCTCCATTTAACTTCTTAAAGAAGCTATATAAGGATTGTCAGCTTGTTTTTAATTCTGTCTACTTCATCTATTGGTTTACTATATTATTGTCTTCAGCCAGACATAGTAAATTTGATGTAAAATCAGCCTCTGTGAGACCAGATACACTATAGGAAAAAATCAGTGTGGTGTTATTAAGTACTTCAGGGGATGTCTTTTGCATACCTAGTTAGAAAAATTAAGTCTCAGCAAGAAGAAGAAGTTGAAATGACACACAGTTGTAGCCATCTTATGAATGATTTATGTCCTCGTTTTGCCACAGATTTCATTTTTACTTACACAGAACTTATCAAACACAATGTACAAAACCAGCATTAAATGGAATGAGTCACACAGCATTCAGGGAGGAACTTTCCCAATACTGCAGAACCAAGGAGCCTTCAGGTTTATTTTTTGTTTGTTTTACAGCGGTCTAAATGCCACTGCCCATTTTTCTGCATACACTGAAAGTGTAACTAAGAGACGGTTTTAGCCCAAAATGTTGCAGTTGGAGTTTCAGATGAGGGCCACTGAATACAACAGAAAGGGAGCACATGAGGTAGCGGGAAGGGAGCATATGAGGTAACAGAGGCACTTGTGTAGAGCAGCAAAGTCAAAGCTGTTGTGGTTCAAGGCACAGCAGATGCCTGATCATTACATGTACCCTATGACCTGAAGGAGAGGTTAAAGGATGGTGAATGAGGGAGGAAAGGCTATTGAGATGCAATTATCTTTACACTAGTTTTAATTTGCACACTTTAATCTGCATAGGCTTTCTATCTAAGTAGTCTTCCATCACCACTTTGCAAGGCACAGCGACGGCAGGCGGGCTCAGACTTACTGGTTGGGTAACGCAACCAAATTAGAGAAAAGGCATAGAGAGATTGCGCTGGAGCAAAGGCAGCACCTTACCTCCACTAACTGTCTCCAACGTATGATTTTTTGTTTTCCCTCCACTCCTGAGGATGCTGTACCATGACAGGGAGTTTTTGGAGCCCGTGGGCAGCTGCAATACACACTTGTCTGCAAGGGTAGAGGAAGAGCAAGGGAGGTCCAACACCAGTGAGCACTAGCCAGGGTGGTCTGTGTATCAGGCTGAAACCATTTCAGACAGGTCAGGTGGCATGGCCAAAGGACACAACCAGGCAGCGCTTTGCAGCAGACTGGAGGTGAGCTGGGTTCTGCATGTGGGCTGCTGGCTGATATCAAGACTCTGTCTGGGCTTTTTGGATACACAATGAAACTGTGACATTGGAAAAGATTTCTGCCAGCTGAAAACTGGTGTGGGGCTACAGTTACCAGCTGTCATAGTTGTCACAGGAATCATCGTTACTCTTTTTGTGTTCCCTCTTTGAAAGATTTTGTTTTCTGCCTCCATTCTTATAGAAATTAGAACTATGCGGTTGTGCTATCCACATAAATGTATCTGTCAGTGTCCCCTAAAAAATATTGAATCTATTAGTCTGTTTCAACCAAATTTGACAGAGAGGCTTTTCTGAGTTTTGTAAACCTCAGTGGCCGGGCAGAGACAGAAAATCCTATTAATTCTTTTTTTTGGGGGAGAAAAGCAGCACTGTAAGATAAATTATATTATTACACACCAGAGAAACCATATTAGAAGAAGTGGCTTTATGAATACTCCAATTGCAGGAAGCTTTTTGATGAGAGCTGGTACTTTAAGTCCTAGGAAATACAACCACTTCACAGCAGTTCATCTGGAAGCAGGCTTCATTAAGTTGGCTGCTCACAGAACTACTTATTTTCTTCACTGACCCACTGGTGCTCATAAAATGAGAAGTGCTACGGTTTCAGAGTGCCCTAGGACGGCAAAGAATGACTTCTGAAGCCCTGGAAAGTCATGAGCTGGACATACTAGGCATTCTGCAAAATTAACATGAACAGGACAGCCAGTGGCACACTGAATTGGGAATTTGTGACCTGATAAGAAAAATGGACAGAATCCTAAACTTTGCCAGGTCACTTGTAAAAATGTCTTAAAGAAGGCTAAAGAAGATCTTGAAGAATAACTTGCAAAAAGCGTAACATTTTTTTCAGACACAGCAGTTGCAGGACATTTGCCAGAAGATGTGAAGACCTGATGGAGAGCAAGGTCATAAAAAGAAGGAATGCTCAATTAAGATAAGGACAGAGCAGAGAAATGGAATTATCTTTCTGCATATGTTTATCATGGAAAAGCTCAATGCATTTCCCATACTGAAAGTGTTTTTTGGGGATGCACCAGAAGCTCTGTCTCAAATAAGAGCATTGGACAAGATCAGAAATCAAATGGATGGAGAGAGCAGACACAAATCTCTTGGACCAGATAGAGTTTCTAAGGAACTTAACGATGAAACTGTGATGTGAAACTGCTTGCATGAGACCATTTCCATATCTCAGAACTGCAGGGTTGCTAGCGAGACCCTGTGTGATAGAGGGGTGTGATCAGAGCCTGACACCTCCATTGGGCAGCCTGGTCAAGCCAGACTAAAAAGAATCAGTGGGTGAAAAAAATCACATTGGGTATTGGGAAAGCTCAGCAGAGCTTTGGCAAAGGGAAGTCAGGCCTTACAAATCTTTTGGATGGAGACCTCAGAAACAGCCAGTGAGCACGTACACCAGGAACAGCCTGCTGATGAGGCCGGCGTGGATTTACAAAGGGAAAAAATTTCCTTGCCAGCGGCTCTTCGAAAAGCCAAGCAGCCACTGGATGGGAGGGGAATTTTGCATGCCTGGAAATCCACTGAAAAATATAGGAAACAATAGCTAGGAATAAGTGGCTGGCTTCACTCTAGCAGAAGGTCATCAGTGGAGGCCTTCCAAAATGAGATGAGAAAGAAACAGGGAGATGGCAAAAGCTGCTGATGCTAGTAGCTAGCTTTATACTAATGAAACATGTATTTCCACCTCTGAGAAAGTTGCCATGCCATATTCTCCCATAATTGCTAAGTTACATTGGGCATCCTTAAATGGCCTAAGAAATAGAAGCCACAACAATGGCTTTTGAGGTAGTGTTTTGTCCTTTCTCCAAGACACAGCACAGTCTCACTCAGAGAAGGAGGATTATATGATAGGAACTATGGAAGCATAATAAGTAGAGACCTAATGCTCCAGGGTCCAGAGAAGAAGAAATACTGATTTTTAGTGTGTAAGAATCCTCAGTGTTATAACACATTGTGAAGATGACTTTCAAATGATAGAATTTTAGAATTTTAGGAAACATAGGCTGCAAGGGACCTCCTGAGGCCATCTAATCCAGCTTCCCACTCAACACTAGGTCAGATCAGGTGGCTTTCTCTAACCGTATCTTGAAAGATGGATATTCTGCAACTTGTCCATTTCGGTGCTGTGTGAATTCTGTCAGGGAAAAAAATAAAAATAGAAGAAAGATGCCTGTATCAAGTTATTTCTACTCACTTTTTGGATTCTGATCCTTGAAGGATCTCATATTAAAGCATTTATTTGCAATGCCAAAGGCTAGAACCAGAATTCTTCTTCAGAAAAATAAAAAAGTCAGCTATTCCTGCAGAAAGGTGACTTCAAAAGCTGAACCTCTGAGAAGCACACTTATGACCATGAGACTTGTGAAAAGTTGCAAGTCTTTGCAACCCTACTTTTATCAAACGTTATTTTTATTCATACTTAACTGAAGCTATACAAGCCGGGCACAAACCTCTGCTGTTCTGAAACAGTCTGAGCTAGAATTTCACCTCCACAGCCTCACCAGGCAGACAGATAATGAATGACTGACAGATATCTCATGTCACAAGTAACACAGTGTCAGCATTGTATTAAAAAAGTCTTATGAATTTTAAAGAGCCTTTTCTAAGCATCACGACAGTGGTTTATAGCTAAAAATATATCAATACAAATTAAATATTTGCATGACAAGGGTGACTTTAATTAAAAACCTTTGGTATAATTTAAATCACATCCATGAAAATAGTCATTGAAGAATGAAATGTCTTATAGCAATTGACTCTTATATTTCAACATAATCAGAAGGGAATGTCTGGGGCATCACTCACTGCAGTGATTTTATACCTCTGTAGAAAAGCTGATTGTAAGATTCTTTTAATAAACAGTAAAGTAGCTGAGCCAAAACTGGTACATAATTCTGAAGAGTAATAAATTTATATTTGCTTAAATGAAAATTATTTTGATATGGTACAGGTGGATTTTTTGTGCTTCAAATAAAAAGCCTCAAGTGCAATGGAAGTTACCATATTCCCGTGAGGTTTCTGGGATGTTCAGGAACTCAGCTGGATGAAACTCGTGAATATGCACGAGTTCCCTTCTCTTCAGTCACAGTCCCCAAGGAAAAAGAATTTAAACACCCTGTGTTTCCTAACTGTCTCTTCCAGTATTATATCTTCTCTGCATTATTGCATTTATCGGTGATATGGTAATGCCTTGGTGTGTGCACACCACTTTTTCTTACTAGAACTAATCAAGATCTGTCAGACCTATTCGAGAATGTGGGCAAGGGCAATGATCCTAGATCACATTTGGGGGCTGACCTGCACTTGTTTGCCGTAAGTCTGGTTTATTGCTAACAAACATCCTCCTGAGATATAATATTCTCTTCTAAATTTTGGGCCAAAGGCCTGCATTTTTAAAGCTGGTTTTTCATCAGTATAATCCCCTACTGCCATCTGCAAAACCTCTGCAGTGAATGTGCGTGGAATTGAGTAACAGTTTTGGAGCTGGTGTTGCTAAAATCATTATACATACAATTGTAGAATGAGCTAGAGATCTGGAAAGGCTCTGCTCAAGCTCAGTGCATCTTAAGAATAAATTTAATGGCTATATATTCCTCAGCCAGTCATGAAGAGAGTGTTATTTACCCTTTCCTCCTGTCTGACAAGCTACTGAATGCTCAGGGAGAAGCAGACTGTGGGAACCTGGACCATGTACCATCACTACAAAGTGGTGGTTTCTCTTAATCTTCCTTTCTCCCCTGTGGCCACAGCATTATATCCCTGTCTTTGGCCTCCTATAGCTTGATAAGCTTTAAGACTTGAGCTGTGCATAACAGCTCAAAAGAACATGCACCCTGTCATTGGTGATGACAACACGGGAAATGCTGCAATACATGGAGGTAGAAAACAAAGCAAAGCACGTTACTGTATCCCAGGGAATAACCCAGACTTTTCAGGATGCAAATCAGGGAAGAAAAGGATGATATTTTACTGCCAGAACTCTTTCTACAGAGTGTATGACTGCAAGAGGTTATAATCATTTAACATTTTGATTTTCACTTTCCTCAAGTGGCAAAGCCCTTACTGTCTAACCAGCGGCTGCTGTTTCACAGTAGATTCACTACAGCAAATTTAAACCCTTCTCAGGAAAGCAAAAGCTGAGAAGTCACATGGTTATCATAAATTTTCTTAATCTGTTTGCAAGTCTCTGCATGCACTCAGAAACACAAGTGTATGGTTTGTGTGGAGACTGTTAACATACAAACACACAGATGTCCCCACTTTCCAGTACAGGCAGAGCACAGAAAACCTACACACGTGATTTTCAAAGGTGAGGAACAGTCCTGAATCCTGCTCAAGTTGATGGAAAACACAGCCATTCAAGCCCTGGAGCAGAGGTCTGTCCTGTATGGGGGACAGCAGCCACACTTTAGGACAGCTGCTTTGGATGTGGGGGAAAAGATTCAGAGCCCCTGTTCTGCTGCTGAACTCCTGGGCGATGTTAGGCAGGTTGCTAATGCCTGCATCCACAAAAGGGTTCAAGCCCCTGACTTCAAGGGCAAGAGGAGGGGCTTGGGTTTGATTTTAGAAGTGGGATATTAGTTCCGTGAGGGTAAAGGCACTGAAGAATATGAGGCACTCAAGTATTGGTGTAACAAAGATAGGATAAATAGTTGAAATTGTCAGCATGCTGCTGTCTAAAATGGGTATCAAGTCATTAAGCTCTAGTCCACAAGCCTTCTTGGAGTGCTGGAGGAAACCATGCCTGTTATTACATACAAATGAAGACAAGTATTCTTTACATTTCATGAAAAAAAGGAAACAGTTACCTGAAGAAACGAGGCAAAACATGACAGCTTAGAAATTAAGGTCTCTGCCCATTTTAAGAATCAAAGAGCCAGTCCTGTAAGAACAACTCACAACTATACATTCCCCATTAGGCATTCATTTAGGAAGTTGTCCTAGAAAGCCTTACAGCAAAAGCTGGTTCACATGACCTGCAATCTCTGCATTGGTCTACAGTGCAACCCCTGGCTTTGGCTGTGATCTGCTCAGAAGCAGCAGCTGATGGGAGGGACACGTAGGCTCACTAAAATCCTATTTCCGAGAGCCTCAGGTCAAATAGCCTCTCTGCCTCCTTCTGAAAGAGAAAAGTTGTGTTTCCCATTTTTAAGAGAGACATCTAATCACTCAGCTGGGGCAATTCTGGAGTAGATCTCAGTCTTTCTTGGTTTAGATTTTCCATTTTTTGATAAACAACTGCAATTTTAACTTGGTCAGGAAGAGGGCATTAGGTCTTCTATCACAAATAGTTCCAGAGCCCTGGTTGCCTTTCTGAGAGTACATGATTTGCTAAACACCACAAAGCATAAGCCAGTTTTGCTCAGTTGTTTTAGCAGACAATATCACGCTGACATGGCTGTCTCTCACCAGTGGTACCAGAACGGTTCCCAGCAATTGAGGAGGACTCTGGCTAAACCACATGTGTCCTTACAGCTAACTGCCTTCAACTTCTTAACTTCTGCTGGCAATGCAGTGGCCCTTGCTGCATTGGCAAGGAAGGTCCTACTTCTGTCATACCGGCAACCGCATGTAATAGTTTGTAGCTGAGTCCTAAAGGGGACCCCTGAAAACTTACAGGAGGTACCCCCAACCCTTGGACAGTCCAGTGTCAACCTACATACTGTCATTCTCTTTGACCTCCTTGTTAATTAGGCTGCACCTTCCGTATAGTCCAAGGAAAGTGGAAAAAAAGACCCACACCCCAAACCCAGCAGCAAATAGAAAGCTTCTTCCTAATCTGAACTTTTTTCTTCTTTCTTTTCTTCCTTATTTTCCCTCCCTCCCTCTTTTTCTTATTTTCTTTTACCTACAGCTTAGCTAGTTAGACTAGAAAAATGGTTAAAAGACAGAGAAATAATTGCATCTATCGCACCTACCAGTATTAAGATGCCTGTTGGACTAGTCTCCCTTCACTAAGCTAATCACCTGTCCCAATACACACATTTCTGTTGAGTTATGACTACAGTCTACTTCTGATCAGTATTCCCAGTTAGGCGAGCTGCTGTGGCTGCCCCGTGCACGGTCCAGTTATGCACCAGGCACAAATTCTGAGGTGAACACCATTAGGTTAAGCTACAATTTCAAGCTGACACGTTTTACCACAAGTGGGACAGGCTAAGGCCGTAAGCACAGACAATTGCTGCTTATCAACTCATGGGTAGCAAGCAAGTAACTGTCGTAACACCCATGGGAGGTGTCGCTGTACCCTTGCAACACGCAGTGGGTTTGGGACAGAAACCTTCCTCATAACACGGTACTGGCAGAGCCAGGACTCATTCTGCTGCGCCAGTTCAGTTCACTAACTTGTGGGCCACCGGTGGCCTTTCTCACTGGTGCCCGTGGAAACCAAAGATATTGTTAAGTGTATGATAATGGCAATAGTTTAGTAGAAGAATAATTTCATTAACTGCTGCTGCACTTGTGCCCAGTGTTCCCTTTTCAAATACTCTTAACCAGACAGTGATGTGCTTCTCAGCTGGGTTGGTACTGAAGGACGAGCTGCAATGGTGCTTGGTGTAGTTACCTTCACACGGGGAGCTGGAAGGTTTTATATAGAGTATGGATGTATGATTGTATTTATCTCTTTAAAATTATACAAGTGTCTCACATTTCTTTGTAATAAAAAGGGGGTAAAACCTAAAAAAAGCCACTTCTATGTAGCTGTCAGCTCCCCTCCATAGCCACCAGTTGCCCACCAACCTTCCCTCCCTGCTCCCTCGACTCTTCAGGCTGCCCCAGTTCCTTCAGAGGAGGAATGGGTCAAAGCTACTGCACTTAACTTCAGGATGTGGCAAGAAGGAGAGATGAAATGAGTGTGTTCTAAAAGTACTGGCTGTGAAGATGCCGGCAAAACAAATGCTGCCAGATTTTCTTAGAAGTGAAGAAAGTGAACACATTTTTTCAGTAAGCACTTCATAAGCCCTTTCATTAAAAGATTTTTCCTGCAATTGAAAGCAAAGCTTCATGGAATGATTTCTACTGTTTTGTACCTTACAGCACCCAGCAGCTGGGCAACCTGAGCCCCATCTTGGGCCACGGGGTGTTATAGTAACAGAACCAGTAGCATCATCACCAAGGTTTCTGTTGTCATGCACGTAGTAAAAGCACAACCAAATGAATGGTTTAAGTCACAAAGGAAATTTTATATCCTTTGAATAGGACAAGAAGCTGAAAATGTGACTATTACCACTACATAATTTATTTCTCTAAAACTGATAGTTTACTAGTGTAGGTTATCCCTCCATTTCCCCTAACTGTCTAAATGGACACCCTTACGCATGCCTTGCCCTGTCTGCCTTTCTTGGCCAGTAGGAAGCTTCAGACATGGCTGCATTTCAAAATTTGGTGATTTACTACCTATGTATCCCATACAAACTTCACAGGCTTGCTGAAGACCTAATATTTTCAAAAGATGGAAAACTTATTTTTCATATTAGCTAAATGTTGAGCATCGGGTTTGAAAAATATATCTTTTCTGAGGGAGTGGTTAGCCATTAGGAAAACTCACATTTCTCCTCAGTGACAAGCCATTACTTAAAGAAAGACCAATATAAATCTATATGCAGATTATCCAGCAGCTCTGGGCCGTGTTAACTTCTGGATTCGCTGACCCAGCCGCCTACTTAATTTAAGTGACATCTAATCATTTTGCAAATTTTCACACTTTCTTGTTGCCTATTTAAAGTTTTTGTGTTAGATCTGTCCTTGAAAGCAACTACTAGACACAAGAAAAAACACGACACAGGAAATAAAAATGTTTCTGTTGCTTGATTAATTCTGTTTTCTTCTTGCATATGCATAGATGTGCTACAGTTCTGCAACCTTGTTTATATGGAAAAATAAATGCCTGCTTATTAATGGAAAAATGTTGCTAATTTTAGACAGAAAACTCTTGATATCTCCAGGATTAGCTATATCAAACTAGTCATGCCCATTAGAAAGAAACCATGAGTATTACCATGAAGAACTGGGCGCTGTCTTGATCCAAAGGCACGACGTGTGATGAGTCTATGGGGTTGGCATTCCCTATGTCATCAAAATCCAAACAAATACACACGTATGTGCACAGGCGCATGGTGACAAATTGCTTTGCCTCCCAGGTTGAGCTTAGTGACAAACTACCTGAAACTGATAAACCGAAAAACCTTTAAGACCCAAGCGTTTTGCCACCTGTTGCTGAGCTCTCCATTTGACTGGATTCGTGCAGCTCAATACTGACATCCCATGGCTGGTCCTAATAACCCCGACGGCTCCCGCTCCCCAGAAGGAGAGTGATCTGCAGCTCCAAAATTACTAAACAGCACATAGGCTACGGAGGTAAGCACAGACGACTTTTTTTCTGTGTGGATGACTGTGGGGTAACTTTCCTGTTCTGGCTGCTGTTTGAATAGGCCAGACCTGCTGCAGGGTCTATAATCGCCCTAGGGTCTGTAATTATGACACCAGAAACTTCAGACCCATTTGAACAAAGTGGACTTTTGCCACTGAAGGACTGAGACCAAGAGGACATCCTTCTTTCCACATTTCCAGGGTGGTTCTGCCCAGAGGTCAACTGAACTTGCAGCCGATAACCAGTTTCTATCAGCATGATCCAGGTCGCTTGGATGAGGGATCCCTCATCAGGCTGAGGGATGCAAGGCTTGCAGCATGGACACATCTGTGAATATTTTGACAGCGATGCATATTGTTTCGTGAAGGTATTTGCTTTAAATAACACCTGTAGGAATCTAAACAACAGATATAAAATTTTAAAGACCAAAGTAAAAGAGTGATCCACCTAAAGCAGCTAAGAGAAAAAGTAGTAGCCTATCATGTTTTTCACCTCTGATTATAGCATATCAAAGGTAGAACTTACATGAAATGGAGTGGGACACTGTCCAACTTTTTGCTTCTTTTTTATGCAATAGTTGCTCTCTTGTTTGGCTAAGGAATATTATATAGATCTATAAGAATAAAACGATAATGAGGGGGATTTGGGAAAAACACAGATGCAACTAAAAAAAATCATAGACTAATTCAGAGTTTTGAAAAAAGGCCGCGTTTTTTGTATAAGTATGTCGCATTTGCAAAAGAATTAGGAAAATAAAAAGGATCTGACAATAGACTAGAGATCCTTATCAGCTATTAAGACAGATTAACTCAATTTTTCCAGTTGCTAATTACATTTCATGTGCTAGGACAAGACTCTGACCCAAGAAATAGGGATGCAGTCTAAAGCAGACTCAATAAAATGGAGATACAGGTCTTGAAAAGAATCCATTCACATCCTAAAGAAGTTAGGAGACATTCAGAAGTGGTATCTTGGGCTGGTTTCAGGAATCAAATTTACAGCATTTAACCTAATTTACTAAGGTCGTATTTTAAACAGATTTATACAAGAAGTATTGAGGACTGCTGGGCACTGAAGCATCTGGGTTTTCAATTTTGATGCATATTGATAACATGTTAAGACAACTGTAAACTTTCAAGCAATAAGGCAGTGCACACATTTTGGGAATTCTGGTGAGGTGTGATATACGGTATTACTCAATATCCACTAATGGAATAACAACAGTGGACCTAGATCTCTCTAAGAATTGCACTCTGGTAATTTTCTTACCCAAGACAAACCATTAGCTGGCATTTTCTGTTTAAAAGTCTGAGATGCAGTTACAAATATAAATGTCTGACAAATCAATGCTTATCTGTTATTTCAGAAAAAAAGTCACATGATTATGACTGAGCCAGCAGCCCTTTTCACCATAATGGAGATTACTTTACTTATACATCGTATCTTTCAAGCAAAAAGTACAGCTGGTCCCATCGCTGGCAATCTTAACGAGGAGATATTACACCTAGTGGGACAAACACAGAAATTTTGCATTTCCCTCTTTCCTGTATCTTTTCAGATACAAAAAGCCAGATATTCTGGAGGATAGAGCTCCCAGAGCTCCAGTTAATTCTGTGGATTTTTTAATCTGCGAAAGTTACCTACTGTCAAGAGACTGGAAATACAAAACTGAAGTACCTTGTTTAGAGGCCACATTTGATGATATGGGTCCTAACAGGCAACAGATTTTTTTATTACAGTACCTTCCATATCACATGTCTTTTATGGATTAATGGAAGACTTGTCTTCAGGAACTTCTAGTTGACCTGAGTCAACAAGATATGAATGCCCACTTCTCCTTCATGAATTTCCACATTTTTGGTTTTTATGTACGTATTAATATCTAACACTGGTATGGCAGAAAGGATCAGGAGAAAATAAAACATGCATTGTCCAAAACAGAGCCCCAGAACTCTGCTATTTGCTCTGAGAAAAGCCGAAAGAACAAAAGCCTCAAAAAGCAGAAGGCATGGATTTTTTTGCTTCACGTAAGTAAAAATAATGGAAAAATCTAGAGGAGTTTGGCTATACTCAGGGTAAGCTACGCTCGAAAAAGAAATCTGAGCTGCCTTTATGACATTCAGGGCCTCCAAAAAGGAATTGATTATGTTAACCACTTTGAAGAAGTGAATTGATTCCTTTTCGGTTTTACCTTGGGCTGGTCAGGAATGTGCAAGGTTGCTTCCTGCAGAAAGCTCTTCCCATGGTACATGGTCATGTACAGGGAACAGTACCTAAATTACTCATCTTGAGTTGTCTCACACCTGTTTCCAGAGCTCAACCCTTGCTAACCTTGGCTTTTGGTCAGAGCCCCGGTGTCTACCAGGCATCTCTTGGGCATGAACATGGGAAATAGCAATGGCTCTTTTCTAAGAGTGCACGGGACATTTCAGGATCAGGCTGCTCTTGCCCTTGATGCATCGATAGCTTGGATAAGACCCTTGAATCTTATTACTGGGTACAAGACCAGTGAAATGAATCTTCTGGAGTGCCTTTTTTTTTTTTTTAAAGTCATATGACCTCTTTAGATCTATTTAGCACTGCATGCTTCACGCCAGAGAGGATTATCTATTATACCTGAGTAAAAAGGAATTGAGATCGTTTAAAAAACAACTTTAAATCAAAGTAAACACTGAGTCATTAAAATGCTACGATGAATTAAGAAATTGTTTGCTTAAATGTATCGAATTTTGTGGTTTACTAAATCAAGAGTTGTTGTAGTCTCCATGGAAAAGCAAATTCCATTTGTCGACCTTTATATTTATGTGCAAAAATATTGGAAAGGGACCAAAACATTCTCTGCCTGTAGTTCAAATTTTTCTCATTTTAAACTTTTACAAATGAAATACATTATTTTGACACCTTTTGTATTTATTGTTGTAACGAGTCCTGTAAATTCCTTATTCAGTCACAAATAGGTACAACAGCTAAAGGCAAATACTTTTCTGGCAACCATGCTTAGGCTCCTCAGATCTGAGACAAGAAAATATCTGTTCAGAAGAGACCACGCTTATGCCATGCTCAAAGATATTGTCATCATCAGCCTGCTTTGGGAACTTCTGCTGAAGGAAGCTATTTTTTCTTTTTGGTGGATCTTCATAACAGACCTACCTGACTCAAGAGGTGGCACCCCCAGGAACCGTAAGCATACTCTCCCTCAGGAACACGAGATATTCGGCAAGCTGCTCATGCATGCGTGGAGGCACAACCCTGTTCTGCACTGCATAATCTTTTCACCATCGCAACTCCTGCTGCAAAGGAATTTGGGCTGATGTCTCTTTTTAAATTGTTCCATCACCTTGAACACTGATTAGGGCTTTTTTTTTCTTTTTTCCCTCTTTTTCCTTGTTCTTTTTATTTTTGTATCTTGGTGCATGTATGACTACATTTGTCATATCAAAGCTACTACAGAGGAGTTCCTAGGGCAGGGCCTGAGGCTATTCCTTAAAGTTTGAGTCTGAGATCTGAAATGATGTTGCCTGCATGTACATATCAGTCTGCTCACAGGTATAGACTGCGTGTTTCATAGCTTTATCCATCATAGCCCTAAAATAAGCGGACAGTGCTCTAGGGAGACAGAAAGGCACTTAGTACTGCTTTTCTTGTAATGTACTACACAGGGAAATATCCTTTAAACACAAAGTAAAAATGTGATCCAGACATTATTTCTATTTCAGGTTGCAATGTTCCTTTCTTCTTATACAGCCCTGGTCTCTGATGACTGATTTTTTTCTTCTTCTTCTGTTTGCTATGGAGGCATATTGCATTCAACTGCAAGCATCGATGGAAGAGTAACTTTAAACTGCCTAATGTGCTTGCTGAGAAATTGAATGGTTGCAAAGTCAGTCTATTCCTTCAATTGCCAAAGCGCATTTTCTTCTTACTGCTTTGCCTATGGAGGCATTTTTCTTCCTTGAAGGGGGAGATTTCTCTAATCAGCATCAGTGATTTGTTCCATTGTAGGCTTAGTAGTCAAAATAGACTTAGAAAGAAAAGAGGGAAAGGACAGGTGCCTGTGTCCTTCTTTTAAAACTATTGGAAGATATTTTGCACAGCTGGTGATGGTACTGTGATGTGGAGTAAGTGCAGGTATTGCTAGCCACAGGTCAGTGGTGAAAATACAGACCTGGGAACGATTACAATGATGCCTTCTTTGGCACAATGCCTGCCTTTGCCTGCATGTGGATATTTGGCACCTAACATAGAACAGGTCCTTTTTTATAAATACTACTTTATATCACTGTATTTCCTAAATAATGTGAGATAGAAGAGAGAAAACACTAATCTCAAAGTTCATTAGTTTAGCTAATACTGTCAGGCTAATAAGTTTCATATTTAAATTTGAATTTAATGCAGGAGCTTTGGGAGGGATAGAGACATTTAAATTTTGAAATTACATGCTCCAACATTTGAAGCAGTAGAAGAAAGCTGTCAGAAGGAATGCTGTCTTAGAAAAGTGGAGATTGTGGATACCTCAGGTGAATCGTGAACTAGAGATTCAAGGGACTTATAAAGTAACCTGCAGCTCCTGAGATCTTGGTTGTACTTGGTTGTAACTCTTTAGGGCTTCTTTCAGAATCTGGTATGTCTGAATTTCTCCTCCCGAAACAACCATCCAATTAACCCTCCGTAAACCTGCATTCAAATCTCCGGACATCCAAATATAGAATCTCTGAAAAAGCATATTGGAAGAGTTAGGCTGTGGCTTTCAGGAGGCTGAAAGAAATAAAATCAGCCAGTCACTTTAGAACTAGCTACGAGTTTAGAACAAGCCCCAGAAAAAGCAGACTTTTTTCAGTCATATTAGTAAAAAGCAACTAACAGTCTTTCAATAATGATCAAAATGGATTCAAAGTGTTAAATGCACTATTTTCACATTTGCTCACAACTTCCACTATAAAAATGACTATAACCCATCATTAGGTTGTTTATGTTGAGACTAAAAAAGCACATAGTTGTGCTTGATGTAAGTTACAGGATGGCACTCTGGGGAAAACACGTCATTCAATGTTCTGCAACAAAATCATTAATATTGTTTGTAGCCCTACTTGCGAGCAAAGGGCTGTACCTGGTAGAAATAGTCATTAATAGGAAAGCTGATATCTGTTTCAGAACACAGGCTTTGCTACCTGCTAGCCTTAAGGAATTTGAACATTGTGCATAAGAATACCTGAATCAATGCATTTTTCTTAATTACAGCTTTTATATGAGCACTTAGATAATGCATTAAAATAATTACTTTCAGTGAAGCAGCATTTAACATACTTTTCACTTTTGTTTTTGTGCTAGAAAAAGTAACACAGCTCACTGACGGCAGGTAATCAGAGCTCTTCATAGCATCATTTCCCTAAAAGCATGCAAAACAGTGGGTGAAATTATTTTTAAAAGGGTAGTTAGAAGAGGAAAGTGTAGCCATCTTTTGTGTTGTGAGGTCCACTTCAGCAAACATTTAACCACATGCTTAACTTTAAGTACATGCTTGCATGCATTACTGAGCAGGCACAGATTGCTTTTCAAGTGTGAAATGGAGCAGCCGGGCTCTCAGCTGGTGTAAATCAGTACATCACCACTGTCTGCAGTCAAGCTGAGAGCTTGCCACCACAGCGCAAAACTCCACCATTGAAATTCTGCCCGTAGCCATATAACAGTATGATTCTCACCGTCTTCAACAGGGCAAGAGTTTTGTCTGACGGGTCTATCTCTTGAAAGCACCTTTTAGGCTTGGGAAGGCCTCAAAATGATAAATAGTTTTGCCTGAGTCAAGACTCATAGCAGTGAGATTTTCATGCTACTAAATGTATCATTGAACTATACACATGAGACTCAGACCAACTGCCCACACGTGAAAGGAATAATCACATTTGTCATGAGGTGTTCAACCAAGTCAACGAAGGTACCAAATGCCATCTGAATGGTAAAAGCACAAAATGTGTGCTCACACAAGGCTGCCAAGAAATTTGTCTGCTGCTTCATCAACTGGGAATTTCAAGTTTTGATTTAAAACTCCAGACTATGAAGAAATAAGGTTTAGGGGCTCAGATTTAATGAAACCCCAAATGGAAGGTAATTTAGTTCATCAAAAAAGCCAGCAGGAGCAAAGCTCTGCCTATTGCCGTCTGGGATCTCGCACGCAGTTTGTTTTTTCTTCCCAGGGTTACTGTTTTTGCGTTGCCTTTTTTTCTTTGTTGAACTGGGAACTAATATTGAAATTAATTTAGCTTCATTATTACTGAGTGATGCAGAGCCCTAGGCTGCTGCTTTATTGACAAGGAACAAATTTTCTTGCCAGCTGCAGTGCAGATGTTGGCTTGCAAATGGACACCCCGCCCATCAGAGACCACCATACAGTGCAGGCGTGGTGGTGGTGGTGGAACACACGGCCCTCCACACTGCCTCCCAAAAACAAGGCATGGTCGGTTGTATTTGCAGTCCTTCGCTGCTCATACTATGGTGGATTTCTTAACTAATGTGCTTTTCACTGACAACTCATTGGAGTCAATGGCTTTCCCTCAGGCAAAGCAAGCCCTAAGGGTGTGCTTGGAAATGCAGCTGCTCACTGGAGATGTGGCATGAAGGGCACAGATGCAGCAGTAGGGTATTCCTGGGGTTTCTCCAAAATATGTTTGTGATCAGACCTGTCTAAGAGTAGGTAGATCCCAATGAGCATCATTACTCTATCATTTTGTGACTATTTTAACAGATTGTCCTAGCCTCATCCTGTGGGTTCCCAGCAACCCAGGTGAGATTTCTGCCTCTCTTGCTGTGCAGAGGCATTGTCTCCTCTGCTTGTGTAGCTCCTTCATTTTTGACTGTTGCTTATTTTGTTTCCCAGTTTGACTTCAGGAATACCTTCCCAGGCAAAATCAACAGCTCCAGTTGGGACCTCGTATAATGGAAAAGCATCTCAATGAATCTTTTATACCCCGATTTTCTCATTTCCATACTGTGATACAGGTAACAGCTGAAAAAACCAAACCTGTATATATTTTTTAAACACATTGTAAGATTAAAGCTTCATTTCTTTCCTTTTCCATGTACAAAATGTTTAGATAGAGTATTTTATAAACTATAAAGGATCTAGCAGAGGAGGCGAATGACAGCCAGAAGTGCCAGCAAGCTTACTGTAGCTGTGAATCTAAACAACTTGCAAGCACTTCTCAGCTCACAGGTGGCTAAAAATGTTTTACTAACCAGATTTACTAGAAGAACTAAGGAGATTACAACCTTGTGTAGCACCTCGGGGTCTTGCATTAGGGAAGTTGTTCGTGTGACCGGATAAACTCACCTAAGTGGGTTAGTGAGGCACTTTTCAGTATCCATAGAAAATTAATGTCAGCAACATGGATAAAGTCCCAGTTGTGTTGAATTCAAAGGGAATGTTAACTCCTGTAAGGGGAAGGTATTGCTCAGTGTGTTCTTGCTAGCTTGAGTACAGCTGTGATTTCTCAAAGAATTTGATTTCAGAAAAGAGCAAAATAAAGAAATCATTGATATTTTCCCCTTTTCAAAAGCATTATGTTCATGTCTCTTCATCTTCTCACATTTCTCTAAAGATGGCTGTAAAACTAGTCTTCATTTTAAAACTTCCTTGTCTTTTTTGATGAAGTATTTCCTTTGGGTGTATCATGTTTGTTCTATTTCACTAACTTTTTAAAGTATATTTGTAACCAGGTGCAGATACATAGAAATAATATGTTTTGAATAGATGGCAGGATAGCTCTTCATCCCTGAAATATTCAGGTGGGCTTGTTTTCTAAACACTCATGAATGTCAGAACTCCAGAATTACCAATGGGCTCTGAGGCATGTGCAACAGGTGCTAAGGTGTGATGCTCATACAGAGAGGTAAGTAGCATCTAGTATTGGCTGATGATATTTGCATTGCTAGGGAGACCTGGTAGCCTGCTGCAGCTCCAAATAGCTCCTCCAAACTAGTAATGACTGGAAATAGTCACTCTCACATTGTGCCCAAGAAAAAGCAGTTGAGGACCTGCAGCTGGGGAAAACTGATATACTACTTTGAGGCTGATGGAGTTGTGCTAATTTACCAGCAAAGTATGTATTTATTTTTTTTCTGATAGAAGCATTCATTCCTTCAATCAATGTCCAAAGACTTTGCCATCATATATGATCACATAACATGAAAACCTAGAAGCCACAGCTGATATGAGCAACTGTTAGCATAAATAAACCATGATCAAAGCCTCTAAAATAATATGAGGAGTTGCTGCCATTGTGATTTTTTACTCCCTAAGCAGAGCAGAAAGGGAAATGGAAAGTGAAATGATGCCAACAAATGAATGGGCACAAATACCAAAGTACTCTCTTACTCCTAAGTATAATTATGAGGACAGTCACTAGAAGGAGATGTAGTAACACTTTCTAAAGGGTCTTTCATATGCCCACTACTTCCTGCTCTATGACTATTCCCAAATGTATTTTTGCTCTCTTACATTAAATTTTTGCCTTCGTTTCTTAGCGCATAGCAACTTCATTTTGTAACCCTTTGCTCTGAATGCCTCAAGAGGTCTCCTTATGTCTCTGTTTTTCTGTTCACAGCCCATGGTTTTGTTTTCAGTCCCAATCTTCATGAAGCTACATGATGTTACATGCTGCCCCTCTCATCTAGGAACACAAGTCATTCTAGTCCACTTCAACCTTATTCTACTTCAGCCTTGAGAATGCCATGAATCACAGAATCACAGAGTGGTTGAGGTTGGAAGGGACCTCTGGAGATCATCTTGTCCAAACACCCTGCTAAAGCAGGGCCACCTACAGTTGGTTGCCCAGGACCACATCCAGGCAGCTTTTGAATAACTCCAGGGACTCCACAGAGGTTGCTCCTCCCTGGGCAACCTGTGCCAGTCCTCAGTCACCCTCACAGTACAAAAGTGTTTCCTGATGTTCACAGGAAACCTCTTGTGTTTTAGTTTGTGTCCATTGCCTCTGGTCCTGTCACTGGGCACCACGGAAAAGAACCTGGCTCCGTCCTCTTTGCACCATCCTTCAGGTATTTATATATATGATAAGATCCTCCCTGAGCCTTCTCTTCTCCAGGATAAACAGTCCCAGCTCTCTCAGCCTTTCTTCATATATGATGTACTCCAGTCCCTTCATCATCTTAGTCACCATTTGTTGAACTCTCTCCACTACATCCATGTCCCTCTTGTACCGGAGAGCCCAGAACTGAAGACAGCACTCTACATGTGGCCTCATCAGTGCTGAATAAAGGGTAAGGATCATCTCCCTTGACCTTCTGATAATGCTTTGTCTAATGCAGCCCAGGGTACTTTTTGCCATCTTTGCTGCAAGGGCACATCACTGCTTCACATTCAACTTGGTGTCCACCAGGACCCCCAGGTCCTTTTCTGCAGAGTTGAAATGCTCCTGAACTGTTGAACTTCAGTATCCCCTTCCTGTTACTGTCAAGTTACAATGGATTATAATTTCTCCCTATTAAATCTAGGAATTTCTTCTTGCTCTAGTCTTGAAATATACAGTATTCTGTAATGTATTTCTGATGAGGAAAAGGCTGAGGTACTTAATGATTTCTTTGCCTCAGTCTTTAATAGTAAGACCAGTTGTTCTCTGGGTACCCAGCCCCCCTGAGCTGGACAACAGGGATGGGGAGCAGAATGAACCCCTCATAATCCAAGACGAAATGGTTAGCAAGCTACTACCCCACTTAGACACACACAAGTCTATGGGGCCAGACTGGATGTAGGGAGCTGGTGGAAAAGCTCACCAAGCCACTTTCCATCATTCATCAGCAGTCCTGGCTAACTGGTGAGGTCCCAGTTGACTGGAGGCTAGCAAATGTGATACTCACCCACAAGAAGGGCCACAAGGGTGACCAGCGGAATTACAGGCCTGTCAGTATGACCATGGTGTCAGGGAATGTTATGGAGCAGATCATCTTGAGTGCCATCACGCAGCACATACAGGACAAACAGATGATCAGGCCCAGTCAGCATGGGTTTATGGAAAGGCAAGTCCTGCTTGACTAACCTGATTTCCTTCTACAACAAGGTGACCTGTTCAGTGGATGAGGGAAAGGCTGCGGATGTTGTCTATCTGGACTTTAGTAGAGCTTTTGACACCATTTCCCACAGCATTCTCCTGGAGAAACTGGCTGCTCACGACTTGGGTGGGCGTAAGCTTTGCTGGGTTAAAAACCGGTTAGAAGGCTGGGCCTAAAGAGTTGTGGTGAATGGAGACAAATCCAGTTGGTGGCCAATCACAAGTGATGTTCCCCAGGGCTCAGTACTGGGGCTGGTTCTGTTTAATATCCTTATCAGCAATCTGGATGAGGTGATCGAGTCCACTCTCGGTAAGTTTGCAGACGACACCAAGTTGGGCAGGAGTGTTAATCTGCTTGAGGGTACAGAAGGATCAGCTTAAGGCTATACAGAGGAATCTGGACAGGCTGGATCGACACGCTGAGGCCAATGGTATGAGGTTCAACAAGGCCAAATGCCAGGTCCTGCACTTGGGCCCCAACAACCCTATGCAGCGCTACAGGCTTGGGGAAGAGTGGCTGGAAAGCTGCCCGGTGGAAAAGGACCTGGGGGTGTTGGTCGACAGCCAGCTGAATATGAGCCAGCAATGTGCCCAGGTGGCCAAGAAGGCCAATAGCATCCTGGCTTCTATCAGAAACAATGTGGCCAGCAGGACTAGTGAAGTGATTGTCACCTTGTATTCAGCACTGGTGAGGCCACATCTTGAGTACTGTGTTCAGTTTTGGGCCCCTCACTACAAGAAAGACACAGAGGTGCTGGAGTGCGTCAAAAGAAGGGCAATGAAGCTGGTGAAGGGTCTAGAGCATGTGTCTTATGAGGAGTGGCTGAGGGAACTGGGGCTGTTTAGCCTGGAGAAAAGGAGGCTCAGGGAAAACCTTATCGCTCTCGTCAACTACCTGAAAGGTGGTTGTAGAGAGGTGGCGGTCAGTCTCTTCTCCCAATTAACAAGTGATAGGACAAGAGGAAATGGCCTCAAGTCACACTAGGGGAGCATTATATTGGATATTAGGAAAAATTTCTTCACTGAAAGGACTACCAAGCATTGGAACAGGCTGCCCAGGGAAGTGGTGGAGCCACCATCCCTGGAGGTATTTAAAAGACTTGTAGATGTGGGGCTGAGCGGCATGGTTTAGTGGTGGACTTGGAGGTTGGACTCAATGATCTTAAAGGTCTCTTCCAACCAAAGCAATTCTATGATTCTATGATTCTGTTTTCAGTGTGCAGAATAATGGGTGCTGAGCATGCAGCTTCTCAGAATTCCCTCCACATTTGTGTATAAAATAGAAATACATCTTTTTTTTTTTTGTGTGACTGCAACAAAAAATTAATCATGAGTGTACAAAACTCAGTTTCAGGTCAATGCTGAACCATTCCTGGAACACACTTTTGCTTTAGTTATTGCAAAAAAAGTCCACAAAATACTGTACAATCTTTCATGTCTCATATTATGCCTTTTTTTGTTATTTATGGTTAGGAGCAAGTAGAACACATCATACTCCTCTTTGTCTCAACCACATGTCTGACAAATACATTTGGTAGTTGATTGCAAGTATGGTATGATCTTAAATCACTTGGTTCAATCATGTGAAATTATATCTATAGCAGTGACATCTACAAGGGAAAGATTTACACACAGGATATTTCTTCTACCTAGAATATTAAAACTTGTTTCCAGCTGGAAAATATTTTTGTCATAACAGCTATAATCCATACAAACAGTTAGAAGCTTGTTTACTCCTTGTGTTTTCATAGAATAATACTGTAGTGTATAGCAAGCGGTAAAAGGAAAACAATAAAACCCTAGTAAGTACATTTGGCCAGCAGCGTAATAGAGACATGCCAAGAGCTGAATCCTCATTTTCAACATTCATTATTCTGAGTAGCTACAGTTTTAAAGGACCTTATAAGACTAACTGTATTGCCTCAGAGCAAAAAACTTCCTGCTCCTTCTTTTTCTGATGTGACCTGAAGTACAGGCTCAAGGAAAGAATATCATAGCAAGTGTGGGGTAATATTTCTGCCAGTTTGCTCTCCCCTTTTTCAGCAATCTGCATCTTAGGGATTTCTTTAGCCAGAGGTTGTAACTTGAGCCTCATGTTTAACATCGCTTCTGCATCCTCTCTGAATTTGCCTGGTCAAAACCTGTGAATGAGCTCCACAGTTTGCGTGCTTTGTGGCAAAGTGCTTCTTTTTCACTTGTCTTAACATGCCACCTCATGACTTCCTTTGGTGAGTGCTAGTTTTTGTGTTTACAGAAGCAGGGAATAATTATGCCTTATTTACCTTCTTCCTGCTGTTCATGATTTCCGATCCCTTTGCTATTGCCCCTTTTCCAAAATAAATGTCCTGCTCCACCCAGTCTCTCCTTCTGCAGAAGTCATTCCTTGCTCCACCTCATTTCCCTTCATCTGAACTTGTCTAGTCCTGTTGCATACTCTTGAGGTGACAGGATTGGCACACAATATTCAAGACCTAGGGTGAGTGGCTTATTTTCACAGTGACACAAAGATGTCATCTATTTTCTCCTCTCTGACTTTTTAAATAGTTCCTAAAGACTACAGCTGAGCAGTAAATTGACTTTTTCAGCACATTTCACGCGACGATTCCAAGACGATTTCCTGGAGCATTGAGAACTGATAACTCTGTGTACTTGTGTGTGCAGCCATATAGGCATAGGAAAACACATGGAAAGAGAAAGCATGTCTGTTAAAGCTGCTTTTATTTTGTATTTTTCTTGTTGTTACTGTCATATACCTTTTCAGTATTTGGTCAATAACATGAAGGGTTGCAATTATCTGACATATAAATATCTAGTCTTGTGATCACTATAATGGCACTTAGATGAAGAGAAGACCTGCTCTGGCCTGTTGAGTGTAAAAGTGGCAGACCTCATGAAGCACCCAAGTGATCTCCTCAAAAACGATAGGGATAAATGTCAACAACATTGTGATGTATGTTGTGGAGATGAGATCTGAGCGTAGGCAGGGAGAGAAGCTCAGGCTTACCAGACCTACTCACGGCAGCAGATGGAGAGGCAGAGACTCAGTGCTTCACTGAAAACACAGTGCAGGGAAGGACAGTTGAGATTTATTACTACCTGGGGAGGCCATGGTCTGTATAATCCAAAATTGAACCTGGTAACTGAGGATTAAAATTAAAAAAGTTAAGGGGGAATTTTTAAGCTAAGACTGGGAGAAAGTCAAGGCATGCGAAAGAGCACATGCTTCAGGATGGTGCATCTCACAGGGTTAAAGTACGAAACCTCTATATCCTCAAATAAAGGATAAGGGGGAAACATAAAATGCAGCAAAGCAACAGCAAAGCACAGCTTAACAAGTAAATCCCCATTTCAGTATATACATAAAAATTTGCAAACAGATTAAGACTGAATATATGTGCCTGTTTGTACTACTGCTAGAACTCTGATCCAGGCTAAGGACAGAGAAACTGGAATGTCTGGTTTAAAATTGACATAACAAATGAATTAATTTCTCAGAAACTTGGTAGAAGGAACATAATCAGAACAACTATTTCAGTAAGTAAAGCTATAATTTAAGGAGTGGCTGGAATGAAATAAGATAAATATTCTAACTGTCTGCACTGGTCTTGGCTGGGATGGAGTTAATTTTCTTCGTAGTAGCTAGTACGGGGCTATGTTTTGGATTTGTGCTGGAAACAGCGTTGATAACACAGGGATGGTTTAGTTACTGCTGAGCAGCGCTCGCACAGGGTCAAGGCCCTTTCTGCTCCTCACACTGCCCCACCAGTGGGCAGGCTGGGGGTGCAGAAGAAGTTGGGAGGGGACACAGGCGGGACAGCTGACCCCAACTGCCCAAAGGGATATTCCTTACCATATGATGTCACGCTCAGCAAGAAAACCTGGGGGAAGAAGGAAGGGAGGGACATTCGGAGTTATGGAGCTTTATCTTCCCAAGTAATCGTTATGCATGATGGAGCCCTGCTTTCCTGGAGATGGCCGAACACCTGCCTGCCACAGGTAACACAGGTAATCACAATAGTACCAGGGGATTTCATGTCTTCCAGATAGACTCGATACCTGTCATGAGATGACATGTTGTAGACAATATTATTTTAAACACTGTATGGTATTGCTTTTTCAATTAATTCTTCAGAAAATCCACAAAGGAAAAGCCATTCTTGATTTAGTTTCAAGCATAGCATGTGACCTGTTTCAAGATGCAGCCACTGAAGTTTTTCTCTGTAAAAGAGGCCATAAAGTATTAAAATTTGACCTTCTTCTAGGCTGAAAAGTCAAAACACAAATCCACAATAATAACATTAAACTTAAGAAGTGGGACTATAATCAAGTAAAGAATTTTATTGAGAGGACACTAAAAGGAACCACTAGAAAGGTAAAATGTTAGCATGTAACCTAAAGACCACTTCAGCACATCACTGTATTCCAGGCTGAGAATACAAATTTGAAATGGTTTTCAGAGGGCAAAAAAACCCCAACCCCAAAACATCTCAAGTGAGAACGATTAACAATTCAGTGAAAGAGTAAAAAAAAAAAGTTTTCAGAAGTGGGAGCTGTATCAGTATTTGGGAAGTAGACCAATTAGTTCTTGGCATCCAGAATTACACATTCTAGGGAAGCTTTCAGAGTTTTGCAGCCTTCCGGTGAGGACCACCCTGTGAGTGGTCTGAGGTACTAAAGGGCTTCAGCCATGAGAAAAAGATGCTAAAGGGATTCAGATATGCAACTGCTAATCTGCTAGCTGTGGCTGGTAACCTGTTCTCTAAAGTAGCCTTAAGGCCAGTGGAAGAGGTATATAAATAATTTTTTTTGAAAAAAAAAATCCTGGACAGGAGAAATTCAGGAATTACAAAAAAATAACTCCAATTTCTGCATTGGTGAATTAGTCAGAACAACAGTAAAGCCCAAGTTAGTACATGCATAAATAGATAATAGGCATGTATCCACATGACTTCTGTGGAGGGAAGAAATGTCTTGTGAATCTGTTAGATTCTTTTCAAATTACCAAGGAGACTAATACCCGATAATAAAAGACAGATGATTTTTTGTCTTTTTTCTTTTTTTTCAATTGGCTCTCAGAGAAGCTGAATATATGTATATCTCTGATTTAATTTGGAACTGTTTCTAAAACAGCTCAGCATTTTAGAACTGCCCCAGAGTACATCAAGTTGGCAAAAAAATCCTGACACATCACAAGCAAACATATGTCTTCTCTGAAAAACTTCATTTGAGTGTCTAGATACAGCCTACATCTTCTAAAATGCAGCACTGAAGTGATGTTAATGTCTATTGGGAAACACAAAGAATAAAAATACACTTCAGTAATTTCATTTTTGAAAATTTTTAGTGATAAGCTTAAAACTCATCGCTAATTTCAACCTCTTGTTTTTTTACCAACTACACTATATAATTGTTCACTGTTACTATTTTATACTGTAAATTTTGCTTTTATTTTCTTTGCATGTCTGAAGCGATCTTCTGACCTTTGTTTAGACCAGGACTTTGAAAAATTCCTATCGTTGCTGAACTTTCCTGAAGTTTTTTTTTCATTTCCTCGAGAAGACTACAGACGGTTACTCATTGTTTTAATTTGCAGTTTCTGTAATTCCAAATCAAACCTAACTATTTAATCAAGGGAAAACTAGAACATTACTCAAAAAGTAAAACGAATAATGGCAAAAGCAACAAATTGTTTCGTAAGGGGCTTTAAATGTTCATTCCAATGTATGCTGATTGTGCCTAAGAGCAGCAAAATGTAAATTAAATTAGTACTCAAGCTTATCATTA
This sequence comes from Pluvialis apricaria, assembly GCA_017639485.1. NCBI lineage: Eukaryota > Metazoa > Chordata > Aves > Charadriiformes > Charadriidae > Pluvialis > Pluvialis apricaria. The sequence goes on from CM030007.1 coordinate 105,897,211, forward strand.
GGAAACGAGTCTTTTTTTTAAAAAAAAAAGGAGAAAACCCCCTAAATTAAGCCCAATGTGGGTTAGGCCCACCCGTTACATAAGCCATTAATCCACATCAAAACCCTTTTAGTAACATATGGGCCATAATAATTTCCGGTGCTCTTTACTTCTTAAGCATAACAAGCTGTTAACTGAGAGGGACTTATATTTGCATTTGTAGTTACTAAAGAGATCAAAACTGGAATTTTCCCATAAGGATCATTAAAGCCCATTAAAAAGTCTGAGATTCACGGTTAATGATATTAGTTAGCAAAGAGTAGTGTTGAAGCATCAGGAATAAGCAATCCAAATCACAGTCCCTGATGGAAATGCAATGGCAGAGGTACAGTTTGTGCGCAGGATGTTTTGGGGCCCCTTGAAAAATGCATGCAGGCTGTCTGCGTTAACATCTGCCCAAGAAGTGCGGTGGTGAGATAAATGGTGTACTTTCTTCCTTTTGTTTTTAAAATGAGGCTGCATTACGTGAGAGTATTTTTGTAGCATCTAATAACAAGTTTAGATTTATTTTCTTTAGAATACAACTATTGTATTACAAAAAATACTTGATGATAGAGTATCCAATTAATTGCTAGCTTTATAGGCATACAGCACATAATGAATTTACATGAGTGTAGAAAACCAAAGCAATATTCGTCCTTAGTGTAATCCCCCTAATTATGGATGTATATTTCAGTTTTCATCTGTTCTATTATTCAGAGCATCCGCTCGCTTTCCATTCATTCTTTTGCCTCTCTAAAACCTTCTTCCGTGGCCATGCTGCCCTTTAAAACATAGCCTCTCATTAAGACATAACTAATCTTGTAGGCCAGAAGAATGAACTAACTACTATTCCTCATGAAGGCCTAGGATTTACTTTAAATTGTGAGATATTTGCAAGTACAGTTTGAACGAGTCACTCTTCTCTCAAGCTTCCAGGGAAATATAGGGCCGTCACTGAAACATATAATGTATCCCTGCAGGAAAGCGAGTCCAAGGTTGCCTCTTTGCCCTGTGTGGTATAATACTGGTCTGAAAATGCAGGATTGGAGCTTTAAACTTAAATGTTAAGCTTTGCAGAGAAGGAGATGGTCTTTTTATTTGCCTACAAAGGGCCATGCTCACCTACAGTGCTGCAGGAATAGAATAATAGTAATGCTTTCAAAAAAGTAGATATATGCCAAAAACTAGCATTAACTAAACCCTAATAGCTGCTGCATTGACTGCAATGCAGACAAAAAAGATGAAAACTAGTCACCTAGTGAAGAAGGGGGAGGACCTCCAAGTACAAAGCTGATTTTTGCCCTTTATTGGTATTCAGCTCATTTAAAGGTAAGCTGGAGATTTCAAAGCCATTTTCTTAAAACTGAAAATTATTCCCTTTCCCCCCTACCCCAACAAAAAAAAAAAATGTTCTAATCTTGTTCACTTTACTTGAGACCATGGGGAAAAATTGGGAAGAACTGTGTGGCAATGACTTTCAGTCAGGTTCAGCCAGGTGTTGTCAGTAACATTAATTTCCTATGAACTCCCCCACGGCTCTTGTCCTCTCTTCAGAGGCAGCGCTCATTCTTGAGGAAAGAGAATCAAACATTAAAGACTTTTCTTGGAGTAATTTCTCAGAGCAGGCAGCATCCTTCTCCAGTAAGAAAGTGTGAAGAATGATGCCTGGACTGAACTAGTTCCCGCAGAGTCGATGGATAGGATCTCCATGGTCCTTTCACTGATTCTGTCATTGGCATGAGCCAATGCATATTTTATGCAAAAGACGAGGAGTTTGAGGGAGGGAGAAAAAAACTGCTTGGCCTGAAGAAAGTAAAATCAGTAGTGGTGAAACTCCCTGTTTTAATGTCCAGGACCTGTAGGCCAGTGATTGAACTTTGCAGTTTCACAGAATGAGCTCTATCCATTAAGAGCACGACATTTCTTTCTAGGAGTAAGATTACTTGAATGCAACAAGCCACCAAAACTTTGCTGACAGAAGACGGGCCAGTGTCTACTCATGAAAGGCCAGGTAGTTGGTATGAGGTTACTGAAGCCTTTATTCCAAAATTTAGGAAGAGCATTCTCTCTCCAGATTTTGCACAAGATTGAGAGAAGTTAGCCTTACAGAGAGAGATCTAACAGAGATGCTGCCAGCTTTACCGTGACTTTCGGCCACAGGTGCCACAGGGCAATTGCATACTCTGTAAAAACCCTGTTCTGCTTTTCCTTCCACCTCTGCTGGTCTCTCAGAGAAACTCTGAGAGAACTAAACAGAAGGGAGCAAAGTTTTGCCACCACATGGCCAAGTGATGATCAGATGCTACAGAAATAAGACATCTGAACACAAGTAGGATAAATAACCATATACAGTCTTAAGCACAAAAAGTCTTTTAGGGGGATAAAAGAAGCTTTATCTTTGCCCTGAAGTGGTTTATGTATGAGAGCAGCCTTTAGACCTGTGAGCTACAAAACAGATAAACTATCTAGGAAATACTTAATTCTGAAGAAAACTAATCAAAAGCAAGCTCTCCAACAAACATATTGTCCCAGGAGAAAGTAATCTCAAACAGCCAGTTACTCTCCATTTTGGAGGCCATTTATTGAGCACATGTTAAGTCTTCCTCTCATATACTGTCTCTCAGCATATGAAGAAGCCAGACACAGCAAAACAAATGTTGTCTGTTTCCTGAATACACACAGCCAGGGAAGAAAGATTCCTAGGCTCGCATAGCTTACTGTCCAGCTTAGGATCACAGTCATGTATAAGGCTTTTGAGCCTGGAAGGGTCACAGGAAGATAAAAACGGGTCAAGAACAGTATTCTTATCTCAGTTATAGAACAGTTTGCAATCAGGACTTCGTTCAAGGAGGTGCGTTATCACTATTTGGGGAATACTGCTGCTCTTTGCAATGTGTCTTAACAAATTAACACTTGCCAAGTGCTTTAAAGAGAGCTCTCCCGTGAGGACTGCCTTATTGTTTCTTGTTACTGACACGCGCCTTGGGTCCAACCTCGGGAAAAAATGGGTAGAAGCACTGTCAGCCTCTGCCACATTCCCCTTGTGTCTTTGGTTCTCAGCTCCACGGCCCCATTTTTGCCATCCGGGAATGCTGGGTGGATGGCACATATCCAGCTTGTGCGGTAGCTCTTCCAATGGCAGTGGTACCGTGCTGGTCGGATGGTTAGCCCTCTCTCTCTGCAATGTATGTTTCCAAACCATTTGCCTGCAGCTGCCAACATACTGTCTTGGCCTATATAGCCTCTTCTCAAATTGCTTTGGAGTGAATGAGTGAAAGACCAGGCTGTAAGCGCTCATGGTACACTGGGAGCCACACCTATGGATTTTTTCTGTCTTACGTGCTTAAGTCACTGCATACATTGGCTTGTGATCCTGCCCTAAAAATATATATATTTATTAAACCAAACTGAGTTCATTTGCTATAGCCTTCTGCATAATTCAAAGCCTGACTGGTCTATTAGAAGGTTTTGATTTTGTCCAGCTAGCTATTTAAAGATTATATATTGATACTATGTAGATATATTGATGCTATCTGTCTTCTTCGTTTGGAAGAGTGACTGCATCAGCAAACAGTTAACACAACTTAAGTGCACGTCCCAAAGTTATTCAGGTAGACAGTACACAGCTATGTATCCCAGCAGACATATCAAACTGAGCACCACACAGACCTACAAGAAGTCAACAAAACCAGTTTCTTTACAAGCTTGTTTGGATTTTAGTCAAAGTCACAAGCCTAATACTGCACAGGGCACAACTACCATTTCAATACATCAAAAGGACATAACTGAAATGAAAACAAGTAATTATGACATGCAGATAAAATGTATTTTAATGCATACACATCTACTGAAGTTCAATTTCAATATATGTCATTTACTGAAACAAATTCTGGTAATACCTATCTGTAACACTATTTCCTTCCGTCCTTTCCTCCTGTCTACTACTCTTCCCTTCCCTCATACACTTCAAATTAAGATAACTATAATGAGTAAAATACACCAAATCATTATGATAACATGGTTTAGCAGGAATAGGATATTTCACTGATTTTTCTGGTTGCGCTGTAAGAACCACTCTGTTCAAGAATTCAGAGGATCAGAAAACTGAAAAGCTTATAACGAGAATTTTGTGTACTTCAGTCACTTAGTGCATTTGCATCCTCTTAATAAAATTAAACGACCCCTCTTACTCCACTTTTACTTCTCAGCACAGGATTTAACATTTTTCACTCATTATAAAAATGCCTGGTTTCTTTCTTAACAGTAAAGATGTTGAAGTTATAACAGTGATGCTACTAACAATTCACATTTTTTTTGCAGACAAACGCTGTTATGTCTGGAAAGCTTTATATGTTTTTGAAATTTGTTTTAAGGGTAGACTTTGAAAAGGCAATTGCTGTAAATCATTTGAGAATAGAGACATATGACAATGAAGAGTGCTGAGGCCAGAGGCATTTGCCTCCCCCAATTAAAAAAGACCATGCAGTGTTTAAGAAGTACCATTGACATTACAGCAGCTAGTCAAGCGCAAGAGAAGGGGTTAAATCACCAATGTGAATTCAGGAGATTTTTTGTTTGGATTTTGTTTTTGCTATTGGATTCCTTCCAATTTGATGCTGGGCATATATACTTAATCCCTGTATGCTTTATATTCTGCTATATAAAACTAAAATAATAGTACTTTCTGCCATGATACGTCTTTCTTGTCCTGCTCTGTAAGCTCTTTTGGATGGGTACTGTCTCTTACTATATATCTGTGTGGTGCCTAAACACAGGGCTCTGAATGTGACTGATGCATCTTAGTAATAATAAAATAACACTTTCTATCAATGCTTCTCTGTAGAGGGTGCTCCTGGCAATAAGATCTGAGGACTTAGTCAATTCATCCTAATTTACATCATTCTCTGAGGTATTAGCATAACATCTTGCAGTGGATGACTTTAAATAAACATGTTTAGAGCTGTTACAACGCATGTATATTATCTTGAACGCTGAGTCCCACAAGGACAGACAAACATCATGTACGCACGCTGAAGAGGAATATGTGAGTTTAATTTGCAACTTTGGTTCTTGCATGTAAAACAGAGCTTAAGGTTGATGAAGATCTGCTGGACCAAGAGTGCATGGGTGTGCCTTGTGCAGCTGTTGTTTCTTCTGAATGTAATTTTGATGAATTGGTATGAATTTTGATAAAACGTAATTAAATTTGAAGTAAAATTAATGACTTTTAACTTAAATCAGTGGGCATGCTTTGTAGCTGCTTGTTGACTAACTTTAGGTGCCTAATTACTAAGCTCATCTCCTAGGCTCCTTCTGTGCTGAGAAAGGCATTTCAGAGCACCTAAAACAGGCTTCTACTTTTAGCTGCCCCCTGGAAGAACATGTTTCTGTTGACTAACTACAAAGGGAACCTCCTCCTTGGCTTAGACATTTTAAGGTCAATGCCACAAGTAATTCAGTGTGAAAGCCATAGACCTGCCATAGACCATCTCCATAATTGGGTTTTTGGTTTTGTTCTGTATCAGTCCAAAAAATCATATGAGGCCAAACACTATGAGGCCTAATCAGGACAACTTTTATTTTTTGCAACTGAAGTGTGGCATCAAACTTCTGGTGTGCCACAGCCATTTTGTGCCAAACACATGATGTTAAATGGCAGATACTCCCTGCACAGCCAGCTGGTGGTGGCAGAAAAGTGGCACAGAGCACAGCTGGCATCCTGAGGAGCACGTTGGTGACCCGAAGTCATCCCTGTCCTCTCTTCTGCCATGGCCTCCTCAGCCAAAGTCAAGGTTGACAGGTACCATTTATGAGGCTTGTGTTCTTACGTTACCATAAATATGTAGCTGCTACTGTGGGTGCGGGTGTCTCATTACTCTTGATTTTTCAGTGGGACCATCCTGGCACCATTCCTCCTGCGGAGTACCATCTGCAGCCAGGGTAGATTTCTGGCTTTCAGCAAGGCTGTTTCTGCAAGTAGCATGCTCTGCAGCATGGGCACGACTGTTGACATCTGACCCTCTTGGTTAGTTTTCCTATATTTTATGTTTTTCAAGATTATTATTAATTTCACTAAACATCAATATAGTTTCAGTTCCCTCTTGGAAGCGTTGTTAGAAGGGCCCAACACTATTTGAACATTTCATTATTATAAATGACCATGGTCTTCCAATAAAGAAAGAGCAGAATAAATTGCAGAATACATTTTACTGAGATTATATGGTAAATGGCAATGTTTCTTCATTGTCTTCATTTCTTGCAATGCCAGCTGCCGCTGACTTCTCAGTACTCTAAAATAAATACTCCAACATAGCATTTTGAATCTTTTTCCCCTGCAATGGGAATTTCACTTGCAGGCAAATCATGGTTTAAGTCTTATCTCTAGTACTTCTATGGCATAGAGCTAGTGACCACTTTTGAGAAAGAAAATATTTCCTTTGACATTTTAGATGAAATTAATGCATTCTGTTTTGTTCTACAGGTATTTTGCATAAGGGCAAAGTCCTGCTATATTCACAAAGACAGAGTTCAATAGTGGTTTACAAGTACCTTTTATATCTGTGAAGACAGCTACTCTGTTGCAATAGCACCCAGATTCAAAGAGAACAGTCTTTCTGCCATAAGCAAGACTTAATTTATTTTTGTGTCAGCAGAAAGCTTCGCTTTCCTTCATAGCTTGGGATTAAAATAGGCTTATTTAGTAAAAAAAGTTGCAAGTTATTTTCCTTGGCAGGTTATTTGAATAAAAACACTAAGTATCCTGTAGTGTTTTCACTGGAAAGGGGAGAGGGCAAGCTTTTGAGACAAGATAATGGAGTTACCACTCTAAACTTCCCTTAAGATGGACCAAGAGAGTGAAGAATGGGGTTTACAAATGAATCAAAGGAGAAGCTTCCAACTCTGGTGCCAATAAAAGTAGCTCTCAGGATACTATGTGTGAATATGATGGGCTTGACATGAGCTAAACTAAAACTCCAGGCACGCTTATCTTCTTTGCATTAAAAAGTCAGGCTGCAAATAATGTTTGACTAGTCATAAGGCCACGTCAAAAACAGTGTCTGCCTTGGGGACAAATATGAAAACAGTGCGTGGGTGATGCTTCAAAAAACTGATAGCAAAAAATATGAATTCTGGGCACACATTCTACTTCTCAGTTCTACAAAACTGTCACCAAACTGCGAAGCTGGGAGTAGATTAGGATATCAGAACAGTCAGAATTTAAGAAAGGAGATTAAACAGTAATACTTTCTGTTAGGAAAGTGACACACCCTTAGTAGCCAGATGTAAGTACTCCTACCAACCAGCTCTAGAAAAAGCAGAATAATCACATATACTGCAGCAGCACTGCTAAGAATAGGAATTGGGGCGGTCCCACAACATGATGGACAGGGAATGGCATTGTCTATTTACATTTACTTGAACTTTGCATTCAGCCAGGCTGCCATATAGGTAGGCATTGATGCATAGCTACGTCACTTTACAACCGCAAATGCCTAACAGTGTAATATTGAATGGCTGCTGTCTGGGAGCAATGAATGGTAGAACGGGGGAAACTGCTACACTTAGAAAATGGGCTTAGTATTTAAGCAAACAGCAGATACTTAATACACTGGTTTCCCACATCTGTGCCAGACACCATGTGCAGAGCAAGTGAAGCAGAAGAGAGAACTTCATACTTTCCTCAAGGACTGTGGTTGTACAAGACATTGACCTGGGAAAGTGGGCACAGGATTTAAAATAGAGTAGCAGCAAATTTAAATCGCCTTTTGGATGCAGCATGCTTTGTCCTGTATATGTTATAGGAAAGAGCTTCCTGAACAGCCCTGACAAGAGCCCTGATCCTTAGATAGCTACAGGAATCAGAGAAACCCATCACATCTTCAGCCAGTGGAGGGACGTCTGATATGTGACAACTAAAATATACCAGACTACAGCAATGATATCTAGTTTAAAATTTTCTCTTTTCTGCTATCATAGAGGAAAAAGCATGCACATTTAAATCAGTAGCTCATATATGTAGACAAACACAGTACTTTTTCATATGAAAAAGAGATTCCAAGTGGCCAGCAATTTTGGAGGTCCATTTCTTTTCTGCTGCTGCTCATCTTAGAATGGCCCAGTATTTTATTCTGAAGTTCAAAATTCAAATAGTTTGGGTTTTTTTTTCACCTAAAACTTAAGTTATTTTTCCAATTATCTGCAACTTGTTGGTGAAACAGTGACCATTCATATACTTAAGGTTTGACCAAAGGTGTTTCATCGTGAGGTCATGGACATAATAAGTATGCATGGAGAATTAGTGCCTCCCTCCTCTTTCTCCAGGGAGGTAACATGGGTAGATAGATGAGACTAAGTTTATTTTCAGTGCTGCAAAATTTGTGCTCTGAGACATGAATGAGCTCTTCACAGAAATATTTGTGAGGCTTCTTTGTTGTTTTATAGCCTTGGGAAAATACATACTTATTCTTTTCTCCTGCAAATGGCCAGACTGCTTCTTGCTAACTTTTCAAGAAAGGTAAGTTAAAAACAAGGCATGACACCTTTTGAAATTTAGTCAGGTCCTAAGAAATTACATTTAGAATTTTGTCAGTATCACTACTAGACCTTCATTAGTGACAAAATAAATCTTCAGCGTTTGCTGGGTTCCTGTTACATTTATGGAAATCTGTTTGAAAAATAGAGGCTAAAATGTGCATAGGTGCTACATAATAAATTATATATTTGAAAAGGGATATGCAAAGACAGGAATTTAAGCAATAATTTTTATCTTTTCCTTAACTTGAGATAGAGAATCATCACACTACAACACAATACAATAAGTTTTTTATATCACACCTATGCCTGGAAAACTTTTTAACTGTAATTACTATAATTAGGAAAGTTTAAAGGATACAAATGTGCATTCTACACTTTTGCATACAGTGAATTGCTTTGTTATGTGTGTTAACTGATTGGGTTTTTTTTTCCAATTCTTCATCATCCAGTCTGGTTTTCCTTTTCATGTGTTTATAAGAGAGAGAGGCAAGCCTTATGCACCATCTCTCAGATTGTTCCACTGAGATCAGTTGTCTCCACCACCTACGACAAATGAAGAGATTCTAAGAAGATTTGCTATAAGTTCATTGCATTTATTTGGTGTAAAAAATTCAGGAATCTGGTCCAAGGATCACAAATCTTCTTCTTTGTCACAGGCTTAAGGAAGTGAAAGCCTGTTAATTTAGGTGAGCTTCTGGTGTTCTTGCGCGGTGGATGAGATGAAAGATGCATCACGGATGTTTTTTCTGGAACTAGAGTATTAAAATGATGTTTTAAAGCTGTGTACAACATTCTGACAGTCTACTCCCCCAAGGCAGAAAGAAGTTTTTCACACCTGGATTTTTTTCTAGAAAATGCCATAACCCTTCAAGCCCTCCTTGACCTGTTTCTGTAGCTGCACTGTGGAACGTGTAACATATCTATGTGTAACATATATATATATGGACTATATCAGAAAGCGGTCTTTACATGGGATTAAATCATCCCAGCTCCACTGAACTTGGCGCTGCCGCATTGGGAAGTCCCTGGGACACAGATGGGAAGAGCTGGGATGGGGGGTGGGGGAAAGTATCGGCCAACATCTTCCTCTCCTATGCCTCTCCTTACACTCGTCCCCTGCAGACCTGCTGCTGGTCTTATTGGAGACAGGATACGGGGTTCATGAACCTTCAGTCCAACCCCTGGCAGCTCTTCCCATAGTAATTTTCTTAGTGTGACTTCAAAAGCGTGTCAAACTCTCTTGTGTTCACATTCAAAGTCTCTGAATTTGTTTCAGAATACCTTTGGGGCAGGGATTTACTGTTCCTTGTACTTCTCTGTAGCTAACAGCTGGAGTAATGGAGATTCCTAAAAGTCAAATTTTATACAGGACACTTGTTCTGTAAAGACAGGAATAGCCATCATTATAGCTTTGGTCTTTTAATATAAATATTTTTGACAATATTGGGTTTTTTTTTCCCTGTCAAACCAAGAGCAATAACCATTCAGTATCTATTAATCTTAATGCTTAAGAAAATCATAGAGAATGAACCATTTATGAGATGTGAGCAAAGGTTTTGAGTTCAACAAACAAGTGTGTGTGTAGGTCAGTTCTTGTCTGACACATTTTCCTGTTGAATGAAGTAAAAAACTGAAGATTTTTTTACTTTATTTTGCTGTCACACAGGGGAAATGAAATTTTAAAAATATCCAGAAGATTTTGTACTACAAAGCCTTTGCCCCATTATTAATCTGGCTTCAGACTGCTGCTCACTTGGGATCTGACTTCTGAACATAAGAAAAGACTTTTTTTGCTGTAATAGTCACCAAATACAGGCACAGGTTGCCCAGAGGAGTCTCTATCCCAAGAAATACTCAAAACTAGAGTGGACATGACCGTGAGCAGTGTAGTTTGGGTGGCTCTGCTTGAGCGTGGGGGTTGGACCATGTGATTTCAAGAGGTGCCTTCCAGCCTCAGCCATTCTGGGATTGAGAGATACTGCTCTGTTTTGAACGTGGAGCCCACATCCCAGAATTTATTTCAAACATTTATTAATCATGCAATTGAAAATAAATGTTTCTGAAAGTCAGATGGAAACACAAACATGGAAACACAGAAGTAAGATGATATGTTCCATAAGTATTTTATTTTCAATTTGTTATATTCACTAACATTTCTCTGAAAGAAAGTTTTTAATTAAAAGCTCTGAAAATTCCACATGTGGAAAAGAAAACACTGATCTGTTTTTATGTGGTAAATGGGTACTAGGACACAAGTAGTCTTAATGATGAAGATCTGACATCGTTACAGGTTTGCTTATGTACTAGGAACACTGAAGAACTTGCAAGTGCTTTCTTGGGGAAGAAATGCCCTGGGGAATGAAGGGTCTCCAATGATTTCAGGAACCAAGCATGTCCTGTGGTTTGGTTCCTAGGATGGCCACAAGCCTAGGGGATAGCCTTGATCTGTCAGCCTGACCCAGCCTTCTCAAAGCAGCTTCTTCTCCTCCAAGAAATTCCAGGCAATCTTCAGAAGTGCATACTTGGAGGACATGCTAGCTAGAATATCTTAACAATGCCATTCCCTTAATTCCTTTTTGATGATGTTTTGAATCAGTAATTTTCCATAAAATATTTACACATGAAGATGGTCTAACAAGGCATTATGGTTTGAGAGACCCATAACAATTTATTGTCATTTAGACAATCATTCTATCACCCAATGACCCCTCCCCACCCGGGAAAGGGTATCGGGAGAAACAAGGAAACCCAGGAGTTGAAGTATAAACAGATTTAATAGAGTAAGATTAGGTAATTAACATTAATAGCACTAAAGAACCAATATTGATCCTGATACCAATACAGAATATGCAAAGATTATACTCAGCCAATTCTATCGGTAGGAAGCTGTGCACTCCCAGCAGTGGGCAGCAAATGTTGGACACTGCGAGCGCTACAGCTTCAGGAGGAAGGGAAGGCCTCAGTAGTCCGGCAACAGGGCACAAAGTTTTCAGGATGGCAGCCATCAAGGCAGAGAGAGAACTTCGCTGCAAACTTCCTAATTTATAGTGAATGTGACGTCGATAGCATGAAATAATCCTGTTGGCCAGCTTGGGTCAAGTGCCCGGGTCTCGGTCCTCCTCATCCCTGCACCTGGAAAGCTTGAAAACACAGAGACCTTGAAACCCACACACCATAGCTGGCTAGAAAGTTAATATTTTCACAAATTCAGACACTACAGTCCTCTAAAAATGCAGTCTTCCCAAGTATTGGAAGAGAAATTAGTCCTATGTCGCTCAAACCAGGACACAAGGTTATCAGAAAATTAGTAAATCTAATAAAAAGCCTCGTGCTGCAGCTAATGAAACCATAAGCATTATCAGGGTATATATGCACATCAATCAGCAACTCTTATAATAAAATGAGCTCCACTGAAGTTGAAATCTACTTTAGTGAATACCAGCTGAGGATCCTGATCATAAAAATATCAGAAGATAAGTGAAGATTTTTGGCTTATGTGTGCTTTCTGTACTATATCTAATCTGAGAAGAAAATGAGATTTTTGGAGTCCAGTGTCAGCAATTTATTCCCAAATCCACAAAGGCAAATGCCTCATTGATATTGGTGTAAGATGTATTTACGCAGGCTGTTTTGTTGCTCCACAGATACTTCAGAGAAACTTTAGTATTGTATTAAGAAGCCTGAAAATACCCTTCACTGCAACAAGGGATAACACCAGCTTCATATTTTTAATAGTACTCCTCCAGTGACAGAGGTTGGACTTTTGGGTCCCTGGATTATATTGCAGCTCAGGATAAGAATCTGATTGATTTCAAGTCATTATGTCTGGATTTCAAGTTGTTTTGGCTTGTAACACTAAAGTCTTAAATCAAATGGGAGAACTCCATCAATTTGGAAGATTTAATATTTGCTCGTTGTCTTTAATACAGCTCTAGGTACGCACCATTTTAAAACACGGCAGGGTTGTAGCCAAAATGGGCTGTGCCCTTACTAGCATAAACTGGCATAGGTCCAACAAAGACAAACGGAGCCATACTGAATTATCTTGCCTTAAGTGCTATGTATGATTTTAATGCTGTCAACATGGATAATCAGGGAGACTTGCAAGTATACCCACTTATGGGCACAGAATAATTAAGCTTTCTCTGGTGTTTTTTTTCAGTATTTTGTTTATAGTGGTGAAATACCTTTCCATTCTTCTTTCTGCTTTGGTAAAAGATGTAAAGGCAGAAGTAACTAAAAAATTCTATTTATCACAATGAGAAAATCAGTATATTCGCAGCAGTGTATAGATTACATAAGTAGGAAAGAATCGGGAATTAGTGTTGTGAAGGAAGATTTAAGTAATCCAAAGCAGTAGAAATAACTGTGCTGATTAATTTCTCAGCTTGTGAAAGCATTTTATTCATTCCTAAATGACACTGCACTAAGTATCATACTCACAGCTATAGAAGTTGCCTTATTTTGTTTCAATTGTTTCAATTGTTTCAATTAACCTGTACTTCAAGCTAATTACGAACCACAAGTCAAAAGAGATCTAGGAAGGCTGGCAGTGGATTTCTCAATTACAACATCATTGTTTCAGATATGATCATCTTCTCGTGACCCTGTCTTTGATTTACATAGCGAGCTATCAGTGTCACAGCTAGAGAGGAAAAAGATACGCTTAGAGCCAATTTGAGTCTTGTTATACATTGTGCTTTCTCCAAAGGGGCGTTAGGTGATGCCAGCCCTAATTTTTCGACACAACACCGAAAAATGAGGGATTTTGGCTGAGATGTATTATCCTTTTCTGTTTCCCACAGAAAAGCCAGAAAAGTGTTTCTAGTGGGTCAAATAATGAGATAGTCATCAGCTAGTTGCAGAGAGCATTCATGCAGCAACACAATAGAGTGGGCAGAATGTGAATTAGTCAGGAGTAAAGACAAAACAAAAACTCAGGCAGGAATGAAGAATACGGAGAATGTGACTGTTTTCAACTTGCAAAGTAATGCTAATACGGAGGTCTTCAGCATCATTAGCTATATGAGAGGCAAAAAGCAAAACATGCAACAAATTGGCTTACAGATGCAACAGAGCAGCTTAAGTTTAATTTGAACACCGCAGAGGAGAGTCACTTAAAAAATATATACATGTTGCTTCCAGAAATGCATTTTGTGTAGGCTTTCGGTTATTAAAACAACTGTAAAAGAATATTATATTAAGGCATAGGCCTTAACACAATTTGTTTGTACATAGGAACTTCAGGTTAACTCTGAAAGAACATTTCTCCTTAACTTGATTGCATTTAATACCGGAATTGTTTTCATGTATAATTCCTTTTGTAATTATAGGAAGTATATTAGATGAGAAGCTGACTTCAGACATCAGAATATTAAAGAACTTGATCCAAACCCCAAAGTCAATGGAATGGGCAGCCCCCCAAGGAGCCAAACACAGCTGGAAATGAAATGTTCAATCTCAATCCCAGCAAGACCAACGTGATGTTAGCTGCAAGGGGAGGACCAGCTAAGAGCAAGCTCCAGACACTGTCTGTTCAACTTATCATTAGAGTTAGGGTAAATATCTCCATCGCACAATCTACTGACAAAAGCAGGAACTCAAGCACCTCATTATCAGACACATGAATAGAAGTTTCTGGACACATCACACTGTGCCAGCTTTTACGCGCTACTAAGAAATACAGTCAATTAGCCTGAGCAGAGCACTGTGTTAGTGATGCTAGACATCAGAGTGACACAGAGGTGACTTGACCTGGTATGCCCTTCATGACGGAAGAGCCACGGTGGCATGTTTTCCTGCGTTCCCATTCACCTTGCCTGGAAATGCATCGTCCCCTTTGGGCCCTGCACCTCCATGATCCTCAGATCTGTGTAATGCTGAGGGCTGAGAGGTGGGAGCTATGTGCAGGCCTGGCTTGTATGGACCAAGGGCAGTCCAAGGAGGCTGGATGACGTTGATCTTGTACTTTTATATTTGCATATGTTAAAGTACATGTACACAAGTACATACTGATGACCCTTGTCTGAACATGGAGGAGTCCAAAAAAAAAGGAAGTTTCTCTGAGTCCACCCAAGACTCAGTGATGCTGCCGCACTGCTGTCTGTCTATAGGCACTCGTCTCAATGCTGAGATCTGGCCTTGCTGAAAACCCAGCAATGGGCATGGGTTACTCATCAATACTAATAAAGGTGTAAAGAGCTGTAGCATAGGGAGAGGCCCAGATGGGTCCTTACATTTCACCACAAGTAGCACTGTTGGAAGCACAAATGAGACTGCTAATGAAAGCTTCCTTTTCATCCCCCAAGGAATAAAATCCTCCCTCTTCCTGGCTGCCCTGCCAGCCTCTCTGCACCCAATTTAGGGACTATTTGATCCTTGGGTTGCAGCCACAAAAGCATCTTGTTTCCAAGACACATGAACTCTGAATAATTTCTGTCTGCTTCTTAGTGCCTCCACTCCAGCTCCACTTGCCTGTCTTCATCTTTCCTTCTCGGACTTCTATGTCTCCCTGCCATTCATCATTGTTAATAATCTTCCTTCAACTTCTTTTCTTTCCTTGACACTTGTACCCAATGTACTCTTCTAGTATTTCTGCTAACTCTTAAGCCCACAATAAAAATTAAGCATGATCAACATCAAGAGAAAAATGGAAAGCACAAGCTGCTTCTCCATGTTCTCCTTGACTCTGCAGGTGAAGTATGTTACCTGCTTTGCTGCTCATATGTCTACTTTTTCTAATACAAACTTTTTATAGAGGACAGGAGATCTCCCTGCGGATAGTGATTGAAGAGGGGAAGAAGAACAAGCAATCCCACGTTCAACCAATTCCTCTCACACCTCACACATTGAGAGAGGAGATGAAAGCCTGCTAGTAGGTGATTGTGGAGTTCTGAGCAGGGCTGGTATGACACAGCGGTGCATACTGCTTCATTTCCAGCACTGCCTGATGTGTGCCTGCAACAATGGAACCCCTGTCTGGGCTGGAAGTGCTGTGCATTGCCACAAAAGAAACAATAAATAAAAATAAATAAGTCCTGGCAACTCAGATGATTAAAAATGCACATATATATAATATATTCATATATTCTATTCTAGTCTATCCTGTTCTATATGCAAGTATAGATATTAAGATCTTTTGAATAGCTTTTTAAATTATGTGCTGGTAGGTATATATATTTAAGCGTGTTTATCTATACACATAGTCAAAATCCCATATATTATTTTTTATCACAGATAGCATGTCATATTTTATTATCTGTGGATATGTAAAATAGATCATGCAAATGCCAAGTGAAAGACAAAACATTCACAGAAAAAACACAGTTTCTGTGATCCTTAGAATGCAGAGCTTTAAAACCAAAACCTACTGCTCTCTGTGAATTTAATTTTGCCAGGTGCTACATAAATGATGATGCGAGCTATCAAAATATAAATCATACATGTTTAAAATGAAACATTCATCGTTACGGGCAAACTTATGGTCTTTCTTAAGCAGTGGAGGATGTTTTCCAAATTCCTGATTCATGTCTGTGGATGAGTGGAAAAAGGCCTACAAATGTCAGAACTGCTCTTGGCACTCCTTGCTACTAGTCCAGCTGTGACTGCCCCTGGGAGTAGGGGCATTTTGGTCTGGGGTGGACTGAGCTGCACGGCACAAAGGATGAGTTGCAGAAAGGAGTAGGGCACTTCTGAGGGACCTCCAAAGTTTGCACTAACCCCTGGGATCTGCTGAAGCAGGGAGGTACCTACCACCCCAGAGCTGCTCCAGCTGGTAGTAAGAGGTGAACTATCTGCTGGAGTCCTTGAGAGGGCAAACAGAAGCTTTCCTGTCTCCTCCTGAGTTGCTGACTGCATCAGAGCAGGAAAAAAATATATTTATGGAGAATCAAGGGAACTAATTCCCCTGCTCATCTCAATCCAAGAAGAAAAGGGCAGAAAATAACAAGTTCATAAGATCCTTTCTCCCTCAGGTCCCACTCGATTTCGTCAGTGCTGGGGTACTACAATAATAAAGTGAAATACTCTCTTTTTGACATTTAAGTCACTCTTTTGAAATAAGTGTGGAAGGAGAAAAATGAGTTAGGACACATTTAAATAATACTGGATAGAGATTTGGAACAGTCATTAATTTACCCCACCAGCTTACTCATAATTAATATTAACTCAATGGCAGAAAAGAGAAATATGCACTGGGGAAACAGTGCAGTTTAATAAAAAATAGTATTAATTCTTCTACCCTCTGCAGTATCTGCTAAAAGTTTTTGGTGGGTTTTTTTTTTCTGTAAAAAGAAAACATGACAAGAGCTTTTCAGGGCAGAAGCGTTGCTCTTGGTCAAATGTTGGAAGCTCACATTGACTCCACTCATTTTAGTGGAACTTTCTAGACTTCTAGTAATGTGATCAAGAAGAAATTGATAAAAGTCTTTTCCTATATTGAAGATGTGCCAGGATGTTCTATGTATATACAGTAGAAGGTTTCTTTTTCAAAAAAGTCTCTAGTGTACCATATATTGGAGAAAAAATATAATAGGTCTTTGACTGAGAAAGGTTTTCAGTAGGTTGCATTTGAGTTGCAGGTTATTTATGTCTTTTAGCTAAATAGTATGGTGGATAAAAGTATCTACTGCTCAGGGAAAAACAGTTTTGCAGATTAATGTTAGACTGGTTCAATGGAGTGGATCAATGTTAGTTTGTTAAGAGATTCGCTGTAGCATTTTTAGTGAAAAGAGTTTGGAAAGGGGAGAACTACATTTATGGGTTTGAGAACATAAATAAAAAGAGCACTTGAACCGAAAAAAGCTTTTTAAAATGTGATGTTTAAACTTGCTGTAATCATGGTGCTATTTTCATTGGGGAAATAATTTATATTTACTTTCCTACATATTACGATGTTTCAGTAAAAATACTTGTGTCTTAACATGTTTAATTTAATTTAAGAATTAATTTAACCTCCTCACTTACTCTAAATTCAGTGGTGTTTTGGTAACATGCTGTTAAAGAGAGAGGGAAAAAAACTGTAAAAATAATCTTTTACTTCAACTGAAGCAAAATTGAGGGCATGTCAGGGGAATCTGGAATAGTTCCACTCAAACAGCTCTCCCCTCTCCCCTGCCAACACCAGCACGGCACTCCATCACTCACATCCACCAGCTCTGCTCTACAGACCAGATTTCTTGTCTTGTCATGTTGCCTTCCACCGAGCTCTGTAGCAGATCTCCCAGGATAGCTGTTCTTCACGAGCAATGGCACCCTCAGAGGCACAGAGGTTATTTGTGTTCCCACTGGCTGCAGGGATGCTTGGGGCTTGCTCCTTGTGTGTTCCTAGTCAGTAAAGTGGAGGACAAATCCTCTCCTCTCCTCTCCTCTCCTCTCCTCTCCTCTCCTCTCCTCTCCTCTCCTCTCCTCTCCTCTCCTCTCCTCTCCTCTCCTCTCCTCTCCTCTCCTCTCCTCTCCTCTCCTCTCCTCTCCTCTCCTCTCCTCTCCTCTCCTCTCCTCTCCTCTCCTCTCCTCTCCTCTCCTCTCCTCTCACAGGATTTCCTTCTCAAGCACAGTGATGTGGTGTCAGGACTAGCAGCAAGACATGGAGATCCAGAAATTAATTTTGCTGGGGGGTAAATGGGGGAAGTTAAAAGCAAGCAGGTGAGGGAGTAACGGCAGAAAGCGTTGAAGACATCAGCAGACAGATGACAGGAGTGGAGGGTGGGAGATACCTGGGCATTTGGTTGGTCTGAGAGGGAGACAGTGGTTGAGAGGGGTGATCTGAGCTACTGCACCATCTTTAAAAAGTTCATCAGATAAACAGAGACCGTCTCCAGCAGTGGCAGAATTTTTCAGGCACGTGGGACAGATTCACCATGATGACAGTGTGGGGTGAGACATGGTCTCTGTGGAGGGGTAGCATCATGGTCAGGCACAGGAGAAGGTGTGAGGAGGCAGGACACTCAGGGCAAGTCCGAATGCTGATGGAGCAGCCAAACCCAAGCCTGAAACCAAAGGAGCTGCAATGGATGTTGGGGCTCAGGAGCTGAAGAAAATGACAAATTATCTGGGCTTTTGGTTCCTATCTCCTTTGGAGTGATATTTATTTTGCAAATGATCTTGAAAGCAAATGTTTGAGGAAGTGGAAGGAGAAAAGGACAAGAAAGGGATGTTTTTGTCACTTCTTTTACTCTTCATTTTATTTCAGCTTTTTTCTAAGGTACATTTGGAGTGAAAGTTTTTTTTTGAAGATCCCAACAATTTGTCAGAAAAGCAGAACACTGATTTGGTGTGTTTATTTTTAGATGATGCTATCAATTTCTGTGTTATCAGGTGTTGCACATACGTTATGAAAGACCTGGGTAAGTTCTGATCTATTATGTTTCCATCTGGAGCTTTTACTACTGTGATGTTCTACAATCTATTGCTGAATCTTGTACTGCGTGATGGTAGAAGGCTATTGGGAGACAAATGTGGAAAATACAGCCTTCCCAAACTACTGCTAACTGCAGCCTGTGGTCTCAAGTCAGTAGGAAAGTAGCTTAGACTGGCTAAGGTCTGGTTAAAGTCCTGAGGACAACACAACACAGCTACAATTTCTCAGAACTTGACCAAGAAATTGAGAAGATTTCCAGATTTTCTGGAACCATCCAGATTTTCCTACGTGTTTGCAAACGCTTCTCCTTCTGCTATGGTGATCACATCCAAACTCAGAACCAGAGTTCTGAAATGGATGCAAAATGTGAGGGAGGTGGTTTCCATCCCCAGACTCGATCACGAGGCCCTGATACCAGACAAGGTTTTAGCTGTTAACCTAACAGTATTACTTAAACTGCAAATTGCATAATATTTATGCAATTTGTATAATATATTGCACATTATATCTAACTGGAATTTGATGTTGTAAAACAAGAATAAAGACTTCAAATTCCTGTGTAAAGGACTCTGTGTTACCATCTGTAATATTAATGTGCCACGTGATTAGAACAGACTTTGATTACACACACTACCTTTCATTATCAAGGTATTTCAACACATCTTACTACTAAATTAATCTAAATATCGGCAATGCAGCGAATCAGTAAGCAAACGTGGCAGCCAGTATAAGCTGAACAGCAGCTCACGTGTTAAGGCTCTGGGCACTCAAACCTGCTTAACCGGGAGAAAAAAGATTGGCAAGAGACCTGGGCTTTTTCCCTACTTTTTCTGAACGAAGTCCAAAAGGAGATTAAAGATTCGAGGATATCGATAGCTGGAGACCGGCAAGATGAACCGTATTGAGACTTCTCATTTTAAAATATCAGCCAGAAATAAAACAACACTCCCTGTAAAGCATGCCATGATTTTGTGGGATAGAGCTTACTGGGTGATTTACTACGTTGCAAGCAACAAGAGCCCTATGGATTAGAGCTTACTGCAAAATTAGAAACCTGGATGATACTTCAGGGAAATTTCAGTCAGTTTAAAACTTTTTCTGTCCCATTGTGTTTCAAAATAGCCCCTTTCGAATTCTAGATTATTTTTTCAGAACTATTTTCAGAAAAGGAATTGTTTTAAATCTCAAAGTGGGAAATTTAAAAGCCCTCTCCTTCTCCCCCAGTTTTCCTGTGAAGATTTGTGAAAACACAGCCTTCCCTTTCATGTCTGCTCTGACCAGTGCAGGACACAGGGGTTGTATACACAAATAAAAGCAGAAAAAAAAAAAATGGGTAAAAAAGATCTTCCACAACAGCAGATGGACTATTTTTCATTTTAAAGTTTGGCCAGCCTTTGCAACACTAGAGACAATTTGAATTTTTCCATAACTGACTGTAGTTTTTTTTAAAAGCCATGGCTCTTTATGTGCAAAGCTGTGGAATACAACCTGGGTAGCACTTAGCTACACCCTGAAGCAGAAGCTAGGATCTCCTTTGAGTTTCCTTTGAGCCGCTCCTGGCTTAGTGGGGTTTGAGCTGTTCAGGTTTCTACTACTGGTCACAACTGTTGGCAGACCTCTGGCCCACTGTTGTTATTAAGGTTTTATTTTTCCCATTCTTAAGGGCTTCAAAGAAGTAGAAAACTAAAACCAGTGGTATTTTGAAAAGCATATAGCTCTGGTCAACTTCTTATCTCACTGAAACCAACACTGAGGTGTCTTTGACTTTTGCAGGAACCCATTTACGTTGAGGCCAAGTGGTTCTGAAAACATCACTAGGTGCATTTTCCAGATGAAATATTTTCCTTTTTTTCCTTCAAAATAGTACTATTTCTCAGTCGAGTGGAACTAATACGACTTCCCTTTGGGAACCAGTACTTGCTGTTATATCAGTGTTATTTGCCGTGCCGGCGCAACTGTGGAAATAAAACTTGCCAGTCCAGTCGGAGCTGCTTCTACTGCATGGTTTTGTACAGTGGGTGACTGTACCTGAAGGTTAGCTCTTATTAGCCGTTGCTCAGTGGCTGAGATTTTCCTGGGTTAGGAGATGCACGCCTTCTCTCATGTATAGCCGTTTGAAAGGCAATGACAGATTATAAAATCGTGCCAAAGTTACCTGAGCCATTCACTCCAGTCCAGGGTGGCCTGATGGGTTCCCTTTCTGCCTCCTACACAAGATCGTATGCCATAGTTATTAACCATGCAAGTGATTTAATGTAATTGTCACCTTCAGCCGGTGTGACGTGCGTGACACAAGGTGAGGGTGCCAGCTGAGCCTGTCTCTCACGTCCTGTTAGGGCACGTCCCGCGGGAGCAAGAGATGGGGGCGGCTGGTCACGCAGAGCTGTGAAAGCGTGCGCGGGGCCGAAGCAGTGATGCCGACATGCGCAGCCACCCCTCGGAGCTGCGGAGCGGTGGTGGCCCCAGAGGAGGCACGGGCTGAGCTACACACTGGCACTGTGGCAGGGTGGCAGGAGACCAGGCATGAAAGCTAACGGGAAATGTAGCTGTGTCACCCTGGGGCTGGCAGGGAGCTTCTGCCTGCTGGTGGATTTCACTCTCTTCCTACAGAAAGGATGTCTCTTAGGCAAACAAACGAAAAACAAACATCACAGGGAAAAAATTCTCTGAGATGCATGTAATACGTGCCTTAAGAAAGGTAAAGTGGGGCACTAACTAGTATCCTGGCTGGGAATCTCAGTGGGAAGAACTCCTGAATAGCCTAAATTGCTCAGTAGGCAGCAGAGGCAGGCTTTTCAGGAAACGTTTGAGACCAACGGAGATATAATGTAGGCGCTTGCATTTCCATTGCACTTCAGCATGTGCTGCGACTGCTCCGAGGAGTTAATTTCTGCAACAATAGTTAGACAGACTGGAGAGGAATACAAAACAAACAAATGTAAATTATTTCAATTTTGGGTCTCAGCTATGCAATTTTAGTTGTGTTGCTAGGTGGGAGTCATTCTCCTATTATGTTTTTTTCTCTTTTTTTTCAGAGCAGCTCAGGATCCATATGTTTATAGTGAAGCACTTTGAGTTTCACTGAATCTGTAAAACTGAGATTTTAAAAATAATTTGATAACGTCAAGTCACGGGGGAAAAGGGATCTGCTGGCCAAGACAGGGACAGGGAGCGTTAGGGTCCCTGTGCCCAACTGTTCAAAAGTGGCCTTGAGCTTTCATTACTTGAACTTTGTGAACTCCTGACCACAGGTGAGCAGCCCTGCAGTGCCCTTGCTGAGGCCCCTGCCATATTTGGGGAGACGCACTGTGGGGACAATGTCTCCTGTCCCTCACTCGGCTGCAGAGGTCCAGGGTAGCAAACACACCGCAGAAAGGGTTGCCAGTGGGGCAAACGGTTGACGGTGCCGCCTTCCCTCTGCTTCGTCCCCCCCGGGTGTCCCTCAGCCTCCAGAAATTGTGCACCGTGGCCTTATCCCACGTTCGCCCCCCGCCCCCCCCCCGCCCCCCGGGAGGCAGCTGTGCACACCCAGGGGCCTCCTGCCCCGGCTTTGCCTCTTGTCCGTATTTCACCCCCCCCACACACACACACAGCCAGGAGGTAAAAAAAAGCAGGAATTGTGGGGCTGACAGAGGGATAGGGGGTGAAACTTCCCCCGGGCCAAGGAGGAGGCCCCCAGCCTTGACGGGGAGAGACCCGCGGGGGCCGGAACAGCGCCGAGCACATCGCGGGGGCTGCGCGGGCTGGCGGGGCCGTGGGCAGGGAGCATCCCCGGCCCTCTCCCTGCCCTTGTCCCTGTGTCTGTCCCTGCCCCTACCCCTGCCCAGCGCCGGTCCAGCCGTGCCGGGGCGCAGCCGGACAGTTTTGCCTGTGCCGCGGGGGGTGTGCGTGTCCCCGTGTGCGCGCTGCCCCGCCACGCCGCCCGTCCCGCTCGAACCCCCGGAGCCGCCTCGCCCCGCCCGGGGCCGCCCCGCGGGAGGAGCCGCCCCCTCCCGTCCCCTCCCTCTCCCCTCCCGACGGCGGCGGCGGTGGCGGCGGCGGCGGCGGGGGGCGAGGGCAGCGGGGAGCCGCGGGCGGCGGCGCAGCGCAGCGCGGCAGCGGCGGCGGGAGCGCGGGCGGCGGGCGCGGAGCCCCCGCGCCATGGGCGGGCGGCGCGGAGCGGCGGCGCGCAGCCGGCCCCGCCGGGGGTAGCCGCCCGCGCCCCGCACCCGCGGAGCCCCGGCATGAACTGAAGCGGGCGCGGAGGATGGCGAGCGCCCTCGGCCCGCGGTGGCCCCGGCGCCCGGCCCCGGGCGGCGGCGGTGGTGGCGGCAGCGGCGGCGGCGGCGCGGGGGGGCTCCTCTTCGTGCTGCTCTGCGCCTCGGCCGGCCTGCCCCGGAGCGGGCAGCAAGTGCTGCGGATCGGTGAGTGCCGCCGGCGGGCCCCTCCGCTCTTCCCATCCCTCCCGCCCCGGGCGCTGCGCGGGGTCTTGCTTGGGGAGGACCCGCGTACCTTCCGCGGGGCGCGGTGCAGCCCGCGGGGAGCCGCCGCGCCGGGGCTTGGGGCTGCGGGAGCCGCCGGCTGGGCTGCTCCCAGCCCGTGGCTTTTCTCGGGGGGGACGGGGGACGGGACGGACACGTTGAGCGGGGAGCGGGGCGCAGCCCGCCCCCGTTCGCTCGGCTGCCGGGCTCGGCGGGGCTCGGCGGGGTACCGCTCCCCAAAGTTTGCCCCGCTGCGCGGCGGCGGGACGCGGGGAAGTTGGGCACGGGGATGCCGGCGGGGCGGAGCGGGGATGGGGATGGGGATGGCGGTGGGGATGGGGATGGGGATGGCGGTGGGGATGGGGATGGGGATGGGGATGGGGATGGGGATGGATGGGGCGAGCATCCCGGGAGCCGCTCGGGGCCGGCGGCGGGCGAGGGGGGGTGCCGCCGCTGAAGCGGGTGTGAAGTGCGCCCAAAGCCCGTCGAACGCCGCTCTCCCCGCCCCGCCGCGGGCTGGGGACCGCAGCAGGGATGGTGGGGGGACCTTAAAAATGCGTGTGCCGAAAAAAGGGCTGAGGTTTGCTCGGTCGGACCGGAGGGCGAGGAGCCGCAGCCTGCCGAGGGTAACCTTTCGGGATTTTGCCTTCCTTTGCCCTCGGCCCCTAACCCTGGGGTGCGGGGGGGCTCCGCGAGTGCTGCGCATACGCGTGGCCCCCTGAAAACAGGGATTTTGTTTTTAAGCAGAAAACTCCGCACCATGGAAACGGGGCTCGGTTCACAGGAAGCCTCTCTCCCTACAGTGGGTTTCTTGTGTCAGTCAAGTGAGACAGTGAATACAAAGTATCGAAAGAGTTAGGGGTTAGGAAAAACTGTGGAAAAGATGTAGGCAGAACCTGCCACGCTTCTGTTTCTCTGCCTGTCCCTCTTTTGCTTGACGAACACTGAACATGAAGCGAAAGACGAGAAAAGAAGCTGTTTGTGCCACCGGGGGAGATGTATTCCTAAAGGCGGGTTCCTGTGCGAAGTAAAAGATTGATGCCTTTTGACCTGGCAAGCGTTAACCCCACTCGGCTTTCCTCACATGAGTGCTTCTTTAAACATCAAGTGGAGGGCTCCTCAGATGCGTGGAGAGCAAGGGAGCTGATGACTGAAACATTTAAATAAATCAAGGGGCACAGTCCCTCAAAGTGCTGAGCAAAGGCAAGGGGAGGAAAAAAAAAAAAAAAAGGGAAAAGCTGAAGTCACTCAGCACCTTGCAGCTGAAGCTGAAAATCTGTAATAAGTTTATAACCGTCTGTATTCAGTGTGTGCTCACTTTTTTCTCACGGGGCGAAGGTGAAGTTTGCTGTTTCTCTGCTCGCCACTACAGTGTGAGTGTGCCAGGCTGGAGCCCAGGGGAATGTCTGTGCACATGCACACAGCACAGGAAACACAAAGCTTTGTGCCTTCACATACTGGTAAATCCAATGCCAATGAAACTTGTGGAAGAAAGTAAAACACATTGCAAATAACTTAGCCACATGCTACAGCAGGATGCTTTGGAAACACACGAGCATCATCGCTGCTACTAGGCAGCCTTAACTTGCTTAGCTTTAATGGGAATAGCCTCTGAAGGAAAAAGGAGCGTGCTGGAGTTTAAAGGGAAACGTATTTCTTTGAACGTAGTCTAAATGCTTAGCTCTGTGCAGGATGAAACCTCGGCTTCATCAGCATTGCAGGGACCCAGGCAGAGATTTAGGGTGTGCGCTCCTCCTCCTGTCAACCTCCCCGCTTGCAGAACTTGCTTTGCTGCTTGTGTTTGGTCTAGCGAGGCTCCCAGGCAGTTGCCCACGTTGCTTTTCCCTAAAATTGCTCTGCGTGGTTTGTAGACTCTCTGCTGCAAGAACTGTGTGTATCTCTAGTTCAGATTCACTCCGTCAGTGCATGCAGCCACGGTACCCTAATCCTGATTCGGCTCTATTACTTCCACCACAGTATAAGCAAGAAGTATGACAAACTGCTCAGCTTTCAATCACAGCAACCAAACGCACATCCAGAGAGATGCTGCCGGAGAATAAATGCTCCTTGTGTGTTACATGGTTGTGACTGCATAAAATATTAAAAGTATTCTTATTACTATAGTTATCCTGCCTATAAAGTAATGATGTTATAAAATATTAATCCTTCACATCCGTTAACAGCAGCAAGTTTCTCCGTGGAATCTGTCACTCTTAGAGGTGACAAACAGAAGTAATGGCAATAACTCCTCTGACACTCTTTGTGATAACGTAATAAAATCATCCCAAAGTGTTTCTGACAGTGAAGAAAATGCTATTAAGCCATCAGATTTTCTTCTTCATGTTTTAGTTAATTAAGGAGAGGAAAGCACTGCTATACAATGGTGCAGCAGTTTGCACCTGAATTAATACACTGGTAGTTTAATTGCATTCTCCACTGTTAGGGAGTTTTTTTTTTTTTTTTTTTTTTTTTTTTTTTGCTTTTCTGTCTTATAATACAAATGAATGGATTCTCTTGTTGGTATTTCATTAATTGAGAAAGGACATGCGAGCAATAGAAATTCTAGCTATTTCTCAGCATCTAGCTAATGATTACTTTTCTAGCCCTCTAAACAAGAAAACAAGGGATGGCAATATGACCAGTAAAACTAACTCATTAGGATAAAAATAATGGATTTTGAGATAAGATATAGTTTTCAGTTTCAGGTAATACAATAATTAAATTTTAGTGTCTTACTGAGTATTTCTTTCACATTCACGTAAAAAACATTTCCCTTGATATATAAACTAATAGAGCTGTCCAAGGAAATACCATCTTTATCCACACATAACCCACTAGACTATATTATATGAAGTTATATTTGAAGTTCAGGACCCTAATATTTTTGATTTAATACCAAGGAATTTCTAGTTTTTACACTGAGTCAGCCTAACCTTATCTATCCCACTTGTGCCACTTGTATAAAATACGTGAACTCAAATAACAGAAGGAAGAATATAAATTAACACAAGCAGGCACTAAGTTGCAGAAATGGCCTCCAAAAAGCTCATAAGCCACAAAATTTATTTGTTAGTACTGGATGCAGAGCTTCCTCATTTCTTACTGTACGTCCTTAAGGACATTACAGCTTCTAACTAGGTTATAAGAATATACTTCAGTGATATTACATGAAAATTTATAAATGGTCGTCATTCAAGCTGTGCTCTGGATTAGAACTAACCAATAGTTGAGAAACTAAGCAAGTTATTAACATATCACTGGAGTTAATTAAAAAGAGAATGTGGCAGTTTTCAACAAATACTTGTAGGAAGTTATACTTGGATGAATCTGGGAATTAATCTCTAAAATTAACAACTCCTGAAAATGAGCAAATGAGTAATTTTTAGGTTTCATAGAAATTGCTTTAGGTGATGAAATAGATACCCTTCAGTTTGTACCAGAAGTAATTTTCAGGAATTTGTGTTTCTGTAGTTAAATGGAATATCTAAGTACAGGTTCATACTCTGCACTGATCTATTCCTTTCTTAAGCAAAATTCCCTATGGTTTAGTGAATTGTGTTTTCAAAGATGCAGGATTAGCCCCCTAATATTTCTCTCCAATTGAGACATATAGATTTAAAACAGACACACATAAGTCAACCTAACCTGCAAAATATTATTTTCTAATAAGTTGAAATTTTCAATATCGGTTACAAAACAAATGTCTATATTTTCTCAAGCAGGGCCAGACCTGTGAAGTTTTTTCCTGTGTGATATTACCATTTCCACACTGTGAGAATGATAAAGACAAAAACCTAATTAATTTCTCTGCAAACCTCCTACTTTTTGTCAACCCTTTTCAAGATTTTGTTTGTGAAGGGAGAAATATTAGTACACATTTGAGCTTCATCAGTGTGACATGGCAAAAAATGTATTTGGAAAGTCTCTATTATATTTGAACATCATTAAAAATGTTTATTTTCAAAAGTATTTCTTACTAGGGGTCTGCAAGTTATTCTATTCCATAAAGTCGTAGGAAGTGGGACTGCATTTTCTATCATTAGATGATCAGGCGTTGCTACATTTTGTTCACCAGATCCTGAATGCTCAGTGGTTTATCATTTCACTGTAATGCAATTTGCTTAAATTTCCTCATTCTACACTTGACAGAAAATGATTTTGCTACAAATGTTTCTAAAGGATTGCTACCAAAATGTCCAAACATAATTTGTATGCGTCTCCCTCCTCAATGGGTTTGACAGTACTGTACAAGTGTGAGACAGTGCAACATTTAGCTTGCATGCTTTAAGTGGTTAATGAAGTTAAAAATACCCTATAAAAGGCAGATGAAAAATGTATTGCCAGCACCTTAGGAGGGCACTCGAAAGGCCGGTGCAGCCAAGTGGCCTCAATGTATATAGTGAGCTCAGGGAAAACACTCGGCTGCGTAATGATGTGTATGGTTTCACCCTACATTATTAAAATCGTACTCTCATTGGTGATTTCTTTGTGTTCTGCCATTTAGACTTGATGATGCGGAGGGGTGGATTGCTTTGGGTTCCATACTGTTGTATTTCCAGGCTTTTATACCGTGGAAGGCATTTGCCGTACTGGGTTGCTCCACTGGGGAATATTAAAAAGTCGTGAAGCCAGTGCTCAGCTGATGTAAATGGGCGTCCTTGTATTGAACTCAAGGGACCCACACTGGTTTAAGTTGCCTGAAGAGCTGCCTGGACATATTTAATATATTGAGAATTATGAAACTTTTGTAATTCCCCCGACTGACCTGCCTACTTACCACCCTTCCTAATGCCGGGTGGGATCTGACAAAATCAGGTCCTACACATCTTTAGCTCTTGTTTTATGCACTGAATACATAAAACAGTGCCCAGTGCACTGAGCTCGCTCCCAAGGCCGAGCAATGGTGGTCACTGAGCGCGTGAAGCTCGTCAGTGTTACGGTGACCCGTTACACTGTCAGCTCTCGATGCCTCAGTAAGGGTGTTTGGTGGGTGGCTGTACTGTGGCCAGAACGTCCTTATTACTGGGGTGGTCTAAAGGATCTAAAGGTCTAAATCTCAGGATTTAAAGAAACTATAGAGGAGACCTTCACTTTCCAGAAAATTGGTGGGTTGTGTCTCTGTTGTCAGAATATACCTACGTCCTAAATATCTGCTTTAGCATGAAATAGATGAGCTGTAAAGGTGCATGATAGTCTTCAAGTAGTCTATAATACTGTGGCTGTATGATTATGCAGCAGGCAGCCAGCGGCCCAGGGCTGTATTAACAAAAACACAGAGCTTGAGTTGCTTCTGTCTTGGACCGCTTGTCAGGAAAGGTTGATGGAGAACAACAAACAAAAGGTCCCAAGACCGGAAAATGAAAACCAAGGAGGCAAGGCTGGATTTGCCTAGTTTGGACCAGAGCGAGGATGGTTTAGAGAGTACTGGGGGAGATAAAAACATTTTAAAACACATCATGAAGATATGTTAGTTCTGCATTTCACATCTTGGGAGATATGTGGTTAACTATGACAAATTTCATGTAGCTGTCTTGGCAAGAAGTTGAGTGGGTTATAGGAAAATGAAATGGAAGGCAAACTGGGGCATTGATATCTGTGCTGTAGTATTTTATTATTTTCTCTTAACTTATGCAAGGTGTATCCTAATGTGCCCCTGTGCCAAATAGATCCGAAGTGCTGCAGTGAGCTCCAGGTGGGCAGATAAATAGGACATCCTGCTGTGGTTCACCAAGGCTTCAAATGCATTTATGTAACATGTGTGTAGCAGTTCAGACAGTTAAGATTTTGGTAAAATACAGGTTGAAATCTTCAAAGCAATGAAATTGATGTAATTTTGCCAAAGGATAAGAATCTTTCATCAAATATTTTGTTTATGCAAAATGGTTGATGCTAACCTAGTACTTTTGCAATTAACAATTCATACACAGTACAGTGATCATTGCAGGAGGAACAATCCTTATAAATAAAATTAAATTAAATTTCATTGAATATCATTTCTTGCTTAATAGCCTATTTGTAGTGTTCAGGTGTAAGATTTTTTTTATAATTCCTACAACTTTCTCATAACGTCTAATTTCATTTATTCAGAGGGCATTTGCCTCGGCATCAGTTCTTGCTGCAACTATAAGCTCCTCCATATGGCCCTGTCTTCGCTTAACATTTTCCATTCAGACCGCAAGCACAATCTCAATACTGTTTTTTCATTACAGTCTGTTTTGTATATCCTGGTCAGTAATAAAGCTTAAATCCCCCCCGCCACCTCACTCCCCCCCATACTTTAAACAACTGCCTCTAATCTTCTTTTCTCAGAAAGGCTTGATTTGACCAACTAGACTATAGATTGTACTGCAGTAAAAAAAAAAAAAAATCCTACCCAAGAACTGATTAGTTTTACTCCACAGCTTTGGATCTGTAACCTGCAAGCCCAGTATGTCCTAGTTTTTGTTTGACTTTAGATTTTAGTTTGCAGTAATGAGTTTATGATTTTTGGAAAGCTTTGCAATGGGAATGTTACCCTTCCGTCTCTCTTTCTCCTTCTGCTGAAGGTGATACAGTATTATCTAGCAAATGATTAGCTTTCAAATGATGAATTTGCTTTCACTGAGCAAAATCAAAATTCCAAATTAAAACTGTTTCATTATTCCAAATAGGCATCTTTTGCATTTCAGCTAGAGAAGTGAGTATCTGATAGGGCTGCTAAAGTATCTGTTGGTTTTGGTTTTTTTTTTATTCCTGTGACAGTGCAGAAGGGTCCTTATATTATCTTTACAGCTTCACCTGTACTGAGGCACTAAATTAGGGTGGCACAAACACTGGGAAATATGAATCAGTTATATGACCCAGCAGTATGGACAAAGAGTTAGAAGTGGTCTCAAAGGCTCAGTTCTGAGCTTCTTTTCTTTGGTCCATCAGGCTCTTTACAATTACACCTTCTAGTTGTTTTTTCCTTTGGGCTTTCAGACTGCACCACCACAAGTTTAAAAGAGGAGTGTTATAAATTCTGTTAGCATTGAAATTGTTCTCACATTCTGCCATCGGATCTGCACATGCAAACTTGGTCGGTCTATTTCAAGGAAAATTATGTTTACAGCACATTGATTCTGGCTGGGGTTCAAGTCCTTCCATACTGCTAAATGGCATGGAGGTCCTGGTGCAATGCTGAGTAGGTGGAAGTGACAGTCAGAGCGCAGAATTACCTCCAGAAATATGGAGCAGGACTTGTTCTGAGTGAGCAAGTGTGCGAAACTCATTGTTCTACCTACATATGAAGGAGCAGCAAAACTTCCCACAGCCGTTATGTCCAAGCAACACTTCTGCTCGAAGCATTATCACAGATGCTGAGGCTTTGCTTTGGCTCTCGGATGGAGAAGGAACAGAGCCCTTCCTGAATTCAGCAGTACACCATCGAGACCTTAAAATCACCGTGATTTTGCATGCTCTCCCACAGAGAAAAAAAAACACAAACCAACAAACCAAAACCAACAAAAACCCAACACTTCTTTTTTTAAAGATCAAGCATGCTAAAATATAGTAAGAGCCATTCACTACAATGTGAGTAACACAGGCTTTTCGGTTCTGAATGTTTTGGACAGAATAAGTAGGAAGACACTAGTGTATGCTGTGGATCAAAGGTTTGGAAAAAATGTTATTTTAGAACAACAACATTAGGTAGCTATAAGAAAAGAAGAAAAAATGTTTGAAGATAATGAGTTTATTCTTGCCTTCCCCTGAGATGAATGATGGAGTGGAGTCTTGCCAGGATGTTTTTATGATGCTTGCTGCCACTCACTTCTACTAAAGATCACCTCCCCTTCCCCTCCCAGGGAGGCATGTGTCATTAATGGCCTCAGCATGCAAGACAGATCCCCAGGTGAGTAATTAGGCTTGCCTGATCTGCCACTGCTGTTTCTGCAGTTAATGGCAGTCTGTCTGTCAGCCCAACATATCGTAAGTATTACTTTAGTTGTGTACTTCTTTAATGCTAAGTGTCTTCTACCTGAGAGCTTTGGCCTTCATGGTCCATGAGAGCACACACAGAAGCCAGTAGACTTCTAACTCTCTGCTTTCCTGTGGTGAATAGCAAGAGCAGCCCACACGTTGGGGCTTACAGCTATGTCGCTAAACAGGTAAATCCAAGGATGCTACTTCTCTTTACGAGTCTTGCCTTGCTATAGCTTTGCCTAGCTATAGTGACACTGCTGCTGTACATCGTAGTGCAGTAGAGCAATTAAACAATGAACCACTGCTATGAACTGCGCTATCTTTAGGGGAAGCGGGATTATATAAATTGGGTTCAGCGTGATTCTGCAAGACAGTACTGAGAAGAAAAGCTGTGTGTACTTCATATTCTTGGATCATATAATTGGAAGGCAAATCCATGGAAATTGGTCCTTTTGGGGTCTACCGTGTGCTGAAAGGTTGTGTTGAACTAGTTTCCTTACTGCTTTGTTGCACATAGTATGAGTTGTGTCATATTTCAGCAAGAATTGTAATGAATAATAACAACACTGAGATCTTCTGAAGCAGTAGAGCTCAGAATACTTCACAAAGCACATACGATTGGTTTTATTTTATGACTGGGGAAGCCAAGGCCAGAGAACTGAAGTGTTTTGGTGGCAAACTTGTGGCAAAGCTAGGCGTGACTCCAGGTCTCGAGTGCCATGACCCCAGACTTCTGCCCACTGCGTCACGACTTTGACGTTTCCTTGTAGTTTGTATATTAGTTGGAAATTTGCATAGATCCTTTGGAAATTAGTAGTATGAAGTGCTAAGTGTTGCTGCTACAGAGGCCCAAATGTGTTTAACTAAACAATTTATGGGTAGGTGTTTTATGGCCTGAACAGTTTGCGCATGCTTGGAGCTCAGCCCTGGCTGTGCAGGGCAAAGCAGACAACGCTGAAGATCTTCCCTGACACTGGAGGATTTTCTGAAGAAGCAGAGCACGTGCCTTCCTCTCCCAATTTGGGTAGTGGTCAAATATTGGGTGCTGTGTCTGACCTTAGCCAGAGGCTCCTCAGGGGCCACCAACATCCATGGCCCTTGGAAGTGTCTTTTCACCACTCAGATTTCTTCTGAGCATCTTTTCAGCATGGTTTCCCATGGCCTCTCCAGCCTCCAGCTTCACATCTGCTCAGCAGAGTCGTGTTCTGCTGAAGATCAGATGTGGTAAGTTTTAGCAAGGGATGGACACCTTTAGAGTATGAAGAATTTCAAGGTTTTTTGCCCATTTTTTTGGCACTCCCACAGACTATTCCACTATGGCACACATGCCCTCTGTAATTATATATATATCAAACACAGAAACGTTTTCTTATTTATGCCCTTGCCAGAAGGATGTTATGTACATTGGCAAGGTGGTTAAGTGTTATAGTAGGCTGTAACTCCCAGGCAAATACAGCAACCCATGTGAATTGGCCCGACTCGTTCTCTCGCATCATGTTTGTTCCAGCACCGTGTTTCCCCCCTTCTCCCCCAAGAAAGGGTCTAAGCTTTTGGAAAGAGACTTTCAGAGCATTCGAACCATGTGCAGTGATGTAGACTGTACCATCAAAACTGTTGAAGTCTTTATCAAATATTCAGGTGTCCTTATAAAATTCTACAGCCAGGCTAGCTAGGAATTAACTCTGGCTTTGGGAATTACATATCTCAGTGCTTACAATCCTTTGCTTTCACTGTCTTGGTCTCATCCCTGACGAAGATATGGAGAACTGAAAATTAGATGCACTGAGATGTAAACATCCAGCAGAAAAACCCTCTCCAACGATACAACTTTTGCTTTCACGAAAATAACCTTTTCTCTGCTTACATTCAAGAAAAATAAAAGAGAAGCCAAAGGCATTTTAATCCTCCTTCCCGCTGCGCAAACGGCTTTCTCCTAAATGTCTTAGGGGCCCTGTGCCAACCCAGTCATTTCTATAAAGGTTATGAATAGGAAGCTCAGGCCTGATGAAATGTGAAGAGTAGTTTACGTGAAATAGTTACTTCATTTTCGAGGAACTGCAAATTAATCCCGATTTCTCTGGAATGGTCCCAAGAGATTAATCTCAAGATATCTGAGCTCATATCAAGTTTAGAGGCTCCCTATCAGTAGTCAGAGGAGAGGAGACCAGGTTGCTGCAGCAACAGTGTGACATATGTAAAACTCTATTTGATTATGTCAGTATCACAGAGAAAGCTGTTTAAAAGTTAGGTCAGGTTTTTCAGCTGTACTATATTTTTCTAGAGACTGTCAGTCACTGTCAGGTTGGCCAATGAGTCAAAATGCATGATGAATACCTTCAGCAATCTCAGGTGGATAGCAAGTTAGCTGACCATGTGAAATAAGATAGTAATAAGCCGTTGGAGAACTATTAAAGAAACTATAATCAGCCACTTAAGAATTCTTCCCTGCAATTTGGAGACAATTACAATTTCTGATTAAAATATTTTCCTGTTTTGTTTTTGAATGCTTTTATTCATCGTAGGGTTCAGAAAGAGCATAGGAAATTACTTAAAATACTGAACAGATGATCTTTGATAGTCTGTTGGAATGGGAGATCGATGAGTAAATATCTTGTACAGGGCACAAGAATGATGTGGAGTCACCACTGTACTGTTTTCCCCTATGATTGTTCAAACGTATTTTGTATGATAAACAGTGTTCACACTAAATAAAATTGCTTTGTTAATAGAATCCTATATCCCCAGTTTATTCACCCATACTTAAAAATATTACAGACAAAAGACAATAGTAAAAGAGTGCAGTAAGTGAGGCAGAAATCCTGAAGAATAATATCCGTAGATAGGTAACCAAAGATGGGATTTTGAAGTTCTTCAGTCAGCGTTAGTTCAATATTTCCCATCTTCTGGGGTTTCACTTTTTAGTCTTACATGTTTATCTAAAAAGCTTTTGGTATAATTCTCTGACACTGTGTAAGAAACAATCAATCAGAACTGCCAGGAACATTCCCCTCACACCCTACGGGCACGACTGGGATCCCTGGTGGTAGGGGAGCTGTGCAGTGCGGGATGGAGACCTGTGCCACCCATCGCCAGTAGATGTGGCTGTTCACCCTGTGGACCCGGCCCTAGAGAAGGACGAGACAGCTTCTGTTGGTGTTTTTCCAGAGGTGTTTGGTGATGGGAAACTTGATGGCAGCGCAGCAAAGGGGCAGAGCAGGCTCCTGGCTCATACTGCTGCATCACTAAACCAGGCAAAAGACAGGCTTGTTTCTGCAGCTCTGGCAACATGTGCATCATGCAAGTGGGTATGGCAGGTACTTACCTGGCTGTTGGTAAAAAGCTGTCACTGACTTCATTCACAGCACCAGGCCATCAAGTTTTAAGTCCCTGTGTGAAGATATTCTTGGTGAAAACATCCTCAGTGAAAAGATAATCAGAATCTTAGTTGTTTTGGGGAAAAAAAAAAGTATTTGTTATTCTCAGGAACAGCTAAAGCCTCCTGTATTCAGTCTGAGACAGCTGCAGGATGGGGGAAATGTTGCTTTAGATAGGTAACATTTGACAGACTTATAAGCAGCTAAAGACAAGGTTGCATAGTGGACAATGTCTGTAGTCCTTTCCTATTGACAGCTGCTGCAAAGTCTTATTGACAACTCTTACAAAAGATGAGGTGGACCTCCCTTGTGGGAACGCTCTTTTGCTTTTGCTGGGATGAAGCACTTTTAGCACCCAAGTCATCAGCCAGCATGAACCTTGCCAGCCTTTGCAGGTCTGATCTGGATGGTCCAAGTTTCAGGTCCTTTGCCTGGTGAAGGACCATGGAAACTCCAGGTACGGTGACAGGATGGTGGCCTGTGGCAGTGCCGACAGCTGCGTCAGGGCACTCTGGCTTGTCTGAAACAGAGCTGCTAGGACAAAGCCAACACAGGCTGTTCTTCTCCTGACACGTTGCACAGTGAAATACTGCGATCTTTACAGCGACATGCTGTTTCCTTCACTGGAGATCCGTCTGCTTAAATAAACCCATTAAAGATGGACATTTGTTCTTGAACGAGTTTCCATTTGTTTGTCTGCTAATGGCCAAGTCGTACAGAAAGGAGAAGTACAAGGTCGCTGCTTCTCCATTTGGAAACGGTTCAGGGAAAGTCCCTCTGAGGACACACAGCGCTCTTGTCCATAGCACGTGGTCCCTAAGCCTGGTGGCAGGGATCTGGGCAGAGAGGGATCTCGCTGCAGAGAAAGGCTTAGTATTCAGTGCATAT
Organism: Pluvialis apricaria; assembly: GCA_017639485.1. Taxonomy (NCBI): domain Eukaryota; kingdom Metazoa; phylum Chordata; class Aves; order Charadriiformes; family Charadriidae; genus Pluvialis; species Pluvialis apricaria. The sequence continues at coordinate 105,932,787 of CM030007.1, forward strand.
CAGCCACCATGGCGGGGGGGAGCAGGAACGGGTTTGAAAAGAGACTGCTTGGCTTGCGACTGTGCTGAGCTTCACTGGGGGTGATTGGCCGGTCTGTGACCTACCGCTGAGCCGTCGTGGTGGTGGTGCCGGGATGACTTCATCACTCGCCCGCAGCTCGCTGCTGCGCACAAACCCCCACGGAGCAGAGCGGATGCCATCGGACACAAAGTTCAATGTGCACATGACTAAAGATTTTGCCCACAGAGCCGAAGGAGCCCGCGGTCGTAAGGAAGAGGAATGTCGATGCGATTCAGAGCGTTGAGTGGATCGCTTCGCTGCACAGGAGCCTTTAAACTTGCCAGCCTTGCCCCCTCTGTTTCTGCTTCCCCCCTCTCTGAGCGTGGAGGTGCTCGGCTCGCTCCGGCCATGTGCTCTGGCGTGCGATTTGATCCTGCCACCAAGGCTGCTTTCAGAATTTCGATGTAAAAATGATGTCTTTCTTCTTGCTATCTCTGATCCAACGACTTGTACACAAAAGGCTTTTTATTCTTCTGAAGCTGCTGCCTTTCAACTAGGCCAAGCCACCCCAAAAACTTATCAGTGGGGCACTGCAGCTGAAGTCTAATATGCGCTGATGCTTTTCTGACTGTAACTATCTTGAAAATTTTCATTTCACGTCCAAATTGTTTACTTATCTGCTAGAAACATATGTTAAGAGAAGTTAAGGCTCTGTTGCCCAAGGTGCATTTTAATACAGGGGAAGAACTGCTTCAGATATTTCACATTACATCGTCTAGCTTTATCTGGTGCTGTAAATTATAAAGCTGCTCCATTGAACTGAATGAAGATTAAATTTTTGAACACTGTTTTCTGAAGAATGCAGGTTTTTCTCTTTGAAATGAAGAATCTGTCCTGCATCAGTGTGGCTCACTGCGTACTTTGCTGCCCAAGCCTTACTTTTTTACATCAGGGTGCCAGGCAGTTCCCCGGGGACCATGTCCTGTCATTGATCAATGTACTGACATTAAACAGCATCTGCAGATGGACTGAGTGCGGGATGTGCCCTGAACAGCAAGTGGTCTGAGAAACTGTAATCCTTATGCTGTCATCTTGAAATCAGAGCTATCATGAAGGAAAACTGGCAAGAAACGTTTTATCTTCTCATCTGCATAGACCTTCTCCTATGGATGCCCGATGTATATGTGATACACAGATGTGTTTTAAAAAAACAATTGCCTGCAGCATCCAAGTGAAGTGCTTAGGCACTGCTGTTTTACTTAGATGCGTGCCTCTGTCAGGCTGAATTCCTGGCTTCCAGCCCTCTTCTCTTAGCTCTCCCAATGTGGGGATATCTCATCTGTGTTTGTTTCCTTCTGTGCCTATCACAGGCCCCTGGGAGGAAGCTACGTGGGTACCTCCTTTAAAGCAGCATAGTACCAATATGATCAAGCATTGCAAATGGTTCTGTTGCCTCTGTATCAAAGAGTAAATTTAGTGACGTTTCTTCGTAGCAATTGTCTCCCACATATGCACAAAAAAGCCAGGCGCTGCAGCTGCCCCAAATGCTACTTGCTCAAAATTGTACCACGACTGTCTGGTGCAGACACTTCACGGGGCTGGAGAATGTTAAACAATGCGGGACGAGCACCAGCCTTGAGGTTCCCCACAGCATCTCCTCTGTGTCATCCTCATCACCTTCATGAGGAAGGAGCGGAAGGGGAGACATGGTATCACGGCATCTTGTTTCCTCCCCTCGTGGCAGCTGTGCTCCCCTATTTTCAGGAGCAGTGCATGGAGGAGCAACAGCACCTCCTTTCCGTTGAAGAGACAGCAGTGGTGGCAAGCGCGCCTGGGACTGCTGCGGGCAGCGTTCCCCTGGGTGAGTGGGTCAAGGCCATGTCCACCCTGTCAAGTTCTCCACCAGCAGAGGTGCTTGGGGCGTGCAGCACACACCTCAACCTTCTCGGGAGCGCTGGGGTTTGCACAAAATCAGAGGAAGAGAAAGGAAATGTTCTCTCCTAATTAGATGGCTATATGCTCTGTGCCCTCTGGTTCTTTGCTTTAAATGGGAATATTTCTGTGTGTAAGCGGATTACTTCTGTGTTAATCAGGGTGTTTCATAGCCTATTTTATATAGGCAGAAGTTAGTCCAGTTTTCCATAATGTACTGAAATACTTTGCACAGCACGATAATGAGAAAGGGTGATGAGGAAAAAGATAATTATTCCTTCTAAATCCCAAATAATTAATATGAAAACTACGGTTTTAAGATGACTTGTGTACTAATTTATCTCTACAAGTCCGTAAGCGAAAGGATGATGAGACCCCACCTTTTCTTCCTTCTCACAAAGATATTTTAAGGAAGCTGTTGTATGAATCTTTGTCCTGAGTATTTCTGTGAGTGCTAAATTGTTATTAAGCATTGTCAGTAAACAGGTGAATCTTGTTTTGGGGAAGCTGTACATATCCTTAGCACTTTCCCTCTTTCCTGTGAGAAACTTCATCAGAGTCAGTCTTGATCTGTTTTCTGGGTTACATATTGTTTTACAAGTATCATGTGCAAGAAAAAGAAAACTTTGGAAATAACGCTTACGACTTGCTGAAACTGCTCCCAGGAACAAAAACAAAACGCTGCCTGGCAGGGAGGAGTGAGGGGAAGAGTGTGCGAAACAGCCCCGCGAGCAGCAAGGGGAGAGGAGGAGGGGAGGAGGTGCTCCACGCGCCTGAGCAGGGATCCCCTGCAGTCCCTGGAGGAGCCCACGCTGGAGCAGCTATTGCCCTGCAGTCCCTGGAAGAGACCATGGTGGAGCAGATACCCACACTGCTGCTGTGGACCCCAGGCTGGAGCAGGTGGATATGCCTTGAAGGAACTGTGGCCCATGGAGAGCCTACGCTGAGAGCAGGTTTATCCTGGAAGACTGCAGCCCATGGAGAGGACCCATGCTGGAGCAGGGCAAAAGTGTGAGGAGGAAGGAGCGGCAGAGAGGAGATGCTATAGAAGGACTGCAACCCCCCATTCCTCATCACCCCTGTACTGCTCAGGGAGAAGGCAGTGGAGGGGTCGGGACTGAAGGAGTGAAGTTGAGCCTGGAGTAAGGGGAAAAGGTGGTGTTTTAATTTGTCTTTGTTTCTCACTATCCAAATCTATTTTCATTGGCAATAAATTAAATTAATTTTCCCTGAGTTGAGTTTGTTTTGCCCGTGACAGTAATTGTTAAGCAATCTCCCTGTCTTTACTTTGACCCAGGAGCATTTTAATCACGGTTTTCTCCCTCTGTCCTGTTGAGGAGGAGGAGTGAGAGTGCCTGGGTGGGCATCTGTAAGCCAGCCAAGGTCAACCCACCACAACTAGGATTTGGAAAAATTGATAAGTATTCTTTCCATGGCATTTCTATTGGAATTGCTTATTTTTAGCAATTTCTAGTAAGAACAGTGTGAAGCTACTTCTCTCCAATGACTTTTAACTGCTGTTATAAGGGCTGGAGTTTCTTAGGTGGGAGACTGAGCTGCTCAGTGATACCAGCTGGCTATACATTTGCACAGTAAGAAACGGCATTTTTAAATAATTTAAATAACTAAGTTAGTTTAGACGATTCAGAGCAAACTTTGCTGGGGAGCTTTAATTAATGCTAGAATTCCTGGCTTTTGTATTTGCAACTCAGCTGCTTGCAATACCAAGAGCGTATTTTATTACAATTCTTAGAATGATGCAATGATTCATGGTATTTTATAATGAAGTAATACGAATGCACATTTGTATTAGTAAAGTCTTTTCATTGATTGTTTGACCCATAATTCCAATTCCACAGGAAAAATCTGAATGAAAAGTAGTTACTGCTCATGCCAAATTGTTAGTTTTTATATTTTGCTATCACTGCTGAATTAATTCATAGTGGAGAATTAACAAGAATCAAAGAAGCATTTTAAAAGGAATATTCAGCATATTTGGTTGCACATTTTAGAATTTTAATACACACAACTCTGTTCCTTCATTACTCCTCTAAGTTAAAACAGAGAAGGTGGGATACAAAGAGGTGATGGTCAGCCATATTTCTGATTTAACCCCTTGAAAGCAAGGCTTACAATTGAAATGTTGAATCGTACTGAGTAAAGTAGTGCTGACAAGTTCCTTCAGCATATATCATATTTTAAATGCCTTCCTACTTTTGTAGGGGCTGAAGGAAGCGGGCACAGACCTCTTCAAAGATTCAAAGCTCAGTCCTTCTTCCATAGCAGTCAATTTGTCATAAACTTCATTGACAACAGGTAAAGTCCAATGACTGCCCATACAGTTTCTCCAGGAAGTTTGATTGACATAGGCTTTAAACTGCCCATCTTTATCAGATTTAACTGCAAAACTTCTTTGAAAACCAAGCCCTCACTCTTTTCTATGAGTTCTTACAGAAAATCTGTGACAAAATGAGGTACAAAGTAATCTCTTCTGATTCACTGTCCTTTGTTTTAAGTGACAAACCACTTTTTCCCAGGAAAAAAAAAAGACCCAAAGGCTAGCTCTGCCTCTCCCAGATTCAATGAAGCTGCAGCAGTTTATAGTGATGAGGTTCTGGCAAGCGTACTATTCTGACAGAAGAGAACAGTTGGGCAATTTACTGTGGTTCATCCTAACTGCAAATGAAGGTTGTGGGTTCCATTAGACTGAGGAAATCAATGGTAAAAAGCTACCTCCTTCTTCCTTTTTCTCCAGCTGCTGATTTTATCAAGGTCTCCTACTTTTGCAAAGGTTTCCGATGACACTAAAGTAGGAGGAGTTCTGCACTCCCTCGAGGGCAGAGAGACCTTACAGTGAGATCTGGATAGACTAGACAGGTAGGCGATCACCAACCATATGAAATTTAATGAGCGCAAGTGCCAGATTCTCCACCTGGGACGGGCTAATCCTGGTTATACGTACAAACTGGGGGATGAGAGGCTGGAAAGCAGCTCTGCAGAAAGACATCTGGGGGTTTGGGTTGAGGACAAGTTGAATATAAGTCAACAGTGTGCCCTGGCAGCCAAAAGGGCCAATGGTATCCAGGGGTGCGTCAAGCACAGCGTAGCTAGCAGGTGATTGTCCCACCCTACACTGCACTGTTGCAGCCCCACCTGAAGTGGGTTTGGGGCACCTTAGTATAAGAAGGACATCAGACTAGTAGAGTGTGTCCAGAGGAGGGTGACCAAGACGGTGAAAGGCCTCAAGGGCAAGACTTACGAGGAGCGGCTGAGGTCACTTGGTTTGTTCAGCTTGGAGAAGAGAAGGCTGAGGGGTGTCCCCATTGCACTCTACAACTTCCTCAAGGGGGCAGCAGAGGGGGAGGTGCTGATCTCTCTCTGGTGCCCAATGATAGGACACGAGGAAATGGAATGAAGCTGCATCAGGGGAAGTTCAGATGGGACATTAGGAAAAGGTTCTTCACTGAGAGAGTGGTTGGTCATTGGAACATGGTCCCCAGGGAAGTGGTTCACAGCACCAAGCCTGTCAGCGTTCAAGGAGCCTCTGGACGACACTCTTATTTAAGTGGTTTAGTTTTAGGTAGTCCTGTGAGGACCAGGGAGTTGGACTCACTGTTCCTTATGGGTCCCTTCCAAGTCGAGATAGTCGATGATTCTACAGTTTCCTTCTCTGCCCTGCTTGTTCTCACTAAAGAGGAGGCATAGAAAGAATGCCAAAATTCACTACTTTATAGTAGGAACAGATGCTGTCAGGTGTAAGCTATTCCAGTTACTGATGGTGCTGTAAATAGGCTTGAATAAGAGAGCTGGAATGTTTTCTAGCCACAGTTTCTACAAATAGCGTTATTATTTACATACGATCACGTGGTTGGAGCTAGCACAGCAAACGCTAAAAGCACAAACCTCTATTTATACAGAAGAATGTCTTGTTGGAAAAGGATCTTCCCTTGCTTTGTGCAGCTTAGCATGGAGCTTCTGATTCAGCACACGAATATATCAAATAAGGTCAAGTATGATACAATTTTGGTGTCACGCTGAATTCATGGTAAAGCTAATATTGTTACAGTCCTGTTGTGACTGACATAAACCTGTCACATTTTCAATAGGGTGATTCATGAAAGATACAGAAGAATCAATGGAGATAAAAATAGGTAATGCAATAACAGCATCCATCTCATCATAATTTTGCTTGTATTATACTGAGTAACCTGATTAAAAGGGTCATGTTTAAATGTAATCTGGCAAAACTGCTTATAAAAATGAGAGTGAGAGAGAAGGAGCCCAAACTGGCGAGCTTTGCAGGTAAGCCAAGGGGTAATGCGTCAGTCTCCACAGGACATGCAGCCCCCGTCGCCAGCAGCGAGCTCCCTGTGTGAAGGGGGGCAGCAGACAGCCCCCATCATTTGTGAATCCTGCTCTTAAGGGGAGAACTGCAGGCAGCTGGGCATGTTCTTACCTGATGAGAGCCAAAATAAATAAAAAGACCCTGAATGCTATGCTGCAGAGTTAAAATCTCCTTGGTATTCAAACCCAGGATGCAAAGGGGTCTCTGGGTCCCCGTGGCCTGTGATTCTGTGTGGATAGTTTGAGGTCATCCTATCTGTCCTATAGCAAGTAAGAATAGTGCATTCTGTATTTTAGGATGGATTACCTTCTGCCATTCTTCATGACATACTTGATGGACTCTGGAGTATGTTACTCAATGAAAGGAAAGACAGATGTGAACATATAAAACAGTGTTGCAACTTAGTTTATTTTAATTTTATTAATTTTAATCTTTGCCCACATTATTGATCTCTAAATACAGAAGAATACTTTGGGTGAGGTCTGATACAATCTGAAGAGCTCCCTGACCTCCAAAGAGCCCCATGAGCTTATATCATCCGAGGATCGGGGTCTATTCAGTTTGCTTGCACTGTATCCTGAAAAATAAAACATCGCTTTTGCTGGATAAGGATGCTGCATTTATTCTGAGACACACTAATGCTTATATAGCAAGTAAAGAAAAGACAAAGAAAGGAAGGAAGGAAGGAAGGAAGGAAGGAAGGAAGGAAGGAAGGAAGGAAGGAAGGAAGGAAGGAAGGAAGGAAGGAAGGAAGGAAGGAAGGAAGGAAGGAAGAGAGGTCCAGGAAACAAACTATTTGCTGAGTAGGTGACTTAATGGAGTCCAGACTTACCTTCTGCTTCTCCCCATCCTGCAGTTACTGTAACCTCAGCTGCCTTTCGTGGTCCCTTTTGACCCCCTCCCCATAGGAGCACCTGTGGTTCATCTCTTTCTCCAAAGTCCTCTTGCCTATCCCTGCATGACAAGGGGCAAGAGGCAGTAGTGTTGTTTCCAAGAGAGACACAGCCAGCAGACCAAACCTGCAGGTGACTTGAGGTTTTCCTTTGGTGAGGCCATTTACTACATTACTCAAACTGGTTCTCACAAAAGTTGTAGGAATTGCATGACTTTGAGACCTCTCTCATTTGTCAAACTTGGCTGAAGGTGGCCAGTGGTTTAATTATTGGTGCTAACAGGACTGAGATAGATGAGCAGTCAGCATGATTTTGCAAATCTTGTTTCCGTAGAAAATCTTGCTAAAAAAAGGGACCTGATTTTTTTAGCTTAAGAAATCAGATGTGTCTGTTACCCACAAAGTTGATTATATCTGAGAGAGCCAAAATACAGGTTTCCCCCATTCTCTACAGTCTGTGAAGATGTATGTTTGAAATCAAAGTGTCGCTGTCGCTGCTCTTGCCATGAAGCCTGTGCTTTTGCAAAAGATTAGATCTGGGGAGATTTGTGTTCCTTGTGGGGCAAGAGCAGATTAAGATATTATGCTAGTTCCATTCAAGCCACACAGCATTATGCCAACAATATCTTTCCCTCCTCTTGAGCCTGAGAGACAGTGCAATCAGGATGTAGAACAGACATCAAAGGGAAAAGCTTTGATAGCCGTTTCTGGAATACCAGGCCCATCAGTGTAGCTCAACTTTCTCTTCATTACAGGCAAACATGTTTCAAGAAATCAAGGAGCACAGAAGTTCAGAAGTACAAGGATGTTTGTTATTCAAAAAGTGTGATCTACATCCTTCACGCGTCTCAAAATTTACACCGCTGTGTTATGTTGCGGATGATAAGTAAAGCACAAAATCAAAGACAGCATTTTTCATCTTGCTGTAAAAGCCCTTTACGATGCAGAATATTCACAGGTAGCTTCATAAACATCTATGTTTGAATTAGAAGGAAGAAAAAAATCCCTCACAAAAACAGCAGAGAGCAATTGAGGGAGATGATGTCCTCTACTACCTAAAGTGGTGGAAGAGGAGCTGGGACTTGTGTGTTGTTTTCTCAGTGACTCAGACTGCTGCAATATGCAGAAAGGACATGGAGACATTAGGAAAGCAAATGATAAATTTGTACAGTGATACCTGCATATGGTGATACAGCTTATATGTATGGACCGCATATGGTAACAGGAACGGCAGTCCTTCTGAAGCAATACTGTACCCTTTGACTGTAGTCTTTTGCTGACGTATTAAGGTAGGTTATAGTCCTGCAAATTCCTGCCTGTCACCATTTTTCAATCTGTGCTCCTTTCCCCTGCCCTCACAGCCCTAAAAATTGGAGCAGGAGGCTGCTGCTGAAGCCTGCAGGCTTGCCTTATAAAGGTAATCATTTTTATGAGATTCAGTGGTTAGAACTCTGGTACAATAGCTCTTTACTGCAGTCTTGCTATCTCCTGTCATCATGAGCTCAAGCACCAGTACACAAGGAGGATAAAGAAAAGGAAATGGAATGACAAAATCTTAGATAAGAGTGAATTGGCAAGTTGATGATAATCTTAAGTATGTGGAAATGTGTTTATGCACGTTTTCTAGTTAAACTCAAGTACTTTCCAGCGTTCAACATGCTTAAGAGATTATGGAATGCAGGATTTATTGCAAAAACTGTCATGAAATTCTCAGATACACTTCTCGTATCCTGGCCTATTGCATTGTTGTGCCCCAAACTTGAAAGAACACTGCAGTGTGAACTCAGACATCTAGCAAGTCACATGAATGTGCTTGTAAAACTACCAAGACAGTATAAGAATGTATTTGCAGCTAATGGGGGATAAGGGATTTATTCATTTTTCTTTCAGTAGGGATGCCTTTGTATTAAGTTAAGACTCAGAGATGTTTGGTATTTCTGCCAGGATAAGAAAAAAAAATGACCAAATTGTAAGAAAGGCAGCAAGTTTTTTGGCTTTTTAAGTCTTAAAAATTCAAATAACTGGCAGTGACAAAACAATGACAACTCTGACTGCTACTGACAGTTTGTTACTTTTACAGTCACCTTCCAGAGCTTTATTGCTTATCATCGGATAGAACAGTTGGCCCCAATGGAAAAGACAGGTTGCTACAGATGACAGAATCTTTACAACGGGCAATCATGATGGCATTAGTGTTTATCCACTGCAGTAAGTGTATAAATCACAGCAAATGGGCTTCCCTTGGAGTCAGAATCTGTTGTGTTATTTTTGCCCAGCCACAAGTATTGATCCACCAAATGGTGAAATTGCCAGACACACTTTACGGCTAGTCCAGTGAGCAGTTAGAGATTACTGTCCACAGATTGCAAACCCCATATTAGAATGCAGCTTGGAGACACAGATGTTAAATTAAAGGTAGTTTGTGTATTTATTAGAGAGCTCTCCCTACTCTCTGTGAGCTAGAGGTGTTTTGTGGTCTGTCAGTGTAAATGAGTACAAAGTTTTAACATTTTAACATATTGCTCTTTGAGGTCTTTGGCGGAAGAGTGAGGTAACGTAATATGGACACGGGGCTGCATACTGTCCCCCATTCTTGTATGAAACTCACTGTTGTCAGCAGCTTCGAAACAGAAGGTTAATTTTACCTAGGTAAATACTGATAGGCAGTTTCAGCTCCACAGTCAGACTGTTTATTTTTATAGAACAGGCACTTCCCAGAAAATGTTACATAAATCAGAGGAATTACAATATAAGTATCCTCTGAGGCTTTTTCATTCCAGTTTTCAATGTCAGACAGTATCCAATATTAGAGATTTGAAAGGGAGAAATTAGAAACCCAGTAATGGAGAATTATGGAAAGGTATCCCTCAAGAAAGCTCTTTGCCAGCTTCTTACCCTCTGGTGTTTCACCTATTACTAACATACATGAATTCTGCATTTAATCTTATCTGATGTAATTGTAGCTGTTCTCATTCTCCCCATGTGTCTCATCTTTTCTTGAATCCAGTTGAACTCTCAGTTCTCAGTATCACCTTGTAGCAACACATTCCCCAAGTTAATTATTCTTTGTATCAAACAGCATTTTCTTTTATCCATTTCAAATTTGTTACTTTCCTATTTCACTGAGTATCTGCATGTATCCATACAAATGAAAAGGATAAACTGGAGAGGATAATCTTCCGCCTGTATCCCTCTTGCTATTTTCTGTATCTGCATCGTATTTTCTCTGCTTGGTTCCATCTGTTGGCCGCTCCCAAGGCAGAGCCTGAGCTGTGATCTAGTCTTCATTCCCCTTAGTATTAACAGTCAAATCCAAACCTTAGCTGCGGTTAAACAAGGTGCTGTTTTGTTAAGAAGAAAGGCAAGAAGGAGCTAAGAGAATGGAGGATGATTACTTTTCCCTCTGGAGGCATCCTAATGTGAAATTTTAGTCCTGAGAGGAAAATTCCAAGGTTAAGCAACAGCAGCAGAAATTTCACAGCTTGGAACGTGCATCTGTGCTTTCACTTCTGCTCCCTCTCTTCCCTTTGTCAGAAAAGGATACCCTGAGAGGAGCAGCATCTTCTGATCTCCCAAAAAAGCCATCCCATTTCCCTAACTGCCCTGCAGAGGTGAGCTCTCTCTTGTAAAACCCTGCTGTGGCATTGTATTTTTTTGACACAGCACTCCGAGGTCACCCAAACGTGCTTTTTATAGCACTCTTCCTCTGGAGGACACTTTCTTGTACAGAGCAGAGTTAATTTCTCTCATACAGAAAGCCTAAGATGTTAGCCTCTAGAGATACAGCTATAGATAGGTATCGACTCCTGTGTAGGCACTGATATAAAGGGAAGGGTAATTTTCCATATGTAAATTATTACATCAGGTATAACATCAGACCTTCCATCCGATATAAAGTTAACTTTTCAGAAATTAGGCTGTCCCCCTCACTAGACAAAGTTTCCTTTGAGGTCCACCTCCCACATTTTATTCAACACCCTATTTTCTGCACCTCTCTCAATTGGCCTATTCTGTAGAAGGTTTTTGGTCACTTTATGAGAAAGAAAAGTTAGACTCTTGCTAGCTTAGTTGTCCACAGTTAATGCTCTAATGCGTATTTTATGCAACAGCGAGGTAAGCACCCGTATAAAAAAGACACCAGGACATGCTCTTTGATCTTGTCTGGAAAGGCTAGGATGCTTCCCTGGGGCCGAGTTCAGATCTGGAAGTAAACCATGCAGTGATCTGAATGGTTCTGTGGGGTTTTAAACAGAGACATGGGTTACCCCACAAGGAATAAAAATGATGGTTTTCTTTAAGTTCAGCAGTTGTGGGCGTATACGAGTCAGAGGCAGGCATGAGCAGCCACAAAGGGCTGAGCCCGTTGTCTTTTTCAAAAAGATGAAAGCTCTCTATGAAATCGAGGGAGCAAAGGGTGCGCCCTTGGCATGTTACGCTTGTCATCTAATTTTAGTACTACAAAAAACAGGGGTCTAGTTAGTTGTGCCCACATTACTGTCACCCTCTTCTGTTCCCATTTTTTGCTATGCATCCCACCCCTATGAAATGGCCTTCTGCTTGCAGCAACTATTTTCAGCTTTTTCTTTAAAACAGGTGTTACTCTTTGTTTTATTATAAACCAGGGAGCTACTTTGCTAGGCACAGTGTAACCAAATACTTGTTTTTTCAGTGTGGGATTTACAAAAGTGCCGTAATTCATCTTGCTTGCACTGAACGTTCTTGATGGTAAAACCTCAGACTTCATTGGAGTAGGGTTAAGCCAATGTCAATCACTTCTAGATATTTCTGTCTGCTAGTTTTCTGTCCTCATTACATCAATGGATGCAAAACTAGACACTGTAAAGTGATTTTTTCCAGGTATGTGTTGCTGCAAAGGAATAAAGATGTTTGTAATGATCCATACCCAGCTATAATGATGCATATCCAACTAGGTGCCTGGAAATGTATCAGCAGTCTTTCCTGGTTGTCCAGCCCTAACAGTGTATGCAGAAATATTAATATTTATTAGTCCCATTGTTTTTACTACCCATGCAGGAATTCTGGCAGCTGCAGAATTCCTGAGAATTCATTTTTGATAAAAAAAGAAGAGCAATTCTTTAAAGACATAAATCTACTGAGAGCCATGTCAGGAAGAGCCACTTGGACTTGGGGTGTTTTTTTGTGGTGGTGGTGGACTCCTGAGATCATGAGAACAGATTATGTGCCTACTCCCAAAGGAGGGCCACCCCTGCAGCGATGAACTATCTTTTTAAAATGCACTTTACAACCACAATGAGGCTGCCAGTACTCCTTCTTTCTTTTCTTAAAAAGAAAAGGAAAAAGAAAAGAACTAGTTCTAGTTGGGCGCCAGGAGCTGAGTAGGTGGTATTTCCTTTTTTCCCCAGGGTGAGTTATGCATTTCACCAAGGAGCAACCCTAAGGAATACAAACATACTGGAGAAACTCGCTATTGCATGTCCATTGAAATAAGCCAAGATTGCTTGAATTAAAATCACCTTCACTTTACCTGCTTTTCACTTTCCTGAAAATCTAGTTTTTCAGAACTCTTGAGAAACATGAAGTATACAATATTTACCTGTGTAACTCCTCAGAGGTTTATAAGGACATACCTGCTCAGATGTGGACAGGCAGACACAGCCAGCTCAGTCCAAAGGAGGTATCAATGAATCATTGCAGAATACAGCCCAGGCTAGCACGCAGTGTCATGGGAGCACTAACGTGGTTCCGCAGTTTGGTCTCCACTCCTTGCTTTTATTCACCCACCTTGGGATGCCAATAGAGACGCCTAATATCTGTGTAGGCATGCCTTAACAGGATGTCTACTGCCCAAGATGCTATACAAGCACACATTTCCCAAAGAAGCAAATGTGAAATGTAATTTGAAATAGGAGTGAAATACTACAGCATCAGGTTTATATCAACTTAGTAGTCTAAAAATTGCAAATCAGTAGAAATAGAGAGGCTCACTATCATTAAGTGGCCTTGATCCGTGCTATCACAGAGTAATTTGTTATAGAGGGCACATTGTGAGGTTGCTTAATTTATACCTATAGCAAATAGAAATAACCGTTTACTGCCTAGGTCAAACAGTTCATTTTGTATGGAAAAAAACACTGTTTCTGTGATAAGCATTTTGTCCTCACAATCAGGTGAAAATAATACAGGCCTGAGAACATAGACATTTTAGCGCTGAGAGGCTACCACCTCTTCAGTTATGGTGTCTTTAGACATGTCTGGGCATGAGGCTCTTCCTCCATTAGCCAAAGGTGCTGTAGACACGTCCACCAAAACAGGTAAGGGTCCCACTCGATCAGCTGCAGGTGTTCATGGTGGCTGAGCTCTGCTGTGCTCCCACCAGATGCCTGCTGGTGGTAGGTGGGCTTGCGTTAGGTCACACTTCTGGAGCGCATCTTCCCTTTTAGCGTCATCCAGATGCGAAGTAGCTTGCATGTCCCAAGACTGCTCCGGGATGCAAGCAAGAATGTGATAAGTGGGGGCCATTGGGAGATGAACTTCAAAAGCACACTCTGAGCTCTTGCTGAGCTAAAATGCTACACGTACCTGCTCCATAAGGACCTTTTCACTCAACACAGAACAGCAACAGCAGCGACATCACTTCTGAACAAACTGTGTATACACCCTGTGTGCCCTATATCTTAAAAGGGATATGCTATAGGTTTGTGTGCTCCAGATTTTCACTCCATACTGGATCTGTCACTCACAGGCTTGTGTGCCAAACATTTTATTTGGCAGCTGTCCTTCTTTGGTACTCCAACAAACCCCAGTTGTGCTAATAACAGAACAAAACTGGTGTCAATTGTGACATTTCAAACTGCAGCCTTTAATGGAAGCATGGGCAAATCTTTATAGGAGTGCAAACATCATCAGCATCATCCTAGCAGCCGGTCCTGCTGAGGAGGATGTGTGACTGTAAATTGGGGACATGACAAAAGTGACGGTAAGAGCAGTCAAAGGAAGTGTGAAAAATTGCACACGGGCTGTGATAAAGTTAGGTAAGGAAACTAGCAAATCAAAAAGCAAATATACTGTCAGGAGAGTCATGGTGTACACAGTGAAAAGGTATAGCTGCCATAAAGCAGGGGTAGAAAAGAATCCCTGGGGGACTGCAGGCTAATTTAGTAAATAGGATTTAAATTTAGTTCAGCTTTGTCTGTTACAATGGGAACCAGTAACAATAAACTGTAATTTCTTCGAAGTTTCTGTCCGGTTTGGGAGGAGGCAAATGAAGGCTGAAAGAGAAAGAGGACGCATTTTTTTTATTTTTATTTTCAATTCCTTGAGTTAATTATAATACTACGTAGCAGAAGAATAGTGAGCCAGGGACCAGACTCCGAATGCAATATAGCTTTCTTTTCTTTAAAGTAAATACAAGATACTTATCATAAATGAGTTGAAAGAGACAGAAATGTGTAATGCAGCTTCAGAACCAATCTGTTTCTTGCAGTAGTTACTTAATCATCAGACTCTAAATATAAGCTCTATCAGTAACAATGATGTGTTTGGCTGTGGACAGGAAACATAAAGAAAAAAGAAATTCCTGGGCAGAGTACGCATCCCTAAAGATGACACTGAAAACACTGGATTGGCTCTCTGAGCTCACTTGTTAACGTGAGTGCAACATCCGACTCCCCCAGGGTGTGCGGAGTTGTCACACAGCCCCTCTGAAATGGGAAATTTCTTGGGAATTTGCAGGCAAACAGGAGGAACGTGGGTGCCCCGCGCGCCCTGTTGTTCAGCCACTGTTCGGGAGTTAACCATAGGTCAGGGTAATTGCAGTACACTAGAGCATCCATGCCACCATACAACTTCAAATTAACTTCTCCCCTAACCTGTTCCTACAGGGGACATTTGGCAGAAGGGAAAATACAAACCAGTCTGTCTGTCTTCCACTGGCCTGACGGATTTTCCATAGGTTTTCAAGTTTAGGGTATTATAGAAATATCCTCCTCTGTCTTTTTATTTCTGGTCACAATATGAGATGCTATTTTGGACACTTTGTGCTTCCTTCCTAAAATAAGTTCAGAAACAGCTGGGAACTCACATGTTGGAAATCTACTGAAATATTAATACTGGGGCAGTTTTTCCCCAGGTGCTGTGATCTTAATTGCCCCTACTTTAGGTGCCATTTGCTGACATCCCATGTGCTGCTCCCTATCTGTTTGCTTTGGTTTAGCTGTACAGAAGCTGAAGAAATGATCTAGCTGGAAGTTTTATTCATGCCTAGAAGATTAAACCTCTATTTATGTATTTCAATCTTGTGAGCTATAAAGCTCTTTTTGGCTTTTTGGCCTTTTCTTTTTTTTCTTGTCAGCTTTGTTTTTATACTATTTTGTGGTGGCAAGCACAAAGGTTTTTATGAGGTGTCAGTCATTCAGGTTTGGGAAGATGTGCAGGAGTTGTTTGATGTACAAACGAGACCATCGTGGGGAAACTATGAGATGAGAAACTTCAGACAGAAACACTTTTGCAATGGGCAAACACATTTCCCCCAAAATCTGTCTATATATTTTGGCAACAAAATATGAAGTAAATAAATGAATAAAAAAAAACAAACAGGCAAACAAAATATTTAGTGAGCCTATAGAGAATATCCTTCTTGTGAACCCTGCGCTGGAAAGCTTGTCACCACCTGGCCTGACATATTTTTAAGTACTGAAATGTCACATATTTTTAAAGTTTAGTAATTTTTCAAAGAAAAGAACTGTGGAGCAGAGGAAAGAATGAGCACACACGAGTGTTGTGTGCAAATCAGGTAATTTGGTGACTGTGTTCCCAGTTCATGAGACTGGGGTAAGGAAGAAGTAGATCCCAAAACAAGCTCTGCCTGTGCCTCACTCTTAGCTGTCCATTTTAAAAAAAATTCCTCTAGGAGCCATGAACAACTATTTGTGCCTGGTTTATAAGGGGGGAACTGTGGGACCTGGTGATTTTCCTGAACAATATCGACCGAGGTTGGGTTGATAACTGACATGTTACCAACTGCCTTGGTATCTGCATGGTTACAACAATTCAGACTACTAGGTGGGTTTTTTCCTTTTTGTGTGTGTGCTTAGAGATGAACATAAGTCTAATGTCCTCACATTAAAACTTTTTTTTTTCATAAATATATATATTCTGTCATGGGGGTGTTCACCTGCTAAAAGCAGAGTTTGTTATGTTTTTTATTTGCACAGGAATAAATAGTGTCTTTGATAGTTTAGTTTCCATTTGATATGATACCTCATATTTTTGATTCCCGAATCTAAGGAAACTGAAGGATAAACTACAGTTTTATCTGATGGGGATAACCGTGATCTGATGAGGCATTTTCTTAGAGACTGGATTATCCTCAAGAGCTAAATTGATCACAAAGGAAGTTTATGAGAGAAAAAGCCAATTTGACAGGATTCATTTGTCAAGATCAATGGTGTACAACCCTGATGAAAAAATAGTAACTGCATATTGTCCATGTGGAATTGTAGTCATTTTTTCTACTGCTCTCATAAGAAATACGAAGAATGCCACCAGTACCTGTCCAGGCGGAGAGTTATTTTAAGTGGCAAATAAAACGGAATTCTCTGAAGAGGTTTTTGTTATAAGTATATATTTGACTTAATAGCTTCAACATTGGAAAATTACTTCAAATTGCATTTTGTGTTTATATTCCGGTCTGGATTTTTCTAAACAGATGTAGTGTTCAAGCAGAAATTAAGCTGTTTACTTTTTACTGTGTTTATTTATTTGTTATTGTTGCCTTTCGGATACTGTTACATGGAACTGGTATTTATAAAATGGATGCAACTTCTTTTCAGGGACACAGCAAGTTAGTCACTTCACTACAAGCAAATCTCAGAGCAGACTCAGCAGGAGGGAGAAAAACCAGCCTCTGGCACAAGAATCTTTTTCTTTCTCTTTTGAGTGAGGTGAACGTCATAGGAAAGGGAGTCTGGTAACGTTGTTGGCTTACAGAGTTGTTCACATTTGGAAGAGGCAAATCTCAGCTGAAATAAGCCGAGTTGGCTGTAATGGTCCCTGCGATGTCCTGAGCCCTTCAGGGATGTTGTTTGTTCCCAGAGTCTTCTCTGCCAGCTGCAGCTCCACTGTCTCCGGAGAGGACTTGTCTGACACGTGGGAAGACTCGGTCCCATGGAGGTGTTGTCTAAGCAAAAGCAATGAAGTAATCTTGTGGATTGCCGCCACGGCACTCAAGATGCATTGTGTGTGTAGTAGCTGTTGAATGTTTGCAGTGTGCCCGTGCACATGGCAATGTGGGATGAAAAAATGGTTTTATTTATTTATTAATCAGGAATAATGCATTTTGTGGCTACGTTTGAAGCTGCCAGCGTGTGCTGCTGTGGGAGATGGAATTTTCTGTCTAATTTGGGATTTAAATGGCCTTGGCATCATGATGGGATTTTCAAGGGATGCATGGTTTTGCTTGGTGTTGCGAGGTTGCATTCTGCTTCTGCTTGCAGCTCTCCAGCTAATCCATAGATAGATTCTCCCAAATTGTTTGATTTCCTTTGTATGAGTCTAGTATTTCAGATTGCAAAAGCTTCAGGCTACCCTTAGTAAGCAGCAAAACCAAGTAAAATATTCTGCAAAATTGCATCCATGTATAAATAGGATACAAGAGAAGTTATCAACACTTGCATGAAAATATCAGTTGCCTTCAGTAAGAGCCCTGCTCTGTGGGACTTTGCAAGGATCCCAGACTGTTAGGGAAATTCGGTAGCAGTGAGTTGGATAACTTCCTATCTACATCAACACCACCTCAGCAGCATGCTCCCCATTTTCCTTGCCTCAGCACTCCTAGACGCTACAGTATTTTATATCTGCAATGTTATTTAATATATCCTCACCCTCAATTTATATACCATTGCAGTGTTGTCTCAGAGAACTGTATAATGAGTTTGGCTATATTTTCCTAATCTTTTCTTTTCCTCAGGCACAAAGTCTTTGTAAAACTGGCAGGTTACTTAACTAGCAGTGGGGGTAATAGCATCATTGACATATCCTGTGATGTGTGTCCAGTTCTTTCCAAAGGTGCAATCTATTTTAAGGAATTAATTTTCCTTTGGGATAGTCAGTAGATTTTTAGTGTTATTTAATTACACCCACTTGCCTTTCAGACAGTGCTGTCTGATGTCTGTAGCACTGTCCTTTGTATGAGAATTAGATGTGCTGCTTAAAGAAAGAATTTAATATACTTTTTCCAACTTCACTTCTGTATTTGCCTCTTCCTTACTTTTGTTTCTTCTGTCTCCCCGATCATGACACTTTCATTATACTGGCTCTTCCTCGCTATTGTGTCCATTTGATCGTTTTCTCATTTTTGCTGAATTTTACTTCCTCCAGTACAATCGTACTGCTCTCCCCTTCTCCCTGCTTCAGATCCATTTCTCCCTGTTCAGTCTGTTGGCTTCCAAGTGCCATTTAATAAAGTTCTGACCACTGCGCTAAGTGCTCGAGATAATAAATTTCCTTTACCTGCCAAAACAGTCCATGCAGAGCAGACCGGTAGAGATGAAAAAGACGCACTAAACCTTACAGCTGCAGGCCTCCTGCCCTGCACAGCCGCTTCTGCAGAGCTCAGATCTGGACTGCCCTTCATGTAAACGACCCCTCAGGTACAACACGGAGGAGAACGGAGCTGCGAGAGGGGGTGTGCCCACTCAATCCTTTGCTGGTGCATAAAGGCAAGACTTAGCGGGCTGAAGACCCTCTCCTTATGGAGCAGAGCATTTTTCCAAAGATATTTTCTGTCCTTTACTAGTTATCAGTATGGAGCTGGTGAACAACTGGGAAAAAGCTTGAATCCAGTATATCATTATATAGATGAATATCTAACATAAAAGTAAGCCTTTCTGCGAAATCAGACTTTTCTTCAATACTAATGTCTGTGCATGCAAAAACATGAAAATTAGTGTATTAAAGTACCTGAAGACACATAAAACATCTTTTAGTTTTCTTTCCAGATATGTAATATTATTAATTATGGGGAAATTGGAATAATAGCATAGCTAAGAAATAATGATGCAGAGCTAAGATTCCTGCTTATTCTTTCTACATGGTACAAGCTTCTTTCAAAACAGACTCTTTTGCCTGTTCCTGAATTTCTTCTGGGTCCAAATTCGGGGAAGTGTGCTTAATCCTACAAGGAGTCACCCTCCCTTAAGGTGATCCTGCACACTTCTGCTGCCGGGTTGCTTTGGGCCTTGTGCCCTGGCAGGAGCAAAGGTGCAGGAAAAAAATAGCGCTCAGGGCTTGAATGGGAATAGTTACACCGTTATGGGCAAGGCAAGGTGCATACCTCTGCCTTGCCCACCAAATGCATTTGGAGGGGCTGTCTGGCTGTGCATCCGTGGGGGACACCCTCCGAAAAGTGGATGGATCACATGCTGCCTGCAGGCTCAGACTCAGCAAAGGAAAAAAACCTGCAGGATCCCTCTGGGAAATGCGAGGGTCTCAGTGTAGCAACATGCCTGTTTTGGACCAGACTTATCATCTTGCTGTGACAATCTGGGATTTGATTACACTGCTGCATCTCACTGGAAAAATATTCTTTTGAATATAGAATGGTTTTGACCTGCTCTACCTGCAAGGCAGAACTGAAAATTAAATCCTTTTGGTAGGCATCATTCATTTATTCAGCAGCACCACTGTCTCTGTTTTAAATGACGACTGCTGCAGAAAACATTGATAAAATTAACAGTTATTATAATTATTCCTTAACACATTATCCTGTAGTATTTTGCCATGATAGCTGCATCAGAGAGCTGGAATATTCATGCTAGTTAAATTTGGGCACCTAACTGTGGTTGTCTACGTTAGGAACTCAAGGGACACATTGCCAATCGAGACATTTCTCCATAAGGCCCTTCCCTGTTACGCACTTAGGTACCTACCTCTTTCCATTGACTTTATTAGATTGCTAATTTGAAAACTTTAATTAGATGTCTAAAATGCAGCGGTGTGAATTCTCCACTTGCTTGATGTGATCCTATTTCTGCATCTGCTAATTCAGCTGACACTTTGCTGTTTTGATCTGGTTTAGTGGAGTCTACAAGCAGAAGTATAAAATCACAGGGAACCTGCTCTATAAATTTTTGAAGGAAAATGAAAATAGTGACCAAAAGATTACTTTTCTCACACATACTTCTTATCTGATTTTATTCCTTTCTCTAAGGAACATGAAAAAAAGGACTAATCCGCAAATTCAATCTCTCCCTTATGTTCTTATCACAGACATCTCGATGTTGTGTGTTTTTTCTCACTCTGTGTTTACTACAAAAAGTGGAAAATTGAAAAGTACAAGTATTAGATCTGTCTGTACTAAAAATTTCTTTTGACCCAAACCCACAAATTTAACCTAAAAAATACATTATTTGCTGTCATGGCGAGATAAGGATTTTTTTTTTGTGTTAATAAACTCATGATTTTACATGGATTAATAATAAGACAAAATAAAAAACAGTTTCCAAATTAGCAGAATTAATTAAAATGTAATTATGTGTGACCTACCCTGAACTGATGTTCCTGATGAGCTGAGCTAATCCTGTGCCTCTTTCAACCTGAATGGAATTGAAATGTAAAAGTCTGAACTCTAGGAAGCGGAATACTTGGGGAATTTTGAGTAGATACAAACACTGAAATCATGAAGCATTTCCTGGAGTGTTATAGGCCTAAGCAAAGGCTACAGAAATCTTCACACCTCATAACTTCAATATAGTTTTTCAACACTTAAAAATGAAAATAATTTTTGTTCTGAAACTAAGTGTGGCTTTGTTAGGTGGTGTACTTCAGAAGGTCTTGGGTATGGATCTGAGCTCTTGCTGTGGAATCACCACTATGTTTCCATGGACAATTCTCCAAGGGATAGCAGTTGGTAATCACTCTTTACATCCTTTCCTGGTGCTTTTGAAAGTCTCTGCAGACAGAGTATGTACTGAATATAAATTCAGTTTCCAGAATCGGTTTGTTTTTTCCTCACAATCCTGGAATGAATAGGAGAGGTAAATGTCAGAGTCCAGGCCAAGCTAATTAATGATATCCTTAAACAATGATGGATTGATAACCTAATACAGAGGCTGCTTTCCCCCCCTTCTCTGTGTAGGAAGTGCTTTTTAAACCCTTGTGTTTCTTTACCCAGGTTGTCAGACAGTTCCACTTTTAGGTGTATTGATAGAAGAAAATTGATCGTTAATCCTGGCTTAACATCTCATTCAGGTGATTGTGCCAGCATGCCTGATATGTATTTTGGATCCTCTCTTGAGTGTGGAGGTGTAGA
The DNA here is from genome assembly GCA_017639485.1 of Pluvialis apricaria. Lineage (NCBI taxonomy): Eukaryota > Metazoa > Chordata > Aves > Charadriiformes > Charadriidae > Pluvialis > Pluvialis apricaria. The sequence goes on from CM030007.1 coordinate 105,954,246, forward strand.
CGGGCTGAGAGAAGTAACATCCTGAGGCAAAAAAAAAAAAAAAAAAGGGTAGATTATTTTTCAGTGTCTATTCTTTTCTGAAAAACAATGCACTGTGTTACAGGCACATAATGACACTGCTGATATGCAACATTTCTGTTCTGATTAATTTACTGCATGGATGAGATCATTCTGTATTGCAAGATGTTTTAAATGATGGTTCTGAATATTTGGCAGGGCTGTTATAAAACATTGTTCTGGAAAACAGTATATTCAAAATTCACAACATGCTTTTTTTCCGCTCTTGCTAGACCATATGCAAGTAGACAGTTTGCATCAGGCCCCCAGTGCCTACTTCTGAATTACCGCCTAAATAGGGAATATTTTGATAAAAGCAAAAAGCTTTCTGATGGCATTTCATGCCCCATTAGAAACTCGAGGACCAATCACTAATAAGGTTATACCAAATGTGTACTTATTCATGTTCTTTTTTCTCACTGTGCAAACGTTTCCAGCCTTCACCCATTATAAAAGTTACAGTGTATGATGTGCGAATCAATCCTATCTGTGCAGACACAGCAGAATGAAAGGTATAATGATGTGGGAGTGAAGTGTCAATGCATAATTCATATCTGACAGCGCGCTCTGTGGAGTGCTATCCGGCAGCCTTCCATGGCAGAGAGGTCCTCACGCGCTCGGGAAATTCATCTGCATCAGCTCATTGTGTTTCTGCTTGGGTGGCAAGATCGTCATTTAGGATGAGTGAAATGCCATTCAGAGGCAATGCTGTAGTGGAGAATAAGGGCAACTTAGCTCTGCACTATCCTATTGAGACCTTTTAGCCCAAAAACCTTGTCTGGTGGGGAGTTTCTCCTCTAGGTCAAAAAACGCACCTCCAGCAAAGATCCAAACCTCTTCGACACAGTAATGTAGTATTACTAAATTATAGAATAGAATAGAATAGAATAGAATAGAATAGAATAGAATAGGAGTAGAGTAGAATAGAATAGAATAGAATAGAATAGAATAGAATAGAATAGAATAGAATAGAATAGAATAGAATAGAATAGAATAGAACAGAACAGAATGTTTCAGTTGGAAGGGACCTACAATGATCACTTGTCCAACTGCTTCACCATTTCAAGGCTGACCAAAAAGTTAGAGCGTGTTGTAAAGGGCATTGTCCAAATGCCTCTTAAACACTGACAAGCTTGGGATGTCAGCCAGCTCTCCAGGAAGCCTGTTCCAGTGTTTGACCACCCTCTCAGTAAAGAAATGCTTCCTAATGTCAGTTCTGAAAACTTATTATAATGTCAAGTCTGGAAACTTATTATAAACTAGTAAACACCCTGTCAGTTCTATCCTGCAAGTGCTAGCACCCTGACATACTGGGGTTGAAGAGGTTACCAAAGCAAAGAGGTGCAGTTGGCTCTGTAGGTGGTTGCTGTCTGCAACCTGCAGCAAAGCAGAAAATTCATGAGCTAAAATAAAGTTCTTTCCTTGGTTCACCTGAGCCTGTTTTTATATTATAAAACTTAGGACGATCAGATTGTTGGCACATTTAAATCAACACCATGCATCAAAAGCAAGTGGAGCTGGGGTGATCTCCCAAACAGTCATTACGTATTGGCGTAGGATAAGGACCCAGAGCTTGGTCTCGCACTAGGAAGCAGTGGGAACAGATTCTGGTTTTGACCCAAAAGTTTCAGTTGCAGCTGAGTGCACTTTGTGAGTCTTGTTGAGTTTGAAGTTTCATTTTGTCTGTGGGCTTTTTTTCAAACCTTCACTTTTCTGTATGAATGCTTTTGTGTACCATGCTTAGTGATTCCTTGCTATTCCAGGATCATAATAACAAGGTTTATTATGTTCTAACCCAGTGTGTTGTCACAATATTGCAAAATTATTGTTTTGTTTCTCCTAAACTCAAGATTTTTTGTAACAGTAATAATAATAAAAGACATACAGGCTGATGAATTATCTACCATATCAAACTGCAGCACAATGGAAGCTGAAATAGCTGAGAGAGTAAAACTGAAAAATACCTCAATTTACAAGTGAAACACTAACACACACTAAACTTCTGCTGCAGTATCCCTCATCTGATTTTCAGTTTTGTCTTCACAAGCAGACAAGACTCACACTGCTCAGGTGATGAATTTTAAGCAGATTGTAGGGATATTCAGCGCAGGCTTTCTCTGGAATGCATAAATTGCGTTCTTTGTGCAGGTTCAGGCTCAGAGGAAAGCAGTACTTCTCAGTCTGGTATAAGATGTATTTCCAAATGAATAAATAACCACTATTGGTGCACAGCTAGATAATAGCTAACTTCTTGTATAATGTATCAGGTAGAATAATTTGAAAAGGCATTGCTACTGCTGACTACGTGCAGTTAACATTTTTCAATATATAATTCTTGTGAGGTTTACAACTTTGGCCATGGGAGTTGAGGTAGGCATAATTTGTTTCAATTTACACCAGTGGGTAGCCAGATCATCTGAAGGCAGAGCAAGAAATGTACACTAACATCTGTTTTTCACCCAAGTTAAAGCTTGCCTTGTCCTGCAATCATGGGAAGGAGGAACAGCGGTGTGGCAGAGAGAGGCGCAGTGCTCCAAGTCTGGACCTGCGCTAGTTTTCGTAGACGTGGATGCTGCTGCGTCTCATCTGCTGCAGCCTCTGTTGAGGGAAATTCCTCACCTGGGGTCCCAATACTTCTTGGGCAGGAACCCCAGCTGTTCTGGGATTTTTGTACACAGAAACTGGCAACTGTGCAGTTGTGAGAGATGGCTAGCCTCAAACCCTTGACATCCTTCCCACTAGTGAGAGAATTTAAATCTGAGTCTCCATCTCAGCCCTCATCTCAGCATCCTCCACCTTCCTCCTCTGAAATTAAATTCTCATGAACGTGAGGAACATGGGTAAGTAACAGTTATTTGAAGAAATTCCTGGGTAAAGGTAGTGATATTAATTTTCTGTCACTGTAGCAAATATTTATGTCTTACAAAAGGTTGTATCTATTCTGGGAGGTAGGGCATGCTATTTAACATCTGTTAAGCTTGCTGAACTACTTTGTATTAAAGTCCACACACCCTTTAAATTTCACCAATTCTAGGGCATGTTAAAGATGTGATGCTTTATCTGCTCTGGATTTGGAGGCAGTTGGCACATTCAGGTATCCTGCACTATTTGAAATCATGTTCACAACAAAGCGTGAAGCCTCAAAATAGGACCTTGATGGGATTTTGGATGTGTGTATGCCCTTCGCTGGCCCTCTGCATGGAGGTGAGCTCCAAGCAACATCTGTGCTGGGTGGCTACCTACCCCTCAGTTCCTCACAAGCCAGTACACCAGTGGTGTGGGCTTTTAATACTAGGCTCTGATTTCCATTTCAGCAAGCAAACATGCAGAGAAAAGCATCAAGTACACTGTAAGTGAAAAAGAAATTGAAGGATTGTTCTTGTTCTTCAGAGAAAGAGTTGCGCTGCTTAAGATTTGAGATGTTCCGTTAAGGCTGGTCATTTAGTTTTGTTATTCACCTTTGTCTAGTCAGGCTACAAGTTTTGAGGGTAGAAAACCATTTCTCTGCATGCACTTATGCAACATAATGGAAATACTTATTTTTCCTGTACCTCTGACTGACCTTCAGAACGGCCCAAACTACTTGATTGGTTTAAGTGAAAAAAGTGTTTTCATGGGAAACTAATAAACAGACTGAATGAGGGTAAGTGTGCTTCAGATGTCAGACTATGGTGCAGGACCTCTGAGCTAGAGAAGTAGTTTTTGAGGAACTGGTGCTAAATCACAACTAAAGCTCTTTGTAACATCTCAAACTGTCTCCTAAAGAATAACGCAGATCACCACATTGTGCCAACTATGTACACTGGAGAACTTAAAAAAGAGAGGGCCGGGGGGAGCAGTGTTGCATACCTACAAGGGCAGGTTTTGCAGGAGAAAACCCATAAGAATGGCCTCTAGACACCTTGATGGAAGTCAGTGTCTAGTTGGCAAGCAGTATTGATAAGGTGCCCGTAAACTGATAAATACCGTTTTCAATGGAGTTAAGATGTACACTGTTATATACAGTCCTCACTTAGTATGCTTTCTGAGGAGTACATACCTGGAGACAGTGAGCAAACCAGCTCTACTAGCCTTTCTGGGACCATCGCTGTCTGGGGAGGCAGCTGCCACTAGTTTGCATCAGGCTAAGTAAAGGAAGAAAGAGGATCATTAAATATGAAAGGAAAATGACAGCAGAGTTGGTCAAGGGCATTTAAAGAACCAGCCCCTCACCCCTGCCCATAAATAAATAACTTATGCAAATCTGTTTGTCTTTCCTTACTATTCATCTGCCATATGCTCTGTATCCTCCTTGGATTCTTTTCATGCTTTCGTGTGTGCAGAATTAACATGAATCCTCACTTTGTACTGCAAAATTGTGAAGACAGTTTAGCTTTGATTAATTCTAGTTGCAAGTGAATGCGAAACAGGCATGAGGGGCAGTTACTCTTTAATCTCTGTTAAATCCCAAAGTTCCTAGTACGAAAATATTAATCATTATGTTCACAATTGCATAAGATAAAATGCAGTACTTGCTGATTATGGGGGAAATAATTTTATCAGTTGCAATTGGGAAAGTAATGCTTAATATTATTACACTGAGGATGTCTAGAATGAAAAGGTACTTTTCTGTGCAAACACCCTTGAGGAATGTGAGAGAAAAAAAACAGGAAAACTTACAGGATTTTAATTCCATTCATCCCCTTCTCTTTCCAGCTCATTTGCTGCCACAGAAGGATGTGGAGAGGTGGTATCTTTGATTACCAAATACTCCTGGAAAAAAATGGTCAAGCTCTTAGATGCATAGTCCCTTCCACATGATTTCATAGTGTGAAGATCTCTGCTGTGCCCTCCCCCCCCCCCCCCCCATTCTTCTAAGTTTGAGCAATAAGGCACCCTGCCAATGGGATTCTTTCCTTAATAAAGATTATTGCAGTTAATTTGATTATGAATTAAAATGTCATTAATTCTCTGATAATGTAAGTAGATTCAAAATGAAGATTTGCCCAAAGAAGATGTGATGAAGAGTCACTGCAGGGATCCATACTTACTGTTCCCCTCTGATTCGGTAACGGATTTACCTAGAATAAAACAGGGCCTTTTCCTGTCCTAACCTCCAGGTTCTCTGTGGAGTCATGAGATTCAAGGGGGGTTTCTTTCCTTTCACTCATCATCATTTGTAAGTAGCCAAATTATGCCCTCAGGTCACTTTGTGCAACCCTATTACCTTCAAAACGAATCCAGTGATGTACAGCCTCATTAGATTTGAGGGAGTTTGCATAGGTTTCTCCAAAGGCACAGTCTGAAAGTAATGGAGTTATAGAATATTACATTAGCTGCAGAATATCTTTCTGCTGATGCTGGGGAAGACCCAGCTATATTGTCGAAGCCTTGGTGAACTTTCAAGGGGGAAGAAAATATTAGAAGAAAAATATAATATGAAGTAAGTGAGACACAGTAATTACATGGTTTTGGTCCATTTTTACGGCCCATTTGAAGCTGATTTACATTTTTCTTACCAACATTTCTATTAAGCTAAGGTTTCAGTAAAATAGAGGAGTTGAGTTGCAGAGGTGAATTACATTTACATGCTGCATCTTTTATACGTCTCTACTAAAGAAGGCATTCTGAAGCACAGCATCCCAAATGATTCAGGCATCAGATTAAAGAGCTATTCAAAAGCACTAAGCAAAAGTAAACATCAGAAATCACATGTCACAGTCAGAGGAAAATGAAGGGTATATTAAAGGCAGCTTACTTTTTAATAAGACTTCTAATTACTTTTTCTTACGTTTGTCAACATTACCATAGGAAATCGAATGCCTCATCACCTCATGTGTCCTTTTAAAAAGTGCACTTTTTGCTCTGTCTTTTCAAACATTTTCTGGAAGGTAAATGCTCAGTAAGTTCTTCAAGCTGGCAATGCTGCCATGCCAGTTGTTCTTCATGCTGGCAATGCTGCCATCCCCTTACATGACATCACTTTGAGCGTCTGTTTTGAGGAGCTCCAGTTACGACTGTGGCTGTGAGGTCCAGGTGGAATGGAACACTGATCAGTGTCTCAGGAGAATAACATCCATGCCAAGCTGACTGAAATCCCATTTGATTTTGGTGATATCTGTGGTCTTTGGGGTTTCGTTCTGTGCCATACTTTCCACTTTTTTTCTGAATAGATGATAAATTCTTTGATTCTTCGCACATGCATTGTGCAGCGCCTGGTGCAGGGGAGCCTTGAGGCTCAGCTGGAGCAGCAAGGTAGTAGTCATCTTCACTTCAGAGCCAAATGCTGGCAAAGTTTGGACTTGACCATAGTTTTGAAAATTTTTAAGTCTTAGTAGACACTTAAACAGCATTAAATTTTAGTAAACACTCATGTTTATTCAACTTCATCTAATTTGTAAGTAGAATTTAATTATGCATATCAATTTTTTTGGTCCATTTTTTAATGGAGAGATGCGAAATATAGTATGAAAAAAAAGACAAGTGATAGCCTGGTGGCTGTGTCTCATATTCAGGCCATGTGCAATTTAAAAAATAGCTACAAAGAAGCATTCTTCTCATCTGTGGGAATGAGTAAATACTGATCAAGTTCAGTAAAACTTGCCTCTAATCACACTGAAATAATTTTTCCAAATGGCTCTATAAATTAAAATATGTTGCTCTGTCTTGAGCACCAGGGGGAAGACAGATTGTAACACATTCACCATAAAAGGTCAGCAGACCCAAATGAAAATGCAGGAGCATCAATTGTTTCCATTCACTAATCATATATAATTTGGTCTGGCTCACCTGAACTAGAACACATTTGTTATTATAATGCATAATTAGGTTCTTTTCATTTTGCTGCTTTCCAGTTTGCAATTATCTTTCTTTAACAAATGTATAAAAAGGAAACTTCTTGTAAAAATGAAGATACATTTGACAAATTAGTATAATTAAGAAAATGTCCCTGAAAGAGGAAAAAATTTGTAAGTATGAACATTTTCAGTTCCACATTACTTATTGACAGTCCTCTGTGAATTCCATGAGACAGAAGAAATTCTGATTTTGTCTCCTACAGATGCATTCAATTTTCTGTTTAATTTTAACATCCAGTCAGGCATATTGGGGGACCAAAATTCCGAATTAAATCATTAAAGAACAGGGCTATTTCTGATTATGACTGAGAAGTTTGGCATTAAAATGACATGTAAAGACAGCAATAAACAGTATAGAGACATAATTCCCTTGAGTAACTTGAGGAGATATCATAAAGCAACCCAGCACTAAACGTTTTTCCATTCAACAGCATTAAGGAGGTCTATTCCATAGTGTGCCATGAATAGGACATTTTATGTTGTCCATTGCTGTGTGATATCTTCTTGCTGTTACATATCTTCTCTTAGCAGGAAGACTACAGAGCTCCTTTGCTGGACCTTGCCCAGTCTTCTTTTTTTTCAGCAAATAATTGTGAAAATTAAAACTTGGAATTTGCTGTATTCCCACACGCACAGCAGAGTGACAACATTGCACATGAGGGATGACATTGTACAAATCCGAATGGCTGAAACATTTACATCTTTGTTTTGCTTTTCATCTTTAAATCTTCTCATGCATTGGTTTTGGCTCTTAGAAAAAATAGATTTCTCTCCTTCTTCTTCCCATTCCTTTTGTACCAAAATTTCACTCAAACTCACAGCATCCCCCTACCTCTCCATAATTTTCTCAGTTCCACATCCTCCTTTCCAGTTCCCTGACCAAGCTCTGTGTGTAGTGTCAGGGGTTCTCTTCTTATACATTGTACCTAGACAAAATGGATTAAAGTAAAACATGAGGTAATGCACTTTGGAAAAAAAAAAAATCCTTTCAAATTGAACCTCTGAAGTGAGAGATAATATTTTAAGGCAAAGTTAAAGGTATTGCTTTCAGGAGGAGCACAGTGCCAGTGAGGGATATTGTGTTTTAGCCTTGGAGATAGCCTTCAGAGCAGTCCCAGCCCGCCGTAACAATGCAAGCTCCGCAGCACGCCTCCAGGCCGCCTTGCACTTTGGGATTAAGACTAGGGCAGTATCAGAGCTTTGAAATCTGGCATTCAAAGGTAGGAGTAGGCTTGGTCAGTGTCATCTGTTTACTAACAGTTTTAAGCCTGCACAACGTGGGCTGGGCTTTAACTGCTGAACCAAAGGCTCTCAATCCAAATCCAACACCCCGGAGTATTTAGCTCCTCTGCAGAAGTAGCATTCTGGCGAGTCACACATGTGTTTGATACAATAGATTTAATAATCTATTAAATATATGAATCTGAGCCCATGGGTGCAGATGATCCAGAAACAAGCCACTGAACCTTTATCACTGCAGTGATATCACCTCTAGTGAGATATAGATCTGGGAATGAAACTCTGAAAATAAGGTCTTCTTCCAAAGGCACTTGTTTATCAAAGGTGGAAGGAAGCTCGGATGTGTCCCCTGTGAAAGCAAGTGGTTGAGGGCAATGGGAATATGGTACAACTCTCCTCTAAAACCTGACTGTGAAGTGAAGACCAAAGGTGACTTACTCAAGCCTTGCTAGTCTTAAGTCTGTGAGGAAACAACTAATAACTGGTACTCCATATGCACCGTCCTGTACTCCCCTGTATTATTTCAGCTTCTACACTTTCCGGGCATGAACAAAGGAAATCCCACCGTCAACACGATGGCCAGGTGCCGATTGCAAGCTCTGCCATCACTTCAACAAAATTGCTGCCCAAAGTCTTATTCCACCTGCTTTGTTTGTTTGTTGTTACCACTACTTCTTTCAAGGCAACTTTTTTCTGCAAGCGTGACATGATGACATGGCAACTAACTGCTACCTGAGTCTGCCAAGCACATCTCCAGAGGAGAATAAAACTAAATTTGAACAAAGAAGGATCTTTTAAGCTAAATCAAAGAAAGAAACCACTGCAGCTGGTCCCAGTTATCCGTGAAGGCAAAATAAGCACTTTATTAATACAAAAGTTTAAGTGAAACCTCACATCCTGAACTATATGTTATTTGTGCCTTTTCTGGTGTATAGCTACTTCCTGTAACTTAAAGTTAAATTTAAAATTTTAGAAGTGATTATAATTTTAAATAATTTGTTAAAGTCAGTGATGGGGTTAGACAATTATTAGTATCTCAAGGGATCTAAGATTAAAGATTATAATATTAAGAAAATGTAGGCAGTCATTAATGTCATTTTGAAGTGTAAAGCCTGTCTAATCTAATTTACTATATTACAGCATGATATATAATTTTGGACTAATCAAATGCCTCTAATCTTTTTGCAAGCTTAAGCTTCAATTAACCAATATTTACTTTTTTTAGAATAAGATTAAATACCTCAGTTTCCAAGAAAAATCTTAAAAAGCCTAGCATCCCAATTTCAGTGGAGCAATGCCGTGCAGGGATACTGAGAGCTATTTTAGAGAATCAAAATGTGTTCAATGATTGAATACAGCATTTACTAAGGGAGGACTATTAAACTGGTAAAACAAATTTAATAGAATGTTATAGGCACAATACTTTGGCAGCACTGTTATCCAGAATTTAGGATGTAGAAAATGAAAATGGCTTTTTTCTTGTCTGTTTGTGCAGCACACAATGTAAGGCAGGTCTAAGCTCATTAGCAAGATGCTTTAAGGTTCACCTTCTGTAGGTTTCCATTGCAAAACAGAATGGGGTAATAACTATTTCTCTGTGTAAGAGAGGAGACACCACAGAAAGAAAATGCAGCATGAGCGGAGGGGGATTTATTAAAATCCTCAACACTGTTAACTGTAGAATGAAAGTTGCATTTACAAACCATGGAATGCATCAGGCTAGACAAGATATAATAATGATAAACAGGCTAGAAAGCAGAAAACTTCTTAGCAGGAACAAGCGGAGAGATCACAGCAAAGCACTATTTAAAAATGTGTCTGCTATCAGATATTTCATGCAGCACAGCAGCAATTCATATTTAAGGCTTGTCAAATATACCTATTCTCTGTATAATAAAATACCCCCAAACCAACACAAACAGTTTTTAAACAGTCACCAAAAGGAGAGGCAAGAGCCTGGAAATCATTGCCTGTCATTTCCAGCTGAATGATGAGACCATATAAACACAGCTTCTCTTCCCCTGAAGAGTGGCTGGGAATCCTGAGCAGTCACTCCTTTCTGCTCCCTCTCTCCCTCACCCCTGTCTTAATCTGTATCATTTCTTAGGGGAGCAGGGTGGAGGGAAGAGAAGGGTTTTTTCCCCGGTCCCTTCTAAGAAGTTGTCTTTTAATTTGTGAGCAAGACAGAGCCTGTCAGAATGGGAGGCTGCTCCAGAACCTCGTTTTCATTACCATCTGATTTATTTATGACTGCTTCGTGTCCACTTCTCCACGTACTGCTGATTATGTCCTTCAGCCTTTGCATCCCTTATGTATCAGACCCCTCCATGCCACCAAAAATTGGTTTTAGAAAGAGAAACCTTGTTCTCTTGCAGCCTGTGTTTTGCTCTGTGATCAAGCCTTTTTCATCTATTCCCCACCCAGAAGATGGATTTTCCACCTCCTGGGCACCCTGGCAGGCCATGTCTGCCCACCTTTTTGGAATAAAGTTGATGAGAACGGTGTGCTGTCTTCCCAGTGAGCTCTCACCAATACCTAGTGCAGTCGCACCAGTATTTTACTCTCTCAAGGGCACAGAGCTTAACAGAGGCATCCAAATATTTCTTTTTCCTTGCTTACAGGAACACAATCATTTAAGAAAAAAAGATTTCTACATAAACACTGCAATTTTGACACTTTATCATGAGCCCCAGAAACTGCTCTTCATTCAAAAAGGGAACACTCCCTTTCAGTAGCAGCTGTGGAAGTTCAGTTTCACTCCGAGGTAAATCAGGCTGCTTCTTGTCCAGTCACCATCTGGCTACTGATTGCATAAAACAGAATCAGAGGTTCATTTTGTAAGAGCTACAGACAAAAGACAAGCTTGTCAGGAGGAACGGAAGGGAGGATGACTCACTTATTCATTGAAAAACGAGGCTTCAGAAAAGCCAAAATTGTTAGTATGTTCAGGTCTATGGTTTTGAAGAGTGTTCATTTTCGTATTTTCACAGTTAGGGTAGATTCATAAATTATGACACCACTGACAGAAGGGGAAGGCTCTGGGCAGCTTGCAGGTAGAGCAGGGTGCTGAGCCAGGTCCCAGTGCTGCCCCAAGGGCAGGGTCTCGGCTCGCCTCTCCCCCATCCCGCCCCAGCATCTCCGCCAGAGCCGCTCAGGAGCATCCCCGAACTGTTGCGCTTGATTCTTGTATGCCTCCCGTTAAAAAGCAAATAAACAAACACTTTTTCTTTCAGTCAGATCCTAGGTTTCCAAAGATACTGTGCTTTTATTTAAAAAGTACTTGAAAATGCTCCAGACTGGGTTTTTTGTTTGTTTAAAAGGTGTTTGGTTTCAAATCAGTCTTGCCAGTATTTGTTTTGCTTTGCTGTTCTTTACAGGCAGCCCTAGCCCCAAAAGACATATAGTGAGAAGCATTTAAATACAACCTATATAAATAAACTCCCTTTTGAAACCTATTATGGAATAACACTATTTTTTTTTTAAAGCTTACTAATATTATGTATTCTTGCAGTTTTGGCTTAGAAACGAAAGCCAGGCTATGAAGCACAGAACACATACAAACAAAACATAAGGAATATTTTTAAATTGAAAATAGTGTTGTTTAAAAGCATTTTCTTAACACTTTGCAGTGTAAAATATACCATTTCATGTGTGTTTACAATAATTGCATTTATTTGGATGCCTGATTTAGTAAGGTGTAACGAATGGTAACACGAAGTAGTAGGCTGCCAGTTTTGATCACTGCAGTGGAACATAAATGATCAAATTAAATGGATATAATTGCACTAAATATTACTGTGATGGAAATAGAAGTTAGAGCAATTATCGTAAAATGAAATGAAACCAGGAATAGGATAATTTCTTTAGCACAATTACAAAAAAGATTTCCATAAGTAACCCAGATCTTACACAGTACTTGTGCATCATTTGCAATGTTTGTACCTTACTTTAAAAATGTTGTTTTCACTCCAAAGCACTTTGTAAGAAGAAATATCCTTGTTCGTTGCTGATCTAAAGCAATACATGTCATAATATACAAGAATTTTTAACAGTGGCTTGGGCTGGGGAGAGAGAAAAGATGCTGTATCTAATAGAAATGACACAGGAAGATGTGCGTGGAGACAAAACCTCTCCCATGAACTGAAGCTGGCCATGGCTTTGGGTGTAATATTCTTTCACTGAAAAGAAGTAACAAATGGCCTTTGTTTTCCTTGAACAGTCAGAAGTACTGTTATTTTCTGTTTTAACTAATAACTAGCATTACAGAAAATTGATTCAGCGCTGAGTGAGAACAATGTCAGCTCCTGAGTCACCACCACCTTCTGGGCTTACCCTGGAAATCTGCCACTCAAGAGGTGGCCAGAACTGACCTGTCTCAACCTGTGGGGAAGTGAGAAAGGCATCAGTCCTTTAAAGGAATTTTTGGACATTCCATAGACCAAAAGTTTCTTGTGGGTAGAAATCTTACAGAAAACATACCATTGCTCATGAAGCATACATTTGGGGGAATCATCACTTCCTAATAACAATGCATGAAGAAACAGGTTCATGTATCATAATGCTAGGGATATTTATAAATATATTTAAAAAGCAGGAGGGGAAATAGCAGGCAAGTTTGCTTCCAGAACATAAGTCAAGTGTGTATTATTAAGCCTAAATAGACTGGATTAATCAAGTGTCATACTGGCACTTCTAATAATGATTTTACATTGCAAATTCCATTACCTAGCTTTACCAGCCAGGAGAAAAGTTGCAGAAGATCAATTAAACAAACAGGAAATTACCTTTTTTCTTTATAGTCCATGACTTCCAGCACTTACAATGGTGCCAAGATCCCTGAAAATTAAACTGGCATTTGCATAAGATTAATAACTCACTTTCTTTCTACCTAAGTCACTGTAGCTTATTTAGGACCCCAGAGTTATCTAATGTCTACTAGAGAGGCTGGAGATGATGAGAGCAAATTAAAAATGGCTTAATATGTCAGAAAGGATCACAGCATTTTAACATGGGGCTCTTACGTTAATAAATGCACCTGCAGCATCCCAGAGATTAATGAGTAAGATCTCGGCAGAATTAATTTAAGTAGGACGCTGCCTACATGTGTTCACCGGTACACTTTCCTGCCCTGAAGCAGGCGGTGAGGTCCTGTGAATGTGTGGGAACAACATCTTTAGTGGCAGACACCCCGTCTGCAAGGAAGAAGCCTTAAATTTGGCCCCAGGGGCCACATCTAATTTTAGGAAGAACCTGAGACTTACTGATTTTAGAGACAACATCGCCTGCCCCCTTCAGCAGGGAGCTCCTGTCTGAAGCCTAAGCAGCCAAACTGAGTTAGCTGATACATCTCAAAGCAGGATTCATTTTCCTTGTTATATTGTGAGTGCTTTTGAAAGGATGCTGTTTGGAAGGACTTCTTCTCCCCCATAGAAGAAAGCGAGGGGTGCATTTTCCTTCCCCCTTGTGGTGCTGAGGGCAGGCTGGGGTGCCTTGTCACCAGCCACGTGGCACAGGAGGTGGCACTGGGGGTCAGTAGTACTTCTGAGCTCCGCAAGCTCAGACTTTGGAAGAAGCTGGGTGGAGACCAGTTTTTAGGATCCCAGATGGCCTCCTTGCTTCACCGCTGCATCTGTCTGATCACCGGCTCCATTCATCTGCGCAGCTTACAAATCCTTGCATTTGGGGAGAGACGGTGACAAGCAGCACGAAACTGGTGCTGTCGCAGGCATAGGGTCCCTTTTGTGATCACTGGGCTCATGCACAGTAACTAATAATAATCACTGGGGGGAGCGGAGGGAGAAAATAGATTGGCTTGACAATGGGAGGGGAATAAACATTTCTTGTTGCTTATTTGACAGCCCCGGCTGCACGTCCGTGCCCCAGATGGGGCCGGGGGATCTTGCTGGACCCAGGTTCGCACAAACCGAATAAATGATGTGGTTGTTACTACTTGAGCTGCTTAGCAACGGTTTGGGGGAAGAGAGTACTTCCTCCTCCTTTCAGTGGCTGGCTCCTAACAGGATGTTTAGCCAGATGGTGTACATAAGATTACTGGAAAATGATTTTCAGATAAACCGTGAGCCTGAACAAACTAATGTAGTTCCAGGTGCATTATCTGGTAATCCATAGCAGAAGATCATTTCAGAGGAAAGTGCTACTGAATCTGCCGCTGAAAAACCTGCAAGTTTCTTTGTGTATATCTATCGATCTGTATACAGAGCCCCAGCGGCAATCTTACTTTAAAAAGTGAGTATGGAGGGTGCTGGAAGGAGGCAAAAGTTTCCTTTAGTGGCAGTTCTTTGAAAAGAGGCACAGAATGTGGAAAGACAGGATATGTGAGGATGAGGGGGATGAGGGCAGCAATACTCTTTATCCAAACTGAATGAGAATTAAGTTTCTTTTAGGGTGAAGAATTGTGGGCAGCTTTATAAAAAAAAAAAAAACAAGAAAAAAACCACCTATCATTACTCGTTTCAGTACATAAAATTAATATACTTTGAAATAAAAAACAAACAAAAAAAAAACCCCAACAGGATTTGGCAGTTAATTCCTCCATGATTAAAGGATGCAGAAACATATGAGGCAAAAAACAGCTTTTGTGGGTGATTAAATGCTGAAATGAATCCAAAGACATTTGATAACTGCAGAAACAATTTACTGAGAATGTTCCTTCTATTTTTGACAGTAGCCGTAGTCTTCATTGGAGGAAAATAGGTTCAAGAAAACACAAAGCAGAGACTATATATACATATATGTATATTGTACTTATAAAAGTAGGAATTAAAAAGTTTCTATCACTGCTAGGATTTGGTTTTGGTTTGTTTGTGTTCTGCCTGTTGGCCACACTGAGATCAGATTCAGCTGAGTATTTGACTGGAGCTCACCAAATGGGTAACCCTTGAGAGCAGGATTAAAAAGCCAAATAACGTTCAGAGAGTGGTGGTGGAAATGCGCAAGCAACTGTATTGGCACGCTGCATTTACAAAGGTCATTTGATCCCAGCATGTGCAGAATGTATGCACATACTAATTGAGAGGCATATCTGAAAATGTGACAGCCTGTTATTTGTGAGAGCATTGCTTGTATTTTCAGGAATAGAGGAGGTTCAGGCGAGGGCAATAAAAATAGCTTGAAGCATGACAGGAAAGTGTAGAGAGCCGGCATACAAGGATGGTAACACTGGGACAGAGGGCTGTGAAACCACCAAGGCGGTGGAGAAGGTGAATCAGGAACGAGCTTTCCTCGCCTTTTTGGATACAAGGACTAAGGGGCAGGAAATGAAACTAGCAAAGGCCAAATTTGCAACAGTAATATAAAGCGGTTCCTCACACAACTCGCAGTTAAACTGTGAAACTCCTTGCCACAGGGCACCGAGGAAACTAACAGCCTTTCACAGGTTCAAAAAAGCATTGGAAATTTCCTGGTGAAATAATCCAGCGAAGCCTACTAAATGCCCAGACATCACCTCTGGCTCTGGAGCTGAGTGAGCTACAGACACCCAGATACTGAGTACTCAGGGAAAAAAACTATTATATGCTTCCCTCATGCTGTTTCCTAAACATCCATGGTTTCCCACTGTTGGAGACAAGAGAGCAGGAGAGCCCACCCTTTCGTCTGAGCCAGCACAGCTGCCTTCTGTTTCTCTTCTCTGGATTGCTCTCATGAGCAATCTACTAACCACCTCGAGAGTATCGGTAGGGTATCAGTATAACTGACTGCAGTAAAACCAGACCTCACCCCTGAGCTGGACGGGTCCCTTTCATGTGCCCCAGATACAGGAGAGGAGAGTCCTCAGGTGGGCTGCTGTCAGCCTTCATGGGGGCATCCAAAGCCAACCAGCATGGACCTAGACAAAGGAGAGGTAGGCTATGAAGGTGAAAGGCCAAATCTCTCCTTGGAGAGAAGCAATGGTGTCATCATTGGAAATAAAACTGTCCTCTTTTTGCTGAAGCTGGGGTTAAGCTCAGTGGTGGTAAGGATGCCTATACCCTCCAGGAGAGGGTTACTCCCCATCGGATGATGCACTGAGCATCAGGTGAGTGAGGCCTAAAGATACTTGAAGCAACTTAGCAGCAGAGAGAGATCAGGCAGGGAAAGAAGGTGTCTAAAAGAATTAATAGGAGGAAAGCCAGTCCAGAGTCCCCATTCATTCTGTTGCATAAAATTCCTTTTAATTTATCATGCCATTGACCAGATCTCAGTGTTAAGTCACAAAACAAAGATGCTGTAGGGTCTGCCAGTCTGGTATATGTGTAATCAACACAGTGAGGGAAGAGGGTCAGAAACATGCTGTATTTCACCAGTAGCTTTCTTAGGGCTAGATTCTCTCCTTGCATTAGTTGTCCTATTATTTCCAGCTATACTAGAGGATATGTAGGATAATATAACATTGTACCTTGTTCATGTTTGCAAAGGGTTTCAGTGCAGGCTAACTGCTCATCTTTTTTGAAACATATGTTTACTAACAAAATCAGGCCTTCTATCTCCAAAACAGTTTATACTTCCTTTTGAGCACCTGTTCTATGCAGAACGTGCATGCTCAAACAGAAACCATTCAGGGTACCACTGATTTTATGAAAGAAAACTTTAAATACATGGGTTTTACTTTGCAAGGTCTGACAGCAGCAGCGGAACAGTTCAGTTCAGCATCGCTACTTGTGGAGCCCTTGATGCTTCTGCTCATGTTGGAAAAGGAAGGCGTCAACTGCCAGTAGTTCTGTAGTCCACAGCCCAGCTATGACCCACCAGCACACTTTGTGTAAATCTGTGAAAAGCTGCTGATGGCAGAGCCTCTAATAATGTGGTCTCAATTTCAGCAGCTTCTTGATCCAAACATGGAATGACTTTACTGTACCTTTCCCAATATATTTCTTTCCTTCTGTAGGTCAGGGTGAATAAGAGGTATTTCACCATACACATTGTGAATGTGCTTACATTTTTAGGGTTGTTATTTTGCTTGTAAAAACTTAG
Organism: Pluvialis apricaria; assembly: GCA_017639485.1. NCBI lineage: Eukaryota > Metazoa > Chordata > Aves > Charadriiformes > Charadriidae > Pluvialis > Pluvialis apricaria. The sequence goes on from CM030007.1 coordinate 105,971,348, forward strand.
TGTTATTTTTGAGCTATATAAGAATCAATAAGCGAGAAACCCCAAAGACATTTAGGAAAACATATACATATGATGTAGCTTTTAACCGAAAAGCCTTATCAAACTACAGTTACTCTGAATAATATCTGCTTATGGAACACCCCAGTGCTGGTAGACCAGAACAGATTCTTTGTATGTATATATGAGGAGCAGTGTGCAAATACTCTGCACACTCTCAAAGCAACCCAGAAGCATATCGACTACTACACTGGCAAATTAACTAATAAAATAGAAATATGCACATAGGTACTCAAGGGCTTAAGGGAAAATCTTAGTTTGATCATATAAGAAGAGTGCATTCTCTAACAAATTTTTAGCAAATGAGCTGAATGCATTCTAGGCTATTTTGTTGAAGGCTAAATCCACTTGGAAATGAAATAAACCAGGTTCCAATTACTCATGTGTACCTCATAGCTATAAATGACTGTTTGCAGACTCTATAGAGTGGTAGCTTATATTTACGTAGGAAGAAGATAGGAACTATAGCTCATCATAATTTCCTGTTTTGATAGATGGAGAATGAAAAGAAAGCAAAAAACCCCCACAAACCCCAACTCCCCCCACCAAAACCCAAACCCCTAAACCTCAATTCAGCAAGACTGAAAAACTTCCTTTCAGCTTGATTTTGATAAGTAACTTAAACACTTGGCTTCTACATAAACTTGTCTCCTTGAGTTTGCTCTGCATCCGTTACTGAAAGTGTATAGATTACGTTGCACACACTCACCAAAAAAAGCTATGCAGAGCTGAGGTTTGATGCAGATCTTATGAATCAGTGCCAGTAACATACAAACCCGAGTATTATGTAACAAGTAAGAACAACTCATATATATGTACCCCTAACATTTATATGTCCATAACATATGAGGAAAACTTTACAGGGGTTCAGACTTCCATTGGTATTAAGCAATTGAAACCTGCTGTATTCAAAATTGAAAACGCATTCCAAATGAATCTAAAAGTGTTCATATTTGGAAATATTCAATTAAGTCATTCTAATTAACATCTAGTCTGTCTTTAAATTAATGATATGTATGCACGATTTTTATGCGATCTTAATATACTTTTGTCCTAGCATCTCCTTGGTTTTATTAAAATTTTAATAACTTTTTAAGCAAGGGAATTATGTCTGATATTGACTAAGTTATGGCTAAATTAGAAGCTAGCAGTCTACATCAACAGCTGAAATTATGCTCCCTTGAAATCTGACAGTTTGTTTAATTCACAGTTCCAGACTATATTGTCATACACTGTCTTTGCTCTCCTTAAAGGTTATAGATCTATTTTTAGGCTAGAATATATATCTGTAGTTGATTTTTAAAATAATATCAAATAAGAATGCCATCTGATTCCAGTTGTGGTTATATTTTCAAGATCTAACACAAGCCCTTAGAAAAAGATCTAAAACTACTGACATATCTGCAAGTGTAGCATGGGAATAGTGGTGCTGCAGTAATTTTAAAGTTATTACTGGTAAAGGTTTCTTAAAAAAACCCCAAACAATGTATTGATGATGGCAAAGAAACCTGTATTGTCTTTGAAATCTCTCAGTGCTATCAGTGTTGACACAGTACTCCTTTTATATAATATTTACATCTTTGTGTGAAAGCCTGAGGCAATTAAGCATGAAAAACAGTGGTTGAGGGCAGCATTGCTAGAGATGTAGTCATTTAGCTTCTGATGACCAGCTCATACCAAGCTATGTTAGTCCAGCGTCCAAAAGAGTACTGTGATGGGAGCAGATATTTAGCTGCAATGCTCTCCATGCTGCAATTCCCATCCCAGGTGCCTTCTAGTTGACCTAAGAGATTTCTTAATTGGGCAGCAGTCGTTCAGTTTTAATCTGAGACCAAATCAACACATTTGCTTCCTTGTCACCTAGCAAAATCAAACAAGCATCTCAGTAAGAGAGAGGCAATCACTGATGGATGTGGGGAACAAAAAACCTGACTACTACAGTTTGTTTTCTGTTGTGGGCTGTGGTTTCACACATGTTGGTAGGTATTGCTGAAGCCGGTCTGAACCACAGAACGCCCTCTTCACCCACAGACACTATTCCTGCCCCCAGATTAGCTTGCTCCAGCACAGTTGTTTGTGTGGCTCTAAACAAGCAGCAAAGGGCAGGGCTTGCTTAGGAACAGAAAATTGTGTGGTGAGGGGGGTGGGCACAATGCCTGGGACAAATAACTTCTCTATTTTGAATCAGCATTTCCCAGAGAATTCAGAATTTCCAGAAATACTTGTTTATCTTAATTTGAAACAGTCAATTTTCAGCTGTCTGTGCAGAGGCCATCTACAGGGGAGGTCATAAAAGATAGAAGAGGAAAGGTCTGAAAGATGAGATAAATGCTAATAAAGATCAAGTCTTTCATCTCTAGACTATCATCCAGTCTTGAGCATCTATGTCTTTTGGATACTGTGATAAGGATCTCTTCACCTATGTCAAAACCTAACTGTACCAGGAAAGAAAGAGACAGCACAGGAGAACAAATTAATGGGTTCTCATGAAAAATGAGGGGGAGACAGGTGGGACTGCAAGAGGGACTAAATTAGTTAGAAAATATAAGAATTGTTGCGTGTCTGAGTAATAGAAACTTAAGGGAAAAAGTAGTTCATGGGTAAAAGTGAAGGGGAGGAGATGAAAGTGAAATAAAAAGCGAGAGGGAAAGGATGATGGCAGAAGGATGACATGAGCTAGAAACCAAGACGAGGAACAAAGTAGCTGAATAAATGTTTGACATGAAAGATCATGGCAGTTATTACCACCTTTGGAGAAAATGGACTTTTTAGTAGAGAAAACCCAGTTTTATGCAAGAATAAAAAATAAAATATAAGACTCAAAGTGATGGTGAATATTGGTTGGGATGGGTTGGAAAAGGTAATAAAGCAATTTAGGAAGAAAAGTATTTGCAAGAAAAGTAAATACTGCCACAGTGTAAAAGAATAGAAGGGAGAATCCTCCTGATGGAGAATGAATAAAAGTAGGGATGAGAAACAAACTGTTGCACAGAAGGAAACAAAATAGCTTGTCTTTAAAACAGGGACGATGACACTGGCAGAAAGGAGTGAGAGCGCCAAGGGAAAGGAAATAAATCTAATGACCACAGATTCAGATATTATTTTGGTAGATACCGAAAAAGAAGTGACAGAATGGAAGGAAGACCAAAGGAAAGTGAGAAGCAAATCAAAGGAGGAGAGGTTTGAGAGGAACCTGCTTCACCTACATCACTTACTGGTGACGTTAAGGGCAGGGCAGAGGTGCCTGTGGTGTTGCTTAAAGACAGCTACTGAATCCCTGCAAGTACTTTGCTTCCTCCTTTCTCCTGCCTCCTTCCCAAAGAGGACTTCATTCTGCAGATGCTTAACTGGGAAGAGGAGTGCTATGCAAGAAAACCCAGAGAGGGAATACAGCTACCTTAGGGAACACACAGTGTGGGAGAGGAACATTGTCACTGCTTAAACATACCCAAGAGACAGCCCGAGACCCATAAAAGCTCACTACCTAACGAAAAGTAGTATCTCATGATATATCATGTAGAAGCTGCAGCTAGGAAGGACTCAAGTGATTTTATGGCTGCCAAACTCCCAGTAGCTAGAAACCATTTTCAGCTCTTGCAAAGAGATCAAGGATCACACTCATGATTTCTCAGGAAACATTCAGTAGCGCATTACCTATGTGAGAGCTTATATTATACCTTTGGGAATAAGGTTTCTTCTCCAGAAAGATAAGGCTGTTAAATCAGCTTCTGGCTTCCTTGAGGCTTACACAGACAAGATTATCTACTGCCTGGAAGCAGACACACAGAGAAAATCCTGATCTGCCACATCTTGTAGGAGAGAAAACTCCCATTAAATACAACTAGCACATTTTTGGTCCATGCACAAGTTCACACAAGCTTTTTTCGAGATGTAGCATCCACAAACACTTCCAAGATTCCAGCACTGAACTTTTGTCTTTTCCTGCTCTTCATGGTGCTGTAAGTCATATGTGAAACTTTAACATGTGAATCTATCTCAGGCTCATGAGGCAAAATTTCTTCCATGTGCATTACATGGTTAAACTGAAGGAAGTGTGCTTTGATCCATTATGAGCACTACCCAGTAAAGGTAGGTGGAGCGCGTTTATTCCAACATTTGTCCATAGGCTACAGGACATCTTTCTTACTTTCTCCTTCTGTCTATGAAAGCAGGACATGGACCAGTAACTGCAGAACATTCAGTCAAATATACTAGCACTAATTTGATCCCTCTCTATAAAAAAGTGAGCCTCTGTTGTGTGATATGCTCCAGTAAATATTAATCAAGGGTTAAATTGATTTAGGGAAGAGATTTTATTTATCATTTTTGTCATTTATACTGGTACTCTACTGACAGTCTGGTGGTGTAACTGGTGTTTACTGGATTGCTGCTTCCTTGGGACAGGGATGTCTGTGTGTTTGAAGAATGTCTGGAAAATCATAGTGATTGATTGGAAAATCATAGTGAAATGAAAGAGAGTATCAGACTAAAAAAAACCGAACCAGAACACTGTTAGTTTGCTTGGTTTTAGCATAGGAACCTCTCTGATAAAGGGGACTAAGAGCATTGTGGATGAGCAGAATGTCATTACTATCGTGCATTTAGGCATTGATATAAAACACTATTACTCAGTTTTGCTGTAATTACATAAAACAGTCTGCACTATGGCTAGAACAACAACAAAAAAAAAAACCCATCCATTTCCTTCAATTTTTGTTACTAGAATTTTACTGTTTGTTAATATTCCACAGTTTTCTTCATGTACTTTTCCCATAACTACAACAGCTGCCCTGTCAGGGAGTGAAAAGCAGGCAATGATTATGTGACAGCTTTAGGGTATTTGCAAAAATAAAATATTTTATAGATGCTTTTATGACCTTTGCATGGAAAGGCTGGAGTCACAAGAATAAAACCCGCTGCTAAAAGCCTTACCCCTTCCCTACTTCACAGCAGAAAACTAGCACCTCCACTCAGCATGCTAAGGCTATGCAGAAAATAGAGCAGCAGCCTCATTGCAGAAAGACATATGCCTGCCACAAGGATATTATGGCTGTAGACACAATCTGAGAGGGTAAAAATGTGTAAGCCTTCACCTAGAAACCTGAAGGATCTCATTCCCCAGATACTTCCAGCCAGCTGTTTTGCCCTGTGTTAACTCCATCAGGGACAGTGCTGGGGGGAGAGAAGGAGGAGTTTATTGTTGGCTGTTGCCAACCTCCTTCCCTCACAGAGCTGGTAACAGCTTCCAGACAGATTTGTTCCATAGCCTTCCCAGGGACTAAGGGGAGGCTGACCGGCTTGTAGTTACCCGGACCATGTTTCTTGCCGTTCTCGAAGATGGGTGTGACATTTGCTTTCTTCTCATCCACTGTCCCAATCACCACAACTTCTTAAGGATGACAGAAAGAGGCCTTGCAATAGCATCACCCAGCTTGCCTAGAACCCTCAAACACAGCCCATCTGGGCTTATGGGTTTACACGTGCCCCATTGGCCCAAGCGATGCCTAACTCTTTCTTCCCTTGTAACGGGTAATGCTACACTCCCGCATACTCTGCGTAGGCTCAGGCAACTGGGAGATGAGATGGCAGGTCTTACCACTGAAAACTGAGGCAAAGCGAAGCATCAGGTACCTCAGCTTTTTTCTTATCCTTTGTCACAAGGTCCATCCACAAGTATGCCAGCTAATAAACACCTCTGCAATTTCCCTATATGCATCTGAGGATGCCAACAAGGCATCCTTGTGTCCCTAAATGTTGGCAAATCTAATCAAAGAACAATCAAGGAAGCGAAAGTTCCTCTTTGTTGCTGCATCTTCCTTCTTCGTACTGCCTCAAGTCTTGCAGTGCTCTTTGGCAAGGCCTGGCGCAGGAGACAGGCTGCCGAGGTTACCCTGATGGGCAGTTAGGCTGGACATGAGCTCAAAGGAGGGGAGCTGCAGTCAGAAGGACATGTCAGAGAGACCACACAAGAAAAGGGTGCTACAATTTTTGTGAGGAAAATGTGGCAGATTACTGCTTTGGCCTCGTCTTCTGAAGCTATAATCACACGTGCTTCTGGAGGAATTTGGCAGTATGTTTTACTCCCTTTTCTCTCACCACCTCCAAAGGCAACCTCATGCAGATTTACTCTCATCACCTTTAGAAGTAGGATGGAGAACCCTGCCACTGTGCGGGCCAATGGGACGTGACTAATTGCAACAGTTCATGAGTTTCCTCTGTGAGATTGCCACATGCTGCTAGCTGGGTTATCTCAGTAACACTGTTTTTAAGTGCTTTATAGATTTTTTTGTCAATAACTGTCATTTTTTAAGACACGCTGATTGTTATGGTGCTTCATCTCATTACAGTACCAAGAGGTAGGTCCTTGCTTTCTTTGAGCACTCAGAACGCAGCCTGACTTTTGGGGGAAGTTTGAGTGAAAGTGTACAAAACTAGATCCAACATGAATTTGTGAAAATTGAATTTCAAAGCAAGGGTTCACATACACCTAGCGGAACTGTTTTCTTTTTCTCATCTTCTGTCCAACCTAAATTCAGAATAACTAAAAGAAGATAATTCATTTCTATTTAACAAGCTGGCTTTGCGACACTGGCATGAGAGCTGCTTTTCCCCATGACAGAAGGTTGCATGACCATATCACCTCTGTGGGACTGTCAGTTTTTACCTTCATTAGTGACAGAGAGACAGAGTTCATAGCCATCAAAAAGCCTAAAGACATTATCTGTCAGTCATCTCCTACTGAAGTCAGACTTTGTTCATCTTTTCAAGAGATGGCAATGGTGCTTCTGGACCACAGTGGCAGATTATTGTCTTGCTCACAAGAGTAGGCAACAATGCAGAAGGAACTGTAACCTTCACTATATTTGCATATTTCTATACATCCTTTCCATTTATGTTCTCAGTCAGTGCGAGCTTTCTGGAACCTTAACTTTGAAGAAAGTTTAGCCTGGGGTTTAGAATTTTTTTTTAAGTTTGAATAAAACATTAATTCCCTCTCCTTTCTGGATGGAATTCCTACTTATTTCACACATTTTTCATTGATTTCAGAACTGTTTCCCAGAATTTTTTTTGCTCCTGTCTGGCATTCTCCAGAAGTACCAAATGGAAGACATGGTGAAAAATGTTAGCGAAGTCCCACTCCAAATATTTCAATTGAGATTACAGTTAGAATCCATCCACTAAATCCTGCCCTATGATAAGTTGTCCTAGAAAATGCATGGTATATTTATGGTATGTGCCATTATGCAAGCTCGTGTATATGTATATTACAATCTCTTTATCAGTACCATGATATTTGCATTAAATTTCATGGTAGCTACCACGTTCTCTGGAAAAATAAAAAGCCACCCAATTTGAAAGCAAAGACAGGGCCAAGTTTCAATGGAAGCTCAGTAGGAAGTAAAATTCTTATTTTCATATGTTAATTAGTCCATAAAGCTGGCCCCTGGTTATTACGAGTATTTTACAAATGTTAGTAAAGGGGACCTGTCAGAAAATACAAGGTGATTTTGACCACAGAACCTTTTTCTACTTCTGAATGAATGCTGCATCACTTAGTGTAGGGAATATCTCTGCTCTTCGAAGTTTATTAGGAAGCATCCTCTTGCTACCTTAGTAACTCACTGTCTGCATACTTACTCACCTGAATGATTAAGAATGTAATAATTTACATTTTTTAAAATCACCTTTCATTTTTCTCCAAAAGAATTAACAGCCCTGACAAGTTTTTCCAGCTACATGGTGGTTCCATAGTGCAGGGAAAAAAAAACATTAACTCCATATTTCAGTTTCCTGACTCCTTTGCACATTAAACATGACTACTTTGAAGGAGGTGCAGACTGTCTCTCCTCCTATGCAGGAAGAAGACATGGGCATTTCCAGGTGAGCAACATGGTCACAGCTGCAGGCACTAAACCTGGTTGTCCCATAAGAGAGGGTGGGAGGTCTGGTTGCCCTAACCACTTACTTGCGACCATCTAAGATTACAAATCATAGAATTGTCTAGGTTGGAAGGGACTTTTAAGATCATAGAGTCCAACCATCAACATAACACTGCCAAAACCCACCACTAAACCATGTCCCTAAGCACCATGCTTACCTGTCTTTTAAATACCTCCAGGGATGGCGATACCACCACTTCCTTGGGCAGCCTGTTCCAGTGTTTGATAACCCTTTCAGTGAAGAAATTTTTCCTAATATCTAATCTAAACCTCCCCTGGTGTAACTTGAAGCCATTTCCTCTCGTCCTATTGCTTGTTACTTGGGACAAGAGACCGACCCCCACCTTGCTACAACCTTCTTTCAAGTAGTTGCAAAGAGTGATAAGGTGTTTCCTCAGCCTCCTTTTCTCCAGACTAAACAAACACAGCCTGCCATGAAATATCCTTTAGCTACTGCCAAAATCAACTAAACACAAAGGACATACCAATGAGTAGAAGAACTGGGAATAGCCCTGGTCCAATGAGTCATGACCAAGAAATCCGAACCTTGTCATTGCTTGAATCGCCAGCTGGTAATAATTTTGGGGGCAGTGATAAATGTTCTGTGTCAGACGTTCTTGACAAAATCTTTCCTTGTGAAACTTTATGACAAAAAAGTAGGAGCATTTACTGAGTGAGGGGGAGGAGGAAGACCCAGGCTGGAGGCCCTGCTCCATCTGCCTAAGATGCTGGAGCCTCACTCTCCTGGTGAATGAGAGTCTCCAGGCTAATGGACACCCTCTGTTTTTCTACTCCTGACTTTCCCCCGTGCTATCACCCATTAAAATCTCTGTCAAACTGATGTTTTTTCATTGGCACAGAGCAACATTTTTCACTAAGACTGGCTTTAGGTGGCACACCAGAACAATAGGCCAGGTTCGCAGGCTTTGTGCTGCCTAGGTGTGTGCATGGCTGCTGGGGTAGAATTAGGCACTCTCTCTTGCAGCAGATATTTAACTTCCAGGTTTAGATGGAAAATTTTTCTCATCAAAATTGTTAGAAATCTGACCAGAACTCACAATTGCAGCCATAGGTTTCTGGAACAAAGCACAAGAAAAAACATACTTTGTCTAAGCAGCTGAAGAGAGTGATAGTACACTAAGATAGTAATAGATAGTAAAAATTATTTGCAGATTTTTATATATAGAACTCTCAGCTTTATTAGTTCATCAACTGTTCCACAACATACCAAAGTCTGACTTTGTCTGGCAACATCTCAGTTCAGCTGCTCACACCCACATGCTCACTGCTTCCAGAGGGCACACTGCTTTAGCAATGGCTCAGTGTAAGCAGAAATTTGGAATTAATCTAAATAACCTCTTCACACTAATACTCATGATATTTAGATGTAAGCTGTCTCAAGCCCATGGAGAAGAGAGAAATTAAGCCTTATAAAACCCCAATGCTTTGCCTTCTTTAACATCACTCCTTTTTCCTTTTTTTTCTTTTTTTTTTTTACTTAATGGTAGCCCTATTTACTTTTTGTAAGTCTCCTACTTTAAAAAATGTATGTAATATATATACACTATGCTTCATAAATCCAAATGCTGGAACATGAAAACAGTTTTTATAACAACATTAAGGAAGATCTATCTTTCTTATGTTTACCAAAGGCATCACGCTGACATTTTTAGGTGATGGACCATAAGTTTGCCAGTGCAGCAGACCCCAGGGAAATGATGATAACAATAAAGCCCATATTTATAGAAAGATTTTTAAGATTTTTAAAGCTGTGTTCCACAAAGATATACAGTAATCATATAATTACTTTTTAACTTCGAGTTTTTTTGAGAGGACTTCAACTCAGGCTCCAATTTCATGGAAGTAATTTGCCAGAGACAAATTACTCTGGAAACACTTTATAGCACATAGCCATCTTTTTGTGGGGTAATCTGGTAGGCAGAGGTCTACATATCAAAAAATACCCTTGGATCTATTTGCTATAAATTGTACCTCTAATTATTTATAGGCACAGAACTGGAGGCTAATTCTGAAAATTGGGGCCTTAATACCTTGAATAATTTATAGCAAATGGGTTTGGGTAATTTGCAAGTTGTAAAGCATCATAAAATCTAAGGCATTTCCTATATCCATCTGGCATATTGGTTAATATAGGCCAACTTAGTCAGGGTGCAAAAGCAATTTCAACACTAAAGAGACAAAGGGGCTTTTTCCTATTTGTATCAAAGCCACACCAAGTCCCCTAAGCCTGCTTTTCTCTGGCACTGGATATCCATAGCATTTAACTATTGTAATAATGGATGACATGCATAAACATTATTGAAGGTTAGTTCCTGCTATGTGCCTAAAACGATTCCCTTGAGAGCACATATAGCTTCAGTTTCACCATTAATCTTGTCAGTCAGTCATATATGGTGGGATTTCAGATACAGTGGCTTATTAATAACAGAGAAAATTCTGTACATATGCACACAGTACCAGGACAGACAGCTACCCAGCAATTTTAAGGAGTTTAATTATAATGAGTTTCAGTCATCAATATTTAAGTGCAACTGTAGGCCCTTCAGTGGAACACAAACTGGTGTGTATTGGCAATGCTTTAAATACATAATGGGGAATTACCCATGAATAGACATGAACTAGCTGTGAATAGTTTTATGTAGGCTAGGAGGATAAGACCTTGGAAGGGTTCTCGAACACGTACAATGAGTCTGAGCTCGGACAGGCTGTCTGCAGCATACAGATGCACCATTGGAGTTGATCCAGGACAGTTTGTTGCTATAAAAGCTTAGTTTAACAACAACATGATTTTTATCTTACCATTGCATGGCACAGCAAGGCAAACCTGCCTTAGGCGTGCAGTTGCACAGACAGTTGATCCGTATCTCAGCAGCCACCATCCTCATCCTTAGAGAAACAAACGCAGCGACTCTAATTCCACACACAGAGCTGCTTGCTTTCTCTCCTCTAAGTCAGGGCAGTGCCTACAACTCACCCCAAATATTCATAACCTTTTCATTTGCTGTCTAGTCTAGCAGGCTACTTCCCCCACTCCCAGGAAGCTAATGCCTCCCTACCCTCCTCTCCATGCTCAGGAAGGAGGGCATGGAGGCGTCAGTGTGCTGATGCTCAAACCAGCATCAAAGCAGCAAATCACTTCAGCCCACCCAGGGCAACATCTTATATGGCTCCTCATCACCTGTCACAAGCTGAAAAGAAGCATTTGGTCAAATAGTGAGAATATCCATGCCTAGACCATGAATTACTTGCAGTTAAGTGTTTTACAGTGTAGTGTTTAAAGGGCCTGGCACTGCAAGGCAGCAATGGCCATCTTGGTTTGCTACATTTTTGTTGTTAGCTGTCCTGAAGCAGAAGCAACTGTTAATTCTTGCATGTTATGCTATTTGACACAATTTTCTGTAACCTGTATGACTGCAGAACAACAACAAAAAAGGACCTCCTGAGAAAAGGTAATATGCTAGAGGCAAATACAAGCTACTCTTCCAGGAGGCGTTATAGTGAATTACCTGCCAGGTACTGCTACCCTCTCTAGTCACCTGTCATAGGCAGGAGTTAGGATTTAAGGAGTTAAGGTTTTTTAGGAGTTAAGATTTTTTCTTCCTTATGCTGTGAAGGTGGCAACATCCACTTAGATGCAAAGCTCACAATTTTTCTCCAAAAATGCAATGCAAATGGCTGGAACAGACAAATAAGAAGGTCAGTATTTGAATCTGTAAATAGAAACGAGTCACTGCAGTTCTGCCCACTTTTCTACATCCCTCCTGATATTATAAACAGGAATACCAGCCTTTGTGAAAATCAAAAGCTAGCCACAATGCAAAAGAAACAGATGAAATAAATAAAATATGTAAAATACATATTGCCTTTTCAGAACTGAACTGTGCATTGAGATAGATCCTCGAAGAATATATTTGCAAGTAACTGATCTGCAGAAACTATTCTGTTCTTTCTGTTTACTCCTTGCTACCAGTCATGGGCAGGAGGTGCTGGATGCTGCAGGGAATTGCAGAGCCAGATTCACAGCACAGACCAGTCAGTTTCGTATAAATGTTTTCATATTAAGAGATCAATCAAACCAGCACTGTATTTGATCTGAACCACCAAAGCAGTGCAGAAGTATGTGCATGCATGCAAAAATGGGAGAACAGCCCATGCAATACACTGGAAGGGAACATCATTTGCATTATTTCACCTAAAGGCCACTTTCCCAAACTGTGCTGGCTAGCTTCTGTCCCAGAACAGCTATCCAACTGCTCATAGGACAATAGGATAATTCAGGCTGGAAGGGACCTTGGGAGCTCTCCAGTCCAACCTCCTGCCCAAAGCAGGGCCAGCTCTGAGACCAGACCAGGCTGCTCAGGGCTTTCTCCACGCAGGTGTTGAAAACCTCCAAGGATGCAGGTTGGATGCCTCTCTTGCAGATACACAGTACTAGACCGCAGGTAAGAGTGGTAGCTGTGGCTGTTGTGTCCCCACAGCTGCCACAGGACAGCTAGGCACTGGGCCACGTAGGTCCACCAGATATGAGCTGGGTCTTCATCCACCTGCCCCAAACCTTGTGGAACCTCATCCCTCTGGCACACCAGCTGAGGAGCTGGTACAGGGTCCCAGCAGGATTGTGGCAGGACTCACCATTTTTTTGCATGAGGATTATTCAGATTGGATCCCATCATCCCAGGTAGAAAGAATTCAAAACCTTGACCAAATGATTTCCTCTTTGTTTCAAATGCCTCTCTGAAACATGCTGCTGGATGTTGAATAAGCAACTAGCAAATCCTGCAACACTTAAGAATACACAGTTTTATTTTTATAGCAGAGTCTGAAATGTAGGTTTGCTCCTCATAAGCGAGACTGATTTTTCTCTCGTTTTCTGCCTGGTTTGCTGCAGGAGAACGCAAAAACATTCCTCTTAGGAGAATTTCTGAATGCTGCTTTGCAGCAAGTTTTAACTTCAATATAATCCTCATAATCATACCTACAGGTTTTCGTGAAAATGATTCTATTTTCAGGAAATTGTTCTATTCGCTGCTGTAAACATCCTCCCATAGAGCAGAGCCTGTCCTTCTGTATGTGCCTGTACATACCAGAGCTCATGAGGGACTTTTAATATTTAAAAATAAGAAGAAAACAGAAGTATTGAACTTGATGTCTACCTTAGCAAAGCCTGTTGAAGACTTGCTAGATTCCCACATGCTGTTAACTTCTCCCACCATGCTTAATACAGTATTGTCTAAGGCCTTTTTCTGTGACTTTTTAAAAAAATCCTTCTCCCACTCTCATCTATAAACTTGAATTATTTTAGCGCTTTTTCTGGAATGAATACTCTAAGATAGTTACCATAGGACAGCAGTGGAAATAAGCCACTACTACCTATTAAAATCTGCTAAACACCAAAGGCCTCCTGCTGCCCTCATGCCACCCACAGATCCTAGCAGGAAGGGGCAAGGGAACCTCAGCATGTGATCCACTGTGTCTCTAAGCCATTTCAGTACCAGGGAAATTTTGCACAAGGTGAGTTATTCTGGATGTGGACATTTTACAATTAATTACCACCATGTCTGAATAATGCAAAGAAATCGCTTTCATAACAAAAATCCCCACATGAAGAAAAACTTTCTTTCTTTAAAAAAAATCTTTAATCAAGAAACCCCAATTGCTTCTAGCAGATGATTTAGATACAAGAAACTATCTCCAACACATGCATGATTCAAATGCTCTTTTCAGAGAAAGTCTTTTGATGAAATAAGGGAATTAAACATCAAAACCAACGTCTACCAATTGCAAAAGACAGTCCTTTGTGTGACAGCTGGTCAGCTGAGGAGCAGAGAGCTGACAGCTCTATTACTCAGTTCATTATCCAAATGTTTCAGAACGTGAGATAATTTTATTAAAACAGTGATGTCAAAGAGTTATTAAGAAAACCAGCGGAAAATGGTCTTTAAAAGAGAAAAAGAAAACACTAAAACCGTGTTTATCAGTTTGGAAAGAGCCACACAGCCCCTAGCCAAGCTTTGCCACCAGCCTACAGGAGCAAAAAGCGTCGCTCAGGCACACTGGTGAACCGCTAAGTAGTTTTCATAGATGTCCTCCCAGGCATTGTCCCCTAAGCAGAGACCTGGCTATCTGCAGGTTCCCGCAGGTTTCTGAAACCTGGTTATCTAATGAAAACTGCTTATCTGCAGACATGCAGCAGAATTCTCTCAAAGCCCTGCTTTCCTTCACTCCTCTCTTTAATATCCTCAGCTCTGGCAGGGCTGCCCAGCGGGCTGGGATGGGCAGAGCCAGGAGATGGGCAGCCATCCTCAGCCAAGGCAGACAGCACCTGCTCTGCCTGCCCATGCTCCTGGGCTCAGGTCTGCCTGCCCTGCCTGGCCTGCCTGCCTTGCCTGGGCCCTGCCTACCTTGCCTGCCCTGCCTGGACTGCCTGCCCTGCCTCCCCTGCCTGCTGTGCCTCCCCTGCCTGCCCTGCCAGCCCTGTCTGGGCCCTGCCTGCCCTGCCTGCTTTGCCTTCCTTGCCTTCCCTGCCTGGGCCCTGCCTGCCCTGCCTGCCCTGCCTTCCTTGCCTGCCCTGCTGGCCCTTCCAGCCCTGCCCGCCTTGGGGCTGCTGCTCTTTTCTCTCCCTGCTGGCTGCTCCTGACAAAATGCACAATTATCTTTGAGAAACCTGCTGTTTATTTGCGAGGACAGATGGAAGTGACTGACAGATGGACAGAGGGCTTGTTCAAGTCGTCTTGCCCTCAGAGAGAAACGAAAAACTTTTGGTTTCCTGTGGCGTGTGCGAAGGATATAACGGCAAATAGTATGCTGGTGGAACTGGCACAGCTGTGTGAATTTATACCGACAGGGCATATTGCTCACACTTACTGACTGTACCTTGTTACAGCAGGTATTGCATTAGGTGCTGGACAGACAGGGGGTTAAAGCAGCACCAGCAGAGCTGTCCTTGGGTAAGGGCCGATGAAGACTACGCTTCTTCATCCTTCACCCGGTGCTAACGCTTGCAGTATTCCATGTCCTAAGCATTTCTGAAAGCTTTCATATGACGCTAGTGGCAGCAAAACCAGATGAAGGGGCAGGAAAAATGAATGCAGCATGATCTATCAGCAAGATGGTCACAGTTTGGCAGTCAGCCCCACAGACTGGTTTCTCCCTTTTTTACATCTGTTAGCAGTCTGCAGTTGCCCCATCACCAAGAGATTAGGTTTATTTATTTGTTTGTTTGTTTGTTCATTTTAAATTGTGGTAAATTGAATAGAGTTGCATCTCAATTTGTAAAGGTTTTTGTGTACCCTTTTAAACCCCAACTGTGCTACAGACTCCCCTGCCCTCCAGGACACAGCCCATTTTCACCACACCAGCTGGGGAGCTTTTCAGACCCTTACGCTGCCAGCAGACGGGAAGCTTTACCAGGCTTTCTGGAAAGGAGAGAGTCCCTGGGTGCAAGCAGGAGCAGGCGGTGCCCTGCCGCTTGCTTCTTCAGCTGCAGCCTTGCGTCCTGCAAAGGAGGTTCTGGTTTTGAAGGTTCATGGAGATTAAAGAGCTGCTGGGGTGCGTGGTGGCCGTTGCCCCCGTGGTGAGCTGGCAGAGCCTTCCTGCTGTGCAGTAGTTGCAGGGGAAGCTCCCAGGGGCATTTCCAACTGCAGTGACCTCTCTGGCTCTTAAGACTCTTTGAGGAGTGGGAAATCAGGCACAGAGGAAGGCTGCTGCCAGAAATGCCATTAAGTTACTTTTCCAGGTCATTGAATTCCTTTGCTGTTTGGGTGGGAAGCCTGAGCATGAGCATGCTCTGCTTAGGAAGAGCATGCCGTGCAGGATGGACCAGCCGCCCTCTGAGCCAAGCCGACGTATGTGCACTGGGGGACGTGAGCACGAGGGGTGAGAAAAGGAAAGTGGGAAAGGCATTTTAATTAAAACCTCAAAACAAGGGGTCAGGGGCCTGCATGACTTTCAGTCATCACATAGAAACACATTTGGGCCCAACGGTGCAGTCCAGTGCAGCATGCAAAGCCTGCGCTAGTGCCACAAAGCCGGGGTCTGGGACCTGGTGCGACAGAGCCATGCCAGTGGGGCGCTGCCGAGCTGGCATGCGTGCTGCTGTGCGTGTGCTGTGGCCGGGAGCCAGAGCTGGTATGCTGCCCAGCTCCTGGTCACCTCTGCGGAGCAGCAAACAGTGCAAAAAATCTAACAGCTAAGGAAGTAGGCCTTTACTGGGTTTCTCAGTTTCATACCTCTGTAAAATGGAGTTCATCCAGAAGTATCTGCACTTTCTCTCTTTTTTTTTTTTGCTGTGTTTTTGTTTTTTTCTAGTGCTGATAATATAATTTCATGTGCTAAGGGGAGAAAACAGTGTCTCTAATAGGACATCAAAGCAAATCCAGGCCATGCTGTGTTTTAAATAAAAAGACAAAACAGTAGTTTCTCCATGTCATTTTCCTCTTTGCTGTTAATCTGCGTCAGCAATATTCAAAAGGTGGCAAACTTGCAAACCCCTTTTTTGGCAAATAACAATAATGCTGCTGTAATGTTAAATTATGCATATGGAAAATATGAGAACCTCAAGGACACTGAGCCCCTTCCCTGCTTTCCCAGCAGTGTTACCCTGCAGTCACAGCAAGAAATGCAGCAAATCCACTGAAAGGTGCCATACCTCTTAAAAGCCCCCTATGGTTTTCCTCGGTGTAAACCTACTTCCTCAGTGCAAACCTACTTCCTCAGTGCTCTACTTGGGTTTGCTTTTTAAAGATCTTGATGGCGACTGTAAATTTCTGTCAAAGCAGCTGCCTTCTTTAGTGAAATGAGTTCCTATTTTGTAGAAGGGGCCTTTGATCATTGACGCATCAAGAGAACATGCACAGTCAAAAATAAATAAAAAAATTGCTTGTAATACTAAAAGCTTTGCTATAATTTAAACATGGAAAAACCAACCAAGCAAATGTCCAGCTTCTGTGCATTTTCTTCTGTACAGCAGTGACCCAAAACTGAGACTCTCGGCAAAGTGTAGAGAGTAAGTTGAATTTCATGTGCACGTCCATGAGGACTGCTTCCAGTCAAACCTATGACTATGTTTTCAGCTGCATTTGCAACCCTTCTTGCTCAGTTATCATCTTTATTTGAGATACCTATAGTACAATAACTCCAAATCTCTTCTTGTCTCTTTCTGGTTCTCTTTTTCTATTTAAAATGAAGTAATTGTTTTCTTTATCAACCTCCTTCCTAATCTCAAGTCTATAGTCAGTGCTCTGCAAAGTATCACCTCCTGCAGTGAGACTGTAGTTAGGTCTAACTTTCTGAGCATTCTGTTTTTAAGGTAGATTGTTATTTCTGTTGAACTGGGAGCCTTATTAGGGTCTTCTAATAGCCCCTTATAAAGATTTTCTCAGGCACAGACCTGAAAAAGGTGAGAAAACTGTCCTTCTTCTATCCAGAAAAAATGTGCCTGATTTTACACATACGTATAACTTCAGAGGTTTGGAGAACCATGCTGTGCATCCATCTGCATAAAATCTCTTCTACCAGGATGAGAATATTTTAGCTCTGTAACACCTACCATGCAAAGAAGTATGCACTGGCTTAGTTTTAACTTTAGTCCCATTGAGCTCAGTAGGGGCAGTCATGTGCGTAAGTTTAGACATATGAGTCTTAGCATAATGGGAGACAAAGAAAACATTTTTCAGAAACCACGTATGAAATTTTTACTCATTTGGGTGTCAATAACAAAACCTCCATGAGCCAGGACTTCAACCATGACTTCTGTGTAAAGTGTGATTCAGCCTTATTCTGCAAGTAATTTATGAATATGTCATCTGTCTTGTCTTACTAAGAATTCGGTCTGATAACATGAAAAGAGTATCCCACTGTTTTTTAGATAGTTCTCACATTGCTCCATTTTCAGTGAAAAAAAACCCAGAAAAAATTAACTAACTTGTGTTTGCATTGCTTTTGTGCAAAAACTTGATTTTTAATTTTGAATTTGATGACTGTCATAGAGAAATTTAGGTAAAATTCATGTCACTATTTCCTAAATTCATTTGGCTTTATGTAGGGCATATGGCAAGATTCCTTCCAAGACAAAAACATAATGAAATTAATTTTTACATGTTTCTGTAAAAAATGCACAACCCCCACACTAAAACATTTGCAAACGTTACATGGAGCTTTCAGAGAAAGAGAGTAATTTCTATTTTTTTTAATTGCCAGAAAATGCCTTAAAAAAGGAAGCTGTTCATTCAAGGGGTACACACGGAAGAGTTAAAAGAGATCACTGCTGAAATCAAACATTTGCCACATTAGGCAAGGAGAAATAGGTTTTCTCACATCCTGATGAGATGGACATGATTAAACATGTGGACTCCACACACAGCTTTTAAGAGGAGGCATTTGCAGTAATAAGAAGAAGTCTTAGGCAGCACAAGTGTGATCCATTTACACCCAAAAATGGGAAAGTGGGATTGTGCAGCTTTGTCCTCCTCAGGAGAAGACTCCTGAGGACACCTTGTCCCCTGACAAGCTGTTTCCTCCTTGCTCATTGCTCTAGGGAGAAACCCATTCAAGTGTCTCAGCTGGGAGCCCAGCTGGCCTGTAGCTTATGCAGTGACTTGCGGTGTGGGTCCTTTTCCCTTTTCCCTTTGCTTTTTTCCTTTTCTCTTTTCCCTTTTTGTTTATTCGTTTTTCCTTTTCCTTTTCCTTTTCCTTTTCCTTTTCCTTTTCCTTTTCCTTTTCCTTTTCCCCTTCCCCTTCCTTTTCCTTTTCCTTTTCCTTTTCCTTTTCCTTTTCCTTTTCCTTTTCCTTTTCCTTTTCCTTTTCCTTTTCCTTTTCCTTTTCCTTTTCCTTTTCCCTTTTTTTTTCCTTTTCCTTTTCCTTCCTTTTTTTCCTCTTTTTTTTTTTCCTTTTCTTTTTTTTTCCTTTTCTTTCTTCCTTTCCTTTTCCCTTTCCTTTTCCTTTCCTTTCCTTTTCCTTGAATGACAGACTCATAAATCATAGAATAGTTTGAGTTGGAAGGGACCTTTAAAGGTCATCTAGCCCAACCTCCTCTGCAATGAGTAGGGACATCTTCAACTAGATCAGGTTGCTCAGAGCCCCGTCCAGCCTGACCTTGAACATTTTCAGGGTTGGGGCATCTACCACCTCTCTGGGCAACCTGTTCCAGTGTTGCACCACCCTTATTGTAAACCATTGCACCACACTTTTCCCCTTCCCATTTTTTTCCTTTTTTACCTTTCCCATTGCCTTTGGCAGAACGCAGTAGGAAGTGCGGCTGCATCACCTCCACAGCTGGCAGACAACGGGCTCCCGGCTGTCACCAGCTGGCAGAAATTACAGCAGCCCCTGAGGCTGGCACTCAATACAGAGCTGGAGCCAGTGTCACACCAGGCGCAGCCACACGCAATTCCCTGGTTCGTCCCCCCCCCCCCCCCCATCTTCCTCCAGCAGCAGGGATACAGGGCAGAATAAAAGCAACCTCCAACATAGTAAGACCCCGATTTTCAATGCCAAGTGAGGGTTTTTTATCAATTTCCAGGTTTGTTCGACAAGTGTGTGGAGGGACTCTCTGCCAAATAAGGAGAATCTTTCATTTGTGTGTACTGGTGGATGAAAAGCCGGACAGGAGTTGGCAACGTGCACTTGGAGCCCAGAAAGCCAACCATATCCTGGGCTGCGTGAAAAGAAGTGTGGCCAGCAGGTCAAGGGAGGTCATTCTGTCCCTCTACTCTGCCCTCATGAGACACCACCTGGGCTACTGTGTCCAGCTCTGGGGCTCCCAGCATAAGAAGGACATGGACCTGTTGCAGCGAGTCCAGTGGAGGGCCACAAAAACGATCAGGGGGCTGGAGCACCTCTGCTATGAAGACAGGCTGAGAGAGTTGGGGTTGTTCAGCCTGGAGAAGAGAAGGCTCCAGGGAGACCTTATAGTGGCCTTCCAGTACCTAAAGGGGGCCTACAGGAAAGATGGGGAGGGACCCTTCATCAGGGAGTGTAGCGATAGGACAACAGGTAACAGTCTTAAACTGAATGATGGTAGGTTTGTATGAGATATGAGGAAGAAATTCTTTACTGTGGGGGTGGTGAGACACTGGAACAGGTTGCTCAGAGAAGTTGTGGTTGCCCCATCCCTGCAGGTGTTCAAAGCCAGGCTGGATGGAGCTTTGAGTAACTTGGTCTAGTGGAAGGTGTCCCGGTCCATGGCAGGGGGGTTGGAACTAGATGATGATCTTTAAGTTCCCTTCCAACCCAAACCATTCTGTGATTCTGTGATTCTAGGATTTCTTGCTGCCAAGAGCAGCCCAAACACGCTGTACACCTCTGGTGATGGCAAGGTGTGTACACCAGTGAGCACAGTGGCACCAGGGGCTTTGTGTGTCTTCTGCATATGGATGACAAGAAAGCTGTTAGGTTGGAGCTGGTGTCCCAAAATATGAGGCTGCAAAACTCCCTGCTAAGGGAATTGAGTGTCCCCACTCAGGAGCAGAAGTGCTGCTGCTCTGGTTTTGGGGCTGCCCCAGGCAGCTGGAGTGGGGGCCCTGCGGAAGGGCAGCGCATGGTGCCAAGCAGGCTGCAGGGCCAGCCCCCGCTGCCCCAAGTCAAAATGGGGCTGCTCTCTGGTAACGACGCACAAAGTTGGGCTTTAGATACCACTGCAGGTATCTGTCGTTGTTTTTCTTTATCTAAAAAGATAGGGACCATGGTGTCAATTTGTGCCCTGCTGTGAGAGCGTTGTCTGTTCTGGTCTGCGTTGCCTCTCTAAAACTCTCAACGCTATTTGACTTTTGCTGGATGCTGCACCAATCTTTTTCAAGACAGTATTCACAGTAGCTTTGAGGTACCCTTTCTGAATAGCAAGAGTTAATCTAATTAGTTTAATTTTAAAATTAATCATTAAATATATATAACTCAGGTTAATTTCATCAGCCATTTTGTAAATTCCATATTGTAATTTATCCTTTCAGTCAATCTTCCAGGTAGCCAATTTGCTAGTAATTCTCAATGCCAGTCCCAAGCACCTTTTTCTAAGAACTAGTACAACAATGTTTGCTACCTCTGAGTCTTGTGGTAATGATTGCTGCACTAATGAGAAGCTGCATATTTTGTTAGCAGCTCAGCTACTTCACTTTTCTGCTGTTTTTTCCCCCCAGACTTATTGAATACATGCCATCTGGGCTCATTTGCTGTTTAAAAAGTGTCTACTTACCACAGAAGAAGATTTTTAAAGATATATACACCTTTGAAAAAATCCAAATTATGCTTAATAAGCTAACCAGATAGCACTTGAGGAAAAAAAAATATTAAGGAAACAGGAATTTATCAGTCAGAATTTTTTTTATGACCTTTTTCTTTTTAATTTTCTTCTATTTTCTCCTGCTTTTCATTTTTGCAAATTCTTACACATTGAAAGAAATGTAGCAAGGACCAGCAGCAATTTCTTATATTAATAAGCTTATTCAGCTTACTGCTGAAGCTTTATTGAACAAAAATTAATTCCAAATGCCTAACAATACATTTTTACTGCCTTTTCTAGAATTCAAAGCTCCAGTCTACCTTTGCTCACAAAATAATGTATACGACAAAAATTTAGCCACAATAGAGAAAAACCATCTGTCAGAGTTCACGAAGGACAAATTTAAGAAATCATTTCTTGGCACGCTAAACCTGCATGTTGAAATCCTGTCAAGATCAACTGGTATTATTTTTGGCAGGATTAACCATATGAAGGCAGAGATTAAGAAGTAGAATATCCCATGATTATGGACAATGCGTGCACTATCTGAAAGAACAAGCAATGCAACTGAATTCCTGACATGGCAATTTTATGCATTGCATCCTTCAAATAGCAAACAATCTGAAGAGGAGAAATGATTAAAAAACATAAAATATATATTTTGTAAAAGAAGACTTATAACCGTAGCTTTCTGTCTTCTTTTCAGTCCACATCTATGCTCAAATCCCAATTTGTAACTGAACTCTACTTCTAGGAAATTCAAAAGTCAGAACTCTGGTATAAATGGGAACAGTAGGATTCAGATTTTCATACCCACATCCCACCCCAAACCTCTTGTCTATAG
This sequence comes from Pluvialis apricaria, assembly GCA_017639485.1. Classification (NCBI taxonomy): domain Eukaryota; kingdom Metazoa; phylum Chordata; class Aves; order Charadriiformes; family Charadriidae; genus Pluvialis; species Pluvialis apricaria. The sequence continues at coordinate 105,993,423 of CM030007.1, forward strand.
TTTGGGTTTGGTCGATTTTAGGGAGCTGGATTTTGGATCCAGCATTTCTGATTCGCCTACATTTTAAATAATATTCTGGAGGCTAGGATGATTATGTTTTATTTATTCAGCAATATGATCTGAGAAAGATATCTTTTTATTTTAATAAAATAATTTGTTATACACTCACTATTTATATGCAATTGACATTTCAGTTATACCAATTCTCAGTATTATTTCCTGAGACTCCCATTTTCTTGATGTGCACTGAAAGTCAGGGGCTATGCCTAGAATTTTAGGCTACTTTTCCAAGACCAGGACTGAGCAGAGCATCACCGAACAAGATGCCTCCAAACTCCCCAGCAGGAATGCTTCCACCAGCAACTGTCCAGGAGGTGCCATAATGTAATAACTTGCATTTCTTTTAATTGATAGTTAATACCATGAAATTATGGGCTCTAGTTTAACTGTCTGAAACAATTTAGTATTTCAAAGATTGTACTTGCTGCAGTGAATATAAAGTCAAAGGTGGGTCCCAGAAAACACTCCATATTTTGTGAAGGTGGAATGTAATAATCATTAGGGATCAAAGAAAAATTAAAGTGAAGGTTTACAATATATCCACACACTGAAAAGCATAAACTTCACGTGCAACGTGTGCCAACTATTCAACTCTTTTCCTTAGAAATGTTTAGTGTTTTGTCTCCTCTCAAAATCATTTAGCTAATTTCTATTTAATACTCTTTTAAATCATGTGCAGCTTTCCGTTACGGTTTCACTGAGCATTCAGCCTATATTTTACATCTGCTGTAGCTGGATATACCTGCACCACCTGCAAGAAATGTAATATTCCCAGAAGATGCGTATAAGTAGCTTCAAGTCAGCAAAGGGGACATCCTAGTTCTGAGTCAGAGCATTTATTGGTACATGGGCTCAGATTAAAGCAGTGGCTCTAGCGATGGTAATTGCAATTCTCTGCAATGGGCTAGTGCCAGTCCTGCATGCTACCGGTAAAGGGTTTCAGTGATACACAGGGCTTAAGTCAGCTCGCTTCCCCCTGAGGAAAAACAGTGTTTTGAGAATGGTTCTAGGCTAGTAAGGATTGCACGCTTTCTCTACGGGATGGGTTTTACAAGAAAAAGCATCACTGGCATAAACAATGCGATTTAGATGCAAAGTTCTCCAAGCTTCATGGTTGTTATTTGATGAAGACTATGCACTGCAGCAGTTTGAGTTTCTGTGTTGCACGGTCCCCCAATGCCATCACCCTACCACAAGTGCTACCAGATTCTTTGAATGCAAGCAGCCAACAGCTGGATTTTTTTCCCCAAGGAATTAAAGAACTAATTAGCACTCACAAGGACCCCCACTCCCCTTTGGACATTTGGAAAGCCTGCACTAATAGAGTCCTGGAAGACCCACTCCTTCACAGAGCTCCTAGAAACCAGAACAGATGATCCAACTACCTGACAGATCTGAAGAGCATCATCAGCCATCCAGTTTTCAAACAATAATGAAATAACCATTGCTTCAGCTGCCCTCAGTCTTTTCCAAGCCAGCTGGCATTGTGCTACAGGGAAATTACACATTCACTTTGATTATTTACTCTCATCTGCACTTTTTATTCCCCACCCTCCCCCTGGATTTAACAATCATTACTGTTAATAAGGGCTAGACCAGTGAGTGCTGAGGGGCCAATCCAAAGGCCAAAAATGTTAATGGAAAACCTTTACATTTTGGATCAAAATCACACTTTCACACTCAAACAACTTTAGTGAAACCTATGCACTTTGCTCCCATGTCATTCTAGCAGGAGATGTGTATGTGCATCTGCAGATTTTATGGACAGCATATGGCTGCAAAACACTACTTAGTGAAGTTTATCAACACGGGGACATAATATCACAATGCACAGGTAAGGTTAGTAGTAGCTGCATACCTCAGATTAAGTTAGTGCCAAATTTGATGGTGACACTCAGCTGAATCTACAGGTTCCTACAATCAGCAGTTCATTGATGACTCAATGATACAGATAGACAGAAAAGTGAAGACTTTAAAAAGCTTCTTAAGTGGCTGGATGACCAGTTCTTGCTTAATTTTAATTGGAACTAGACATCCAAAACCTGTTGCCAAGGTAAATAGCTGGGGGAGGCCCTTAAAAATTGCAGACCTAAACACAAATAAATAAAAAATCCGATACCAAGAATTTAGCAATTTTGTTCTCACATCTGAATTTAAAACAATGGCTGGTGGTGCTGGAAATTGGTTAAGCAATATATATGGAGAGAGAAAACTGTGGCAAAATCCCACAGTTTAGATCCTGCAAGAGATAAATGAAATGTACTCAGCGGATGATCCTTAGCTGAACACAAGCTGCAGGGTAAAACATAAGCTTCAATCAACTCTTGCAAATAATTTGAGGCCCAATCCATAAGTGCCTTAAATTAAAATCCCTCTCAACAGGAGCCAATCTACATCATTAGACATATGTCACGTAGAGAGCTATAATCACTAGAAGTGTCAGTCTACACAGCATTTAATTTACATAGAAAATGTATTGCGGTTGTTAATTTGACCATTTTTTCAATGTTCAGTATCTCACAGAAAACATACATAGTTAGAAGCAATGCTTGTTTTGTCACCAGCAAAACCTACATGTGCACATAACTCTGTTACCCAGTTTGTTGTGACATATATAACTGTGAAAGAAAGCTTTCCTGCCACATAGAAGCATCCCCCCCTCTTGTTTGAGATCTCTGGTCGTGAATATTACTGCCTTTAGAATTTCATAAATATTTCGGGCCCAGGCAGGTCATTAGAGGATCCAACCTAATCTCTATAGTAAACAAGAAGCAGAAATTTCGTCTGAAGACCAATAACTTCTGTGTGACTGTGGCACGTCTTGCAGAAAGGCACTCAGGGTTGATTTGAATAAATGACAACCCTGTCAAGGAGTAGCATTCTGGCTTACGGTCTTTAAAACTGTCTCTGTTTTTTAAAATCACACAGCACTCTCTCAAGTGTCACATCCTTGGAAAAAAAACCCTCCCTCTGTCTATGTGACTCATGTCATATGATACTTTCACCCGTCTATGGGCACCCAGGTCTTTGGAGGCCTGTCCATCCCCAGGTGGCATGCACATTGGCAATGTTCCAGGTTTGCCTGTTAAGGAAAGTAATAACTGGAGACATCTCTCTGTTCACTACTCTTCCTGCACCGAGTGCATCTTTTAATACAATAATCAACAAGCCCGACTCACCTGTTATCTTTTAGTGAATGTTGGGAAGTAAGTCCATCTGGGACAGTGAATAGAGGTAGCCTGAGAAACTTCAGCGATACTGAGATCAGAGCCAGTGCCCAGCAGGCACCAGCGTTTTGTAGGCACAAAATAAACTAAGTAAAACATAAAGGGAAGAAATGATGTGTCAACACAGTAAACCTGAGCAGCTACTTTTCCATATCTGCACCATTCAGCAAGTGTTTAAATAGCAGGGTTTCACTGTAATAGCTTATTTCTTGAAACCAATATGATAACACTAAAGAAGGTGCATATGGGGTTAAATGCTAATTTTGTTGAATAAAGGGGGAAAAGGTTGTATTCACATCAGGGGAACAAGAATCACATACTCTGAGAGAAATACTCAGATTTCTTCCTACAAGTGCTGCCTGAATCTGAAGAGTTTATATGATATTCAGCGGGACAAGAATGGCCCACGTCAGAAGCCCCTTTAGACAATCCCCCATTTTATACTCTGCTTTCCTCGAGCTCTGCCAAATTCCCCTCAAAAGGTGTTCTTAAGCAACATGGGGGCGTCTGAAAACTCAGTCCAATATTTCTTTTAGAGCTGCAGTTCACGCTTAACAACGAAATGGTGGAGGTCGCTCAGGCAGGTTCTGTTTCTCCAATTTCAACAGATGCCAAACGTAGCAACTTCCAGCAACCTGAAGCAATCTCCATCCTCTTGTTATGGTAATCCCACCCTGAGGGTTTTTCGAACATGTCAACATGAGGAGCTCAATTCAAGCTCTGTTTGATTTTCAGGGTGAAGACTAGCCTTGGTGTCAGTTTGAAACAAGACTTAATATATAGCTTCCAAAAATATAAGCCCATTCAAATGTAAAAATGACAAGAAAATTCAAAGTAAAACAATGCATATGAAGTTTATCATGCAGAAAGGAAAGTGAGTCACTGAGCAAGGAAACTAAATCTTTGTCTCTCCCTGAGCTGAAGTTTTAATTTACTTTGAAACCTTAAGTTTTTCTCTCTCCTGATTGATGGTAACACATTGAAATTATGGCTATGTAATGGGTTTTCAAGCCATCCTTTATGCACTCTACTAATGAGAAGTAATTACAGTTTTCCTCTTCATGGCAAGTTTATTTTATGGACTTTTGATAGAAATTTCTGACAGTGAAGCTATGAGGCTAAAAAACCCCCACAATAATAGCTATACCTAGTAGCCTCAGCTTTTACATATTAAAAAATTGAGGTATGCGCTTAGTAAACTCAGATATTCACCTCTTGGAGCCGAGACATGTTGCAATCCAGTTTTTCAGAGAATTGTCTTTTTCATTTTTTTCTTATTAATTTAAATATTTTACCACAGTTTTTAAACCCATTTGAAAAATTTTCCGCAGCCAAAACTTTCTGCCTTTTTTTTTAAAAAAAGAGTACATATCTGACTTTCCTATCAATAACTATGATAATAAACTATGATAAAAACTATGATAAATAACTATGATAATAAGAATCACAGAATCATAGAATGGTTAGAGTTGGAAGGGACCTTAAAGACCATCTAGTTCCAACCTGCCTGCCATGGCAGGGACCACCTTCCACTTGACGAGCTCACTGAAAGCTCTTCCAGCCTGGCCTTGAACACCTCCAGGGATGGGGGCAACCATAACTTCTCTTTCCTATAGGCCCCCTTTAAGTACTGGAAAGGCCACTATAAGGTCCCCCTGGAGTCTTCTCTTCTCCAGGCTGAACACCCCCAACTCTCTCAGCCTGTCCTCATAGCAGAGGTGCTCCAGTCCCCTGATCGTTTTGTGGGCCCCTCCACTGGACTCACTGCAACAGGTCCTGTCCTTCTTATGCTGGGAGCCCCAGAGCTGGACACAGTAGCCCAGGTGGTGTCTCATGAGGGCAGAGTAGAGGGACAGAATGACCTCCCCTTGACCTGCTGGGCCACACGTCTTTTCACGCAGCCCAGGATACGGCTGGCTTTCTGTGCTGAGAGCGCACATTGCAGAGTCATGTTGTAGCTTCTCATCAATCAACAACCCCTAAGTCCTTCTTCTCAGGGGCTGCTCTTAGTCCATTCTCTGTCCGGCCTGTACTTATGCTTGGGATTGCCCCAACCTACATGAGGGACCTTGTACTTGACCTTGTTGAACTTCATGAGGTTCACATGGGCCCACCTCTCAAGCATGTCAAGGTCCCTCTGGATGACATTCCTTTCCTCTCAGCGTGGCAACCACACTACACAGCTTGGTGTCATCGGCAAACTTGCTAAAGGTGCACTCAATCCCAATTATCCATGTCGACAAACAAAGATGTTAAACAGCACTTGTCCCAGTACCGACCCCTAAGGAACACCACTTGTTACTGTTCGCCACTTGGACATGGGAGCCGTTTACCGCAACTCTTTGAATGTGACCATCCAGGCCAAGTGCTTATCCACCGAGTCGTCTGTCCATCAAATCCATGTCTCTCCAATTTAGAGACAAGCATGTTGTATGGAACAGTGTCAAATTCATAAGTCCAGGTAGATGATGTCAGTTGTTCTTTCCTTACCCCACCAATGCTGTAAACACCATCATAGAAAGCCACCCATAAATGTCAGGCATGATTTGCCCTTAGTGAAGTCATGTCAGCTGTCACCAATTCCTTCCTTGTTTTCCATGTGCATTAGCATAGTTTCCAGGAGGATCTGCTCCGTGGTCTTGGTCGGCACAGAGGTAAGAGTGACTGGGCCTGTAAGTTTCCTGGCTCATCCTTTTTCCCTTTTTTAAAAATGGGAAAATAGAAATAAGTGTAGTATCTATAATAACTAACATCTAAGTAGTGTTAATAATTCCTGATGAAGCTGTTCCCACTGAATCTGTTAGAGGGTTTAGCCATTAAGAGATGGAGTATCTAATGCCATACCACATCGTATAAGAACTTTTCTTGCAAAATTTGGGCTTGATCCATGGCTTAGGGAAATCAATGGAAAGACTTGGGCTTCGAGTCACATTGATTGTCTATAACAGCTAAGGCTAGATGTCAAGAAAAAAAAAATAGAGAAAAGAAGAAAAATATTCCTGCGGAGAACAGAATGTTGGATGAAACAGCCAAAGAGATCTAATATCCAAAAGTGTATTTTCAGTGCAGCACAATTTTAAGTGTGAATTGTGCAAGTGTGCACAACTGCTAACATAGTTACTGCACATAGCAAGCAAAACTTTTCAAGTACATAAAATTTGCATACATATGACCTCTTTGTACAGGAAACGGATAATAGCCAGTGCACTTTGCACATCTTCATGTTGTTTCAGCCAAATCACTGCTACTGAAATATTTTCTAATGCAAGAACAGACTACCTAGGTTTTGCAATAAAAATCCAAGGATCATTGTATACAGTCATGCTACTATAATTTCATTTGCAATCAAATATAAACAAGGATACATTTTGAATTTTCACTTAACACTTGCTAATAAGCAGGGATGTATGCACATCTGAGGACTTTTTTTGTTTTTGAGAATTTTATGAGTCTTTCGCAGACCCCCTTGAGACAAATCACATCTGTTGCCATGTAGTTCTTTGAACACAGGAAAAGTGCTATCTGCGAAAACATTCTGGAAAAGAAAAAAAAAGAAAAATAGATGTAGCTACTACAGGCTTTTCTACTCAGTTTTATACTGAAATCATCCCTGAGAATTGTGCAGTAAGTCCCATCACTGGAATGCCTCAATCTCAGTATGATTGCTGGTGAAGGATGTTTCTAGATACACACCAGGTATGAACATTAAACATTTCATGTTTGCGTTTTATCTAGTTATAGACATTGCTGGCTGAGGTATCCTGAAATTTGCTTACACAGCATAAAAGTGGCTTACCTAAAATCACAGAATCATAGAGTCACTTAGGTTGGAAAAGACCTTTAAGGTCGATTGAGTCCAATTGTTAATCTAGCAATGCCAAGTCCACCACTAAACCATGTCCCGAAACACCACATCTACCACTCCACTTTTAAATACCTCCAGGGACCTCAACCACTTCCTGGGCAGCCTGTTCCAATGCTTGACAACACTTCACAGTAGTCACAGAGTTGGTCAGGATTGCAAGGGACCTCTGGAGATCATCTAGGTCCAACCCCCCTTCCCAGAGCAGGTTCACCTACAGCAGTTGCACAGGATGGCATCCAGGCGGGTTTTGAAATGTCTCCAGAGTTGGAGACTCCACAATCTCTCTGGGCAGTGGTGGCTCCATCACTTCCCTGGGCAGCCTGTTCCAATGCTTGATTGCTCTTTCAGTGAAGAAATTTTTCCTAATATCCAATCTAATCCTCCCCTGGCGCAGCTTGAGGCCATTTGCTCTTGTCCTATTGCTTGTTAATTGGGAGAAGAGACCGACCCCCACCTCTCTACAACCTCCTTTTCAGGTAGCTGTAGAGAGCGATAAGGTTTCCCCCTCTGAGCCCTCCTTTTCTCCAGGCTAAACAACCCCCAGTTCCCTCAGCCACTCCTCATAAGATGTGCTCCAGAGCCCTCACCAGTTTTCGTGGCCCTTCTTTGGACATGCCTGCAGCGCGTCAAGTCCTTCTTGTAGTGAGGGGCCCAAAACTGAACACAGTATTTGAGGTGCAGCTTCACCAGTGGTCAAGTACAGGGGGGTGATCACTTCCCTAGTCCTGCCGGCCACATTGTTTCTGATAGAAGCCAGGATGCTACTGGCCCTTCTTGGCCACCTGGGCACATTGCCCAGCTCATATTCAGCCAGCTGTCCAACCAATACACCCAGGTCCTTTTCGGCTGGGCAGCTTTCCAGCCACTCTTCCCTAAGCCTGCAGCTTTGCATGGGTTTGCTGTGACCCAAGTGCAGGTACCACTTATAAAGGTTTCATGAGTGATTTGAGAAGGAGCCTCTCAAGTCGCCAGATTCACGGACAAATGAAAAGTTTGGTTCCAAAGAACCTCTAGGGATATTCATCATTAAGAAAAGTGATGATAAAACCTGGAAAGTTCCCCCAAAGCAAGAATTTCTGGAGTTAAGGGTCTTATATCCTCTTTGACTTAGACCCCATTGTGTGTAGGAATGTCAACACCATATGCTTCTCCATCAGATGGTTTAACCGCTGCTGGGAAATCTTGGTTTCCTCTGTGTATTCTAAGTATTTTCAAATAAGTCTTGCTAGAATATGGGTTTTTGAAGAATATATGTTCTTTTGTGGGGAAAAAAAGGCAACATTACAAGAAAAAACAGTGTTCCAATAGTTGTTTGGGTTCTGACTCCAAATTTTCTATTGAACTTGCAGATGTTAACACTTCATGTCAAATTGTGATTAGGTGCAGATGCATTTTGTTTACACTTGTTACTTAACATTTGCAAATGTAGATTGTGAATAAGATATTTTTCAGACACAAATGGCCCCTCAGTAGATTGAGGAATAGAAATGTTCCAGATTGATAATTACCAAGAAAGCTTTAAATTGCAGGCACCTCAACTAAGTGTCTTTTCAAGAGCCAACCATCATTATTATAAAGAAATATGGCAACTCAAGTGCAGGTGCTGATTAAACATTACTTGTAAGAGTGGATTGGTTGCAAACTCTGCAACCCCCACCCTTAAAAGCATAATCTTAGATGAGCCTACTTAGACATTATACTTTGCGAGACTGAAAATGTATCCTGGTATTTTTCTTTTAAAGCACCTGCTATATGCTGAGTCTTGCAATATAAATAATACCTTGTTTAGAAAAATGTCTGCTCATTTTCTGTGTGTTACTTTTTGATACTTGTGAGATTTTAACGATTGAAACTATGTAATGCTAGGTAAGAGAGGGAGAGTGAGCTAATCAGTCCAGCAGGATGGGAAGAAAATTATTTCTTTAAAGTTTAAAGAGATAATAGGTAAATCCTGAGCAAAAATCTGTCCATTTCCTGTGTGGGGGACTGTCAGTGAAGTATCTATCCCAAAAGGTGTGCTTGGAGTTTCAGGAGAATCAAAACAATTGGTCCAGTGGGAAACCTGGTACGATTTGGTTTATACCCCTGGCTCTATAGAAATAAGAGATGAAGGGGGAGGGAGTTTATTTATTTTAATGAAAATCAGTTCAATCACTTATGTCTTTTTTAAGTTTCTGTGCTTAAACTTCAGGTTTATGCTTCCTTAATTACATACGTGACACAACCTGAGTGTCTTGTGGCACTCTTACCTGTATTTTGTCACTCTGGCTAGAAGTCTGCGAGTCTTCTGTTACATTGCAACAGGCTCAGCTGTGCACAACAGCAGTAAAAGAGGCTTAGGAAAATCTTCCACTAGGTTAGCTGCAGCATGAACATACTCTATTCACAAAGGGGCTATGTGGGGTGCCGGGTCCTTAGCTTTTTTTTTTTTTTTTGTCAGAGGAGCTCAAAGGCTTCTTCCACAGAATAATCTTTTCCTAATAGACATGTTACATAGTTCCCCCTGTAAGCCAAGACAAGCTCAGCAAGCAATATGTCAAGCTGGCTATGTTTTATTAATGCACATCTTCTGGGTTCTGAGGATCTACCTTTATCTAATAGCTATAAAACATAGCTGATGCTCCCTTTGCTGCGATGTTACAAGAAATGCCATCATTTCAGTCTGATGAGGGACTGAAGCACACTTGGCTCAATGGTCTATTTCAGTAACAGCCAGCAGATGAAGGTGCCAAGAAGTTCCCAAGTGTTGTCTCTGGCGTACTTTTGAAGCTGAATGAGGAAGATTTCTGATTCACATTGCTCAGTGTTAAGTGTACAGGACATGTTGCCCTCATGCAGGAAAGAGGCATTGGAACACCACACAGGTCCTGGGCTCAAATTTGTCACAAAAATTTTTTATTATGCTTTTCACAGAAACAGATCCATACCTTTCACCATTTTGTTGACAAAGTTGTTTTTTTTTGGTAGAGACTGGCATTTCCCAGTGAGGCTGGAGAGAGGGGGCACATATCTCAGACCACTGTCTGAGCCCCCGGTTATTGGCTGCCCTGTGCTACACAAGTCTCTCATATTGCCATAACAAAGCAAAAAAAAGGTATGAGAGGTCTTATTTTCTCCCCTCTGAAGAGAAGGATAAGGACACTAGAACCCGAAGCAAGGTTTCTTGTTATCGGGCTAGTCCCTACCCCACTGACTGCATTTTGCTGCTTTTTACCAGTGGGGCAGAGGCTCCAAACATGGAGCTGAGATTTTGGCAGGGTTAGCAAAGAGCACTGGGGGAGCTTCAGCCACCATGGGAGAAGGAAGGGTGGTGACAGTCACACATAAGGTCCTCTCCATTTTAGCTGAGTGGTTTTAAGTCTCTTCTCCAGAGTGAGAGGACCAACTTCAGACTCAGAGGAATCTGCCATAAACAATTGCTGCGTATTAGAAGGAGAGCAAAGTAAAAATTCACTATTACTTCATGCACAGTATGTGGCAGCAAAAACTAATGTGATCTTTGTATCCTTAATGTTTAAAGTCTTGATTAGGCTACTATTTTTTGCACACTTAAAAATGCAAAGGGTCCATAGTAATTTATAAATTAAGTTCTCTGCTGTAGTTTGCTAGCTGTAGGCTTCTTGGCATCCCCCATGCCAATAATTTCTGGACTGATAGGTAGCACTGCCTTTAAGGGAACTCGAACAGCTGGGTTTCAGAAAGAAAACAGCAATTTACTAAAGTTAGAGTTTACAATGTCTCCCCACTCCCAACTTTATCCTCCCTCCACCACCACCCCCTTTCTGGAAAGGATGTACTTTTCGATAGTCTGTGATCTGAGTTTATCCATGCTTTTTCAGGATAAGCTCTGATTTCTTCAGCTTTAATAAAGACCTTATGTTCCTAAGCATCTTATGGATAATAGTGCTTAATGGGCACTCATGAAAAGAGAGAGTGTATAATTTTTAAAGATATAACCCTAATGTTTATGCATAAAAATGCTGTTTACTGAATAACTCATGTTTCGGAGTATAGTATAGGATTTTGAAATGTCTTTCTATTTCTGGCTAACAGCTTGAGAAAAGTGGCTAATCCTGAAGTAGCTTCATTGCATATGCAAACTCACAATTGCTTTATAGTATGGCTATATTCTCACACCTCAGGATTGCTCTCCAGAGTAACCTTTCAGGACTTCAGTTGAATGAATCTATACATCTTTCTATGGGTCATCTGCTGTCACAGTGCAGAAAAAAAGTAAAATGGCTGCAGATACTGTATTGACTTCTGGAAAGTGTAATATCTTGTAACTGCTGCAAAAGAAGGTGGTAAAGCACTTTTTGCACAGATATAGTTCCGGTTTTAACCACATGCTTACATAAAAGCAGGTGGCAAAACCCCTCTGAATTAAGTTCTCCTTGCTTTTCTTTTAGACAGAATCTCTATTGCTCTCTTTTGTTCAAGGTTACCTGTAACTTACTCAAATGTAAGCTGCAATTGCTTTGTGTCTGCAACAAATCTTACTATATTTTTTAAGCAATGTAATACTTTCGAGATGGAAACTGATAAAATCAGTAGATAAAACTTCCAGCAAGTTCTGCTGCTCAATGCCATCAGTCTTTTAGTCTTCATTCAAGCAGCTTGCTTTCTATTCTCCTCATCTACTTTTTATTTCTGTGAAATTCTTCTTCCCTTCATTTATTCCTTAATATAAACAGTGGATTTTTTCTGTGATTGTTCCTTTCTCTCTGCTTCCATGTTGCCTTCCTATCCCTTTCCATTTTCAGAAGCACCTTGTAGTCTAGCACATGATCAGCAATTAATACATCAAGATGTCTGGATATCTCAGAGGGAAATCCTCTGACTCAGAGAGATACATAGGAAAAACATGTCTGTGAAGTAGTGCTCTGAAAGGTTTAAAAAGACACCGGAAAGTAAGTTTCTCTTCCTGTGGGACTATTTAAGTTGTTACAGCATGTTGGGAGAAATGCTCAGCTGTGAGAGAAATTGATCAAAACATATAGAAATCAGTAGAAACATTTATCATCTCCTTCAATAAAGTCTTATTTCTTCTGAACAAAATGATGGGGAGGGAAGTTTAAAAGCCTGTTACTTTGTTGCTGGGAGTGTTAAAAAAAGGGAATGAAACTACCGTTTCTCCAGAGTCCCGGAGCGTTTTTGCCATACAAGTGGTAGAGCAGGGGGATTACAGCAAAAGGCGCGATTACAGCCATATAACTGCAGCCAATACATGGTTAACACATTCACCAAGATTATCCCCTTAACTAAAAGAATGGCTTTATTACTTTATACTCCTAGCTATCCTTACGAGCATTTTGGCAGTGCTCGCACTGAGCCAAAATATTCACCTGAAGCACTTAGGAGAGGAGCTCGGTTGGGCGAGAGCTTCCTCGCTGTGCTGCAGGGACTGCATCTCACCACAGCACTGCCCGGTTCCACTGGGTTAGCGGGGAGCTGTGATGAGAGCAGCTCTGTTCCTACCACACATCCTGATTAAAAGGTGGTTTGGCTGAAGGAGGAGGCTTGATGTGTCACGTGCTTCTGCAAAGAACGGCACACGAGCCATGCTCTGCAAAGCGGGCCAGCCCGTACGCGCGGGCAGAGGGAAAGCTGGGCGCCAAAACTCTGTGTGTGCTGCTTTAGCCAGTGCCCTGCTCCTGGGGAAAACACCTCACGCAAAATCCTGGTCTCTGCAAGGCTTATCTGCCTAATGCTAGCTCCAACAAGAGAAGGGAAACAATCCTTATTCCCTCCTCCTTGCTGCATGGCCCAGAAATAGCATCTGATGGGACCCAATGTTGCATGTGTAACTGGGTAATTAGAACCAATTTTCTCCCTCTCCTGTTTTTATCTTGTTTGAAACCAATGCTGCAATGCGTGGACGGCTAGTTTGCCCAAGTAGGTATGGTTATGTGGAGGGAAGAACAGCAAACAATATAAATAACATATGTATTATCCTGCATTTTCAGTACCTCCTGACTAGCTTCTGCATCAAGGGAAAACAGCAAAATAAAGGCAGCAAGGCAATAGGTTTTTAAAATTTCCATTAAATAGAGAGTTTACACCTCTAAAATGACCCTTTAGTTTCCAGCTAGTACTGCCACTGTATTGCAAGAGATACCTAAATCAGGTCAACCCTTTTTTTCCCCGTTAAAAAAAGGAAAAGTTCATTACTTAGAAATTCTATAACATGAATCATGCCGATTGAGCCTTTGGGAAATATCTCCAAACTCACAAGCTGAACTCAAATAAATCACATTGCAAAAGGCAGATCTTTGTATCTTAATAAGCTCAAATTTTTGTATATGTGCATGCACATATACATATTTTTATACCTCTGCTTTCCACAGGATAAAAGCATCGTTGAATGCAATACCTTGCTAGAGTGCAGATAATTATAAAACCCCAGCCCTGGCTCTCATAGAAAAGGTTTTGGATAGAGAAGTGCTTTAACATTTTCTGTTTAAGATCCTTTCCCTCTTTTGTACTCTTCCTCTCAATCTTTGACTAGGCCTTGTTTGCTGTGAGTTATGTATTCAGACCTGGTATAAGGGGTTGCAGCTCTTTGGCAGTCGCAGAACTCGCACCTGTCTGCACGAGGGCTGAAACCAAAATGTGATTTCTGCCAGTTTCATCGCTGTGTAATTAAGCACTAACCATGTTGCATGAAAATAACAGAAAGGCTGAGTCCCTGTGAGAGTTCGGTCTAAATCAAGCAAATTCTGAATCAGAGTGCAAAGCCTGACGAACCATACCTTACCTCTTGTTAAAGCTGAGAGCAAAATCTTCACAGAAGCGACAGGGATACAATCACATCCTAAACCTGTGCCCAGAGGTGGATTTCAGATGTGCAGTTTTGAACCTAGGAGATACTCAATTTGTCAAATACTCAGGGACCTTTCTAAAACCAAATCTAGTCGTCTTAAAAAAAACAATCCTTACATTTGCCGAATTTGCCACTTGAGTTGCATCCCCTTCCCTCTTTCTTTGTCAGGTTTCAGGTCATGAACTTGTCCCAGGTTTCAGCTTCCCTGTCCTACCACGCAGTCACGGAAAGGAAAATGTAACCATCATCCCAACCCCCCAAAGCCAGCCCTGCTCCAGATTATTCTGCTTGATTGCAAATTTCTTGCAGTCTGGAGAAGCTTGCAATCTACAGAGACAGCAAAGCAAATAAATGCAGAGGTGGGGTTAAGTGAGGCAGGAAATCCAGGTGAGCACACCAGAGCAAGACATTTGCCTTTCTATGCTCACCGTCTCATTGTAGATTTGGACGGCTGAAAACAATGAAGGTAAAGTGTAGAAAAAGCAGGGGTGTGGGCTTTGAGTTTTGTTTGTGGTGCATCCTAAAAGGAGGAGCTCACAGACGGATGATGAGTTACAGAGGGAAAATGATCCAGACCCGGGATCTGGCATAGGCAATGAAATGGCAGTGACATTTGGCAGGGTATAGCAATGAGGAATAAAATCGAAGGCAGGCTGGACAGGAACCAGGCTGGGTGAATGCAAAGATGGTGAATGCCGAGGTAAGGAGAGGGGCTTGAAAAAGGGCGGGAATAGGCTGAAACAGAGCACAGTGTATGGCAAGTTTCCAAAACGGCTTTTGAACAGATTGAAGAGGGAGTGATGGTAGGAAAGTCACTCAAGCTCTCAGTTTCACTGTCTGTAAAATGAGGATGATAATAGCTGCCTACCTCAGAGGTCCCTCTTGCAAGGCTGAATTCACCCATGCAAAGAATGTTAATGTGTGTTCAATTTGCATTCTGTGAGCCAAATGCAAGACCCATGCATCTAATTCCATGAAAACCTAGGGGAGTAAAACCACTTCAGTCTGGATTTGTAAATGTAAAATGCAATTACTGTTTGCTATAGGATTGTGATCATTAATGATTCTTCCTGAGAAACATTTTTTTTTTTTTTTTAAATACACACACACATAACAGAGTAGTTTATAGGTCATGTATAAATGAGAGTTAATAGCCAATTTCTGGACTAATCTTACACAGTCAATGAGCTAACTTTAAAAAGAAAGATACTGTTAAACTGTCTGCTAAAGGTAAGCCTCTAAGTAATAACTCATTTGATCATTCTTTTCTGGTAAGATGAATGCCCAGACTTAGCTCTGTAATGAGTACGCTTGCACTGGCTCTCAGTTGGACACCTCATGGCACAGGAGAATGCATCCTCTGCTAAGAGGCAAGGGTGGAAAAAAAATGCTCGGAGGAGTTTTTTGGTAGCAAGTGCTTTCACTCCAAGTGACACGCTCTTTAACTCTGTAAGTGGACATTATCTGGAGAAAAAAATCTTCATAAGCACTGTTTCCCTCTGCCCTGTTCCTTTTGGAGCCAGCAGCTCTACCCCTACCACTCTGCCGGCCCCACTGAGCTTCATAAGTGCGTGTGAGTCCATAGCCGTACAGGCAGCAGGGCGGTGTGAGTCCATATCTATAGTGGCAGAGAGCAAGAGCAAACTGCGCGCTAATTTGGCTTTATGACTCTCCTACACTAACTTGGCATCAGCAACAGCTTCTCTTTCGGGAAGCATAGCTGCACAGTCATTAGGATTTTAACTCTCATTTCTCTTCAGTGACTGACAGGTGGGTTTTAATGAGGTCTCATGGACCTCCTGGCGTTCAGATGGTGCTGTGGAAAGGAGGGGAGGCTTCTCAAAGCATAAATCCCTCTAGGAGATAGATGTTCAGATGTTTCTGGAAATCCTGCTAGTGAATCACCTGCACGTCATGACACTGAATTGCCTTTGAAAGCCGTTGGTGGCTCAAAGCTTCAGGGATGGAGCAGAGACATCCAGTGAGCTCTGTGCTTCCACAATGCTTATTCAGTATGTCATCTTGTGCAACAAACACTTCCCCAGGCGGATGAGACTATGAAACTACAATATCCTTTGAGTAAGAAAAGGAAACCTGGACATCAACCTCGTAGGAGTAAACTTTCACCCTTAACTGGAAAGAGCTGTAAAACCATAGAAAGTCCCCCTTTTCCCTAGTAAAGGGAAAAATACCTGTGTCTTTATGAGGAAAATCTTAGTTGCTAATCTTAGCTGTATTTTGCCTCTACCATTCTTCTTAGTCTCTATGTTTTAATATTTCAAATGTTTTTTACTGCATGGTCAGCATGTTTGTTTTGAAACAACATTCTTCTGAAGTGTAGAACCCAAATAAGAACATAAACAACATATGGCTTTCGGGGTTTTTTATGCCTCCTGTTTCTCACTTTAATTTCTGTCAGAATATCAAAATACTTCATGTTAGTATTAATAGGGTTACTCCTGGAGTCATATACATATATGAATATCTGTCTTTAAGTTGCTGGGACTGCTGGCTATGGGAAAGAAATGGTATGCTGGGGGATGAAAATCTGGCAGCAAATAAAAACCTGGGCAATATATCTTTTAAATCTCATTGTATCCGGTGGCTTGACTTATGGTCCTTGAATACTGTATCTAGTATTCAGCAACACTTTTCTCTATTTTAACAGTACAAGAAGATTACTTCCCTATACTGCAGCATTTTCCACTGGTCAAAAAGTAGAGAGAGTGAGGTTAGCGATAAAAAATATTATTAAAAAATGTCTGGAGGACAGTTCAAAAGCTGATACAAAGTGACTCCTGGTGTGAAAGGGAGGTTAACTTCTGGTCCAGTGTGTAAGCATGGACTTGGGCCTGCTGTAGAGCTGCCTCACACAGCCTTGGTATATCTATGGTGACCACGGGGTCTCAGGCTGGCTTAGGAGCAGAACATGTTTTTCCTCTTTTGGTCTCCTTTAGGTGTCAGAAGGAAATAGAGACCACCCTCAAAAAGCATGCCATTTTCACACCTCTGTTTTGCAGGCTACCAGTACTGTCTTTCTCTGTAAGCCTACCTCCATTTCATCTGGCTTTCTGTAGTATTTTAACAGGAGGTAGCAAATAACAAAAAAACCCCAACCCAATGCAGTAAGATGCTATTCTTATGTTTGCTATGGAGCGGGTAAGGAAAATCTCTCTGCAAGTGGGATATAGCTTTTAAGAATATTTTGAAAAGTTAGCATTTTACTTTGAAAGCATCAAAACGATACTACTGACTGAAATAACAGAAATTCCTTCAAGGCTACTCAGGCAATTCAGTGTATATGTGGCTAAAAAATATACTACATCCACTGTATTGGGACTGAAATATATTAGTGAGGTATTTTGCATTGAGGAAACCTGGCCAAAGAAACCCAGGGAGACAGGTCGATAACTGCCATCAGAAAGGTCAACAATTTTTAGCTATTGCTGTTTATGACTGTTTTTAAAACAGGGACAGAGAATTTTTCCAATAACAAGCTTTTGAGCTCTGCCTTGTCTTGAAGCAAAACGTTGAGACCCATTGAGAAGTATGGAAATTGATTCAGCCATGACCTTTTCTAAAACTCTCTCAGTCGGTGATGACCCCTTTAAATGGAAACATTTGCTTGCTCAGAAGGACTGGAGCTGCTTTTTCAGGTGTGCCTACTGAGGTATGCTTTTATATTTTTGACATTTTACCTGCTGTAGAATTTTTTTTTCTTCAGAGGATGAATGGGGCTGATGCTTTGTCATAGTTGTCAGTTTGACTCGCATCCCTCACTCCTCTCCGCAGAGCAGTCACTTGTGTGGCTCAGCCCTCATTTTTGTCAGAGCAGCATTAGCCACAAAGTCATTTTCCTCTTGCTTTCCACAGCTAAATTCAAAGTAGGGACAGATATGGCTTTTTCCTTCATTCTCACAGACATTTATAAAGTCAGTGCTGAAAATCAAAGGTTTCCTCACACACGTGCACTGAAGCAGGATTATCGGTTAAGTGAACACGAATGCTGAGTTCTCCCACTGATGTGCTCACATGCGGCTGGCGGAGAGTTAACCCCTGGGTGCACTAGGATCAGACGACCTATGCCTGGCATCGCTCCTCAGCTGTATCTGGTGAGACAGCCTCGGGGAGCTGTTGACATCCTTGTGAAGCAGAACAACCCCTATAGCTCTGGCATGCACCTGGTTTTGGGTAGGCAGCTCCCTGCTGACTCAGGTGGCCGATCCCTGCTCATCGTGTGGGCAGACAGGGCGCCGGGGCAGAAGAAAGGTCAGGTCTGCCACTGATCAGGACCAAGCAGCTTTTGGTCGGCTGAAGCTGCTGGAGCAGATTCACTATCTGGCTGAGTAATTGGGGAGGAGGGGAGGGAGATGCAAGGGAGGACTCAAAAATTAAGCTTTGTCTGATGTAATTGCTACCAGCAGCCTACCTTGAAAGCCAGTGCTTGTTTTCGTGCTTAGCAATACTAAGCCTCATTTCTGGAGCATGATTTATATCTTGAGTTAGCACTGATTTTTTTCCCTTCCCTTGCAGAATCCTGTGGTTAATTTGTTTTTAAAATGTTGTACAGTAATTACTTTATTTAAATGAATCATCTGACAAATCAGTTCTTCATCAAACTTGTCACTTACTCTGCTATTTCTCTTTTAACCTGGACCTTGCAATAAATTCTAAGCTTGACTGTAAGTCATCAGAAGAACACAGGAAAAGAAAAACTATTTACTAAATTGCTAGATTTCATTAAGGATAGATGGATGAAAACACAACAGCACAGAACAACCAGATTTTATCGGCTGACTTGTTTGTGATGGAAATTTATAGACTGATTCAACTCTTTTTTACACAGATAGGTCCCAACAGAAAAATCAAGCAAAAATAGGTAGCAGTTCAAGCTTTTCACAATGCAACTATCCCAAACTTCACCCACAGTAAGCAACAATTTCCTCCATAAACTGTCCTGTGGTTTTTGTACACGGGTGGCAGGGCCCCGCTCTTTGTGCTTACTTTAGGGTTTAATCAGGAGAACAGTCAAGTAAACATTTATCGACTTGGAAGAATGACTTTTGTGGTCTCAAAACTTCCCGATCGTAGTGGGGAGGGGGACCACTAGCTTTCAGAGACTCTAAATGGCACCCCATTTGGCATCTCCAGTTCAGCTGAACTAAATGTCTTGTGTAAAATTAAGAACTTCTTGACTATGTGTGTTGTTCTTACACCAGACCTATCCAGAGTATCTCACTAGCAAATCAAAGCATGTAGTCAAAGCTGCCTGTAAGTGCTGTAATGCTATGTTAACATGTACAAAAGGAACCTGGAAAGTATGTTGAAGGGGTACCAACATGCTGACTTTCAGAAAGACCTATCTGAATATATTTGACGTGTATGTGATAGTGCATAGGCAGTTTTGGTTAGTTTGCTTAGGAAACACATCCATGCAACACTTTCCCTCTTTCCCTCACTCTGCCTTTCCCTCCACTCTTTATCTCTGCCCAGTGAGCTTCTACTCTTTTTTAAAAAGGACCAAGCGAAAATTCTGCAAAATTCTGCTAATGAAATATAAATAGTTCATGGATATACATCAATTAATCTCCATTTAATAGGAAACTGATTAGAGGTCTGGAAAAAGTTTTAGTCCTAAAATGAGAAAGTGCTTGTGAATGTATATGTATGGTTACCTCAACAGTGGTTGAAAGAAGTTGTTTTAATTTAAAAAAAAATAAAAAGAGAAGAGAAGAGAAGAGAAGAGAAGAGAAGAGAAGAGAAGAGAAGAGAAGAGAAGAGAAGAGAAGAGAGGAAAAGAAAAGAAAAAAGAAAAGAAAAGAAAAGAAAAGAAAAGAAAAGAAAAGAAAAGAAAAGAAAAGAAAAGAAAAGAAAAGAAAAGAAAAGAAAAGAAAAGAAAAGAAAAGAAAAGAAAAGAAAAGAAAAGAAAAGAAAAGAAAAGAAAAAAGAAAAGAAAAGAAAAGGAAGGGAAAGAAAAGAAAGTAATACAAGCACAGGATAATAATAGTTTCCAAGATGGAGAAGAATTTTTGCCAAGACCAAATGATAAGAGATCCATCCTATTGGAAGTGGGGAGAGATGGTGGTCACCCTGTCTTATTAGAAAGTCATCTCAGGCTATCCATTATACTCAGTGACTTCCACCTTGCCTTATGACACAATGTTCTGCTAATCCTAGCAGGGATCCAAGCAAAACACAACAGTTGTCTTGCTGGCCCAAGCCCAGGCTGGCATTATAGCTAACTGAAAATACTTGTCTTCCTCAGGTGAAAGGAGGGAAAGCAAATTTTATTTAACCAGAAAAGTACTAAACTTGTTGGTATCATCATTGGGATAAGGAATGACAAGATCTGAAAGAACAGGCATTAGATTTTTTTCCATCTGGTAATCCTATAGTTTGCAAATCTGGAAAATCCTGTTGTCAGCATTCCATGTGAGGTTTTACATTTGGTTCCAAACCAGAACCTGAACTTTTTTTCCAGCTATTTCTGTGTGTCACAGTCTCCTAGAATTGTGTTTTATGATGGAGCGGGGAAAAAAATGTCAGAAAGTCTTTAAGGTTCTGATACATGCATATAGTAAATGAGAAATATGTACAGTGAACAAGAAAATTGCTTAAATTGGCAAAATTGCTTAAGTCATGTTAAGGTATTGTTGTAAATGAATTTGAGATATAATATAATGCTGTGTATTCCAAAGTAGCTAGAGATTATATTGCCAACTTGGGATTGATAGCCTCCAGTGTTTTCATTGCTGAGTTAAAATTCGAAACAGGTTTTAATTCTACTGTGTTCCCATTTCCTGACTGTCAGCTAATGACTGCACTATTCCTACACTGGTGACATCAAAATTGCAAGAGATTGCAGCGCATTAGCTGAATACATTCTGATGCTCCGAAAATATAAAGCTATATCTAGGGCTCAAATTTCACATGGGGAAATGGGAAAAAAATGTAACTGAGAAATCCAAAGTATTCTCTAGTGACTTGCACTAAATGAGGAAATTATACTTGCAAAATCAAGTACTGAAGCTGGAGATTGCTGTTTAAAGGAGCTATTTTTTTTCAAATTAGCTGTGTTTGTTATGCATTCATCAAATCCCAGTGCTCCTAGACAGCTTGAATGTGTTGTTGGCATAATAAAGTCTCTAGAGGCTAGAGGGAGTAGACAACCCAGTCTAAGTGGGACAGCCTGTTGGCTTGAAACATAGCCACCTTCCCCATCTCAGAGTATATGACAAAGCATTCAGAATGCTTCCAAAATTCAGATCGGTTATTTACAGGTCCTCTTCTGGGAAACTTGCTTCCAGGTTAAAGAAAAGCTCAGATTCATCTAATTTGTTTTAAAAAGGAGCAAGAAGTATATACAATTTCAGTTTGAAAGGTAGAAAATAATTTCTGATAAATTGAACAGCACTCAAAGAGCAGTTGCCCAGCTGGGATTGGACAGAAAGGTTTGGGACACATCTTTGTTCAAATAGTTCAAAACAGATGTTGGAAGAAGAGTCTGGAGGAATGATGGGAAGTTGAGAGCAATTGTGCACTGTCATTGGAAGGAGACTTTTAAACCAGTGCCATCACAGTACTGGCAGACACTACACCACTGGAGAGATCACTCAACACTGGCACAGAGGTGAAATCTTCTGTGGGAGCAGCGTGTGGCTCAGCTATGTTCTGTGTCAAGTTCAGTTCATTCAGCAACAAGCTTTAAAAAAGTAAAAAGACTCACCTCTCCCTGAGCAAACTGAGAAATGGCCAACAAGGTTGCCTAAGTTTTATAAAAAAACAAAGCCCTACTAAGCCACTGACCTCAAATGGAAACTTTCAGCCCATTTCTACTTAAACTCCTAAGTCACTTCTGAATGCAGATCCTGTACTTCCAAGATTTGCAGAAACACTTCAGAAAACATCTCCAACACATTCAAGTCTCATCTCTAAACATAGATTAGATAGGAGCAGGGGGAACAAGACCTATGAATAGCACTACTTTCATTAGTTGGGAATTCAACAGAAGTTTTCACAAGCATTAAAAAATTTTCTTTGGAAAAGCTTGAATAATAAACATGCATCATCTTTCACAGATGTTTGTCTGAGCAACATTCATAATATTGAGTTAACCTACAGTGACACTGTAGATAAAAACTAATGATCCAATATGCTTTTGCTGTAGTGCTTTTAACAGCAATTTTAACTGTTTTCCTTTATGAACACTCAGATTTTTATTGCTCATAATTTATTTTTCTCTTTTTATGTACAGCGATGAAGAGGTGAATAATACTTCTCATTTATCTCTGTTTCAACAGGAGGGATATTCGAAACTGTGGAAAATGAACCTGTTAATATTGAAGAATTGGCTTTCAAGTTTGCAGTCACCAACATTAATAGAAACAGAACACTGATGCCTAATACCACATTAACCTATGACATCCAGAGAATTAACCTTTTTGATAGTTTTGAAGCCTCAAGAAGAGGTAATTATCTCAATTATTGTGTCAGTAACATACATGTTCTATACTACCTTTCCCCAACCTGGTCTCCTTTTTTGCTCTGATTGTAGCGTGTGTATGTGAATGGTAAAAAAAATTCATCTTTAAATTTATTTGAACTAAGAATGAAGCTAGACTTCGACTTGTCATCTAGTTTCTGATAAAACACCTACATACTGTCTGCGTGCTATGAGCCCCAGATGGAAGATGGCAAGTCCAACCCATTTTTCTTTCCAAAAAATAGATTTGCCACCTGGAATTCTGCAGAATATGATCACGGACTAACAGGGAGCGCAGTGGGATGTCACAACCCATAATTAGCGCACACACACACAGAGATATCCATTATTCGTAACAAATTATTTCTATTGTATTTTAAAAAACAGAGGCCAGTCGTCTCCCTGTCCTGAAATATTAATGCTTCAGAGGGTTAGAGACAGAAGTAAATTTCTCTGTTATAAACAACTATAAGAACTGGGGTGGACAAGTTTGGAATTTTTTTGCCTATTCTTTTATTTTTCTCAGAGGGAAAATTATGGTCCAATTTACTTGCATCTAATTTACTTGCAGACCAAAACAGAAAGGGGAAAAAGTCACAAGTCTCCTTAAGCACAGTCTATTTCTTCACCTCTAGGAGGCAACATTGAAGTTTGCTAAAATTTTATACAGCAATCTAGTTCCTGGAATTACATGGTGTGTGCACAATCTCACCCAAACAAGTCTGGAGAAAGACCCATAAATCGCTAAGACTTTGCAGATGTGCTTTGCAGTTCACTATAACATCTGTCACTGTAAATGATACAAGATACACTTGCTATATGGCAAAAGATGTGTCTGCTGCAAGGCAAATGAAGGCTGGTAAATAAACGTGCTTCATTCACATCATGAATCGTGCTAGAATGCTAGTGAGCTGTCACCTTCCAAACACCTAAATTACTAAATTCTCATTGTGCTACTCTAGTTTTATCCTAAAGAGGAAAAAAGAACAACACTTTCAAAGAACATGTAAAATATCTTTAAATTCTCTTTATTGCATTCTTTTTCAAGTACCAGATATATGCTGGAAATATATGTTATCAAAAATCAAGTATGCTGGATTTATAATCCATATAATCCAGACAGACAGGATCTTAGGTTCCCTGTAGAGTGAGAATCTCTTCTGTGCTATTGTGAAAGTACCTTCTCCATTTAATCTGTAGGAAGGAGTTCATTATAAATATTTTTGTAAATCTACATGCAAGGAATCCATTCAGACAGTAGTAATTTCTTCTCATCATGAATTATTGATATTATTTATGCAATTTGCACATTAAAACCTGTGATCCTTTAAGAAGCCTTCTGAATTAAACCTTGAAAGCCTGTGCTTTTTATGCTGTCTGTAAAACATTCATCTGTAGACTGAAAACAGAAAATAATTGATTTTCTGTCATATTCTGTTACTATCAGAGAGCTAAATATTAGTTTAAAAAATCTCAGCTCATTGTGGATGTTTTTGTACTCAGTATTTCGTCCAATCACTGTAATTTCTAAATTTCTTACAAAGAACTACTTTACAAAGAGTACAGCACTACAACTCATTGCAGGGCTTTCTCCCAGTCGATAAAGACCTTATTAGAAACATTTGCAGTAAATTTTACTAATGGACAAAAGTAATTTAATATTACTTCATCTTCTGTTAGCCTGAAAGGACATGGGAGGGAAAGAAAACTGAAAAGACACCTACAGGAGGGATTCTTTTGGCTGACATATAGGTACAAGGAGAAAGAAACCTTTGTTGATACTAGCATTTGACTGATTTGGAAAGGTATTAAAATGTCAGTGTGTGTTGGTTCTTTATTTCCCTGTGTCATTACTGAGGGCTTTAGCCTTTACTGCCTGTTTTGTAAACACAGATTGTGGAGCACCATGAATCATAGTGCCCTTCACTGTTTATATTCCTTCAGTAGCCTGAAATAAAATAAACTTATATTGGTAGAAGCTTGCCAGTCACAGAGGGAATCTGTATAGTGCCTGTTGTGACTCCATGAACATATTTCCTGACACGCTGCCATGAAACTTAATTAATGTGACGTCCCTTTGGCAAGCCCGTAGCCAGAAAGCTCCTGGTTTCTCCAGGATAATGCCATTCTGAGAAAGGCAATTTAAGAATCACTGTGATCTGAAGGTAATGAGCAGAGCTGTTGTTTTGGTTTTTGTTTGTAGCAAGCAGGTTCTAGGATATAACACTAATCAGTAAAGCCATTTTCAGGAACCATTTGTAAATCTCTCAATGGGTTTGGGAGCGACAGGGTAACCCATTCTTACTTTGAAATGATGGGGATGGATGGAGAATAAGTGATCTCGGTAAACACCACACAAGTTACTTGCTTTTGTCAACTAACAGCTTCTTCCCCTCCCTTCCTCTTCCCCTCAGCATGTGACCAGCTCGCTCTTGGCGTAGCTGCTCTCTTCGGACCTTCCCACAGCTCCTCCGTCAGCGCAGTGCAGTCCATTTGCAATGCACTCGAAGTCCCACATATTCAGACCCGATGGAAGCACCCCACAGTGGATAACAAAGATGCGTTTTATATCAACCTCTATCCAGACTATGCAGCCATCAGCAGAGCAGTTTTGGATCTTGTACTATACTACAACTGGAAAATAGTAACAGTAGTGTATGAAGACAGCACAGGTGAGTAGTACTGGTGCACTGCAGATCATGTACTTCTATTAATGTACATACATGAATAAATTCTGTGAGAGAGAGCACCTGTGATAGTTCAGTTTGGCATATTTACAGCAGTTTCCCCAGAATATTGAAGAAAAAGGTCTCTTAAGGCTCAGTTATCCTTCTGCTGCTATGGCTTTCGGAAAGCTGTTCATTTCATCAGACCTTAAGAAGTCACCAGGAGGTAGTTCCTAGATTCTGAATACTCAATCATGTTTTGCTTCCTATTTGTGGAACAAATAACACAGCTTCGAAGTGATAAATATTCTAGTGTGGGTCTGATTAGGGATTCCCCCTCTCAATGAGGGCTTGATCTTAAAAAGAATGTATCTACAAACCAAAAGTTCAAGCTGCAGCATCTTAAATGTAGAGACTACCTTGTTCCTTGAAACTGTCTCAGAAACAGTCAACCCTCTTGTCAGCTAGGTACTGAAGATCGAATCTGAAAGTTACAATTCGTGTAAATGTTTCCAGCCTGGGACTCTTAACTCAGAGAAGATCATTCATTCTTTGTGACAAGAACCTCCCCCCTGGGGCACACAGTAGTCACAGCTGTCCGGCTGTACCGTGGACAATCAATATCAGTAACACGTCCTTTTCCATTCCCAGGGAAAAAAAAAAAAAAAAGAAAAAAAAAGAGGTTAACAAACTCATTCATGGAAGCAAGTTATTTAAAAGCTTATCAGAGGTTAGAACTTTTTTTTTTTTTGTAATACACAGAGACTGTGGAAGAGTGTCAAAGTTATAATGAAATCCAAGCCTCTGTTCTATGTCTTTACACACATAAGCTTTACTACCCTTGTAGCTGATGCCATATACTGTAGTGTGGTTGTTTCTGAGAAGTGTATGAGCTGCTCTGGTCATTGAGAGAACTGCCTACCTAAACTGCTCTCAAAAGGAATCCTGTACAGCAGAATTGCACACCAAAATTAATTCCAAGCATGACTGCAGAGAACAATCTCTCCTACAGCGTAGACTCAGTCATAGGTTAAGGGTCCATAATCTGGCTCCACAAGAAAAAGTTTACATGTAAACAAACCACTAAAAGCTCAGAGAGGTCTATAGCTCTCCTGTCAAAACACAGAAAGTGCTAAGCAAGGCTTGCCCACTAATTTTTTTTTGTGGGGCACAAGTTACAGTGCAGGCACATTCTAAGCAGCAGAAAAGATTTTCTTGGAGACATCATGTCTGTAGAGATGAAGAAAATAGAACGAACTAAGTAAGTCTTATACTGACAGTTATTCCACTGTAAACTCTCACCACCATCCTTCTACACTATCTTTTTATGGTAAAGGTGTAGATGAACCGTACGCATTTCTGAAATATCCTGTTGTGCCTTAGCGGTCATTGGTGGAAATCAAGCACTTCACTGCCAGCCCCACTCTGAGGCTTGCATTCACCTTTCTCTTCCCATTGCCCACTGAAGTATAACATCTTCTAGAGCTCTACAGATGTGCAAGTAACATTTAAATTGATTCTTTGGTAATGGCATAAAAAAGCCCTTGATGAGTCATAAGCTCAGGCATCTGCCTAAGCCTTTAAAGAGAGTATGCAAAAAAAAAAGCACGCCTATTAAAATCATGTTGTAAAAACATGTCTGAAAGACAGAATTCTGCTTTTTAAAAAAAGCAAAACCTCAATTTTAAGGCTAAAAATGTTGCATGTCTTTCTGCACTGTTGACAGCACAAAACAAGCACATTTCCTCCTGGATCCAAGAGGCAGGTCTCAGTGCCAATGTTCTGCTCACCTTGGACTCAGAGAGTACACCAGAGGGCTGGAGGTAGAAGAGAAAGAACAAGTCAGGCTGGACTTACTGCAGCAGTCTTCTTGCATTTCCATTATGATGGTCTAGCTCAGCAGGATTTCTGCTGGGCTTCTAGCACTGTATGCCAAAATACACTCAGAGATAAACAAACAGAGGTCTTTTTCAGCCTACTCCATTATCAAATTAGCATTCCAAAACACGAAGTGTTGTGTACGTGTTCAGCTACGAAAATTACTGATATTAAAGAGACTTCATTTGCAGAGGTATTTACAAAGTAAATTAATCATCAATCTTCTTATTAACTTGGAGTCAGGAAAGTAAACAGGTCAACTTTGATCAATATAAATAGTCTTTGGATTTTGAGTTAGGGTGACGCCATTTAGCTCCAGCTCTTTTTATTTCTCGTCTCTCATGTTTGACACTGTTACACTACAAGAAGAAAAAAACATATTAACCTATTTTTTTTCTTAGAGACTAATTGTATGTGAAGACCAGCTTCATTCCTAAACAAGCAATGAACTTATACGTGTAACAGTGAACTTCCAATGCTCCATATGCAGATTTTTCAGGTTGAGATTAGCCTTGCTCCAGGTTAACAGTCTATATTGAAGATTAGATGTGGAAAATCCCGCTTTTATCCTTCACACTAGAGCACTGCTGCAAGCCCATGTGCCATCATGGCCAGCTGCAGCACAGAGGCCACATACTGTGCCAGTTTGCCAAGCTGTAGTTGCCCACCTCCTGTAGTTATGCTTTTCACTGCTGCATAGACACATCCATCAGTGGAAATACAGTTATGAGTCTGGACTGAACAATGTTAAAAAAACCCAGTGCATTTGAGTGAGCTCATGTTTCCAAATGATCCAAATCACTTGTGCCCACCCTCCTTATCTCAAACACTATTCACCGTGCTGCCAGGTTTTGTCATCCAAATGTTTTTCAGCCATAACTTTTTTACAGTCAATGATTTTTGGAGCGCGTACAGAGACAAGAGCACTACAAATGTCTGAATGGCTTAGCACCAGCCTTCACAGACCTCCACTGTTTAATAAGGCTTTCTCATTGACATCTGCTTTTTGAGATCTGGCAAATGATTATTTTATAGTCCCACATTTTTCATGAGCAGGTTGGGTGAGATATGAAGATGGACATCTCCCAGAGGCAAGTGCTTCACATCTAGGAAGCTACCTGTGTCAACAGAACTTGTAACACCAAACGAAGGCACTTGGTGTGATACAGAGCTGTCTTCCCTTGACAGCTTAATGTCTCTCTTAATTATAGTCCCAAGTTCTTCAGCATTTTACCACAATACCAACTTTATTCTTATCTTGTCCAGTGCTGACACTGGGGTAAGCCATTCTATGTTAGCTCACATACCCTTTCTGATATTGACAAAACATTAGCACTTTTTTCCAGTCTTCTAGAATTCATTCAGGGTTCCAATATCTATCACATTAGTTGTTGGGTGTTCGTTAGTAATTTACTAAGTGGACTCTCTAGGATTGTCAATGGTAAGCAAATTTTACATAAGCACGCCTAGAAAACCTGCAATCAATAGTTCTAAAAATTACATTTTACATTTACATCCAAATTGCATTTGGAATAGGAAGTATTTACTCCTGCTTCCTATCAAATATCATGTTAAATGGTACCATCTTAAATAACGTTACTGTCTCCTCCAAGGGGACCTACAGCAGTTTTAAAGCTTGTATTTTGTTCCACTTTCCAAATTTCTTCATGCTTCCTGAGTTGACATGATCAGATTTTTACCCTCATGTCTCTTAGACTTCAATGTAAATGAGAATAGTAAAGCACACTACAGCTGATTTTTATTTATAACTGTTGTCCTTACTGTACCATTGAAAGATGGACTTTCGGCCAAAGTCATCTTTCTTGATAGTAAATTAACAGCTTCTGGCTATAGAGTAAATATTTATTTAAACATCTCATAGTTTTTTCTTTCTGAAATTCTCAACCCGTTTACTAATGCCCATAGCTTTCCAATGCTAGGGAAAATTAAGGCTCCTAAGTAAACGTACTTATTTTTGAGTTTAAGACTGTGCTCCATTAACTATTATTCACATTGTGTTCAGAGTCCCCAGGCCATCATCAGCCTTCATTCTGATTATTAATTCCTCTTTATTTTTTATCAAGGTGTTTAAAAAGATTTAATTTGTATCAAGTGCAATGCCTTCGTGTAAGGCAAAAAATTGTCTCCTGAAATTTAAAGATGATCTAATGAAGACTTGCAAGCAGACTGCATGACGCATTGAGCATGCGTTTCCCAAACTTAGGTACCATAAATTATGGTTTAACTTTCCACATGCTAGGACTGGGTAGACATACTGTACTCTGTTTTAATTTAGTGGTCCGTAATAGATCCCTTCCAATATCCCGCTTTCGCACTTTGTTATTTGGCACATTGATCTGTAACAGGCACATGACTTTGTCTCAGTTACCAACAACTCAAACAAAAGGAATAACACTGCCTTTAGTGCAGGTTTGACTCTGCTTTTGATCTATCTTCCCTGAATTCAATAACTTTAACCTATCAGGTGCTGAGAAGGGCAACTACATCAAATTCCTCATCTTCTGTAAGAATCCCTGACTTTCCTCACTTATTGGCCCGCTCTCCCAGCATTTTTTTAAGGCTCAGGGGAACCAAATCTTTTTGTCATAGCAGTTCAATCAGTTTGCACAGGGCAGAATTTGAATTCTTACTGAATTTTGTTACAAGAGACATCTAACTTTGCTAACTCTAACACAGTTTTCTAATAAAAAGGAGAACTTTCTCCCAAAGCAGTAAAAGGATTTCTTCAATTTTAAGTCTGGTTGAATTAAATATACATTTTTTTTTAATTTATAAAAAAGGGAAATGGGGATCTGAATACTTTCTACCAACACACACTACCACGCTACCACACTAACATTAGTTTTGGTAGGAAATCCAGCCCCAAAGCTTACTGAATCCATCAATGTTAGAGATCACAAGATACTTTCTCAACAATAGAGAAAATTCCCAGTCCTGTTTCTGAAGCAAAAGGAGAAAGTGTTTAGATGGCTGGGTAAAAGGCAGCAGAATACAGACAGTAGGCCAAGAAAGTTAGTGAAACAAGTCTGGTTTCCATCCTTATAGATTTTGTTTTAAAGCCCTAAATTGAGACTTTCTTCTCCGTAGGACTGGCTAACACTCTCTCCAGGCCCTTCACAGCTCGCACTCAGCCACCACAGCTTCCACCTGGCCGGACTCTACAACACCTTTCCTGTCCAAGTTTCTGCTCGAGCAGAGTCCTGTGTCTCTGTTCAGGTCACATCACACACTTCAGAGAGAGGTGGCCAATGCCCAGGATATGTCACTTCTGAGCCCTTCCCAACTTGGCCACTACTTTCTTCCCAGCTTCAAGGGCAGTCTGTGATGCCTTCTGCCTTTTGCAGGCTAAGCTCCAGATGGAGTGACAGAAAAGTGACTGCCCTAAGCACTGCACTTGCCTGGACCTTCCCTGCTCCTCCCAGGAGTCAGGCTAAGCACTTCACATTTAAGACTTGTCACAAATCAAGACTTGGTGGTATCACATGCAAGGGTTTGGATTTGTTGAGAAGGAGGAAGAGGAAGGAGAGCACTGATGGTTATTTCCCTGTGTTATTGATTGTGCTGGTGGTCAGTTGATTCAGGCTTTTGCCTGGTTCTCCAGAAAAACAAGTGCAGTTTTTTTCACTGCTTCTTTGATTTCTTCAGTACACTGTAGCTAGTCTTTACCTTCATTTCATGTAGCAGTAGGAAGCAATGGGAAGGGCAAGGTCTGATTCTCCTGTGGTTGAAATAGATATTTTAAGGCACACAGTATTTTTCTTCCCCCAAAAAGAAGATGGAGGTGGCTGGGCAAATCCTTTTCTTCTGCTCTTCATCACACTTGCACTTACGTACTTTTTGTTGCTGGAAAGAGAAACGCCAATCCTCAGTCTGAGGCTGTGGATAAGACGCAAGATTCCCTGCATGCTGGACCCTTCCTCCCAAATCCCAGTTTTCCCTCTTAGCGTAGCCATTTGTTATAGTGGCCAAGGCACTGCGATCAAGGGTTGAACACTTGAGTGCATGGTACAACCAAGCTACAGCTTTACAGCCAGGTCACATAAACTCCCCTACTTGTTAGTCAGTGTTGCAAGCATGTGCCCCATTCTTATAATAATGAGCTCAAATTGTTTCATATTTACACAGGCTGGCTTCCAGCCAGGCTCTGATCTCACAGCGCGTGCAGTAATTTACATTTGAATACTCATGATGCTTAATATTCTATATTGATTGTTGATACTTGAAAACCTGCAAAGAACAGACCCAGCATTGCAGACGGAGAGAAAGATTATTTTTTTTCAAAACACATTGCCAGTACTTGAGTGAAAGCCAACAGTCCTCAACGTAGCAATCACTTGCTAACCTCAGAAGACATAGTGATGCTTCATCTTGCCTTATATATACAATTGGACCATTCAACAAAGGACATTCACACACAAGACAAATATATACCCACTCACAGTGGGAGAGCGATGATTTTTTTCATATTAAAAATTTGTTTGATTTTTGTCTAAGAAGTGCTTCTTGCCTGTATTTTCTCTCTCTTTATGCATATTTTTAAGGCAACCTTTTACTTTCACTCAGCAGGAGATCGCGAGTTTTTTGTGAGTAAATTACATTCATGGATAATGAGAAAGAGACTGTAATCACACACCTCAAAGAATCCTTAACTATCTTACTTAGGTTTTGGAGGCAGTACAAATTACATAGGAGTGCTGAATTAGCTAGTAGAATTGCACTGTGTTTAAATACTTGGACAAATCTTCAACTGGTTGAGCTCCACTGACTTCAAATAAGCCGTGTACATTTGTACCAGCTGAAGACATGGTATTAGAAATCGTGTTCTTGTGTTTAGAGGTGTAGAGCTGGATCTCAAAATATTTCAGTTCTTTATAAGATCTCAAACTTGCTGAGTGACTTTATGCAAGTTACTATGCCTTCAGGCTTTTTGTCTCTAAATTGATCAGAAAAATTTAAGGCGCCTCCTCTGGGGTATTGAAATGTACACTGAAATGAGGACAATGAGAACCATATGGATGGTTATTAAGAATAATTATTGGTAAGTGCTACTCAGGCTAACCCCTGGCTTCTAAGTGAGCCACAATGGAGGTTCTGGCCACTAAACCTTTTTCTCCCTCTATCACCCCTCATCTACTCATGCTTGACATTAGGTAGGAAAGTTAGTAAGGAGGTCTCTTCAGTTCTATGTTCTTGTTGTTTAATATTGAAATAATAATTAGCTGCCAGGGAAGAAGCATTATATCCTTTTGGCAATAAACTGAAGCAATATAGAATCAATACAAACATATCCTATATCAACCAATTAAAAATATGTTTCAGAATATTTAGATGTTGAAGCCAAGTAGGAAAACGAAAAGCTGTAACAATATTAGTCAGGAGGCTGGCAAATATGAAGCTAACAACTGCCCTTTGGGTATGTGAAATATGTTGGGACTGATAAGAGAATCTGTTTAAGTGACAATAAATACTCATTGCACAGGATGGTTAGTTGTATAATTGCATATCATTTTTCAGGTCTAATTCGCCTGCAAGAGCTCATCAAAGCCCCTTCTAGATACAACATTAAAATCAAAATCCGCCAGCTGCCCTCTGGAAATAAAGACGCCAGGCCTTTACTCAAGGAGATGAAGAAGGGCAAGGAGTTCTACGTGATATTTGATTGTTCACATGAAACGGCAGCAGAAATCCTTAAGCAGGTAAGGGGAAGGAGGTGAAAAAGCACAACATTTGTGAAAGTTGTCAGCCTCTCTGATTTTCATTTTCTGGGAAACACTAAAACTGAATGCGTTTACCAATTAGGGCATAGGCTTGTTAATACAGGGACAGAAGTTGTTACAGAATGTGCAGCAGCATCTAAGCACTCCACAAGACTCCAGGGCTTCACAGACCCATAAGGACCAGCAGTAGTATTGATGTCTGAAGAGAAGCCCATGGATATCCCGCAGAAGGAAATATGCGTTTGTTTTTAATACTTCAGGTTCTACTTGACTAGGAAGATTGTTGCATTTATTTTATCTTGTCCTGGTTTAATCAACATTTAAGACATTTTATGTCTTCCCCCACAAAAAAAGAAAGAGCCCATTTTGGAGTGCTTAGGGAGTGGCTCACGCTGAACTATTGCCTCCACAGAGGTTGCACATCAGGTTCAACGCTGACTGCAGTAACAATGGGGCATTAATCCACTGCAGACAAGAGTGTAACTCTGCATTCGTTTCCCTGTAACAAAGCAAGATTTGGTCTGCTGGCACTACCTCATTACATTTTAACTCTGGTACAGCAAGGAGATGGAACAGAGAAAGTATCAGACGAAAAAGGTATACCTTAAAACAGGAAGAGAGGCTATTGCACAAGGGTTGACACAGCCCTGACCTAAGTGTGAGAGCTGGACAGCCACACAAGGCAAGGACAAGCACC
The DNA here is from genome assembly GCA_017639485.1 of Pluvialis apricaria. Classification (NCBI taxonomy): domain Eukaryota; kingdom Metazoa; phylum Chordata; class Aves; order Charadriiformes; family Charadriidae; genus Pluvialis; species Pluvialis apricaria. The sequence goes on from CM030007.1 coordinate 106,026,859, forward strand.
ACAAAGCCTGATGTTAATGGGCTGGGATGTTACCAAGGACACACACAGAGTGGTGTAAATTAGAATTTACTGTTGTCACTTACTATATATTTCTAGACAATCAAAGTCTAAAGCACTGGCTCCTGCAATTCATTGACCTATTGACAATAATACCAGGCAATACCAATACAATACATTGTTAATGGCATTTTTCTTTTTGCCGCAATTGTAGGTATGAGGGGTTGTTGGTTTCACTGTCAGTTAGCCTAATGGGAAACACTGCTCCCAGAAGACCATCAGAGAGGTTATTCTGATCTAAATATACAGATATGGGCTGTCCCATAAAGGCTAAAACCTATGCTTCCATCCCAGAATGTTTTGCTGAAATATTTAAGTTATGCAGGGCAGCATTCTCTGTCAGAGTAAGTAAGACAACTCACTAGTTGCATTAGTCTGAGGAGCCTGAAACCATCATCTCCAGACTGGAGAATCTTGGTCCTGTGAATACAGGCATGCAGGATGGTGTCCTAAATCAGATGCAACACAGCTGAGAACAGCACACAAGTTCCCATGAGCTGGTAGAGTCAGATTTATTGCTGTCAGGAAAGTTGTCCTGTACTAAATTTTAGGGTTTTCTTGGTGCAGGTTATATATTTAAGCTACAACAGGGCCAGATGCAGGCATCGTGTTGGGAATGTGAGGGAAGGGCAAGGGGAGGGTGCACAATCATGCGGATGCTCTCCCATGTGATGGGACTGTAGCGAGCGGCATTAATTGAGGAAGGGGGTGGACAGGAGAGCTGCTGTCCAATCACTCTGCTCCCTGTAGGGCTGTCCAAAAGCATTAAAACATGACAGCAGGAACAAGCTGCTCCAAAATGAGACTTGTGGGGGAAGAGTTAAACTGACAACATGAATTTTCAAGGGTCTGCAAGAAGAAAGTGCAGATGTCTGGCACACTGCAGGAGGCACAAAGCTTCAAAAATACCAGGCTGAGTATGGGAAAAAAAAAAAAAAGGCAAAATAACCTTAGTGTCAAAAGAAGAAGAGGAAGTGCTAAAAGATGCAGTAAGACAGGGCAAAGTGGCAGAACGGTTTGTGTGGGAAATGGATCAGGGAGAAAACTGACAGGCTGCAGATACAGATAATGCTCTCCAATGCCTTAAGAACTCAGAGAAGGACGGTGAATGGCAGTGTGGAAGAAAATAGGAAAATTGAGAGAGGTACACCTGTGGGTCAGAGCTGAAGGAAAGGAAGCAACGTAAATATAGGCTAGAAAGAAAGGGAAAATGACTTTTATATGGGATAGTTCTGTGGCTGAATCTAGACGCTGGCAGCAGTAACTCAGGTGTTGAATTTCCTCACTGTCAAAGGCAGCTATGAAATGGGAAGGTGTGGAGGGCTCTGAATTCATGCATGACTCATCTGATTGTAGGTGAGCTACATGAAGTACCATGGTTCACATCCTCATCACTGCACGTAGAAATCCCTATATAATTTTACACTGAATGAAAACAAGATATTAAAGAGAATACTATAGAAATTATTGTAATAAAACTTTGCAATGTTGATAGAGAATATTTTTTACTTTTTAAATTATCCCATAGATAACACGGGAAAAATACATATCATTAATAAATTATGTAAGATTTCTAATGGGAGTAGGAATCAGAACCAACAGTGACCTAAACTGGTCCCCAAAACAACAATTTCTTGTCTGCTTACTGTATTTATAATAATGTAGCAGATGTTTAGTAGCTCATGCAGGAGAAGATAAATAAAGGAAGTGGATATTTGTAGAGGATTGGGTGGTGGAGAGTATTTTACATATTAAAACTGCAGCATGATCACACAGGCACATACTTACCATTACCTATGCTCGGTTCGTGTGTCCTCCTCTCTCCTCTGAGCCTGCACAGGTTCCCCCCAAAAGCTTTACACAACGGTCTTCATTTCTCCCCATCCAAGGCCAAGGGTGGCCCCTCTGCACCAGGTTCTGCTCCATCTCCTTTGGACAGTCCCCAGCCAAGGTGAGCAGCATCGCTCACCTCCTCCAAGCCTCTGGGAAAGAGGCAAGAGGCCACATCTCACCTGCTCCGGCCACGTTTCTGCTGCCAGATACCAGCCTGCCTCTGAGATGAAGGCACAGACAGGGCGGAAAAGCTGCTGCCCTTCTTCTAGCGGTGCCCGTGCTGCCGGGGTTGGCAGCGGCAGCAGTGGCACTGCAAGCAGGGTCTGCTAGCACCCGTGATCCTGGGGCACCAGCTGTGGCACAGCTTGTTTCCCAGGAAGGGAGGGCAAGGGATGGCTAAAAGCTCTTTCTGGGAGCAAAAGGATTAGCACAGCTAAGAGAAGGCCCCGAAAGAGTCAGCATATGGAGCTGGTTTTGGGAGTGTGGAGCTTCTTGACCGAGCTGCATTACAGGGCTGCAGGACTAGGGGAGGTGACTTCTTAACTTGCCTCCTTCAACAAATTGTTTACAAAACAGCACAAAAGACAGATTTCTGCTCTTAAATGAGACTATCAGTTGCTTATTTATAGTTTCAACTAAAATACCATTGAGCCATGCTTCTTGCTTGTGCACAACAAGAACCGGTGAATCAATAACCTAATTTAAAACAAATACAAAGCCTGCACATAGCTGAATAACCTATTCCCTAAACTCACCCAGTTCCCCTTTTCTCTGAACTGCTGCAGAGAGCACAGACGTTCACAGTCCCCAACTGGCTTAATGAGGCCTGGCCCTCTCATCACCCAGAGCTGGAAGGAGCAAGAGGAAATTGTGATCATTAATTTCTGCCTTTTCCAATAGTCACTTTGAATTTTCTCTCCCTATTCCCCTCATGAGGGTTGGTAGCTTCATGCAACTGGTGCATGGAAGCTAAGGGAGTTTTCCAACCCTCTTGCCTGTACCAGTTAACCACCCAAACCGGCAGCTCTGCTGCCCAGTGTGACCTGTTCCACAGAGATCAGGATATTCTGAAATTACTTGAACCAGGAGGTTTTATGTCAGCAGGGTTTTCAAATGAGACATACTGCACCAGCAGAGCTGATGGAAAAAGTTGCAGCTGGTCTGACACTCCCATAGCCTACTTGAAAATCTTGGCTGCTGGAGCTTTAAAACTCATGAAGACTGGACAAATCATCTGATAAGGAGAGACATCTAGTAAAGAATTAGATGCCAAAAGCAGGAGCTAAGTGCAATTGTGGCTTCTTAGGGTAAAATTGTGATCTCCAAAGTTCTGCTCAGGATCTGCTCAAGCTCTGTAGGAACGTCCCTTTTTGACTTCACCAGTGCCTGTCCTGCTCTGTCCTCCAAAGGTACCTTGCATCTCTTTCCTTTCCAAGCCTAAAAATAGACATCCTTGAAAGAGTGTGAGACAATAAGGCACCGTCCAAACTTGACAGAGACCAGCAGGACTGAGTCCCTTACACAAGGAAGCTGGAAACACTTTCTAAGGCAAAAACGTGGCGGTTACAACATTCACCTGAAATATTTTGTGGATAGAGATTTGGTGCTCCATCTAGACTAGGTAAGAAATCCCACAAGTCAGTTAAATCTAGTTATTGCAAATTGTCATCTGTTTTATGCACCAATCTTTCAATATATCCTGCCATACTGTATTTAGTCTGATATTGCCTTTTTGTATGAGGAACATAGTTCAAGAGGTTTATTTGTTATGGTTAACCTTCAATTTATTTTTCTAACACACAAATAGTTGACATAGACTTCATTGCTGGGCAAACTCATCTCTCATAGATTATGCTGCTACTAGCCTTAGATTATCTACTTCTTCCTCCACACTTTTAAAATAAATTTTATGAAATGTACTGTGTATTTAATCAGGTTTAGGACACCCATAAAGCAGTTTATAAAGACTTCTGTGTTCACTTTCACTATGTGACAGACAAAGAGCAAAATGATTAGTTCAGTTCCTACTAAAGTATGAAAACAAAGTGTCATCATAGTATACATTCCAGGTACAATAACAAATGTGAGAATATAAAACTTCACTCCTTCTATTAACTTAACAGGTAGGCTGAAGCCCACTCTCTGCTAAGAAAAGGCAGAATTAGCTCTGTTCTCACTGCTGCTGGAGAAATACCAGTGGCAAAACCTCCCAGATCCCCCAAGCCCCTGGGTGAGAAGCAGATAGATACTCAGCTCAACGGTTCTCCTCCCTCTTATTCGTTTTATAAAGGGGTTTTGCTAGGGAGATGTCCTCTTCTGGCCACCTGGTTCCTGCTGAATGGCATCACATGGTGAGAGTCATAGGTTAAGACATCAGTGAAGACCATGGGCACAGCAATGGTGTGGCAGGGGTAATTCAACCTGAAATTCGGCAGTGCACTTCAGTTCCCAAATCTAACTGTAGGTCTCCATAGAAGTAAATGTGGCCATTGCCTCAGAGGCTTTATTCTGAGCTTGGAAGACACAGCAGCACAGGCTACTGGTCAGAATACAGTCTTTTGGGGTCCTGGCTGTGTAACATCATAGCTGTGCTATGCTGAGAACTCTGCTTCTCTGTTCTTCTTAGCTGTGCTGTTTAGATGAAAGCTGAACTAGTTACACAAACTTGCTCGTGCAGTTGTTCTTTCCTTCCTTGGAAGATTCACTGGGTGGTGCAAATGCAAGCAGACTTTCAAACTAAAAGAGTGCTTTCAGTCTTGGTACTGGGAGATAGTGTCCATGCTGGAGTTTGAAAGGTAATGTTGCTGCCCTAGCTCCCTGGGGTCTCTTCAGGAAGCAGAAGGAGCCAACCACAGCTGACTGGGGCTCTGGGCCAACACATTCATCCTGCCCTATTGCTATGGCCCTTGTTTCCAGCTGGACTCCAATACTAGTGAAGTATTTACAGAATATATCTTGTTTCTTGATATGGCTTCTCATGCTGGAGGAACTCTACACCACTCCAGCTGGACCACTGCTGTGACTGAGTGGGATGCAGATTTCCAGTGAGTTAAGTCATGTCCAAGTAAAGCTGCCTATAGAGAGTCCAGGGAAGCACTGTAAACACAATATAAACCTTTTATATCAAACACTTGAGAGGCAAGGAGGCAGAGGGGCTATTATTCATTATGGTGTATCTTGCTGCTCTTAGAAAACAGTGGTGATACTAATTAGTTGGATAATGAAATGCATTCATTTAATGGTCATGAAATTAAAAAATAGCATGAGTGAGGAAAATGCAAAGTGAAAGCAAGCAAAGTATTTGATGCAGTTCCTGTTAATATGCTTTACCATCACTCTGGTTTCAGCCCACCTTGAGGGCAGACTGACACCAGCTCTAAGTGAAGTGGTGAATTTTTTACAAGATGAACAAATGTAGGTTGGAGCTGGGATATGATGCAAGCCAGGAACGGGGCACCCAAAGAGATTTACAGACATAAGAGAGAATATTTTTATCCAGTCTCTATCCACTTACCATATATATTTTGACCCCTGATACTTGTTGAGATTCACATTGCAGCTAAAAGTACAGGTCTGCAAAAGACAAGGCCCAAACATCTGATCTGAAATGGATAATCAGAGATGGAAGTCTCTTTTCTTATTTGCCAGGATAATCCATAATCAACCCATATCCGAGTTTGGCTGAAGAACAGGTTTTATACAGGCCAGGAAGGGTAGGAGATCTGCAAGGAGAATGCAGAATATTTTAGCCTGGTTTCACTAGTTTACATTCATCTAAGTTCCACAGTAAGTAAAAGCTGTTATTATTTAAATAGGACATTTATATCAGATGCATGATTATTTAAATAATTACATGCAAAGTTATTTAAATAGGAATGTGTAATGAAATGTCATTCTAGTTTCTTATGGGCAGCTATATACACATAAGCCAATCTTGTTGCTTTTCCCTTCTTTTCTGGGCTGCTCTGCTCATTTTCTTTAGCAGGGGGGACACCTGCTCTGTGGGAAAAGCCTGTGCAGCTGCTTTGCAAGGCACTTCAGAGGTTTGCCAACCTGAAAGGAGTCTTTGCTCCTACCATGCTTTCATTATAGTCTCTCTCCGTGGAGTTCCTAGAAGCTGCAGTTCCTGTATCTATTGTGCTGCAAAAACACAAGTCCTTGCTGCTGAGAACACACACGAGTCATTAAGGCTTGGAAGTCATTAATGCTTTGGTGTCTTCAGCATTCCTCTTGCTTTTGCTTTAACTTATCTTCACCTCCTGTTTTTGTAATGTCAGCCTCCCAAGTGGGCATTTGGTACCATCATCAGATCTTCCTTCACTGGGAATTTTACTTAGTGACCATGTTACCCTAAAACATAAAAATGTTATGATTACAAGGGTTTTATGATCCGTGAATAAAAGGCACCCTATTTAGCTCAATCTACAGATCTAACATGTCACATCGAAGTCTAACTGCTAACTAATTGCCTTAATGATTGTTAGAGGGGAGGACAACCAGTTAAGGCTGGTCTTGTGACCAATGCTAAGTGAGAGGGCAGATCTCAGTGGCAGATCAGTGCCCAGCCTGGGACAGATCCAGCATCAGCTCTTATTCCTTAACCAGACAAGGGCATTAGTAATGTGTGCATGACATTACAAGCTCTCTTCCAGCTGTCTGTAACTCCATATCTTAATTTAGTTGACATGTTGATTAAGCTTTCCTGGGCTGCTGCAATACTTTCTTTGGGAGAATTTCAGTGAACGTCTGTCATGGAGCCTTTGGGTGCAGGGTCCTTCGCAAATCCATGGCACCCTTCCAGCAATTGCCATGGTGAACCCGTGCCTTGGTTATGGCAGATAACATTGCCAACGGAACCTCGCTTTTTACATGCAACTGCTTTTGGTTTTCAGGGGTTTTGGTTCTGTTTTGTTTTCAAAGATAATCCTGCAGCATGACTTTTGAAATCATTGTTATTCACAGGTTTGTGTGTGTACTTCCAGCTCTGTTTATAGCACATTACTTGGGAATCAATATTCTCATAAAAAGTTTTAATCAAAATGTGTTCAGGAGGCAAACACTCCTCTCAGGCTATTGCCCTTGGATTTGTGAGGAAAGCAATAACAGGGCTACCTTGGATTAACTAGCTGGGTACCCAAGTAGCAGCATAGCTGCAGCAGCACAGCTAGGTAACGCTTCCCGAACATCCAGGCTACACACTTTATAATCATTCTACTTAATGTATCTGTCTAGCTAATGTGAAGTTTTATTTTAAGGCATTACATGGCTTAGCATTGCCCTGGTCCTCCCTTGTCTTACTATTTCTACACAGGCAGATTGCAGTTTATATTTTCTGATAACAAGTGCAATGACTTGATGTCAGCTCTTCTAACTCAAGCTAGAATTAAAACTGTAATGAAGCAATAATTTAAATCTGGGTATTTGTACCCTCCTATTTGCATTTATTAATATGATCTTGTGTTCATACTAATGTAACACCATGGACCAACTGCTAACTTCCTGTAGAGGACCAAATAAATTGAGGCATATAGAGGTTACCTGGGCTCAAATCACATTTGTATAGCCTAGAGGCTGGTCTGTGCCCCATATGAAGTAATTGGGCTATTTCAACACAGTTTCTGCTCAAAAGAGACCTGCATCATAAAAATCCTGACTGGCACCTCCTTCCTATAGCAGGGACCTTAAAAACAGAACTCGAACCTCTCCAGGGAGCAGAACTGAGTCCAGCCAGGTCAGGTGGGAAACAGCATGCAAAAGTTTCCGTTGATGCTACCATATATCATTTTCTGTGCATAAATAGGGAAGGAACATCAGTCTCCAGGATTGCTAGATTGCTTATTTCTACAGGTAATAAAATAACTCTAAGAAATGGAATAGAAGAGGATTAATAAGATAAGAAATGAAAAAGGCAATTCTGACAAGTAAATTCAGTGGAGCATTTCAATAAAATACTTGCCTTCTGGCTTGATCTTTAGTGCTGGAAATGGATTGGTTATTTGTGATTAACACTGAGCTGGTTTTATTATCTACTGCAGCTTAGAAAGTTCAGGTTCTTTCCTTTCTTTATGTGAGAAATTGCCATACACAATCACACAACTGATTGGAGGGAGGAGTTGGAAGCCACCTTGCTGCTAGAAAGCTACAACCCAGCTGCCATTACTGAAACCTGGTGGGACAAATGCCATGACTGGAGTGCGGCTATTGATGGCTACAGGCTGTTCAGAAGGGACAGACGAGGAAGGAGCCGCCAAGGTGTTGCCCTCTATGTAAAGAAATGGACCGAATGTGAAGAGCTGTCTCTGAAGAAAAGCCACGAGCAGGTTGAAAGTTTATGCGTAAGAACTAGAGACACAGGCAACAAAGGGAACCTTGTGGTTGGTGTCTACTACAAGCCACCCAATCGAGGGGAGCTTATTGATGAAGCCTTCTTATGCCAGCTACAGGAGGCATCATGCTCGCAGGCTCTCATCCTGCCAGGGGACTTCAACCACCCCAACATCTGCTGGAAAAGTAGCACAATAATCTGTAGACAGTCCAGGTGACTCCTGGAGTGCATTGAGGATAACTGCTTAAGCCAGCTAATAGACAGCCCTACCAGAGGGGATGCAGTACTGGACCTGATGGTCACCAATGCAAGTGAGCTTATCTGTGATGTCAAGATTGGAGGCAGCCTGGGCTGCAGTGATCGTGCACTGGTGGAGTTCACAGTCCTGAGGAATATGGGTGAGGCGAGGAGTGAAGTCAGGACCCTGAATTTTAGGAAAGCAAACTTCCAGCTGTTTAAGGAGTTAGTCAATAGGACCCCCTGGGAAACTGCCCTCAGGGACAAGGGAGCAGAACACAACTGGCAGATCTTTAAGGATGATTTCCATAGTGTGCAAGATCTCTCGATTGCCAGGTGTAAGAAATCAGGAAAGCAGGCCAAGACTGGCATGGCCAAGTCAAGACCTGCTAGTTAAACTAAAGGGCAAGCAGGAAATGCACAGGCAGGGGAAGCAGGGATAGGTAACCTGGGAAGAGTACAGGGATGCTGACTGGTTGTGTAGGGATGGGGTCAGGAAGGCCAAGGCGTGGATGGAGCTGAACTTGGCAAGGGACACACAGAATAATAAGAAGAGCTTCTACAGTATGTCAGCCAGAAAAGGAAGGTCAAAGAAAGTGTAACCCCCAATAAGCAAGACTGGCAAACTGGTAACAACGGACAAGGAGAAGGCTGAGGTACTCAACCACTTTTTTGCCTCAGTCTTCAGTGGAAAGCTCTCTTCCCACACCTCTCGAGCGGATGGACAGCTAGGCAGGGACTGGGGAGCAAAGTCCCTCCCACTGTAAGAGAAGATCAGGTTTGTGACCACCTGAGGAACCTGAACATACAGAAGTCTGTGGGACCTGACAAGATGCATCCCAGAGTCCTGAGGGAATTGGTTGATGTAGTTGCCAAGCCACTCTCCGTGACATTTGAAAAATCATGACAGTCAGGTGAGGTTCCTGGTGACTGGAAAAAGGGAAACATTGCACCCATTTTTAAAAAGGTTAGAAAGGAGGACCCTGGGAACTACCAACCTGTCAGCCTCACCTCTGTGCCCGGGAAGATCACGGAACAGATCCTCCTAGACGCTATGCTAAGGCATATGGAGGACAGGGAAGTGATTCGAAACAGCCAGCATGGCTTCACCAAGGGCAAGTCCTGCCTGATCAACCTAGTGGCCTTCTATGATGGAGTGACTACATCAGTGGACAAGGGAAGAACTACAGATGTCGTCTATCTATCTGCACTTCTGTAAGGCCTTTGACATAGTCCTCCACAACATCCTTCTCTCTAAATTGGAGAGATATGGATTTGATGGGTGGACTGTTCAGTGGATGTGGAATTGATTGGATGGTTGCATCCAGAGGCTAGTGGTCAGTGGCTTAATGTCCAGATGGAGATTGGTGACAAGTGGTGTCCTTCAGGGGTCCATACTGGGACCAGTACTGTTCAGTATCTTCATCAATGACATAGACAGTGGAATCGAGTGCACCATCAGCAAGTTTGCTGATGACACCAAGCAGAGTGGTGTGGTTGACATGCCTGCAGGATGGAATGCCATCCAGAAGGGCCTGGACAAGCTCAAGAAGTGGACCCATGTGAACCTCATGAGGTTCAACAAGGCCAAGTGCAGGGTCCTGCACGTGGGGCAACCTCTGGTATCGATACAGGCTGGGGGATGAAGGGACTGAGAGCAGCCCTGCCAAGAAGAACTTGGGGGTACTGGTGGATGAAAAGCTGGACATGAGATGACAATGTGGACCCGCAGCCCAGAAAGCCAATCGTACCCTGGGTTGCATCAAAAGAAGTGTGGCCAGCAGGTCGAGGGAGGTGATTCTACCCTGCTTCTCCACTCTGGTGAGACCCCACCTGGTGTAGTGCATCCAGCTCTGGAGCCCTCAACACACGAAAGACACAGACCTGTTGGAACAGGTCCAGAGGAGGCCTACGAAGATGATCAGGGGGCTAGAGCACCTCTCCTATGATGACAGGCTGAGAGAGTTGGGGTTGTTCAGCCTGGAGAAGAGAAGGCTCTGGGGAAACCTTCTTGCAGCCTTTCAGTACTTACAGGAAGCTTATAAGAAAGATGGTTATAAACCTCTTAACAGGGCCTGTTGCAATAGGACAAGGCATAATAGTTTTAAACTTAAAGAAAATAGATTTAGACTGGAAGAAATTTTTTACACTGAGGATGGTGAAACACTGGCACAGGTTGCCCAGAGAGGTGGTAGATGCCCCATCCCTGGAAACATTCAAGGTCAGGCTGGACGGGGTTCTGAGCAACCTGATTTAGTTGAAGGTGTCCCTGCTCATTTCAGGGGGGTGACTAGGTGGCCTTTAAAGGTCCCTTCCAACCCAAACTATTCTATGATTCTATGATTGTCAGAGGCTTTTGCCATGAAAGAGAATTTTGGGAAGCCAAATCACACTATTTTCCCCTGTCTTTCAAGCAGCTGTTCAGGCACTGCTGTAAGTGTTCTAAAATACTGCTAATAGCAGATGCTTATGTTACTGTGATCAAGACTGAGTAACATTTAACCTTTGTCTATGTTACTGTCATGATAATGAATTCTTCAGTAGTTTCCTAGCTCATAATTCCTCCTCCTCTTCACAAAATGCTGGCATCTTGGTAATAGTGTGTGTGGACGCTGCAAAAAGCGTAGGTGATGCTGGGCTGAAGCTGTAGAGCATCCTGTTAGACACCATCAAGGGTGTTTTATGTAAGCATTCCCCATGATTTTTGGAGAGGCGCTGAGGGAAAAAACACATCCCTGTAGTTTTCTGCAATGTGAGGGCTGGGAAGAAAAACTTCATCCTCTTCTGCCTGAGGTGGCCAGTCAGAATGCGTTTAAATGCCATCCTTACCTTGCAGACCTTCAAAAGGTCTGACTCTGAAAAATTAATCCAGACCAGAAATCCTTTCATACCGCTTGTTTTGACAACCTCCTGCAGACCTGCATTCCCCAGGTGGAACAAAAGGCATTTATAGAAGCTTTCTTCTTTTTGTTTTTCTTGTTTACTTCAGTGAGCACTCACCAAGTGTCTTGTTCTCACATGCTAATGCAGAATAAAAAAATCTGCACTTAAGCACTTTTCCCCACAAATTCTGTTGTCTGCTAGTAAATTCCTTTTTAACACTTCTAAAGTGCAGAGTAAAGACTTTCACTTTTAAAAAATCAGCTTATCGTTATCACTAGTAATTTTTCTTGTCCTAGAAGTTTTGCGATCTTTAATCTCTTTCCTGAGCAGAGGTGATAAAAACAATTTAAATACAATAGGATATTTTTTGCTCCTGAAGAAAAATGTGGGTTTTATTGTAATCAAGTTTTCATGACCTCTAATGTATTGTTCTAGATTAACCCCTGCTTTTCAAAAGACCATGCAGCACACTGAAAGCATCCAGAGTAAAGTGCATTCACCTTTCAATCTCTTTCAACAGATTCTCTCCATGGGAATGATGACCGAATACTACCACTACTTTTTTACAACACTGGTAAGGAATACTAAAGATTTAGGGATGAATTTTCTCTGTTGCAGAAAGGCAACTAAACCTTTCCACTTCTTCTAGATTTTTGTTACCATTGTTCGAGGAAATCCCTGGAGAATGAGTACTAACACTCCTTAGTAATACCAGGACTCACAATTTTGTAAGGAAGCTGTTTTGCAGTATCTGTGGGGCTGGCTAATACTTTAATACGATGGAAAATAATTGCAGTATTGTGTTTAAGGAGGAGCCATTGGTACAGGTGGATCAGAGTTAAACAAAATAATGAATGAACAGCTTTACTTTGGAGCTGAGGTCAAGCACTGCAGGTGGTGCGGTTCATTGCTAAAATGTTTAATTTACATATGAAAACACAAAACCACACATGTACAAAGTGACTTGGGATATTTTATAGTAAAAGAAAACCCCTAAATTTTCTTTTATGGTACAAATCTATAAATACCTATTTGAGCACATTTTTCCTATATTTTAACTTATATACTACATATAAATATAACTCAATCCATGTGCAAGCTCCATTTGCATTGTAGAATAGAAAGCAAAGAATTAATATTGCTAGAACAGTTCTAGAGGGCTGGATTATATCATGTGCATCAATTTTTTCTTTATTTCCTTTCCACATAAAATTTTACGTGGAAGTGAAAAATCGTTTTGAATCCAATAGTCAATTCATTAGTCAGAAAAGACTCTCTAGCTGTTTGGAACTTGAAGTAGTGGCTTGAAATAGTTCTCCTTGAGGCCATTTTAACATCAAGAAAAATATGAAAACCTAGGATAAACTGTGGAGCTTACAGTTTTATACAATAAACAGTACAACAAACAGTCTAACATAAAGTGGTAACCAACAACAACAATATGCGTGAGGTAGTATAGAGCACATAGTAGAACAAGCAGTAAGCAGTACTTGTGGTATCTTGGCATTGTGGTATTGTAAATGTTGACATTTTGATGGTTACTGTGGTATTAAACCATGACCAAGACATTTGTCATTTTACTGGCCTGCCAGGATCAGCAAAAAGTTGTTTTGAAAAAACAGCCTTCAGGCTTTGAGAAACAGTTATCATCTTTCCACTGCCTGATAAATACAGCTGTGGAGTGTGCCACACAATTATATCACTTAGAATACCCATTATTTTCCTGCCCTGTAAACACCAAGCACTGAAGCGCATGAACTTACTGTGCACTAGCCTGACACGTCCATTAGACATCCTGGCAGCAAGTCACCTGAAGGAGGCAAGGCAGGAGAAAAATAGGATTTGTAAGTAGTAAAAGTGTATCACTCGCAACATCTCTTGGAATTTTCCTTCCCCAAGTTGAGAAATAAGCTTGACATTGGCCAGCTTATTCCTCATGTTGGTTTGTCAGAGCTGTAACACTGTTAGAGGACCGCTATAAATTAAAATTAGATGCTGCTGTGCAGGTTGGTTGCAAAATAGTGTTGTTATGGGAAACTGATTTTTACTTTCCAAAAAGCAGATATGTAGTTTGTCATGAGTTTCTCACAGCTTGGTTTATTCAGATTTGTAACTGAAGCGGTCATGACTAGGCTTTGAGGGCAAGCAGAGCATTCACAGAGGACAAAAAAAACAGCACGTGAGCTTTGGATTGAAAATCAAATACAATTTTGGCTTAATTGTGCCTTCCAAACATTTTGCTTTAAAAATACTACATCTGGTTTTGTTTGTTTTCTTAACGGTGGTTTAGGATCTATTTGCATTAGACCTGGAGCCCTACAGATACAGCGGAGTAAATATGACAGGGTTTCGCCTGCTCAATGTCGAGAACCCACAAGTTTCATCCGTCATTGAGAAATGGTCAATGGAGCGTCTGCAGGCGCCACCAAAACCGGAGACTGGCCTCCTCGATGGCATGATGACAGTAAGTGAACAATCGCAATGATGCAGGAACGTTTATGGCACGCTTCGCAATGCTGTTCTAGCTAATGTGAACTGATCCCATTACTGCGTTATTTCACAATGCAAATGCTGAAGCAGCACCCCCAAAACAGACTTTCTTTTACCCGCTTCTACACAGAAACGCATTTTCCCCATGAACCAATGTTGTACTCATCTGTGTGACAAACCACTCCTGGGCAGCTCTAGGGAGGAGTAGCAATTCTCTGTCGTGGTGCCGTCCAGCTAACATCATTCATCTTATTGTCAAATGTATGTACTGCTGCCTCATTTCTCTAACAATGTTCTGCATGGAGTGAAGAACATAACAGGAAATAAAAACTTTCATAGCAGGTATGCAATTTATAACCTGCAGGGAAAGATATTGTACATGTGGATAAGTAATAGCATTTTTAAATTGGAAAAGTGCCCTTTTCTCTTCATTTCCATCATCTACAGTAACTCTGGCTTTTAAGATATAATTTAAAGATAAATGAAAGGTATCATCAACCCAGGAAATTAGGATTTCCTCCCTACCACTCTCCCAAGAAGAAAAGGAAAGGATAGGAGCAATTACATGGACAGTGTGACTCTCTCCAGTTTTGTGGGGTGAAGGGTTGCCATCTTTTTGCAATATGAGATAATGTATCTTCCGTACTGAGTGGAGTTCGAAGTGATATGAAATAGACTGTATTGCAGATGATTGCAGGGAAAATTTTGAAACATCCTAACATCCTGAAGAGAAAAGCATTATGTGTGCTATCTCTAGCATTTAAAAAAATATGTTGTTTGTTTGGGCAGTGCCATTGGGCTCACTCATACGCAAAGCAGGGGAGAAAGCTGTCCCTGGGAACTTCTGATGTGAATACACAAGACCTGCAAGGGTAGCTATTCACACACAGCTATTCACCTGTATTCATCCAACTGTAAAACTAGGAAAACCAAAGTTCTTACTAGACTCTTATGCTCTCCTTTGCATCTCTATAATTTCTTAGTGTCCTTGATGCTCTGAAACAGCATGAGCACCAAGGAAAGCATCTTCCTCGTTGGCTGTGATCATTTAAATATTCATAGCAAGATCTGCTTATTCAGTTTGATGGAGAGCTGCAACACTGCTATATTTCATTAGACAATAAGGCTATGACAAGATGCACAGCTTAATGACATCAGGATTACATGTCCTATTGTTAACGCAGGATTTCTCCCTTCTGGTTCATGCTATATTGTTGGCCCTGATGTCAGCTTGTAGAAAGTCAGCAGGGCACGACCACGACACTTTTAAGTTCACATCCCACTTTATGCCCAAATTGCACACAGAGGCATAGTTGGTCTAGTGGGATCTTTGGGTTTCTTTGCAATAATTTTAATAGAATATGAAAAACAGAAAAACTATGTTCCAGGACTAATTCGTAGTCCCTTTCTTCTTATGCACCAGTACAGACATCAATATATAGCAGTTTGATTCAGAAAATGAGGTGATATTTTGTTCCTCCATGCAACCCCAAGCCCTAAAACAGAACAGCAGTGAGGGGAGGAATAAAAGGCTAAGGGAGGCAATATAACCTCCCAGTTGCTGCACAGCAGGGTGGATGAGTAACAAGCTACAAAAACATGAGATTCAAGCAGCCAAGTCTGGCAGTGCTGCCAACATACAAACACTGCAGGATGCACCATGTTATCAAGTAAAATCATCGGTGGTCCTAGATGGGAGTGCAAAGTGAGGTGCACTGAAGCATTTTCACCAAGTATCTCCAGAGCCTGGAGACTGGGACTGCCTGGGACACAGGCAGACTGGGACTCCAGTGACCAAGTAAAATTCAATCCTGAATGGACGTGTCCCCAGTCTAATGTAAAAAGTGATCTGAAGTTCATTGACATGGATGGGAATCCTTCCATTGATTTTGAAGGATTTTGGATCAGGCCTTTAGCCTCTGGGTCTGCTTGGAACAGCTATCTGTTTTAAGACACTTGACACTGAGAACAGCTGGTATTGTCTCCTCCTGCCTGCCTCACCATTTATAATGTTTTCAATTTACTCTGATTGTGGAAGCATTGTTTTGGGCAGATCCTGACTAGCGTGTCAAGAGCAGTTCCTCATCTGCAGTATATTAAGATTAGTTGATAAATTCAGATCACATTTGATTGCCAGCAAAAAACTCCAATGCTGATAAGACTGATGCTGTTGTAATTTACTTAGGTAAATGAAACTGACAAAGAATAAAATCTATTTATTTCCCAAAGGAATTGCATGGGAAAGGAATAAAAAATGGATTAGCTTTGCAGTTCGTATAAATGAGTCCAGTTTCTCATCTGCAGAGTTAGTACTTTTTTTAAGGTCCTACTTAATTATTCAGCAGCTTTATAAGAAAGGTAAGCCCATCATTTTTACTGTATCCCCATGCATTAAATGAAACATGGCCATTCCCACCTCACACATGAGAGCACTGAAGCACAGTGCAGGCGAAGGCAAGATTTTTCTAAAACTTCCCAGCAATAAAGGATGACAGAGTGTGTGATCTCAGTTTGAGGCTTGCTAGCCATGCCTTTAAACCAATAAACCCATTCTCACAGGAAACACAGACGCACAACCAGCATCCAGTAATTTTAGTAACATTTAGGGCTGTATTCATCTGTCCTGTCTTAGACAATTAGAAGTTAGATGTGTAAGTCCAACTTAAACACCAAAAAATGCACCTCAAAAGGACAGTTAATCTCCCTCTGTGATGGCATGGGAGGTATGGCCTTGGTCAAATCTCGGTGGGACCATTTCACGCATTTGTGCCAAAAGCAAAGATCCTTGAGAGCGGTGGACACCTAGAGACAGTAGATACTTGTCTGGTGGGATGCCCACCAGGTGCTCGGTGGGATTGATTTCCCTGGAGAGCAGGGCCTGCCTACCCCTTGGGGAAGAAAGCAATCCCGTAAGTGCCATGAGAAGAGCAGCGATGGGGAGCTAGTATGGGCCTCATATAGCCCTCCCACACGGCCCCAGGCCAGATCAATATAAGCTGAAAATAAATGGATTTTGTAACATCTCAGATTTCCATGGAGAGCCCAGTAGTGGCCTTTCCCGTAACAGCAGCGTAGGGAAATGGTTCTCAGTAGAGAAAATCAGGAACCAGGCACAAAGATGTACATTAAAGAAAACCTTTCTTTTTTTTTTCATGCAGACTGAAGCAGCTCTGATGTACGACGCTGTTTACATGGTAGCAGTGGCCTCCCAGCGTGCCTCCCAAATGACTGTCAGCTCCCTGCAGTGCCACAGACACAAGCCGTGGCGTTTTGGACCCAGATTTATGAATCTGATAAAAGAGGCAAGTGTAGACCATCTGCTTATGATCGGCATAATCCTTCCTTTCTTCTTTACCACACTGGCCTGTGTCGTTGCTCCCTGCTCTTTGTCATATGCTCTGCTCTGGTTTCTGGCACTTGGATGTCCAATTCTTCCTCACCTTCCTAGCAGAGAAACGTTGATTTACAGACACAAGGCTGTGACTTGCATTCTGGTGGAGACTGTGTCTGGTCTTTCAAAAAAAGAAACTGCTAAACCCTAGATGTGATAAAATCTCAGACTAAGACACCGTAAGACCTCCCAGGTGTTTTGCTTGGTTAATGTTTATTATGGATGTTTGTAATTTCTAAAAATATGAGATAACTAACAACATCCGTTCTAGAAATGGAAAGAAAAATGAGTCTGTAGCTCTGTCCTTGTTTCACCAATTAATTCCAACTGGTTACCAGTTGTTTGATCAGGACACACAATAATACAATATCCAGAAAAGACTGCAGCTAGTGTTTGTAAAGAAGTAAATTGCTTCATGAAGTCATGCACTATCTCATAAGAATGCATCACTGAGCTATCTTGATACACAGACAAAAAATACACATTTTAGCTGAAATGCCTTCACTCTTCCAAAAATTCAGTCTTTATCATGAATTTCAAATGGAAACTTTTCCTTTAGGGAAGCATGTGGAAATGAAAATTGGAAATTATGTGGAGTTTCCTATATATATTTCATCTTTTGCTCCAGTTCTTGTCCATGACAGTATGATACCTATCAAAGCCACATTCATTAGCACTTGTGTAGGCGGAACAGGACCTGTAGGCTGAGGTCCAAGGTAAGTCGTAGCAGCACATCGGGGCATACACCTCAAACCAGGAATATATTGGGAGCAAACTGAAAGACAAGACATGTGGTGGTTACAGAACACGTAGAAGAGCTGTCATCACCTTCTCCAAATCTTTCTAAGTAAATTTTTCAGAATTTCCATTGGCAATATACTATATGGTGATTCACCTACACAGAAAGCATTGAAAGTTAGTGAAACGTTACTCTCCAGACAGGGTGTTTTATGAATTTTAAGGTTTCCTTGTAAGCTTCTCTCTTTAAAAGTATAAAGAAAAGACAAAGAGTTACCTCAGTACTCAGGGACCTGACTTAAGAATTCAGGAAGTTTTGAGATACTTTCCTCAGTGCAACACAATCCTGGGAATACCCAGAGGAGACAGGGAAGCAGCATTGGTAAAGCTTATTTCTCTCACACTGACATCAGCCATGCTGCATTCAGCTCCCCCGTTGGGGAGGAGGTGGAAAGACTGTAACAGGAACAGTAAAAGACAGGAAAAAATTGTCCCACAAGGGTCTGTCATAAAGATGAACTTCTCCCTCCCTTCTGATTTGATCTAAGCAGGAACCTTTGCTCTTGTACTTCTCAACCTCAGGCAAAATGGGGTAGTATCGATACTTATACAATTTCTGGTGGATTTTAAGAATAATTATAATGAAATTGTAAGTTAATGAAAGACTTTGTAACAATGAATGTGCCTGCATAATTCTACACTAGTGACCTACTTATTTTGGTTGGTGTTAAGTATATAGTATAAGGGCCCTGAATCCTAAGCCAGAAGAAGTCGTTTGACCAAGAGCACCAAACATATCTCAGCAGATCCAATTCAAATCTTAAACAGTTATACAGTTCACATTTATCATGTACAGATAGCTTCTCTTGCATGGAGTGAGATATCTGAGCTAATTACTGATTGCTTCGCAGATAGTGTCATTCATGGTCAGTAAAACACTGATTTAAATACTCCGAGAGTCTTATCTTCCTGTTTCTGTTCTAGCCAAAAAAGATGGTTGCTAAAAGTACAGGATAAGGTTTAATAAGACAGTATTACATTTTCCATAAAGGTTATAACAGGTGTTGGAAACTAAATAGCAAATACATTTGGACATCCCCAGTTCATGTTAGGATCAGGCTTCCTCAACAAGGATAGATGAACTGCATAAATTAGGAATCAAGTGAATAGGTATGGAGAAAAAAAGTCAATCAAGCAGAATGATAGTTTGGACCCACATAAATAAAATTTAATTTCACTATTTTGTGATATGGTACTGACAGTCTGTGAAGACATTTTACAGACTGGTCTAAAGACAAATATTCTGCACTGTAGTCTAAATAAACAACTTTCAGACAAAGACGTTGACAGCAATGAGTCCTGCAGGTGCTAGAGCTTAGCAAGTACTTCAATGGCTCTGTGGTGGGTCTTTGCATTTTATTGTAGTGGTGATAAGAACTGCAGTCATCTCATTTGCTTTGTGGACTAACGCTATAAAATGCCAGGCTGATAGTAATAGAAAAGACCTCAGAACCTGCCTGGACATAAGCAGAGGTTAAGGTGGAAAGCCTCTGAATTGTATAGCTTGATATGCTGCTTGTCTCTTCACTCGGCAGATGGCAAATTAATTTTTTTCAGCCTGTCAGTGTCCTCTTGGGAAGTCAAGGTTCAGGTCTTATCTGATCCTCAGGTACACACAAGTTTTCTTCCTGAAAGCAACAGGAAAGTGGAGATCCTAGGGCAAAATACTGCCTTTTGATTTATGATGGTCTGAATACATGTACATTTGGAGTCGGTTTCTGAATTTTCAGAGTACATGAAAACAAAAGATGGCTAGTTTAATGTGAGAATACTCCTTCCTTAACCTTAGGACTTCAGGTAAGTGTACTAGGTAGCAGCAGTAGCAGATCCACTTCCAATTTTTCTTAATGACTAAGACTTGAAGTGCTGCCAGAGAGACTATAGGGGAAAAGCACTAGCAAAAATGTTTGAGGCTACAGAATAGTCAATTATGGCAACAAAAGAGTAATCTTCTATGCTCTAAAGATCTCAGGAGCTAATGCTGATTGTAGGAAGCATTTTGAAATTTGCAGAGAAAAGCAAGTCTGATCAAAGCCCCCCACCCCTGAGGACGGCTTTGAGGTCAGAGAGGTCATCAGCTAGTTCTTCCAAAGGAGGATATTACATAAAATACACTGTCTGGGATCAAGACTCTTCTACAATAGCTCATGAAGATCTTTTTAATGAAAAGTAAATCCTCGTCAGAAGCTTGTCTTTCTCAGCGACCTAATGTCATTGATATCTAGATGATATTTTAATCTTTTAGCCCTTATGGAAGCATTTGCAGGGAGTATATCTTACCCACGCCTCAAAAGAAAAAGGAGGTCATTCTCTCTTTTCAAAGAGGGAATAAGGAGAGAAAGCATGATTCCACTTTTCCTAAAAGAAAAATGTGTATAAACATGAAACAGGTGTTTATAATTGAATGATAAAATTCCCTGGTCATGTCCCCTTTAAAGCATGAGATAAGCCCCAAATAATGATTGTCTGTTATTCAATTATCACCTAAACCAATGTGAGCTCCCCTCGCTCAAATCCAGTAAAAATTTAAAAACTACTGGGTAGAGAAGTATTGCAGAAGATGGAGATGCAGACTTTATCTTTAGTGACTGTATTAAATACCCTCAAACAGAATCACACACACAGACCTCAAAGATTAAAAGAAATCTGAAGCATTTATTTCTACATTTCAGTTTATGTTGTGTTTTTGACAAGATACATTTCAAGCACGCGTAGTTAGGAGAGACCAGGAGGGAGAACAATCCATCTAGATTCTGCACTGAGTAATTGAATACAGCTTTCCTTTGGTGGTGTGACAATAAAAGCTCTCGAGAATCCTCAGAGCTGAACCAATTCTTTCTGTAGGCTAATGTAGTGACCACAGAAAGCAGCAAAATAAGTGGACTTGGTCATACAGACACTACCATAAATGTAAAACTTTAAAGTCTCTGTCTCAACTTATTTGCAATAATTCTTCTGAGTGAAGGTGTCCCAGTTAGACTGGAAAGCCAGCCTCACTCAAATGCTTTCAAGCTCAATAAACTCTTTCATTAAAATTTATAAAGGGTTTTCCAGCCCTCTGCTAGTTGATTCTCTTTCCTACGAGTGATAAATAGTATGTCTCATATAATGTCGCCAGCCTGCAACAAAGCCAAGGATTAGTAAAATTAAGTCCCTTAAGAAGCCTGCTTAAATTGTCACATAATTTTTCATTGCTGAAGACTTAAAATGAGACCTTAATTTAGTTATTAGTATATTAGTAGACACAAATATAATATACTAATATTTGTATATTAGTATACAGGAAGAGTACTGTAAATGTTGAACGCATTCTATAGTTTTTAAAGCATCAGGCATTGTGTGACTCAGGTCTGTGGATGACAGTCTGCTTCAAGAGTAAAATTAATAAAAGAAGAGACATATCCAGTCCTTCCCTGTACAAGAGGACAGAAACTGACTTAGCATCAAGAAACGAAATTATCCAACAAGGACTTCTTTATTATCTTAGGTTGTTATTTTGCCTACATTTTGTAATTGTGATCATAATTCAGAGCGTCGTTCCTGGAATTTTTTCTTCCAAACTCAAGGCATTTAAGCAAATGATAGCCTTGCTCAGTAGTGAAAGAGGCCTCTCCATCAGCATAATTAGGAAGACTGGGAAACAGGGAGGCATTATAATTTCCAGTCACCACAAAAAGAGCTGAGAAGACCTGCACCACAAGAAAAAAACTTGAGAATCCTCTGAGATGAACCGATTCTCCATGTCAACTAATGACCATAGAAAGCAACAAGATGGGTGGACTTGGTCATACTGGGACTACCATGGCTGCATATCTTTCAAGCCTCTGGTTCACCTTATTTCTAATAATTCTTCTGAGTGAAGATGATTCAGTGCATAAGTCACTTGCCATACTTGCCTCCAAAACCATCTGCATGACTACCTCACCTGTGCTGAGTGTTCAAATGATTTAGAAACTCCCATCTCTCCTGAGATATCTGCTATATACACGCTTCTTCTAGACCACTTGTTCTACAAGAAAGCAGTAGATTTCTCTGTTTTCTCATATTTTTCATGCTCTTTTGCAGCTCTCAGATAGTGGCCTTTTTCAGCACATAAATGTTTAAAAGTTTATATACTTTAAAAGTTTATATCCCTTAAATCTCTGAACTGTTTGACATTTACCTGGCACTTTAGATGGATGGCAAGTTCTTACTCTCTCACTCCGATCCATCAGTGCAGGTGAGATCCTGTCAGTTTAGTTTTTGCGTGGTGCGGAGGAAGTAAGCAACCATCCTCAGAACTGCTAGATTTTCTGGGAAGCTCCGGTGCAGGGAACAGAAGACAAAACTAATGAGTTGAAGACGGCATGACCATGTCCAGTTTGATTTTGTCCAAATTTGATGAGCTGACTAACACTTTGAGAAAAGGGCAGAAACACATAAAGTCTTGATTAACTGGTACCAAATCACAGGATGTAATTTTCAGGGGATTCTTGATAATAACTAAGTAAATCTAAAGCAAACATAGAACATCACTGGAAGAAGAAGGAACTGAAGATTTTTCATTACAGGAAAAGTATGAATTTAAAATAAAACAGAAGGGAAAGCAATCCATCTGGGGAGATATTAATCATTATTTTTTTGGTCAAATTTGGCAGAATCTCCAAACAACAGAGCTCAAAGCATCTTGTAAGAGAACAGGACATTTCTCTTGTTTCACAGTCTTTCATTATTACCAAAGTCAACATGTAAGAATATTTTCATGGGACTAAAAATCCACAGGGAGGAACAAAAAAAAGTGAGCAATACAAGACTCTGGATGTCAGAAGACCCAAGAACTCCCCATCTCCTCTACTGTCTGAGGAAAGCTCTGTGTGTCATTCACCCAGTCTTTCTGCTACTCAGAAATCTCTATGCACATGACTGGGGAAAGAAGACAATATTTCAGCTCCAAAACATAAAATTGCATCTCTTCTGCTGCATCTTTGTCATTGTGTTTTACTGTTGAGCCAGTTACAAAATCTCTATATACTGCCTGCAGTTATTCTCTGGGCTCTGATGCTGCAATATTTAGTTAATCCTTAATCCAAAGAAAAGCAGTTATTTACTTTGGTAGGACTTCTCTCACCAGATAATTTGATATTAGGATTTGATCCACTCTCATCAAAACAAACATTTTTCTTTATTTTACTGTCTTAAAACTTACTTCTTGTCCATGAAATAATGGGTGCATTTCTGATGTAAGCCTATTACTGTCTGTTACTTTGAACTGAAAACTCTTAATTAAAAGAGCAAACAAAACAACTGCTAGACTTGCATCCCATGATGATTTATTAGGAAATAAAGGTCAGCTTTCCATGAAGATAATGTATGGCTGAGGTTAATGCCAATAGGGATTCTTATTCGGAAATGAAAATTCAAGTGGAAAATCACTTAATTTATGCGATAATCTATGCACAGATTGCAAAATAGTGGTCCTAGAACTTGCATACTAAGAATAAATACATATTGAATTAATAAAAAAATATGTGAAAGGTTCAGATACTGTGATATCTAAAATCAAACCAAGAAACCTGACTAAAATATTTTCTTCCATTCCATTTTTACTTTCTTAAATATTACCTGGAAAGTAGATTTGTTTATGGAAAATTATCAAGAATTACTATAAAGTGATTTCCTCTGAATATATGGAAGATATTTCAATATTTGCTACACAAAACCTTTCTTCAGAACATATTTTATATGTCCTGACCTACTAAAAGTCCTCATCATTTTCTCCACACTGATATTTCCATTTAAGTGCTAGTGCATGGCCTAAACTAGATGATATCTGAATTGGAAAAACTTCCAGGAACCCTAGTCACATCATCATCGAGCCATTCACTGCACAGTCTTTGCTTCAGAGAGCTTATAACTGTTAAATGCAAATGATTTAGGTTTTGGAGCAGTGTATTCTCATTGAAACAATCTGTTCCTCAATCACGCTGCCCCATACTTACTTGTTCACAGATTTTCCAACACTTGGGTCCCATTATCTCAGGTGGAAATGACACAGTGCTTTGGACCACCTGAAGCCCCCACAGGCTCCTTGTCATCCCAGTTGTTCAATGGGTCAATGCCATTCTATTACAGATAGAACAACAGCTCAGTTGGGGACGACATTTCCTGCTCAAGATGATGGGTGGGAATGTCAGAGCTTTGGCTTTGGTTCCTGGCTCTGCCACGGACTCTGTGCAACCATGAGAAAATCACTTGAGGACAGCTCCAAAACCTGTGCCGTGGTTACCTGATAAGGCAAAACTGGTCATTGCTTGGTAGGCACTTCCAATGAGCTGACATGATCAGGCTGTTCACCGTCCATGCTTGTAGCTACCACATCACTCTGCAGGACCTAAAATTTAGGTGAAGGAGTGCTGTAGCTGGAAATGCTGTGATTCCCCTCTGCAAAAAGACAGATGATGGCTTTTGTCTAGTTAGTGTATTTAGTGTGTTAGCTGTGTGGAACAGGATTTCTTTACATACTGTCTTGCCTATAAAAACGGTATCTGTTACAATGGGATCCCAATCCCCATTAACACAGTAGTGTAAAGTAATGCTGTCCACACTCATATTCAACAGTAATCCCACCCAGACACTTCAGTGACAGTCATGGAGAAGAGAAGGCTCCGGGGAGATCTTATTGCGGCCTTCCAGTACCTAAAGGGGGCCTACAGGAGAGCTGGGGAAGGACTTTTTACTAGGGCATGTAGTGATAGGACGAGGGGGAACGGCTTTAAGCTGGAAGAGGGCAGGTTTAGATTAAACATTAGGAAGAAGTTTTTCACTTTAAGGGTGGTGAGGCAGTGGAACAGGTTGCCCAGAGAGGTTGTTGAAGCCCCGTCCCTGGAGGTGTTCAAAGCCAGGCTGGACGTGGCCTTGGGCAACCTGGTCTAGTGGGAGGTGTCCCTGCCTATGGCAGGGGGGTTGGAACTCGATGATCTTCAAGGTCCTTTCCAACCTAAACCATTCTATGATTCTATGTTCGTGCATGGTAAGACAGACTCTGCTCTTTCTGGGAAAAATCACTGGCAAGGTTTGACCTTGCCTTCCAATTCTTCATGCCCACTCCCTCATCTCTGTTATTGATGTAAAGTGAGCTGGTAGGTTTAAGATTTAAAGGAACTCAAAGGCTTTTCAAATATATGCTATGAAATGAATCCACCTAAGCCATTATCGTCAAGTATTCAGGATTTATTTGTCAGATTTGTCACACCAAAAATCTTTCATATAACTACTCCTGAACGTCATTAAGTGCAGCCACTGCTCTGGAAATGCGTGCTTTTGAGCAGCTCATGGAACAGCCTGTGACTTTCCTAGGAAACCCCCCTTCTCTATTTACCCACCTTTTCTCTGTCTTGTTTCAAGGCAGGGGTGTGCTCAGTCTTATAACAGCTGCCTAAACCCTTTCCTAAGAACAAGCCTCCCCCACACCTCCTCTTTTCCATTCCAGTGCCCAGACTGTTCCAGTCCTGGACCTCTTTCAAGTAAAGAGACTATGAAGCATTATGATTTCCAGTGGGGTAGATAAAATCCTGTAATGGTGAATGCTGAAATTCTTTTTATTACATCTGTTATGCTAGATTTGGACCAGGATAATGGAAAAGTCATACACTCACTCACTGTATTCCATAATCCTTGAGAATCTCTTCTAATAAGAGGATTAATTGTAAGAGCTGATAAGTTGATGTGTGGCTCAAAGCACATTATGATTTCCACTGTAACTAGAAGCAATACCATTATCACTTGAATCTATCAACTGTCTCTGCAATTCTAATAAAGCAGGAGCTTTCTCTTCCAAAAGGAAAGAAAACCAAAGGAAAGTTAAAGTAGACTTTTCCTTGGTCGTTGCCATTCTGGTTAGTATATAGTGGTATTGTTATTTACGGTTTTGGAAGATTTTGTGGTAGGAAAGTGATCCGTGGTATTCTGAGCACGTGGCCACAGCAGGTTTAGGTATGCCTATGTTTTATACATTTTTCAGATATCCGATTATGTAGTCAAGAATTAACAGTCTGGAGTGGGGAAAAAAAATCCCCATCAGAAAAAGAGCTCGCACACTGTTTTGTCCCTTGCCATCAAGCAACACAATTGATATCTTTTGTATATGTGCATTAATCATTGTCAATAATTCTGTAATCATCAGAGTTCCGCTCTGTTAATAAGCCTAAGACCCAATGGAGGGGACATCATTGCCCCCCTCTGCATTTGGACATCAGTTAGCACCACAGCCCTCATCAGAAATTTTGGATTATCAGTTCAAAACTAAAGTAGATGTTCACCTTCTTTATAAGCAGGTAATGCTGACTAAACAGAACAGGTCTTTCACTCTGGTATACCTGATATTCTGTTTGAGATCCCCATATGTACTCATCTGCCACTTTTTCTTAAAAGCTGAAGGATGCCGTACCTGAAGTGGCATGGAGACATTAGCACTTGCAGAGGTTGCTTTGCTGTAATTCACTCTAGGTTGCTAATGTTTAGCTGAAGTAAAATGTTCTAGTGAGATCATGGCTAAAGGAAATTGCGATGTAAAGTCTCTCTTCAGGACAAGACCGGTTTCCTTTCAAGTGGTATACCAGCACAAAAGCAGAATGAATTTCCTAATCTCAGTCCAAACACATAATACATTCATTTTATAGGATATATAGGTCCAAAAAGACTATGATATTAGTATGTCTCTGCCACTGTGCAATGGTAAATGAGCAAACATAATCTGGGGCGTTGAATATTAATGTTTCCTGAATTCCAGGTCAGGTGACCGACAATAATTTTTTTCTTATGTTTCATTTGTCATTAAAAAGAGAAAAACAACAGCATGATGGTGATATAAGTTAATACTTTTTACTTCACAACTGTGGTTAATTAGAAATGTACATTAAATCAGTAACTGATATTCAGTTTTGCCTAGCAATTTCTGATAATAAAGAAACAGATTATAACACCAAGAATTAAAATATATATATATGTTTGGCCTATATATCCATCATTAAAAAAAGGGAAAAAAATCAGTCCAATTACTTGCCTTTGTAGGTTACCTTTAACATGCTTGGGAAAGCAACCTACCAAAGGTCAAGATAATCCCATTGACAAAATTGAGTACGCAGGAAAATATCCTTATCTTCGATTAGACTTCACTCTAGCTTCTGAGTGTCCTTCTCCCATACTGAAGAGTCCAGATACCCAATTTCTGTTCAAAGCTCCCATTAAATCTGGAGAAAAACTCATGCCTTTAGGATAGGGTTTCAAAATGTTCAAGTTACACATAAACAGCAAAAGAAAGAAAAAAAAAGAGAGATAAATAAAAATGCAGAGACAGTTTTACAAAATAAATAACTACATATGGCCCATTGTCTACTTTGGGAATTTCTCAAGTCAATTGCAGTAGGGTTTTTTTTGTGTGCCTAGATCCATTGTAAGGCTTCTGAATGAAGGCTGTCATTTAGCATCGCACTTATATTCAGGAATAGTCTTTACATAAGATATTGTTTATCATCAGTTTATGATACTTTCATATTAAACAATAATTCGAGCTTCAGTGGCAGATGGAAAGTGTCTGAGTATCTTGCACAAAGTCATTCTTGAGCCTGGTATTGCGCAGTGTTTTGGAGCTGAACAACAGAACAATTCAGTTTCTGCCACAATACTGTGCTAAAATAGCTTTTCTTCTTGGCTTTTCACTCAGAAGTTTTATCAACTTCTTCTGTCTATATATTTTATAAATTTGTTAATGGTTACGACAGTTTCTCCTTATACCATTTAAAGTAGATTCAATATGTACACATATTTTGTAAGTAATACAGTCACGATTTATTTGCATTTGGGGGTGCATGTTTGTGTTTCAGATGTTTTCTTGTAACTTTAGCTCCGGACATACATTCAAAATGGGGGGTCTTACTCATTGAACAGTGGGAACAGTAAAAAGTTAAAACTTGAGTTTGGAACTCTAAAGAGATTGCTTGATTAATTACAAGTGGAAATCTAAGGAACAGGTTCAGAAAAACTGTTTTATTTCACAGGTTATTGGAATAAGTGGAATATTAATAAAGGAGTGGAAATGTCTGCACATTATGACACGTTATTAAACATAATAGTTTAAAAAGTTAAAATAAGATTATGCCTTTGAATGCTTGTATTGCCAGGGCACTTTGAACACTTTAGAAAAGACCTTGAAAAATTAGTTTTCTAATCTGAAATGCAACTATCCAGTATTTGTCACTGTGACACTGGACTCAGAAAGAGAAAATATGCCATAGGCAGATAAACAGTTAACTAAAATGTTTGGATAAACATATATTGAGTAAGAAAAAAAAATACATAATAAAAATGCAATCAGTTTGTCTGAGAAAGATTGACACTTTTGTGCGCAATAGTGCAATTCAGTATCTACAAAATTGGCTGTATGCCCTTGAGGCTATATCATAAAGCTGAATATTTACTCAGTCAATGCATTATATGGACTGTGCATTATGATTTCTTAATCTAGTTATATCTTGCTAATACAAACCTGGAAATATAAGCGAGGTCTGGTAGAGACAAAAGAAAGAGATTATTAAATGTACCTGTTGTTTTACCTTAGTAAGTCTGGTAGCAGCTGAACTAATTGATTCTGTGATTGAACTGTTGATTTGCTTTGGCTGAAACTAAGGCTGCTATAGGAATTGATTCAAGATGATGAAGTGGAAATTGGTATAAAGACCGTATGATGGTGGTGTGAATTGATAGCAAGCTTCTAGAGTGTTTGCTCTTAGAAGCTGAGTCAGCTTCATTTTCCATTTGTTATAATTTTCCATTGAGATATATATATATATATATGGAAACCAACACTGTCATTTGTATATTTAACCCCAGATGTCAGTTTGTAGTTTACACAAAATCTTATTTTTTTTAAGTAGTAAAAATAGAATGTTTCACAGTTTTAATTAGGTTGTTTTGGATATTTTTGCCACATCAGGTACCTGACAGCCATCAGAGAGGACTGAAGAAGACTTATCTGTAATCTGTTCTATCTACTACCTTTTCAATGCTTAGTAAGAAAGGGTCTTAACAGCTGCTGGTCCTATGTGGTTTGCTTCTCAACTACAAGTTGATACTGGATTAATTCTCCATGTTGTTTAATAAACAGGAGAAAGTCATCAAAGGTTTACAGCTTAGAAATAGGAATTATGACAAAACTCGGTATTGAAGACTACTGAAGACCTTATTTTGAACCTCAGCATTGCCCTGCTGCTGCTAACCAAACTCCCAAAAGAACAGCATTTCCTCACGGTTCTCTTGTCAGAGGCAGCCTGCAACCTTGCATAAATAAGATCTAAGACAAGCAAAGGATGTTACAAACAGAAGCCACTGAAAATCACGTTTTTTTAATTAAGCTGCAAGCTATACTCAAAATTATACAAACAAAATCGAAAACACATTCTCTCTGCAAGAGTTTCGATTCTGCCCTTAATTCCTCTAATATTAAAGCAAGGACAGAGTGCAAAAAAGCAATTTCTTTTGATGAATTACATGATTAGGTTCCGATTCAACTTTTATTATATCCTGTAACATTTAACATGCAGTGTCACAAGAAACATTAAAATTGCTATAAATCTTGCGTATAAAAGCATGAAATCTCATTGCTGTGTTAAACAGTCGTGCGGTTTCTGACTATTCAGAAAGTTCTGCTTCATTTCTGTTTGTTAATTGCATTTAAGAACTGTGCTACTGCTGCCTATTCTGTTTGCCTGAACACAGTGCCTAATAGGCACCCACATCCTAGATTTACCTGACAGGCATCCAGAAGTGGTGGTATACAGCTATGATTTTGGAGCAATGGCACATTTCACTCCCTTGGCATGCAGCAGGCAGTTGTGGTTTAGGACTCAAATCATATTAAAAGCTTGGAAGTTTTACCATAGACTTCAGAAAGCCGACCGTAGGTTCCTAGCTCATCCTTCCCTTTGTTTCTTAAGGAAATCTTTTGTTTCTAATCAGGAAAGAAACATGACCTGTCTGTCTAGATGTGCTGCACACACAGGCACCACAACTGTCCTGAAGTCAGAAATTAAATTATGCTCACTGGACTCAAACCCCAATATTTTATTTTTATTTAGAATAAATAAAATAAATAAAATAAAAATCAGAAATTAACTTTAGAATTCCAATGGTATTTGAAGCGTCTGCCTCACAGTTAGGGTCTGAAAAAACCCTTCAACGTTTAAGTTTAACTCTGCTGAGAAACTCTCCCTGACTCCTGTTTATAATTTAAGTCACATTTGGGTCATTATTTGATGGTTTAAGTGGGGCTTAATTAGACAAAGGCTATATGCAATCCTCTGCTACCTTGAAATTTAAGCATACGCCTGTGCAGCTTG
The DNA here is from genome assembly GCA_017639485.1 of Pluvialis apricaria. Classification (NCBI taxonomy): domain Eukaryota; kingdom Metazoa; phylum Chordata; class Aves; order Charadriiformes; family Charadriidae; genus Pluvialis; species Pluvialis apricaria. The sequence continues at coordinate 106,057,244 of CM030007.1, forward strand.
AAACATCTTTTCCTTCCATTTATTTTTAGTGTAGGGGTAGAAGCATCAATGATTATTTTCAAAAGTGAGCTAGCATTTCACCATATAGATCTTTTTTACAAGAACGGAGATGTAGGCTCCTGATACTATTTCCAAAAATAACATATTGGTTCCTTTATTCAAGAACATATCACGTTAGCAGAGAAGCTGAGCATCTGATATGTAATCAATAAATGTGAGCATTTCAGAGAAGCAAATTGCCCTCTGAGGAGAAATTGATCTCTAAAGATCATATTGTAAAAAATGTTCCATCTTTATGAGTAAGAGATAGGGGTCATGTCAGAGTAATAAAAAGACAGACTGGAAAAGACATATTGTATAATGAAACACATTCATATGTGTCCCCTCATGCTGTCTTAATTATATCAGCATACAAACCCACAAGTGTTTCACCATTTACAGCTGAGATTTTCATATGTTCCCATGTCATTAAGATGGAAAGTCTCATAGAAAGTTTGTTACATTTGCATTTTTCCATTCTTGTATTACTTAAGCATGCTCAGAAATCCTGCTATAGTTCCACAAAATTCTAGATGGACTAGATTTGTCTGAAACACATGGAGATAACACCCCAGCATCTGAGATTAAATCCTGCAGATTCAGAGCTAGAATTTAGGTTTAACAGGAAGGGGAGACACCATTCTGTAAGTCTGTTGATTTTTAGTGCAGCTTTCCTTATGTCATCCGTCTACAACAAATTAAATGAAGCAAATAAAAATGCTCAACAGAAAAGCTTGTAATTTAAGGATTATATGGCTGACACACATGAAGAAACTCTGCCATCATTTATCATCAGCCTTTCTCATATCTTTGAAGAATTTAATCTAATGTGGGAGCTCCCAAAAATAGATTATAAAAATCGTCTGCAGTTTTAAATCCATCAAATACTTTCTTTTATAGATAAGCTTCAGCTTTGGGGACAAAATGGGGGCTATATGAGAGATGTATAGCTCTCATTTAAAAGAAAGTGAGCTTGCTGGGAAGCCTACAAGATAGAGAAAACTTAAATTGCAGTGGAAGTTAGCTCTCAACATTGATCCTGCTTCACTGAAGAAGCGTTCCCCAGCCCAGGGAATCATCACGGCTATACAGACTGATGTACAAAGTCCATCACTTTAACTTATTCCTGATGCTAATGTTTAAAACAAGGAAAACATGATTTCACTTAATTATGATAGATTAGTAAACTGCTGCCTGGGCCAAAACCGATCGTATGCATCTTGTATGCTGTACTTCAAACATGCATGTACGACTTGCATGTGCCTTACACTACAAAGTTTTATTAAAGGTCTCTGTGGCTGGGTGAATTTTTCCTTAAAGCCTGATTTTAGAGCCATCATCATTGTGCCATCAACATCTGTGAGCACAGGCTGCGGCAGTGCTGCTATTAGGAATGATACACCTCATTTGCTTACTTGGGAACTTCTGTCCTCTTCCTTGGTGATGCAAACTGAGTAGGGATTAGTGAAACAATTCAGCTGGGATTTGCAGCAAAGTCCAAGGACATTAGGACTTCCATGCAGGTGGGGGGCATTTAACCACAACCTGTCCAAGAAACCAAGCAAGAATGACAAAAACCCTTCTTTCATTTATATCTTCCTGGAAAATCTGGATTTCTGGGCCCTGAGTGGCAGAGGCAGTATCTATCACACAAGACTAGGAGATGCACAACTGATAAGTTGAGAAAGCTTTGGTGATTTGGGATGGTTAGCTACCTTTGTTCATTGAAGACTTTCTGGAGACCTCCATTCCGCACCAATTGTCATTTGTTACCCATTCATCATGGAGAATATAAAAGGTCCCGGCCTGGGGTAAAGAGGATCACTCCAACGAGGCTGGTGGATGTAGACTGTCATACGCCAAGGTTCAGACTCAAAGATGGATGAAGCAGACTACTTTTTTAATTTCTTAGTGAATTCTTATGCAATGCAAAACTGCCTTGTCTTTCGGCATGTGTAATACATGTTTTACTCTCTTTTTCTCTTCAGTATATCTTTTTATGTACACTGCTAGACATACATAAATCTATATAGAAAAACTATCGCGAACTTGTGCCTGATTGTAAAATACAAAACATATTGAAGAGAAATTTGATAACAAAAACATTGAAGAAGGTGTTTTTTATCAAAATAACAGAGCCACATATATTTAAAAAACTATTTGGAAGAGATTTAATGCTATGGTTAATTTACAGTGCAGTATTTTTTATGGTTTCAGAGTATTTCCTACTAATCGCTACAGGGAAGAGTGTTTTTGTGTTCACACAGGCACGGTGGGATGGCCTGACAGGACGCATAACCTTCAACAAAACGGACGGCTTACGGAAGGATTTTGATTTGGACATTATTAGCCTCAAGGAGGAAGGAACAGAAAAGGTAACCAGATCATTTGTAAACAGATGACAAAAAGCTAATTTGCCAGGGGCTTAGGAAAGTCCATTCTCCGCAGCGTGAATGGGGTAAAAAACACTATTTGCAAGATTATTTAAGTCAAAGTTAAAACAGAGCTACTAAGATTGTTTTATTATTTTACAACGCGTACCTTGCATTTCAAGGTATGGGACAGGAAATTGGGACTGGCAATAATTATGTGAATGGAAGTAATTATTTTAAGTGCACATTATCTTCAATTCATGCCACTGTAACTTAGTGTGGTAAGTTCATATATATAGATAAAACCTAGGCTTATCTTACATGTACTTCTTTCAGTTAATGTGACATGAGGGAGAGAGGAAAGAAGGTGCTTGAGCAATAACTTCAAAAAGAGTTGAGATATTAAAAATTCTTCATGTTTTTGAGATTAGATTTGTTCTTTTTCCCTCACATCCTTACCTACTTATCATAAATTGTGCTGAAATGGTGACACTACAGGGGACTGAGTTGTAGCATCTTTGTTTGAAAACAGAAAGTTCTGCATGATAAAATTTCAGAAACTGGTTCTGCATTCAAACAAATGATAAATAAAATTCACATTCCTGGAGGACACTCAGGGAAGTATGCCTCTGGAAAAAAATAATCCATGTCAAAGGATCTTGTTTTCCTCACTTTGCCACTTATAAATTCTCCTGAAGATGCAGACGTGTAAGGCAGGAAGCACTCCTTGACTTGCACAGACCATAGGAAAGAGCTCAAAACCACAGACGCTTTTGGCCATGTTTCATACTAGCTGGATGGCACTGCTGCTGGCATCCAAACCCCGCCGTCACCAACCAGGGTCCATGCTGGAGACTGAGGGGGGCTTGGGGGGTCCTGGAGGGAGGCAGGATGGCCTTGCCCTGGCCCTCAGCCATCAAACATGGGCTCCTGATGGGCACCACAGGGCTCCCTACACCACCACCTAGGAGGTGGTTGCTGTGGGTGTCCAAAAATCCCTAACACAGGTAACACCACCAACTCATGTCAGCTGGAGACAATGTTGTCCCTTGCTCTGCGTACCCTGGCTTGACTCCGAATGATAATTGCTGACGGGTTAATTGAGACTTTAAATGTAATTGCTCCCACACAGCTTTCCAGTCTGGTTCTCTTTTCATTTTTAATGAAGCACTCTGTTTATTTTTCTCTGTACCAAGGCTGCTGGCGAGGTTTCTAATCATTTATATAAAGTGTGGAAGAAGGTTTGTACACAGACAGGTGATGCAAAAAACCTTTGGGCTGGGTCTTCAGACTCATCCTTTGGGTTTTGACAGTGACTCTTATATTGCAGTTTAGAGACAACAGTCTACCCGAGAGTATTAATTTTTCTGGTAGAATAAGTTTCATCCCAACTTGAGACACTGATAATTTCAAATTGCAAAAAGATCTTGGCAGCATTCAGCTTTTTCACCAAATTTTTTTATTATTTTTTTATTTCTTGGGAGCTGTGCCTTTCCCCTCTTTGAGTAGAGGCTCCTGGATGGAGCAAAAACAGTCCTTTACTCAGCTATTATCAGGAAGGATCCTGATTCACCTAAGATTCACCATGAGTGGCAAATTTACACCATTTCAAGTGTGTATTAACATCAGCAGCAAGGACTGCTTTAAAGTGCAGGGCTGGGGGCGTTTTTTGCCTCCCACAAAATTCATACTGTGCAGGCAAAGTTCGAGCATTGTTGACTCAAAATTTTGATGAGTGTGTTATTAGCTCCTTACAGAAAATAATGTCGATGATTAAGTGGGTGCTGTCATTCACTAACATATGGAAATTAGAACTAAGCTTGTTTATAAAAGTTAAATTATCCCAGGAATCTCAGCCCTCTTTTAACATGAGGTGCCTCTGCCTGGTGAAAAAGGCACCAAAGTGGTAATCAGAGACCAGCTCCATGTGCTGCTCCCCACTGGAGGTACAACCAACAGTTGCCGTTCTGTAAGGAGAAGATAACAATTGCATTCACCCGGTTTAAAGTGTTCTGGAGTCACAAGATAAAATTTCTCATAACACTTAGAATTATATTTTGTATATATTTCACACAAATCTTATTATTTCCCATCCCTCCCACATACGCAGTTGAAAAAGGTTTTGGTTTTGTGTTGTTTTGGGAGGGATTTTAATGCTACAGAGTAGACCAGTGTAAAACAGCCTATAGCACTCTTTTTGTGTTCTTATAAAGCACATATTTAATAACCTTGTTTTAATCTTCAGTGAATCAGGTTAAGGCACGAAGGCCCCCATTTCCCTCATTACCGATGAATAGATCATCCTACCTGACATGCAGAACACTATTGAGCCAATCTTGCTTTTGACTCCAGGCATGTCGTGCTACGCTGAATTGATTTAAACCAAATTACAATTGGTTCAGAGCACAGGCTTGCAGAGAAGGGCTTGTGACACCTCTCAAACTTGTCACTAAACTGCAGTAAATCTCCTGGATTCACCATAGTGATGTACTACCTTGGCCTCATTCTTCCAGTGCCCCTCCGACCTCCTCCATCGCTCTAATCAAGGTTGACCTGCGGTGTCATTCTTTTATCCAGACATAGAGTGGTCTCCTGGTGTATTTTGTATGCACTGTGACTGTGTCGCTCCATGCTCTTCATGGTTGTTCTCCTCTTCCCTGCTGCCAGCCGATAATAGCATATCAAGTCAGTGACAACGAGCAGAAAGACTTTTTGATTAACTCAGCCACCTTGGTGCAAATTCAAGGACACTAGTTATTTACCATATTTCTGGCACAGGCTATCATAATATCCAACATTTATTCCATGTGTACTTTCCAGCTCAGTCTCCCAACCTGATTTAATTTTGGAAACAAAGGGAATGACTGATAAAAGGCTTGAAAAAATAGTTTTTAAAAAATGGCATGACTATCCCCACTAGGCATACTTTGGAAAAAAAGTTTGCGAAAGGTGAAAGCAATGGCACTGAGGGACACAAACCCAAAGTTTGTTTGAAATTATACAATTATTACCCCAAATCCACACTCAGCAGCCACAAATTAATCTGCTGGGTTTGATACAAAGGCAACACCATCTCTCTCTCAGTTAACAACCAAAGAAAAAGGGTCCTGGCTGGGTCTGAAATGACTAAGCATCTAATGGCAGATAGAGACCTTGAGTACACAGAAGTCAGTGGGCTTTGTCTTAGACTTACTCGGCAGCTTTGCTGGCAATCCCAGCAGGGAGCATCTTAAAGCGGATCCCTCCTGTGTAGAGCTGAAACATACTGGCAGAGTAGCTGGCAATGTGAAAGGCTCTGTGGATGGTTGATGTCAGTCCCTCAAGCCATTCATCTGGTACTCTCCACAAATGTCCAATATAAACCAAATTGCCTGAGCCAGCCCCTTGCCTGAGGTTTTCTCACATCAGCCCTCAGCTATGCTGTGTATGTAAATCCAAAGGCAAAAAAACCATGAAGATGCTTTCAGATTGCATTTATGTTAAGTAAATATTTATCTGAATAAATCAACATCGTTACAATTTCTACCTTCACAAGGTGTATATCCAAATCCACTGAAATCATGAAGATCTTTCCCTTGAGGCTTTGGTTTGAGCATTAAATACAGGAATTCTTCATTATCTCTGGGGCTAGAAAGGAATTTGGCTTTGGCCGCTTATATTTCCTGAGCAAATACTGATCAGTGAGTGAAATGGTATCACCTTGCTAGCTCTGTCATATATAGTAGTCAAGAAATGACAGAATAATCTTTGCTAAACCTGCTGAAGGCACAGTGGAAGCAAAAGGCCAGTGCATCCATCAATCTGCTTCAACGTATTTATTCAAGCTTTTAATCTGTTGTATTGGAAGAGAGAGGTCTTGCTGTATGTTTCAACTCTACCATTTACAAAAGTTAAAAAAAAACCCCGTAAAAACAGACATTTGACATTTTTTAGCAGGAAACAAAGTCAACATGTTCCACTTCTGTAGCAAATTGGCTAATACACCGCTGTATTGACATGCCTTATATTCTTACAGCTTACTCATTTCCACCTGCTTTTGAAAGGGCGGTATGTTCCCTGTGTTTTCTAAATCAGCCATTTGATGTTGCTGCCTTATTCAGATCTACAGCTGTTTCCCTCCTCTAGTATTTCGTACTGCTGGTGTCTCTTTCTGTGGTGACTAGAGCCAGTGCACTCTTCCTAGGCAGTGAACATTTAGGGAAATATTTCGGCTTGTTGCGGCCGGGCAGCCGCTCACCTGCTCTCTTCTGCACAGATTGGGGTTTGGAACTCATACAGTGGCCTTAACATGACGGACAGCAACAAGGACCGATCAACCAACATCACGGATTCCTTGGCTAACCGGACGCTTATTGTCACCACCATTTTGGTAAGTGTCGCTGGGCAGAGGTGACACCACCAGCCGCGCTGTGGGATGCAGGTGTTGCTGTCGGTGGGTTGCAGGGCTCTCTGCCGCTGCCTTTGCCACCTCTGCTCTGCACGCCATGGCTGTTTTCCTCCATGCTAAACAATGTTTTGTTAAAGTACCCTGTTTTCAAGCAATTTTTTTGATTTAGACTCAGAATCAACATCCACATTCATCCATCCACAAGATGGATTCAAAAATACCTCATTGTCAATGAAAGACTCTCAGAGACCTCCGCCTCCAAAATTGTTTAGCTTACTTCAATATTTCAGAGATGACCCCTGCATACTTTTTTTCCCAGAAGAATTAACGCACACAAATACTCAGCGTTGTAGTCAGTGCTTACACATCCTTCCCTTTTACTGAAAATGAGATGAGGAGGGCTGAAAGAAAGTAGCAAACTTTGGTGAATAGACAGATTGAGCTATGTCCTTACTATGATAAATGGACAATATGCAACTGGGTATTCATGAGCTGCTCATCCTCATGCTTTCTCCCTGGCCAGTAATGCCACTTTTTTCAATTATTCTGCCTAATTCCCCAGGAGGGAAAGAGCTCAAAGGCTCCCTCTACACTCATCTTCTACTGCCAGAGGTCTTTTGCCACATTAAACTGCAGAAACCTGCTTGCCCTGATCTTCTATCCAAAATCCTTTCAAAAGAAAAGCAACATGGTTCTTTGCAATCTGCCTAAGCTGTTCTCCATTCTCTTATATGAATACCTGCTCCTCTCATATGAGTACCTGTTCAACTCACAGTTATTTTATTAATTTGAAGATTTTTTTCAATAAAGATTTATTTCTCACTGAATATCAAGTTTTAGGTTCTTCTTCTGTTATTTAGGCTTCTCTCTCCTTTGACATCCCTTCCTGTACCTTAGGATGGGATAATGTAGAGTACAGATCTTGGATCTGATTTTGGAGCTGCTAAGCACTGCTTTAATTAAAGCTCATGGGAGCTTTGAATGGTCTCTTCCACTGAAAATTAGGGCCCTTATGCTTATCACTAATTGATTCAGTCAACTTGTTAACACACCTAAAACAGCTTGTAATGGACACGGTAAATTACTGATTTCTGTCTAATTGCAATCCATTTATAAAATATTCACATAATTTAGAGAAACTGATAGAATCTGAAATGAGCCTCATTTCTATTGTTACATGTCTACTGTCTTTTTCTATAGGAAGATCCCTATGTTATGTACAAGAAGTCTGACAAGCCCTTGTATGGAAATGACAGATTCGAGGGTTACTGCCTGGACTTACTAAAGGAGCTCTCAAATATTTTAGGCTTCATCTATGAGGTCAAACTGGTTTCTGATGGTAAATATGGAGCCCAGAATGACAAAGGAGAGTGGAATGGGATGGTCAAAGAACTCATAGATCATGTAAGATTGAATCCTTCTCTCTTTATTCTCCTTTTGCCTGTGGTACTTTACATGAAGCCAGCCCAAATGAAATGTTTACATTAGTTTTCCATTTTTTAGAGCTCGTGGTCTGTCTTTATTGCCACTTATCAGAGTAGGAAGTCACATCAGTATGTCTGAACCAACAGTTCGCGTGTGTTGGGGGGAGCCTCCATCTGTGGTGGGGCAGCGGGTACTGAGCTAGCATGGGTCCTGCCCGCTCCGTGGCTACAAATTCCAACGACAAAGGCTGAGCTTCCAGCTCACCTCCGATCTGTGGATGCAGTCCCTGCCCAGACACTCCGGCAGTCCTCACTGGCAGTCTGCCCCGTTGCACAGGACTGAGCCCCACGTCCCTGGTCATACCTCTCCTACTCACACAAGAGTCACGAATATCCCTCTGCCTACAGAAAGAGGAGATGAATATCATGTACCAAGTAATACCCTCACAATGTTAAATTTTGTTGCACACTTCAGATTTACAGTCGAATTTGGTTTAGCTTTTTCATACTTGGGGGAAAAAATGGAAGGAATAGTAGCGCGTTTGCTGAACATGAAAAAGAATGAGTGTTTTCCCATTTGTGTTTTCAGAAAGCTGATCTGGCCGTTGCTCCTCTCACTATTACCTATGTAAGAGAGAAAGTAATTGATTTTTCCAAGCCCTTCATGACGCTGGGAATCAGTATCTTGTACCGGAAACCCAATGGGACAAACCCTGGTGTTTTCTCCTTTTTAAACCCTCTTTCTCCTGATATTTGGATGTATGTTCTCCTAGCCTGCCTTGGAGTCAGTTGTGTCCTCTTTGTCATTGCAAGGTAAGTCAGAGCTGTAGTTTTAGATGCATTCACGTTCACTACCTGTATTCCCATAGGCGTTGCATGGGCTCTGCCAAGTAGATATAGTATAATACTATCCTAAGGGTTTTTTCCAGTCCTAAAACATAACGTTCTAGGAAGTCTCTTGGTATTTTCACATCAACACTGCTATCACTTTTATATATTACAATGTGATGAGACTTTACTTTCCTTAAGGGCTGAATGGAGAGAAATATCCAATGAAATGTGTCAGCCTTTCTTTGTCAGTACACACCACCTCAGCAGACTACACATTGAAAAGCAGTTTATATTACTTGCATGTAAGCACTTCTCTTTCCCACTAACAGTGCATACAGTTAAAAGGTAAGAAAGAAGATGTGAACATATTTTTGCTGAAGGTTATTAATTAGCGCAGCTAATTTCCTCTTGAAAATACAAGATAACATGACCGGGAACCTAAGGGGACGATCTGCAAGGTGAAGTATACCCAAGGCTCTCTCCCCACGCTGTCCTGAAGTGCACCTTGACTGTCAGTGGCAGGTTCCCAGTGATGTCCCTATTCAAAACCAGCGGGAAATAAGCACGTACACACCGCTTTTCCAAATGAAGCCAAAGCTCATAAAGTTCTCAAAGGCAGGTGTGCCACAAGGTTTCTGGACCAGTGGAACACAGTCACATCTCCGGAGGGGCAGCAGAACACTCTATAGCCATATCATTGAACTTTACCTTAAAAATTCTAGACAGCTGATATGGTTTCACAAACGGGATACAAGCCACTTATGGTGGCTTCAGAGACCAGGGACCACAGTCTGGCAGTCAGTTGCTCTAGGGCTTTGAACAAGAGCAAAGCAAGCATGAAAGAAAATGAACTTAGAAACTTGTTAGAGGAAATTGGTCATTTGAGACATACTTTTTTCTGTACTCCTCAATAAACCTGGACTCTGAACTGGCATAGTTATTGTCCTTTTCTTCAGAGAGTGGCCTTGGAATTTCATTTCCAACTCTGTTTATTTGATCTCGTGCCATCCTTCATTTTTTCCTTTTCATAATTTAAAACATAAATATTTTTATGAGAGCTTCACAGAGATTCATGTTTTGGTTCTATTTACTAAGGATCCCTAATCAAGCCTTTCTGCACTTCTGTTATGTATTGTTTTGCATATACATCAACAATATATTCCACATTAATAAAATACATGGAAAATATTTTGAGAAAACATTTATATTATGAAATATAAGAACTGAAGTGATGTATCATTGGAAGTCCACGCACTCACATCACAGCAAAAGTAACAGAAATGCTGCAGTTTTTATTGCAAATGATGGCATTCAACTTTAAGAAGTAAGCAATAATATATATGTATTCCAATGTATACATACATATACCTCATTCAAAGGTCATGAAATAATTCTAATCTGAGTTGTTAATTCTGATAACATAGCACATTGTGCCTGACTTCCACTTCTGTGTGAGCCAGGTCAAATGAAGCCCTTGTTGCTTTTTCTCCAATTCACTGTTTTCTTTTAGTCAAGAGACACAGCCCTGCAAAACTTTTATTCACAAGAGCTGTTCTGTTGAGAGTGACTGGCCTCGAACATACATTTCTCTGTGGTGCACCCTTGTTCCAGATGGACAACCTATGGGAATGCTTTGCTTGTTTGCATGTTTCTATACCAGTACCAAAGGATAGAACTTTGTGCGATTTGCTTTTTCCTTTAAATTGCTGAGACTGTGAAGAAGGAGGAGGGAATTAGAGGAGGAGAGGTCGTGGGTTAACTTATTAGTGTTGGCCTTAGGTAAAAGAAAGAGTTCATCCATCCCTGGCAGCTATGGGACTGTATACAATTAGTCATGACTTCCCACAAGCTCTTGCAGTGGCTCACTGTACCATAAATAAGAACTCTTACTGTACGCAAATCATGATCTCATTCATGACTAATATTAAATCTGCTCGACTGTGACAGATTGACTTTTCTGTGGTTGTGTGCCAAGACTAAAAACATCCCACAGTCCTCTCCACCTCAGAACAGGCAGAAGGGAAAACAAAGCCTGAGTTACCCTCGGCACTTTTATTTTTTAAAATAACAGCATCAAGTTTGCAAGAATAAATAAGCATCAGGGTCCTCTGTCTGCTCACAGAGCTGCCTACATACAGACATGTGGCCAGGAGCAAACCAAAGGGAAACACACAGTGCTCACAAATCATCAGCTGTGAAACCTGTTTGTTTTCCTCTCTTGGCTGTTAAATATTGCTCCAAAACACAGTGTAGCCTTTGGACAAATCCATAGGTTCGTCCCGTGTAACTGAGTTATGTTTCATTTCTTAAATCTTTCTAAAAAGCAGTAGTTCCAGGAGCAGCGTAACTAATGAAGCCTGATTTCCCTACAGATTTGTGTCTCATGGTGGATTGTGATTGCCAGTTGAAGTTTGTTTGTCTGTTTGTTTGCTTTCCCTGCAGCTGAAGGATTTATAGGCGATCTTTCCCATGCAGATTTACTAATGCGTAACGAGTTATGAGCTCATCCTGCAGCTTCTTTCCTACTGGGGCTACTCCTGCAATGTTTCACAACACTTGTAGCAGCATAATAACCTCTAAGGCCTCTACCTATTTGTCAAATGTGGCTAAAATTACCTAAAAGGCTTACATGTCACTGAAGGTATAGACCCACACACATTCATAATACGCGGCACAGAACCCGACTTGTAACAAATATATCGAGTTTGCATATCATTCTCATAACCTACCTATTTTAGGAAAGGAGGAAAAGAACCCACCAGTTCAGTGAAATACTTAACATAATTTTCTGAATGTTTGAATTTTTTCTGACACAAATGCTTTTTTGAACTGATGCCTAAAACCAGTGCCTAATTAGATTGTGACTATGCAGGCTGAAGTACACAGAACTGTGTTCACATGTCATCTTAATTTACTTTAGAATTTATACATTTTAATTTACTACAAAAAAACTAAGCCATTCTTACAGTCTATGTCTGGACCTGTTCACGTCTCTGAATATGTCAAGATTTCTGCAAGATTTGCCAAGTGCTTCAGCAAATATAGGTTAGATTGGTTTTAAGAACCTCAGGAAACATCCACTTTTTAACACTGCCATAGTAAATGAAATGGTTAACAGTATTTTGACATCAGTTCATGGAAGACAAATACTTGGGAATAATTTTCATAGACTGGGATAATCTTCCAGTTATTTCTTCAGACTTTTTGACAGCTGAATAATTTCTCATTTGTCTTTGAGCCTTATGTAGCCCTATCATTGTTATATTAATTTTTAAGCTCAAACACTGAAGTTTTTATCACTGCGAAGGGTTACAGACTGACAAAGTTCTTTTCCTAAGTACACTGGCTGTAGATGAACAAGGTGTTTTCCGCCCAAAATTTCCCTTTACTGCTAATGCCTTATCAGCTATGCTGTTGATGTGAATGGTAGAGCTAGGTAGCTGAGGTAACCACCAGTGGTGAATAATGTCACACAGAGCCTATACAAGAAGGTGCTTAGGTGACCTTGAGCATCTCGTCTTTATCAGAAACCTCAGCATAGCTACTGCTGAAGGTCCAAAGACGAAGAAAACCAGGGGAAAATGGCCAGGAAAACAGAAGGCCTGAGCAGTGAAACAGAGCAGAATTGTAAGCCAGCCTCTTCTTAAAGCTCAGCACAGCAACAGAAACACAAGAGGAAAATCAGCTTTGTTTCAAGGTGAAAAAGAAATATATACCTTAGTACTACATTCAAATATATACCCAGGGCTTTAAGAATCCCAGTCTGGCAGAAAGAGTTTTGCTGCCAGTATTTCATTGTCACTTGCTAACAACTGCCGTTTTGCTCTTTTGGTGATGGAGACATTTGTGTCCAACCTACCAAACGTGGTGGTTGTCTGAAACAATGCAAGATCCCAGCCTTGGTCTTCCTGGTCAGGTCAGGGCAGGCAGAGTTATTTGTATACCTTCTTACTGTCCTGTGTTAACACTCTAGGACCCTGTGGGTGAACGCTCAGCACAGGACCTCTTCATTTCTATGGCAGCTGGCAGCTCAGGCAACCTACAGGTCCTAATTCTGGGTCTCTTGTTAAGGATGTGTTTCCCTACGTGTGCAGAAATGGAGTTGGGACCGAGTTCATTACTACACAACAGTTGCTTCCATTATTCTAGCACAAATTTGAAACATATAATTTGATGATTGGTTTTCTTTTAACTGGTGTATGCAGAACTGTTGTATCTTGAATCTGAAAACCGTGTCTTTTGTTATGATTTTTAATACTATCATACTAGTAATGGTAATATTGTGCAGCTAAAGGCATCCTAAGCTACATACTGTTTCAGTTAGTGGGTTCATTACTATCAGAGCTCATTACTTCAGCTAAGCAAGGCACTCTGCTTGCAACCGTGCATAAATTCAATGCTTAATTATATTGTTGAAACAGTAATTAAAATGTATTGGCATGACATTGTCAATTAAAGCTATATTCATAAACTTCATGAGGAAGCGTGCAGCAAGCCACGCAGCAGCGGGAAGCAACAGCAGGCAAGGTACCTTGGGAAGAAACGGTCCTTAATGTCACTCTGCCAAGTGTCGCGCAGAGCAGAAAGGGCACGGTTTGCAGTTGCAGGACGGTGCGTGGGGACCGGAGCAGAGTTCTTCCGTTAAAGGTAATCCTCTGTGCAATTCTCTCCCCACAATGCCGACAACGTGGCCCTATGGCTTTCAGGCACTGCAATTGCTCCCGAATGCCTTCAAATAGTCGGCAGCCTTTTTTTTCTGCTGCCGCGGCAGCCTCACACAGGGAGAGCGCGTTCAGCATCCACCATCTCAACTACAGCCAGCTAACGATGGTTGCCTTTAGAGGGCTGCTACTCCTCCATTACTTTCTAAACGCTTCACCAAGGAGCATCTATGCAGCTTCCAGCTGTTCCCCCGCCCCTGCAATGTCTGTCTGTCCGTCAGTGGTGCAGGCTGGGAAGCCATGGGGCTGTTGCAGCAGCCTCAACCCTGGGGGCTTTAACCCCAGCGAGCGTGGCAGGAGTAAGGGACCAGCCCTGTGCTAGATCCAGGACTGTGCAAAGGGTTCCTGGCATTTCAGCGCTGCTCCATAGCTTGCACGAGGCAGCTGCGAGACGTCCCGCGGACAGCCTTTCAGCTGAGGTTTTCTTTTTCTTGTTTCCTTCATTAACCTCCTCACTTTGTGCGTTGTTCAGCAGGTTTGCTGCCGCTGTGTGTACTCTCTTTGATGTTTACAGATTGTTTCTGTTAACTGCCACAGGTTTACACCATATGAATGGTATAACCCCCACCCGTGCAACCCAGACTCAGATGTGGTGGAAAACAATTTTACTTTACTAAATAGTTTCTGGTTTGGAGTTGGAGCTCTCATGCAGCAAGGTACACCGGTTACACTTCGTTATCGCACACGTCCCACAGTCTGCTCAAGGGCTTCTGTGCTGGTAAACTCCACCCTCTGTAAATGCAGCATATACTGTAAAACCTGATCTCAGAAACTAAGCAGTAGAAGAAAGGAAGAAGACAACGTGCCACCGCAACCAGGAGCAGGCAGAGGAGGGGAACCCGTGAAACCCAGAATAGGGCTGCAGCAGGAGGAAGGAGGGGAAGCATCTGAGAGAAAGGGAAGCGGCCAGGGACACACGGGAGTTTCTGGAGCTGAAACGTAAAATAATCACAGGAGGAATATGAAGAGCTTCATGCTGGAGTTGAGTTTATTGGTATAAGAGGTTTGGCAACAGGAAAATGTTGGGCTCCATCCCAACAGAAACAGTAAGAGCCTTAGCTACCCTAGAAAAACTGTTTTAACTGCCAAACAAAAAAATATGCTCTTTCTTCAGAAAGATTGTTAAGTTCGTTGGCATTTGTCAAACACTTTGTCTAAAACCAAAACCAAACCTTTTTTTTTATGACTTCTCTGCAGGTATGAATCCCATCCTTCTGTAAATGCATCCAACCCTACAAGCATTAACTTAACCCTGTCACAAGTCCCTGTTGATGATGGTTTTGGGAAACAGCTGACATTTTACTCAGTTGACAAGGAAGGGCAGTGAAGCTTACTCCATATGGGAAATCAAAGAGATATGTGTACTAAACACATTTGTTTATGGCGTGTTTGTTCTAAGGTTTCCAGTTAAATCGCTATTCCCCAAAACTGGGGTCTACTGTAAAGAATGAAAATATTTTCTGACAAAGATTTCAAGTTGAATCAAAGCTGAACAAAAAAACCCCTACCCCACGACAACAACCAAAAAGGCAATTCAGAGGAAAGCCCAGCAGTACCTTGGTATTAAATTCCTAAACATTTAAGTGAGGAATATAAAACCATCTCTGCATTCATCCAGGTACAGTTTGTTCTTCCCTCTTTAACAGACATGAGTAGCTGTAAAAAAAAAAAGAAAAAAAAAATGGAGGATTTTTTCCTGGATATGGTTGAGAATAAATTTTGGATTGTACCTAAGATGCACTTGCTTTTATTGGTGCACTAATGTATTGACAGGATATAGAGCTTCCTCATAGAAATTACTCTGAAGGAGGTTGGGTGAAAGAAGAGCCGTTCTGTTTCGGTTTTTTGTTTTGTTTTCCTTCCAATTTATCAGTAGAACACAGGCTGAGGTTTTACAGTATCAGGCAGGTGTGTGTATATAACTGTGGTTCCCCTGTGTGTGAAAGTGCCCCAGGATTCTGTGTTTCAATGTACTGCCTTTTTTGGAGTTTACCATCATCCACAGCAAACTGTGGGATGCAGTGTCTGCTCGTTACCACTACCTTGGGTACATGACAGTCAGCCCCAACCAGACTCTGCTTGTCTTTCAAGAAGATTAAAAACAAAACAAAAGAAAGAAAGAAAGAGAGAGAGAGAGAGAAAGAAAGAAAGAAAGAAAGAAAGAAAAAACATTTGTAAGGCAACACAAATGTTTCCATGTACAAACTTGTGGTGCGTGTGGTTGTAAGTGCATCATCATTAATGTGAAGAGTTTGAACATGATGTGAATGGGTGTGAAACTCTGCATCTACCATTACGCTCTTTCTTGTTGGCAGCAGCTCCTTGTTATGCTTGATTGGAAGCCACATGTTATTAAATTTTAAAATGTGATGATCAGACTTTCTCTTTTCTACAGAGCGTGAGCAAAGTCTGGATCAGGATTGGCTGTCATGTCTGCCATAAAAAGGCACTAGAGAGACTTCAGCAAGTATTGTCTCTGACCCCGAGTCTTGCTAGCAACGTTTTTATTTAGACGTTACTTCCCCTGTTTTTCCCCTGAAAGTCTCAGATGTGTTATGCATACTCTGAAAGCATCCAAACAGGGCACATTTCATCCAATCCATTCAGAAAAACTATCACTTTCAGGAAGGCAAGCTGTCTGTCAGAGCCCCAGTTCAGCCAAGCGGTGGGTCAGACCAGGACTATCTCATTAAGGAGAGGGCTTAGGGCAAGGTCGGTGAGCATGGAGCGTATGTTAGTGCTTTTTGCTGGAGCTGAGGCCCTCGAAAAGGTGAACGTTGGAATAATCATGGGAGTGATCAAAAAAGATGCTGGGCTGGCTTGATTCAGCTGGGAGCAGTGTACGCTCAGCACCTCGCAAAAGCAAAACCGTAGCTCGCTGCATAATTAATAGGCTCTGGCGTCTTGAGCTTAATTGAACTGAATGTATTCTGCTGCTTTTTTCACAAACAACTTTTTGCTAGGGGAAATCACAGGAGGTTTGGCATCTCACCCCACAAATTGAGCACACAGGGCTTCTCCGCCTACTCCCTTGTGCCACCGTAAGGCTGTGCTGGCAGATTTCATGGTTACTTGTTAAGATATTTGCAAGGTGTCTGGCTATTATGCGTTACTGGGATGTATATGTCAGAGCTAGGTATTACATCAGGGCCCAAAGTGTAGAAATTATATTTGTATAGCTGTCTAAGCTTAAAAAAAATAATACTTTCAGAATGACCTGAATCAGCACTCCTAGAAGCCTGCTTTTGCAGGTCAACCCCAGCTTAGAAATAAACAGACACTTTTCCTGAGAGCAACAGTACAAAAAAGGAAAAGATTTCATTCTATTGAAAAAAAAAATTATTGGAAAAGCAAGAAAGCACAGCAGACCACAAACACAAACCCGGACAGAGCTACAGCTCTTGAAACGGGTACAACTGGACTTGAAAATGTCAAGTGAGAGTTTCTGCTTTTAGACTGCTGGCTTAATTTGAAATCCGTGCAGCACCAGGGCTGCACAGGGCTGCACAGGCAGAGCATCTGCTCTCGCAGTTTGGCAATTCTGTCAACCTACTCAAACCCTTGGGCTATGCTTAGCTTTGACCTTTAAGAGACATGTCTATACATATACAAAGCTAAGTTAAATCTGTTTGCTGGTTGTTTGGAAAGATTTTACCCTTTTGGTCTTTGCCCCAAAAGTCACATTCAGAGTTTTTGCAAAGTCTGAAAATATTCTCTGTAACGTGTAAATTTCTTACAGAAATCAATAAATAGCTGGGGAGAGAGAATACGTCAACACATTTTTCCAGTCATAGAAATAAGTTTGTCACATGAAAATCTTTTTACTCTGAGACCTCTATTCACAGCCACTTAAGTACTTTCTTAAGTCCATCCTTCATCAACAAAATAATTATGCAAAGGCTTAACTTTGAAATCAAAAGTGTTCAAGTGGCTGTCTAAGTGCTTTGCTGAACCAGATCCTTGAATCCCACCTAACCAACTAAGCTCAGTGGGGACGCCCCTAGAAAAAACAGCACAAAACTTGCATCCGAATGCTTAGAAATGCATGCTGTTCTCTGGGGTTTTAGGACAATGGCAGGTCACTTTGCTGGTGTGACATGCAGGCTGATCTGCTAAAACCTTTTCAGCAAGAATGAGTGTTAAATACACTGTACAAAACTTTGCATTGCCCTTTGGATCCAAAGGGTACGTCCATTCACCCTTTGGATTTTCAAACCACGCATTTGTAATAAGACGTGTTCTGGGTTCTGAGCTCAGGTTCACGCAGGTTGATGAGTTCACTGGAACCGTATTGATCGCCCTGTTTCTGCTTAGGTATGTCGATAGGATGCACAGGGCAGGTTTCTCTTGTAAGGAATTTCTGCCAGGTAGCTTGTAAGCAGGATAACATTCTGCTAAAGATCTCTGATTGAGAAATTGATTATAGTACACTAGCAAAAAGGGATTCAGGAAACAGACAAAAATACTAGTATAGCTTGCTGGGGATGTAAGAGGTTAATATCACACTGAGCATTATCTCAGAGATGTAATGGGGCTTAGACCCAAGGATAATTCCATTTGTCATGTATCATGGCATACATCCCCTTCACAGTGTGTTACCACTATAAATGTTAGCTGTGCATCTGTGAGATCATTGTTCAAATCATCTTATCATGCTACAGCTCATAAAAACATTCTGTGCCTAAAAACAGTCTGTGGTATCAGGAAAGGCATCTTTCAGCATCATTTTAATATGATTGTTTTGATGATATTGTAACAGGATCAGAGCTGATGCCCAAAGCTCTTTCTACCAGAATAGTTGGAGGAATATGGTGGTTTTTCACCTTAATCATAATCTCATCCTATACTGCCAACCTGGCTGCCTTCTTGACCGTGGAGAGGATGGAATCCCCCATTGATTCAGCAGATGATTTGGCAAAGCAAACCAAGATAGAGTATGGGGCTGTTAGAGACGGATCCACGATGACCTTCTTCAAGGTAAGATGGCATCAGCCAGCTCTGTATCATCGGACTGACTCATGGCCCTCCAGAGATAAATGGTGAGGCAGAATCACAACACTTGGAAAGATTAGTGTAATAGGTATCCACAGAGGATTCTTCAGCAATATTAATGTAAAAGACGGGAGGTTTTCCCCCAAGACATATGGAGAAACAATCTGATGCGGTACTGGTGTGAGGGGCAAACTCATGTCTTTGGTGGCAGAATCTGAAGGGAACCAGGGCGTGGATGTGGGGACATTCTGCTCCAGGTTGTTTCTCAGGAGGATCTCAGCTTCTTACAGCCACTTCGCTAAGATTAGTTCTGAAGGTCACGTTTGCATCAGAAAAATACTGCAGGCAGTCAAAGTGCGAGGTTGTTTGTCCCTTTTTTAAAATGGTTCATGGTCAATATTACACAGACTGTTAATGTACAGGCCACATACACACATGAACAGATCTGTAAGTAAAAGATCATTTTCTGTGGCTAATTGCTTTGTAGATAACTGCATTCTTTCTTTTTTTTTTTTTTCACATTAGTATTAATTACATACAAAATGGGTTAATCTCATAAAATGTCAACGTAAAAGCCAACAAGCTATAAATATAGCATGTACGCTCAAAAATCCTATGACAATTAGAATTAATTAGCAGCTTCATCGGTAGACTCAGCAGGGAAGTTAAGCACTGAACGAACTGGTATCATGCTTTTCACTGGAGGATCTAGGAATGGTGTTTATAGATGATAGACAAATATGCCTTTGAAGAGGATGAGGCACCATGGGGAAGCAACGTGAGAGGCAAAATGATACTCGTGCCACATATATGTGAGGGAATGAGCAGCTTCAGCCCTGGGTGCTGAGAGCCCAGGCCCCTGCTGCTCCAGCCTGAGCTTTAACCACAAACCCTCCTGCTTCCACATGGGGCAAAGTGCTTCCGCACGCACAGACAAAAAGGATTGTGGCTGAAGTATTTGGGTCATCCCTCAAAACGAATAATGCTCATCAAGGATGCTTCAATCATGTAATAGAACTGATGGTAGGCTATCCCTGATGGAGCTGTGAAGGGTGAACCGCCCTTGTAATGGCTCTCCCGTGGCTGAATAGAAATGCTTCCATGCTGAAAGAAATGCACAAACTACAGCATTTCTCAGGGTCTCATTACAGTCGGTTCTTGAAATGATGAGCTGACATTTCCAATTTCTAGAGCTGTTTCCAGCTTTACACTGATGTTTTTTCACCATTTATCTCAGAAGTCAAAATTCGTAGGGTTAAAAGAATGTAAGCCTTTAAAAAAAGTTTCAGACAAAGTGACTAAATATTTATATGCTATACATGCTAGCTTACTTGTGTCTGACACATACGTGTACACAAACACAAGTGAAAGGACACTAGTATTTGTACAGAATGGAGGTGTATTCTCTGGAAGAGTGAAGGTGACATAGTGAAAGATGCATGAAAAATACTATTTATCACACTTGTAAACCAGTGAGACACATACAGTGTTAGGTGTTATTATTTTCAGTACAGAGGCCCTTCAAGATCCTCACAAGATTATGATTTCTTTACGCTGTCCAAAGCTTATAAAAAAAATCACTGAGTAGGTCTCTGTGCAATAAATACAACAGATACTTATGCATGCAAAAGGAAGACTGCGTGCTCTGTGAGGGCGTGACTTTGCTTCCCTTGGGCTGTAAAACACTGCATATAATTCTTGAGCTAAGTAAGCACACACACACACACCCACCCCCCCCACACACACACCAGTGAGAGACCTGGGAATGAGGAGAAGGCAGGAGTAAGGGTTTCTGGGCAGCAGCTACTCCCACTCTCGCGTTGCACATGCATTACCATACAGTTTAAGAAAAAGTACCTTTGCCACAACGGTTCTAGAGAAGACACCTGAAGTAACTCTGCCTTTCTGGGGAGCTGTGAAGTCCTGACCTGGCCTGGGCAGTTTCCCCCGAGCTGCCCCGTGCCGTGACGGACTCTGGGAGCAGCCCAAAGCCCAGGGGTACCCCCCAACAACCATGCCCCTGTGATTCGAGGGATGGAGGAGCTGAGCTGGGGTGAAAGGTGTTTTTCATGATAGGCAGCCTGTACTGGAGAGACAGCCTTGCCACCTGGCAGTGCTGATGTGATGGGGACGGGGAAAGGAGGAATCAGCATGACCAGGTGCAACTGCCCTTAAAATGTCCTGCAGGAGTGTAGAGCAGTTGCACCAAGGAGGGGTCATTATTTCAAGTGCTTCCCGTGCTGAAGATTTGATTCATCTGAGGGTTATGCCCAGTGCTTAAAACAAGAAATGCCAAGAGAAACAGCAGACTCCTTCAGACCAACATTTTTTTAAAGCAAAACCATGGCACTCTGGGTGTTCCTCACTATGGGGGAGAGAGCAAAAAGAGAGTGTCTGTTGTGTAGGACACAAGATGCAAAGACCGGATGAGTCTGATTTTCAGGACTATAAGAGACACACATAGCAAGAGGATTTCTGAAGAGATCAAGTGCAGAAAAAGATCCTGGCATGAAGCAAACTCTGAAGAGCTTTGGTTTAGGACTTCGTGCTTAAAGTAGCAGCAGGAAGCCCCTGAATGATGATATTACACAATGTGCCTACTGGATAGGAGGCAGGTTGGGAACCATATAAGAAAAGCAAGGTACTTCCACTGCTTTTCTGAAAACTCTATTTGCATTTATTCAAACTTACATCACTTTTTATTTAGTCTTGTTTATAATGCATTTACTAACTAACAGCTGTGGTTTTCCACAATGCCTTACACTAGTATCCCTGTTGTAATAGTGTCCCCAGAAAAAATTATTGCTAAAGAGGCAATATTTTCAAGAACGTTTTTGCAGTGACTATGCCTTCTAGCCAGGTAGTGGGGGGAATGAAAACAAAAGGAATTTAAATTATTTTGGGGGAAAAAAAGGAGTTCTGACTTTGAAGGAACCTCAGAGTAAGCCTCCTCCCTGTACCCAGGTCCCAGATCTAGCCACACCAGGTGAAAATACCCAGAAAACAGGGCCTGGACAGTTAAGGAGTGCTCCAGCGAGGGGATGGAGTTCTAGGCAGGTGAGCCAGCAGGATCTCAGGCAGGATTCACCATCTGTGTGCGTGTCCCAATTTGGGAAAAGTCCAACTGAAGGCAAGATGTTTCACATCCACAAATAGTGACACACACATATTTCTTCAGACTGCTGTCCTGCTCTGTTTTCAACACATCTATAAATCTTCCATTGCTTTCTTGCCCTTCTGTGATAATAGATCTTAATCTCATGTTGCAACTCTTGCCAGCTCTTATCTTCTGATGTGTAGATATGTTTCCACTGAAATCAATGAGAATTCAAAGGCCATAATTTGGCATATGATCTATCCTGGAAAAGAAAAAAGGGGGAGTTGGCAAGTCAAGAAGCAAAGATCTTTCTTTCAAACTCGCCTGGATAAAGAATACACCCATCCAGTAAATTCAATATCAGACTCAATCTACTGCACAAACATCATCAATTTCAAAAAATATTCTCAACTCAGCAGTAAAAATTGTTTCTACTGGTAAAGAGCCACTTAACCATCTTCAAAGTTTAGTGGTATCCTGTGGCTCACCAAACTTAGGAGGAATTTAGGTGACAATCACAGGTGTTGAATTTACAGGTGAAGCATATCAACATTTAAAGCTCAAAGAACCAGAAAATCAACTTCTCACAGGAATCCCCCAGACACTGGAGTTTAAAAAGCACATATGGTCGCCACATAGTGAGCCTAAAATCAGCTGTGATGGCTAAAAGCTGAAGATAGGGCCCGTGAAGGAAGTGAGGATGTATTGCCCAGAACAGAGGAAACATAAGTGTGTGGAGGACCTTCAACTCATATTTACATTAAAAAGTTGGTTAGTGTGTGCCTGGCTTGTGCTAGGCTGCAGCACAGAGTAGTTCGGCAATGGTTGGCTTTGCCATCTTGAGACAAAATCGTTTCTATTGACAGTTTCTAATGGTCCAGCTGTCTGTAGGTCTGCCTTGATATTTAATCCAAAAGTGACATTGTGCGCTCAATGTTGTTTGAGAGCACAGAAGGGAGAAGTTTAATCATGTTAGTACTGTGAGAGCACTTGAAGGTTTGTTGGTTTGTAGGTAGCACATCTTGAGGGCTGTGGGCACAGGGCTCCAGCACGTCCTTGAGCAGGTTTAGTTTTTGTTTTCATACCCTCCAAAAAAGGCAGAAATGGGAATAAGGGGGCACCGGCACTGCCTTTACCTGCAGGGTGCCTGGGTCCCTCATGGGCTCCCACAGCACGGGAAAGGAGCGGGGAGGAAGGGATGTTCAACACTGTACAGAGGTGTCTGGGGCTTCTGGCATGCCTCTTCCCTGTGCAGCTGGGCATTGACATGGGACATGTACACACTCCTCCTGGCAAACTACCCCTTAACTTCAGTGGGAGAAGGATGAAGTCCTTAAGTCTGATTGCAATGGAAAGCAGAAAGCAGAAGTTTGCTTAAAAGCTGCTTTGGGCTTGTTTCTCAAGCTTTATCCTTGAAGTACATGACTTCTAGGCGAGTGATATAAATACAAAAGAGCCAGTACCTTATTCATCATCAGGTTTTTGGTGTAGTGCGTTTGCCCCGACAGGCAGAAGCCCTGCTTCTGGGTGCAACTGTATGCAGCTGCACTACTTTAGCTGGGTTATGTGCAGTAATCCGTGTAACAGCATTAACCCCAAATAAACTTCAAAGCACTTCAGAGTCATGCCAGTAATGAAGTTCCTGGCACTGCAAAGGAAGCAAGAAAAGATTCCTCAGTGTAAAGCACAGTAAGAGAGAAAGGCTGCGGGAAGGAAAACCCTGCTACCAATTCTCTTTCGTTCAAGATGTGCTCTTGGCATCGGTCACCACAAAAGGCTAAGGAATATTTTACAAGTGTAATTTGTGCACTGGTGTGATTCTGTGCCCTCATTTTCCCTCCTTAGAAATCCAAAATATCAACATATGAGAAGATGTGGGCATTCATGAGCAGCAGGCAGCAGACAGCACTGGTGAAGAACAATGACGAGGGAATCCAGCGCGTGCTCACAACAGACTATGCTCTGCTAATGGAGTCGACCAGCATAGAGTATGTGACTCAGAGAAACTGCAATCTCACCCAGATCGGGGGCCTCATTGATTCGAAAGGCTACGGCGTGGGAACCCCTATTGGTAAGATGCTTTCCAGCACAAGTGGTGTAGAGCACACCCAGCAATGTCCCCTTCAGAAGTTTAGATGGCCATTTGAATCATGTCCTAGTCTTTTGGAAGCTTTTACCATCGAAACAGACCCTAGGAGCCTCCTTTTAGGCAGAATATCTTCTCTTGCCCTGCTCATCCGCAAGCAGTCTCTGCAAGCAGCAGGGAATATAGCAGTGCAGGCTGCATCTGCAGAACGAGGTTGAGTGACCTGTTTGCCTTCTGGAACATCCCATTCATAGCAAACTGGGTATCCTCTGTGCTGCTCAAGGTGCAAATCACTCTACTGAAATTCAGTTTAGTTTGAGAAACCGGGTAGTGTCTCTGGGAAAGTGGTGGTCAGGATAAATGTTATGTCTAACGTATGCATCCCAAAGAAAGCTTCATGAAAGGAGATGACTTCTGATCTATTTCATGATCTCAGAGCAATGCATAACACCAGTGAGAAGCAATTGCAAAATTCTGCATCTGCATCAGGGATTTCAGTGTCTTGAGCTAAGCAGAGTCTTAAGGCTCCCCATCTCTGTGAACTCTTTCCAGTAGACCTTTTCTGGCACATCTGGTGTCCTTTTCAAGATTTTCTATTTGTAGAGAATTAGAAAGAGTGTCAGTTTTTTGTGCTCTGTTCTTGTGAATAATCAGCACTGGGCAACCAGATCTTTTCCCTGTATAATATACATCTCCATACTACTCACATATGCATTTGCCATGCCATGCTCAGTTAGTAGCTATGCAATTTTATTGTCTTCTGGGGAATTATTCAAGGCAATACCAGTTTACACAGATATAACAGGTGAAGT
The DNA here is from genome assembly GCA_017639485.1 of Pluvialis apricaria. Classification (NCBI taxonomy): domain Eukaryota; kingdom Metazoa; phylum Chordata; class Aves; order Charadriiformes; family Charadriidae; genus Pluvialis; species Pluvialis apricaria. The sequence continues at coordinate 106,082,005 of CM030007.1, forward strand.
ATTTGGTCTACTGGTTGCTTGGTAGACCAGACATAAATAAGGGAGAAACACCACTGCACTTTGAACTGTGATTCTTTATGCTACTGAGTACCTCAGACAGATTGTCATATAGATAATATTTTAAGTATATTTTTCCCCTGGCTGTGTGAGAACAGCCTTCTCACCCTGAGGAAAATGGTACAAAAGCTAAAATCCCTAATAAAGACAAATGTATGGCAAGAGTTTCATTGCAGTTATAAAGCTGCCACACTTTAAACCAAGAACAATGAAGGAATAATTGGAACAGATGGTAATCCTCAGAGAGAGTGCATCCATTGGAAATACAGCTGTGAAATATATTTATAAGATGTTTCTTGTATGATAAATGTGCCTTAATTTTTTTCTTAAGGAAAACCAGCAAAATTCAGCGGAATAGATATCTCCAAGCACTGTGGAATAATTCAGTGCCATCAGGCATCTTAAATTCTGAAACAATTGATTTCATAAACAAGATAAGTTGTGGAGATCCTTTCACTATTCAGATGGACCCCAAAGGCTCTGTTATTTTTCTCATAGCATTCAAGACTATTGGTTGCAGAAACTGTATGGAAAAAAAAAGAAGACTTGTCTATGGCTTAACACCAAAGTTTCAGCAAGTCTTAACTGGTCTGCATTTGTTCCTTCAGGAGAATGCACAACTACTTGGCTAGGATTTGCAGCAGCAAAAGTATGCCTCACACTCCCAAATTTCCAGTGAATGAGCTGAATATCATCACTATTTGGCTCCCAAAGAAACAGGAAGGAAAATTTTTGAAAGTTCTGTGAATCTAGATGTTATTTTATGTGTCCGTCTTCTGCCAGTAAAAAACTGCAGATAGAGGCTGTCATCCTGTTTCTTTGTGCTGAATGAGGATAAAGGGGATTTAGGTGTATCAAGAAACATCTCCATTTATGTTTATTATGGAGCCAATGTGTCACAGACAGGAGGGCTTTCATTAGATTCTTGGTAAAGACCATTACTAGCGAAAAATCTGCAGCAATGGTTGGTGGTGAACTTAATGCACTCTGGAAATACTGCTGTAACGAAGGCACTTCTATGCAAAACCAGTGCAAAACGTCACCCTGGGAGGAATCCGGCTGAAGAAAGCTGCATTATTATAGCTGTCAGGGCAGGTATTAATTCCAGTATCACTGCCAGTGCTGATGCTAGTAATTCTAACACTAAAGCTATTACCAGTTACTTGGGAGACTGCTAAGAAAGCAGATAGATGCATTTCTTGGCCTGAGAGGTAGGTTGTTAATAGCTCAGAGGCCATAAATGATACGCTGAATATTCAAAGAGGTGTTGAGATGGATTTGTGTGCGGTTTTAGTGCTCACCAATAAAACATCACCAATCCAACATTTCAGGCCCACTTGACAAACTTTAAAAGCACGCGTAGAAATATAGATGTACCTGTTACCCTCAAGATGAATTGTGATAATCCTGCTGGCAACATAAACATCGCAAGAAAGAATGAACATCCCCACAAATCCTGCGTTGTGACTCAGGCTGCTTCACTTTACCTAACAGCTATGTCCCTTCAGAAAAGGAAAAATAAATGAGTCCTACAACCTAAGAGACTCCAGCTATCAGGGCGACAAACCTCTCCTAAGGTAGAAACAATTCTGCTCTTTCTTCTGAGAGGCACTGCTGTTTTCAGTGGTAATAACTCACTTCTCTGTGTAAAGACCATTTGGAAGGTATTTCTGTTTTGTTTTCTGTCGTGCTTATTTTTGGTTCTTTAATAGCATGCATAGAAATCATCTATTCTTACAGCAGGCGTATTTTCCTTTCAAAGCTGGCTACCTCAAGCAGTGGCTGCTGATTGCTGGCTTCCCAGATGGACTTTGTATAATCTGACACGTCTCTTGGCATCTGTGGTCACAGCATGTCCTAGTGCTGGCAGTAAGATACACTGAAAAATGGCTGAGTGTTGGCGCAACAAATGAAGAACCGCAATGTTTTTCACACTGATTCTCGTCAGACAATGCTGTGGGCTAAAGGAAATGGGAAGCAGAGAGGGGGACTTGTATTCATGGTACAATTATTTTTAATAATGTCCTGCACAGCAATATAAGAAAGAAAACTGAAGCTGTGAGGCCAAATTTCCAAGGCTATTGAGATGCATAGAGACACAAAAGTGGTGCCTAGTGAGATTTTTCTTAAGTGTCTGTGTCTATGTGTACCACGCTATCACTGAGATTCTGGCACAGGTTCTGCCTTAAAAGTTTGTTTACCTTGATCTGATTAAGAACTGCAACTGCTTTAATTTGCAGCAAAATGTGACTTTTGGTGAAATTACAGCTTAAGAAAACAGTCTTATTAACGTGCTAAGGTAGAGGAAAGGATAGATGGTAGTTAGTTACATGGACAAGAGACTGGTTTGACTTGATGATCTTAAAGGTCCCTTCCAACCTGGATAATTCTATGATTCTATGACACTGTATTTCAGCCCAGACACTAAATGCTTCCAACTGTAGGAAGTCCAACACGGCAGGATTGGGGGGCACATATATGCCTTCAAAGCCAAACAGTCTTTCTTATAAGCCTCTCCTGCTTGCTCTCATACAATCCTTGCCCCGTAAAGAAAAGACTCTCTCACAATGCCAAACCCAACTCCCACTTGTCTATTATAATTAAGAACAGGATTGCTGCTATTACTGTTGAGAACTTCAGCTTCTGGCAACATGGGAAAAGATAATTGGTAGCAATTTCCTTTAACTGGGTGTTGCTCCAGAAGCAGGGCAACGGGGCAGCCTCTCCCTTGTCCCCCTTTAGGGCTACAGACTTGTGCTTCTGCAAGAGCACAAGTTGGCTGAAGGGACTTGCAGGTGGCAGAGATTTTTGGAAGATGGAGAGCCAGAGCAGAGCACGTAAGAGGCACACCTAAACAGATTGAACTGCCCAACGTGACCCCACTATTTGCCAGACACTGTACAGGCCCACTAATTCTGCTGAGCCTGTAGACACATCATTTAGCAAGCTGCTGGCCTGCAAATAAAAAGCATGAAATAGTTGCTATTTTCAGCTTGCAATGCCAATATTGTTGCAAGTCACAGAAAAAAGACTCGGCCGCCTCGTGTTCTTATAAGCTGTAAGGTAGCTGAATGGAGTTGTGGGCTTATGCAGGTATAAATGAGAAGAGAATGTATCTGACTGACTGTGGGCTTTTCTTATGCAGCAACTCATTTTACATGCAGTAGGAAAAATAAACAGATGTTGAAGTAAATAGAAGAGATGCAAAGTGGAAAGTCTCAAAGGATGCTCAAAGCAATATTCAAACATGATATGGAGGAATTACTTAGCAAGAAAACCCACTGCCAAGGCTTAAATAAACCTCAGTAGGAGACCCTAGAAATTATAATGAATTCTCAAACAAATAACCACACCGAAGGAGCCTTCTGCTTTCCAGTCCCCAGGGCAGACACCGACAGACAGTCAATCCTCTTCCCCCTTCCAGCCGAAGAGAAACCAAGACTTTCTAACTGGAATAATCAATCTTGTGATAAGGGAGCACTTTTGCTTCCAATAGCAGCGTCTTGCTCCCTCCCTGCCTTCACTTTGCTGTGACCAGCACTGATGGGTCTTGCTCTTACCTTACAGGGTCTCCTTACAGAGACAAGATCACCATCGCCATCCTCCAGCTTCAGGAGGAGGGAAAGCTGCACATGATGAAGGAAAAGTGGTGGCGAGGCAACGGCTGCCCTGAGGAGGACAGCAAAGAAGCCAGCGCTCTCGGGGTGGAGAATATTGGGGGCATCTTCATAGTGCTCGCTGCAGGGCTTGTTCTTTCGGTGTTTGTAGCCATTGGTGAATTTATATATAAATCAAGGAAAAACAGCGATATTGAGCAGGTGAGTCATCCATTTCCAGCTTGCTTATGTTGCTGGGAGGCTGAGGTTTGTGGATGTGGAGGTGACTGCATTATAAGTCTCTGCTGGAGTGCAGATTTTGTATTGCTGAACTCTCACCATGTGTTTCTGGCACTAAAGACAAATAATTTATTAAAAAGAACAGGGAAGTACCTCACCCACAGTCCAATTAGTGCTGTTTAGTATGGCAGTGCAGAACAAGAGCAATTAATTTCTCAGTTTCTGCTTGATCTTTAAGACTTCAAGTATAATTTATGTTGGAAAGGAGTAAAACACAACTGTTTGGGTTTTTTTATGTATATGGCATTAGCATCAACCCTTTGAGTAACAACAAGAATGTACTTCCAAATCCCCAAGTGTAATTTTTCTCTTGTTCTAGAAAGCATTTTTTTCACTTCAAAGCAGGGAAACCTAGTGAAAGGTGATGGATGCCACAGTAAAGTAAGATTATGGAGCCAAAGAAATTCAGGTTATAGCTCCACTGAAGCATAATGAGCAATTTAAAAGGGCAGAGGGAAAACAAAGGAAATGCTGTGTATAAATCATGCCTTGAGTATTACAGCAGTTTGTGAGATAGAATCAGTCATTAAAATAGAGTGTAAACGCCCGTTTACCAGACTACCAGCCACTGTGAAAGAAACAAGGCATGAGCAGCAGCCTGGGGTCTGCTCTTGAAGTTATCTGCCAGCCCTCTTACTCTGATTGCCTTCCCTGGTGCTGCTTTGGTTCTGGCCATCTCCCAGACCCTGATGTAGTCCTGTGTGGCTCAACTGCTGTAGCTGCCCTCATCCTTTCCACTACAACAGGACTTATCGTAGGGACAAGGGTCACATTACGCTGCAGGATCGGTGACCTCTGACACAGTCACCAAGAGGTGGGTTCACCTAAATTCAGGTTTCTAGAAACGAGGCATCTACTTCAAAGTGAGTTGCTTAAGCTCACTTTGCCCTTTTTTGATGGGAAGAGCAGGAGCATTTTCATGGACAATTCATCATCTTCATCCAAGGTGTAATCCTGCAAGGCTGATGACATAAATGCCAGAAATGACTGTTGAGAAAGATAAACTTAATGAAGGCATCAGGGGTGAGTGGGAGGAGAAGGAGAACATTTAGAACTCAGTCTCAGAGGTGCCATTTACACTGCGTACAGCAGTGGTGCTGGGTGGTGAGAGGGACTGACACCTGAGTGAAAATGAGCAGCCAGGGCTGAGGGCCTCAAGAGGCCAACATCTGATTTTGGATAGGATAAATCACCTGTATCTCCTTGCTGCCGGGAAGGGATCACTGTAAGCTAAGGCTACATGCCTGCTGTTCAGACAGCTGAAAGGAAGTGAGCTGAATCCTACCATGCATCTTCATTTTCCAAATGGCAATTAGTGTTGTTTTGCATCTGTGACACCTAATGCCAATGTCAGTGGACTTGGTCCTCGCAGTATCCTGCAGGTGAGGGCAGCTCCTGACCGTAAAGCCATCTCAACGAGTGTCTGAGCAAGATCTCATTAAAGGCAATGGCACAGTCTGTGAACAGATGCAGTTCATGTGGAGCAATTTTGCAGGCCATATTAATCAAAAGGTCCCTGTTTTGGAGTAAGTCAGAGATAAAGGATGAATGTATTTTGCACGTATTGCAGCTTTCGGATTAGCACTTTAACCCTATAGAGCAATTTTAACACAAAATGCATAAAGAATGTATCAATATCTTTGTTTCATTCATGTCTCAGGAGATCTTTCATTCAAATATGTCTTGGAAAACAGTTGCAGCTAATTAAAATGTTTAATATAAATGCTAACATGGTGCAGAATAACCTGGAAACTCTTCAGGAGTCTGGGAAATGCAATGCATTCCTGAAGTCATAATTAAAGTAGACCTAAAGCTTTACCTCGTGAAAGAGTGTTAATTTGCTTAGCAATATGTTAGGTGAATAACATAGTATTCAGGGGTACACATATACATATACCATTTCTGAAACCGTACTACTGGTTCACAGCAATGTATTGCTTATTATAGGCAGTCTCCTAATAATGAAAATCTTTAAGTGGGTTAATGTGGCAACATCATACTTCTTTTCCAGAGGTAATTTTACAGAGTAGAATACCAGCGATTCCAGTGTTACCTTCTGATTTCTCTGTTGGTTTTATTTTTGTTCTGGTGAAATAAGAAGCTTAGACAGAAAATGCTATACAGTGTATATTATCACTAAGCTAATCCGAAGCATGAGTCAAATACAATCTATGACTTTTCTGTTTCCATAAATAGAATCTCTCTTGATTTAAATAGCTTTTGAATCTCATTCTCATGTTCGTTTTTAACTTTACTTCTTTCATTTATTTATTTTCTCCATTTTTCTTTTCTTGCATGCAAGGCCTTTTGTTTCTTTTACGGACTACAATGTAAGCAAACCCATCCGTCCAACTCCACCTCTGGCACCACCTTATCTACGGAGTTAGACTGTGGCAAGTTAATCCGAGAGGAGCGAGGGATTCGAACACAGCCCTCAATTCACACTGTATAGTCAGGAAAGAAAAAAGGTGTGTCCCATGGAAAGCATTAAACTTAAACAGCATACATAATGGCAAAGGTTGTACTCACCAACACATAGTTAACGACTTCAAAATGCCTCTTGCTTCAGCAGGAGATAAGCTTATCTCACACAAATTGTCAAAGTCCTGGAAATTTGGGCAGTTTAAATGCATATCTCAGAAAATAATTACACCTACAGCATAGAGTGAGTACAACAGACTGTAGTAGATTTTAAGCATTATCACAATCTCTATGCACACTTGTCGTCTTGTCATTTCATGGGGTAATTCACCTTTTTCAGGTAAGAAAAATTATTTAACTCCTTTTCATCTCCTACCAAACCTGAGTAAACTAATGGCAGTCTCATTACTAAAAGCATGGAGAAATATTTTGCTTGGTCTCTGCCAAAGCATTCAGCAAGTGGGGCAGTCAGTTCTTTATAAACCTCAGAAAATAACCTGCAGGGCTCCATTAACTTTCTGAACCCCTATTATAAGCAGCCAGAGATTTTTAGCTGGCATATCTTATTCCCAGTGTCAATATTTAATGAATTTTAATTCATCCATTTAAAATTCATTAGGCAAAGCCTCCAAGTAACTATCATAGCACAAAATCATATCTATCAGTTAAATTTTATGCCATGTAACCATTAACATTTAAGAACATATTCAACAAAAGCACCCTCAGGCACCCCCAATATATACCTTTCACAGAATAACTGTGTTGACTTGGCTTGAGCAATTAATGATGTTTACTATTGTAAGGCTTTGTAATATAGAAAACTCCTTTATGGCAAAATCATATCAATTTATATCAAACAGTAAAGCCTTGGCATTACTTTGCATATTGAAATGCACACGGAAACTTTTGTGTAGGATGTTGGTACTGGATGTCTTTTATACCCTGGAAGGATAACAGTTTGATTTCCTCTGGTCCTCAGCTAGTCTGGGGACTGACAGGGCAGGAGACAATGGACTGGATCTGTTGTTGCCACCAAAAACATATGGCAACAATTTGAGGTACACAAAATGTACAGTAATGCCAGCTAGTAGGATGTAATGAACCGTGGCAAACAACCATGTTTTCAAAACCTGATTACCTTTTATCTGTATTTCATTATAACCCAGCTTACCACCAGTTTCACCAATTCATTTCCCACCCCTCACACCTACTTTATGTTTTCTTGCCCACTGCAGTTCCTCCTCATCAAACGAGTTAATGATCTGTTTTATTGAGGGGCCATTTCTGGACTCTACTGCAATTAGAAAACTTGTTTGAGTGGATGCCTTTACACTCAATCGCCGAAGTGCTGCGGCAAAGCTCTGCTCTCCTCTTGAATTGTTTCTCTCATACCTGGCTCCTGAGAAAAGCCAGAGCAAAGAGTGATCTGTGTTTTCCTTCTATTCATGTTACAATTTTTGGTCAGCGTTATTTCTGCTGGCAGTAGGCTTAAGTATTTTTTTGTGTTGAAGACGTACTGCTCATAGCTAGGCTATACCAACTCTTCTCATCCAGTGCTCATCCACGTATGTGAGTGTGTATGCTCAGCTCCAGACGCTGCAAGAAATTGTCTTGCTCAAAATGGCATTTTAACTTGCTTGAATAGGGCCTTGAAAGCTTTGATTCTTCACAAAATGAGTCTTTTTACCAACAAAGACCTGAATTAGATCTTCTGTATCCTCGTTTTAAGAAAGCACTTTTATTTGCGGTTTCCCAGTAGAAGAGACTTAAAACTAATTGAATTCAGCTTCTCTCAACTCTCAGAGGAGAAGGAAAATTCATAATGTGTTTATCTCCATCATTGCTCTACGCAAGAAATCCTCCGGGTTGCAGCTTTGACCAGTTTTCTAATCGCTGTTTAGAAGAACACAGAATCCAGAAAGTTTCTGTCACTTTTTGGGTAAACATTTTCATATCTGTCAAGGAAACAGTCACATTGCTAGTAACAGTCATTGTTTCCCCATGTCTAGCTGTCCCCACAGACAACCTCACAGACCTCGGCTTGCCTGTGGGAATTACAGAGCAGCTCCTCCTTTCCCTAACGGAGCTTCATACCTAGCTACAAAAAGGGTTATTAAAAAGCCTTAGTTGCCCCTTAGCAGCTATGCCAGCAGCTGAGGCAGTGAAGAGCTGGCATGCCACCCGGGTGCGAACAAATCTAGGCTTGCAAAGGCAGTTTTTGCAAGGTTTGCCCTGGCTCCAGGAAAAGGCAGGTGCCTTCGGGTTAACAATGAGGCTCAAGGAAGGCATGGCCCGTAACATCCCCCATGAAGTGCATGGCACCTGGGAGGAACTCCTGCATAGACATAACAAGCTTCAAGAAGAAGTGTTAAAGCATTCAAAGATTTTCCACTTATCAGCACTTTAAGCTTCTATGTCCGCTATGCTTTGAAATTTGGCCACAAAAAAATACTCTGTTCACAAATGCAGGTAGTCACCATCGCATCTTCCTAACTTGCAGCCTTGCAACTGCATCCAGGACCCACTAATCAAACCGAATCCTTTCTCAGGTGTTTGTCAGTGTGGGGACCTTGCTGTGCAATCAGCACGGAGCCAACAACTCTGCCTGTGATGGATGAGCCACAACAGACTCCATCAGTTCTGGCACTGCAGTACCAGTAAAGCATAGCCAGAGCTATTTTGGGAGAAAAAAAATCGCTATAAGCATGCCCTTATGTCATCTTATATTAATTTTTGTTTTGCCGTTGCTGCATTTTACCCAGGACTCCCAAAATATTCAAAACGTTTGTAAAAAACGCCATATGCTTTGACACACAGAAGCTACTTACCATTGAAAGCAAAGGGTCCGTGAATGAGCTAGTCCCAAGCCATCGCCAAGTTGGTTTGTCTGGGTCAGTGTGCCAACCTTAATTTAGCAGCGGTTCCAGCCCGCATCTAATGGCCTGCAATCCAACTACGCAAAGGGGCAGGGGGAAGGAGGGAGAAAGGACGAGACAAGACACGAATGAGGGGAGTGAAGGCAATGTGATCACCATTTCAAAGAGCCAGGATGAAGGTGGATTAACAACATGTCTGCACCCCAGAACTAGACCAAGCATGGCGATAATGTTTTCCCCAACTAGATTGATATTTCCTTAAAGTACTGCCATGGTATCGTGTTCTTGTGCCATCTCTCTTGGATCAAAGCCTTGAAGCTTCACATCATTAGCTCTTTGGAAACAAAGAAGGAGAAGGGGGAGTGGAAATCCACTATCACAGTGAGGTTCTTGCAAAATAGAATTTTTGTGAAGGTGACAGGTCTGCAAATTCCCCCCCTTCGATGAACATCAGCTTGAGCCCCTCCATTTTCAGGCCATAACCCCACCTCTGAACATGACTGTGGCCATCTGTGTCTTCACTGAGCAGTATCATTCATGTTTAGGTGGTTTGCGAGAGCAGCAAGTAGCTTTACTGATCTTTTTCTTGTCAACAGGAAACTGAGGAACAGTTTAGATAACTGAGGAAGAGTTAAAATAATCCATGGATTATTGTCAGACTGTTTTGACACTCACTGTTCAGTAGACTCTGACAGTTTAAAAGACTTAATTTAGTGAGCTCCTCATGCAATTAGCCGTCAGTGACAGAATACTCAAACAGATTCTTAATGTGCCACAACAGCAGTTTGCTCACTAGGAGAAACTATTTTGGATATTTTTCCTTTGGTGCACTGGGCACAAACAAATCACTTTTCTTTCCACAGAAGACATATGTCAGTGTCCCAGCTATGGGTCCTTCACAGTGATGAGGGCACAGCAGAAGAAAAATCCTGACTTCTGCACTTCCTCTTCTGTGCCTGAGCCTGTTAGGTGTTCTTCCAGAATAAAATCTGGCCCACATCCTTCGATTTTCATAGTTCTCAGTTCTTCAACACAGTGTACTGGATTTTTATTTTTTTGTTATTTGTTTTCACAAGGTGTTAGTACAATGCAATTGAAAAGTCTTGTCCCTAGTGGTCACCCAGCAGCATAAGCAGCAGATTGATAAAGCCTGACTACAGATTCTTTTTTTTTTTTCAGTCTGGTTTCTACTCTATTTTTTGTTATTTTTAAAATTCTAAATCTATAATTATCCTAAAACTTAACACAGTCTTCTGTATGGGAGTTTAAGGAAGGATTTGGAACCCTCATGACCTTTATAGCCTGCTGAAATGACCAAAGGGCAAAGAGAAAGAGTCTCACATCACAAGGAAAGCAAAATCTATTCTGTTTTTAAAGGATGACATTTCCTTTTAGCCTCACATGCCATGTCCTGCAGCATTTTGACACTGCTAGAATGAGAAAGTCAAGCTGACTAAAAGCAAAATGTTAAACTTATTACTCTGTTGTTAAATGTATTGCTCTGTGCCTACTCTGCTCTCATTCTCGGCAAGACCTCAAAAGTGGATTTAACAGCGTGTAAAAAAAAAAGCTTTTTTAAGAAACCCTTTCAGCCTGGCTGTCTGAATATGGGACTAAAAGAACAGTATATTGCCCTTTTAAATGGAATTTTAATGTCACCATCCCCTTTTTAAAGGCTACTGTAATTATGCTGCAGACATGGTGCTGTTCAGAGAGATGTCCGGGAGTCCCCACTGAATTTGTTTCTTGCTCGTGATTTTCCTGTAAATCCTACAGCATTCTGGCTGAGTTTGTACTTGCTCTGTACCATGGTTTTCTACTGCTTGAAAAGTTCAGGGCAATTCCAGTTTTCAGACATCTGTTCAGTTTCCTGATTGCACACACAAGCTTGGAGATAAATAGGATTTTGGGCTATGCTTTCTGGGGCTCAAAAGAAAGTTCACGTGTAACTGTCCTTTCAGCCAAACCCCTGAAAGTTCAAAGGATCGTCTCAGATTGCTCTTTTAGACCATCTGAAGTTCGGTGTGAAGGCAGAGGGGCAGAGAAAGCCCTGTGCCTCCTACATTTGTAATGCTGTTTGCCACCTCCAGCTGTCTTTCTCAGAGGTGGTAGGATCTCAGACAGGAATATGCACAAAATTCATCAGAGTCGTAGTTATATCCATAACCATTGGAATATCTTTGAAAGATCAGTCCAGAGTCTTAAATCTATGTTTAATTCATTGCTTCAGGTTGACAAAACTCATGCCAATGGTGCTTTAAGCCCCTCAAAACTAAGCATAACGCAACTAAAAGTAAAACTGCTTTTGTGCTTTTACAAAGCCAGGAGCCGGAGCTGCAAGGTGTAAGACCCAGGAAGCTACCACTGCAAACCCTCCTCCCGTCCCTCTCCCAACCCACTGCCTCTGTAGGATGGCCGAGCCCATTCCCACCTGTGTTGAGCATGTGTGTTTCGACCTCTCTTGTGGCCAATCAACCCACTGGGGCCTTGCACTGCCAGGGTGGGATGGGGGAGAGTCTCGATAAGCCTCCTTACTCGATAAGGATTTTCAATGGCCTACTTCCGTACTTTGTTGGGTGGATAAGCATGATCCATTTACAGCAAAGATCATCAGCAAGAACAGTAATGTTTTTATATTCAGTTTTAGATGTAACTGCTATTGATGAACAATTAGGCAAAAATTTAATTCTTAGACAAGACCTAAACATCCAAGCCATTCCTAAGAATAGCTTGAAGTCTTTCTGATAATGTTTATTTTAAAATTCAAAACAGAGTTCGAAGTGGAACCAGTAGGCACTTCACAAATCACGTAGTCAGATACCAAAAACCTCACATACTTAATGTCAGCAATATATTTTAAATATCTATCTGCAGCTGTAAAATTATCTTCATGGGACTATTTTGTTGATATGAAATCGAAAGGCATTATGATAATTGCATAGTCTCAATAATATGAATCAGTTTGGAAAATTAAAATACAAGCCTATTAACAAGGCAGTAAAATGTACTGTTTCATCTGCAGAAATCATCCCTGTATGCACATTGCAGAGACTGATGGCTATTATTAAATATACACACGACATATAGGTTAGTAAGAACAACAGGGAAAGAAAATAAAAGTTACCATGATTAATCCCACAAATGGTTAATACGATCCTTTCTTTATTTGCCATGGACTTCTGGAATCACTTTGTAATCTAAATTTTGAAAACTCAGTTAAAACTGAGATAGCAGAGATAAATTATCCATGCTAATTCAGCCACTTAGAGCATACAGTTTCATTAGTTTGGAAATAAGTAATGTTACCCTCTAAAAAAGCCTGCGGCAATATAGAAATAGTGTCTGTATTAGGATGATACCTGCTTCACCTGGTGCTTCCAGAGGGCATGAGGCTGCAGCAGACACCTTTGACTCTTAACTCAAGTAATGCTGAAATTCCTATATTACATTGTCAAAGGGGATATGTAAATGATAATTGCACCAGCAAATCCCTGCCTATTACAAGACAGTAATTTGAAAAAAAAAAAGCAGTACTCTGCCCTGGCCTATGACTATTACATTTTGGTGGTGGCATGAATTAATAGTCGTTTAATTTATGTATACTTAAGAATTTTAGATGAACAAAAATGAAGCATCTCAAAGAAAGAGCATATTAAACTATAGTTTTAACGCACTATGGGATCTTAATCTGTGTGAAGCCCATCCCACAAATTGACATGATGATAGACACAAGATCATACACATTTAAAATACACACACAACCTGATGCACTGATGTCTTGAGCTCATTTGCAGAACCAGGGTTATACACGTTATAGAGAGGGTTTATACTGGAGAGGAAGAAGCACAGTATGCGGGATTCACTTCTCTGTGATTCCTTTGCTACCTTAAACAAATGATTTAACTTTGATCCAGGTTACACTCGTACTCTCTTGTGCATTTGAAAATACTCCTCTACAACAGCTGGCTACTAGGAAAGCTTGGGTTTTCTCCTTTTCGAATAATATGTCTGTTTTTACATTTTTTAGCCCTGTATAACTGCGGTCACTATTGGATTATTACTGATTGAGAACTGAACATGGCTTACCTTGCATTGGTATCACTCTAGAAAGGAATTTGTATTTGATACAGAGAACCATGTCTGTGTGCTGTTGCTGTCATTTTACAAGAACTGTAGTTTTAACCAGTTGTTTTAAAGCTGGTCAGTTCTGCAGTTCTAGAAGGGTTTGGTAGGAAGGATTTATTCAACTTAATGAAGGTAAGGTGGTTAAAGCTTTGTTTCACACTGCTACCATCACTTCATTTTATATATAAATAATCTATGTATATTTGCATGGAACAATTTTTTGTATTGCTAGATACTTCCACTTAAAGCCTCTTTATGTTTTTTTTTTTTGTTACATGTAATTATTCCAGCTGTAGATTTTAAAGGATGTTTCCACTTACCCAAAATGTCTTTATTACTGTTGTGATGGTGGGAAGAAAAAAGATTTCTGCTTTCTTTCTAAACTATGCAGCTACCTTATTCTTGTGATAATTTTATCCTTTCTTCAACACACAATATTTGAAAAAGATTCTTTCCAAAGAAAGAAGAGGATTGAGGACTGTGCTATATTTTAGAAATGGCTGTTAATTTCGTGAGGGGAAAATGACTAAACCACAAAGAAATCTTCAAAAATGGTGTTCTTTGTTTTCTGTTGTATACCCATTCTTTTGTGGCTAAGGTACATGTGGTTTAAAAAAGAAGATCTTTTTTCTTTTAAGGTCAGGAGGAAATTTACCTACTGAAAAAGGGTAAGTTTTAAGACATGAAGCCACCAAAACATCACAGATGCATCTGTGTAGAATTTCAGAAACATTCATAATCAGCTTTAGTTAAGCCAAAGTTAAATTAAATTCAGTGGAAACCAAGTTAGGCAAAAAACATGACTTATGCAGATTCCCCTATTATACCTTAGGGGCTTATTCAAAGCTGGCAGAACCCACCAGAGAAGCTTTCTGAGCCCGCCAGTAAGAGCTCAGGTCCTTGCTTCTAAAAGCCAGCAGTTGTGCAAAGGGTATGGTCGGTCAAACTCTGCCTTCCATGAGAAGCATTTAATGACATTTTCGTCTTCCGCCAGTGTCTTTCTTTCAACGCGATAATGGAGGAGCTTGGAATTTCGCTCAAGCATCAGAAGAAGTTAAAGAAAAGGTCGAGAACGAAGGGGAAATCTTCATTCACAAGTATCCTTACTTGTCACCAGAGGCGGACACTGAGGAAAGAAACCATAGCGTGAGCAAGAGAGACACCCTTGAGGAAATATCAGGAACAAAAAACAAAACAAAACAAAACAAAAACGTTGCTGCCTACAATTTGATTGTGGTGGGATTTCTGAAATATAGACGTTTATCTTGTTCTTCAGAAATTCTCTGTGGTTTCTTTTTTTAATCTAGAGGTACAACAGTTTCAATGCTCACATAGACTGATGTACTACTAATCGTCTGGGAAGTGTCTCACTATTTCTTTTGAGATGGATTTGTATGCTCACCTGTTTTGCATCTCTCTTCCCCTCCCCATGCATCGCTGTATGTGCTTTCTAAATAAATAAATAAACAAGAGACAGGGTTCTTTTTTCCAATAATCTGGGAGTGGAACTTTGTTTTCCTTTTGAAGAAAAGATTGCAGTTCTACTGAGCACAGTTGTTTAGAAACCAGGACCCAGACAACCAAAGTGAAAATTCATACAATTAACTCATAAATAATGACTACAAAAATGTATTAAATACGACGGTATCCAGCAATGAGTTATTTTTATTTTCTCTGATATTGTAGGAAACACTCTTTGGGTTCTTTTCTGTGAGAAACTTGTTTTTTCTTATCTTCTATCTTTTTCATTTCTTTTAAAATAAGATTATTAGGTAATGCCATGGCTCCAGGTGCTAGATGTTGAAAAAGAAAAACTAAAAGCACAAAAGTAGTGATCAGTGAACAGAGGAAGGCAACACTGACATCGTCACACTGCTGTATCCTCCAGCTCCTGATACTAATAAAACAATTTTTGACTTCAAAATGAAAATCCCTTAGAAATTAGGGCCAAGAATATTCAATTTATAACAAATATTGACCACAAAATAACAACATCTGACAGAAATACAGCCAATGCTCTGGAATTGAAACCTTTTCTTGCAACGGCTAAGGGCACCAGCAAAATGTTTTAACAGTGAAGGAGAAATTAAGCCCTTTTTGTATGGAAACCTCTGTCTGAAGAACAGTGATTTATTATAGCTGCAGACCAACCTCCCCACCATCTCTCCCCCCAAAAACTGTTCCTTTATATTGCAGCGAGGTGAAGCGCATTTATATTTATTGCTATCTTGTCCCTGTGATTAATTCTGTTGTTCCTGGGGCTTTTATTGGTGCCAGCTGGTTAGCTCTGAGGATGCTTACAAAAGGAAATGGGTGAAACACAGGAACATGCACACTTCACTCATGGGATGAGGGTGGGTGTAGGAGGTGGGTGACCTTTGTGCCCAGCACCTGGGAGCTGTACCCCTGCCCTCCTACACACTGAGTTATAGACATAGACCTGGTCTGTCCAGGGCAACCCCACCACTATGACGACCTCCAATCCTAAGGCAAGGCTGGAAAAAGGGAATCAGAGGACTGGATCCACCGATTGCTTTTTTTGCACAGCACATGGAGTTGGGCAAGCCCAAGTTGTATCAACAGTATTTGCTTCAGCTTGTGGCAATGTTCATTACCGGGGTGCTGCAACGAAGTGTTAAGTTTTATTGTCTGTCTTATACTCCCCCAGGGAACTTTGTGCTTACCATTGATTACCTTTCCCTTATATCCATGGCCATTTCCTCTGCAAAAGGAGAAAGTAATGTGAAAGCCTTTGAGTGGAGAAATCTCTCCTCCACCTTCACCTCACAGCTGCTGCTCCCTGCAGCCCCCTGTGAGCTTTTACGCTGTGCTGCATGGCAAGGTCAATCTGCAATGAACAGCATTGCTTACAAAAGCCCTGCTTCATATATTTTGATATTGTTATAGACTAGAAGACACCTCCATTTCATTTCCATTTTATTTAGCCTTTCCATGAGGGTCAAGTTTTCTAAACTTCTTGCCATTACCACCGCATTCCCCAAGGTTCTCTGTAATTACTCCATATCCTTCTCAAAACACAATGCCCAAAACGACATCTGCTCTTCCACCCATTTTGAGTTGGGCAGAAAATGTCTTCTTGTGTCTTGAAGGCCATACTGCTGCTCACACACCTTGTGAGGAGATCTCCTTGCCTGAATAGGGCAAGGTGGGTGACCCCTCTGTGCTACAGGCAATGATCATTCCAGCCTGAGTTTAGGGCTGTGGCTATATGAAATTGCATGTTTTTATGATTGTATTTTTTTTTTTACTGGACTTTTTCTCCAGTTTGTCAAGATCAGTTTGCACCCAGCCGTGCTGGTTGCCTGAACCAGCTTGGCAGTACCTGCAAATTTAGCAAACATACTCACAAAAAGCCATCCATAAAGGAGACCCAATTGGTGGACAGACCCCTGTAGATCCCCTCTGATTTTGACAGTGAAGCTCTGAGAGTTAATAGGACAGTTAATAGCACTTTCAGCCACCATACAGTATAAGTCATCTCGCCTATTGCCCTACTTGCTAATGAAAATGTCACACAGGACAGGATCAAAGGCTTATTAAAATCGAAATGGAGGACCCTTTCCCTCACCCACGGGGCCCATTAAGCTGTTAAAGAAGGAAATTCATCAAATTAACAAGACCTGTCTTTGACAGATTCATGTTAACTCTTACTCATTTCCTAGCAATTACTTGCAAAATAGTTATTTCATGCGAGTAGTTTGCTGGACAACTAAAGTTAAGCTGGCTGGCCCAAAACTCCCTGGATCCTTCTTTTCCTTCCTTTGAAGACAGGAATTATTATTGCTGTTTTCCAGCATTTCTTCTGGACTGTATCTATCCTCCATGAGTTTCTCTCAGTAGGTTCGGAGCAGTCATCCTCTGGGAAAGGAATAAGAAGGGTCTCTTTTAAAGTGACTACAGTAGGAAGCTCTAATATCAATGCTTGCTTTTGGGAAGTTTGGTCTCCTGCATACTGCAGTGACACGTTGGGCTGATAAGCAATAATTAAGAAAACCAGCCCCTGGCCCTGAGAGCTTATCATGGATCTTATAATAAGGTGCTTTCGTAAATCCAAAGGTAGTTTCATTTATTTATGTCATCATCAGGTTACAAACAGGCCATGCAGATCACCAACACCATTCTAATATCATGATTCAAAAGCTGGTTATTATTTTTCATGCTGTGTAAGTCTATTGCTCTGCCATTCGCAGCCTTCAGCTAAGATATTTTTAAATAAGTAGGTTTAAAGTGATAAAAGATTTATGATCAGGCCTTTTTTTTTTTTTAATGAGCACTCTTCTATGGCTTAGAACTTTAGGTTGAAGAATACCAAGTTCAATTTTTTAAAAATCTACTAAAGCTTTCCTGAAACTAAAAGACAGTACTTTGTTTGGTTACTTTTTACATTTCAAGTTTCCTATCAGTATTAGAGGTGCTGGGAAAAAAAAAAAGCAGCTCTCTGCTGTCTGGGAAGAAATGTGTGACAGTGGGCAAACAATAAATAAGGCATATTTGTTTTTTCTTTTATTTCTTTTTTTGTAGCTTGAAAAAGTTGCAGCATATCAGGAAGTTTCTGTGTTAAACTCAGATTGCAACTTAACAAGCTATACTTACTACAGAGGAGCTAACTTACCCGCTGTGATTTCATGAAGCAACACATCACGATGTGTGGCTTTGCCCTTGCCTGCCAGCTCCAAGAATGCGGCTTCGTAACTGGTTATAAAACTCCCACCCCCACCCACTCCCCTGTATAAGTTTTCCCCAAAGACTGGGTGGATTTGAGGCGTGAAATACCCTGTGAAACCTAAAACCTCCCTAAAACCTCCAAGCAGCCACAGACCATTAGCACAACCCATTGCTCAGCTTTCTTCCTTCACAATTTTAGTGATTCAGAGACAGATTACCCTATCGGTCTTGACCCCCAGGCAAGATTTGCTTTGTCAGCCACTATATACATATATATATCTTTTTATATGTATACTATAGCCACCATATATATATATACACACACCTCAAATCAACAGTACGGCACCACTTTGGTGACCTGTGACTCTCATGCTAATTGACCTCCTTTTAAGAAAGTACAGAAAGGAAATATGAAACTATGAAGGAGTTCAAAGGATGCTTGCTCCCAGTGCTTGCCCCCGCCGCAGGCCAGCAGTGACCCACTGCCCCACAGGGGCCATTTCCCAGGCTCCTGGGGTGTCCCCATGTCCCCCAGCATAAGCATGAGAACAGCTCAGAGCACCGACAGATCTGAGCGGAGCTTGAGACCATGGTGTCTCCCACCTTGATTCAACAGAGTATTTTATATTTCACCTGGCTGAAATTGTAACTAAGGAAAATGCTTAGGGATGCATTTAAATCCCACTGGCATTTAAGGATTCAGCCAAGTGCTGTCTTGTTTCAGAGCTGTGACCTTTTCCACCCTCCTCCAAACGTGTTTAGGCCACTGGCTAGGCTGCTCATATGCTGCTTGGACAGGTCCCAGATCCACATGTCCATGCGCATACAGTCCACTGTGTCTGCTATATTCACAGCCACACTGCTCTTCATATTTTCTGTATGTAGATGTGTTTAAAGCAAAAATCAAATCCTTTTCTAAAGCACCTTCCCTCCTGCAAACCAAGCTATGCTACTAGAAGCATTTTCCTTAGCTTCAGATGCTACTTGTAAATTCACTCCATGCCTGAGAAAGCTACTTTGTCTTGAGGGGGGAGGGACAAGCACAGGGCAATCTCACATATCGATGTAGTGGCAGATATGATTACTGTGACCTTTTCACCGTATACCAACAAATATTATTTTCCTGCCTTTTTTCCTGCGTGGCAGCATGTGGTAGCAGAGAAGCCTGGTTAGAGATTACCCATTAGGAAAGCCAATGTCCTCATTAGATGTCTATCTTGGCAGCAGCAGGCGTGCATCCTCATTGTTTATAAAAGAGAAATACAATATTGATGGATGCTGGTGAATGGCTTTAATGTGTTTCATTCCAGAAATGGCCTTGTTTCTGTGCCAGGTGATCTTCCCCATACAGCTACCCACCGCCAGTCTGCGGGCTTAGTAAGGATTACTTAACATCCCTTAACTTTCTTGAGAAAGTGGGAAGACAGGCTCAGTGGAAAAGAAGGAATATCAGAAATATATAAGCAACAGTTTAAGCTGTTTGCTCAAGGCCCAGCCCAATAGCGTGATTGATAAGCTACTGAAAAACAAATGAGGATCAGCTTACTATCTTTTGGGGCCTTTGTCAGAGAACTGTGTCTCATGGGTCTGCTGTGAACCTGTAATCCCGTGGGGCATTTATTGACTGCCAAGCTTGTCCTTTAATTACTCTCTGTCAAGCTTGCAGGAGTCAGGATTTCTCAGTGATCAGAACTGCCACTATTTAGAGATACATCACTTACAGCTGTCAAACAATTACAATTTTATTTTAGCCCCATCGATTGATAAAGATGCATATGTTTTTTCCTGCTGATGAATTCTGACTCAAGCCACACTCCTGTTCACCTCTCATCACCTCCCCCAAATCCAAACTCTGTTATTGCTAGCACAAACACTATACAGCTATCAGTGTTAAGACATGAAGCTCTCCCTTGCATTTCTAGATTTTGATAGCAGTTGCACAGCCCAGGAGCTGAGACCCGCACTCAGGCAACCCATTTATGCCGTGTATGTATAACCCAGACCCACGTGCAGGCTCAGAGCTGGTGGCACGGAGCAGCCTCCCACAAGCCGGGGTCGGGGGGAGGCCAGATTTCCAGCCTGACTCTGAATAATATGAAACCCACAGACATCCTCTATAAGGACTAAGTGTCCTTAGTCTTCCTCTTGCTTCTCAGTGGGAGAGAAATGGTTCCCTGCATAAAAAAGGCTCTATCAGCACAGCCTGCATCTGTGTGGGTCCCTGTGGCAGCAGTGCACCACCGGGAGTGTGGGTGCAATCCTGCTTGTAGAGCATGGATAAAACTCATCACACTGACCATGCCCCCGGGTGGTTTAAAGGCTGCTTGTGACAGCACCTTCAATGCTGCAGAGGCCAACAAATACGTCCAAAAGAGACTATGAAAGGAGGAAAAAATCTGGAACAAGCCAGTACAGCCATATGTTTCCTATCACAGCTGAGAGCACTGACACCAGCCCAGCAGGAGCACACAGGTGCTAGCCACCCAACGCTGTGGTTATCCTAATGAATCACGATTACAGAAGCACCTGAACCAGATAACACTGCACTCATCCACTCCGAAACGCATAAAAGCATGCAGCAGCTCATAATATCTCTTGACTCCCCAGTGGTTTCAGATAAGCTGCTGTTTGGAAGCTGCTAGGTTTTTTTTTGCTTCAGACAGACCCGCCTGGCATGATGCGGTACACGTCTTTAGCCAAGGCTTTCAAAAGCAAAAGGGAGCTCGGATCTGTTTTCCAGGAGCTGGACTCCCATGAAGCCTGGCGCTCCCCCTCCCTTAGCACAGCCCTGGACAGAGGCCCTCCAAGGGGATGGCACCTGGAAATCTTACCCACTTTGGGGAAATGCAGTCAACAAACTGGCTTTATGCAAACTGCAGCTGAAAAGTAAGTGACTGCTGGTGTCCCTTCTGGTTCCCCCATCCTGAGCCCCCTGAGGTGGAGGCGGGGGGGAGGGGGGCGGAGATGTTCACCCCAGGCAAGCGTGGCCAGCTGCCAAGCTCACCCCCTTCCATGCCCCAGATTGCTGTGCTGTGGGGATTTGGGGAAAGCTGTATGTCTGCAATCCACATTTGCTTCTACAGGCAATGCCCCAACTCCTTCCTTCCTAGGAGCGAGGACGGGGCCGGCCTTGCCCACAACGACTCCTCAAGTCTACAACCATCCTGCTTCAGTGCACAGCGTATCCATCGCGTGTCCCCCCCACCAAAGGCAGGGTCTCACAGGGCTTTGTGTTGCTAGAGGTGCATGTTGTACCCCCTTGAGTGTCCTACTGAGCAGACCATCAAGAAGTAGGTGTCACCCTTGGGAAAGGTCAGAGTGCTGGCTATCCCAGGGGCTCTAGGGAAGGGCTGAGCCCATGGGTGTGGGGAAAACACTGCTGTGAATCGGTGGGGAGGTCCCACTCCCTGCTTTGCCTCTTTGCCAGACCAGGGCAGCTGTGCCTCCCTCCATGCAGGCTTGTGTATCCTCAGGGCATAACCTGAACTCATGGATGGGGGGCAAAATTCAGCAGTGAGGGACAAGGGCAGGTCTGATTGTGGCAGCTTCACATATTTTAGAGCAATGCAGTGCAAAAAGCTGCAGGAGCACAATGCCTGGGCAGCCAAACTTGTGAGGGGAGGCTGCCGTGACAGTCCTGCACCCATAGCACCTCCACCCACAAGTGCACTTGGGCATCTGTTACAGAAATGGGGATTTGGATATTAACAGCCCCAGAACACCCACAGCAGGGAGGACTCTTCACCTTGAAAACTGCAAGGAGAATTAAAGGGATGGGTAAGGTGCTAAAAGCTGGGATGCTACTGAGATTTGCAGAGGGATAGGGCAAGGAACATTCACAATATTACCGGGTCTGCACTATCCCCAACTTCCAGATGAGCTCCAGCCTGGCAAGTCATCATTCAGAGTAGTAATTGCTTTAAGTAACCCAATTACTCATCAGTTGACCCATTTTATTTCCTTTGGGTTCTGCCCACAACTGACATCAGACTCTGCTAGTCACAAAACATACAGCAAAGGAGATATTGTAAGAGGCCTAGATCTTTTTCTCCCCCAGCATTGGGTTTTCTACAAAACAATGGCATGCAAAGCTGCCATCTCTGGGTTTTTTGTGGTTTAGGTGCTTTGTTTTCTGCTGAAAACCGCGTTCCTGTAGTAAAAGTATTCCATGGTTTCTGAAAATTGTGAGAGAAATGAACCCTGATGCAAATGTGTTAAGGTGTTTTCAAGTGATTTCTAAGGATATCCTTAAGAACAAATATAGATTTCCATCCTAGAGCAGCCTACCATCTCTTCCTGGAAAGGACAACACTAAGGAAATATTCTGATCTCAAAAACCAGCGAGGTGGGACCAGATGAGAGCACTGTGGATAATGTTTTAACCATGTGAAGGAGTGTAGCAAACTAGCACAACTAGAGGGAGAAAAGCCATGTACGGAGAGACTTGTTCCTGTTCGTTGCAGGATGGCAATGGAGATGATAGAGACTTGTAAAGCTTTGCTCTGGCAAGCTGGTCGTGATCTCCTTAGCTCCCAAGCAGCGACAGTGGAAAATTTTAAATGAATTACCCACAGATGGAGTTGAAACTCCTCCCCTCAGGCTTTTACTCATGCACACAGCACCACGCTGCTGAAAATACTGACTAGAGAAACTACTCTGAGCGATGTCCAGAGCGCCTTAGTCACACCACGTGAACCCTTTACTCTTCCTGTCTGCGTAGGGAAAAAGATGCCTTGGTTTCAGTGGGAGTGAGCTGCCGAAGGCTTTCTAGAAAAAGTCCCTGTTTGTTAAATCAAGTATGAGCTGTGTGGTTTAAAGAATTTAGAAGCCCAAAGATACAGTTAATTCCTAGCAAAATATTCAAAAGCAGTTGCTTAAATCAAGGTTGTTGTGGGGTTTTTCACCCCAGAACTACACCTCTGAGTGTGATTTAACCTAATTCTAATTATTTACCTATCATGTCTCTGGAAAGGGAGAAACCTGAGAAATCACATTTAAAGCTGCCTGTTAAATGTATCCCTAATATATCCTCTATGAAGTTTTCTTTTTCCTGTTCTTCATTCCCTGTTTTCATTTTTCAATCATCTTTATTCTGTAGAAAAAGGGAACTTGGTATCAACACAGGAATCCCCGAAAGCTTTCAGCTCAGGTTTCTACAAAATATTAATATTTCCCTTTCATTTAGTAGTTACCACATTTTCAGGTTTTATGCACATGTTCTTAGAGCAGTAGAGTGCTGAACTCTCACCTGGCACTTGGAAAGAGACACAGAAGTGTTTGCGAAAATATTTATAGTATGTTTTCTAAAGCTCCTGCTTGCCATCTCAAAGCAAAACCTAAATATGATGTCTATACTGAATTAAACTAGCCAACTAATTTAACAGTGCCTATTAAAGCATGTATCATATTTCAACAATTATTTTTTAAATTCTAACTTTTGCAAGTGCCACTAGAAGAGGCTACTGTGACCTTTAACATCCAGTGGCAGATCTCCAGCAGGCAGCTCAGAAAATTGTGGGGAACCCTTGGATCTTTACAGCCATATCCTTCCTTAAAAGCTATTGTTCCATACCTAATGAAAGCCAAAGTGAAGGACTTTTGCTCCTGGTGGTAGCCAGCATTGAATCCCCTTTTCTTCAAAGAAAACAGCATCTTTTGAGAAGGCAAAGCCTTAAATGTCCAGAGAAAGAAAAATGGGTTGCCTAACAAGCAAACAGCAAGAAATACTGCTACCAAAGTTATCTTAAGCTTCAATCACCCTTCTGCAGGTCAGCACGTTTACAGTTTCCTAATTGCTAGTGCAGTAGGTTTTCACAGACTACCAGCTGTAAATGAAAGTGAGGGCTTTATATCTGAAAGAATGATGTCTTTAGCAGTTAATCTCTCTAATCACAAGGTTTTCTAACTGCTAATCTAGCATTTTGTTATCCAACAGGGATTTACCCCGTTTCATTCAATCAGATTGCATGTCAGATTAATGGCCTGCTTAGAAGGCAGAGGCTGGGTATCAGTCCCCCATGGACCAGGGCAGAGGGATGGGGAGAACATCTGCATCCAGCAAATCCTTCCAGAGGATTTCACGCTTGGAGGTGTTGAGTAGGCTGCCACTTATTTTTAACAAACATCGTGCATACCCATGATTCTGCATCTCCACCAGAGCAACAACAAAATTGAGTGGTTCTACTTCTTTTGAGAGGAAAGAGAAAGCACAAAGATCAAGTGTCACATGTGTTTGATGGACGCTTCTCTTGTCAAAAGGATGTCCCTGGAAATGACAGCTTTCTTTACAGACACACTTACTCTCTGCTTCCCTAGCTTCCCTTTCAAAATAAGTAGAAAGATACTTATCTTTAAAGAATTAAAACCCAGGTTTGTGGTAGATTAAATAATCTTTCTGTGATTGTTAAATCAGTCTGAGTATCTCTAGGCGACTCTCTGAGGCTGGAGGAAAGCTTTCCCAGCATGCTGTCACTGTACCTATGTTTCCCAAACTATTACCTACCTTTCTTCATATAAAAATGTTACTGCGGTCAGAGACTGAACCCTGCAAGGCGATCTTTGCTATCTGCTAGACGTCTAAGTTATCTACTCATTTCAGTGTGTGTCTGGAGTTCATAAATGCAATCCATTTATTAGAAGGCCCTCAGATAGTCCAGTGATATAAAGTCAGATACAAAGGTTTATCTGACTGTTTAATTCAAGGCAGCAGACTTGTCCAACTATTGATGGCTAAATTATCTTTTCTAGTTTCTTTTCTTAACATGCAAAGTACCCCCATCTCCACAAACCTGCACAGAGCCTGGCCGTACAGCCCAGAGCTAGCACACTGGTATTTTAAGGGTTGAGACTTGCTCGTCTGTAAAGAAAAATGAACTGGAAGACAATCCCTGACAGCAGCGCTTAGTGACAGCTGGCATTATCAAAATAAAATTGTTTTAAATCAATTCCTAACTAGCAGGACCTATGTGACACAATTATCTAAGGGCTGAATTCAGTGAATATGTGTCCTTTTGTTCTGTATTCCTTCTATTTATTTTAATGAGACCTAATGCTTAGTGAGAGACATTCAACAGGAGGAATATATTAATTATTTCTATTGCTTTCAGCTTTATCTCTGCAGGTAGCTACCAGTGTATCACCAACATATCTACCTCACGTGCACAATTTTTTTAAAAAAATGGCAAGCTAGAAAAAACACGCCCACAGTGGTCTACCTCTGTAGCAAGTGCCATAGTGAGAGCATGTATTCATAACAACAGTTTAGGATTCTTCCCTACCACAGAGTACAAGGTATTGAGGCTGGAGGGACTTTTGCTCTTGTGCTTTCCAGTGGAGGTATGGACCCAATAAGGCAAGCTTACAGTGTTGAACAGGGACACTGGACAAGGGTGCCCATGCCACTGGAGAATGTACTGGCACCACAACTGGGGGCAATTCCTGATCTAATGTATCTAAGCTGGGCTGCATGATGCAGAGGCATCTGCTTAACTTCTTTGTTTCTGCGTTCGACCCTGTCTTGCAGAACAGACACACGCCCAGTACCAATTTCTACCAAGGCTTAAGCAACTTTAATTACTTGAAATTCATCCATAGGATTTAAACTTAGTAGATTTCAGGCAGGTGGGCGGTTAAGTCTGATAAGTAAGTTGTTTCTGTGTTGTGCAGATTGTCTGGATGGGACGCATTCAGCTGTTCTGTGAAAAAATTTGAAGATGAAATAGCTGACAACAGATCCAAAATTTTGTATAATGACAAGCAGTCACTGTAAGAAAGATGGTAAGCTTACATCAAGAAATTAATTTTTAAGTACTTCAGCGCTATCCTAGCGATATGACAGGCATTACTGAACCACATTTTTATGCCACGGTGGCACAGCAGGCAAAAAGCTTATGGAGGAACTATTTTTAGTTATTGAAGAACCAACTCGGTCATACACCTAATGGTTAATACGTCTAATACAATACCGTTTGCATTGTCTTTACAATCCCAAGGAACTAGTTCACTGGAAATGTATCACACTGAACAAAATGTCAAAACAGACATTCAGTACTTTAGTATCAATTCACCATTTCCATAAATACTTTGAACGGTAGAAGACAAGAAATTTATTTGCAGAGTACCCCAACTGTAGAGTATCCACAAACACTCTGGAGGGCAGGATGATACGACAAAGAGATCTTGCCAGAGTGGAAAGCTCCTCTGACACAGGCAGGACGCAATTCAGGAAGGACGACTGTAAAGCACCACTCTAGCATAGGAATAACCAACTGCTCATGAGAGACAGAGAGCAAATGAGTGTGCAGCAGTCCTTCAGAAGGGGATCGAAAGATTATAAATGACTGTTCATCCCGCTCTGTGAGAAAGCAAACATGCCAGGCTGGATAGATGGCGATGCATGTGCAAGGAACAGGCTGATACCTCTCTAACTAGTGTGCTTTGCTTTGGCAAGAGCCCAGCTGGAGTACCATGCCCAGGTCTGGGTGCCGTACTTTGAAATTAAAGAGCGTAGGAATTGGAGGAGAGCAGTGACAACAGTTAGAGGTCCAAAAGCATCACATGTGTGGGCAGATGAAAGAGCCGAGGTTGCTTAGTCCGGCAATGGCTGAGGGGAAACGTGATATTTTCAAATATACAAAAGGCTCCTCCAGAGAGGAAATACTATACCCTGCCTGCAACACAGGGACAAGAAGGAACTTTAGCAAGAAGGAGGACATTAATGACAGAGGCATTAGATCAGGTTGTCTGGAGAGGATGTAAAAGGCCTGAAGCTGAACAGGCCAGAGCTCTCTTAGGGTTGCTTTGCTCAATGTGAATCTGCCTTGTGTTTCTAAACACACCATTCTCCTAATAAAGGTTTTCTGAGTTGGCAACACTGCCTGGCATACAACTAAGACAAACTTTCTGTCAGTCCCATGGTGTCCTGGGACGGATGGCACGCAGCCCCGCTGGAGCATCGCTGCACCCAGCAACTTCTCAGGCTTCTAATTTTCATAATATCTGCCACTCCAAAATGCCATTATAGAGGTGAAGTGATGCCCTCTGCAAGGTGTGTACCTCAGTCACCAGTTGGGCACCGTGCCTCCCAGCACCCAGAGGGCTGGAAGGAAGGGCTCATCTCAGGACCACCAGCCCCAGCCCCACTGCCTGTCCCGCCCTGGGGCTCTGCACAGGGGAACGGGTCCTGATCCAAAGGCAGAGTGAAGCAGGGAGAGGGAAGCAGCACGTAACACAACTGGAGTTGAGCCAGAATGTACTCTATTTATTTAGTTGTACGCAGTCATGCAATGCTTGTAGCATGCTGTCAATTCCCCCAATCAACAAGAAATGATTAGTAGTTCAGGTGCTAGAAAGCATGGATAACATACATCTGCAAATACTTTGATCCCGACTACTTATATCACAGAATAATGGGCTGAAATAAAAGCAGCTGCTGACAATGACTAATGACCATAAATTAGGGGTAAGAAGTGGTAAGTCTAAAGCAGAGCAGAGGTTCAGAGTGCAGCAGTGGTGCACAGGGGTGGCAAGAAAAATGAACTGGAAAGATATTATGACTCCAACACCCACTGGAGGTCAAGGGAGTTTTCCTCAACATGGTCAGAAATAAGCTTGCCATTGAGAAGCAGAGATGCAAAGCACTGAGCAGAGCTGCAAAGGGAAGACGTGAGGGCAGTCAGGATGGCTGAGCAGAATATGTCAGACTAGGGAACGAGCATGTCAAGGGGATGCCACGCTGCACTGCCATCGCACCAGAAAGTGATGTGTGTTCCCAATTGTGTGAGCTACAAGCATACTCTAACATTTGGTTTCTCCCTCAGAAAAATCCAGTAATAGGAAAACAAACAGAATGAGGTCCTTGGATAAAGATGGCTTAACACTGTACTTCTCACCCAACTTTAGGCCCGCTCTCCTGTGGCAGCCGGTGGCTGGGTTTCCCTTTACATATCTCACCAGGCCTGGGCTGAAACTGCTCTCTCTCTGCTTCCCAGGGTGAGTTTGCTGCTTTGGCCCCACTGGAAGAGCAGCTACAGGATGGTGTGACTGGGGGCAGGAGCTCTGGAGCCTCCCATGATACCCCCACCAGCGGGGCAGGTCCCAGAGCCAGGGGAAAGTGCCATGCTGGTGGAAGAGACCTGGAGTGATGACCTAGGCTGCCTAAAAGACACAGAGAAAGAGGGAAATTACTGAAAAAGAAGCTGCAGTCCTGAATGAGGATCTGCAGTAAAAGGCAAAGCCATTTAAAAAGAGGGTGAGTGAGGCACAACTTCAACGGGAGAAATAATAGGGGAGAAAATAAAGCAGGAAAGGTGCCGTGTGTGAAGAGAAAATCCTACACCTGCGTGTGAGGGGAACGGGCTATGAAGAAAACTGACACTGAGTGAAAAGGAAGCAGCCTATACAAAGCCAATGTGGTGGGAAAATGAAGGAGAAGGGAGCTGACACACTGGAACGAGAAAAGGGAGAAGGAAAGGGAGGTAGCTGACAAAAATCTCAGTGCAAATGAGAGGAGTGCTGGTCTTGCTAAGAGCTCAAGGGCTATATTTTGACAGAACCAGCGAACCCACACAATTCCTTACATGCCATTCTCCATGCTACAAAAAAATGGGGAAAAATCCCAGGGTTATGGTAATTACATAAATATTTAATTTTTCAAGGTTTGACCCAATTTATTCCCTAAGGTAGTGTCATGGATCAGCAAAGAGGACAATTTTATACAGCAAGGAACTATTGGGTAGAGAAGCGAAGAGTACAATTATGCTAATAAGATCAAATATGACTTTTAAGTATAACCCATATTTCTGAAATTATTTATATCAGAGCTTTGCCCAGTTTAAATCAGCCAAGGCAAGTGTATGAAGTGACTTTCTATGAAAAATATTACCTACATTTAGCTGAGGTTAACAATTTCCCCAAAGTTTACATGAAAATCTGCATGCCATTTACAATTGATTAACTATTATTTGGCAGACTATTTGTGCAATGAATTGCTGACATTTTGAAAAGAGTTATTTGATGATTTAACATAGACTTAAAATGTGACCTTTGATTTATATGAAATGCATATAAAGTGGGTAAAATTAGGTGTTGAACTTACTGCATAAGTCTTGTCTGGTAGCTATGCATCCTTCCTGTTTCTGCTTTCCTTACCTCTGAGGTTCTCTGCAGGAAGATTTTGGTGGACTTTTCAGGTACAGATTTGAGCATTCTCCATTCTGCAGTGCTACTTCAAAATGTTAATAAATGATGATGCTGTTTCAGAGCCAGAGCAGCAGCAAAACGTGTCATTCTTAATATTAATATATGATCAATGTTTATTCAATTTAGCCAGAGTGTGGGGTTTTTTTTAAATATTACTGGATTTCTACATTGATTTAATAAATCCATTGCCTCTGTAGGTAGCAACTTACCATGGTAGGTAATGTCAAATATTATTTTCCATTTGAAACTAGACAAAGAAATGTGAGGGTTTCTGAGGTTAGTTTTAGCCCCTGAGGTGAAAAAGCAGATGGGGACAATCTATTCTGAAGTGCCTGCCAGACTGACTCCTAGCTATACCATCTGAAGAAATATTATAACATATAGCACCGGGGGAAAGGAGAGAAACTTCTGCTTTATATGCATGCAAGAATTTGTATGCATTTGTTCTTCTACATGTTTGGCTTTATGCTTATTGACCCAAGCCTGTTATCCCTACTTCAGTGGTTCCATGTACTTCCAGGTGATCCCAAGCAGAAATACGCATTCCCTATCTATGAAGCATTTCTGCACGGTAAGACTCTGTTTTTCTCTCTGTTGTGCAAGAGCTCAAATTTCTGCTCTTGGTGAAACATCTGTCTGAGTTTCCTCATGCAACTGTCGTACACCTGCTTTTGTTCTGCTGCTTTTTACTTTGTTGTGATCTTCAAAAAAAGTACAGAAGATTAATGTATCAATAGCAACACAGTAGTTAAAGGTTGCATGGGGATTTTCACTTCAAACCTGACCTTTCCAGTGTTATTGAAAAGAAGAGCATAATAATGGGATATATATATATGCAGAATCTTTTCTGCTCTTTCTAGACATGTTGTAATGCTATACAGGAAGACCAGATAATTCAACTGGAAGGAGTCTTGAGAGGTCACCTAGTTCTCCTGAACCAAAGCACTGCTGCAGATATCCATGTATTTCTGACAGATGTTCATCTTTAATTCCTTCAACCAAAGAGAATCCTAAATGTCCCATGGTGGTCCCCTTCTGGGAGAGAAGTGGAAGCATTAGTGGTTTCTTAAGGATTTTTCTTAGGATATAAAAACAAGAAAGAAATTGTGACATTTTTGTTGCTGTTCTTTAGATCAATAGCAGATGCAGGAAAAGAGGTAGGGCGCCTGGGTAAGAAATCTAATCCTATAAACTGAGGACGGTCCATGGAAATAGAAGATAACATCAACCTCCCCCTGCTTGTGAAAAGCAGTATATGGAGGCAACTATCTCCATTTTCCTAAAGATTGCATTTCAGCCTTTATTTTGATTGCAAAAAAATATTGCAGCTACAAGGCCAGATGCATGCAGCAAGTTTTTGAACTGTTATAAGCCAAGAATTCTTCACATTTGCTGAAATCCTGCCCTTTCCATACCTAGCTCCATGTACCAAGTTGATCTTTGAGATCTTCACTATTCAGTTCACTATGAGCAACTGAGGAATGAAACAGGTCTGCAATGCTACTGTGCACACACAAAAGTGGAGACTTCGAAGAAGTTTTTTTCTACTAATTTAAACAGGTGAGATAAAACTTGATTTCACAACTCAAAAAATGACCCAAGAAAGACCCTAAACCAACCTATGGGGCACTGTCTCAGAGGTAATAATTATTGATAGGCATGATTGTTTTCCCATAAACTCTCAGAGGCTGAAAAACTGGTCTACAAATTTCATGGAAGAGAGATTCCTCCTGAGATTTTCTGTCTTATTTTGGCTAGATCAGAAAGATCGTAATTTATAATAGCCTTTTCAAAATCTGGCACTTTGAACCCGCAGACCGCTCCAACTTAGATAGAAGCATGAAGTTACAACTTTTTATTAAGATAGGTATGCATAGAAAAAAACTTTTTCAGAGGATTAAAATGTGGTTGTCACTCATATCAGGTTTTCAAGCACTCATCATTTACTACATCATTTAAACTGCACTGCCCGGTCCCTGGTCGTAACAGTAGTATAAGACTACCAAAGGCTTCAGCGGAAGTCAGGTCACATTATGCTAAGTACTACTCATGAGTAAAATATAGAACCAAAGTAAGCAGTTGACACTTTCCATCCACTTAAAATAGAAACTGCAAGTGAAAGCAGAGAGAAATCTATTACCACTAATTTACACAGTGCAACCCATTTCAGAGGTGTTAAGCAATTTGATCAAGGTCACATAAGACATCTGTGGCAGAGCCAAGAACCAAAGTTAAGAATAGCAAACTCTCACAGGAATTTCTGAACTCATTTGTCTTCTCCTCATTTAAATCCTTAAATGATAAGGAAAAATGCATAGCTAACGTGCCCCAAGACGATAGATAGATGCTAAAGTCTGTATCATATAGGCTTTGTATCATGGAGACAGGCATGGTTATGCTGCATCCATTGATGAAGTCTTCTGGTTTAGATTGATGAGCAGCACAAGTCTGAAAAAACATATACTGTCACTCCTATTGACACTAAGCAGTACTCTCTTCTTCTGGAGTGATGGACCTAGTACTGACAAACAAAGAGGGACTGGTGGAGGATGTTAAGGTCGGGGGCAGACTTGGCTGTAGTGATCATGAGAAGATAGAGTTCAGCATTGAGTGCAGTATGCACAGAATGACAAGTAGGGTTGAAATGTTAGACTTCAGGAGGGCTAACTTTGATCTCTTCAAGAAATTGATGGGAGAAATCAAATGGGAGAGGGCTCTAGAGGGTAAGGGGGCTCAAGAGAGCTGGCTGATATTCGAGCACCAGCTCCTCCAAGCTCAGGTTAGGTGCATCCCGAAGAGCAAGAAATCGGGCAAGGGAAGGAGACCTGCATGGCTGAGCAGGGATATTCAGAAAAAGTTCAGGTGGAAGAAGGGGGTTTATGAGATGTGGAAAAGGGGGCTGACGACTTTGGGATGAGTATAAGAAGGCTGTCAGGGTATGCAGGGAAGAAACGAGAAAAGCCAAGGCAGCTTTGGAATTGAATCTGGCGAGGGATGTCAAGACCAATAGGAAGGGTTTCTTTAAGTATAGAGGAGACAAAAGGAAAACCAGAGAAAATGTGGGCCCGCTCTTGAACGAGACGGGTGCTGTGGTGACGGATGATGCAGAGAAGGCGGAGTTGCTGAATGCCTTCTTTGCTTCTGTCTTCACTGCTCGGGCCAGCTCTCGGGAGTCCCAGACTTTGCAAGTAACAGAGAAAGTCTGGAGGAAGCAAAACTTTCCCTTGGTTGAAGAGGAGCAAGTTAGAGAACAGTTAAGTAAACTGGATACCCACAAGTCCAAGGGGCCTGATGGGATGCACCCGCGAGTGCTGAGGGAGCTATCAGAAGTCATTGCTGGGCCACTCTCCATCATCTTTGAAAGGTCTTGGAGAACAAGGGAGGTGCCTGAGGACTGGAGGAAAGCTAATGTCACTCCAGTCTTCAAAAAGGGCAAGAAGGATGACCCGGGAAACTACAGGCCAGTCAGCCTCACCTCCATCCCAGGAAAGATGATGGAACTGTTTGTTCTGGGCGTCATCTCCAAGCATCTGGAGGAGAAGAAGGTTATCAGAAGTAGTCAACATGGATTCACCAAGGGGAAGTCATGTCTGACTAATCTGATAGCCTTCTATGATGGCGTGACTGGATGGGTGGATGAAGGGAAGGCAGCGGATGTTGTCTACCTTGACTTCAGCAAGGCTTTCAACACTGCCTCCCACATCATCCTCACAGGCAAGCTTAGGAAGTGTGGGTTAGATGAATGGACAGTGGGGTGGATTGAACAGTGGCTGAATGATAGAGCTCAGAGGGTTGTGGTTAGTGGTGCAGAGTCCAGTTGGAGGCCAGTAACAAGTGGTGTCCCTCAGGGGTCAGTACTGGGTCCAGTCCTGTTCAATATATTCATCAATTACCTGGATGAAGGGATGGAATGTACCATCAGCAAGTTTGCTGACGATACAAAACTGGGAGGGGTGGCTGATACGCCAGAAGGCTGTGCCGCCCTACAACATGACCTGGACAGGCTGGAGAATTGGGCAAAAAAAAAACTGATGAGGTTCAATAAAGGCAAGTGTAGGGTACTGCATCTGGGGAGGAATAACCCCATGCATCAGTACAGGTTAGGGGCTGACCTCCTGGAGAGCAGCTCTGTGGAAAGGGACCTGGGAGTCCTGGTGGACAACAGGATGACCACGAGCCAGCAATGTGCCCTGGTGGCCAAGAAGGCCAATGGCATCCTGGGGTGCATCAAGAAGAGTGCGGCCAGCAGGTCGAGGGAGGTCATCCTCCCCCTCTACTCTGCCCTGGTGAGGCCGCATCTGGAGTATTATGTCCAGTTCTGGGCTCCCCGGTTCAAGAAGGACAGGGAACTGCTGGAGAGGGTCCGGCAAAGGGCTACAAAGATGATTAGGGGACTGGAGCATCTTTCTTATGAGGAAAGGCTGAGGGACTTGGGGCTTTTTAGTCTAGAAAAAAGAAGACTCAGGGGGGATCTTATCAATACTTACAAGTACTTAAGGGGAGGGTGCCAGGTAGATGAGAAGAGTCTTTTTTCAGTGGTGCCCAGTGATAGGACAAGAGGTAACGGGCACAAACTGGAGCACAGGAAGTTCCATCTTAACACGAGGAGGAACTTCTTTACTCTGAGGGTGGCAGAGCACTGGCATAGGCTGCCCAGAGAGGTGGTGGAGTCTCCCACACTGGAGACATTCAAAACCCACCTGGACGCCGTCCTGTGCAACGTGCTGTAGGTGTCCCTGCTGTGGCAGGGGGTTTAGACTTAGATGATCCTCAGAGGTCCCTTCCAACCCTGACGATACTGTGATACTGTGAATATGTGAATCCCTCCTAAAGAGCATCATACCAGTTAGCAGAGCTCCTTACTTAAAATTATAAAGTACCCATTCAACAAGACAGACTATATACACAAAACCAGAGCGAGGATGCTCACAGAGTGGTGAGCCTAATACATGAATCCACTTCCCCTGCCACGAAGGAAGACGAGCAATGGCAGCATGTGTGCGTGCATGCGTGTGTGTGTCTGTGCGGCGTGAAGATGTGTCCCCGGGCACTGCAGCCGCACCAGCACGGGGCTTTGCTCCGCGGCAGAGGTGGCCTGAGGCTCCCACCTGCCAGGGTCAGCTCTGCAGCAGGGAGGGACGAGTTGGGACTACCGACATTTGAACAGACTAGTGAGTTTGAGGGAGAAATTTCATGTGTGCTTTATGTAATATAGTTGTTATTTCACCTATTAATAAAAGAACAGTCCCTAGAAGAAAGGTGAGTTAAGATACTACCGCCAAATATGCATGATCTGTGCTGGAACTTGGCAATGAGTCAGCCATGAGACGCATCGACATTATGCACATACGTGGCTCTATATATGCATGTGTTTCTCTTTCTCCCCCTACTTCTAATATTGGAGCAGCATTAGCTTGGCTCTTAAAACCAGCTTGTTCGATTAAATGTTTTTCAGCTGTTAAAAAAAAAGTTTCAAAGAAATTTCATCTTTTAATCTTCCTTCCTTCCTTCCTTCCTTCCTTCCTTCCTTCCTTCCTTCCTTCCTTCCTTCCTTCCTTCCTTCTTTCCTTCCTTCCTTCCTTCTTTCCTTCCTTCCTTCCTTCCCTCTCTTTCTGCTTCTCTTTTCTTTTCTTTCTTTTCTTCCTTTCTTATCCCTTGTGCCAACACCTTTCCTGAGGATGGATAATTTTTTAAGAGATGCAGGTAGGAAAGAGGTGGGAGGGGCAGAGAACTTTTCTAAAAACTGGGGAGAATGTGTAGGCATCATTCATCTTGTTGTAGTTGACAGAGGTGAAGGAAAGATGAGGGAAGACAGAAAATAGAAGAAAAAGAAATCCAACCCTGTTTTTAAAAAAACAAACTAAATGACTATGAAACTCCATAGTTTCTTGTAAGACAAAAAAATTTGGTTCTTTTAGAGGCAGCTCTACCGCTGTGACTTCAGAGAATATCACAGCTCAGCACAGTCAATCCTTAACCTGTCCATGTTCTACAAGTGATAACTCCTTCCTCCACCTCTTCCTCCTCGTTTCTTAGCCACCTTTCCTGGTACTAAAATCCTCCCTTACTCCTTACCTTCTCTCTAAAACAGCCTAACAATCAACACGGTGAGTTAAACTCAGAGCAATTGTTCCCAATTTGTATTTCACTTTGAAACTGGCTGTTTTCATTTCAGCAAAGGACAGTGTGTGTGTCAGAAAATATTTTTGCATTTCCCAGCTGTAACAGTTTGTCTAATAAAAGACTATCTCTGTTCCCAAGCCCCACCTGGCTAATGTTCTTAGCTCATGATAGCCAGAACGACACTAACTCTCTTCCCCTCCTCCCAAAATATTACCAAGGAGTCCTTTATGTTAAAATTGAGCAGCACTTGTGAGAACACTTCACCATTTGGGGGTTGTTTCCTGATTATGGATACAAAGACTCTGGGAAAAGACTGATTTGATCGCATTACTCACTGACTGAAGCTTTGCTTCAAATATTAGAAGGTAGTGTCTCTCTTAAAGACTCATCCATCAACATTATTCACATGACACTCCTCACCCTACCATCTGACTCCCTTTAATGGATCACTTCCCACTTTCCTGTGTGGAGTCTGGTCATCAAAAATGCACTTTGGGTTCAAATAAAATTTTCTCTAACTTTGGTAAAGATAAGGAAGGGAATTTCAAAAGTAGAGACATTTTGACACCTTCCAAATTGGTTTTTGCTTTGTTTTTAAGGTAATTTAAGAAAGGCAGCTGCATTGACTTTTGTTAAGGGGCACAACTTATTTTGCTTCATACACATGAAAAGGCAAAGGCAATGTAAAATTTTACATGGCAAAGGCAATGGAAAGTGCCTTTGCCCAACCTCAAATCCCATGCAAAAAAAAAAATGGATTTTGCCATCCAGCAAAGAGGACAACATTTTTCTGTTGGAAAAATTCCACGTTCCCAGCCCCAGCTTGAGCACCAACTCTGTCTACCAAAGGATACAGAACAGCCCAGAGGTCCTGGAGAGAGGCTGCCGCCTGCTGCTTTAGCTTACTTTGCAAAGCATACTTTTTCCCAAAGTGCTGCTCACCCCTCAACTCTGACACACAGAGCAGTGGCTTTTGTGCTGCTCCCTGTGGGTGACAGAGCCCAGGCTCACACTATGTGGATCCACACCTGGGCAAGCTCTAACCAACCGTATTTCTAAAAAAAAAGGAAGATCCCAGCTGAGAGGCTTAACATTTGATCTGATATTTTTTGCGGGGATCTCAGAACTATAGAAAGTTGATTACTTTCCTTGAACTGGTTTTCCTCCATGTACTCAGCATACCCCTTCTTCCCCATCTTCCTTGTGGCTTTGCGTCTGTGAACAATAGCATGGATAGGAAGAGCGTTTCATCTTGTAAAATGTGAAGAGTTGTTTTTGCTAGAAAATTGCACATATGGTATATGACACAGTCTAAAGATTCATCAGCCCCTGCTCTGCCAGTAGCTAGCAAAAGAAAAATCTTCCTAAAAGTAACAGAACTGGTACCGAGCTAAGGACCTGACTTTGGGAGAAGCCATTCCAAAATCCTGGAGAAAAAGTTTTAACGTACTCACTAAGTTTTGGTATCTGACCACAAATCTTAAGCAGCTGTGTCTTAGAGGGAGAAAATGCATCAGAAACTGCAGCAGAGACAAGAGAGTAGAAGAGCTTGTGAAAGTCACATACAGAACTGCTACATTAAATGTCATGCCAGTGTATGTTACTTGAGGGAACTACTACGCATTGTCCCACTATACTGTTGTTAAGAAATGCACCCAGAAGTGATGCTGACAAGGCTTCCAGCAACACCTGCAGCTTCCGAGCCCTGGGGCAGCAGCGGGAGCAGGAGGGCTCTGCTGGCCCTGGCACCGGGCAGCTGCTCACACACCTCCCACCCACAACCCCCACTCCAGGGTGGGCATAGGGGTACCCACAGGACACCCCTGGAGACTCACATCAGTTTTTCCCCCTCCTGAAACATGTGTGCACGCCCAGGGTGATGGTCACATCACCAACCCGGCATGCCTGGGAAAGGCCAGCTTTGCCGCATAGCGAGATTGTGCCCAAGTTGTTCGGTGGGGTTTGCATACATGCTTAACGAAGAAACACAGCCTGATTCTGGAGAGGGATTTCCTGAAGGAAGATGCATCATGCACACACGTACACTGGCCATGAACATGCCTATGAGTACGCACACTCATGGTACAAAAATCTTAATGACTAGAGCTGATACTTCATTTCTCTCAAAAGAGCCTTTTCAGGCAATAATGAAAATGATGGTGCACGAAAAACAGCTCTTTCTGGCCTGAGACAGTTTGCTTCAATAGAAATAAGTAGTAGAAAACATAGCTTATCTCCCAATGGAAATCTTTGTGTATTGTATGCCAGTGTATGTACATGCCTTGCCCTTCTACCTTTCACGCAGTTTTAGGTCCGTGATCTTTCTCAGCAACTGTTACAACTGTAATGTGAGACATGCTAAACTTTTCACAACCAATAAAAATAAATGTGTGTATGGGTGACAGCTTGAACAGCCTCTACGGTGTTACCAGATAAATCACAAATATACTTTTCCTCTCCAGGTTCAAAACATGCAGATTTCCACCATGTAAACAAAACAAAACAAAACAAACAAAAAAAAAAGCAAAGAAAAAGGATATTGTGAAAGGCACATGATAGGTTTGGCTTCAACAGTAAGCCCTACCACATGCTTTCCGAGTGACACTGGGCAAGTCATGACTTCTTCCCATGACATCTGATGGCAATGATCATCTGTTTTTGGTGTTCTCTCTGCTTTCCCCTCATTTAAATTTTATGTTTTTAAGAAAAGGAATTTCTCCCCTGTGGTGAGTGTCTATGGCTTCTGGTGATAAAATGGGGACTGGGAGCCTTCTACCCAAAAAAAGACATAGATATCCAATCCCAGCATAGGGTCTGAAGTAAGACAGTGCAAGCAACAAATCTTCCAGATGTAGTCTACGGGTGGTAGAACAGTGCTATGTTTAAATAAAATGCAAAATAGGCACAAAATATAGCAGTCATTTAGGAAGACAGAAGCTGTTCTGGACTCAGTAATTCAGTACAGCACAGGGGGGTCCGTGGGCCAGCTCAGAAGCAGCCTGGACCCATAGCACTCCACAGCACTGTGTTGGCTATGGGTTGCTGCACGGTGGCCATTCAGCAAGGTGAAAATGCCCTCAGCATGTTTCCATGACAGAGAACGAGTCTGGATAAGCATTACAGCACAATTAGAGATGTCTTGTTCAGACAAATTGACTTTGGTGCCCATATTCCTCAGCTCTTCAGTCCTGCCAAGTCAGATAGAAAAAAACAACAGTGAAACAGACTGCTAGCTTATAAGCAGACATAGCAATTGCCTTTGTTCCTACAGAGGAACAAACTCACCCTTGAAAATCCATTTATTTAAGAAGTTAGCAAAAAGGTAGCATTGCAAAGCCCTATACTTGGAAGTGCTTCATCCATGAATTGTCCTAACTACCACCCCTGACAATACAGTGCAGGCCCTGAGATGTTTCCAGCTCCAGCCCTGTCCTGGCAGTGCTCTTGGGTGCAGAGCCATCACAGAGGGCATCTCTGCTGCCAGGCTCAGGCAGAGACCTCCTCAGCTGTGACAGTGTGCTCCACTACCAACCTGACCTCTATCTCCTGTAACCCTGCCCAAGCAATAACCATCCGTGGTGTCCCTAATGGGCTCATCTGGTTGTGATGGCTGCATCCGGCTCAGTGTGGTTTCGGGGAGACAGATAACAACACAATAGCCAAGGGCTGGCTTGAGCAATGTGACCACCTACCCACAATACTGGTACTGTGGTTGATATGTAAATATGACTGTAAGTCAATCATGTTACCCCCATAAATATTGAACTCCCCAAGAGCCCTTTGAGCTCCCCTGCACGGCAGCAGGCAGCACACCAGATTCTCCCCTTGAGTAGGGACACCTCTCAAGATTACTTCTTGAGATTCAGAGATTCCTTGCCACAACAAATCCTTGGTAAGTGGTTTATAGCATGCTAAACTTTGACATTTTATCCAAGTGATATAAGGATTGATTGTGCATATGTAGTCTTTTAGACATAAACCGTTGACCAAGTCTGGGACTAGGATTGGATCCAGCCACACCCAGATTCCTCTCTGAGAAGGAGTTTAGAAAGCAAAGGGGTCCTTTCCGAGCCCTGTGACTCCACGGCAGGGCCTCCCTGACAGTTCTGCCTGACCCTGTCCTCTATGCAGTGAATAACCAAGTGTGCCTTGCCATCGAATCTGGTTGAAAATACGGTTGCATTTTCTATCAAACTTTGTTAAATCCCTGTTTTATATCAATAAATGTATTGCTGCGTCTTTCTACAAGTGAAGCGCATTGCTCCATCTGCAACACCAGCCCAGCACCTCTGCAGGGCCACGTCCCCATCGGAGCTGGCTCCCCTCCACCGGGGCTCTCACCAGGGCTGATCCAAACTGCTCGGAGGGGCAGAAAGGCACTGCCGTTATGTGCGTAAGCTGGTGAAGCTTTGGATTTATACTGACAAATGGCTTTCAGCCTGGCCATAAACAGTCTTTGGGGCCCAGAGGAGGCAGGATTAGCATATGTGATGGGACAAGACTGCCAGCAGCACTTTGGGTAGCCTGAAAAGGAAAGTCTATTGATTTACTGTAGGGGAAAACATAGTGCAATGTCCTAGACCATTATAATCCCATTCTGTCTTTGCTGAGGTTTTCAACCTTCCTTTCTGTCTCTCTCTTTTCTTTTTTCTTTTCCTTTTCTTCTTCTTCTTCTTCTTTTTTTTTTTTTTTTTTATTTTTCCTTAGCAGGAGAATCTTTATTCTAGGCACTGGACCGAGCTGCACCCCCAGGATTTGTGTCCCAGGTCTGCAAAATTTAGGGAAGGGAGGAAACTGCAAATGTAGAAATGTAGTCTGTTGTACTCCTCCTGACAACGAAAAGGCAGATATTAGGATATCTTGTACCCCAAATATCTATTAAGTATGCATTTCATTCCACACATGCAAAGTGAAATCAGGTATTTCTTATATGAAATGATATTAAAATCAAGATGATTTTGGAGGAATGATTACAAAACATTTAGGGACCAGCATTTAAAGTGCTTTTGGCAAAGTAAATTCTTTGTTATTCAAGATATTACACATACTTTGGAGGAACTGAACACAGGCATCAGAAATCAAAGTGATCACTCTACATCTGTGTTCCTTGTATTTTGCTGGTCATGAACTTATTTTGCTTCTGTTTTCTCAAAGGCTTAAGAAGAAAGGGAAAGACAGAAAATAGAAAGCTGAGAGATGCAGATGTGATCTGAATTTCTAGGGAATGAAACCTCTTGATAAAATATTATAATAAATTCCCATAATCTTCTTTTTCCATCACATATGGTTTCAGTTTGAGATTAATATTTCACTTCCAATTTGAACTGCCCATTTATTCTAAAATAATAATTAAAATATTAAGAAAAGTAAGCAGAAAATAGTTTTTAAGGCAGCTTTTCTTATTTGTAAATGTAGTAGTAGTTAAAATAACCTTACTATTCCCAGTTAAAGGGCTTTACACTACAGCATATTACTGACATTTATCTAGCTATAAACAAACACCCACTGAAGAGCAGCACGTTATGGTTAATTAAACAACAACAGTCGGGTGGGGGAGGGAGGAGAGGGAGGAAATAATAGTCATTTAATTTAACTGGAAAAACGTGAATAGACTTGTAATGCAGCTGCAAATTCAGTGAGCCAAAAATACAAGCGTCTAAAGTTAGTGTTCTAAGTACTACAACTAGCAAACAGCGTCAGCATCCCAGGGCACAATCTCAGCTAATTGATCAGTCATCTTTTGTTAATGGTACCAGACAGAGATTTGTAGCATCTGTAATTTTAAGAGAAGATAAAATGAATCCATCTAATCAATATTGGTCTTTCGACTGAAGCTCTCCCATTTCTTTTTCTTCCATATGCTGCAGGGTGGTCTTCCTCATCCATCACGCCATTTCTGCCCAAAGAGGCAGACACAGCCCTACTGCCAGTAGCCTGGGAGGGGAGCACTCAGCATCGCCCAGGGATGTACGATTTAAGTTCATGTTCACACTCATTCCCAGGTACTGGTAGGGAGACAGGTGTTTCCCAGGACTCCTGCTCAACTTCCAGCTCTCCTGCTGCGCAGTCGGCAAGGTCTCATTTTTGCAGGGCTCAGCACCCATCCGTGGATGGGCTGCGGTCTGAAGCCCCTGCACTGATGGAGCATACAGGTGGCATAAACCTGCAGTCCACGTGCAATCAGCTGGGTGCCTCAGCATCAAGCTTCCTGCAGGGACCCCTTCCCAGCAGGATTTGAGATGGCACCACCAGACTGCTTGGCAAGACCCAGGCTCGGGGCATGCTGAGGTTGGCAGCTCTCATTTTTTCAACTTCAACCAGGTCTGATGTAGAAGGGCAAAAGAATCCAGAAACACAAATACTCTCACCCTGCATTTATTCCGAGCTCAACTCTGGCCTTCTTTTTAAATAACACATTAAAGATACATTATATAGCAATTTAATAATGACTCTTCATTCCTAAAGTAAGCGAGTATAATTTGTCAGCCTTTTATAGACCAATAAATAAGGACAGAGGGTAAAATGTAGCACGGTGCTGAAAAATAAGCCCAGATTGCCCTGTCCTGGACTATGCCTATCCATTGCAGAACAACTGTACCTGAGACAAGATGCCTTAGTACCCACCTCATCTCTTTTTTTTTTGGCCTTACCTCCAAATCAGGCAGCCAGAGAGAAGAGCAGCAGTGCAGATGGGAAGGCAGAGACTGACACCTTGTGCCCATGGCACCCAGCCAGCTCTGCACCCACAACTGCTGGGCAGAGGGATGGCTTCCACTGCCATCTCTGGAGCTCAGCAAAGTTCTCAGAGCATCATGGATGATTTGGGTGGCAGGGAAACCTGCTAGGACTCTGGTCCTACTTCCCACCCAAAGCAAAGCCAGCTCTGGGATCACACCAGGTTGCTCAGGGCTTTACTCAGCTGGGTCTTGGAACCCCCTCCAAGGATGAAGGTTGCACTCTTAATTTGGGCTGGGATGCTGCTGGGCACCAGACTTAAAGCGGCTTTCGGCACTGATGCCCAATGAATCAGTCCAAGCTTTAAAGGTGAAAAACATTAACTGGGAACCAGGGATGGTAGCTCTGTGTGAAAAGGGACCTAGATCGTAACCCTACCCTTGCCAAAAGCTCCCTGCATGAGAGCAAGGGTTACGGGTTTTGAGTGTCTCAGGTGTTCCCTCTAGAAAAGAGGAATAGTCATTCTGAAGTGAACATTTAAACTTTGCTGCTTCAGTCATTAATGTTTGTAAGAAGTTCTTAGACTTCACAATGAAAGGTGCCACAGATGAGATGCAAGATTTTTCTCTTGTGATAACCAAGGAAAAATATTGCATCTGGGCATTTCTATCTTGAGTCCCCTGTTAGACTGTAGCCAGCATGTGTTTCTTTTGTGGTTTCATGTAAAATGTGTATTTCAGCACTTTTTCCAAAAGTCATTAGTTCAATCAATTTTAATCCATTTTCTATCTTCCCCCAGGGTGAACAGAGGAGGAAAACATAGATAAAGGAAAGAAATTTAAGCAATATCTGCAGTTGACATCTTCCAGCAGTAGCACATCTAGCATCTGATAACCTCCCACTGACAGTCTTTCTTGTGGTAAAGGCTGTAACAAACTGTTGCTGGGCAGAAGGAAAATGTCAAGCACGTCATAAAAGTCATAGCAAATGTATACCTCAAAATGGT
This sequence comes from Pluvialis apricaria, assembly GCA_017639485.1. Lineage (NCBI taxonomy): Eukaryota > Metazoa > Chordata > Aves > Charadriiformes > Charadriidae > Pluvialis > Pluvialis apricaria. The sequence continues at coordinate 106,125,069 of CM030007.1, forward strand.
CCAGGATTTATTGCAAGTGCGTATTTCTCCTTTGTATTGCTGTATTTTGAAGTCCCTAGATCTTTCAGAAACAAAAATTCAATGGAGACAGATTTATAAGACAAAATATATGCTTTTCTGTATAACTTCTTCAATTATTCTTTTGCTATCCATGTACCAGAAAGAGTAGTTACACACTCAGTTACCTAAAAGAGCCTATCCAGGCTCGAATGCTCAGCACTGTGCTGCCAGTTAAGGAAGAGAACTTCAGACTCCTCTTCCCAAGGGCATACTAAGTAACAAAAAGATGCTTTGTCCTATATCTTTTTTTTTCTTAAGAAAAATAAAATATTTTTATGCTTTGTTCCTGCTAGCGAAGCTGCGCCACTGCTTGTATTGGAAAGAGCAATGTTCCATAACTAGGACTTTTAATTTGTGCTAGTATTTTTTGGTCTATGGTACATGATGTACCTCTAATAATAAAGTAGCAAGCAAGCGCAACGTGGTGGGTGCTGTATTCAGAATACAAATGAGCTGGTAGTCTTTTGAAAAAGAGTAAATAAGAGACCTCTAGTGCCCAACAAGATTGAGGGCTCTAATGCACTCGAAAGAACTAGCACAATGCAACAGCTTAATTGTACGCATCATGCAATTATTAAAATAATACAATATAACAAAAAGCTTAATTCTCATACATTTTTCTAACATTAAAAATACACTAATAAGAACTACACTTGTAAGTTTCTTTTTGAAAAGGAATTCGAGGTCTCTTCTTTCATCACTCAACTGGCCCACTGTGACCGACACCAGAAGGAGGAGAGCTCAGACGAGAAAGGGGAAAAAAGCGACACAAACAACCCAAACCCAACAATGAGCTCAGGGAATGATGTATCATAAAGAAGGCTAAACTTATCTCAACACCAGGGAGACTGGAGGCCAACCTCTGTTTTAGATAAGACAGCTGCACCGGTGAGTCATGATGTTTCCTCAGACAATTAACAAAGAGCAATGACTTCCTCAGCCAGCCAGTCCAGCGTGGGGCAGGGAGTGCGTACATGGCTCAGCCCAACATAAAGTATAAAAACTGGACAACTAATGAAGCAAACTTGGGAGAGAACAATGACTTGAGCTGGCTTCAATCCATGTATTCCTTCCTGGTGGCTGGGGGTGTCCCCAGTGTGGTGATGGTGAGCGTATAGAGAACTGGTAACGGGAATCACGTTCGCATTGTGACTCAACTCTATATTGCAATTGCTGTATTGTGCTTGTGTTGTGATTTCAGTACATTGCTGTATCACTCTGCTAAACTAAAATCCCATATAATTCCAAACTAACCAAATAAGTAATTTGACGTTAAGTAAATTTGGTAATATATACATTTTAATAATAAGTAGATTTGACATAAAACCCTCTTCGTGTGGAATTTCTGAAAGAACCTGCGCAGATAGTATTCGACTCTGATATCCACTGGCCAAGTTTATTCTGCAGAAATGCAAGCTGTAATTTTTGTGTCTTCATAGTCCATATTGTAGATGAAGCTTTGTGACAACCCAATGTAGCACATAATGCTCACACATACGGATTTCGAAACAACATGCCAATTACTATCATCAGAAGCATCAAGATGTATGAATGAAAGAGCTATATAAATTATAGTAATTTCTGAATAGACATGATAACTATGATCCTACTTTTTTTTTTTTTATTCAAATGAATTATTCTTAAGTTTAAACACACAGGAGTCTATGGACCACACTGCAGCACTTTTTCTGCCCTAGGAATACACTGAGCTTCCAGCTGTCCCTCAGTGCTGAGCACCAACTGACAGCCTTATGGCACCACTCATTGTTATGCCTTAGCCTTCACCTTAGCAACATCTCCTCTCTTTTGAAATTATCAGACAAATCAGCATTGTTAATTGTGAGAAAATAATGTCACGATAAAGTTCCTACACACAACATGACATGTCTACACCAGAAACATTAAGAACATGAAGGCAGCTACGCAGGGTCAGATCAAGAGCCGACATAATGTATTGTCTCCTGCAGCGGCCACAAGCAGAAACCAGGGGAGAAGAGTGCACAAACATACATGATGCTTCTCCTAATACTCTCAATAAACTCTCTCCCATTACTTGAAGCTCCGAAACTTCCTAATCTGGATGTGGTTGTACAGTAGACTTCCACAGAGAGTTACTTCTCAAAGCACTTCTCCATGCTCTCTTTCCGCCGTGTAATGTTTTAGCACCTATACATATCATTTGAGCAAGAAGATCAAGGCATCCACTAAGTGAAGACTCACCTCTTGGATTTTTTTGACCCTGGTTCGGGCTAGCTTCATTTGACGGCCCATAGAAAAGATGTTGAACAGTCTGTGACCTCCCCATGGTGGTCTGTTGTGGTTTAACCCCAGCCAGCAACTAGGACTACACAGCCTCTCGCTGACCCCCTCTTCCCCCCTAAGAAGGGTAGGGAGAAGACGGAGAAAAAGAAGGGAAAGGGAAAAAACAACCTCGTGTGTTGAGATAAAGACAGTTTAATAGAACAATAACAGAAAAGGAAAATAACAATAATAGTAATAATAATAATAGTGGGGAAAAAATATACAAGACACAAGTCACTCTCACCGCCTGGCGAATTGGTTGTCCAGCCTGACCTGAGCAGACATTGTGGATTCCCCACCCTGTCCAACGCCCATTTATATGCCGAGCATGATGTCCATGGTACAGAATATTCCATTGGCCATTCCGTTGTTCTGTCTATGCTCCTTCTCAGCTTCTATGGGAAGCTGAAAAAAGTCCTTGAATGGGATAAACATCACTTAGCAACAACTAAAACAATATGTATTATTGACATTTCTTTCATACCGAATCTGAAAATACAGCAACCACTAGAAGGAAAATTAACTCTATCCCAGCTGAAACCAGGACAATACTTAACTGGCTAAAGTTAATGCTCCTCTCTATGTTCCTTGTTTGGACACAGCTTCCACTTCTGGAAGGATGCCTTTTTACTGTGAATAGCTTTCTTTACTCTGCTGCTTGACCACACCAGCATTTTCAGCAATCATTTCAGAGTCATTTTTGATACATGGTATGCTTATTTTTGAAACCTCAATATACTGTCTTCATACACTCTCAAATTACCTGCAAGGATTTAGGCCCTTTAGGTGCTGCTCTTAGTTTTATATCTGTTTGACGCATCATTTCAAATGCATCCTTTTCCTGTACGGTTGCAGCATGAACAGATAGAAATTTTACATAGCAATCGAAACAAGCAGATGAGCAAATGCCAGAAAATCAGTCTAGGTGAGGTTAAACTGAACTTCAGTGATATGATGCAAAGGGGCAGTATGACCAGCGGAGGGAAGTTACAAACCTGTTAGAGCTCCTCAAAGGGGTCACCAAGCACGTCGCTGTGAGTGAACCATATCTGAGTTTCCAAAATGGGTTTGTGTAACACTACCTGAACAAAGCTCTTTGTAAGAAATGTCCTCTTACAGATTAATATCAGGTTAAGAGATGGGAAATAGAAGGCAGGAATAAATTATTAGCCTTCGCCATAAAGGAAGTTGCCACATGGATCCCTTTGCGGATGAGAGAGAAGCCACCTCTGTGTTCAACACACTCATAAATTATTTGGAAAAGAAAGTGAACTATAGGAGAAAGATTGCTGATTATAATAATTCAGCATGGTAAAAAGACAAAATGGACTCTGAAGAGTTGCAGAAGGAGACTGAGCAGCTGGATGGTAAAATAGGCAGATTAAATTCAATGTTGCTAAAGCTCAGTTACACATATAGGGAAAACCAGCCTTAATTAACCATACACACTAATGAGCTCTAAATTAGCTGTGTATCACTAAATAAAAAAAATCCAGACCCATAGTGAAGAGGTTTTTGGAAACAGCTCTGGGCTCAGTGGTGGCCAAAACAATGAACTAAAGGTTAGAAAAGATTAGGAATAGAGAATAACACAGAAAGTATTCTTTACCAGTATATAAATACACATCTTAAACAAGGCATGCAGTTCTGATCATCATATCTGAAAATGGATATGCAGCAGAACTTAGGAGGTAAAGTGAAGAGAGGCAAAACAGAAAATGTGAATTGGAGACCTGTTATTCTTCCTTTTCATAATACAAACACTTAAGGGTATCAGAAGAATTGGTCAGGCAGGAGATGTAAAAGCAAAGTAAGAGGAATGATTTTTTTGGGGGGGGTGTACTTAAACAGTGACACTCACTAGCATGTCAAGTGTACACTTCATCTAAAACCCAAAAGGAATGCTAAACCATTAAAGAGAAAAATCCAAATACAATCTTGGGCTCAGGAAGCCCATAGCCTGCAGAATATTGGGAGGAAATTACAGCGGTAGGATAGCGCTGTATTTGTCCAAAGTGATTTAGCCACTATCAGAAAGTGCACGCACAGCCAGATGGGCCCATGTGCAGTCAGTATCACTGTTCCTACACTACATTTTGAAAAAGCCCACCAAACAGCAGGAACAAATTCACACAAAATGGTAGGAGTCAGCTGCATCTCAACTTTACCAACGCATGAATAGATTTACCCAAACTCTGCCCAATCTTTATCTGTTTATCCCTGAGATGAATTTGCCAATATTGTTTTCAGGAGATAGGGTTTGTTGTGACTACCTCACCTGCCACGATTGTTGTGGGTTGGAAATCACCTTCTCCCATTTCCATTGCTGTCTGCAACTTGAATACCAGTAAGTGAAACCATGAACAAGGGAAATTCAGATATAAAATAACTGCAAGCCTGCCAGGAGCTGGATGCCAAGAAAATAGTAAGCCATAACTGTTTTCCCTCCTTCATGATTCTTCTTGTTCTTCTGCATTCATTTTTCCCCATCTTTACTCAAAAGGCATGTGTTAAGTTTTTCCAGAAAACCTAGCTATTTTGAATTTTATTTGCTGAATGAAAGCATTTTCAGGTTGCATGCAGTATGTCCAAAACAAATGAGATCAGTAGGCAGCTTCCAAAAAGATGGTGGAAAACTATTCTAAGGAAAAAAATGTAACTTTTTTCAAAGCCCAGTAATTTATCCTTTGTCTTCCATCATCCTGAAGAATATTTCTGAAAGATACTAGGTACTGACAACAGTATAGTATGTACACATAACTTTTATAGCAGTATTTTTCAATGTCTCTTAATAAAGGCAAGAGCCTCAGAAATTATCATAAGATACAGAACAGACGGGGAGGAGTCCCTATTAATATACAAATGAAGATATTGTATTTCAATAAAGTACACAAATTTTAATTTGCCTTCTTCAAAAAAGGATGTATTTTAACATATAAGTTTGATATTTTGGATAAGACATTCCACACAGGTGTATAGGAAAGTTAAAATGTTCAAAAAGTTGCACATTTGTTCTTAACTCTTACAAAAAATTCTAGGTTGTAAGATGAAAATTTTTAAACAGATCACTTGGCACACTATCTTACAAGGGGGAATAACTTCAAATTCAAGCTTTAATTAGTACAGCATTTAGTAATGTCATTAAGTTCTATTTTGTGGTTACAGTCCTGGAAAGCATAATCTTAATGTAGCTGAGACATCCCAAATTCTATAAATAAAAAATGGAAAGAACCCAATTTATTATACTGAAAACCAGGGGAACACCTACTTTAATGCATTACAGCATGAGCTTTAAATAACATTCATGACAGTTTGTAAAATTTATTACCAAAGCAGTTATTTGCATTAGCAGATTCCTGGATATGATCACTCGCCAGACTTCTGCCCTCCCCATCGCAGGTTTTCACTAATTTCAGCTGAAATGATTTGTCGTTCCAAAAAGATGCAAACATCAACTATGGACTGTTAAAACTCATTTTCAGATACCCAATGGTGACAATCACATTACCCTCATCTCATTCTAGTTACTCATTACACTTTCCTTCTTCCTGGTTCTTTGGAATCAACTGGCTGAAACGTACAAAGGAAGTGGGACCTATTTACTTCTTGAGACTCATAGGAATAGTCTATAATTATCCAAGTGACTAAGACCTTTTTTCTAAAACAGCCACATTTACTAAGCTTTAATGCATTTCGTGACAGGGCATAATACAGAGCAGTACATTGCTGCTTGAGTATAAACTCCAGGTCACAAAAAAAATGTAGGGTTCCTAGATTAACTGGGACACGGGTATAAAAAAAGAAAAAGTCAAAGAAGGATCTAGGTGAGATGAGCTCTAAATACAAGACAATAGCTGGTTTTATGCCGAGAGCACAAAACTGCAGGGAGAATAACATTGTTGACTGAAGGACATCAAATCAGGGTTCAGGGAAGCTTTGCACTAATCCTATGTTGTAATGACAGCTTAAAAATTTGGTACTTTGATGAGTTCTGAGATTGACTTAAACCTCTTTAATTTGGCTTGCTGGTATTTAATCTTTTAACTTTGCATTCTTAATCAAAACTCAAAGCAGACCTTTAATCTTGTATGTATAAAATGGAAGATTAGAGGACCCTGACCTGCCTCTGGTAGACAGCTGTTTGCTTCTCCTTTTCCGTCTCCCTCTCGCAGTAATAGTAAGTGAGAGTCATTTCAAACCTGTAGGAAGGTCTTAGGAGAAAAGAGAAAGTACATAAATCTTCTCTGCCAGAGAAGAATGGGAACCCTTCTCGCTCTTCAGTGAAGAACTACAATCCATCAGAGCCTCTGCATGTGTTTCTTATAAAACATTGTTAACGTGACAGGGAAAATAATTCTGTTTCGGCCAGATTCCTCACTGAAGAGGGAGAGCTGTATTCAGATTTCCTTTGCCCCTAGAGCGCCTGAGACATTTACAGGCTTCAGTGCCTACTCAGCTTTAATAACACACGATATGCAAGACGAGGAAGAGTTAACAAAATGCTTTGTACAAAGCTAGAAATTCTCTTTACTGATAAAAACTAAAACTGCGAGGATACTTCTTCAAAACGTGTCTTGTTCTATTGTAAATTCTTTGCGGTAGGGACAGGTTTTTTTAAACAAGAAATGCATACAGCAACTCCTTTAAGACAGTTAAGTGCTCTTACATACCAAGAAGCCCCTTTAAACCTATTTAGCATTTGAAGGAGACCATGGTGACCTTAGATGGCCCCAGCTGCAGGGACCTCGCAGTGGGGACATACGGGAGCGAACAGAAGACTGTGAACCAGCACTTCAGCAGACATGCAAGGCATCACAAGGTGCAGTAACATCTCCTTTCCTCTTCCCGGGTGTTTCTAGACATTTGTACCACCCATGCAACCTCCAGTGTTGGAGTATTTGAAGATGCAGAGTAAAGACCCTGGACCCAGGTCCTTGGGGCACTGGGCTAGAGGCTTCCCAGGCCACCAGGCTGCTCTTCCCTGTGACCAATCTAGTAATTCACCTCACTTTGCCACAGCAGGATGGCCCCATGCCAGGGTTTTGTCTCAGACTTGGCATGAGGAGAAGGATCATTATGGTATGGGTGATTTAATTAGTCCAAAAGCAAGCGCGTACCAGGCATCGCTAATTGCAAGGGAGATCTGGGATAAAAGAGAAAGTCACCTCTCTTCTTTTGTGAACTTCATTTATTCCCCCTAGTCGAGTTTCCCGTCTCGTATAGAAATCTCCATGCATCTGATTTGCCTGACAAAACAGTTGACTTTCACTGCACGTAGCTGAGCTGAAGTCATTTAATGTCATGAAAATCTTAATCAGCCACGTTAGGAGAAGAACAATCTTGATTTCACACTTCATTTTAAATTCCTTGCACTTTCTGTCATAGTCCTTGAAACACTTTATTTTACATTGTTAGTGGTGGTTATCCTGCTTTATTTGTTCCTGAATTATTCAAATTACCTAAATAGAGGAAAAGTCTATGGAAAAGTCATTTTCTGAAGTTCAGTAAGAGTTTTGAACTATTTTCAACTTAGTTTGATGCCAGTGAGCTAGAATTAAACTTTTCTTAATCTGGATTGTTTCGTTAAAGAGCACATACGGCTGAGTAGAATAGCAAAAATTATCTGGGGCTTTTTTTTTAGGGGAAGGGGGAAAGGTCAAAAGGAAAAAGACATTTTTAATACAGACCAGCAAATAAACACAGGAAAAAATTTCTCAGTGAATAAAAAGAATGTTTCCAGTATGGCTTCTGACATCATGATTTTTATGCGATGCATTTGTAAGCATAAATGTTATTCACATAATCCAAGAATGAAGATGAGATCTTCCTCCCTCCCTCGAGGAAGATAGCTCAGGATTAAGAAACTATTTAGAGACAACCCTGTCCAGCTAAGATCTTTCTCTACCACCTTCTCGAATGAAAGCATATACAGCTCCACTTAATAATCTCCATATTTAGCAAGAGGTCTACTACTGTCACCAAAATTGTAAGACTGATTTTTCTTGCAGTGGCTCCCGTCACAACTCTTGGTCTTTGAAAGGAACAAGAAAAACTAGTGTGAATAACAAGGAAGATCTTTAATCTTCAAGTTTAATATTGGAGTGGAAAAAGAATTCAGCAAAACAGAAGTTGGTCGTTCAGCTTTGTGGAAGTTACAGTTGCTGTTTGGCTACGTGAGAAATTAAGAATTTGAAGTGTTCTGTAAATATTCAGAAGTGTTCCCACATCCTCCATATGATTTCTGGAAGCATTATCAGTGCAGTCAGTAAATCACCATGTGATCAGGCAGTCCCAAATAGGACCAAACAACAACTGGTATTAAAAGTTCATTATTTATAAGCTGTTTGGACACTATTATTTTCTACTGCTTTTTTTTTTAATTCAGAAGAAAAGTATAGTTTGTCATGGCAAGTTTTCAGTAACTTTTCTCAGCATCGTTATCCTCACACAAAACACAATATTTAAAAAAAAACCCACATCAGCAACTGCACATGCACAAATCAATGCAAACACACACAATTTCTGCAGTGTGCTCGAGCAAAACAGACTGGTCATCTGCAACTTGATGGAGAAAGAAAATAACCAGTCTAACACCAGTCACTCCCTTCCTCTCTCCTCAGTCAGAATTGGCAGGGGTCTTTCACCTTCAGCTTCTGAAACAGGACATTTTCTTGAATCCAAGTTCTACTACTGCAAACATAGTCAATACTCGGTGATTCTTCCTGGCTGTGGCAGTCATCTACACCCCCATACCAGGACTGGCTCTTTTTCTTGGGAATCTTATTCTACTAAGTAGGTTTCTTCGCAAAGAAGAGGAAGGAAAGAGTTACAAAGCATATCTTTGTTCCATTCCCTTTTAACTTCAAACCAAACAACTCTTTGAATTAGTGATATTTACAGTTAGACTAAAGGGTTGGACTCACCCATTTCAAATGACTGCTTGAACTTTCCTTGTCTCCACCTGTTTCTTATCAGCAAGCCTACATTAAAATAGATCAAATCGTAATTATCTTTTTTTTGTCTTTTTGTTTCTTCTTCTAGACATGATGCTGCGCGCACCCAACAGAGAGTAGGAGGAGGAAGTCAAGAACTGAACTATGGGATTGCTCCCCACAGTCTTGCTGTGCTCAAGTTCCGCCAAGTACCTTGTAGATAGGGATGGTGAGGGTCAAACTTAGAGCTTCAGCACAGCTTCTAAGCCCAGCTGACAATCTTTAAGATATATTAGCTATACGAGCGCTGTCTGGACACTAGGGCAGCCTCAAGCACTGAATCAGCCTGTTTACGGGCATAGTTTACTAATACGTACAATGGGGCTAATACTTACTGGTTCTGCAACACTGTTGTTAAAATCCATTTGCTAACATCTAAAACATGTACAACCAGCGACAGTAACCTGCTATCCAAAATCCCTAACTGGAACAACACTCCACTTTTTAAGCATTCAATTCAATGTTGATTTATTTGAAAAATATCTGAGAAATATAAACCCAGGAGACTTAATCTGCTCTTCACATTAGATCTTATCCCATTGTTTAACACCCTCGCAATATTCGATGCCCACAGTGACTATAATGAATAAAGCTTTAACTAAACAAAATATCTCCCTATGATTTTTAAGATTTTCTTTGGGTCTTTCTAACTATGCCAAAAAGGCTCTTGATGAACAGTCGCAGGATGACTAGGAGCTCAGCAGACTTCTGATCCACTTGCCTCATCCAACTGACGCAGACGCCTATGGGCTGTCTGGACATGCCCATCAGTTCCACTTGGCCTGACGCTGAACTATAGGAGTACCAACTTAGCAGACCTGTGGGTGTACACTTGGATGAAAGCACTGCAGAAGGCACCATCCAGTAGCTACTGAGGCTTGCTTCCAAGCTCACCATCTGGATAGGCAAGAAGTCTGTTTTTAAAGCTAGCCTCACAATAGCCTTTAAAATGCAACACCAAAATCATCCATGACAAATTACACAACACGAGAAGGACTGCTTCCTTTTAGCGATCTGTGGGTTCCCCTAATTTCAACCTTATTTCCTGATTCATTTTTCCTGAATTAAAAATTCTTGTTTCCCCTCACAAACTTATTTTGATTCTTCTGATTTATTTACTGACTACAATGTGGTTTCCTGCCTGTTTCACCGGTATGATAATTCCCAGTTTTGCTTGGTTAGCTATTGGCTTTCTTTTAATATCTAAAAGGTGCCTTGTTGCCCAGTGCTTTAAAATGTCTTCTTTCAATCTGAAGTTCCCGTTGCCCAAGTTGACACGATTCCTGGAATGAGAAGGTTTCTGAGAAAAACCACCACCAAGTCCTTAAACTACACTATCCACCCCATCTGTCCATTCATCCAACTCACACTTCCTAGGCTTGCCTGTGAGGATGATGTGGGAGACAGTGTCGAAAGCCTTGCTGAAGTTCTCCCCGACACACTCCAGAAATCTCTTGAACTGCTTGCATCCCACTGTGTTGCGCTTCCAGCAGACATCAGGGAGGTTAAAGTCCCCAGTGGGAACAAGGGTGTGTGATCCAGAGCTGTTTAGAGAAGGCTTGTCCAGTTCCTCCACTTCCAACCGTCTCTAAGCAAAGCTGGAGAGCTGCCAAAGCTTTCTGTACCGTCATTTAAAGTTATCTTTCCCAATTTTGCAAGCTAGGTTGACCAGTGGCTTTCCATTGCAATGTCTAAAGGGTGCTTTGATGTCCAGTGCTGTAACAACCCTTCCTTTAGTCATACCTTCACTGCAAGCACCACAGAAAGTGTCAAGTATGTAAGACATCACATAAGCCTAACCACATACGACATATGGGAGATCGGCATACCTGAAATGGTACTGAACACCTGTCTTTAGGCAACCAAATCCCTCTGCCAGTGCCACTGATGGCAGCAGCAAAATTAATCACAATCACAGGTACTTTACCTTGGAGTTTACTAGGCGTCTAGTCAGATACAGATTGCTGTGCAGCAATCAAACTACATAGTGCAATTACTGTTCCCACAGTGAGCCCTCTGAGTTTCTTCACCTCTGGAAGAACACAGAATTCAAAAGCATATCCACTTAGCTTTTCAAGCTAGCCTGAGTTCATTCAGTATCTCTCAACAACAGGAATCCTAGCCAGTTAGCAAGATGCTTCAATTTGTCTTAATACTCGCTTTCCGATTTTGTTACAAAGCCTTGTTATAACCCACATTTTTGTGCCCTCCTGCCAGATCCGCTATCATTGCAGCCACATTGTTACACCACTTCGCCATGAGACAGTTCATGCCTCAGAGCAGAGCTGAAGAAACTACCTGACTTCGTGATTTCCACACTAGCGTCCTTCTACAGAAGAGAGCTGAACCCCACACGTTGCGTGTACCACAGGACCAGACGAGAGGTGACAACAACTCTGTGCCATTACGGAGCAGATCTGGCCTCAACAAGAAGAAGGATTTCAGAGTAGCCCGTGAATTTTGGCCACAGCGACGACTGCTGGCTTCCCTGCTTCAGATTATCTGCGAAGGAGGTGAAGGCTGGGGATGCTGAAGCTGTAGCTCTGGAGCTACACATGCAATTTGCCCTGCCACAGCAGTTTGTCCATTTAGATCCCTGCCTGCTTAGTACTAACGCTGAAGACAGTGGGAATAAAGGAACAGAACACAAAAGCACTTATTTTGATGAGCACCATTCAGTAAAAAATAAGGATGTACCATACCTAGTCTAATTTACAGTTTAGGGTTACAGTTGTGAAAACCTGAAATGATTAAGCCATCATTTTAAAAACTGTGTGGGAGGAGTCATGAGTAATATTACACCACTTTTTCATGTGCTTTACTTCCTATCTGAGCAGCACAAAATAGGTTTTGAAGGGGATAAAAATAGCAGAAGAAAATCAGCAAAAGCACAAGACTTAAGTCTTGCACAATGTTTTTTTGATTTACAAAAAAAGAATAAGATCATAAATCACATTCTAGTGAACAGGGTGGAGAGTATAGTCCTGGATCCTACTAATTCATAGACTTGACTGGTGGTGCTGCAGGATGATGGTCCCGCAGCACACACAGGATTAGGATTCTTCATTTGTATGATCAATAGCAAATTTGGAGGAAGAGAAAGGCAAGGAGGACACTACAAAACCAGGCAGCTTGTGCAAAGGCTTTATGAGTTTCTTTTTACCTTTATTAGGTAGCTAACAACAGTGAAGCAAGGTCTGTGATCTAGCTCACTTCTATCAGTATCCCGTCAGTGACTCTCAACATGAAGGATGCTGTGGTGCTGAAAGACATCAAACTTATTCATCAGCATTGCTCAGTCCAACCTGAGATTTAAAGGGACAATTAAAACCGCCATTGCTTATGAATAATTTGACTTCAAGTATTTTTGCAAGCTTTCATAAATACATCAGCTGAAGTGATTATGTCTCCAGCTGCTGCAACTTGTTTTCTAATGAGAGAACAAAATCCAAGCACTGTTTTTTTAAGATATGAACTTAGCATAGATAACTACAATGCGTTCAGCACTAACATGACTATTTTCAAGTGACAGGCCACCTGTAGAAGATGGCTATGAATGAACAATTTCGATAATGCGATGCCTCCTGCAACGGTATGTGAGATCGTGTTTCTCCCCGAGGTACTTTCCCTAGAAGAATTGCCACATCAAAAAGTTGTAATGCCAAAATGCCAACCCCAAACAGCAGCTGTTGGATCTCTGAGCCTCAGCCTCCAAATCACAGCTCCTTTGGGAAACAAACCCAAACTCCCAACGATGCACAGCAGCTGGGTTCTCGGCAGAACATGTTTTTTTTGATTGATAGGTTTCCTAAATTTGTGAGCCTGCAAGCAAAATTTCAGCCATAAGAGTATCTCTGAAAGTATTGGAACGTAGCGCATGGCAAGCGCCTCAGTTGCAGCACTCAGCTTTTCTCCCCCCAGTTTATTTCTTCCCCATTAAGAGCTCCACAGGGTAACCCAGTCAAAGAGTATTTCTGGGATCAGATACCAGATCTTTAGATGAACAGGACAGGAAAAGAGTAACGAAAGATTAATGTGCCATCTTGTTTTATTGCTTGGTTTCATCAATGTTTCAGGCTGCATTTTTGGAGTTTTATAGTCCAGTGCTAAATACACTCTCTGGGCTGAAGCATAACCATTTGATTTTAAGATGAGGCAGAAATAATTTTTGACAGCTCAAATAAAGAATTTCTTTAAGCTATTTTTGAGATGGGAATTATACATGGGTCATTTTCCATTACTAAGAAAAAGCATTTGAAATACTTGGAAATTTCTCATAACTGTAAAGTAATAGGGGAATATATCAGCTTTGAAATAAGGATTTTCTTTTTATGACATCAGTACGTTCTTGCTTTTAACATTTGCATTTTAATACATCGAGAACAAAGACTTTACTACATATTGTTCAAACAAAAAGCTGTTTTCCAGTTTAGCTTATCATTTTTCAAGCAAATTAATATCCCTAAAAGCACTTTTATTACCATGTCTGTAGGAAGAGTTATATAAAAATGTAACTATTTTTGGTGATGTTATGGCAGAAAATTTTGCCATATACGCATGAATTAACAAGCTTGGGGTGTTTTTAGGCTGACGAGGGGAAAAAAAGGATACGGGAGAATTTACTGTCAGCATCTGTGTGTTACTGAGTTTGAGTATTTTATCTATATAAGCAACTAAGTACACAAAGCTTCAGCCTATGACTGAAATGCTAGCTTGTAACTTCTTCATTCGTCTTTAATATACACTCTTAGGCTTAATCCAGCATACTGACATCAACCTGAATGATACTACCACAGTTTCTCAGTAAAATAATTAAACTGAAGCACCTATTTTAATCTCAATCGATTCTTTCTCCTTCCCCCTTTCTTTGTGGGCAGCACTACATGGCATCAACTGAGAGCTGCAGTTGGTGCTCTGTAAAATGTGTAAAATGTATAAAAGCAAATCTTTTCTTCCACAGCTTCGTTTGTTTTGTTTGTTTATACCAAACACTTGGGATCACCTGGTACCATTTGGCATGTTTGAAAACAGCATTTTTCTTCTTTAGAGCAGCACGCAGGGAGAGTCCACCAAGAAGGGAGAAAGAGGGAAGAGAATCACCCTCAACTTCATTTGTGGAAATGACCTCCCAATACCTTGCTGTGTGGTATGCACAAAATGGCAAGATCATAATTTATTGACCACAAACTAGGGATGCTATTAGATTGAGTCCCGTCAAGCAAAGTCATATGATTTAGAAAACAGTAGCTTGATTTTTAAACCATAATCTATTTCTGTCCCTGTTCATATTAAAAAGATCCAGTGCTGGCATAAAATGTAAAAACCTCTTCTCTTTTAGAAAATAAGTAACATACGCTCCTTGAACTAATGCACATTTAATATTAAAAAGGTGCTAACACACCGTTGGGCCAGGCCCCAAGGCAAACTTCAATGTACTCTCCAACTTCAGTATATCCCCAATACAGAAAGCCTCAGGAAATATTTTGTTAAATATTTTTACCGTTGTTCTTATTTCTGTCTTGAATTCAAGTCCACAAGATATGATATACTTCAAGACTGAAAAGTTACGGGCAGAATGTGTGCATTTGGGATTCAGGCCTGAATTCAAAATAACCATGTTGGTAATCAGTATGCTGCATTTGCACCTCTACTCTGTCGAAATTAATAAACTGTTAAACATACTTTGCAGGTTGAAAAGCTAGATATTGAAAGTTGTCTTCTAAATAATTTTTTTTTAAATTTAAAAAATTCTTAAAAAATAAAATTATTTTTTAAAAATAATTTAAATTCACTTTTCCACTAGTTTGGGGGGGGAGGGGGGGGTGTTGTTTGTTTTTTTGTTTGTTTGGTTTTTTTTACACCAACAAATACCAATTTTGCTGTTGTCACTTTGCAAAGGACTAATGCAGGCAGTATGCAGTATCATGCTGCCATCTATAGTTCAAAGAAGAAAATAAGACTGCACAGTTCCAACCACAAAAGAAGCCACCGGAGAGGTACCATTTGAAGAACAAAAACGTTCTGAGCTTCTCAAAAAGAAGAGTGATTGAGAGAAATGCACAGGCGCATTCATGCGCTCGCATTCTAGCTCAGTGAGCAAGACTCAGGGCCTTATTTAAAATATCAGCAAGACCTCTCCAAGGAGTCCGGGGTTGGACTTAGTCCTAGTCGGCCACCCTTCTCCCCACCACCCCCATCGCAAGTCAATACATCTTTTCGATGAAAAAAGTTATCTGCTTGCATCATGGGCAGAAATAAAAGGAAAAGCAACAGTACATCAGCAGTCTTGAAAATCAAGTTTTTATTTAACTGTATGAAATAGAGATCTAGGAATCTGTATTACACATGTGAGATCCTCACCAACCCTTAATTTTAAGGCAGGTATTAGCCTGGAAGAAACAAAAAAGTTATAGAAACTATCTTCACATCCCAAATTATTCAGGCATGAAGATTCTTCTGTTCTCAAAGGGGCTCCTCATAAAATTACATACTTTTGTAGAAATCTGGGTTTTAAAAAAGTGAAAATTGTGATAAATTTCCATGGAAACAAAACTAGAAACCTGATTTCTTGATAAGAAAATAATGCAAAAGTTTTTTTGATGTGGAAATCCTATAAATTATTGATTTATGTCTTCCAGAATCTGACACTTCCTGGTTTTATTTCCTTTCATGGTTTATTTGGGTTTTTTAAATTAAAAAACAGAGAGAAAGAAATTCCTTGTTTGATTTGGTTCCGACTGAAATCCCAAAAGCAGGTGACACTTCCCTGATATCCTCTAAAGGCGTTACAAATATGTTCATTTTGACATTCTAATTTTGGAACATTATGAAGTCACTGGTACATCAGTTTTTCATCAGCAAAAAAATGCTTAAGTTACAAGAAGTCTTAAATTACTACTAGAACCTATAAAAAAAATCATTGACAGTTTTCATCTGTATCCTCATTTTTTAATACATCTACAGAAAGCTGGAAGCTCTTTATTGGCTGTAGCACTCAGAACGAGCTTTTCACCAGCTGGTAGGGGAAAGAAACCACTACACGCACACAATACTTCTAGTTGATAACTGCAGTTCAAGACTATCTACAAGCAAATACTCAGCTTCTAGTGAAGTTTATAAACACAACCTCAAGACTTCTTAGTGAATCTTGACAATGCAATGTGCTTTTCTCCGCTTGCCGGTGCCAGAGTGAAGTATCAGCTGTCCTGCTCCTCAGTTTCCTCTCAAAACCAGATCCAAATGCTGTCAGGAAAACGATGACACATGCGTTAAAATCATAGAAGGGTTTAAGTTGAAATCCTATATGGACGGCACGGCTTAAAGAACACTCCAGGTACTCAATGAGATGTGCCAATCCAGCTGTCTAGCAGACACTAGCATTTCTAATCAGCTCAGAGAATTTATTAATATTTTTCTTTGTATATATGTATTTACTGCTCAGTACACTAGCTGCTAATAACATCTTTAAGAGTGAGGCAATATTGGCAATATATTAAAGTAAACCTAATATTTAGACAATAAAATCCATCCCCACTTATGTTCAGTCGTAGTCTAAAGCTGTTTTCACTCTCCCACAGTCACGCTATCCCTCCCTGTAGCCCAACTAATTAAGTGTTTTGTAGGTAGCAAGTCAAAACACTGTCCTAAAACTAAAACGAGATTACCGTTTATCTTGTACTTTGCAAATCCTGTTATTGGGATATGTCACATCCCTTAAATCAAAATCTCTTTGGAACAGGGACTATTTATATGTGTACCTACAACACCTACCATATATGAAAGCTATTTTTTTTAATAGTATCTTTAGAAAGCTACACTGTATTTCTGAATGAGCATTAGTATAAATATAATTTCTTCCACTCTTCTTCAAAACAGTGGAGAAGGGATAGAAGAGTGAAAAATACCTTCTCTACTCTAAACTGGAAAAAAAATTGGGTTCTAGCACACACTCCTGGCAAATTCCACCCTGAATCTTTCTTGGCTCAATAGGAAAATAAGCACTTTTCATTCTTTATTTTTAAACCTATGACATGGCAAAACATTTCCCAGCAACAAATGCCGTTACCTGAACCTTCATACACCACCTTGTTCTCAACAAAATGTGTGCTCAAACATCCTGTCCATTTCTAAAGCTTCAGCCTCCAAGGTGAACGCTGCTTTCCCTGACCCATCCCAGTTATCTAAAAGTGAGGAAAAAATGATTGCTTGTGTTCACAATCTGTCAGATTAATATTTCCTATTCAAAAAGATTAAAAATAATAATAAAAAGCTTAAGTGCAGTGTATACAAATTTAAGACGCCTGAAGAATATAACACATGCTTAAATAGGCTTTTACAATATTCATATTTATGAAGTCTCTCCAAATCTCTGCAACACCAGCTCATTTTCCCTTCTTTTTCTTTTAGTTCTGTCCAGAAAAAATCAATCAGTAGTAAGTCTTAATGTACCAATATTAAAATTCTCCTCTATACACACAGCTGTGTGCTTTTGAGACTCATTCTTTTGAAGAACAAAAGCAAAACAAAGAAATAAACATGCAAACTATACAATATCGAAAAGGCATAAGAGTCCAGCTTCTCCACCTTCTATTTCAGTGCCCAAAAGGGAGAACGTTCACTTTGCTCTGTAAAGATCAACTATTTTCTTTACGCTCAAACCTTTGTCAAAAGAGTAGTAAAGAAATTGGTTCAAAAACTGCTTCAATTAAAGTAAGTGCTTTTACCTTTTCAGCTTTTAGAGAAATTTTCCTATTTCACTTTAAACAAATTTCACTTAGCACAGTCATGCTCAGATAAAAACCCAGAGCTCACAGAGAGTGCCAATTATCAGCGGTTCCTAATTTCTTACATCCTAGAACAGACCCAGAGGCAGAACAATTGTACAGTACTGATCTCCAGCACATGTATCTTTTCGCTTTCATTGTGGCTGTTTCTTGCTGAATATTAAGGGGAGTTTCAAACCTATCACAGGCTCCTGCATCAAGATTTTAAGTTTCTTCAAAGAGGAACCACACTAACATTCCTGTGCAACCTGTCTTGGTTCTTAAAGTCAAGACAACGTCCTAACTAAATCCAGGCGACGACAAATTCCCAGGACAAAACTGTCCTGGAGAAAGCAAGACAGCTTCTGCTGCCTTATCAATTATAAGCCGCAAGTTGAACCTTATAATCAATCACCTTCCAGCATTCTCCCCAAAAAAAGACTGTTTTAACTTTTAATGAAGGGTCTGCTGGTGGGATTCGAGTAATTTCAGACTTGAAAGCATCACATGCACAGGTTACAAAAACTTTAAATCAAGGATTACTTCTAATGAAATGCTTTCCAAGCAAGGCAAAATGCAATACTGAAAGGCTAGATCCAGTACTATACTTTACTATTTAACAGGTACAGAGGGAGATTAAGATAAATGCAGTTCCTCAAATGACTTTTTTTTCTGCAATCCTTCTGATTATTTAACAGGACCCAACAGATCTACACCTACAAAGATACTTCTTGAGAAGCTTAATAAACATACGTATCATTACAACTTCCCCCATGACAAACCTCAGTGTCATGCACTGATCTATACCATGTATGTAAACATCACCTCCAACTTTTTTCAAGACCCAACAAACCTACAAAATCCCATTAATCAGCCATTTACCTCTTCTCTCCCTTAAAATAATTAAAAAAACCAAGACTCAAAGTTCCCCAGAAAAGAAAACCCACTCAAATAGAACAGGACACACAAAAGTCAAATAAACTTACAGGAAATTTATTCCAACTCAGTAATACTTGGTACTGTGTGTATTATTCAGGAACTTATAAACTATATAGACTACTTTGCTACTGTTTTCAGAAATGTTTTAGTAGTACTACATAAGTGAATAATGCACCAGTAAAGACTTTCACTGCAAAAGATTTTTTGTACAAAAAAGAAAAGCCTTTGTAGGAAGTATAGTGGTTTTTATTGTAGTCTTAGAAAATATTGAATTATGAAAGATACAAAATCAGCTGTTGTAATTATCTGTTTATTTTACAATCTGTATGCCATCATACTCTTATGGCTTTAAGATAGTCTGTCCAAAGTATTTTAAAACATGCTTTAACAAAGTATTTTACATTTTCAAAATCGAGTATTTCTTTACTGAAAAAAAAAAAAACCCAAAACAAAAACCTCCAAAACATTTTCCTGAGAATTCTGTATCATAAAATTGTCATTCACTCTTAACTTTTGCAAGTTGATGATATAGGCTATAGAAGTCAACATGCAACTTGTAGGTCTACTGTATTAAATAAATACTTTAAAAATTATTTAGATGCAGCTGGTTAGGCAAAAACCAACCTTTAAACTTCATCAAGTTCATCATAGGTTTAAAAACATGACATGAAGGTTATCGTATGTCAGTGACAGCCATGATTTCTGCACTGGAAGCCCTGCACTGTTTGCTGGGTGGAATTCAGACCCTGGCTGATCACCAGACTGCAGCAGTGGAGCACAACTTTTTGGTGGATATTCCAGCCTCTGAACTTGGTAACCACTGACCTTGTTTTCCAACATCCATGGCCAAGCATGTCAGGGGTTCGGGTCACTGGATATGTTTAAGGTCCCAGCCAGTCATTCTCTACATATATGCTCCATCTCTTTATAACAAATATTTAACCCAAGGAATTCCATTTCAGACTATGTGTACTATTAGGACAATGCTTTAATGTCATTATCCACGTCATTTAAGAATACCACCAGCTTTAAAAGTGATACTGTGTATGGACAGTAGAGAGGTCTGGGGCCTTCTGTCTTGCTGTTTTATTGTTTCTTGTTGGTTTGCTTTTTAAATAAAATGGAGACTTAGGAGAAAAACACTGCCCAAGGTGGCAGCACAGGAGGGAGGCAGGATTAAATTAACCAGGCATATACAGACGCTGGAGAAAGAACCCAGAGAGCTTCATGAATAATGCGTATACAAGATCAACATATATAAATGATAGTCATTTAAAAGAATTTCAATTCAATTATCTGAAAATACATCCAGAGCAGAAGAACTCATGATATCTGCCATATAGGATTTATTTCTGAATTTCAGTTACTGCAAGCACTGTGATTTATACAAGCTATGCTCCCCAACATAAATTTTCCCCTTAAAAAAAGTAATGGTATTTGATGAAAATCCAAGAATGTCACTAGAGATTTAAATCAACTTTCAATCCCATAGGTGAGGTAGTGTAGTCACTTGTATTACGTGCTGGTTATGAGAAGTACTGTTGAAATCTGTCAAATTTTTAATTTTTGTTTTAAATAAGTGGCTTAATAATCTTAATATATTTATTAATGCTATCTTACCTATAAGGGGGGGAGAAGGAAAAAAGAGCCTTGCAAAAAACAAGTTTTGCCTCACTGCAAGATAAAACCACAAAGCAGTATTTACAATAGTCCTTTGCTTAGTTGCTGCCTACTGTACATGCACACAAAAGACAAAAAGCTAATATACATTCTGAGGTAGGAAATGAAGAATTCCACTGGCTTGTACAAGATTCTTCATGTTTTGTAAACCAGCAAAACCAAATTTTTCTGTGGTGAGGTTCAATACTTAGTTCCGGTGTGAGAATAACATCTATGTAACAAAGCATCATTGGTATACAATATGCATCTACTGCCATATAAAAATCTAAGAAATGGGGATTATTTTTAGTGGCTAAACTTCTCCTTCACAAAGTATATAAAGGTAATCCCTCCAGCTCATTTCCTTATTACACTTTCTATGGGTTTATACTTATAGCACAAGCCATTGAAAGTGTACTACAGGTTTAGCCATAAAAGTATCCTGAAGACTAAAATTCCGAAACAGATCTCTACTGGTCCCAGTGATCAGGAAACAAATACATTTGTAGATTAAATTTAGGCAATTAGGCACTGAAGTCAAAGAATTTGGTGCCTGAATACCTTAAAAAAAAAGTCCGTCCTTAAACTTTCACAATACTTTGACTCCAACTTATCACAAACAGCAGCGAGCTTGAAGGTGCTAGGACAGTAGGTCACAATACAGCAATGAATTCTAACAAGCATATGGGATTCAGATGCCAGAGGATCCAATGCACTCCAATTAAAGAATTGCATCAGTTCCAAGCTTCTGCCTTCCGCAGTACATTGTTATTCTTCCCACAAAATTTAGAGACGAGAGCAGTATGCTGCAGCACCTCCGCTGTTCCAGTTGTCTTAACTATACACTAGAGAGCTAAGACAAAGGCATAGATTCAATAAAAGCTCTCTCTGGTACAGGGATGGGAACAGCAGGAAGCAGCGAGCTGTTCCAGAGCACGCTTCCCCAAATCTCCTCATACTGTCATGTTATCCTAACCCATCTACAAAATAAACATTTACAGAGCTATATATGCTTCTCAAAGTTTGTCTACCAGGAAAAAAGAAAATCTTAAGAGGTAAGAATTCCAAGTATAGAAGTCATTGTGCATAAACACCTGTTAGGAGGCTTTTCTTAAGATACAGAGTGGCACTAGGTACTGCGGCCTAAATGAGAGTACAGGCTGCTCTATGCCTGAATGAAAGCTTCCTCACAAATAAACATCTGTGCACAGAGTTTATACTCTCCAACAACTTCCCTGAACTCTCCTTGGCATCACCACACAGAGAAGGCTCCAAGGCTGACACATACAAATTACACTCTAGAACTACACAGAGCAAACCCAAAGCTTGCCAAGTAATATAATGACCATGTAACTGTCAATGTAGTTTCAAAAGATAAAGTTTCATCTTTTCTTTCACTTAGGAAGGTACTTTACAATAATGCTCAATCTCACTTGTAGTTGCAATGTTGAGAGGCTGGCAACAGGAAGAGAATAGATTCACTCATCTGTAGTGCATTTGTCAGTCATCTGCTGACAGAAGTCTGTGATACCACTGCTCTGTCCACACTGTTCCACAAGCGAAGTTTTCTCTAATGTTCTTACAGAAATTGGATGCAGTTCTTGTACTTGATCGTATGTTGCATCACACGCACTTTTCACATGCTGATAACAAGAACTCTGCTCATTTGTAGATGTAACACCTGAAAGACCATCTGTTAATTCTACACACGCTGGTATTGTAAGCTCACTGTCAGAGGGAGCTGTTCGTTCTCTCTCTGGGAATAAAAATGAAAGCGGACAATCTGAGGAAGAATATTTTGCAAGTATTTGTATTTGCTCGTGACTCAAGGCTGCTTCCTTACACACTTGCTGGCAAAGTCCAGTTAGATTCTGCTTTGTCTCACCCAGAGTTGACAAAATGTGGTTTCTTTCCTTCAGCAAGTTCTCCTTCTCATTTTGCTGCAAGAAGAAAAATAAAAATAGCATTTAATCTGCATTTTAACACAAAAACTATGGGTTTTTTATGTTCCTAGCAGAGCTCAAACAAGACTGTAAATAATCTGGTCTGCTGAAACAGAACTAATTTTGCAATTGGAAGGTAAACACCGACACAATCAAATGCCTATGAAAAGGACAATCCTAACCTCTCTGGAAGCCTCATCAAAAGTGACTTTTTCAAAACTCATGCTGGCACACAAAACAGTAATTTGTAGTTATTTCATAAATGAAACCTAGCTGCACTTACTATAAATATTCCTGAAACACTAATTGTACAGGGTAACATTTAAACCATTACTACTGGGTCAACAAAACATTAGGCAGAGCAGTCTTCATAGACATTTATGTTTTAAAAGTTAAAAGTTGAAAACCAGACACCACATTTTCACTATTGACACTGCTCTGCTAGATGAATATAAATTCAATTCTTAAGGGCCAAGTGTACTGTAGAACAAACAACGGATGTAAGAAGAGTTTCTAAAGTAAATAGAAAATACAGGAAAATTAAAGAAATAAAACATGTTAAAATTGTAAACAAAATATTTTCTCTGGAAATCCAGCACTCCAGTTTCAAGGCACTGACCAGAAGACTGGAAGTTAAAGAATTTAGAGTGACAGAGGAGTGACAGATTAGTGAATTGAAGAGATAAGAACAGAGGTGCCCCTACATAAGTAACCTACTATTGTAACAGGAGAATACCAGCTGAATGATTTTTATTTACACCGCAAACACTTAAGAGTGGCAGATACCACTCAGACATGAAATAAGACTCTCCTTGCTCTGAAGAGCTTACAATCTGGCTACGTAATGCAAAAGGGTCTTCCAAACACAGAGCAGCAAAAGGGATGGCAGTTCACTAATGAATACTAAATAGAAAAAAGTACCATTCATTAAAAATTAGTGGTTTTTTTGTTTGTTTTTCTTCGGTGTTGTGAATTTTTGTGAGACTTCTGATAGAACTGGCTGAAGATGAAAGGACATGGATAACTGAGTGGCTAGTTTAATGACTGAAACAAGCAATATCCAGGAAAAAAAAAAAAAGGAGGAAATGGCAAAGAAGGAAAGGAAACAAGCAAGACTGTAAGGAAGCAGTTGGAAAAAAAAAAAGGGAGGAAAAAATTCACCAAAACCCAAACCTGCCACACATTGAGTTCTATAATTAATTACTTAAGAGGCAGAGTTCTAAAGATATACAAAGCTTTAAATAGTTCCTAAGAAATAAGTTTTAATCATAGGGACTGTGTGTTATCACTATTGTAATGTCAATTCACCCCTAAAAAGTTTAATTATTTTCAGTCCTTCTCACATTCCTTTTTGAGGGAGAAACTCATACTGCAACCTCTACAACTTCTTTTTAAAAGAACTGACTAATTTTAAGTGGCATTTTGCAAGAGAAGCAGTTGTTGCCAGTCCTTTTTGCCTAAAATGTTTAGAAAGAGTGCGTTGGCTAATAAACTTCTACTTGTCAGCATACTGGGAGCACTTGTTGCCAGATCACCTGATCTGAAATCACTTTATGTACATTCTGGGTATGCAGAGGCACTCAGCTATGCATTATGGGCTGATGAAATTATCTAGATCACTGTTTAACACAAACTTCAACATTCAGAAATAGTTATGCTGGATACACTCCCCTTCCCCATTTGAAGTTGCTGACAGATTAATACATTTAAATATTTCTGGTTTATTTTAGCTGCATTATACTGACACTGCAAAGTAATGCCAGCTAGTTTTGAGGTCATTTTAATCATCAAACTCAGAGCCATTTTAATTCTGCTGGTGAAGAATCTATTAGTTCACACACTTCCTCTCCCTGCTATAGTATATATAACAAGATCTCAATTACATTTCTTGGATCACAGCTTATAGTATGTCACTCACTGACACATCCTTCTCCTGAGCTATAGAATCTCCAGGGAAGTAGGACTTCTTGAGGTCCGCTGTTCTTTACTCTGCTCCCCCTCACAAATACCCTCATTTTAAAGCTTTGAAGTGAGAAAGTACTAGGAATGTGAATATACACAGGTGCTCTGAGAGCTGTTTCTAAAAAGGCAACAACTCCTTGAGTAGCCCACATGTATTCTCAAATATGGAACACTACTGCACAACAAGAACACATAGATTCACCTGAAAGATCAATAAGCAAAGACTACGTGGGGGTCAAAAACAACATTATCAGTACAGAAGATCAACAGAAATGACCAAACTTAATTCTCCCAGATAACAGATTCAATACTAAGCAGCATTTTTCTTCAATATAAGTGGAGCTTAACATAAGACCTGCAATTTTACAGAATCACTTGGGTGGGGAGATACCTCAGGATGTCTTTAGTCTAACCTCCTGCTCAAAACAAAATCAGCTCTGGGTAAGATCAGGCTGTTCAGGGCTTTGCTCAGCCATGTCACGAAAACCCTCAAGGACAGACCATGCACAATCTCTCTGGGTAACCTGCTCAACTGCCTGCCGGTCCCCACTGGAAAAAAGTGTTTCCTTACATCTAGTTGAAACTTCCCATTTTAATTTATGACAACATATCTTGTTCCCCTGCTGTGAAGTACTACCCTCTAGGAAGCCAAAGATGTTCCACACCCAATGGCTACATGATCTTGAGGACTTCCCCACAGACACAGGCAGGTGGCTTTTAGGTCTTCCCACAGTCACCTCTTCTCCAAGCAGAAGCCCTGTTTTCTCTGCCTCTCACCACAGGAAAACTACTCCAGGCCTGGCCATCCTGGTGGCCTTCTCCTAACCTTGCTCCAGTTCATCAGTGTACTTCTGACTCTGGGAGGGGTCAAACCTGGCCAAAAGATTCAGTCTTACATGTGCCGAGTATAGGAGTACAATCACTGTCCTCAAACCACTGGCTGTGCTCTTGATAATACAGCCCAGGACACTGATGGCCTTTTTCAGCCTGGACATCCTGCTAACCCATGCTCAGCTTGCTATCTGCCTAGACCCTGAAGGTCCTTTCCAGCAACACTAATCCCTAGCCAGTCAGTCTCCAGCCTCTATTCATGCAGGGGTTTAGTCTGTTCCAGATACAATACTTTCCCAAGAAACACACCACAAATACTATCCTTTAATCTGAGAGAACAAAAAAAATCTGATAAGTAACAACAAGTAGAAACTAATTCAAGACAAAATGCTGCACATACTGGAAGCCAGGATGAGGACTTTAACCAAATAATATTTCCTAGCAGGCTACAGTAGAGAGTAACATCTACTTGTCAAGAGTTTTCAAACTACAGCTATACCATATTATCCTCTCTCAGGGCCACATTACAGAGGATACCATGAGAAGATCAAGAAACTAACAGGTCTGAGACACATGACTGACCCAGAGAAGCAGGACAAGGCAGGAGTCATCATGCATGAAGCAACCTGGATGTACCACACACCACCTTTTTACAGATGTCTCTCTTCTTCCACCCACCTGGAAATTACGCCTAGACAGATCTTAAAGTTTCTATATTTGTGCACAACTTACACAAGTCTGATGGTGCATAACATCAGTTGCTGTCAGACATGCTCAACAGCTCCAAACAAGGTCTCTTCAGGAAGTTCTGAAGAAACTTACCTGCACAGTTGGAAAAAAATAAGCGACTGGAATATGTTTGTGCCTAGGGCATGATTCATAACTCAGACCTCACCTCACAATTCTCAACATTTATTGTCTAGACCTTGCATGGTGATATCTGTCAAACAGCAGACATTCAGTCTGTTCTAGCACAGGTCCACAGAAGAAAGGGTATCATACTATGATCATCCGTCACTTAGTCAACTACAGGTCTAATCTTGCAGATGAATCTCTGATATTTTTTTTCTCCCCAAGCGTTACGCAATATTGACAAACTTGCATAACACACAGCAATGACAATATGACAACAAAAACAGGCAGAAAGTCCTGAACTGTCAGAAATGCAACTTCTCTCTTTAGTCAGAATAATGTAACTGTTACTAACACGATCACCTGATTTCCCTCCCTCTCAGACTATCTTCATTCAGCACACTGAACGACTTGCTCTGTCAACTCATGAGGGCTGTATGGCACTGCAGGCCTTCCTTCAAAGTCTATCTCCCTTGATGCCGAAGTAGAAGTGCACATAGTGAAAGATGACAGACCACCGCAGGAAAGTAAGTTTTAGCCCATGGCACTTTGCTCTAATTTTATATTCCTTTTCACTCTGAAGTCATAAGGAAAAAGGTGCAACATGACTGCATATGTTCCTAGCTGATGCAGATACCACATTAATGTACATAAACAAAGTCTAAAATGCTCCATAAACAAGAATTAAGAGTACAATAACCCTAAACAACTGAACTATTTAGTTAGCGCACATGGTATGATCAACTATGAAACTGAGAGCGTCAGAAACAAAAGGACAGAAAAAAGAGCCACTTGCAATCATTTTCTTGCCAAGAGAACTTCAGATTATCCACATTTCTCTAAAATTATGTGTTTATCTTTCTATTGCCTTTTAAGAAGGACAAATTATATTAACAGACGGTTGCAGAGAAATCTGGGTGCATTAATTCCTCATCTACAATCTTGATACAACTGCTAAAAAGGCAAGCAGCTTCCTGAGTTCTGCTATATCTTCCGCTTTTCTGCAAGGGTCCCATTTTTAAGATTCAAGACTCAGGAAACAGTTCACCAGCCCATGTGGATATGTTACAAGAAAAATACTTACACAATTAACAATTGCATAACTGTAAACTTGATCATGAGCAATACCACGAGCTGAAGAACAAGAGCAAAAAGCAAGAAAGGAGAAATAGGTAGAAAACAAAGTAGAGTGGGATGATGGTTTGGGAATCATTCTGCACAGTTAAGCTCAATGCTTAATTCTGATGGGCTTCAAAAACACCATTCACCAAAAATTATGGTGTGATGCACTTTTACTTGAATGGAAACAAGTACACAGAAGGGAAAAAAATGTGTGTACTTTAGAGTAAAGCGCAGAAAATCTAGAACTGCCATCAAAAAGTCATCTAAGACTGAAAGTTTTCTAAGCTTGAGTGGAAAAAGTAGTAAGCCACCTCACTCTCAAACTACTGCCAGATGTCCAGTCAAGATGTTCAGAGAAAGATTCAAGTGAACAGTAATGAATACTTATACATACCAGTTTTTCAATTTCAGATTCAAGATTTTGTATGCAGTCAAGTTTTCTCTTACGACATCGCTGGGCTGCAATTCTATTTTTACTTCGTCTTCGGATATCATGAATACAGTCCAATTGTTCAGGAGTTAATTTATGCATTTTTAAAAAGGACTGGAAGTCATTTCTGGAAAGTGAGATAATCCTCTGTGCATTAAATGGCAGTTTTACCTGGAACACATGACACAGTTGTAAATCAAAGGTGAAACTGACACACACAAACACCAACAGGCCAATTCAAGTTTTCATTTTAAGCATTCATTACTACACAACTCGTCTTTCTTCCTAAATCTCAGAGACAAGAGCAAGTTAATGTAGCCACCAGGTGAGGTAGATAAAACCCAGGGGTTTCAACTAGATGAGTTCAAGCACAGGCAAAATAACTGAGTACTTTGCACATTTACACTAGATCCTGAAAAGCATAGTCAGAGTAGGATAAAATCTATCCGGCAAATAATTAGGTAAAACACTCTAGGAAAATAAGTTATGGTTAGGTGGTGCACAAAACAGGTGTCAAGAATCACTAATACAGTCTAAAGTTCCCCCTAACCTGCTATTAAGATTGTATCCTGCATACATTTTTATACCTACAGTTTTCTGCAGGAAAAGTTCATCTGAAACAGGCATTTACTTAATATAAAGTTAAAATATTTTATCTTGTAATTCTTAATGCTGGAGAAGAGAGAGAACTGGGATCTTGCTACTGTACACCTGAGCTACAGAAGCAGGAGCCTCTGAAACGTACATAGATCATGAAGTCCTGATTAGTATTGAAAAAAAACCCTTTACCTTTACAAAATAACTGCCATGTTTTATGAAGTATCCAACTAAAGACACCTTATTTTAATCATTACGTTTGAGTATATTAAAGTAGCAGAACATGTTACCCTGCTGTGGTCAAAGATCTGAATTTAGTTTAAAAAGCAAATGGAGAAACCCTTTCCATGTTTGGCTACCACTGGTAACAAATTACCCTCAATGATGCCACCTACTTCTTTGTAATATAAAGACAAGAAATGGATTTAATAATTTCTGGCCTTTTATTTGACCTGCCAACTTTCTATATCGATGGTAGCTTCCACTTATTTTAAGTCTCAGTAAGGCACTGCATCTTGAAAAGAAACATGCTATTGCTTTAAAAACAACTGAGTTTTCAAGACATTAAATGATCCATCATACAAAGAGTCACAGTGCAATTCTACAATTCTAAGAATTGTGACAGAAATCATTCTAGGTATATAGTAAAAGCTTTTGGGATTAGACTACTTATGTAGGGCATCTGCCTAAAACACCACCAAAGCAATGACATAAAGGAAAGAAGTGCCAAGTAATTTCTGCAGTTGGAAGAACAAATATAATCTCAGTTTTAGATAAGGTGATACTATTGAAGCAGTCTTAAATACACAGCTACTGAAGCCAGCCTGAAAACTTAATTTTCATTTCCCAGTAAATCTGAAGTATCATTCCTCTCCCACCTTCTCCCCACAACTCAGAATAAAACCAAGAAAACTTAAGTTTCTATAAAACAAAGGTTCCAAGTTTAGAGTTTTCTTACACTTAGCCAAATTAGACGCACAAAAAAAATCTGAAAAAGAACCCCCACGCCTTGGGGCACACACTTTTTCTGATAAAGTTGTTCCAGAAAAATACCAGAAGAGATCTAATACCTAATAATCTACCACTTCAATATCCTACCAAAAAATACTTGATAAAGCTTCCTGAATTACCAGCGATCTTCCAAATAAACCTTTGAATGGTTAAAGTTTCATCTCCCAGATTTTTAAAACAAGCAACGACAAAAGAAAAAAAAAACCAAACAAACAAGAGACTCAGAATTATGTTTCTTAATAGGGTCTGAAGAAACAGGGAAGCAAAGGATACACCAGGATGTTCTTACCTCACATTCTTGTTCTCTTGCTGAACACGATTCACTGTCTCCCTCAGTGTCAGTTTCCGAATCCTCTCCCAAACTTATCACATAATTATAGGGACACTGTTCTTGTTGCTGTCCTTGAACATAATCTCCACTGCTTATTTCAGAGCTGTTGGAGCATCCTTCAGTACTAAGGTTACTTATAAAGGGGCAATTGACAGAATTCAATGTTGTAAAAGTCCGTTGAGAGCAAGGTTCAGGGCTTTCACTGATCCTGATACCCAGCCACGGACACTCTGATTTTTTCCCCGAATACACTGGCTCCAAGCGCTCTTTCGGAACTGCAGGCGGTAAATGTATTTGACAGGCTTCTGTGCTGTAAATATCACTCCAGAACCCTTTTGCTAGATGTTCTGCTACCTCTCTCTCCACACTGCTTCGATCACCAGCTGATGTAATGCCAGTGGCTTCTCCACTGCACAAATCGACCTTTGAAGGTGTGTCATCCTGACTTTCAATTTTGTCATTCCCAGCTCCAGTACCTGATACAGTTTTTTCAGCTAAGACTGTGTTGTTTTGCATACTACTGAAATTCAAGTTACCGTATTGCTCACAAGTATGTAAAAAAGACACAGAATTGAGTCCATGAGGTGCAGCAGAGTTTTGAGGGAAAGCGGCAAGATCCATTTTCTCCACAGGACACGACATATTCTGAGTCACAGAATCTCTGTTTGACTCTTCCTTTTTCTCAATGCCTTCCTCTCCTTCTTCCATTTTTACCTGAGTCTCTTCACATTTTGAGACCAGCTGCATAGGTACACACTCCTGAGCTTTTTGTATGCCATCGTTATCAGATACTTCCTTCTCAAGAAAAGTTGTGATTGGTGGCACCTGAATGTCTTTTATACTGGAACTGGACTCTGAAGCATGAACTTTGTCATTTCCAAAAGCTTTCTGGAATTTCCTATATTTTGGGCATTGGGAAGATAAGCTGGAAACGTTACCCTTTTCTAAAGGTACAGGATCGCATGTTTGATTGGCATTATCTTGGAGAGCAGGTGTTGATTTAGCATTTTCTTCATCTTTACAGAGCTTTGTGTCAGGAGTTTGAATATATTCCTTCTCTAAAAGTTCTTCTGCTTCATCATCTATTTCTAGGTCTCCATCATCCACGTTGCTACTATTTGGGTTTGTTTTCTGACAACGCCGTGTACAACATTTCTTCCTAGGACATTCCTGCTGATCCAATTTAAAGTCCAAAAATTTGAATTTGAGAAACTGAAAGCAAGACTCTTCAATGTTGCGTACACCCAAAAATTCAGCACATTTGCAAACTTCAGACACATTGTCTTTATTTAAAATAAGTTTAGCTGTGTATGCAAACTGAAGCAAAGGACTAAATCCTTTAAGTGTTACCTATTAAAAAAACGAAAGAAAAAAATATCAGTATGGCCCAAATGGGTTTAAATAAAGAAACAGGCAGAACTCAAATTTACCTGAGAGCAAACCACGCCAGCAGGACAGAATACAAGACAAAAGCAGATTTGCTCCACAGACAGAACCTGGCCACATTCATTCTGAAACAAATCTTCTGATACAATTTTATCCTGTACTTTTTGTGGCAATTATCTTCTTCACTATGATCGATATCTTATTAAAATGTTCTGACAATACAGTACTAACAAGTGAAAAATATTGCTGTACACTGAAAACCAGTAACTGGATCCCAACTTTATGAAGGTATCTTTCAAACTGAAGTTGTACATTAATTGCTCTAGAATAAGATCAAAATGCTGCTGGTATTTGTTACTTTAAAGAGCACTTACTGTTATTTGCTCAGTCTTGTGCATCATTGATATAAAAAAAATTTGAAAAAAGGGAATTTGTCCACACATGATCATTTATTACTCTAGCCACCAGTAGGTGGCCTTTCTTCCAGCTGAAAATAATTGTATCCAAAAACTGTGCACCAAACCCAATTCTCAGTTTAAAGCCTCTTTGGAGTAGGTAGTTTTAATCGTACATTTCCACCACTGACATTTCAGTTTTTACCTGCAGAACAGTTGCCTAACAGGGAATCCAGAGATAAACAAAAACTTTACTGTTACAAACTGAACAAGATCATCTTCTACGCATGAAAAAATTACTAAGGAATCAGGCAGAACTCTGTAAACAGATCACCGTATTACAAATTACATGACACTTCCTGTAGCCTTTCTCTGGAAGCGAAGGATAAAGCAGTATGTCCACTACTACTGCCCAAACTCAAGCCCACATTATGCTCCTCTCCTTTATTGAAATGAACAGGACTTTATGCTGAATAAAGTGCTATACAAATGTATTAACTATACTGAATTCTTCTGCCAGCAAGATACTTAACTATACATGCAATTTAATTTAGGAATCAGTTGAGGATGCATTTTGTTTGTTTTTTAGTGGTTGTTTGGTGCTTTTTTTTTTTTTTAAAAGAACACAAACACATGAAAGGAAGTTTAAGAGATCGGCACAGAGACAGTTCAGCAAGACTGTCTGTAAACTGTTATGACCTAAAGAATTCCTAAAATAGAGTTTGAAATATGACCTGGAGGGAAGACTACTGATTACACCACCACATTAATTCATTCTTAATTACGTGGGGAAGGGGAATGTAGAAGACAGTTTATCCATAAGCTGGCAAGAAGTCTTCAAACAGTATAGTCAATAAATCATTAAATTGGGTTTACAAACAAGTGACATTTATAAATGAAACTGAACAAGACAAATACAATGGTATTTCAAAACTGTACTTTCTTTCTATGTAAGGTAGAAAAACTTATTGCTAAAAACTGGAAGGATCAAGATGGGGAAAACACACTGTACTCCTTTCACTTTCTCTTACACATTTCTAGCTGGCTACCCTCTAACAAGATAGAATGCTGGAAAGACTCTTGGTCTGACTGCCCTAGAAAACTCTTGCAGTAGCCATTTATTTAATCTAATAATATTTATTTAAAATTAATTTAAAACATTGGCAGAAAACCAACACAAAACCTACACCAAGATGTCAGTAGTTAGCCTTCACAATATAATATATATGAAGTACTTTAATTCCAAAAAGTATTTTGCTATCTCAGATTGTGGACTGATGTCTTTCATTTTAAACTTCAAATACTTCGGATGATTAAAGTAGTTAAAAAAATAATTTAAAAAATATCACATGTCAAACCATGTGATCAGCGTTTGTTTCTCTCAAATATGCAGCTTCATAAACTAACTCATTTCAAAATATTTAGCAGTTCCCAGAAGAGAAGCTCAAGTTGCTGAGTCTTAAAATGCTTTTACCAAGTGATCAGATCAAATGATTAAAAGATGAGATTCACTGTTAGCATTTTTGCTTATTGCTTCAGTAGACTCAGTTCTTGCATCAGTAATACTAAATTGTATTAAGACTCCTCTTAAGTCTACATTTTAGTAAATATCAGGATTACTATGTTCCTCCATTCTCTTTACAAACTCCGGCCTCTTCTAACTCAGGTTTATTTTACGGGTTCATTGGAACACCATTGCTTTGCACTAGAGACTATTTGTTGCTCTTCCAACATCCTATTTTTTAACATCATCCCAAAGCAAAATTCTCTGTTCAACATCAGAATTTTTACACAACACTGATTTCCCTCTTTTATGTCAAATCATGACTTTGTGTCCCCCAGCATCTAACTTTCCTTCCACATCAGCTCCCATCTTACTTTTCTTTCAATCTGAGACACGTTCAGGCTATCAACATATTCAGCCACTAGCAAAAAAAAAAAAAAAAAAAGAACACAGACACAGTAAGAAGGTTGAGTAACAGTGACATAGTGGTGTTATGCTGTAACGTAATTTTGTAACAAGTTCATTGATCAATAAGAAAATAGCAAAGACCACTGAAGATCTTTAAAGAGACCACTTGATCCCCTTTTAGTTTTCTGGTTTCTATAAAATCAGAAAGATTCTGGTAATCAAGAATCCTTGTGCTTGTCTCAGTATGTTACAAAACCAGTGAGGTAGCTACCTTACTGAAGTACAGGCTTTCTGAATACACCATCTCTGTGTTAACACTCAAGTCTTACATGTGAACAAGTCCCTAATGTAATCTCCAATGTCACTATAAAACTTCATTGATGCACACCTTTCCTCCAACTTTAATGATTCCAGTTGAGTTGCCAGCAATTTGCATGTTATTTCTCACCCTCAAAACTAATTACCATAAACTACCTCTCAGAAAGCCATTATTTAACACTCAACTCTTCAGATTACTGCTACCATTGGGCACAATCAGAGCACTTGGGGGCTCTTCACTTTTCATCTAGAAGCACAGCATTTCATATAAAAATCCAGTCACTTGCTTCATGCCTCTTAGAACTTAACTAAATATCAACTGGAATCTTTAAATGTCTCGCACACTCCAGAAATGTAATAATAAATTTTCCTTCCTATGGATGTCAGGTTCTGGCTCATTCCAACTGAATGCCTTTAAATTCAATCTGAATTAAGAATATGTATTTAAGGGGTAAAAAAGAAAGCAAGTAATTGCAGTACATTTTCTCAGTCTTAAAAGTAAAAAACCAACACACAGCAGAAAATAAAATCAAGCTGCTAGTGATCAGTGTGTAAGAAGGATGGAGATGTGAGCAGAAGAAAATTGTTAACAGCAAGAAGCAAGCAAGGAATATTAGCACAGCTGTATTACTCAAACATATGAAACCACATCTTAATGATATTGATTTTAAAGTATTATGATTTTAAGCTTTAATTTGTTTATTTATTACTCCAAAAGTATTTTCTTTTCATATAGGAGGACTAGCTCTGCAATAACTTTTTACCATTTAAGGCCTGTTTTTTGACAAACTTACATGCTTCAAAACAAGCGTTCAATTTTTAAAGTTTATATACTTATTTGAAAAGATTTCCCCTGTACATTTCCCAAGACCGCATTCACTTATCTTCAGTCTGTGATATACACTCCGATCTGCCTAGCCTTTACCTCAACCAAGGGCAGCTTTAAAACTTCGCAATTCCTTCCCTTCAGTTCCTAAACCCCTTACCTTAACTTCTCAGTTAAGCACCAGCCTATTGTCAAACTGAATTGAACAAAAACAGATTAGAAGCACTGGCAGGTAAAATACAGAAGGGAGTGACGGGCTCACCTCTTCCGGTAAAGTGATGATAAGATCAGCATCCACCTGGCCCACAATTCTTGAAAGGAAGTAACTGCTGCAAGCTGCAAGCACAGCTTTGTGAGCCCGAAATCGCTGATCTTCCACTAAAATAGTAACATCGCAAAGAATATCTTGCTTTCTCTGATCATCGAGGCTGAGAAGTACATTGGTACTGTGTACTGAAGATTCATATGCAAAAACCACGCTATTCTTCTCACTTAGAGACATTATGTATCACAAATGGTAGTGTAAGTCTCAGTGGAAAGCATGCTTCTGTTCTTCAAATCTGGAGGAAGAAAAAACAAGTTGTACATGTGAAAGTCATATCCAACATGAACCTTCTGATACTAGAACATAATAAGCAAACTGTTAAACGTGCATTGCCTATTCAAATTCTTTTTAAGATGATTAATACTCACTATTTCATACATGTTAATACATAAACACATGCTTATGAGCATTTAAAGTACCCAAACCTTAACATGTACATCTTAAAATATTGCCTTAGATGTCTCAGACCAAAAAAGGGAACAATTTTTCATGTGACTTCAGTGATACAGAACAGATTTTTCCTCAGCAAGTGATTAAGAGTCATAACTTTACCATAATACCTCAAAATTCTTCTTCATGTTTAGTTATCAGTATATTCTGACTTGAATACTATGAGAATGTAAACAGAAATAAAAAACAGATGCATTAAGCCAAAATTCACCAAAATACTATGTAAGCTACTTCTGTTTACTGATTCACCCAGTACAGACTGAAATATTTCTGTTCTATCTTCTTTCAAAAATAGTTTGCCTGCTAAACCAATACGGCATTGGTAAGATACTCTTATTTTCTCTCTAGTAGGTTGGTGTTTTGTTTTGTTTTTAAAGCAGTTTAGTTCTCCTATTTTCCACCTGCCGTAATTCTCTACTGCAGCTTCCCCCCCTCTCTTTCGTGCTCATCACTATTTGATTTGTCATGCTTGTTAGAAGTTTGCTTTCCTAATGGAACACTACAATTCAGATCACCTGGCAATGGAATCCTTTATGTTAAAGAACAAAGTTCTGAAATAACAGTATTTATTGAATAATAAAGAACAGAAAAGTTATTATATGATATTTAAAACCTTGAAATAAGCTCATATATAACTGTTCTGAAGCTATTCCTGAACTCCTAATATTTAGAAAAAAAAAGCGCTAGGGAGAAGTCAGCCCTCCTAGAAAGTGCAAAGTTTAACAGCATTTCCAAGTCTGATCTTTACACTGTATTTCTAAATTCCTGTCGTCTTTGGATTGAGCCTTGCTTCCAGTTTAAAAAAAAAAAAAAAAAAAAAAAGAAAAGCCTAGTAAGAAGTGTCCTCACATCTAAAGCTCAACCAAGGAACCACATAACCAGATTTGGAACTGTCCTAGAAGGAAGATACGATATTACTACAAAAAGCGTTACCTTAACAAACCAAACATTTGGATTACACTGGACTATTCTACCCAAGAGTTACTGTAACCGAACACACTTGCTGAGAGTCACTTCAGCTGACACAGGACTACCCAATCATCGTATTGCTCAGAGGTTGTTATCATATGCCAGTTCCCAATAACAATAAAACTACAGCCCATGCAAATCTTCCGTTTTCAAATATGAGAAACTTTCACAACACAGGGAGGGAGGAGGACATAGCCTTTTTTAAACACCATGGGGAAAAAAAACAACCACCCTGCAAGCTACGCTCCTGGTTACTCACTACTCAAGTTATTTTCATGGCATACAGGCATTTTTAGTGATTTTTTGAACAGAGAAAAAAGAAAGAGACCCACATATCCAGTGGCAGCAGTAGCGCGGTACCAGTCTGGATGCCGGTAAAGTGCAGAGCACCAGCATTATCAGCCCTTCCCACTCCTTCATGGACCACTGTACGCTCAACTTCAGTCAACTTTACCAACAAAACGTACAGATCGTAACTTGGCAAAGACAAAGAAAGTCTGTTTTGGGACATTTGCTTAAATATACAAGACTTTGTTTTGTGAAAATAAAAGTTTGAGAAAAAAAAGTTACACAAATCAGAGTTTTTCCCCACTAAGCAATAGTTATACCACGTGCTGTTAACCTAAGAGGGCTTGTTTTTGGAAACAAGAAAATGGTTTCAATGTTTTCATGTACCTAATGACAAGACTACAGAGATTTGTTTACCTGGGAAATATTTAATTTCCAATCAGTTTAAATGGGAATTATGAAATAATTCCCTGTGAAACAGTTATTCATGAAGTTCTATTCTTATAATAGCTTATGAGAAGGAAGCAGTGCAATATAAATAATGTATTCCTAATTTGTTTGCTCTATATCCTTAACTTACCATATTCCTCAGGTATTACAGCACATGCAGTTTAACAAAGCATGACTCCGTATTTGTTACCAGAAGGTCAAAAAAAAAAAACCAAAAAACCACCAAAACCAAACAATCACACACCACCAAACACACAACGCCAAAAAGAAATGGAGGACAAAATGGAAGACTAAGTCCAGGGTGGTGGGGAGCACAGGGAAATGTTACAGATAGACATATTTTGGGGTGAACACCTAGGCAAATCTCATAGGGAAGAGTCTGTATAGTTACAGACAGGCCTTTAAAGGTTCTTTTTGCTTTCTTCTTTTGAAGTCCCAAGTTCTCCCAACCCTCAGACACACAACCCATGTATCTCATATGCTGCTTTTGGGGTTTCCCTTATAAAATAATCAATTCCAACACCCAACTCAGCTCATTACACTTTCATAGCATGGAAGGCTAAAAGGAACAGTAGTTCGTTTATCTAGACATAGGTATGCAGAGGACAGTCAACCCTCCTTTTCACTTGACCCTCCAACAGGGCACACTATGCTTTCAAAACAGTGTGCAGCCTACCTGAAGCATTGATAGCGAGCTTCCAATGTTGTTGCTGAAAAAAAAATAAATAGGTTTCAACACCGAAACACTACCTTCTGTTTCTTGAGAAGTGAAAATAAATATTTAATTACAGCATAAGTCAATTTAATACTTTACTCTGACAGAATGTTGTACTTCCTAATGTGAAGATTTCATCAGCCAAGTTACATCCCCACTATATTTAAACAGGATACAAGTTGTTTTTTGAGGTATCCAAAATACAAAATGCAGCATTTCATTAAGCATTTCAAGATTTAAAAGAACCTTTAAAAAAAACAACTGAACAAACAAACAAGAAAAAAACCACACACCACACACAAACACTAATTTCTCTAAGTCTTCTTTGTAAAATCTAATTACTGTCATACATGATAAAGACAGAAATCAAAAGGAAAAGAACCAGCAGAGTGAAAATGCTGGTGAAAACAAAAAGCAAACAGGAAAGGGAAAATATAACCACTGTAAAAAGCTGTAACACTTTGGAGAAGTACTAACAGAGGTCAAACTTGTGAATGTCTTAATTCTGTTTTCCAGTTGTGTAATAAAGGCATGGTACCACATTTATGATAGTATTTGTCATGACAGCCAACTAGATTTTCCACAGTGGCGTGTGAATACAAAATACACTTGTCCGTAAGTAGATTTGTTGTATACATATCCATAACACCACCACTTACTGTTGTACCAAAGAGAAAGAGGACATCTCTTCTGTAAACTGTTTAATTTTTCTTCTACTTTAACTATTCTCCTGGGCCACTCAGAAATTCTCAAAATTCACTTCACTTATGCATAGACAAATAGGGGGGAAGTTGTGGAGTGGAGAAAACAATTCAATGGTGCTTTTTACAGAAGCTTTAACTTACAAGCTCATGCTGCAACTGTCCTATAAGGACAGGCCTTTCTAGGCTTTCTTCCTCCCAGTGCACGTGTCCATTTTAGACAGTATTTGTAGAAAATTGTATGTCAGATTCTTCCCCCCTTTCAGACAATTGAAATGCAAGCAGCAACAAGTTACTAAAAAGAAGGAAAACAGACACTAGAAACAATGATGACAAATTCTTTCCTTGCAAACCAGACTGAAATTCCTATTCTACCACACTATTCTTATTTTAACATTAATGCTTAAGTAAAGAAAACTAAAAGCAGGCACAGATAACTTCTAAAAGTATTCCAAAAGTCAGCAGATGACTGTATATTTCAATCACTGTTAAGTCAGTGTCAATGAACAACCACGTGACTGAATGCAAAAGATGCTAAGAAACAAAAACGTGCAAGAATATTCTATGTTTGATACAGCAATTACCATCAAAAATAAAGAGAATCCAAAAAGATCTTCCAAAACTTAAAATAATTCTTACAATGTGGGTTGAAAGGACTAAAGAAGCAGCAACATGAAAGCTCACTAATTACAAAGCTTCAGTTAGTGGAAGAAAACTAGTACTGTCAGTACAAAAGCATTCCTCAAGTTCCTCTCACCTGAAATTCTGCACACCTAATAACCTCATAGTCTTGAGAAAAGGGGGAAGAGAAAAAAAAAAAAGGAGAGAGTGTAGATAAACACACACGCCAGTATAAGAACTACATAAAGGAACACTTGTAGCTGAATGAATCAAGTTCTGCTTTGAAAACACAACCAAGCATGCTACTATAAAGTTTCCATTCTTTATCAGACAGTGATTTTGACACAAAAAATGTTTTGCCTAAGGGCAAAAATATTTTCTCCTAAATACTGGCTATAAACCCTTATTCTGCCTTATCAAAGTGAAGTAACTCCATTTTTTTTTTTGCTTCCCTACTAGCATAGAATTCAATAGGAAAACTATGCCTAAGTTACCTGTAAAATTACCATATCTTCAGTAAATTTAGAGATCTCTACTTTTAATTTAGATATACATATTTATTTTTAAAGAACATATAAAATGCTTATTATCTTAATGAAAATTAGCACTGCAACAACATTTAAAAAAGGAATATACATATGTTTAAGTACACAGTGCAGAGAGATCAGAGAAAGATACCTATTCAAGACTCATTGTCAAATATATCTCATTCAAGGCTCATTCTTCTAATGCATTTGAAGTTATTCATTAGCTTCTGTTATTAACAGGGAGGTAATTGTGAAGTATAGT
Source organism: Pluvialis apricaria (assembly GCA_017639485.1). NCBI lineage: Eukaryota > Metazoa > Chordata > Aves > Charadriiformes > Charadriidae > Pluvialis > Pluvialis apricaria. The sequence goes on from CM030007.1 coordinate 106,165,006, forward strand.
GAGTGTAATGTACTTTAAAATGAGACTGCAGGTTTGCTCATCTCATTGCTTACAACTGGTAGCAATTACTGCTCTATAGCTCCTAGTTGACTGCAGAATAGTTAGTTAGGAGAAAGGAGTTAGTTACATGATCCTCTACTTCCTTCCCCCACAACCTCTGTTTTAGAGTCACTTGGTGCAGATGTTTAGGTAAACCATAAAGTCTCCCTGTGTGATACTTTAAAAAAAAGTATATATTCCAAAGATGATAATCATTATGGCTGAGACCAGGTAAAACTATAAGAAACTGTTGTTGCTAAGTTACAGAAGGAAAACAATAGACAATATTACCTTGGAATAGATAGCATAAGAGTAGCAACAGATTAACAGCACAAAACTCATAACAGTGTGACTTATTTCTCATCTACACACATAAATCTGGCTCAAGGTAGATTAACTTTCATGCTCAACAGCATCACCGCAGCATTTAAGTCTGCGCTCAACATCCTGTGGTCAACAAGAAAAGTGTTACGTGAGAGCTGAAGGAAGCTTTGAAGCATCAAATTGTCACCGAAGCTGACAAAAGCATGCACAGAAACCAGCTTACCTCCATACATTTATGACAGGGCAAAAGAACTGCTTGATGTTTAACTATGTCTCTGAAAAGTCAGACAATTACAAAGTCCTGGAAAGAGTCTGGTACTGCATTTCACAAAAAAGATATATGCTTCTGAATAATGTATGTAAATATAGAAAAAAAATGTATTGTGTAAATAATACATAAAATGTTACATCATACACACAAATATACTAAAATAGTATTAATAAAAAAACAGTAAATGCCTTTTACAATAGGTCTTCCTAGCAAACCACTCCTGAAAGTCAGTACTTGACACAGTACCACTTTCTCAAGCATTTAATGCTGAGGAGTAATCTTCCCCATTATGCAAAGGACAGCAAAACACACAGTGTATGTATACTGATGTAGAACACTCAATATGAGCCTTTTTTTTGTGTTGTTGAGCCCAAACTTCACAATTTGCCATAACGATTAAGTTCTTCATGGTTGAAAAAAGCTGATAAACAGAAATCCCATTCTAAGAGGAAGTTATATTGCTTCTGGTTAGCCATAAGACACAGATGTTAAGACAAAATTCAAAACCTTAGGATAATAAAGCAACTGTACCACCCATCAGCACACTGAAAATATTAACATCAATTATCCCAAATCATTGCCACTTATTCAGATGCCCACCGGACAACTACCAAAGAATTCCAGCTTTTCTGTAAAGAATTTCTAACACACAAGTGTTCTGTCCAAAATATTTTAATAATCATTGTCAAACATACAGGATCATAAAAATCAACCAAACTGACTAAATAAATAAAACATACTATTATTTAGTGCAGTGAATTAATAGCAAGAACTTCTTTAGACTTTAAATGAGAACTTAAAGTATCTTGCATTTTGCATCAATGTCAGAAAATACCCCAAAATGACATATAGTTTACAACTAGGCTTTTCAGTAACTTAGAAGAACAGTCAGATAACACCAATTCTGTATGCTTGTAGCTGGTTTATGTATACTTGCATCATTCTTTCTGAACAAAGAAGACAAAAATAACAGCTTAACAGCTGGAGGTGTCTCTGCCTGCCTATGACAGCTGCCAGGAACTTTACCATAGAATAACTCAGAACAACAAAAGACAGCTAACACAAAGATTAAATTTAGCGTCCTTTAGTTTATACTCAAACACCACAAAAATGGTGCGATTTCAACGTATGAAGGGGTATGCTTTATCGCTAAACAGAGCGTTTTGAATGTCAGATCAGCTGACACTGGAAAGGTCTGCTGGTGGTGTTAGAAGAAATTCACAACTAGAAAGAATGAATGAGTCACAGAAATGAGCTCCATAAGCTCTGAGACTCTAAGGCAAACAGCCAAAGAATACTAAAATGGCCCTTAAAACTGAAATACAAGTTTGAGTGTGCAAATCACTGTCATTTCTGCTTCTATTTACATTACACCTATGATTTATGTACACATTTACCCAAGTGCTTTTTGAACATTCTGAGTCTCAATGTTTCAACTGTCCTTGAAAATACTACATTAGAGCACAGAAATCCATGAAAATCAAGAATGGTCATGCCTTTACTACTTAGAAGCTTGCACTTTCAGAAAGACATAGCTGATTTGCTAAACTTACAACCTAAACTCTTGACAGTAAATCTAAGGACATGGGAAAGACAATCCAGTATCTAATGGTCACCAAGGTACAACGGGAACCCACAGGCATTTGGATTCAACTGAGTCTAGCATCCAAACCTAATGATTGACTGTGAAAGACTCACTGTCAAATAAAACACAGGACCATACTTTGTTACCATCACCTGCAGTACACTTAATAGTAAGTAGGGCAATAAACCAGCACAAATTGAGCCGTGGTTCTTCTGTCTTAAGCTCTACCAAGACAGCAATGGTGCTAGCAAGAGCCAAGCAAAAATACATGAGGTACAGGAGTTATATCCTATCAAGTCAGTGCTTTCTTTTCAAGAGCAACAGCCTCTCACTTATTCTCCATCAGTCAAAAAAATCCATTTCAGATATTCCTAAAAAGAAGAGCTCATCTTTTATTCCTAGACTCAGGTATTAATTATGTGGCTCTGCTGTCACAATCAATTCAGTCTACATGTACTGGGGGGTGTGTGTGTGTGTGTGACCTTCAGCTACCATAAATTTCCTGTAAATCTGCTGTTTCACCTCAGTGGCCAGTCCAGCCCAAACCATGACAATAATCCAGCCCCATAGTTACCCAATTTACTAAAAAAAGTAAATAAGACCCTGTTCCTTAGTCTTTATTTATTTAGTGAACAACCAACCACTAATCCCATACTGGGTATCAATACTCTGTAATAATCACAATAACTCTCATTTGTACATGGGTAAAGTTCTTGAAATAAGAGAAAGCACAGACTGAAGCTCCCCTTCAGTAGTTGCAGAACCCAGGCAGGACAACTTTGCTGTCACTGCTATCTAAGCTGGCTGAACTTGGACATCGAGATGCAATTTCACTTGTGATCACCATCACGACAAAACTAGCAAGATTAATTTATCACCGAGCAGACAAAGATCTGCTCAGCTATCACTATGCTCATAACACATCTGTACTTTTAGAACACTTTCAATTCCTGAACAGTTGGAAAAAAGGCATTGTAGACCCCCAAAAAATAGCTTGGAGAAAAACTCCGGGTGCTATTCCTGACTCCTACATTCATCTATTGAGGAACTTCCAGCAGGTCACTTATCTCCGTCAGTTCCATTAGGCTGGACATTTGCATTTACTTTATTGTATAAAAAAATTCTGTCATCCACAGATGTAAAGTACAAAGGGACAACTATCATTTACTAGTGCTAAAACAAGTCAGTTCGGATAAGAGACAGTTTACTTAAAATACACTGCAAGGGCTTTTTTCTGAAGTTTTATATCTATGTCCTTGCCCCCAGCTACCTCTCCTTTTAAGGAAATAAAGTTATGTTACAGATGAATGTCTGCAGTGGTTAATAGCTGCTGATTCACGTTATGCTGACAAGGAATGAACAAGCATTTTAGTGTTCATGTTTATTGCTTCTCCACCTTTAGTTCAAAAAGACTTTAAAAGAAAAAAGTGATTTAAAAAAAAGCAAAAAGTTTTGCTTCATCAGAACAATGCTTTCTCCTCTAGAAAAAAGTAAGTCTCATCTTCAGATGATTAGCACATTCATAATTAAAATTCTAAACTGTATTATTCCTTATTAGTCTAAACACCTGGATGATATTGTTCACAGCTTAATTACATAAATGAACTTTTAAAAAATTATTAGGTTGTATTTCTACAACATAATTCTTACCACAGCATTTGGACTCTTGTGAAGTCACAAGTGAGAATTAAAAAGAATCACAGGAAGTCTGGCAAGTTTTAAGTCTCTGCTGAGAGTCTTAATTTGTTTTCCAGGTTTTGAGCCTGAATATTCACTTTTTTAATATTTGCAAGCTATATGAGAACTCGGGGCTGGGGGTGGGGGCTGGAACCTGAGACTCCTAGTAGTCACAAGACTCCACAAGCTTGGATTTTAGGGGAAAAAAGCACAGGATTGATACCATATAATCATAGAAATTTCCCTGCAGAGCAGAGGTTTGAATAGTTTCCCTCAGAGGATGATATCAAGCAATCCATATCAAAGCCAGAAAAAAGATATTACTACTTTGCAGTTTGCCATTATTTTACACAACACTAATTGTTTAATTTTTGGATCAGGGATAAAAATCACGTTGTGGGATTTGGTTTGTTTCACTGCTAAAAAGTGAAATAGGACTGAAGGGATTTTGGGGACTCCTTTGCAGCAAAATCCCATCACTTACAGTCTCTCAATTCTGCTGGTATTCAAACAGTTACTATGGGAAGATAACAAAAATGCAGACTTCCTAAAGGCATGGTTCATCTACAAAAAAAAAAAAAACAACAAAACACCAAACCCAAAACACCTAATAACAAAAACCCCCACACAAATACAACACCCCAAAAAATACTAGCAGAAACTTTTTTTTTTTAAATAAGAACAAGGTTAGATAATAAAATATTCTCTTAGGATAAGGGATAAACTGGCATAACATAAAATATGCACAATTAACATCTACTGTCAACCCTTGCCTTTACTTAAAGGACAAATACCTTTGCATTTATAGCTACATATTCCACTCCTTGCCACAGTTAAACAAACTACATGAATTATTTTGTTTTAATGACTGTCAGAATCCATTCACAAGTATGTATGTCAAAATATTTATAATGAATACTAAATTAACCATCTGTGGTTCTAATGTGTCTTACTCTAACTTAGAAGGACACAAGAAACAACCTGAAAGAGCTGAGAAGCAAATATATTGGCAAGTGAAAGAAAATACTTTTTGGAAATTATATTCATAATCTCATTTCTGGTATTAGCTTTTCAACTCTGATCTTTTTCCACCATTGTTCTTCACAGTCTGTGAAACCGAAATAAAACTCTACAAATACTTTAGACATAGATCAGAAAGAACTTCAGAAACATTTCTATGGAAACTGAAAAGCATAGGTTCATCAGAACTGGCAATATTTATATAAAAAGGGAAAAAAGATGCAGAAGACCAGACTTCAAATCATAATTAAAGACCTCCACCAAACCACATAAAGCTGTGTTTCAGTTTTCCTATCAGGAAACTGTAGACCATTTTGTACCCAACATATGATGTTAAAAGACACAGCCTTACTGGTTGAGCTGTAAATAAGTATTTTGGGGATGGTACCACATAAAATACTGATCTTAAAAGAAGAGTTAACAGGGATAGAAAATGCTACCTATTTACTTAAAGTATTAGTCAATGGGCCAAGACTGGAATCCAAACAAACACCTACAAACATTATCTTGACAGTTCAAATGAAGTCATTCACAAATTATCTCAACATGATTCTAATGAATAATTGAATATTCTTTAAGAAATAGGCTGCCATTTAAAGGCATTTTGAGTGACTGATACCCTAGGCTACCTCTTCCACTGTCCAGTGGATGTCTAATGATTAAACTCAATTTATTTGTATTTCACCAATGCTTCTAAAGTCAATTTGTCCTACATAGCGCACTTCCCCCTCCTTTTTAAAGCTTCAGTAGCTGACCAGTCAGTTGAGCCTTGCTCTCATCTGGTAACTCACATTTATACAAAATACTAAGGTTTCCCTTCATATTACTTAACAAGAGCAAAACTTCCCTCCCCTCTGAAAAGGGCCTTAACTGAAAAATACAGCTGGATGATGGAGTTACTTTTGTGATACAGCCTACAATTTGTTACAGTAAAGTAATCCTTTCTATTATTTTTTTTTCCTCTCCACACTGCTAACCTCTGAACTGGAGGTGGGGGTAGGGAAAGCTGCAGGTGGGTCCTCATACATTATGCCCACTGTGGTCATATTAGGCTGAATACCTACAACTTAATGGTTGTTTCAGCAGCTATTTTTTGCTCACTTAAGGTTTTGTTCCTACCCACATTTGCATCAACTAACATGTTACTTATGGTTTAACTAAGGATTGCTTATGAACAGCACTTATGCTACAAATACCATAAAGGTTTTTTCTATCCCTAAAACCTCCCCCATGAAACTTTCAGTGGTCGAATTCTAAGGGACAACTAGAACGCCAGCACTCAAACACAAACATGAATCTTTTTGACTGACCTACCACCCCTACCCCTCACACCAGCATGCCCAGTGCAGGGAGAGAGATATCTCTATAATTAAAAGGAAACCTATGAGCAATTTATATGAACACCTCTTTTCACCTTGTAAGGCTGGGAAATTATTTGGGACTCATACAACTCATGTGCAAAGACATGTCTATTCTACACCCAAGGAGAGTGCCACCTGATCCAAATGATCAGGTAAAGGGTTTGTTTTTTTCATACCAGACAACTCTTATATTAACACAAGTTTATTACTGTTCAAAATATCCTTAGCATAAAGATTTTAGAACCTATTCACAGCAAAGAAATATTTAACACACCAATACCCTGCACATTTTTGAGTATAAAACACTCAAAAATACAGTAGATGGAAGTTAAACCTCCACTTGGTTAGAATCAGGAGTGCACTAGTGAAGCAAACTTCCCAAACATCCCACTAACTGCTTTCGTTCTCTTCACAAGATGGACCAGGACAACAATAATAGGTTCTTTTTTAGACTAATTTAAACTGGGAAATGTACTCTAGAAGTACTTCTAAAGAAGTCCAAATACTATGGGATTCAGTAGAGTTAGCTCAAAGGAAGCCCTTCTGAAAGGCATACAATGTGGATATTCTGTTTTCAGCAGCAACAGTTTCTCTCTGCAAATCTGCCACTTTTGGGCCTCGCTACCTGCTAACGTAGACACAGACTTACTCACACGTGTTGGGGCATCCAAGAGTAATTACACCATTCAAGTCACCTTTAAAGTTAAACTCATAAGCCACGAAATAAGATTTGGAATATCTTAGTTGCTTTAATTTGGACTCACTGCATTTGACAGGAATATGCTCTTTCGTTTCCTCTTCAGTGTGGCATAATATTTGAGATTAAAGAACTGACTCTATTACTAGAGTATTCCGAGTGCCGTAGAACCTTAATTTACAGTGTTTTTGGATTGCAATTATTCCATTACTACAGTTAAATGTTTTTCACACACTGAAAGTGCCTTCCTGAAGTGCCTCAAATTAACGTGTCTGTCAAAAGTTACTGCATGATGAAACTGTAGTTATCTTCACTTCACCTTTACTGCTAGAACGCTTGCGTTGTCCTTTTTTAATTCAACAAACATTTAGAATACCCAGTTGTATATGAATTTGGCATTACTGTTATATAGCCATACTAAAATGGAGAATGTAAACATAATTTGACAGAAAAGCAGGTGACGATTCTTTTACAATTGCTACATTTCCAGCATGCCCCCAAGCATGCCAAGTATCTCACTGCACAGAACAAGACAGACGGGATTTGGGTCTCGTTGTTTACGGCCTAAAACAAACCTCCCCCAGCTCCCACCGAGGGGAACAAACGCGGAACGCGCCAGTCGCGCGTTTCACCCAGGCAAAGCGGGGTTTACCGCCGCGTTTCCCGCGGGGCTGAGCCGCCCCTTTCGCACAGGGCCCGGGACGGCGGCGTGGCAGAGTCACGCCTGTGTCACCGCAGCACATGGGCACCCGCGGAAACGCCGGGGACGAGGCGCCGAGTAACGCCTGACCGACTGCCCAGCCCCGCGGCGCCGCTGGGCACGGCCTCGGGGGAAGGGGAGGGGGAAATACCTGAAGTACGGCACCGAGGAGGGGGAGCCAGGCCGCCGCCCGGCCCCGGCCTGGCTCCCCCCGACTCCCCCCCTCACCCCGACCCCGCCGCCCCCGCAGACCTCGCCCGGGGTCCGACAGCGCCGGCCCCCGCCGGGGCGGGACGGGCCACAACGAGGGGGGGGGGGGGGGGGGGGGGGGGAGGGAAGGGGGGCGGCTGGCTAACACCGCCCCCGTGAACGCGCCTCAACCTCCTTCTCCCCCCGCGGCCCGAATGGTGCTGCCCTCGTCGTTGTGTGTCCCCCCCCCCCCCCCAACCCCTTCAGCCCAACGGGCACCGGACGGACGGGGAGGGCGGGCGCGCGCGCCCGCTGCCCGCAACGGCTGGTTCGGCGGGTACCGCTCGGCTCACCTCAGTGCCTGCCGCTGCTCCGCCACGCGGGGGCCCCGCACCCGGGCGGGCGGTGGGGCAGCGTCTCGTCTCCCCTCCCGTTCCCCCGGGCTCGGCTGCTCCTGCCACAGAGGCTGCGGCCCGACTGCGGCGCCAGTGGTCAGGTGACTCCCAACAACATTACCCGCCCGCCGCTCCCCCCCCCCGCCGCTCCCCCCCCCCGCACCTCACCACCACCACCCCCCCCCGCGCACACACCCCGCGCGCTGATTGGACGCGGTGCTCCCCGCCGACGCGCAGCCGCCCACACCGCTGTGCAGCGCGCATGCGCGCCGCCGCCGCCGGCCGCGGCTCCCCGGGGCAGCGCCGGGCCCTGCCGCCCGCCTGCGGCACCGCCGGAGGCCTCCGCGCCCGCGGGGAGCCTCCCCGCCCACCGGGGCAGCTTGAGAAGCCGTGGTGGCCGCGGAGGTGGCTTGGGCGAGCTTTTCGCCGCTTCTCTGAGGGGCCACAGAGCACCCAAGGGGCAGCCGTTGCCGGGTGGGAAGCGTTGGTCGCGGCGCCGGCCCGGCCCGGCCCCGCAGCCGTCGCCTCGTGTTGTCGTCCGAGAGGGGCCCGTGATGGGGCGGTAGGGGCTTCGTGTCTTTTGCTGGTGTAAAACTCTCGCTCTTAGAAATGCGGCGTGAGGCCTGTGCTGGGAAGTGCCGCCAGTTAATGGGCTTGACCAGTAACGTGATTAGTGGCGCTTTTGTGCCAGGAAACGTTAAACTAGCGTTTTGTAAAGGTATCATCCTGAGGGATTTTTTGCTGGTATAACTCAAGGACTTGCTAAGCTGATGTCATGTGGTCTAAAATGCTTTCCGCCCGCTCAGGCTGCGTTGATGTGAGGGTGATTTGCTGGAAGCGCCCCGCTGGCAGACCTTGTCCTCGGTCTGGGTCTGGTTTGTCAGCCGGCTGTCGAGGTCTGTGCTGTGCTATGTGAGAGGAGATAAGATGTCAAGTAAGGCCAAAAAAAAAAAAAAAAAAAAAAAAAACAAAAAAAAAAAATGCGGAGCAAGTTGTGGTGAAGAGATAGCCTTCAGCTAGCAACAGACACGGCAGTGGTAGAACTGAAAATGGTGTGGTGTTACTGTTGAGCTAATATCTCTATTGAAAGGCAGACTAAGATGTCCAGTGCTGTGTGCATGTGTAGCTTGCATGCTGTTTTCAGGTCCTGACAAGTATTTCCGTGTGATACCATCTGCATGTACAAATTCAGTCTCAGATAGCTAAGTGGATGTCTTAGAAACTGCTGCTGTGTGTTAGCATGCCTAGGACCAGAGAATTTTCAGTACTTCTGGAAAGTACGCTTTAGTAGATACTCTTCTCCTCCAAAGCAACTTAGAGTAGCAGTAAGGTCTTTGCTTCTGCTAAAAATAGCCAGAGGGCAGCTTGTTCTCCCCAGTATCATTTTGAAGGCAATGCAAAAGGAAACTGATGAAAATATGGGAAAAAAACGCCTCTCCTCTCTTGTATATTAAAAGGGAAGAAATTTCTCTGATGGCCAGATCAGAGGGGCATAAACTCCATGTACCTGTTTATTCAAGGACACCACTGAAGGCAACCTCCTTCCAGAAGCTACATATCCTGAATAAAACATTAATGATGGCAAAAGATGCGCTGCCAAGAATGCTAATGGGAGCTTCATTGTTATGAAATTTTAACAAAGTTTAACAATTGTGTTTGCATTTGAATTACTGCCTTTATGCCTTATAAAATAAATTAAAGCAGATAAGGAATGTACGATCTGTCTTACACTGTATTTAAGTTTCATGTAACTTTCTTGAGCTGGTTTTGTGGTAGACATTCTAAACTTCATTTTAGCCTTCCTGAGATTTTTTGGGGAATGTATGAGCAAAGATCTTGCTGGTAATATTTAGTAGTGATAGGTGTGTATAAAAGGGGAGGGAGTCCCCCTCAAGTTTGGGTGTAATGACTGACCTTGCAAAATTCACGAAGAGATGAAAATGGGGAAAAATGCTCATGTTTGAAAAGCATGGAGTGTCATTCTTAAAAACCTGCTTTTATATATTACTTTATTCCTACATGTATTAATACTCTTTTCTACAGAGTTACTACCATTACAATGGTAAAACTAATGAAATTCTTCTTTTATTGACTTTCAGTGGCAAGGCAGTTAGAGATTACACAGGTAGAAGGTCTGAGGGATCTAGAACTGATTCCACCCCCGCCCAGTAAACCAAACAGTTTCATTTTCACAGCACACTAGAAAGGAACTTTTCAATAGCTTTCTTCAAAAGTCATTATACCAGATTAAAACTGATAACAAACAGGAAATCCCTGCTGTTTTATTAATTTGTTTGCTAGCTGAAAAGCGGGTTCTGAATGGGATTTTTTTTTATAAGTGGGGAGTGGCTGCATTTCACATGCAGGCTTCACTTTTCCTTGGATCATGTATAAGTCCTTTAGTCTCAGTTTTGTAAGGTGCATTTTGTTAGTGTTTCTTTGTCTCCATTTCTTTAATTAGTCATCTTAATTAGCTCTCAAAATAAAAATGACAACCCGAAGCACTGTAAAAGCAGATGTGCAACCATACCCCAAGTAGCAGTTCCAGATTACTTACTTAAGGGTTCCTAGTTGATCCAGGCTCTGAGACTTCAGAGTGCTTACTTTGAAAATTGTGCATGCAGGTGGAAAAGTCTGAAAAAGAAAAGCTGTTTTTTCCTCCATTGGCAATATTCAAGGTAGTTGTTAAGCACCAGGTGAAAGTCTTGTCTTTTTGTTACGCCTGCTGTAGGCCTGGCACATAAACTGTAGCTGTCTTCCACAGCAGCACACCTTTCCTTTTACGTGTACATGTGCCTGGATTTTTAGAGCCTTTATTGCGGGCTAATACAGCTGAGTAACAGTTGTCTTTTGGAACTGACAAATAAAATCAACATCAATAAAGTAAACCATCTACAGTGTTGGCTGTACAAGAGATTAGTCAAGCACTGCTTTCTCTGAAAAGCCTGCAGCAAACAGGATTATATACCCATACGATCATCCATGCTAACAGCTAGGACAAAGGTGTTGCACCTGTGTCATGCTTCTCTAGCACGGGAAGCAAAGAGGATATCAAATGAAAAGAGGTGCTGAAAGAGTATAAAGAACAACAGCAGTGTAAAGGATGTGACCAGGCAAGGAAAGAAGATTCAGTAATATTTGCTGAATTAAGAGCAAATCTGGATATTCAGTTACTAATTTAAAAATACATATACTTGCGGTCTTTCCTTGTTCATTTTATGCACTGATCTTGTGAGTACTCTCTGAAGGAGGTCTGATGCCTTTGAGGTGAGAAGAATCCCCCGCTAGGAGGAAGGACTGCCTCTTCACTCCCCCCTTTTCCTTAGGAATTCTCTGACAAATCTGTTCATGTGTATTTCTCCTAAAGGAACGAGTTATATCCAGTACTTTGTAAATGGAAATAACTCCTCTGACAGTTCTCTTCATATGTAACAAACTGTTATTCCTGTGTTTATACAACTCCCGTATTTTGATTAAGCAAGAAATTGTTGGTGGCTGCAGTTTACTAAATACAACTGTGTCATAACATGAGCATCTGAGATGTTTTTAATCTCACAGAGGATTGGGCAAAATCAGACATCATGGAGGGAGGGTGTGGTTCTCTGCCATTCACATGACGAGTATAGTGAGCAAAATTCCAAGGTTTTCAGTTTTGATAGAGGCTAATACAGATTTTCTTCCTCTGAGTGTTCAATAGCTACCTTTCACCTGGTTAAGAAGGCAGAATTTAATTAGTTATTAGTTGGTCAATATACTCCCCAGTACAATCAGAGTTTCATTACAAAATAACATAAGCAATTTGTTGGCAAATAAATTTAAGGACATCTCTTTGATAATGATAACCAAATAGTATCTTTTTTTCTTGATATTTGGGTACTACCAGTTCTTAATAATAATAATGTGTTCTGAATCTAAGTTTCTACAGTTGCTCTTTAGGTTTTCTATGACTTGTAGTTCTCATGCTGTTACACATGTGTAATTCCCAATCCCCTAGTACTCAGATGTGAAAAAAGCAGCTTTAAGACAACTGTTTAGATTGTAAAAATTGAGTTACAGAAATACAGGGTGTTCTCAATGTTTAAGCATGAGCAGAAAACTTAAAATACCTACCACTAGACTAAAAGGTTTTGGTTTCTTCTGGTTTTAAGATTTTTGTGGGGAAGAGAGTGGAACAGAAGAGAGAAGAAATGAATCAAAACAAAAAGAAATAAATTAAAATAAAAGGAGATCTTCCTTTGGCTTGAAGATTGGCTACCAAATCTTGGACCGCACCCACCAAGAAGGGATCTTCATCTCTTGTTCTCGATCCTAGGGATGATGCAATGCTGACTTCCCACACAATAGGGAATGAAATTATGGTGTAATAGCTTGCTTCTCACTCATAGTCAGACTGAAGAACTGAATAAGTACTTTCCTCATTGAAATTAGACACAACTGGAGAGAGGAAAAATGAAAAAGTTAGCCCATTTTTTTCCTAAAAAGGAGAAGTAAAACCAGCAAAAAGGAGATCTGGGAGCTAAGCTGAAAAACAAGGAAGTACGTCTTCCTGCAGATGAATAATGAATGCTTTAAAGATAAAACAATATAAAAACTGAGATGATAAATGCTCACAGAATTAGCAAGTCTGATAACAAATACAATTAGAAGAAAACAAAGCAAAATGTCCCTTGTTTTTTGCAATAGATTTTTTTTCCACTACGCTAACAATGGGATTTTAAGTCCCATTATGTCATATGCTGTTATTTCCCTACGAAGCCTGGCTATAGCCGTCTCTTCGCTGGTGTCGTTTACTGCTTCTGGCACACTAGATGCACCAGCCTCAGCTCACACTAGTTTGTGGCTCGATTTCACTGAGCTCGACTTGTCCATGTGTGGGTAATGACCCAGAGAGTTGAAAGTGCTCTAATCTCTGGAGGTTAGTTGTGTTGACTTCAGGGCACAGCCTAAAATAAGGAACGTTTAGGCCATCTTTAATATTGTTTGGGATCTTTTCTGCCCTTGCCCTCTCTTCCTATGCTGAAGCTGGTTTCACACCATAGAAACTTGGCTAATAAATTCTCCAGAGGTAAATTGCAACATATCCCAACACTAAAGGTGAGCTTCATCTCACCTATCTTTATCCATCTAAAATTTAGCTGTCTAGTCTAAGCTACTTATCTAGGCTCCCATGCAGTCAATGGAACTAGATAGGCATCTCCACAGGGTTATTTTTCCCTTCCTATGGTAGGTGTCTGAGACAGGTGTGATGAAACTCCTTTTGGAGATGCGTGTCTCACGCCTTTCTCTGTGGCGGCAATGGGGATAACTGGGTTAGGCTAGAGACATAACTCTCAGAGGACTACGCATTAATTGAACCTGTGCCTCTGTACTTACTTTGTGCAGGATGCTGGGATCAGAATCCTCTAGAGCAAAAGTGTTGTGGAGTCATTGAGAAAAATTGGTGCTAAAGGCCCATCTTCCTTTCGTCACGGAATGTTCATTTTTTTTCTGGCTGAGCAGAACACTTACCTCAGTGTCAGAAGAGGGTTTCTGTCTGGGGCCCCTTACCTACACCCCAACGGACTGATACGTAAGGAATCTAGCATTTCTGGTTGTAAGCCGAATTCGTGTACAGATCACCACAGTACATCAGGAGTAAAAGACATGCTTTTGTCCTAGATGCACCAGGTTTACACACATAGATTGAGTGCACTGCGTATATGGAGTAGGTCTGATGCTTTCCTGGAAGCACTGGCCATATTGTCGCAGGCAGTGCATTACGTTCAGGCATGTGCAGCAATTCCAGTATTTCTCTGGAGCAGCAGATTTTCCATGCGTACGTACAGCAGCTGTGCTGCACATCCGCAAGGCGTGCATGCGGTGATGGCAGATGACGTGGGAAAAGATCCCAACCGGGACTGGTCTGATCTCTCTGGAACAACTAATTGAGCTCGTGACCTGCTTCTGGTGTACTGCGCTGGTTGGCACCATGAGCAGTGTCAGGAGTCACCTGGTGGAAACAGCGACCCTGGCTTCACGGGGCAGAGGCTGAAGACCCTGTTGTACACACATCCATGTCAAATATGACTTGTGTAGGCTTCACAGAGAAGACCAGTCCATTTACACTCCAGTAAATGAAAACCAAACCACTCCCTTCTGTGAACTTGCAAACACAAAAGCTGGTTTTTTTAATCTACACTTAGATAATATTTTCTAACTGTAAATCAAGCTATCAAGGAGCTACTATAGTATGTGATGTGTTTAAGTGACTGAAACCTCGGGGCTATGTCAATATGTACAAGCTGAAAATCTGACTCTTATTTTAAAACGGTTTTTGAAGTCTTCAAATACATTCTTGTAGACTTTATTTCCATACTGTCTTTTGCTGCATGTGTGTGGTACTGTTCTAATTCTTAGGAACACACATGCTTGTTTTTCATGGTTTCTTGCTTACAAAAGTCTTTTGTTCGTTCTGGGAAAGCATACAGTTAATCACGGGAAAATATTTTTAAATTACCTGTTTATAAAAAAAGAGAAAAATGTAGAAGTAAATCCTATTCTAGTAAACTGTCTTTTAAAGGGCAATTATAAAAGTGATTATCTTATATCTAAAGCTAATTTGGTCCAAATTCTTGTCGAAGCCTCTTAATATGAAAACTGGCCTCTTAGGTAAAACTGACTTTTTTTTTCAGATATTATTGTAAAAGCCAGCAACTTTAAATTAAGCGGTAACACTTCAATGGGAAGAAAAAGGGATTTTTTTTTTCTTGAAAAGAATGAGATTTTTTTTTTTTAATTCTGTGAGCAGGGTTATAAACTGTGTGTAAACACTGGCAAAAAAAGGTGGGAAACGGATTTAAAAGTATCTAGCTGTGGAAAATAAGAGGTCTGCTTAGACAGGCTGAGGGAGGTATGTGAAAAGACCAAAGAATGAGAACTGCAGCAGGACAGCTAAAAAAGCCCCATCCGAGTACTTAGCTTGAAAGAGGAGAACAATTGATTTATTCATGAAAAATTGATTTGCTTTCCTGGAAACCTGGAGTAAAACTGGTAATGGCTGTAATTTTGTCAGACAGCAATGCCTGATCTGAGGGATCTGGGAAAAGACCAGAAATGTTGAGGAGGTGAGGTGAAATTACTGCAGCCAGACTGTCCAGACCGGGCATTATCACACAGTGGCTCTTTTGAAGCCTGGGAGGAAACCTCGGTGTATGTGGGAAAGCCAGCGTATGTCATCTGGGGTTCGATGAGTGTTTGCAGTCTCAAGTAATGCTGTGGGATCACAGCTGTGTGGGCTTTAGATGAATTAGTTCCCTGCAGCAGAAAACCGCTAAGCCTGAAACCAGCAGAAGCTTAGCTTTCCACCAGATTCAGATCTGCAAGCAGATTCGTGGAACGGCCGAGGTTCTGGGAAGATGGAGAGAGACCTGGTGAAAAACCTCATGCTTGGGGGGGCTGAGGGTGTGCATTCACAGGACCACAAAGTAAATGCGTAGCAGCCCCCACCATTTCCGTGTGCCCTTCCCCTGTGAAAGGGTCATGCTGGGGAAGAAAGTCATCTCTTCAGAAAATAGCCTTTGCGGTATTAGGGAAAGAAGAGCCCATCTGTTTTCTTTAATTTATAATATAGTCTATTGACAGTCATCTGAATTAGCAACTTGGGATGGCTGCTCTGCACACCCTTGTTTAGGAGGACTAAGAGCTGGTAGTGCATTATTCCCATGTGTGTCTGGTTTGGGGCTCTTCTCTGGCTTTCCCTCCAAACTGCTCTAACTGAGGAGTCTGCTTGTTAGTGCTGCATTATCAGGGCTATCTGGAGTACTGGTTTGTTGCTCTTCTAGTAAAATGCAAACCCTCCCCACCCCACCCCACCCTAGATGAAAACCCAGGGAACATTCGTTATATCCGTAGAAGGAGATATCCTGAGTTTTCTCAAATGACAAAAGTATTTGGGGTGAGACCCTTGGAAGTGGGAAAGAAGTGGCTTCTCTCTCGCACACATGCAGATTCATAAATCTCTGCAATACTTGAAACATTGAAACTTTGGACCGATTCCCTAAGAACTGTAGTCGTACTCCTGAGAGGAGAAGGATGTTGAGTCATAGTGAAGAAAGGACAGAAAAGCTGAATGTTTTTTCTATTACAATCATCCTAGAGGTCAGACGCAACCACGACAGACAGATGAACAACAAAAACACTGGTTAAATGATTCAAAAGGCTAAGTTTTTTGGCATTAGACAGAAACATTTCAAGCCCTCTGAAAGAAAATATGGAAATGAATTGTCATTCCAATATATTTAAGCATGTTTGCTTTTTGAGTCTAATGCCTGAAGAAGGATTAATTTTTAAATGTTTTGGTAGAAAACTTCTGAAGGACTTGACTTACCCTTAGGCTGTCTGAAGACTATTGTAAGTATACCAGGACCAGAATGGTGAACAGTGAAATTGCACTGGCTTTTGGAGATGCCTGACAGTGGCATAAAGAAGAGGCAACATACGATTTTTTTGCAGCATGGCATAACATACTTTTTTTAAAGTACCTAATTAAGCTACTCGTTTGCCTAAATAAGTTCTTAAGGATCACCCAGCTTGCTTTTGCTACTCAGGATGATTGCAAAAGTGAATGATGTATTTGAAGCCCTGGCTAAGACTGGAAAGTGTACCAAAATTAGGAAAGAATACCATACATTCTAATACTTTAGGTTTTAACTTCACAGCATAAGGTTCTTATTGTAACCTACTACTTCTGTATCGATCACACAATGACTTGCCAGGAAGACAGTTTGACTGTTTGACATACCAACTCTCCTCTTGCAGCTTTCTGAAAAAGGGAGTTATTTTTCTGAGGTTGTGCATTTTCCCATTTGTCATAACAGAGGAAAAATTGATTCAGTGCCTGCTTCTGTTTAGAGCTGCACGTTAAATGCCCCACAACAGAAGCTGTTCAGTTTCTGGGACTCATTACCAAGTCGGAGTCTCAATTGAGAAACCGGCGCGATTACTAGTTTGTTTGTCAGTGCGGTGATCCAGTAAGAGGAGGGAGCCAATCTTCACCCATCTGCTGTGTCTATCTGGATTTCCTCCTGTTCTCAAGCGACGGGCCAGTCAGCTCATCGTGCGCTTGGGTGTGACTGCAAGCCATGATGAGTCACGGTTTAAGTGCACAACTCATACCGAAAGGAAAATGAGGCCAATTTTAACTCTACTTTTGATTTTATCTCTAGCTTAGTTCTGTGAAAGTCACAAAGAGCCCAAAACTGCTACACACAGCAAAAGGTAGCCCAGTGCAAATAAGACACAGAAGGAGGTATCACCATAAACATACGAAAAAAAGAGATAAATATACTTGCAGTTCTTTGTACTGGGCCTGACTGTTGTGGAGTCTCTTCTCAAAAGCAGAGAATTAGATAATGCAAAAGCTAGTGGTCGTCTCTTGTCAGAAGATGAAAGTTGCTGAAAACAGCAAGTTGACAATTGGAAAGTGTACTTGCAAATCTGCAATGTGTTATAGAAATAATGCAACTGATCATATAGTGTCATTTCCTGATAACTTGGTTCTTAATTTTTTGGCTTATGAGGTATTGCCTAGGACACAGTAGTCAGTTTCCTACTGTTTCTGCTTTGTCTCTCCCTTCTTTGGACAGCCGATGATCCATACCTGTGGAGAGTAGTTCTGCCAGCACTGGAGGAGACTTGCGACCTTTTTTAGAAACCTTTTGGAGTTGGGTTTCTCACAGTGCAAGGTAGGAGCTTCTTGGAACCACTTTCAAAGTTTATCTCAGGAACACACTGGGTTTTTTTCCCAGTGGGAAGGGGCTTTCTCTTCACAGAATCACAGACTGGTTGAGGTTGGAAGGCACCTCTGGATGCCATCTGGTCCAACCTGCCTGCTTAAGCAGGGCCACCTAGAGCCAGTTGCCCAGGGCCATGTCTGGATGGCATCTTAATATCTCCAAGGATAGAGACTCCACAACCTCCCTGGGCAACCTGTGCCAGTGCTCGGTCACCCTCACAGTGAAAAACTGTTTCCTGATGTTCAGATGAAGCCTCCTGGGTTCCAGTTTGTGCCCATTGCCTGTCACTGGATACCACTGAAAAGAACCTGTCTCCGTCGTCTTTATACCCTCCCTTCAGATATTTGTACCCACCGATGAGATTCCCCCTCAGCCTTCCCTTAATGGGGATGAAGTACTAAAGGAGGGCTGAAAAAGGCCAAGCTGCTTGGTCGGGGACAAAGCTGACATATCTACTCAGCAAAAACGTCTGGTGCTGTTCTTGCTACTGTCGAATGATTACAACACTTCTGGTGACTTGCTTTTTGTCAGGCAAACATGTAAATGTTGCACTTCATAACAGTGCAGGTCTTGGGTGTTTGTTGGAGCCTGGATGCTGTTCCAGCCAGAGCTTGCCTAGCCTGGAAGCTTTTCAAAACACTCTGCAAAAACACCTGAAAAAGTCAGCGAAGACTTACTTAGGCATCCTGGACTGTGCCTACAGTTACCTTATGCCTTGTGCCAGATTCAATATCCAAACTGGGCAAACGTATCTTAGGCTTGAGTGTAGGCATGAAAAGCAGCCTGTGAGTATGTTGGTGATAGTTCCTACTGCATATTTTGTGTGTTTCCTGAAATGAGCCCCTATCTCTTGTTTGCAGAGCTCACACAGGGTCGTCAGTCCCCAGAAGAGACCAGTTGGGTTACACATGGGCTGCTTTACCTCTCAACAAGCATTCGGAGCGGTGAGGAAGAGGAGGGAAGGCAGAGGGAGTGAAGGGCTGCCACTCTACCAGAAGGGTGGGAGAGACTCAAATTCTTGTGGGTGCTGCTTTGCACACAGACTTACTTCCTGATAAGGAGAATCACAAACATGACCTTGAATTCCCCGTAAGGTGTTTTCTGATTGTTGTTTAGTTTAGGAGATTAGTTTTCTCATATTATTTCATATACCATTATGATCTCGTTTCTCCTGTGCAAAATCCTCGTCTTTTTATCTGTCTAGCAAATCCTGGCTGTATCGATGCAAAGACTATCTCAGTACGTAGCTGACTGTTCTAGGACTTTGTGCAAGACTGTTGTCTGTGGTTGGGTGTACTCCACAGGAGGCCAAGACCCTTACAGCCTTTCTAAGGGACGTGACCATTTGTAGGATCTCCAGAGCAATATCTTCTCTACCTGCTTTTCCAAACACGCTGCTACTATTGGGGCTTCAAGAGGGAGTGCTCGGCAAAACAGTCTCCTCTTGACTAACCTCTCAAAACACCCAGGGTCAGTTTAGGATTTGTGAGTTGCTCACAGGAGCAATGTTCTCTGGGGTGTGTTGTACCTGTGCATATTACCTACTTCTCCTTACGTCCCTCCACCTCAGAATGACTTGGGAAATTTGGGATTCTGGGGTTCAGGTGGAGTTTTGCAAGTCACGGTCAACCTGTTTACATCTCTTCATGCAGCCACGGCGGAGCACAGTCATGTTTGGTCCTGATAAGATACAAACCTTCAGCTCTGCTCATTTGCATGCCTTCCCGCCATGTGAAAGCAAGTTACTGTCTAAGAAAATGCAAATACCTTGTACTTTATGACAAATGCTGTAAATCAGAAATTGTGGTAATTATTTCATGTGAAGTCACTCTAAGAAAGAACGAAATACGAATGTTCTAGTTAAGTGCTTATGAATTACTACCTGTTAAAAAATGACACCACCTGTCATTTTACGTGTGGGCTCAGAAAATGGGGAGAACGTACTGAACCGAGGCAGCTAGTGACTGCGTTGTACAGTGGTTATTATATGATATCATGAGATACAATATACTGCACATTCCTTTCAGGCAGAGAAATGTAGTAGAAACTGCACCGCTGGCACAGTGCTAGGAGAAGAAATCTTAAAATGATAGTTAAGTGACAAAAACATGCGATTTTTTGCATGCAGGGTAGAACACAAATTAGGTATTTTTTTCTATGATGAACTTAATAAATACATGCAGAAATTGCATGTAGATACACAGTAGTGACTATTGCCTTATTAATAGATTGTGAGGCATAGGTAAGGATGAACAATACAGGGGCATTTTTAACAACCTTTCTGGAACAAAGCAGTAAATGAAACAGAAGCATTCAGGAATGCAAATGGGCTGCCACCCCAGCTGGGAACGTAGGCTTTGGGATTGGCATTTATAGCCTATGTAAGTAATGTTTATGCAAAATTACACAACTTTTGTTGTGTGCTAAGTACTCCAAAGAGAGAGTAAAATGGAATATACACCAAGTCCCTCATCTGCTAAGACATTCAACGGAGTATATGTCAATAAGTGGAGGAGTAGTCTCACTAAGATCTGAATGAGCAAGCCATAAAAAATCTAGTCAAAATGTACCCTGTTCTGTTGCATATCAGGAAATGTCATAGGGTTTTTTTCTTAATCATTTTGATTTATGTTAATACCATTTGGCAGTTTTCATTGGGGGCACAGTATGATTTAGAAGACTGTAATGTAGCAGAATTGGAAGGAAACTTCCAAACACTGATCTTAAAAAACAAGGAATACCAGATATTTTGTAGGAAACCAGTTTTTAGAAAATGCTGTTGTTTAATAATCAATAATAACCAATTTTACTGTCTTTGGAAAATTACTTCTTTCCCCAACTGGTCCCTGTATGAGGCTTCTAAACCTGCTGTCAAAGTGCACTCAGATCAGCTGAAATGTAAACTGATATATAAATAAAACACGGTTTGAGGTTGTACCCGTTCTGTCTCTCATTGTGCAAATCTTGTCACTTTGACTGAGAGAGGTCATGCGTCAGCACAGTCATGTTTATTCGGATTAGTGGCTGTTCTTCTACCAACAAGAAACTTAAAACTGTTTTTTATGTTGTTGGCAGTTGTATTTGTAAGGGCATGATGACTAAGCTTCACATGTTTCTATTAATACAAAGTTGGCTGTCACTGATATCAATACTTGCTGTTGCATAAAGTGAGAAATACTTTAGATAACCACTTAAAAATTGGTAGAAACTTCTCAAATGGACATTGCACTATAGATTTGGGTTTAAAAGCTCCCAGTTACACAGTGCCAAGGAAGCCTTATTTCTGTCAAGACGTGAACAGCTTGCTTGTTCTTTCGTTATTTGTCAATTACAGTGGAAATGATGCAGCACAAAAAACTGCTGACTGAAGAGTCAGTTGTATTTTCTAGGTGCTTTCTGGTTTTGAAATAACATTATGGATTATCACAAGTGGTGCAGGTGTTTGAATACAGCTTCCGCCAAGTTTTTATGCTACTGATGCTGATAAGAATAGAGAAATTTACCTTAGAAGCTGCTTCTTATGTCATATCTTGTTATTGTCAATATTAAATATGAAATTATGTTTAAATTAAAGGTCTCATTTATCTTATTTGTATTGAAATTGTATCTTAACAGTTATGTAAAGAATAATATTGTGTATTGTATCACAGCCATCTGCTGCTGCAGATAGCTATGATTTACTAGAAGAGGGGAACAACTAGAAGGATGTGAGTTAACGTGCACTCGTGCAAAGTGGCACAACTCCACCAGTACTATAAATCAGTGTACCCCAATGAGCGATAATAAAGATGATAAATCTTTCAGTCAAGAAAGACAGCATTTTCACCACATGAGGCCTGTGATGGGGCTCTCTGACAAGCAAAGCACGATCCTACAGGCCCTTCGTCATAACCTGAAAGCCAGTGTCCCCATGAAGAGCTGAGCAGACTCACACCCGGGGAACTTTCCAGTGGTTCGCACATCCCAGCCTTGAGGGGATCTGCTGTGCTCGGTGTCTGTCCTCAGGAGGGTTCCACTGTATTAGCTGGGGTCTGTGCACCCATCTGCACTTCTACCCCAAGTTCAGGTAGGGCATCTAGCATATGCCTAAATAATTAGCAAAGACATTAGCAAAAGCTTGCATTGAAAAATTAAAGAACAGCGTTTTATTTGCAAGCATTGCTCTTCAGTGATTCTTCTGGGGAGCTAGAAGATGTAAAATATTAACTGGAGAAAAAGGGGAGGGAGGCAACTTCACAAAACAAATAGCTACTGTGTTTTAAACATACTGCGTTCAGTACAGCAGTTAAAACAGCAGTAGTGAGCTGGTGATAGAGTGGCACAACTGCAAATGCTGGACTGTGGAAATATACCTAGGTATATCTAGGTATACAAATACACCCGGTTATCTAAAACTGAGCTCTGCTTACATCCAAAATGTTAAAGCAAGCAATATGCTCCTTGCTTCTCCTCCTGAACATGGCTCTGTTTACTCCATCCTTCCCTGTTTGACCTGAGCATCCTCTCAGTGCCTCTGGTTGTGCTCCTCAGGATGCACAGGCCAGCCGTGGCCCGAAAAAGTGGGTGCCTCATCCCTGCTGAAGTGCTCTGCTTGAGTTTTGGTGTGCGGGAGTGCTGAGTGGCATTTCCAGTGTCCCCAGTCTGTGAGCACAGCTCATCTGATGGGCACAGGCCTCCCACAAAATGCAGCACCTTGCCTTCTGACTGGGGCACCTAGCTGGAAACAGAAAGTACTCAGCCCCTTACCTCAGGGCTGCAAATTATGTCAAAAAATATAAGCATAAAATTTGGGTGGGGAGCCCCAGTACCCAAATGTTAGGACGCTGTTTCATGTTTGCTCTCCCCCTGCTCACAGATTTTGCTGCACAAGGACCCACTTACAGCATGAGAGAATCAGCGTTCATCTTCCCCGTGTGCGCTTTGACCTATTTAACCTATTTTCTGGTGATGAGGACATGGTCTTCGAAGCTGACAAGGCTTTCCGTTTCTTTCCTCTGAGCATTTTTTTGAATGATTTTGGTAGAAATTACTAAAAAGTCACAGATAACGAAACTGCCATCACCAGTTTTCAGTAGTTCTTCTCATCTCCTTCTGTTCATTAGTTCTTCAGACATTAGCCTGTTTCTGTTGATCAAACAGCTACTCTCCTGAACACATCACAAGGATTTTGTTTTAATCCATGTGCATTATTTTAACCTTGTAATTGATGTGTTATAAAAATAGGCAGCAGGCCATGAAAAATGTGAAAATTAGCTTGGATTAAACTGAGCTTGTTCAGATGCTGTCAAGGTTTCAAACAGCAAAATACAACATATTGCCAACTATGCTAGCTAACTTTCAGATCCAAGATGTACGTGATTCATTGGCCACGATAGTTGAGCAAGTATTGTGGGATATATATATTAAAAATGAAGCTTCATCCAAAGGAAAAAAAAAAGGCATTTAGGTAGATAATGCCTTGGAAAATCCTTGCAACGAAAGCATAAAATTAACCCCTGATGGAATGAAGTAGAATTAGTTAACCAAAAACTCCTCCTGGAAACAAATAAGAAGTGCTGAGAAAAGTTGTATTGTTGGTTGTTGAATTTAAACTCGTCCTGCTTATAGAAACTGTTGAAGTACAAAATACGTTGCATTATCAGATAAAGGCAGGAAACAAACTTCTGAGAAAATGGGTTCCAGGCAGGAAAGGTGCCTCCAGACTATCAGTGCCAAAGCAGACTGACAAGAGATAAAGTCCTCTCCCTACCCTACAGGTGGTGAAAGAGAAATAAGCTTATACTGGGAAGAAAAGTGTTGATGTTGGTTAAAAAAAAAAAAAAAAAAAAAAAAAAAAAAAAAAAAAAAAAAAAAAAAAAAAGGGGGGCTCAAAAGAGCATCTAGGAAAAATAAATCAACTGGTCAGCAAGAGGTTAGAAAGCAGAGTAATTATAAAACAAGTAGTTTATTGCTAGGGACTCGTACAATCACAGAAAAGCTGCCCATCAAGAAAGTTAGTTGATTGTTAATAAATTAACAGTTATGTTGCTACCAATAAATTCCATTTTTTTTAACAAAGTTTTGGTGTGGTTATTAAATTAATTTTCCTATGGAAACAGCCATCTGACAGCAGGTTGGAGCAGTTCTGACAGAAACCACAGTGAAATGGTTCAATTCACAAAAGGAAATGAGGAGCATTCTAGCTGAAAGAACAGGTAACAGAAAAGATCAGTCCTGAAACTGTTTATAAACAGCATTAAAATTAAACATTTCTGCTTCATCAAAATGGACTGTTGGTTCATACCAACGATGCATGGATAAACTGCACACAGATTTTCCAGAAATAATTAGGCAGAAGGAAGGATGAAATTGGAGCTGACTTCACAGAGTGCGTAGCCCAGCTTTAAAGAAAATTAGTAACAAGATCCAGGAAGGAATCACCTGGAATAGCAACTGAAAAAAATAGCAATCCAGAGCAGCTTCTCAGCTGTTCAGAGTGAACAGACAAAGTGGGATGCAGGTGGGGGCATGGCTAAGGATGCTGGGGAGCCAGGCACTACTCCTGCTTGGAGCCCCCAGGAGTTCCTGCAGCAGCAGAGGTGTGTCAGCAGATGCGTCCTGGGTTTTTAGGTCCTACAGACCGACTCTAGTGGGGAGAGAGGTCAGAAATCACTGCATGCTTTTCTCCCTGTCCTCTGCACATGAAGGAATCAGTCCAAAACAGTTTTCCGAGGAAGTCCCAAAACACCCACGTACACTGTCACAAGGTTTACAGTGCATATCTATCTTCTTTCCAGATCTTTATTACTCTGCTAAGATAGTATAAAAAGTCTGTTCTTAAGTTGGGACATCACCAAAACCCTCTGAAGGTCAAAGAGTGCAGATGAGCAAACTTGTTTGTAGAGTAAGTTTCCCATCTCTCTTAGCTCAAATCACCAAGTAGTTTCTTCTTTCAGCATATCAAAAAAGCAGTGTCCTGCCAGTGGTCAGCTGTCTGTCTCCAGGATTTCCATTTTTCAGGCTTCAGACTGGCAGCAGTACAGAGACACCATTTCTTTGTTGGTTTTTTTTTTAATGTTTTTATTTCACAGACTATAGAAGTACCAACTGATCTTTTTCCACTTTGAACAAGCTTCAGGCTGAACCCTAAAAAAGCTCAAGTTCTTCTTGAATGTAGTTGTCCATGTAGTGCAGACATTGTCCATTTGTATCTCGTACATCTTCATTGCAGCACCACAGTAATATTTTTGAAAACTGTTTTTTTTTTACAGGAATGTTTCCATTGTATTTTCCATCTCATTTTCCATTGTATCTCCTCTTCCTGTCAAGTGCTCTAGAGCCTCTATGGGACTGCGGGAGCATTTGCTCCGCAGGTTTGAAGTCTTTCTGTCTTCTTCTTTGCCACCTGATGGTGCCTCTGAAGCCCTGGTGACAAACGGCCACCGTTTCTGTCCTCTGAAGACCTCTCTGCCTTTTGCCAGTCGCATGAAAAGCACCAGGCAGAAGCAGCCAGGCAAAGTGTGGAGCAGTCCCTTTTGCTCCACTTGCCCCTGCAAAAGTTGGAGGTGGCTCCATAAGGAAGGGAAGTCACACAAACCTGCTGCACTGTGTGTGGCACACAGCGGGGCTTTGTGTCACATCCCTAAAGTCAAGAGAGCAGTGACTGTAGCTGCACAGACATACCATAAGGATCTCAAGTTCCCTTTCATGTATGCTCAGTTTGTACCCATGCCATACCCACCTTTGTGTGGTTGGCAGAATAGTTTGTTGATACGTATTTAGTTTTTGAGAGGGGTTTTTCAAGTGAAGACAAAACAATTTCGTGCTGATGCTACTCAC
Organism: Pluvialis apricaria; assembly: GCA_017639485.1. Lineage (NCBI taxonomy): Eukaryota > Metazoa > Chordata > Aves > Charadriiformes > Charadriidae > Pluvialis > Pluvialis apricaria. The sequence continues at coordinate 106,190,855 of CM030007.1, forward strand.
AGTCCAAGTTTTAGGTACTTTTTATGTCTACGTGGCATGACTCAGAGTACCAGGAGTCTCAGTCTTAACAGCATTCCCAGAAGGCTAATACTTAAGAGCAGAGAGCCAAGTTTTAAGTGAATGAATGGCTCTTTTATATAGATGCCATATGAAGTAAGGAAGAGGCCCATGGAGACCCAGCTGGTGGGTGATTTGACCTCAAGGTCCCTATACAGTCAGTGGAAAAGAAAAAGACCTCTATAGAAGGCACTCAGAGTCTGAACAAACACCTACTCCCTGCTGTTGACTGTTCCCAGAATAGCATCGGCCCCAGATAACACGCAATCTGAATTGCTCACGTCTTTTTTGAACTGGGGCACTTTCCGTGGTTGTCCAAGTCCTTGTCAGATGTCAGAGGAGATCTTCATACAGTCTAAATTTTCAAAGGTGGAGCCTGGCTTGCTGCAATGTGTCAATTTTGATTTATTTCAAAAATAAGATATTCAGAAAGCCCTATCACCCCGTCTCTGAGAATGAAGCCCTGAAAGACTACGGCATGCTGCTTACCCAAACACTGCTTAGTTTTGAAAACTTTACTTAAATTATATAGTGGGCAACCTAAACCCACCACGGACTACTCCTTCTAACCTTGTCCGTTAGCTGGCATTGACTCTCGGAACTAAAATGGTATTTAGAAATGTATTTAATAAATAATTAAATGGGGCTGGAAGTTTTTCTTTCTTTATTTGTAAATAACAGTCCTCAAGAATGCTCCAGTAAGGCTGAGACTACCTGAAGATGATGTGTTTCATAGATCCTCTGCTTGTTTCAGACGGATATTAAGTAATTCCTACTCTTGAAATAGGAAAGTGCGTCATCAGACAAAATGCTCCAAATGCTTAAGATCATACTGAAATAGTCATTTTGTTTGTTCAGCTGTACGTATCGTGATATGTCTGAGCTCACCACCTATCTATCTTACAGAGGCACTCTACTTTAAGTTTCTTATCTTTTGTAAGCATATGTTTTAATACTCCTGACTAGATAAAAAAGAAGAAAAGAAAAAAAAAAGAAAGGAAAAAAGAAAGGAAAAAGGAAGGAAAAATAAAAGGGAAAGGAAAGGGAAAGAGGGAGGGGGAGGGGGAGAAGGGAGGGGAATGGGAAGGGAAGGGAGAAAGGCAAAGAAGGGAAAACTTTGGTTTTCATTAGCAGTGATCAGTGATGATAAAGCAAATCAGAAAAGCAGCAATGGGTTCTAGCCAAATTTAAAGGCAGGGTCTTCTCCCTTCCTGGGTCCAGGTGTTTGATCATTTTGTGTTTGAACATGACATCTTCCTCCTTCATAATTTACAATGACCAAAGGAAGGGTATTGACAGCATGGGGGAATCAAACTGCGAGATGAAATCACAGGCAAAGTTGTCTGTGGTCATATACGCCTGTCTGAAGTATGCATTCGTGGGGGAGAGCAATCTGTGCGCTGAACAGTCACCAATGCATTGAAACTCTTTGGTTATGGAGTAAGTTCAGCTAGGAAATATTTTAGCTCTAAGTCTCTACTTACCACGTGCAAACTGAAAATTTCATATGCTTATTATACATCCAGATTTGAGCAGGCATTTACATAGAGGGCAGAGAACACACCTTTAACCCAAGCACTCCTCCTCTGCCCAGTTCCTACGTCAAAAGCAGAGGGGACTTTCTCTGAGAAAAGGGTGCCGCAACCACAACTCTGAGAAATATTTTATTTCTCTATCTCATCTTTGAAGCAGCTGAGGTCTCCTCATACTGGAAGAACAGGGCAGGGTATGTGAAGGGAAAGGAAAGGAAGAGTGGGACCCATCTGATGGAGACACCCACGGCATTTTCATCCTAGTCCAGTATTTCTGCTAAATTTTTCCAAAGCAAAGAAAGCAAGAGGAGTGTTTCTAAAATTCTTTAACAGTATTATGCTGTTACTCTGCTAGTTAGGAGCCATTTCTAGATGTGTTTTATAGTGCTTTGTAAATATTTGGCATTTCTTCTGTTTGCTTGCTTTTTAAAAAAAAAACTTGTATAGTTCCATATAATGGCCCTACGGAGCCACTTCATAAGGGTTGGCATGGCTGCAGTTGTGCGAGTGGGAACAAATGTGCTTACCAGGAATGGCAGAAGAGAGTGTTTTCTTCATTACTTTTAACATCTTACGCCAGCATCCGGCCTGTTCGGCAGCTGCAACTGGACCTAAACCCAGCTTAAGGTGGCGGAACCACGATGCTCGAGTTTTGTACGCACCTCACAGCATGAAGTTTGTCCCTGCCATTAGACGCTGTGAGGACCTGTTTAGCTCGCTGACTTCTCAACGGAAAGGCCCCAACGCAGTGCGGTGTTTAAACACTCAAAGGGCGTAATTAAATTCCAATGAACTTTTAAGAGTCAGGTTTCCAGCTGAGGTGCTAGTCTCTCTGGCCTTGGTCCAGCAAAACACTTCGGTGCAGGAATAAAACTTTACCACTGTGAACAGTCCTGTTGGCAAATCAGTGGGAGTTACTCGTGGCTTGAAGTTGGTATGTGTTCAAGAGATTCAAAGTAAAGGTATGCGTTCAAGAGATTTGTTTGATGTGGCCACGGTGCCCCACGGTAAGTGCTGTGTTGAACCAGGGCCTAAATCCAGTTTACCATGTGGTGCCTTCTTGGCGTTGCTGGTTACCTACCAGGCAGCCTTGCTCACTTAGATGTGGACACCCTCCTTTCAGCAGCAATGTTAAGCACTTTTAGATGACACTTTCTCATGCTAAAAATTCACTGACGATTCCCTTATGGATGGTAACACAGTGGTAGATTTACATCAGAGCACTCTGGCAAGTCAAACTGTGACTTAAAAGTCTCTTGAATAGAAATTACAGCATTAGGAGAAAATCATAAACATCTGAAAACGCTGCATGCACAGTCATACTCAGGAGATAGCTATCAAAAACTGCAAGTAAAAATGTTGTCTGCTGCCTTTGGTAAAACTTTCTGGTTTTCTTTCATCTTCATGCCTCACGTTTAAATACGGTGCAGCTAGAATTCTGTCTCTTGCCAGTTTTCAGCCTCTAATTAGAGGAGAATTCTGAAACGGCCCAAGTAGAAAAGCAAAGTTTTAGCGTGCTTTTTGTGGTCTTTTTCCTCCAAAATGTTCCAGAAACGTGGTTGTTCACATAAACGAGCCACCAGATTCACTGCAAGAGCCACCAGATTCATTGCTGGTAAAACAATCCTAATATTCCAGCACAACCACTTTGGGTCATTGAAACTCGAACTGTGGCTGGAACATTGCCCATGCATTAGGGCACTCTTCCGAAGTCTAACACTTCCCGTGTTCAGATTACTTAACCTAAATACAAAGAGAAAAATAGGAAGATAACACTTGTGTTTTCTTTAAGAAAAGTTTAACTCATGAATACCAGACTGTATGAGAGTTAAGGCATATTAAAATTTGCCTGCAAAAAGAGGTACGTTAGTCAACTGTTCTGTACTCTGTTATTTAAAGCATATTTCATTCTTAGTTTTTGTACTATTAAATAAATAATTTTTACATAAAGTGTCTACAATTCGTTAGTACTGTCTAGTACTTTGAAAAAGTAAAGCCCTATAGGCCAGATTTCCAGGCACGTAAATCCAAATGAACTCAACAGAAGTACTTTGGACAAATAAAGGTATTAAGATAAAATTTGTAAGTATTATCAACTCTTTCAGCTTCTCCAGGATGACAGAATTCATTTAACTTGGGTGCTCATGTTAGCTGTTGTCCAATCTGTTGTTGAAAACCACACCTTTATGCAAGTATCTCTCGTATCTCAAAAATATCGGATATCACTCTTTCTGTAGTTTCAGATGTGATCAGATGGTGCGAAATTAGTATACTGTCCTATACTTATATATATAAAGATTTAGTAGCTATAAACAAATAAACAAAACTCCACTTGAACAAACATAATTGTATACCTAAAACATTTTCTCAAGGATCTCTGCTTCATAATAACAGTGGCAGATGTCACGTTACCCACCAGAGGGAGCTCATACAGTCAAATGTGAGGGTATCTTTTACAGCGGTAAACTAATGAGAGCTATTTAAAGTGTTATAAGCACATTTTTAGCAGTTAGTGCATAGCTGGATGTAATTTATATTATCTGGGAACTGTAATGTGTGTGTTTTTTTCCTTGAAAGAATACTCCTTTTTTGAAATTATTTTAAAAATAACTGTTAATACTCTTCTTGGTGCAGATAACTTCATGAGGAGGTACTATTTCATATGTTAGAGCAGCGGGCTTTTTTTCTGATTAGACACACAACCAGGGAGCGAGCTCCCTGAATAGGCCTACTACTTAGAACAGTATTTATAGGAGTATGTTTGAATGTGCCTCTCTCTTGCTTGAATATTAACACTTGCCTCGTATTTTTGTTGTACGGACATCTAATCAGTAAACCTATATACTGATGTAGTTGCCGAACACGAATACAAAAGGGTCCGACCACAAGACAGTCAAAGATTTTAGGAGGTAATGTTTTTAAATGATGCATTTGCTTTTGACTACTCTTAAAAATTCAGAGCGGTTGACTTATTTCAGCTATCCCGGCACAGCAAAGGAATGTGACAGGCAAGAGTCAAAGGACTAAGCAGGGCAGAGCATTGCGATGAAGTGGCTGTGGAGAAAGTCTGTAGGCAGAGGGCAATCTGGGTTGTGCACTGAGGTCTGTCATACGCTTGTAGGAAAGTCACAAGGCAGAAGTGGAAGGTTTTCGATCGCTGAACATCACGTCACTGTCCCTTTGTGTGGGTAACTGGGGATCTAGTTAAGAAAAGCATCAATCTCTACTTGTGCAATGGAAGCGGCAAAAGCCCATTAGTGGCGATGCATTTATTTCAGCACTAAAGTGCTCTAGCTTCAGAGTAGTGTTTACTATATATAGGCTATTTATCGAAGCTGTGATTTATTTATCTTTAATGCAAATATAGCAGTTGGCATGGTATTGGGCTCAATGATCCTTATGGGTCCCCTCCAACTCGAGATATTCTAAGATTCTATGATTAGCGGAATAGAGTCATACACTGATCCTGGTTATTCCTCTTTCTGTAGAAGAACCATCTGCAATGCTGCGAGCATCTTTATCACAGCATAGCTGTATTGATACTACACGTATCACACAAAAACCTAACCTTAATGAAGTAAATATTCCCGTATAAAATGTTTCTGTAGACTAGGCTTGGAAAAGCCTTGGGAAACATCTGAACTTCTTAATGTTGAGCTATGGACAACAGCCTATACATCCCACTGGTGCAAGCCACAGAAAGCAAGACAGCAAGCAGTTAAGGCCCGCAGCTCACTCACCGGTTCCTCTTCCGAGCTGTAACTACTTCCTTTCCGTCACTTACAGTTCTCATATCACTTTGCTCATTCTGAGCACCCACGGCACAGTCTGGCATCTGGCTGCACATGTGTCACATCAGCACACACATCCTCATTTCATTTCCCTAATTTCTGTATTAAAATCTAATACAGAATTCCGACAAATAACTAAATCCACAGACCACCTGCTCTCATGTTGTCCTGACCCGTTCACAGCAAGCAAGCCTGTCTCACCGCCAGCGCCTGCAGGCCAGCAGCGTGCCTTGCTGCCATATGCTAGCACTGAATCACAAAACATCGTACAACTATACCGTTTGGAAACCGTCTCATGCACACGGCGATCATCAGACCACGTCATGAGATCACCAGTCAACTGAATCTGAGCTCCAGACTGACGTTGCTTACTCAGGAGCGGGTATAGATGCACGGGTTGTGGTCTGGCAGGGGTGGGGTGGGGAATTAAAGGAACTGAGGTTTAGAAGGGAGAACTGATGATTGGTGTGTAGAAAAGCTGTGACTTATCCACTGAATCTTGTGCATTCTGCAGTATAAACCACCGGACTGCGCAGTCTAGAAAGCCCGGGTCGAGGTTAACAGTCATTTGTGAATGACTGTCATCTTTCATTCATACAGGTATGAGTAATGCGTGGCATTCCTTGTAAGGAGCACTGAAGAACCTAGAGGTGACTGGCACTCTCCCACGTGAGGTAGATTTGTTTCATTCTTACAAAATAATCGACTCCTTTGAGTTTAAAATGTCAGCTGCACAGTTTTGCTGTGCATCTGAAGGATCATCGCAATAACTCCCAGTTTAACGTTGCAAAACCAAGGGACTGAGTGGAGGAAAGGGTGGTAAGGTCAAGGCTGCTCTTCTAGACACTTCCGTCTTGTGCGTTGAACAAGCAAAGACTCCGATGTAGGAAAAGACACCGAGCAACTCCACGACTAACAGTGCGACTAGCTCGTTTCTGCAAGGTGGCCTGTGACTGGCGTTGGAGCAGCAAACGGACACGTGCCAGAGCTCCCTAACCACCCAGCCCAAAGGCAGGCTGGGGACACCTCTGTGTCCTGCCCTTGCGTATTTGTACCCGCGATGAACAACCTGTACTGCTCACAGAGGCCTAGATGGCAATGAAGCCTCTGGGGGGAGGTGACACACTTCCAAAGGTCATTAATTCACAAAACCAGCCAGAATAGAGAGAATCCTGGAAAGGGAAACATTTAAGAAAAAGCCCGCCAAACCCAAACCTGCAGGTCCTTATCTCCCAGGCTTTTCAAGCGTAAAATCGCCCTAGCCTCTGGCTGTGTCAGGACCGCGTGAGTCATATCCTTGCTAACTGGAATACTTAAATTGAGCTTGTTCAGCATTTGTTACGATGGAAGGAAGTTAGCTAGTAATAATAGGAAATGGAAAGCACAGGTCTTGTTTTTTTAAACCCATGTACTTCACTGTTTTCTTAAGTGGTCTGAAGCAAATGCATTTGTCATCTTAGATGCACGCTTACTTTTCCTAACCTGAATAACCTGGCTAACAGCAAGGAATACGCTTTATCTATGTAACAGACAGTATGCGTTCAGCAACTTCTTTTGTCATCTGAGCCTTTCGCATGTCTTTCCTTGCCTTCTGACCACTGGTGAATCGCCAGGAAGAGCCTCAGACTGCGCTGTTGTTTTGCTGAATGCAACGGCGATTGTCACAGGCTGTAGGCAGAAGTTATAAAATTGAAGGTTTCATTAGCAGCTGAACTCAAAAGCTGAAACTGGCTTCTAAGTTCCTGGGTGAAAGACAATGTAAAAGCATCTTTGAAATAATTGTATGAAACTCCTTTTACGGTGCTATACTTACAATGGATCTAGCTAGCAGACCAGTTTAAGGTCTCTCCTTAAATTCCAGAAGGACACAAATCATATTGTCTACTTGGAAAATACAGCATAAATACAACAAACAAACATTTTCTTTAAAAAACTTAATTTCAGCTATTGAGCCAGCAGAGATACACAGTTCAAAGTAACATCTAGAGAAAAATTCAGTATGTCAAAATCGGAGATTTATTGAGTATGAAAACGTTTATCATTATTATGCTCTTGATAAGAAAAATCAAGAGCGGGATGATAGATACAGCAGATACCTCTCAGAAGGCCATTTTTACTCTTTGAAACACTTGAATGATTTTCTGGATTCATATAACCATAGAATGGTTAGAGTTGGAAGGGACCTTAAAGATCATCGAGTTCCAACCCCCCTGCCATGGGCAGGGACACCTCCCACCAGACCAGGTTGCTCAAAGCCCCATCCAGCCTGGCCTTGAACACCTCCAGGGATGGGGCAGCCACAGCTTCCCTGGGCAACCTGTGCCAGTGAACAGGGTTATGTTGACTTTTCTGCATTTTAATTTCACTTGCCTATGAATATTTTTTGAAAATACCATTTGTCTACCCTCCTGTCTTTGAATCCCATTTCACCTGATATCTTCTCTTTAAAAATTTGTTTTCATGAAATACTTTAATTTGCCTTCCTTGATACTTATATATCAGTTTTACTGATTTGGATTGTGATACAGGTTCTCTGAGTCACTATTCTCAGCCACATAAGCACTCACGCTGGCGGGCAAATATATTGATACAAAGCAGTTATTTTTTACTTTCACCATAACCAAAAGTAGGAGGAAAAAATGATTGCAAATAGCCACAATCCAGATTAAATACAAATTTCTGGCTTCAATTAGTTTGGGATGTTTTAAGAGTTCCATATTTATCCATGCTGGTAGCTGGACCACACTACAAATTTGGTGTCTGCACACCTGTAAAAGTGTTTCCTGGAGACTTCCATACTGGTCAGTACCTTTAGGTTAGAAAAACCATATTCCCTGGCTACTCTTATACCGCCATGTGTCACAAATGAGGCCCAACTTTCCTTTTCCACACGACTGTGGCTCTCTCTCACATTTTTCTCCGAGAGTATGATCTGTTATTATTGACATCTAAAGCATAATGGCCACACTTAAATATAAAATTTCAAGGTGAACACAATTATTTGTAAGTAAAGTTCTGCTGTCTGATGCATCTGTATCCACAGCCAGTCTGTTAATGAAGTAATTTTGTGTACTTTGTACGGTTTTCAGTGAATTGACTGAAATCACCAGACTGGCTGACATTTTCAAAGCTGGATGGAAAAAATCTCTGACTTGAATGACAAATTGATTTTGAAAATGAGAATCCTCTTGATCACAACACATAAATACAGACAAGAATAATACATCCCGGATTCTGCAGTGTCCTGTGCTCAAAGCAAAGCCCTGAAGTCTGTACAGGGCACGTTTCCCATCAGTGCAAAATTCAGACAAGGCTTTTCCAGCACTCCCAGGCTTGACATCCCAAGTGTTATTTATTCATCATGTTTGTTTTTTTCTCTTCAACTCTCACAAGATATAGTGAAAACTGGACCCTCAGATAACAATGAAAGAGGAATAAATACAGTGTTATGCTGCCCGTGGAGCATCGCAGTAGAAACCACGTGCCTCAGAGTGGTGATTTGCCTTCCCGTCTCCACTTTGGCCAGGGTAAGGCAGTCAGCAGTGCCGGGCACGTACGCGGCTGCTGCTCCAGTGGCTCAGGAGGAGAAGTGGAGACGAGGCTGTCCTCTCCCGCTGCTGCCTCATACTCTCCTACTGCAAGGCCAGGTGCTTGTAGGAACGTGGAGCCTGTTTTCACGCCTGTGCTGCGGGGAATACTGTAGGTAGGTAGCACAGAGAAATAAAGGGCAGCTTGTATTTTTTTTTTTGTCCCCTTTGCTGCCGGAATTACTGGGGAACATTTAGGTGCCAAAAGACTTCCCCAGGAATTGTTCGGATTAACATAAAATCCCATTCTTGTAATAGATTAATGATAATAATCAAAGCTAAAGTTCTGGCGGAAATCTTAAGTTCATAGTTTTCAATTACTAAGACATATTTCAGTACTAATGACACACCAAGTTGAATTCCAACCTCATGAAGATGTAACAAGCTGCATCTGTCAAGCAGAGCAAAAATACAGGGTGATTTAAGAACATTCAGAACATAAAATGGCTTTTCTATATCCGCTTTTAATGAAAAAAATACTGTATGAATAGAAATGGAAGTATAACAAAGAATTTTCAGTTGTTCTAGGAAAATACAGGGATAAATAGAGCAAGTAAAACTAACATTTGACTTCCAGGTTATTTGTATATCACGGAACTCCTGTCCCTACTTACAGCCACTTATGTTTCAAAACAGACCAGAAAATAAGAACAAAATATCCTCACAGTGCTTCTACTGACATATTCTCAGTTGAAACCATGATGGTAGTATTCATATATTAATTTTTCATTTCTTACATGCCAAAAAGTACAATTAAAAGACTCTCAAGCTATCTTTACGCTTGAGGAAGGAAAGCTTGATCTCATCTGTTTCCTTTTAATTTCATAACTTGGAAACTATTACTGGCAGTACACTCATTTGATAAAAAATAATTATGTTACTTCAATTTTTAATGTGCAATTTCTCAGATTTTGTACAACAATGTAAAGTTGATATGGGATAATAAAGTATAGTTTTTACCAGTGAGGAGATCTGTTTTAAGATAACTTCCAAACACTTTAGGCATGAGGAAAATAATTTAAAAAATCTTCACCAAACTAAAATTAACATACATGTATTCCATATATTAACATTGTCCCTGCTGTGTGCCTTAGTATGGTCCAAATTCCCAACACAGAGACTATTTATATCATTTTCTAGTGTGTCCATATCTTCTTAAATTGGAAGAAATATGTTTAGAAAAGAAACCTGATCTACTAGAACATATAATGGGGATAGATTAACTTCAATTATGTTACTTGAAATAAAATATCCATTATATAATGGATGAAATATCCATTATATTAAGCTACTGGCTGGCAAGCATTAAATCAAATATAGACTTCTACATACTCTGTATCTGTAGTAAAGTATTATAACATATTAAACAGACCTTTATTTTAAAATCTCTTTCCAGCACAGGACCAATTCTGTATTAACTGCCTCACATAAGCTAGTTGAGAGTTATGAGGACCCCTGTCTTTTTTGGTACTGTATTCTGAGCTTTTCCAGTTGCTCTACACACTGCGTCTGGGCCAGCTTCAGTGTTCGGTTCTCCTCTGTCAGTTCTGCATATTCCTTAGCCAGCTGAGCAGCATCCATGCTTTCTTTTTCCACTTGTTCCAGCCTGGCAATCAGCTCCTTTCTGACAATTATGAAAAAAATGAAAGATTAAAAATGGCAGTATGCAAAAATTTGTCATCGTGTGTTAGGTTAAAGCTGGACTGTGGGTTGTTAACATGGGATTACTTGAGCTCTTGTGAAGCAAAGACCTAGAAAATTAATTTGTTAGAATCCCCCTTTTCCCTTTGAAAGATGAAGCTGCCAAAATCTCTGATAGGTTTGCTGTTCAACCACCGAACCTGCAAAATGCTGAGGACCTTCAAGTATCTCTAACTTCAGTAAGAGTTGAACATGCAGTTCACGGGGGAGAAGCAAGTTCCTGGAGACCGCATGCTAATATTGTGCCCGAAGAATAACAACTTATTTTTCTCTCAATACCAAACATACTTGAAAGACAGCGAGGGTTTTTTTGCTCAGTTGGTTAGCTTTACCAATAGATTCTGTGAAGTACGCCTGGTTTCCCTCTCTCTGCTACAAAGAAAATTGATTCTGGTAAATACTAGGCACATGAATATGAACGACATATATTGTTTCTATAATGTGTGTATGCTGAGACCTTAGCCCTGCTGCTGAGGAAGAGTGATAGAGCTGCAAACCTGACCCCTCCTGGTCTTTTTAAGAGCAGACACAGGAGGATTCAAGCTGTTGCTTCTTCCTGGATGGAGTCACGCAGTGCCCTGTATTCCCAGAGCTGGCCTGGAACTGGAGTCTCCTGTATAGTATCAACTGAAATGACCTCAGCACAAGTTAAGATAAAAGAGGTCTCAAAACAAAACACACTGAAGGCATGAGTAACTCACAGGGTATCTAATCGCTCTCCACTTAGTTACCCGGCAGGCCACTCTGGCCTCTGCCTTTTTTTCCCCTTTAAGTCAAATCATTTATCCACCCCTGCTACAGGAAATCTCTTCTAAAAGGTTCTTTTGATCCTTCTATCTCAGAGATTAGTTAATCTTTAACTGTTCGTAGCCCTGTGACTATGTTTCTCAGTCACATCTAAACAATGCTTGTAGATCATCAGTGGGAAGACGTAATGCCTTCGAAGTGGATGATAGCTTTTGCTGCAGTCTTTAAAGGAGCCCTCTTGTCAAGCTAGACCAGCGCTTTCAGACAGGAAATTCCGGCAGATCACGAATTCTATTGCAATAGGTCAGAGCATTCATGAAACGATAACATTTCAGTATTTCCTGATCACTTACTTACATTACTTATAGCTGCAAAACTGCCACTTACAGCCTCAAAATTGTAAGCACCCAGGTTTTGAAAAACACTTTTATCTGGCCTTCTTTTAGGATCGGTTTGATCTTCCTCTGTCGTTACTATAGCTTTCAGTGATAGCGCACTTTGCCCATGGTTCAGCTGACTGTTTACAGTCACAGTTAGTGCAGTTCAGGGGGTCACAAGTTAGAAGAGAGCCCTGGCACGCTCATTTCTCCCAACTGTGTTTTCCCATACAAAAAAAAAAAAAAAAAAAAAAAGAAGAGTTAGCAGCCATTAAAGCAATTTTAAGTCATCCAAAAGTTGAAGTATATAGAAAACCTCCTGTAGCTAAATATGGGGAAGGGGCGTGCCAAGAAAAGTTGGACCAGATGATCCTTGAGGTCCCTTCCAACCTGGTATTCTATGATTCCATGTTGGCTTTGTTTTATACCACTGAGGTAATGCATAGCAGCTATGCTGCAGCAAAGCCTCTTCTCTTTTCTTTCACCAGGTGAAAAGTATATTCAGCCAGGTCTTCAAGAGAAAATATCGAGAGCGTATTTTTGTTCAGCAGAGTTCTATTAACATTTGGCACAACAAAGTTGTAAAAGATTTAAAAGCAGCAAGCCATTAACAGATTCATTTCTCTTTGCTTGAGCCACGCTAGATCAACTAATTTTCAAATTGGCCAAAATGAACTGATCTTACTAGACAGCTCGATATTCCAGCTCCTATTAATGGGACTATAGGCCACAAAGGAATAATTGCATGTGTGCTTCAGAGAGTGAGAAATGCATTTAGGGACAATGAAATTTTACAAGTCCAGCTTTATAGCTTCAATCACTTCAGTCTCTTAGGGCTTCCTCTAGAAGACTTTTGACTCTTGGGACCAAAAGAGAGCTTCAGCAATATTTCTTTGCAATTACTCTACTGGTGCAATGCTGGACTGAAGGACTAAATTAAGCTTTTTCAAATTACAGACCATTGACTCAGAAGTATTCCAAGCAAATTAATTCAGAATCATTCTTCCTTACACTTACGAGGTTCTTAAAGTGAGAGGCAGTGAACACAGTAATAAGTAATCAGCATCTTAAAAGCAGGTAAACCTTTTCCACGGGGACTTTCAGTACGTGTAACAGAAAGGTACTAACTACTCTATTTGGACTTGAGCCAGGAGTGGCATAGTCAGACAGTATGCAAACTCAGACAGCTCTATTAACAAATGTCAGTCCTGATTTGATAAGACGAGGCTATGTGCAGCCACAGCTTTCGTGCTGCTCTCCAGTAATACTCAAGCAGCACTGATAACTTTTTTTTCCCTCCTGGGATTCAGCTTTGCTATTAGACAAAATATAAATGCATTAAAATCAAAATATACTCATTGCTGTAGTCCTCACTCAAGGACCTCCCTTGCAGAAAGCAGTTTCCTTGCACTGAGGTAGTAAAATTGCCCACTTCTGAGTCAGCAGAACCTACTTATTCCCTTCCCATCAGGATCAACACCTGTTTACAGGGTAGGGTGATGTTTCAGGCAAATACTGCCAGCCTGCCACACAGATCTAAAATTAGAGTACCAGGGAATTGCTAAATGTTATGAATGGTGTGGTTTACAAAGCTCACAAAAGGATGAGGACAGTAACTAACATTTGCTTCTGATCTAATCCAGGATTTGAACTTAGCTTCCAGAGGTTAAAGAACACCATACTAAGCTCTTGCACCATCTAGCCTTTGTTATGGATGCTTAATAAATAGATCTATCACTGTGTAATCTGTGTTTTCTGTTAATGGTTACCCTGAGTTTAAATATTAACAGCATCGATAAGGTATTTTCTAAAATGGTGCTGAGGTACTTCAAGCTTTGAGTCAATCTGTAATGTACACTTTAAGTATTCTTTTTTGGGGAGGGGTTTGGGTGGGAAGGGAAGATGATTTGCAGCATAAACCAATAAACCACAAGCCATACCAGAGCAGGACAAAAACCCATCATGGTCTTAGGGAAATTATTTCTCTTGTCCTGGCCTTAATGAGCGACCATGCGGAGAACGGAGTTCCTTTACAGTAATATTCACAATGAATAAATACCAAAAAAAGTGACAGACAAAGCAGATAAATATATCTGGAGATAAGTGTATTTGGAGATGGACTGGACTCAAGCAAAACAGCTTCCACAGTGCAAAGAGGCAGATTTGTCTTTTGCCCATTGTTTACAACGTATTCAGGATCCTGCATCTGTGGTACTACACATTTCTTCCCAGATAACACATGTCTGTGTGTTTTGGTAGCCATAAGGTCATTTACTCTTCCCGTATTTGACATGGCTTTCACGTCAGGAGCAATCATGAGACCCTGCAAGGTAAGTGCTGTCTGAGGAGACTGCCCTTGCACCTTCAAAGTCTACTAATTAATTTTTAAAACAATGAGACAGCCTATTTTAATGTAAATGAAAATATGTCTTGGATACCAGCACATAAAAGATCTGTAAGTATCCCTCACTGTGATAGGGCAAGTTGAGGTTTCTCTTTGTATTAGAAAAGCTGTCTTTTTCACTATTTGGCAAGTAACATGCATTTTGGATACATATGAGATGATGAAAAATCATGTCTAGAACAGGAAAATTATTAAGAGAAAAGGTTGCCTTTACGATTTACACCAATCTTTTTCTGCAATACCTGAAAGTCTGAAGTCCACTTTTCTCAACAGCGTTGGGAAAGACACTCCAGAAACAGTGTACCTGGGGAAACCATCTGGACTTGAGACCTTAGAAACAGTCCTATGGTCACAAGAGCATGCTAAAGCATATGGACAGATCCCACAAAATTAAGCACACATCTCCACTGCGTGTCTACTGTAATATGTGTAAAAGAAGGAAAATAAATCATATCCATGGCAAAGAAAAGGAGTGATCAAATTGGTGATCAAATGATATTTTCTGGAGAGTTATATTAGAATTGTCTGGGGGAGGAAAAAGAGAAAACCAGCCAGTGCTAAGAATATAAGATATAGCTAGCAACCATGGCAACTCTAATATTTAACTACATAATCCAGGGTCATTATCTAGTAATAGCAATATAACAAGTGCTCAAAATAACCAGCCATCCCATCCCTTTCACCCAAACTTAGATACCCAAAAACATCTGTTATGGAAATACATGTGTGTTTCTGGAACATAAATTAAATGACATTCTGTGACCTAAATATGGTGTGTTCTCGCTTCCACACCCTTTTCTTTCTTTTCGATCATGTCTCCCATTCCAGAGTGATTTTGTCCTTTGTACTATATGTTGCTTGTGTAAATGGGAAGAGTTTTAGTGAAGACAGCAAACAAAGCTATGATTGCTTACATTAGCAAAAAAGTCTACCCAATGTTCTTTTACATTCTTCCAATTTCTTGCTTCCTTTTGTTTTTCTTTCTCTGGAGTAACTTCTTTTCCCCTTCTTATTTGCTTTGTCCTTTGATTTTGCCTTTTTTGAACCTGCAACCTCTCTTTCTCTCTCACATTTCCCGTTTTCCTGTGAAATAGTTGTTGTCTTCTCTCCCATTCCCAGTCTATTACATTATGTTGCCATCTACATTGCATACAAGAGAAAGGGCCAAATAAGCTCTGTTCTTGCCTTGATGAAAAGCAACCTTTGTCATTTCACACCACTGCCTTTCTATACTTTGGACATACTTGATCCTCACACTACAGTGAGAGACAAGTCAAGCTAAGCACAATTAAAAGCCTTTGAAAAGTTGCAAAAAAGTAAATGTTTTTGACTATTTTAAAACAATGTTGTTCAACTTTTTATTTCTTAAAGATGTTTCCTTTAGAAACATACCTGCATGTATTATTTCATGTATAAAAGGTTACACTGAACCTTGGAAGTTGGAACAAAAATTGCTTAAAGTAGAATTATTCCATTTTTTGTTTTACTAAAAAGCACCCAATACCTGTACGGACATTCATGCCAGGTTAGCTTAACATTATTTCTTCCTCCTAGCCAACAAATCAAAAATATTTGCTCAATCCATTTTCTGCAATTTTCCTGACAATCATTGTCTTCAGTATTCTGTGTGCACAGTGTACTAGCAGTAGGCACCACAGGTGCAGACGCTGCCAGTTGGGTCTTGACATTTTAATTCCGCAGGTGAGTTGATCTGTGGAGAGGAAGTTCGGAGCACTGGCAGGGGTACCATCCAACAGCACTTCTGGTTACCTTTGGAAAAATGTATGCTGAAGAACACTGCACAAATGGTTTGTTCCCATTACAAGGGATAAAACTCTATCTTTGTCAATTTTATCAAAATCATATTTCAAAGAAATAGACAATAGATAGCAGGTGTATTAGGCAATTGTGAGTTTCTGTTTCCATATATTCAAATTCAAATGTAGAAGAAGATAAAGGCACCTGCAACAGGGGCAAATGTCAGAACACTGCAAACTCCATCTTTTCAATGTGATTATAACTGCTTTTGAGGCTAAAAGCTGTGCATCTCTTCAGGCTTTTTAGAAAAGTCAAAGCATCCTTCCCTTTTGAGAATGGAATATTCAACATGCATGCCACCCCAGCCACTGTAATCCACTCTTCTTTTCATTCAGCCCATGCTACCCCATAAACTTCCTTTAACTTTCAAACTGTAACTGTTGAGAGCATTTTTAGATATAAATCAGTGATCACTAGACCAAAACTCTCTTTTACTTCTTGCTTAGTCATTCACCTCCACCACTTATATTCCCTTTCTATCTAGTTTTATAGAAAAAACGAGGTTAATGTGTTCAGGTTGTGTATGCTTACATGTGTGTAAAGGTATATCTGTCCTAATAACTTTTTAATCCACCTTCCAATTTCAACCAAACTTCATGCAGTGAAGAGGTCCCAATTAGTTTCTGGAAGGTTTTATAAAAACAGACTGCTACAGAAATGAAAGACACCCCAAAGGGGAAAGGCACATGAGACCTCCTCAAAAATACTACAAAATGGATAATCTACCCAGAGGGAGGAGTCGTAAATAGTTCTCATCTGGAGGAAAAAAACTGAAGAGTTGGTACTTGCGGCATTTTAAACCTCAAAATCAAATAACCACAGCACACCAACCTGTTGGAAACTAAGCATCTTCAATCTCAGTTCTTGTAGGATCACTTCTTCAGATTAAGAGATTTGGAAGGTGGTGAAGGTTGCTGCACTGATATTTGTCACGTTTAGGCATTTCACAGCTACACAGCATGTGAATATTTAGGCCACAAATATGTAATTAGAAGGCACAAAAGAATCACAATAATATAACTCTATTGCCTTATTCAGCCACTTTTTTTTAACATATGTTTACTGGGGCATGAAATCTTCTATCCACAGAGCAGGTTCAGCAAAGGTAGCAGTGGTGGAAGCTTCCTCACATTGTTCCACTGTTGACATCCACTGGTGGAATGAAGGAAAATGCCAGCTTGAAGCCCCTTAATCCATCCAGGATAACCACTGCTGAGAGGCTGACTTCTGGGCTCAGAGGTTGACTAAGATAGTTTTGAGCTCAGGTAAATAATTTTGTGCATGTATATGCCATTCCCAAGAAAGCAAAATATTTCTAATTCAAATTCAGCTAGTACCACAGACTCCATAGATAAAGAAAAATGCATTCAAACAGCATTTTTCTTCATTCTAGTAAATGCAAAAATATATATGTGAGTCTAGTTTTCAAGGGCACCAAGCTTGCTTCATAAATGTGCATAACTGATTCAGGGATGTGTCAGTAATAATAATGCATTTATATTAGTAGACTCTAAAAACCAAACAATCTAAGGCTTCCTTTGGGTTTATATGTCTAAAGTTAAGCACTTAAACAACCGTTTAATATTTTATATTCCATTTGGATTTTCAGAGAAGACAAACACACATGGTTTTCACTGAATTCACTTGGTTGCTAAATACACATGTAAGCATCTTATATTAGACAATCAAATTTTACAAATAATTGCAAAATTATTTGAATTAATTATCTTCTCTACATCTTTTTAAAAACACCAATTACTTTTGATTGGCCAAGTTTAATTAATGATTAATCAAATGGGACAAAGTAGTGTTAATATCTTTTGGATATTTTTTCCTCTTTTTTAACTTTTGTGCCAGTCTGTCAGCAACTCAGTGCCATGCAGGTCCTACAGTGGAAGCGGATGCGTAGTGGGAAACTTCAACTAGTTTGAACACTTTAAGCACCAACTAACTATATTGTGTCTGTAGCCATCAATCCTGATAAAGACAAGTCTCACTTTCTTACTCTGCATATTCTGGATTCAAGGAGATCTTTGGCTGTCTGACTTGTATGACTACAGGATTTCACCAGTTTCCCTCCCATCAGCTTGCTTCTGCAGCTATGCAAAGATTGCTATGAAACAGGTACAGTGGTCCACCTTCTACTCAAAGCTCACTCTGCAACAGAGCTCTTTTGACCCCTGTTGCTACATTACAAATGTTTCTGTTCAAGCAGCATTTGGAAGAATGATGGTGTGATCTTCATTTTCACAAGAAGTCTCAGAGATCGACACTGAGGTAATTCTCTCTAAGGTAAGCAACACTGCTTGAAGTCACCTTCAGTGTGAATGTGAAAATAAAGAAGCGTTTGAAAGAGAAAGTTTACTTAGCAGTAACTGTTATTACTTGGGGTTGGTTGTCTGTTAAAAACTTTCACTACTTTAGTTAAAATTACTTAGTTTCATTTAGTTAAAAACTTTTCACTCTTTCCTCGCTCTGAATTTCTTTTTCAGAGATCTTGTGGAAAGGGACTGAGAGTCACAGAGTGCACTTTGCCATTTAATAATCATGCAAAGATGACAGGGCTATGAGCGTAGGCCATAGACAAGAAAAAAAGACTCCAGCTTATGCATTTTTCCTATGAAAACCTAAAATGTCAATGTACATAGAAACAATGCACCTCACAGAAAAATGTTTGCTAATATTTTCAAGTACTCTAAACCTAACCGAGGATCCATTATGTTCTTCATTAAACATGTAAAGTTAAACTGAAAAGAAAATTCCCTAAAACTAAAAAGGGGACTCACACCAGCTGAACTAGATTGTTATGTGATCTGGAGGCTGTCAATGAAGTTTTTAAGGGACATCTGTACAACTGAGGACCCAGAACTATGACAACTCTGTGTGCTTCGTGGCCTCAGTTGATCCTATGGACCAATGGCCTAACTGTTGCGCCCTGCTGTGACCATCAGGCAGAGGTATAAGGTGAGAAAATATCACGTGAAACCCTGATGTTTAAGACAGGATTTTACAAAGAGAATACAAAACAGTAAATACTTTGGGAAAGTTACTCACTTTCTTTCTTCCAGCAGAGCAATTTCTTTCTTGACCTCATGGTACTCTTCTGCTATTTTGCAGTGCTGTTTGTACACCTGCATAGATTCCTTAGAGTCATGACAAGGAGGCAGTGGCTTTAAGAAAAGAAGAAAAAAAAAAAATATATATATACTGCTTTGGAATGAAATATTAGGAAAAAACAGGTATTTTGAAAGATACAATATTTATCTTAATTCCTGTGAGAATACTTAAAGAACTTTTTTCCCCCTAACTGCAGGATATGGGCAAATATTCCTAGTGATGGCCTTTCATGGAAGGGAAAAAACACTTCTCTGCATAAAAATATGCATAAACCTTCAAACCTGGTAAGGATTTTCAGAACGTTCCTTGTCAACTTTGCAAAGTATCCCTAAAGACTGTTCAAAGAAAGATTTCTCCCTTACCTCCCTCTTTTTCAGCTACAGTGAAATAAGAATGCTAAAGCTGACGCATTGGTCAGACCCATAAAATACATAAGCGTGTTTATACTGCAGAAACTGCAGTACTGAGCAGAAGGGCAATTTGATTGCAAATGAGCTCTTATTCTCCAGTTCTGCAAGATGAGAAGAAAAGACACGAAAAGCTATTGACTAAACGCTCTTTTTTTTCATAGCTGCAATGCTTATTCCAGTTTATTACTAAATGGGACAGGACAGTGAATTGGGACACTGGGGCTGATTGTGCTGGACTCAACAGGAGTTACACTGCTGACTCCAGTGCAGACAAGATTTCACTACGGGTTCTATCCCAGCAGTGCCTCAAGCTGTAAGTAGTTTGCTCAAGTTCATACCCTGTTTCTCTGCATCTCTATCTCCTGTAGAAGGGGATATACTTAGTTAGCAGAAATCTTATGCGAGTGAAATCAGTTATATTTGCAAAGTAGTTTAAATTTCCATAAGAAGTGCAGGTGAGATTGAGAGTAGAAGGATGACAGCAATTAAAAAAAAAATCAGATAAAAAAGCCACAGTGAAGGCAAAGGCATTGTATCTCCTAACCTAAATACTGACGTTATTGCAGTAAGATTTTCATTTTTTTCCAGTGCACACTGGAGGTAATAAATATGGCAAATAAAACCACTCTGTCCTGGGACTCCTCATATGAATTTCAACTAAGTTCTTGAAAATACAGTTTGGTTAAATGTCAGTGCTTTTTGTTTCTTAAAAAGAATGCAACTTAATTCAGGCTTCAGGCTTGACGGTCACATTTTGGCTATAACACTTTCAGGAAGTGTAGTATTTTTAAGTTATTAACCATGAATCAATTGACTGTAAATGAACTCCAAATAGCACGCTTGAGCCACCTGTCTGAAGTAAAAGGAAGCACTTAAAATAGTTCCTTTACTGTCCAGTTAAAGAACATCCAATTGCCACTCTCAATATAAGTGGATGATTTTTTGTTTCTTGTTGTCCTACTTTGACTCTTCTCTGTAGTATAATATTCCTTGAATGACATTGTTAAGAAAAGAAGTCTTTTCCTATTTATGATCTTGTCGTTTTACCTAAACTGGACATTTAAATTTTACTAAACATATTCAGAGACAAAGATCAAAAATATCTTTACCCAGGAGGCAGGGTAGGTTGGTTTCAGATGTACCCCAATGCACAGTTGTACCTAATGTATGGGCCTTGCAGGTATTTGTAGATGGTATGTGGTTCCTCACTGAAATTTTAACACAGACATTAATTTTCCATGTTCTAAATTTGAAAATGTTGTGGCAGAATTGTTTCAGAGCACGTTGTTTCATTCTCTCTGACCTTGGAGAATTTGGAAACCCAGGGAAAGAGCAGTCCATTATTTGATGAATCTGGTCCCTAGGCAAGGGCTTTTAATTGCATTTCAATGTGGATGAGCAATAGGACCATTCATATAGCCACCCAAATAATGAGCGTAAATTTAACAAGACAGAATATAGAAGTCTCAGTGCTCTAATCCAAGAATGCAAGGGTGAGCCAAAGTAGCATCTCTGGTATCTACCAGAGATCAGCAAACAACAAATGCGTCACAATAAAACAATTTTGAACAGTACCCAGGGGAAAGTCCCCAAACAATGATACTTCAAAAGAAAAAAAAAAACACTTGCTGTTGCTTCCAACTTGGTTTCCGCAAATCTAGCTGGTTTAAGCCAGTTTAAAAATTAAAGCAGCATTCAGTTACTATATTCCAGCTTCCCACTCAAAAGATATATATAGAGAGCTAAAAATTATCTAGTCATGCTGAGACTTAGTATCTAATTCCCACTTAGAACCAGTTGCTGACTTTCAAACCCCTTCCTATCATGGTTTCCTATTCAGTCTCATTTTTTGTTACATTGATATTTTATCACTCAAAATAAACTGACAGCAAAAGATACAATCCGTTTACTAATATTCTGTTCATACAATACTTTTCAATCTTGTCTGATGCTACTAAGCACTATGTCAAGAACTCTCTTAATTTTCAGTGTATTTTTGCTTTAAAATGTAAATTTGATTCTGTTTTTACATAACTAGATGACTGGACAATTTGGTTTGCTCTTCTGTAATTTTGAGATTTCTAAGAAAGGTATTGGAGATAGTATCTGCAGTGTCCATGAGTAATTTCTGGCCAGTAGGACAAGAAACAGGCTTATGCATTCATTACTTAACAAACACCTCTACTGCAATCACGAGAAAAAATGGAGAGATAAAAAAAAATGGAGTCTGGTCAGTTATTTGCTGCCCACCAGAAAACGCAAGCCAACAGAAAAGCACAGGGAAAATATTTCAACCATGTCTAACAGCCTACTTTTTTGATATAAACAAGAGTGCAAAGAATTAATGATACATCTGCTCCCACCAAGAGAAGCCTTTCCAGAAGTCGGCAGGGCAAACTCCTGAAAAACAAATGCAGAAACAGAGGCAAAACTTGCTTGTTCCAAAGGGGTAACTCCAACTAGCCAGCAGACATTTACAGTATTAACATATTTCCCCAGAAAAGAAAGCAATAACAGAGTAGCAACAGTTACTGGAGTAGCCCGTACTCATCTAAATGGGAATGGGAGGAACCTGCAAAATCAGCGAGTCCGGTCCCCTGTTATCAGAAGCAAGTCCTGCAATTCACAGGCTTGCCCAGTTCCATCTTAGAAAAACTGAAGTCCCCTGCCTCAGTTTTAAGACTGGCCCAGGGCCTCACCAAGCATTAGAAACGCCTTTTCATTTCCAGTTTGGTTTTGTTGAAGATGTGTTTGTAGAGTCTTTTATTGTGCCAGCGCTACCTTCCATTCAAATGGTGGTTCATTGTCCTGTCTGTTTTACCCCTGAGATGTACTTAGAGAGGGCTCTCATATACTTTTTAAGACCTATGTCTTGGTAAAGCTGCATTCTTCTAAGCCATCCTAAATGAAATTTCCATTTTCCCTAGCTTATCCAAGCAGTCTTTCTCTGCTCTCCATTCCACCAGGAATGACTTTGTTGAATGTCTGTGGCCAGGCCATGGGAAGTGTTGCAGATGCTACCCTGGTGGCATTCCTGTGGCAGAGAAAAAGAACCGGAACTGCCAGTAGAAAGCACTATTCATCCATGAAGTCTGTATACTATTTTTTTTGGTAAGAGTTTGCTAGTTTACCCAGGTGACTAATTACAACAGGCCTTAATAAAGTTCAACTTGCAGTATATATTTTTTTCACTCAGAAGCCGACAGCCATACTTTAATTTCTCCTTATGACTGCCCAAGCTTGTTACTTCATTAAGTATCTTGCCTGTCCATAAATTAATATATATAAAAGCATACCTGCTACATAAGCAAAAAACACCCCTGCCAAAGAAAGTTATATTTAATGGCAACAGTTGCTACTTTTAATCCTGCTTATTTCAGGCTTCAGTGTCATCCACCCTCATTTTCCTGTCCTGGCAAAATATGCGCACACAGCATCTCTGACTTTGTTCACAAAGCTAGTACAAAAGTTACAGCTTTCAGTCATACTAGTGGTTTATCCTTCTACGCCTGATTTTCAACAAGGTCTGATATTTCCGTGTATTTTGTTGCATAACTCACTGTGACATTGAAAAACTTTCTACAGAATCCAGCAAGTAGACACTAAGAGATCCTGTTATAGGCTATCCTGTAACTGCACATAGGTATGCACATCTTTACAAGGCATATGCACTGTTTATTTAGATTTTTGTTTGGAACTCAGATACGGAAGATGTTGGAAGATGATACGCAAGGGCAGCTCATGAAGAAACAGAAAGAGCCTGAGCATTTCTACCTGTTTTTTAAGACAGGTCGAAGGAGCTGTTCTAATTAAAATCTTTGCTGGGGGACACAAAAGGACAGTTTTCAGTCATTTATTTTTCTTCACTCACGTGACAAAGTGTGTTTTGCCTTGCCATGTGAATATCAGCATTCCATATCCACAAAAGTTGTATAGTTGATAGTGTCACCCAAGTGTTCAAAAACTAAAACAATTTAATTTTTAATTCACCTTTGTTTGTTTGCATTTACCTTTTTGGTTCTACTGTGGAAAAAAAAAAATCAAAACTTTCTCCTGAAAACGTTGACGTTTAAAGAAAAAATTGTATCATGCAATTTTGCCAGCTGAGCATGTGGACTCATCTAGAAGGCAGTCTTTAGCACCGGTCTAATTAAAGAGCGGTGTCTCACTTTTTGTAAATTTGGTAATTTTCAGCTAAAGATTCTGGAAAACCAGGAAGTTCAGTGCCAATATTTTGCACGTGGCCCCTGTTCATTATATGGCCTTGTGTACTCTTCCATGATGGATGAAATCACATTATTCCAAGCAAAAGTGACACCTGCACATTGCAGCTACTTTTTTGTTGTGCAACTGGAACTCTTCAACCAGTTTCAGATATCTAGTCTAAGATATATCTACTGTAGTCTAGTTTTACTATGAAAGTAAGCAGCTCTTTTTCCTCCAAACAATTCAAGTCAACTGGATGAGAGCAAGTGAGAATTTTGCTCTCCTTTCCTGAGAGATTTTCCATTCCTTTCTAACCTTAGTATGATGCTCTGACTTTGTAAACATCCATGTCTTACATAATCTAACGTAAGATCATAGTTATCACAGCAGCATTACAGGAGACTTATCAAGTTCATAGGCAAACAAATCTAATTATAGAGTACCACAGTACTCTAGGAATTATCTTGGAATTTAATATGTATTAAAAAAATACAGCATACCCTTTAAAAACACGGTATACTCTTAAGCTTTCTAAAATAATTTGTATATGTCTAACAAGAGTCTTGGCAGTCAGTAGAAGCAAGAGTTCCATTATTAAAGTTCCAGAGTAAACAAGGTTGCTGCTAAATGCTTGTATCACACACAACAAACTGCCCCTTTCATAATATTTTCATTATGTCTTTTGTATAGACATTTCCCACTGAAGCATAAAAAACTACCCCTTGACTTAACAAACTGGTATTATGAGCGGTTGGAGCCTTTTCTCTGTTGCAGCGATTTTACAGCCATCCACTCCATCAATCTCAACAGATTCATAGGACAAAATATGACATAAATGCCTCTCTCAAGCTGACAATTCCATGAGAAGAGATGATAAAGGATTACAGAACACCCTGTGCATCTGGTATGTGACTTGCGTTCTTCCTTCTTCGGGATCAAACTCCCACCTGGAATAAGGGCTTTGCCAGAGAAGAGGGAGGTGAAGTGAGCAAGTCACAGGAAATGCTGGAACAGGACAGACAGCACGCAGGGCATAGTAATGCGGGTACTTAACACCAGATACCTTCCTCTATATTCAGTGACCTAAACAACAAGGCCTTAGATGCTGATGTAGGTGTCTAAAAATAGCAGACAACCCGTAGTAAGAGTGTCTGTCGGGGGGCCACCACCCACTACGCAGCTAATCAAGGAAGCGCCTTCCAAGGCCCAGTCCAACTTTTACAGGAGGCAAAGGTTAACGTTGCCCAATAACAAACTGACGAATGCAGCAAGCCTGCCCTCGCTGCGGTACCCGCCACAGCGCTCGCACGAGGGCGGTGGGGGGAAGTGCCACCAAGGCCCAAATAAGCAAGTGCTTTATCCTCATTCAACGTGTTGCTCATCAGTGGGAAGAGAATAATTTCCAATACTGCAAACAAAAGGAACTGAAATCAAGAAGTTTATTAATATGAGCTGTGTTTCGCCGGCAGCATATCAGGAACTTCTTCATAGTTTTTTTTAATGATAAAGCTGCAAGACACCAGGCTTTTCCTGCATGTAGCATAAACTGCTCTGTTCTCATATGTAGCGCTTTTGTGTCTGGTTGACCATACATTAATTTTTCTTTAAGTTAAAAAAAAAAAAAAAAGCAAAACTTGTGAGTTAGACAATTGATATTATTTTCTTACAAAGTGCTGCTTGGAATTTCTTCCTCTCAGAGTAATGGAAAAATGTAGCATTCAAAAAGATACTTGGAAAAGACGTTTTTGGTCTGAACCTAGCTAGTAGATCAGAACGCTAGACTGATCATTTTTACTCTTCAGAAAGGAGCTGTAACTTTCAGCTAGGATTGTCCTCTAGTAAGAGTCTTTAGAGAGAACTAGCTATTTGCAGTTAGTCTCCTAGAAATACCTTTTCTCCAGCCAATCCTACTTCTACCTCTGTGAAGTTGGCACGGGGGCTTGGACAGCAGGGTTTATTACCCTGTTGGGGGAGGCTGCACTGAACTTTGCCCTGCCATCGGATACTGGTGCCCAACAAGTAGGTATGGTAGGATCGTGGTAGGAAAAGTGGGAACACTAGGTAATTCTGCTCAAACAGCCAAGTTGTCTGCCAGGGCCTAACATAGAAGGACAAGGGCTTGCAGCCTAAAACAGAGGTGCAAATTGCTTGGTACTCAGGCTGTGGTCTGCTGCCTGCATGCATAAAATTCTAAGGCTCTGATTTTCCAAGTCACTCAGTGAACTTACATAGCTTTCAAGCTGCTTTCAAAATCCAACTTGAAGATTAGCTAATTTGGTCTTTCTGTTTGTTTGTTTTGTTTTTAAAACAGGTTTCAGAATTTTCCTTTGTATGTTTGAAACCTGGAAAGTTAATGCTTTTTTTTTTAAGTGCCTATTATTAGATAGCCACCTACCCTGCATTTATAGTTTGCTTCTTTAAATAAAATACAAATGCTTTTGACTGTATTTACGGCATGGTGATGAAAATCTTGTGGCTCTAGATGTGATAGTTTTATTATAAAAATATGTCCCAGCATTCTTACAAATTCAAGCATTTCAGGCTGCTGTGCCACAGTTGATTAAAGGGTTCATTTACATGACACTTCACGTGTGCTGCTTTATACTAGCTAACCTTGGGGTAGAGAAAAGCATGGGTGGAATGACAAGGGACACCACCATTCAGTCCTTCTGCAAGTCCTGGTGAAGCCCATGTTGTAGTTTGCTTCTGTAATACAGGAGCTACCTGTTTCAAAGCTGGTATGGTTACGTTGACATAAATTGCAACCACATGCTATACAGGGCTGACACACCCGTAGCAGTTTGGATCATAGCAATTTAAAAAAAATAATTAATAAGAAAATGTAACTAGGTAAATTGTAACTTTGTTACAGTTATTGCTTGTTTGAAATTTTAAAGCAGTATAAACACAATGTAATTACATTAAATAGTTATAAATTTAAGCTGTGATCCAGATGGACAAAAGCAAGGAAATTCAAGCTTTCATTCCTAAAGTTAAATGCACTGTTACCTCTGCATCAGCTCAGCACCCTGTGTTGATTAAACTGCCTCTGGTTGAACATAAAGGCATCTAAATATAAATATGCACATAAGCTTGAAAAGCTAAAGGATGAAGCACTATCACTAACTTTATACTTTTGAGTGGTTGAGTCAGCCAGATAGTTCTCATAAGTTATCCTTTTAACTACCTCAATATTAAGAAAAAAAAGTTTCTGAAGGATAATAAAGAGAACATAATCTGAATCAAAGCCTTTGATTGTTTATTTGAATTTGTTATCATATTGAGATCATGAAAGGAAAGGAAGATTCTCTTGAAAAAAATGTCAGGTACTTAACAGACCAAGAGGGTGTACTTAGTGGAACTGCTCTAGTGCATACTTAAAAAACTCTTACTGAAGGGCTATTATATCAAGCAGACTTGAATGCTTCCAGAGGAGCAATTTCAGTCTATCATGAAATTACACATTGTATGTTCCAGAAATGGGTCATAAAAGTCCTAATAAAAAAATCATCACTTGGCCTGTAAAGTACCTACATCTAACACCAGTAATTTTGCTTTTATGTACCAACAGCAGTAATGACAATCATACTTTGCTCTTTTAGAGCAGTCTTCACACACTGATCTCAATGGTCTTTAACAAAAAAGGTAAAAATTATTAACCTCATTTCAGAGATGAGCAGAGGGATGAAGCAACTCCTCCAGGATCACACACAATGTGTCACTGACAGAGTTGGAAATAGAATGCAGGTTCTTTACTTTCAGTTCAGTGCTTCAGCCACAAAACAATATTGCTTTTCTTAAATTGAATTCTTCTGACAGAAAAAAATACCAATCGTCTTTGCTGCACTGGAAGATCAGTGGAATAAAGAGGCCAACATACTATCCTGTTCCTTTCAGCCCAAATCTTAGGTTGGTGTTCGTTCCTTTAATCTTTCCTAGCTGTGCCTAAGGAACCTGCCCGTATTCTCAGGATCAGAGGGACAGGGTAAGAAGAGTCTCTGTCATCCTCCTTTCCTTCCTCAGTCATCCTTTTGATGACAGCAGCAGGAGAGAAAAGTCAGTCCTTTAAGTCAGCAGCCCTCCAGTGTTGTCTCACTACTTGATGGGGACAGGAAGGATGACATCATTGGACAACACGGTCTGCTAATGCCTTTCTCAATTTACACTCAGGAAACAACTGCCTTCGTATTGAAATATCAGAGGAAGTCTAAATGCTCCTGGGAAACAGATGATCTGAAGTAGTTTACAAAAGCCAACAAACACTCCAGAACTGCCACAGAGGAAAGGGAAATAATCCCTGGATACAGAACTGGCTCTGTGCCTGGTGAACCATGGAGTTGCCATCAACTGCCGTCGGATTGTCCAGTATATTGGTGCTCCATTGTGCTACGCTGACAAATCAGACCAGTCACAAAAGGATTTACCACTTTTATCCCATGCCATCTGCAGGCACCTGCCAGGACAACCGTTAGGGTTGCTGGCTATGCAGTATGAACTAGAGTAACTTTGAGGAGGCTCTCATCAAGCCTGATGAATGACTTTAGTTACCCAAGATTAGAGATAAGATGGCACTACAAAACACACCTTTGTATTCTCTTGGAATGCTTCAGAGGAAGCTGATCATACTGGTCTTAGTAGAGCCTGTAGGCATGAGAATACAATACCTTGCTCATTCCTTCTCCCACCAAAACCACAAGAATTCTCTTCACTGCAGTGCAGCAGTACGTGCTGTGTTTTGCACAGGAATTGTAAAAAAAAAATAATTAAAAAGCAGGTGACATTGTTAAAATAGTCATTTCCCTGCAATTGGATTAAAAATGTCAAATAAATTTTTCTGCAGATGTTGAAAAGACAATGTTTTCTTCTATGGAAATATACTGTCTTATTCAATGTTAATAGGTTAGAGAAGCACTACTGAAAACTTTCACCTTAGTGTAACAACCAGAGGGTTTTTTATCATAACAAATACAGGGAATGTGAAGTAGAACTGTAGTTAAAAAATAAAGTTTACCTGCAGTTGTTGATCTAGTTCTGGAAATGCCAAAGGGAAGTTTTCAGAGGAAGCATCATCTAAAAGGTAAACATGATGTTAAAAGTCAATGATGTCTACCAAAAAGGGCATTTCAAATTATCCGTTTAAGGTAGTTCTACATTGCATTTATTCACAATAATATCAGGATCCTGCAAACACCTCTGCATCTGCTTTTCTTTCTACTCTTGAGATAGCTTAATAGACTCCTTGAAAATACTAATGTGTTGGCAATAAGAAAACACTTATGTTCTGGAAAGACAGAAAGCCTATTTTGTATTGCAGTGATTAAGAAACAAAACAAAGCCAGTTAGCATGGTAGAACGTGATAATTTAATAGAAACCATAAATCCAAACAATCTTTCCTCCTAAGCTCTCCATTACACTGCAAAGTAAAGAACCTTCCAAGGACAGCATCCTTACTACCAAAGAGTTCATTACTTGAATGAAAGAAAAGATATCTTCCCCATCACAATACAATGACTTACCAGGGCTAAACCAACAGTAACAGAAACCTTTTCTCCCACCACAAGAACGCACAAACCAGCCTGTCAACCCTGGAACTAGAAGACTGTTACCCACACAGATGTGATTAGAATGGGGAAGGCACCACAAATTTCTCTGTACTGCAAAGAAATGTCTTTACTCTAACCTGTAGATAACAACGTTTACGGGCTAGAGTTAGTTCGCTCATGACAAGAAGCCTTACTGTGTTTTTATTTATTTCTTTATTTTTAGTACAGGCTTCCAGCAAAGGTGGGACAGACTGTGCCAGTTACGTCAGTGTTGTGTTGTGGACACCTGCCCACTAGTAGTTGGACTGAGATCAGAAATATGAATCATACTTGGTAGCGTCACAGCTAGCCACTGCAATATTTCTTTCTCAGTGACTTTCACACTATCAGTTTTGCATTGGATTCTGATGACTGTTTATGCATCTTACTACAGGGTACGGGAGGTGAGGAGAAGGTTACTATTAGCTAGCTTAGAGTCAGTTATTTGTAATGTGTCAAAATTAAACAAGGATGGCTCTCATAGGAGAAAAGTGATAACATAGGTCAGATCCTGCAACCTGCTCTATGCTGGCAGACTCGTGCACTACAACAAAACCCCAACAACATTAAGAGGACTATGTGTCAAGGCAGGTTTCTGAATATTCTTAAAGAGTATAGACTAGGATTTAAATTATTTGTCAAATATTTGTTATCTCTTTATCCTACCCTCGGTGGTCACACAGCAAAGTAGATTGGGGGGAAAAAGTACAACAAGTCACCTTATCCTATGAAGAATAAACATACCTGCAAACATACGGTCAGAGTCTTACTTTAACTAACATAGCTAGAGCTGGGGACCTCTAGGAAGGGATGCCCAGAGAAGAAACAACAACAAAAAAGTGATACAGAGGGCAAAAGCAAAAGCTTTTGAACTTCCTCAGGAAACAAAATTAAGTTCTATATTTTCATGGGGGAGGGGTCTTGCTAGTATTATCAAAAGGTCATACACCCCCCCGCGACTTCATTTTTCACACCACATCCCAAACATTTCCAATCTGCAAAATACTTAAATTGCTTTAATTGTATAGAATTGTATTGTGCTGATATGCAAGTGTTTACCTTTAATTTGCTGTTGCTTTCTTGTACAATATTTAAAAATAGACTAATATTCTAAAAGAAGAAAGATGAATCATATGGCAAGGCTAAAAGGAAGGACGGAACAGGACTCAGTCCGCCTAGGGGTACAGCTGCTCTACAAATATTTGGCTGAATAGCTGTTAAATATTCTGACAGAGATATTGGACCAGAGTCGTGGACAGCAGTTAAGCTGCTATTTGTTTTGACAATTCCAGCAGTACAATCTTTGGTACAGTAGCTTTAAGGGGGGACCTCAAACATTTTTAACTTAAGAAAAACAAAGCAAAAGCAACCCCAAGAATTTTAAAGAAACATCAGCCAATAATTACTTTTTCAATGCATCAGATAGTAATAAGAAAACAAAATTAATGCAGTGTCAGAATACTAGAAAACATTGGATTATCTTCAGAAAAGAACCAGTAAAAAAAAGTTTGGGAATACTTTAAAAAGGATGGAATAGAGAGAGAAATTACTATAGAGGAAATCCTTTCAATAAACAGATGTTCCCTGCTTATTTTTTGAACTCAAGTGACTGAGTCAATGGTACTAAAAATAGAATATATTGGTATCCTAACCATTATGGCATACCATAGTACATTTTATAATGGGCCTGCCCTAGCATCTATTGAACAGCTGCTAGGGGTTTTTTTTAGTTATGCTAGTTTAAGACTTGTTTAAATCATCATCTGATGTGCAGAATAACATCGAGAAAAGTTGGGGACTTAAGTGGTTTGAAATTTTTCTGAGTTCCTAATTCTCTTATGTTCCTCTGAAATTTTCGGGTGAAGTATTTAGTTTACAAAAAACTAACAGAAATTCTCACATCTAACTGCAATCTTGTTTTCCACAAAAAGAACAACAAAACACTTTCCCCACAGCTTCCAGTGAAATAAATTACTGCATCAGGTCAGTCTGTATTTCACTGTTGTCAAAGTAACAACCACAACAATAACAACATAAATCAGTTGGTAAAAAGGAAACATGTTTAGATTTCACACAAGGGGAAAGCAAATGACAGCAGTCATTCGCCTCCTAAAACTTTTCTGAGGATATTTTCCGAAAGTCAACAGGAAGGATATAAACTCTTGCATATCCTTCCAAAAGAATCACTATTGCCATTACAAGATTGAATACTGGGTGTTAAGCAGGAGATCAGACAAAATCACACTGGCTTCTAGCCTTAAAAATTTATGACTCTGAAAATCAGTTACATTGAACGCGTCTGAAATGTCCAATAAAATATTCTGAAGATCAAAACACTCTCATAACTATCTCCTTATCTGTCTGTATTTGTTCTTTTCTCTTCTACATCTCCTTAACTAGACAACAGAATACAGAAATACCTCTTTTTCTCCTTTTATCAATTTATTATTAATATTTAATGAATGCCTAGATGGTTATAAGGAATCCCTAATATAATCAAAGACACCTTTTATAATAAAG
The DNA here is from genome assembly GCA_017639485.1 of Pluvialis apricaria. Lineage (NCBI taxonomy): Eukaryota > Metazoa > Chordata > Aves > Charadriiformes > Charadriidae > Pluvialis > Pluvialis apricaria. The sequence goes on from CM030007.1 coordinate 106,222,705, forward strand.
TTAGTGGCTTTTCTATACCACAAACCCTTGAAAATAACTAGGCTGACTCTTCATCAGACACGAACAGCATCTCACCCCTGTGGCCACTATTTTACTGCTCCCTTCCCTGTCATTTGTAAAGTAAAAGGATTTATTATTCAAGATGGTTGTTAAAACCATATTTTATTTAAAAAAAATAAAAAATAAAAAAAAAATCAGAGACTGCAACTTGATGCACCTGAAAATGAATCAAGATTCTGGTCAAAACAGAACAAGAAAGGAGGAAAAACATACATGTGAATGTTTTGGCCATCCCAGCAAACAGCGCTAACCTGTGATGTGAAAGAGTCAGGTCAGGGACTTCATCACAGCCACCTAAATTAAAGTATCTGTTGCACGATTTCTAAATGAGTAGCCCTTCCCGATTTCCCATAGATCCTGAAGCTAATTTTGAAGGTCTATATTTAAAAGCACACTAAAGCTAAAGACCTGTACCCTGATTACAAGATAGACATACATACAGTTGATGGGTTTTTAACCAAAGACTTGGTTCGTGTGTATGGAATAGTTTGACTTTCATCAGGTTCATACATTCACTTTGCTTGTTGCTGAAAACTGTTATAACAGAGAGCATCTGAGGGAGGGTCTCCAGGGAAATCACTTCCTCCTTTTGCTTTCCATCAGCTGGGCTGAGACAAAGAACCCTTCTATGTCAGGGGCCAGCTCTCTGACCGTTCCTACAGCAAAACTAACAACATAACAAACGAATAAGCTCCCTAAGCATGCTGCCCAGCCAACACACCTTCATGCTGAAATGGCGCGATGGGCAGCTTTGTATAAGGACAGCAAGGCTAAGCTGCTCAACCTTTGCTGTCCAGGTGAGCTCTTGTCTCTCTGCTGACAGCACCTATTAATACAAACATGAGATGGGCTTCTAATGTGTGGTACAGAGATCCACACAAGCCATCTGATTTAGGAGGCTGAACTGTATTAACACTGCACTGATCGTCTTCACACAAAAGGCTTACTCCTTATCAGTGAATTCTTCATGCGTTTGCTCCCCCAGTATATGCTAAGGTTGCACATTTGGGAATCAATTATGCTTTCTGGAAAGCTTCACTTATTTAATCATATTCTGGCCTTCTGGAGATTCCAATAGCCCAGACCTCCACCATGTAGACGAATGAGTGAAATCCTTCACACTTCACTGTCTGACTGACACAACATCTGGTACAACGAAGTGTAACACCCCAGTCTCTTCCTATATGGCTGCTCCATTTAGCTGAATTGTGGGCTATGGGCAATATCTAATGAATAAATACTTTAAGAACAATATCTGATTTACTTGCAGTATAAACTTGCAAATTGCAGTTTCTCTAGGATCTTCGCAAAGATAGACAGAAATAGAACGTGAAAAATTAAATGTGTTGAAAGCACATTAAGGTTGCTAAATCAAGCACTCAAAATTTAGGAAATGCCAATCACAGCTCTGCTTCCTTGAGTAACTGAGTTATGATCCAGTCTTTAATTATACAATCAGGTACTATTTTTTTCTCCTACATGTGTGGGCAGTGTATTCAGATCTCTTCCTCCTAAATTAAAGAATTAAATTGGTAACATAAGCAGGCTGTTATCCTGTAATTGGATCGGCCCTTACACAGGAAAAAATGCTCAAACTCAACTGCAAGCACTGCAAATCGCAGCAGGACAACGCTGGCAAACTGTGTATCGGGGCCCAGTCTTGGCCCTAGGAGGGTGGTGAGATCCAGCAGCTCCAGCCCTGGTTACTGACAGACAAGCATAGACTCATCGAATTTGTCCTGGAAGGCTGTGTGGCTAAGTGACTGCGACTTGGCACTGCTGTGTGAAGCTCCCGGACTTCTATTCACAGCCCTGCCTGACATGACCTTACACAACCTCGCAGTTACCTCACTCGTAAAATAGCGGGGAATGGTCACTGCCTGACCCAGGAATAGGCTGTGAAGGCTTGCTCAATAATAAGAGTTGTGGACCTCCCAAAAATAGAAATGGCCCATAACAGAGGAGATAAGAGGAAAACTCTCCTACTCCATACACCTTCAGCTAAGCCTAAAGCATCCTCTGATGAATGCACAGCCACTGTCACTCTGAGAGTATCTCACCCAATTTGCTGTCTAATTTCCCAAAGATCAAACCACTTGATTCCGGAAACTACCTTTGTAAATTTTAGCCATATATTTCAGCAATCTCCACTGGTTTTCAATCAATGCACTATCTGCTGGAAAGCCTCTGTTGCCATTACAACCAAAATGAGGATGGAGTAGGGATTTGAAGGTTGCTACTGAAGAAGCAACCATTGCAAAAGTCTTGTATGATCAACTATAAAAGCAAAAAATTCTTCATGGCCACTAGGATAACAAAGGCATAAAGAGGAGTAAAATAAGTCATTTGCTATGCTTGCAAAAATATTATATTGTTCCACTGTCTGTCAGTTTCATTAGAAGACGCATGTTTTGCCTTTGTTATCAGTGATTTTTCTGGAGAGTGCTATCAGAGGTAGGCTAATTCCAAATAAAATAAATTGCTAACAATTTCAAAACCAGTCATTTATCACCACATGTCACTAGCAGAACTTTTCAGCTAGATTCAAGCTTTTATTCTAGGAGGGAAAGTGAAGAGATGTTTACCTATAAACCTTCCCTGAGAAGCACAACCCAAAACAAATCCACTTGTCTAAATTTAATAAAGTTCCTGTTATGATCATTATATCGTAATATGTTCAGTAAATAAGAGTTAGTGATATAAATTAGGACATATTCAATTTCACTGGTTTAATTATATTGATGTTGATGAACTGCAACGAACTTTCTATTTGGGAACACTTATTTAAATTTTGGAACACCATAGCTTAACTTGCATTAGTTTCCAAGCGATATAAGATAGGCTGAATATTATCATAATATGTTTCAAATTCAGTAATTTAAAATGGTACCTTAAGTCAAACTGGTGCAATATAGCGTGCAGACACACCCTGGGAAACCTATGTTTGATGCCAGCTTAGTGAACTTGAGTAAAAGAGCCAAACATAGATATCTATATATACAGGAATAAGAGATACACAATAAAACTGTCATCTTATATAGCACCCGCTGATGGGCTGCTCCTGAGACTTTTAAGGAACTGGTAGCCTACTTTCACCTTAAAAATACTGCACAAAGCTGGCCAGGATTTCAGTCATCAGGTGTTGACTGACACATAATATAACACAATTAAATTATTTCTTGTACACTCAGGATAAGCCAGCTCCAATCTTGCAGGTTAGTTAACAAAAAGTCATCTCTTCCCATGAGTTGAGAGCAGTTTCTCCTTTCGCTGCTCCTCACACCCAGTGCTTGGTTACAATCCTAGCCAGTGAGATAATCACCACCCAGAAGAAACATTCCATTTCCCCTTTTTATATCTAGTTATGCTGCCAGTTCCTCCTAGTAAGCAGTTGTACAGCCCCCGGAAGAAGAATGCGGCCTTTCTTGGTGAAATCTGTCACTGTGCCTTTCAAGTAAGGTAAAATTTAAGAAAAACCTTAAGTCAGACAGATTCCCTCACCACTTAGCCCTGGTGTAGAACTTTTTGTATACACCCTAGCAGTACATAAGCTGCGCCTGATGCTTTACCGTCACACTTACATCAGGTAACTCCTATTTGAACTGAAAACTAATTTTCTTGTCCAGGAGAAAAAAAGATTAAAGAAACATAAAAAAATAAGGAGGAGGAAGAAAAAAAAGCCAAGTATGGAATACCTAAAGGTCTATCTGTTAAATATTTTTGCAGCTCATCTTAAAAAAAAAAAGTGTTAAATATTTATTTGTACTCTCTTGATTCACCTATGGTTTGATGGAAATTTTCAAACCTGATATAAGTTTATTTTCTTTGTCTTCTTTAAATATATCAAATACAATAACCATGTTGAGGCTTACCACTAAGAGCAAGAGTGGAATTTTCATGATGTGTTAAAACAGTATGCTGGTTTAGACCTCCTGGTAGCCCCCCAGGGGATGAGGTGCAGAGCAGAACCTGGCACTCACTTAGCTGGTTGCTCTTTAGTTTTATCAGTAGTCACAGAGATCCTGGATTGCATAGTGCAGGAACACTTTTACATACACAATAAAGGATTCGAAATTATGGAAAAGTGTAACAAAATGTAGCAGAAAAAGATTACCTTTCTGTAATTGAGTTTATTCCTCTCAACGTTAAGAGAGAGGCTGGAATTACTAGCAGGATAGAAAAGTAAAAAATAAAGTATGATGCAATGTTAAGGAAGCTAGGCTTCCTGCCTTTCATGTCCTCTTCTTCCAAGCTATTCACAACCTTGTCATTTCCTACTGCCGTCTCTTGTCACAAACCACTCTACCCTCTTTGATTTTCTCATGGTCTCAGCTTTCCCTGACGTGTTTTCAGTGTCTCACATAAGCAATCTTTTTCCATAATTTGTAAGAGCACTCCCCTTTCTTTTACATCTCTCTTCAAGACCTATCTTTGCCATAATTCCTGTAAGAAATTTACCATGTTACTATATCTTGAGAGATGAGAATGGTTTATTACTTTCTGTAATAAAAATGTAATGACCGGATTATTTTATTTTATGAAAAAGGCCATATAGACAGTCACATGTGCTTCTTTATATTCCTTGTCCCAATCTTTCTGTGCCACTCATCTTTATGAGCTGAAAGTTATGCGCAATAATGTATGAAGATGTTTGTTTTTAAATTCCCTTGCTTAGAGAATGAGATTCTATTTCAGGCTTGTAGCTGCAAATTAATATTACACAAAAATTAGCTAGGAAAGATAATGTATATTCTAAAATATTTCTAAAATGAGAAAATTGTATTCAGACTCAGACTCTATTCACACAAAGCTCAGGAAGTGGCCTCACACCTTATCCTACAATGCATACTGTCCCATAAAGCACTCATCAACATTGGGTTTCAGTTATCGTTATCGGAGATCCTTATATTTCATGCCATAAACACATCTCAACCCTGAGTCCAGGCACTCACCTTTAGCAACAGCACAGCCAACTTTTTTTGGGGATGCGTCCCAGCTTCCGATTTACTTTACTTCATTCTGACTTCTACCATTTGGCATCAGGTCTCTAGACCTTTATAATATTTAAGGTGCAAACTAATAATATTCGTCTCTTCCAAAGACCAAAGTGTCCCTGTATATACAGGGTACGTTTGGGGAAATTAATGCTTAATCAGCACTAGCTGACAGGATAAGCATCAATGAAATTTATGCTGCTTTCTCAGGGAACATGCCATGTGGGGCATCCGTTTCCTGAAACCTTTCACCAAGCTGGGCACGTGCGGCACTTTCCAACCTTCCTGCTGAAAGGAAAGTCTCTTCCTGCTCTAGCCTCATCCTCAGAACAAAATGTCCTTTTACTTTTCTTATTTTAAAACTCCTTAAAGTCAGACATACTGCATATGCAGGTAAACGCGACAGTTAATTACAGTCCTAAGTATACACAAACCACTGAAAGAAAGCTAAAATCAAAACTGTCAGTCTAGTGGCTTTAGTTTAATGAACTATTTAGTGGAAACATTAAGTTATCAGACAGGAAAACTGATCACATGCTACCATTCAGGAAAAAAAATCCACCCATAATACTGGACATCATTTGATATTGTAAACACTGGTAAGAACATGTAAAATTTAAAAGCAATTATTTCATTGTGGTTTACTCAATAAATTAAACTGTACCTGGGGAGTCATTCAGGCTGAAGGCAATTCGAACTGGCTTATCAGCAGGTACCCTGGCGGTGGTGATCATGTGGGCACTTGAGTCAATGCTTTTACTTGTTTGTTCCAGCTGCAATAATACAAACAATATATTTATTACAAAGCACGTGACACCATTCAACAAATGAGTTTTAATGCTTCTCATGCATTCACATGAGAAGCATTCTTATTCGAGCTAAGCAACCTTTAGAATCAAAGTCAAGGGAGCGCCATTTCACTTTTCCATTTAAAAAGGATTCAAGTGAAATTCAGTGCAGAGACTGCCTTTCTTTTGCTATTTACAGATTAGAAAGAATGATGGCAAAGGAAGCTTCCCCTCTCCTCACCTGCTTGCTCCCCGCCATTGCCCCTTCAGCAAGCCTTGACTCGTGGCAATGCTGCCGGGTTCTGAAGGTGAAGAAGGAAGAAGGGGTGGGGAGTTGAGAGTAACATGACCCCAAGCCTCCCGTGTGATTGGAAACGTGCACACCACTCCACATGGTGTCAATGAGGAGGCACCCATCCTCCTACCTTCCACCCATACTCCCCCAGTCAAACTGTGCCTGATAGCCACACATTTAACGGTCAGAAAGTTACTGGGTCTCCAAACCTTGGTGGTGATTCTTCAGTGGAACTCTGTGCAGGTGTAGGGGTCTGTCTGCATGGGTTTGACTCCTGGATCGGGACCTTATTCAGTCCTTGGTCTTTCTTCTGAGACCACCAATTCCAAAAAGTGGTTTTACTGAGATGAAACCCTGTCCATTAAGAAAACTGCTAGTTCATTTCAAGCAGGGCACTAAACAAGCGTTGAGCAACAAAAGAATTAGCTACTACCAATCTGTAATGGTATTATTAAAACATCTCTGAGCACTCAAAACTTGTACTCAGAGCTCTACTATGTATATTAAACCTTTTGAATGAATGGTTTTGGTTAAACTCTGTTAAATAGCTGAACACAAACTTAATCTCCTTGTATATCTAACACAAAGCTGCTAAAATTCACAGATATTAATCTTCTGATTAGCTCCATGTGTGGAGAACACAAAGTCAGTGGGACTTCATGCACGCAAAAGATCTGGCCATAAAGAAATTATTTTAGGACTGAAGACTATGCTATCCAGAGTGCATTGTATCCATACCAACTATGTGGACAATTACGAGAGTAGCTTTTAAGTTACCATAAAAACTCCTCAGTCAATTAGAAAACAAATTCTTCAGGAAAATACAATGGATTTACTAAAAGTTGTACCATATGTCAGTAGACAACACAGCATTTGGCTAGTTTCTAAAAGCCAGTTTCCTAAGCCAGTAGTCTTGCAGTTTTTCAGTAAAGCAGCTATTATATTGCACGGAAATCCCAACAACTCATTCTAATTTACACTTAATTATTTGGCAGTCTCAGAAAGTCAATAGAACAGAACAATATTTCAGGATTATAATCTTCCTTGGTGATGTACAAGTGAATCAAACACTTCTCTGGCATCACTGCCTTGCTATCAGTAGAAGAGTACCAAATTTGCATTTGGCCCGTTAATTTCAGGATTTCTTTTTTATTTGCTTTGTCTGTCTTAATATTTAGCTAGCAGAGTGATATGGTTACTCTGTAGCAATGCTACACAAGAAATTGTTATTTGAAGTGCATAATCTTTTCTTAAAATAACAACAAATAATCTAAAATCATTACTTTGAATAAATCTTATTTGGAGCTGAGAGTGTCTCTTTCTACTAATACATGAAAGATATCAGATTGTTCTTTATTCCCTATGACTAATAATCGAGACACACAAAACTTGAAGTGACATCTATTGGGAAGAGACAAAGAAAAGTCTACTCAGCTGCCACAGTGTGTGTATTTGGACTCAAGAAAGGGTCCTTGGAGTGAACAGAAATATTCTGTTTTGAAGTGCATTGCATCAGACTAAGTAACTTTTACCTTCTGAGCATTATTGATCCCTTCCCCCCCCTCCCCAGACCCTCACTTTATAAGAAACATCTGAGACCTCTCATTGTTTTTAAAAAACAACAGAACTACTAATCCAAAATTCTTTATCATATTTCCCTTCCATACCTCCCAGTACAAGGTAAAGAAAAAAAAAAAAGAGATTTTAAGTGACAAGCACATCCTTGAAACAAGACTGTTCATCATTCTGTGCTGGTGGCACACATTCCCCTGACATCTGCTTACTATCTCAAGTGGTCTTCCACATCCACATAAGAGTATACTTAACATTTCATATCATAGCCTAAGAAACTAAAATGATGGATTCTGCTAGCGGTTTTAAAGCTGCCATAACAATATTGCTAGGAGTAAATCTGTTGTCTTATCCCAGCCACATATGCCGTGGTCTGCGATGTCTTTAAATTACCTCTTCTAATCACCTACTATGTGAGGGCAAAAATCAATACCCCTTCAATAAGCAATGGTGAATTATATTGTACCACAAAAGACTGTTTTCATTTTACTCCCATCCACAAAAAGAAATCTCATCTTTGCACACAGCAATTACCCTGCTACCTATTTTTTTTTTTTATGTTGCATTTATCCCTTCTCTCCTTTTGGAGTGGAATCATCAAGCTCTTCATCACAAAAAGCAATCAAAGAGAACAGAGAGGGATGGGAGCAGCCTGTGTGCAAACGAGGTGATACAGGAAACACGCAGACCGACTGCCCCCAACTCCCCACCCGCTTTCTCTATGCATGAAGAACAGCAGTATCTCTGTAGACAGAGATGAGGGTGAGTGGGCAACCTGGAATTTAATGAGATTTAATGAGCAGCTCTCTTCTTCACAACAATTGCCTATAGAACTGGCTGCTGTTTCTCCATTAAAAAAAAAAAAAAAAAATCTGCAGCAGAACTCAGATTAAGTGCCGTTACAGCTCTATCAATTTAGTTCAGTTTTCACACCTGTTGCCTTACCTCACTTAGCGGAGTGTCTGCACTTGTATAATCCAGGGCCAGCCACTGCCTTGGCTTGTCGTTGCCTTTATGGAGTAAAGCTTCAATAAAAGAAAAGGCTGCACCTGCTGCATAGCAACAAACTGACAAGGTCTGAGAAGCTGAGACAGCTGTCAGGGCAACATGCTGCTACCTGCACTTCCCACAGGCTTTGCTGTCCCAAAAGATCACCCTTTTCCGCTTTTCTCCACAATTCCGCTTTTCCTTCCTCTCCTTGCCAGTGACGGGGGATTATGATGCTGTCACGCTTCAGGGAGGAAAAAATCCTTCTGTCACAGGCATTATTAAGCAGCAAACTGTGGCGAGCCCAAGATTTTTAATTCATTAGTCCTGGCAAACCTAAAATACAAACAGACTTGCTTCATAGGACAGGAATGTTTTCAGCATGACCCAATCAGTGTCTGTGTCTATTCCAGCAAACTGGCAAAGATAGCATGACTCCAGTCAGCAAAAATGTCTGCAGCTCCAATCAGCTTGGGCTGACACTGCCAACTTGGACCGGCTACAAGCGAACTATCAAATGATAGCAGCGACCATCAAAGCTCACAACAAGGGATGGGCTCGGCGTGTTAGGCTAAGTTCATGTTGGCTTTGCTCAAGCTGGGCTCGTCTTAATAGCAGACGACACAGCCCTGCACTTCTGAGGAGGCAACGGGCAAATTTCAGAATGCGTACGCTGTGAAAGCAGATGTATTTATAGATGAGCTGGCGATGGCAGTGATAGCTGAAGCTGACTAAATCAGAGATTTGACTGAACTCAGAGGGTTTCCTCGTGTGATTTTGGGTAGCTTTTGTCAGTTCTGAAACCACAGGCAAGCAATAAATAGATAAATCTTGAAGTATCACAAGAGAGATTAATTTCTTCAGCTTACACTTTTATTTTCTGTAGCTGTGTCACGCACATGCACTGCCTACATGACTTCTTTGATTGACTGCTATCAGAGTCATTAGAACAAAGGGAGAAAAATGGAGAACAATTACAGAATGATTATACAGAATATCTTCGTATCTATTGTTCTGTGCTTGAAAAGGGGGTTCTCTTTCTATATTTCAAAATGTATTTCGAAGGTATATTTTATATTTTTAAATTCCAAATGGAAAAGGTTTATCTAACCCAGATCTCCTGTATAGGCACATTGCTAGACTCTCTTGACTCAGCTGACATATAGAGAGGCTGCAGGACAAACAGAGACTTGAAGGTCTGAAGTTAAATTTTCATCCTTCCTCACCCTCTCACCTTCTGGCCCTAGCCCAGGATTGATCTAATCAGAGCAAATCTCAGGAAGCCAGCAGTTCCCCTTGTGGCCTCAAAAGACCTTTTTCATACTTTGAAATGACTAAACTGCAAAGATATTCTACCCACACTGCAATGGCCCAGGAGGGTATCAGACAGCTACACCATTAGTTAGGTATCTGGTGAGGCCGCCGTTCTAACTGCAGTGAGATTTCAGAGCAGACTATGGGCTCTCGCCCAAAGAGTTAGCAAAAAGCGGACTTTGCCTCTGACTGTGCTGACCATTTCTTCTTCTCTTGATGTGCTTCTGAAAAGGTTGAGGGTTCCTCCCTTTATGCCTCCTTTGGAAGGGGAGGGAGAGAGATTTGTCTCTGATCACAACCACTTATTGCGGATAACATTCTACAGGTCAATACCATCAGCAGTTGATATTGATGTCCAGCTCCAGGTATAATTACTGTGAAAGTATTTGTTTGAAGATACAGAAAATCCTGGCTCCAGTGAAATCGCTAAAAATATTCTGCTTCAGCTTCCACGGAGACAGGGTTTCCCCCAAATTGTAAGATCCTCTTCTGCTTTGTATGGACAGATGGTATTTAGATGGTATGAGTGCCTTCATTACATGCCATTACAGTAAAGCCTAAAAAAGCCTCTCTATGTAAAGTCTTAAGACATGGAAAATCTCCAATAGCCATGACAGCAAGGGTCTTGGACAGAAATGATGGCTGAATAGCCCAGGGGTGGTTTTGCCAGATGGCTCTGACACTCCACATTTCCAGACTGACACTTCAGTTGTACTCAGTTTAAATAGTATGTGCATTCACAAATTGAGTTCATAATCATTTTGTCATAGAATCATAGAATCATAGAAGGGTTAGAGTTGGAAGGGGCCTTAAAGATTATCTAGTTCCAACCCTCCTGCCATGGGCAGGGACACCTCCCACCAGACCAGGTTGCTCAAAGCCCCATCCAGCCTGGCCTTGAACACTTCCAGGGTTGGGGCAGCCACAGCTTCCCTGGGCAACCTATGCCAGTGCCTCACCACCCTCAAAGTAAAGAATTTCTTCCTAATCTCTCATCTAAATCTGCCCTCTTTCAGTGTAAAACCATTACCCCTCGTCCTATCGCTACACTCCCTGATAAAGTCCCTCCCCACCTTTCCTGTAGGCCCCCTTTAGGTACTGGAAGGCTGCTGTAAGGTCTCCCCAGAGCCTTCTCTTCTCCAGGCTGAACAGCCCCAACTCTCTCAGCCTCTCTTCATAGGAGAGGTGCTCCAGCTCTCTGATCATCTTTGTGGCCCTCCTTTGGACTCCCTCCAACAGGTCCATGTCCTTCTTATGTTGGGGGCCCCACAGCTGGACGCAGTACTCCAGGTGGGGTCTCACCAGAGCGGAGTAGAGGGGCAGAATCACCTCCCTCGACCTGCTGGCAACCCTTCTTTTGATGCAGCCCAGGATGCGGTTGGCCTTCTGGGCTGCGATCGCACATTGCCGGCTCATGTTGAGTTTCTTGTTAATCAGCACCCCCAGGTCCTTCTCCTCAGGGCTGCTCTTGATCCATTCTCCACGCAGCCTGTATTTGTGCTTGGGATTGCCCCAACACACGTGCAGGACCTTGCACTTTGCCTTGTTGAACTTCTTCAGGTTCACACGTGCCCACTTCTCAAGCCTTTCAAGGTCCCTCTGGATGGCATCCCTTCATTCCAGCATGTCAACCAGACATTGAGCCGTTGACCGCAACTCTTTGAGTGCAGCCATCCAGCCAATTCCTTACCCACTGAGCAGTCCATCCGTCAAACCCATGCCTCTCCAATTTAGAGACAAGGATGTCGTGCAGGCCAGTGTCAAATGCCTTGCAAAAGTCCAGGTAGATGATGTCAGTTGCTCTTCCCTTATCCATCAATGCTGTAACCCCATCACAGAAGGCCACCAAATTTGTCAGACACGATTTGCCCTTAATGAAGCCATGATGGCTGTCACCAATCAACTCTTTATTTTCCATGTGCCTTAGCAGAGTTTCCAGCAGTATCTGCTCCATGATCTTGCCAGGCACACAGGTGAGACTGACCGGCCCATAGTTCCCCGGGTCTTCCTTTTTTCCCTTTTTAAAAATGGGAGTTACGTTTCCCTTTTTCCAGTCAGTGAGAATTTCACTGGACTGCCACAACTTCTCAAATATGATGGATAGTGGCTTGGAAACTTCATCCACCAGTTTCCTCAGCACTCACGGGTGAATCTCATCAGGTCCCATGGACTTGTGCACCTTCAGGTTCCTCAGATGATCTTGAACCTTGTCTTCTGCATTGGGCAGTTCCTCATTCTCCCAGTCCCTGCCTTTGCCTTCTGCAACTCTGGCAGTGAGGCTAGAGCCCTTGCCAGTGAAGACCAAGGCAAAATGTTATGTTTTGTATCTACTGTATACATTTTTTAAAATGTCTGTGTTTCTAGTTAAATCTGTATTATTATACACACTTTACAAAAGAAAGTGGCATCACCTGTACTTCACTTAATATGCTTCTAAGGGATGTGCTGCTCCCGAAAGCTATGAATCATGTGCTAAGATACCAAAACTGCACAAACCAAAAGGCCCCTGATTTGCATTTAAATATCAGTTCCATGCTTTACACAATGATTAGTCACCTGAAACCACTAGTTCACGGAAGGTAGCGTATTTTTAAAATGTGAGAATATTATAGCATTCTGTATACAGAATATTAAACTTGAAGCATCAGGATGAATGATTTTACTGTAACTGTTTTATCACCTACTTATTATTGGGGCTACGGTGCTAAACCCCTCCAACAATATGGATTTAAACAGCACATTTTAAAAAGTTCTCTAAATTACATTATAACAATAAACTAGGGAAGATCTCAATTTTAAACAACCGGGAAATTGAAGTCCACGGTGCTTTACTTCCGTGGCTTGCTCAAATTAGTTGTCAAAGGCATTGTAAATTTTGGGTAGAGATAAATCCCTCTTCTGTTACTCACTAAGTAGGTGACTAAAATCTGCACATCTAAGAAAATTACTCTCTTATTTATTGCAACACAAAAAAATACTTCTTTATAACAGACTGCACATACATGTTACAGTCATCTCTCTGAAAATTACAGAATGCTGATAACTCCAGGATTTTTGTGCAGGAGCACAGCCCGCTCTGTTTTCTTTCCAGCATACTCATAGTCATCAGATGCCTGGTACCCAAGCAAAATTCTTTCACTCTTGCGCCACATTATGAAACTGGCGATATGCTAGAAGAGCCTATAACATTTTGTTAATCAAAAACACCTTAAAGAAACACTCTAAATTAGGAACACTGGGACTTACTGATATTCAGTACCAGAAACATGCAAATTTGTAACAATTTTTAGGATGAAGTATCAGTTATTCTACAGATGTAAAAAAAGCCAATATCTGCTATCTAATAAAACACCTGTTGCCTTCCCTTTTTTAGCTGTGCTACTTTCAATTCATCTCAGTTTCCTAGTATAAGTAGTATTTTAGTACCATATGACCTCATTCATGCTAAAACGGTGTTTCACAGATTGCCAGTCACTATTTAAAATACACTTTAAATATTCTAGCATATGGAAGATGTTCCAAGAAGAAATAAAAAAAAAATGCTTTGCCTAGAACTGCACAAAGAGCGAAATCTTCATCTTACCAATTTCCCTGAATTCAAACAGAATCCCATTTTTGACAATTTCCGATTAACTTATTTCTGCAGCAAAATTTGCTAAAAATCCCACTGTGGGAGGGATTTGGTACTCCTCACTGACATTGGGGCTGAGCAGGATGAAGCTGCTCTGTGCTATAGAGAATTGATTTTGAAAGCATAAACATTGGTGAGTCATGTTCTTTAACTCCACACCACCTGTAGAATTTCCAATACCACTTGAACTGCATGGCTCAGAATTTGTCAATTATTAAAAGCTAGATGGTATATTCCATTTGTCTGCCATGGTAATTAAATAAGTGCCCTCACACCAGCCACAAAAATAGAATTTCTTTGTTGACCTGATCTCTTCTTGCAGTCCATGAGGATAACCATTTCAAGTCTGCATGGAACTGGGTAGAGAAGTGGTTTTCACTATAGCAGCAGTTATCCTAGTTGAGATCAGAACATTCAATGTGATGTAACCAAATCACAATTTTCCCAGCCACAAATCCAGAACCAGAGAATACTTCTTTCTTGTCATTTGGATAATGGAAAGGTATAGATCAAGTATTCATTATTTAGTCTTGTTGCACCGCACTCACCACCTAACATCCCAAGTCCTGACAACTGGAGCAGCTAACAGAGCACTTCATTACTGTTCTTAGATACTACCTCCAGTCTCCTTGCCTAGGTAGCATTTTAACACAGGTAAAATAACATACTTTCCCCCAGGCTCTACACTCATATATGGCTGAATCCTATCTGATTAAATTAACTCATTAAAACCAGCATGAAATGTACATTGAGCACTGACTTAAAAATAGCACACAAGAAACTTTATAATTAATGCCAAATTGATATGCAATAGCTGAATTCACTTACATAGGATCATACAGATCTAATGAAGGAGATTGTTGCAGAGAAATTAAAAAATTGTCTCAGTCAAGGTAATGTGGATTTACAGGAGTTGACTCAACAATTTTTACGCCTGCCTTAAGACCATCTGGAAATAACTGCATCTTGAATAATTTGAAAACCTCACCGGTGAAAAACTCTATCACTTCCACAGCAAACTCTAGACAGAAGTTGTGGGAAGGTAATTCTGTTGACAGGAAGAAAACTGAAGCCTTTGAGATATGATGCTGCCAAAGATCCTTGTGTACCTCTTGCATGGAAAATAACATGAAAGCTGAAGGTAGAAATATTACTAGAAAAGCCCCACTATTGTCAGAAATCAACAGGTGCAAACTTAGACGCTTCACTCACATCAACATAGAGATGGAAATAACTTTTAAAACTAATTACGGGAAGAACGATGGTGAGTCATCTCAACAGGGAATGATGAAGGCATACATGGATAGACAGTGTGCAGTAATTCACTGGGAGATCAGCAGCCAAATGTTCAAAGCTAGAACTGGCTAGCACTGGCTAACTGGAAACCCAGCACTTTCTCGCAAGCATTGAAACACAAATGCATCAATGTTGCTTACCAATTGTGCCACTAAAACACATCCAACTATCCTAGGATAGAAGGATAATTCTCTCATATCCATGTAAAAGTGGAGTAATCACTCCATTTCAACTGGACTTGTTGTTCCTTAAGGGAATTCTTAGCTTACCTTACTTAAGAACTTACCTGAAGACGACACTACATTACAAATTTCATTTGATGATGGCTGAGGTCATCATGCTCTCATGGATACATGCACAAGACTTCCAACCCAACACACTCTTTCATGAAGCTTTGCTGCTCTAAGGAAGAAATCAGCACCCAAAAGAATGTGGCAAAATCCCCAGCAGCAGTTGATATTCTGCCCATATTTGAAACCTCACTGCTGATTCAGCACCAAAACTGCCTGAGTTAATAGTGCCAGCTGCAAACATAGAAAAGAAGTTTAGAAACAACAAATGCTAGAATATTTATTAGCGAAAAATTTTATTAGTAAATGCAGCTTATAATAGTCCAGGAAGTCCTCACACCTCCTCTAGATATTCATCTTCCCTTCCTCCCTGAAGACAAAACATATGATATAACCAGTAAGAGCAGAACAGACAGTTCAGCAGTGTGGTAGATGTATCAGGCACATGACTATCACACAATGACAGGATGGGTGTACATTAATTTATCTTGTTCTGTAGAATGAACTACATTAAACAATAAATCGTTTTGGTTACAAAGTCAAAAATTGTCAGACTTATGACCTGCCTCCCTATTTACAGTTGATTTGGAACCCTTGTGCATCTCTGATACAGTCTTTAATGATGGATGCTCATGCCACTTTCCCCCATGAACCCAAATTCAGCCAAAATTGCTTGTTCCAATGAAAGATATGATATTTTTATAAACCCAAAGATACTATCTTGTTATAAAGGCACACTAGAAAAAAAAAAAAGACTTTGTTCCTGCAGATAAATTATACAAGACAATTTCAAAGGCCACGTTACCCAGGGACAGCGCCTCCTCAGAAAACAAGACTACCAATTTTCTACTGGGACACTGACAAGACAAAGTAGGGTAAGGACAGTAAACTGCTTCTTTTTCAGAGGGGGAAAAGAGCACTTGAACTTTGCTCTTCCGAAATGATTAGCCGTGCCCCTGAAGCAGACTGCAAGTGAAGGACCAAACACTACCATTTTGTCATTATTAATGCCACACTCTTCCTCTTATCACAGTACTTTAATAAGGAAAAAGCAGATATTCTTGTGATCCAATGTACGGGACTAAGCCAGTGATATTAATACTCCAGAATATTCCCATATTAAGGCACCCACACAATACTGTTTAAGTGCAATACTGACAGGAAAGACTTGACATTATCTAATTAGCATTAGTCAAGATGACATATTTCTTCTAGAAATGACATAATATTGATATTTCTCACAAGAAAGAAATGCAAATAGGCTCTGCCATCAGTTTCTCACTAAAAAAAAAATAAAGTAACAAAATGCCCAACTTTTTTGTATGATTTTTAGTACTCCACAGGGGAAAATTGCAACGGTTTTATCACTTAAACTGAAACATGTCTGCTACAGGATTGTTGAGAGATTGGCACTAATGACTCCCAAACACACTGGTTACCTTTGAAAACCCGTAATTCCAAGCAGCAGAGAATAAGCACTAATTTGTTACTCACTTACACCTACTCCGTATTATGAATAGAAGCAGCCGTTTACAGAGAGACCTGCTCTTCAAGGCTGCCCCTTAGAGGACACATTCGAGAAATTCATCCAACAAAAAGCCTTTGAAGACAATACAAGGAGAACTGGATCAGGACAGTATAATGTGGCACCATTTGAAACCTATTGACTATTTTGATACTAACCGTTCACTAGTATGGCATGTTAATCTAAAACTCCTTAATCAATCTAAGAAATCGCCTTTGCTACAGCAATTTTTTGTCAAAAAACAACCTTGATTCCCCACACCACGTTCATGCAAGCCCCTAATGACATCCTGGGTTTGATTTTATGATCCCATAACACCTTCACTGGTAAGCTTAGGAAGCATGGGTTAGATAAGTGGACAGTGAGGTGGATTGAGAACTGGCTGAATGGCAGAGCTCAGAGGGTTGGGATCAGCGGTGCAGAGTCCAGTTGGAAGTTGGTAACTAGCGGTGTTCCCCAGGTGTCAGTACTGGGTCCAGTCTTGTTCAACATATTCATGAACGACATGGATGAGGGGATGGAATGTACCCTCAGCAAGTTTGCTGATGACACAAAACTGGGAGGAGTGGCTGACACACCAGAAGGCTGTGCTGCCGGCCATTCAGCGAGACCTGGACAGGCTGGAGAGTTGGGTTGAGAGGAACCTCATGAAGTTCAACAAGGGCAAGTGTAGGGTCCTGCACCCAGGGAGGAATAACCCCATGCACCAGTACAGGTTAAGGGTTGACCTGCTGGAAAGCAGCTCTGCAGAGAGGGACCTGGGAGTCCTGGAGGACAACGTTGACCATGCAGCAACAATGTGCCCTTCTGGCCAAGAAAGCCAATGGTCTCCTGGGGCGCATTAAAAAGAGCATGGCTAGCACGTGGAGAGAGGTCATCCTCCCTCTCTACTCTGCCCTGGGGAGGCCACATCTGGAGTACTGTGTCCAGTTTTGGGCTCCCCAGTTCAAGAAGGACAAGAGAGACTCCAGCTACAAAGGCTGGAGAGGGCTACAAAGATGATCAAGGGAATGGAGTACCTCTCTTATGAGGAAAGGCTGAGAGACCTGGGTCTGTTTAGCCTGGAGAAGAGAAGACTGGGAGGGCATCTCATCAATGCTTACAATTGTCTAAAGGTTGGCTGTCAAGAGGATGGGGCCAGGCTCTTTTCAGTGGTGCCCAGCAACAGGACAAGGAGCAGTGGGCACAAACTGGAACACAGGAAATTCCATCTCAACATGCGGAAAAACTTCTTTACTTCGAGGGTGGCAGAGCACTGGAAGAGGCTGCTCAGAGAGGTTATGGAGTCTCCTTCTCTGAAGATATTCAAAACCCACCTGGATGAGCTCCTGTCCAACCAGCTATAGGTGAACCTGCTTTGGCAGGGGGGTTTGACTAGAAGATCTCTGAAGGTACCTTCCAACCCCTACTATTCTGTGATTCTGCAATTTTCTTCACGTGATTATCCACAATAATCCAAGAACAAAATGAAATCTCCAAACTAGACCTGTACTGAATCTTTTTTTAATTTCTTTCTCTTTCTTTTTTTTTTTTCTTTTAAAGCTCTGTTGGCAATACCAGCTAATTGTTTTAATACCATCCACTATATGCAGGCTGCTGGAGCTCCTGCTGGAGCTCTCTAAATCCTGATTCTCATGGGAGAGTAACAGGAATGCCACCTTCACAGGGAGGCAGCGGGGAATACTGATCCTTAAATTATCTGAATTACAAGCTCCTGGTTAAAATGTTTAAGATTCTCATCTTGCAAAATACATCTCTGTCTATGTGGAAAGCTTCACCATACCTTGAATGCCTTTCCTTTAGACGAGCAGTTAGATCTTAATGTCTGGTAACTGTCTATTTCAGATGAAACATTATGAAACACAAAGGTGCAGTCTCAAGCAGCCATCAATGGCATCGTAAGAAAAGCTGTAAGATACGTGGGGTAGCACATACATTTTGGGGTGTGAAATTGTACGTTCCAGGTTACAGTTTAGATCATCAACTTCTCTGCCACTTGAGTATTACAAGTCTTCAAACACAGTGCAAAATCAGAAAATTACTATTGAAATACCTAAAATGAAAATTACCCCCATTCCATTCTCTTAATTTCTACAATTTTACAGCCATAAATAAAATGACAATGGTTTAAAATGAACAAAACTAGCTATTAATAAAGCCTACAATTCTTGAAATGTTAAATCCAGTAACAGAGTGCTGTTTACTAGAACTGGATAGTTTGTTTTACCACAGCTTAGCGGTTGATGACATTTCAATTTTAAAGCATTGCTTTCAAAAGTTACAAAAAACATGGCATATAGGAATGACAGGCTGCTTTTGAATTTTAAAAATGCCAAAAAAGAAAAAGAAAATTGTTTCAAATATTTGTTCTCTTAAAACTTTTTTTACAAGACATAATTTGCCATGATTACAAAATAGTGAACATTGAGAGACATTGTCTAATTTCACTTGCCAACAAACCCCCATTTTTTAAGAGTTCAGAATACGCAAATATTACAAGGTTTTTGCTATTCATCTTCACACTGCCGCTCACAGATTTCACCATAACCTCACTTAAGCCTCCTAAAACCAAGAAATAGACACAAGAAGTTAAAGCAGGGGGTTCCTATGAGACTGTAAGATGTTACGCAGTGGATTCAGTCTTTTCTCCAAGATTTCAGGGAGAAACATTGAAAGCACCTATCTGGAATCCTTTAACACAGGCAACTAGGGATAGATGCACAACTGAAAACAACCTTTTCTTTAGAGCTGCTGAGAAGTCTGCAGGAAGGCTCCTGGGGCACTTGGAACCTTTTGGAACCATATCATACAGGACAAAAACTGTAATCACACTTGTTCGAAGAGTTCCCTTAATTTCACCCTGTTGACGGTCCTGGGAAAAAATATTGCAACTACTAAGTCGGACCATAGATTAACTGAAGACTCCACGCTGTTACTAGTAAGTTAACTTACATCATCAGTGGGTAAAATCGTAAGGATTTTTTTTTCAGTAAAAATACTGAACATGGCGCCCTTAAAAACATGCACTCTGTATGTCACTGTTTCAGCTTTGGCTGTGATTCTAGTATATGAAATCAATTATTAGCTCTCAAATTCATAATCCTTTATAAGTTTCATCAGAACAGAGTATTTTCTTTTGTAGTGCTCCTGTAAGCGTCAGCAGTAACAGAAATTCAAGATTAAAGACAAATTGCTGGTTAGACTGTATTGTAGAGGATTGGAGGTATGGAGGCACAATGAAGTACCCTACTAGGTGTGAGAATTCAAATTTCAGGGACTCTGAAGGCTTGAAAAGCAGGCATCAAACTGCTGAGGAGAGCAAAGGGGGTTACACTGGTAACTGCTTTCAAAAGCATCATAAATGGAATGACTACTTTGGGTTTTCCCGTTTTTCTCAAAGATATCTTTCTGAATCCTACTCCACTGTATTTTTCTGAGTTCATGCACAAATCAAGTCTAATTGTCAAATGTCTTCATTTATTAATAAAGCAAATTAAGTTCAAATGAAGCAAAAGCATAGCAGCATGGTTTGGGATCCTATACACTCTGCCTTCCACTACTCCTTTCTGCAAAGATGGTGTCTTCTGGGCCAACCTGTCCAATGCCTTTGTAAGTGATCAAATAAGACAATTGCTGTCTCAGAGTTTCTGAAGGTGTTGGGAACATAGAGGACGCCCTCCTAAACCCGTGACATGCTGATGTTCAAAGTAAGAGAGCGGTGGTATGGCTTACTGCCACATATTGTCCCACTTCAAGCACTGGTTTAATGTCTTCTGCTGCCTCTTTGCCAGCTGGCTGACAACAAGGACATCTGTTAGTGGATCAAAACAACTGATGTGATGCCATAATGTATGTTCTGGACAATTTTCATGCGAGAGAATGATTAGCAGAGAATCTGTAGTGAATCTCATATGTGGCTTACTGATGCCCATATTTTAGTCAATAGAAGTCAGAACCTGGACCATAAGGATGCATAACAAACATTTAGACATTCACTTCACTGTACTATGTTAAAAAAAAAAAAAGAAATTAAGAAGCTCAAACGCATCACAGATAAAATCTATTATTTGCTAAGCAATGAACACCTACCCTGCAGAGTTGGTAGGATAAGCAATACTGCCAATGAGAAACAGTTGGAACAATTATCCTTCAAAAGCAAAAAAAGCAGAGATTTCTTTACCGCTCGATTACTGCTTCAAGAATCTTAACCCCAATACAGGGTTTGGAATTAAATCTGGCTGACAACCAACAAGGAGAACTACTGATACTGCTGAGTCAGCGATGTGGTGTTGCCACCTTCACCTTGGAACTTCGATGTCTCGTAACATCCTTAACCCTTTTGCTTCCCTCAGCCCAATTCTCCCATTCTCATTTCACCCATTCATTGTGTAGTATGCGAAGTGTTCAGAGATCAAATACTTAGCAAATACACATAAATCTGAGTGAACAAAGTAATGCAGTATTTCTGTAGCTTTACATATTGTCATAGCACAGTACAAACATTAGTTCCTGCTGATTAGATGTACATTAGGGTGATTTTCTTATTAAATAAACCTCCAGGACATTAGCTTTTCCTTTGTTGTATATATTACAAAACCAATACATTCACAATTACCTGGTTTGAAGTTGCTTATTAGAAAATGTTCTCTGCTTATTCTTTATATGTACACTGTGTTGCACTGCTTAAATGATACTTTGGCAATTGTCCACAACTATTTTATTCATATATATATTTTACTTTATTTTTCTCTACTGTGGAACTTAAATAGCAATGGTATAGTCTTCAACTTAACAGTTTTTTCAGGCAGTAGGTGATGTGTCTACTGTTCAGACACGAGATCACACTTTGGGGATTTAGCATGCAATATTGGGAACAAGTTCTGTGCAACAGTCCAAACTTTTGGCATGAATCCATTCCGTGGCCTTTGGCCCTTACTAAACTATGGCATGATTCCCTTCTTTGTACAGTGTGGTATAGTATCTCCTGCTTTGCAGAAGTGCACAGTGGTTGTTTATTAGCATGTCTTTAAACACTTCAAGAGTCATGTGGGAAAGACCAGGCATTACCGTGCGAGCTATGATTCTTAGTTACAGCTAGGAACGTTATGCAGTGCAGAAGTGAGGGTTGCAAATGTGTCTTTGGAATTCTTTTGATTCACAACCAAGCACAGATTCAAGCCAGTTTCTGAGCTGCTGGCAGATATATGGGGCTGACAGAGTAGCTAGGAAATAATGGGTCACACAGAAGTTCTGCGGGTCATGCTGGGGGTCACACTCTACGCTGGCAGCAAGAAAGAGAGTGCTCTGCAGACCCTGGGCTCCATTCAGAGACAGGTGGGCCAGGAGACTCCCACTGACATGAGTTCTGGAGAATCAATGGATTTCTCAACAGGTACATTCAGATGACATGCAACTAAGAACCCTAAAATTAGTCCCCAAATAAGAATGGGGACAATATGAGAAACAAAATTTGTAGTTACTTGGGAAAGGTCTTCAAAATTATTTGGGTTGAGAAAAAAAGCATTGAAAATTGGACAAACCTCTGTCTTTGTCCTGAAGATCTAGTACTGTTTTAGGCTATCCTTAGAAAATTCCAGGTTGGGCATCCAAGTGAAGGCATGACAGTGAAGAAAGAAGACCACAGATCTCAGTGGCACAGGTGCTAGCCAACCTAAGTTGTGGTCTTGATCTCAGAATCCTACCCTTTAGCTACATTTTTTTCTGCTTACTGTCTGCAGAGCTGAAGAAATGCAAATCGGGTGTGGTAGTAGCTTGTTTCCAGGAGTCTGTGGACAGTTGTTATTTATTTTACTCTTCATTACTTCATTTGGGTGCTATTTCTGCAGAAGTCTTCATCTATTCAATGCCAAGCACTCCACCCTCTTCCACTATTTCCTATCTTTTCTAATTACAGCCTAAAATTCCTAATTCCCTCTCACTCCACAGTCTGATGTTCTCCAAGATCCCACATCCACGTAGCTACTGATAAATTCTTCCCAAACCAACAAGAACAGCCGAACTTTCAACAGCAGTTGGCTTGTATTTCCAGTTATTTCCAGGCTCCTGTGCCCTCCACTGGAAAAAAGTTCCCATATGACCATTTTGAAAACTGAAGAGAGATGTTTCTCTAGCCTTTATCTGATCCTGGATTTGACCTCCTCATGCAAAACAGAACTCACTATCTAGAAGACGTCATTTTTGCCCAATTATGCTTTCTTTCTTATGACATCAAAATCAGAAAGACCTCAACAATTTTGCTTTCTCTCATGAAGTAGAGGCTATTGAGTTGTATGTTGGTGTGTACTGTACCAGTGTCACAGAGTGATTTTATACCTTCACTGTACCTGCAATACAAAATCAATGCAAACAGCATCAATTCTTTTCTGAGACCATGATCCTTTCCCATCTTGTTTGTTTAAAGGAACATCTGAATTCTTGCCACTTGTGCAGGTAGAATCAAACATACTGGATCCTTAACTCAGCCGCAGGCTGTCATCATTACGTTGATATGTCAACATTTTCAAACAATTTAATCTACTGATCCCGTGCAAAGGCACTACTCCTCTAAAATCCCAGGAAGCGCCTTCCAGTGACTCAAGCTAACTGGATTAGCTATAGCAGAAAGTACATGCACTGAGGTAGGAACACACGAATGGTAAGGAAATTTTGCTTTCCTGTCTAGCTTGCAATCCTCTGCACCAGCAAGCGAGATAAATCCAGGATGAGGGTAGCATTTAACCCAGGAGCTGTGGACCAATGACCTAAGAAGTACTTAGTTGATTAGAAGTACTCTAGTTGATTAGAGTGCTCCTTCTCATTATGTAACAAGTGTGATAAGCACTATCTGGGAAAAGCTGATGTAACTCCTGCTGCTATTACTAAGAGAATTATGTTCACCCTGAATGTACAGCCCTGTGTGGTTCACAATTATCTCTTCCAGGTATAAGCATGATTCTCTGCAAACTAGGTATGGTCCTCAGGCTTCCCTCAACATGCCACTCACATTTTTTCATTGGCCAAGTGTCAGTATTGTTGGAAACAGTCAGATCTTACACTCACAACTTCAGCAAATACTTTTCTATCCCTTGTTTTCCAATTGCTCAGGTTCCCACTGCTGAATAAGCAAATAGAAATGAACATTCTGTCCTTTTTATGAACTCCTCAAGATCTTGCTAAATTTTTACCATCCTAGAATTTGACAAACATGTGCCTACAGAGAAGCTGGGGATTTCCACGTGTACAGTAATAGATTTTGGCTGGTGAAAGGGCAGCCAACTGCCAATAGCCAACCCTCTGACCTTTGGATGGTCTTTTAGCATGGCAAAGTCTGTGCAGAATATAAATGGTGTAGATGAGTAGCTAAAAAAAGATCAAGGCCAAGTCAAAGTCGCGATTAGACAGCGAGTCCCAAATAACTCCTGATTATAACAGAAAGAGATGTTTTAGTCATAGTTTAATACAGATTAATATATATGTATATCGTGTATATTCATAAGCACAACCATACATGTATATGTTTTAGTGGTATTCTGGCTTTAAAAAATGTAGCTAGCATAATCTTCAATAAAAGCACTGTACCAACAGTGCAGTTCCCGAAATATTTGAAGATAGCATAAGGCAGCACCGCCACAGAGAGACTGCTGCTCTGCCTCCCTTCATCTCTCCCTGTGCGAGCCCAAGGCTTTGCACAGCCATGTAGTGAGCAGGGAAGCTGAAAGCTGGCCAGGCTTCTTTTTGGTTAGTCTCGGTTAGGATCAGTTCCCTGGTCTTGTTCATCGCATGGATGCACAAATGTTTGGCAAGAGAGGATTTGAGAGAAGGGAAAGGAGAATGCAGAGGTGAAACAAGCAGCCAGAGATGGGACTGCGTTTGTGGCCACTGTCCTGGCTTAAAATACTGGACCTGGAGTGAGGGAACATTGAGCAACACTGACTTTATGACTCTGCAATATTATGAGCAGAAACAAACAAGGGTAAATTTACTTCTCTGAGCAAAAGCAACACTTAGGAAGAAGCCTAAACCGGAGCGAACCGGACAGATGAAGCGCTGAATAAAAAAAGTTGAGTCTTTCACTCCCAAGTTGCTGAATTTACTGAAGTAGAGTTGACTCAACAAGAAGCCCCATGCAATGCTGTGATTGTCACTGTTGGCCTGCGTGAGCTGACTTTGCTTTTTGCTGTAGTTCCAACATTTTGCAAACTACATTTCCTGTATATAACCACTTGAGAGACTAATTAAATAACAGCATTTTAATTATTGAAGACTCCGAAAGAGAATGTCACCTTCTTAATAGGATGAATGCTCACAAGGTTAACACACCACATTGCCAGGCAATAACAACCCTTGATTTAATTCAAGCTTGATTTAAGCTAACATTTACTAAGGTTCTGACGTAATGAGTGCTTTGGAGAGGCCATCCCCGAAAAATCAGAGAACAGAGTTCAGAAGTTATGAAAAGATAAATATTCAGCCTTTCTTGTTATGGAAAGGTTATTATAAGTGTAAACTTGAGAACTGTTTTTACTAGTAAAATCCTGTTTCATTAGCATCCGACATACTATTGCCTTGATTCTTCTGTCATTTGTCTTGGCGAAAATCAAGGAAGGAGAAGATGACCAATGTATATGAATGAGTTCAGAAACATGTTTTATTACAAATCAATACTGTTTGGGGCATCATAAATTAAGCCCAGGTTGGCAATCCACCTAGGCAAGTGATAGGATCCTACAGGAAAAGAGCCATGGACTTCCTGGCTGAAGACTGCAAAATTTCCAGGAAGGCATTTCATCATTTAATCATTCTATTTCCTATCTGGAAAAAAATGTATTCATGTTAAGCCCTGCAACAATGAGGTAGCTACATCCAGGTGATGGCATTGAGAATGTAAAATAAATGGTAAAAAAAAGACAAAACTTCTAAGTGCTGATGAATCACTAGAGATTTGCCTGAGGTCATACAGGGTATTAGTCACAGAGAGCTGAAACACATCCTACAGTTACTGATCAGCAGTCTAACTGCTTGAACCATCTTTCCTCTCTGCCCTGAAATGAACGTCTCTGACTTGAATGCATTCAACTATTGATATAATGCCCATGACTTCATGCTCATGACTACAAAAAGTCTTCTGCACTGACTTAGGAGTAAGTACCTCCTCTGATCTCCGTGGCTAACAATAGACTACAGAAGTTGCTTTATAAAATACAGTTTCTGGTATCTTGGCTGTAGAACAGGACAGGTATTTCCTTCTTTCCTAGCTGCACTGTGGTGCAGACACATTGGAAGAGAGAAGAGAGGGACAAATGGGGTTATGTCCCCTATGCCCAAACCCAGCACTTCCTTTTGGAAGTGGCCACACTCCTCGGTCACGGTAGTCAGGTTCCCTCTTCTGCTTCAAGTGGCATCTGCCTCTAAGTACTTCTAGCAAAACTGCGTACAGATTTTTTGAAGTTCATCCATGGGGTGCTTTATGTAGTTTTGCTTTCTATCACCACCCTTTTTTACACTGTTATAATGTGTTACAGGTTAAAACGGATTGAATTTTAAGAATTCTAGGACGGTAAAACTAAACAACTTCCTCTTGAGGTTCCTTAAGCAACACACTTCAAGTGATTTAATTAATCTTGCAGATGGCCTACCTGTGCTGCAGAGGTGGAGCAGCTCAGTCTCTTGGGTTACAGGCTCAGATACTGTGTGGCCTAAACGCAGCAGTATTATTTCAAAGGCTTTGAAGTTCTTGTCTTGAAACAGTATGTTTGATGTCATGTGGCACAGAAGCAAAATTAATAAAACTTATCAAACCTAAAGGAGCTCCATATGGAAGCAGCTCCACTGCCTCCTGGCTGGACCTCTACTACTTGCAGAGATGTCAAGGTGAGCCTCCAAAGTACTCTTCAGTGTGTTCTATAGCACACATAATATTTGGGATTACCCTGGATAATGAGGGCTTTACTGTACATAGTCTTCCTACCAGCACATTTTGCTTCCATTTGAACAAGTCAGGTATATACTAAGCAAAATCCTTGGCTGGAGTCTGCAGTTTTATGACGTTTTTGCCACCGGCAGCAATGAAGGCTCTTAACTGTTTCTGGGACATGTATAGTGATCCAAATGTACTCAGGGAAATGCCTGAGAGACAGTACGCTGAACTGGACAGTGAAAGAAAGGCTCTGAAGGAGCCAACATCCACCTCCACCACTGCACTACACATCACTTTACTACACGGATGATGATTCCCAGGGAAGACCACCACCACTCAGCACCCCTGACAACAGGAGGTGGTGAGTTGCACATAGTGCAATCACAGAATCACAGAATGGTCAGGGTTGGAAGGGACCTCTGGAGATCATCTAGTCCAACCCCCCTGCCACAGCAGGGACACCTACAGCAGTTGCACAGGACAGTGTCCAGGCGGGTTTTGAATGTCTCCAGTGTGGGAGACTCCACCACCTCTCTGGGCAGCCTGTGCCAGTGCTCTGCCACCCTCAGAGTAAAGAAGTTCCTCCTCATGTTAAGATGGAACTTCCTAGGTTCAAGTTTGTGCCTGTTACCTCTTGTCCTATCACTGGGCACCACTGAAAAAAGACTCTTCTCATCTACCGGGCACCCTCCCCTTAAGTATTTATAAGTATTGATAAGATCCCCCCTCAGTCTTCTTTTTTCTAGACTAAAAAGCCCCAAGTCCCTGAGCCTTTCCTCATAAGAAAGATGCTCCACTCCCCTAATCATCTTTGTAGCTCTTTGCTGGACCGTCTCCAGCAGTTCCCTGTCCTTCTTGAACTGGGGAGCCCAGAACTGGACACAATACTCCAGATGCGGCCTCACCAGGGCAGAGCAGAGGGGGAGGATGACCTCCCTCGACCTGCTGGCCACACTCTTCTCGATGCACCCCAGGATGCCATTGGCCTTCTTGGCCACCAGGGCACATTGCTGGCTCATGGTCATCCTGTTGTCCACCAGGACTGACAGGTCCCTTTCCACAGAGCTGCTCTCCAGGGGGTCAGCCCCTAATCTGTGGGCTGAATGAATCAGGCAATGCTACCTTACCTATTTCAGGAAAAAAACCAACCATGAACTGGTCTCTTTTCTTTTTTAATAAATGACATAAATGTCACACAAATACCGTGAAAGTGAGCTGAACCGTCGGCTTTGGTTGGTTCCGTTTACCCAAAGCAAAACGCAGAGCCGCAGGGCAAGCCAGGCGTCCCTCACGTTAGCAGCCTCTAAATGCCACCCGTCCTGTCAACCCTCACCCTCTCCTAGAAGCAGCTCAGAGGCCTTCACCCGGCGGTCAGGCCGCCCTCGGCTGGGCGGGCTCCGGGCGGGCTCAGCCGGCCCTGCGAGGCGAGCGAGAAGCCAGGCGGGACGGTGTTTGCCGGTACCCGGCTTTCACAGGGAACCCCGCCGGGGCTGAAAGCCGAAGCCTCAGCGCCACCCGCCGCCAGTTCTGAGGAGCAGCAGGAACCGGGCCGCGACCCGGCCCGCCCCGCCAGCGCCGGGGGCCGCCGAGCGCCTCCCTGCGCCCCTCCCCGGCTGCCTCACGGCGCCTGCGCGCCCCCTCCCTCCCGTCATCCCCGGCGGTGGCTGGCAGGAGCGGAGGCAACATGGCGCTGCACGTCCCCAAGGCCCCGGGCTTCGCCCAGATGCTCAAGGAGGGGGCGAAGGTGAGAATCCTGCGGGGCGGCGGTCCCCCCTCCCCCGCGCTTCCCGCCACGGCCGCTGAGGGGACCAAAGCCGGGGTCCCCCCGGCTTTGGTCCCCTCAGCGGCCGTGGCGGGACGCGCGGGGGAGGGGGCGGTGCCTGACGCACGCGGCCTTCGAGAAAGCTCCGTCGGGGCCGCCATCCCCGCTCGCTGCCCGGGGAGGGGCGCCGCCGCCGCGGCTTCTGGCCGCCTCGGTGGGTTGTTCTTGCTCGGGCGGTGGCGGTGCAGCACCCCGGGCCGGGCCGGGCCGGGCCATGGCGGGCGGCGAGGCGGTCTCAGCCGAGCTGCGGGGCGGACTCGGGCCGCGGCTGTGGAAGGGGCTGCCAGGGAGGCGTTGGGTTTGGGGAGCTTTTGGAGGCGGTGATCAGCAAAATTACAGCGGGGTTTATAGATGGAGCTGTTTCGGGGCGTCCCGCTTGTTACCTACGTTCCTGGACTCTTTTTTTTTTTTTTTTTCCCCTTTCTTTTTTCTTTCCTCCGACTGTGCCCGTAAGAAAAGTACCTTTGCCAGTATTGCCGAATAACATAGTATTTTCCGTACATTCCCTTTCCGTAAATCCGTTTCCGTTGTATTCAACGTTAACATAGTGTGGGTTTTGGTAGTAGTCAGTGACTGGGCCTGATAAAGTAGAAGCTTTCTATGGCAAAGGGGACAGAAAGCAAGCAGGTTTGTTGTTTTTGTTTTGTTTTTTTTTTAATTGAAGGGGAAAATAAAAGATGAAGAATTCTTCTTTCTGCTGCTTAATACAAAGGAAAGTGAAGTTAGCAACTCGGGAAGCCCTCTGTTTTTATTTTCAGAATCTTCCTTGGAGACAAAGCGCAGCATATGTGGAGAGCAGGGGAACAAAGCGGCTTAGATGCTTGTTCTTTAATAGACAATTCAAGGCCAGAATAGCAAGAGCTGCCTTTTACAAAACAAGGCGGCGGCTGGCATTCTGAGATGTTTATTTTGTATTTAGAAAGTACCTTTCTCCCTTCTCTTATGGACCGCACAGTACGTTCTACCCAGCTCTTTCTTAAGGCCCTTTCTGGGGATCCCTCCTTTTCCTTACGGCTTCCCAACTGAAGCCAGGCTGATTGGCTTCTCAAACACAAGTATTTTGCGCATCATTCTGCTTCTGAGTTTTCAAACCGTGCATGTTTGAACGTAGATCTGAGTTAAATTATTTTTTTGCGGAATACAGAGCTGTGAGTAAAGAGTTATGTACAAAAACACATGCTTACAAAACCCTTGCCCCTCTCCAATCTGGTGTTGGTTGTTTTCTGTTTCCCTTTGGCATTCCACTGAGTTTTTTGGAAGACTTAAGAAATGCAAACTGTATGGAAAATTGAGTCACTCTTCAAATTTTCTGTTCAGAAACTTACTGTGCCTGCTGAGCTGCCTAGTTGAGAAGGAGTGCACAGTAATTCTTTTCTCACTGTCTTTGGCTGAGGTTTAGTTTCCATTTAAACTTTTAAGTGAAATACCAAATCTAAACTAATCCAAAACTTTATGGGCTCAGGAGATTATTGCTGCTTTGATGAGAAATGACTAGTTCATCCCTTTCTTTTTTTGTTAGAAAGCCTAATTCTGAGCAGAACATTTTTCTTTTTAGCATTATTCAGGACTAGAAGAAGCTGTCTATAGGAACATCCAGGCATGCAAAGAACTTGCTCAAACCACCCGTACAGCTTATGGACCAAATGGTAAGTACATCCTAAAATTATTATAGTGTTTCTGAGCAAAATGTTACATTTGAAGACTCAACGTACCTTGACAAGGAAACGACTGTTTTTTGAGAAAACACATTGGTCTTGTTCTAGAACTCATAAATACAGTCTTTATGGCTGTACAGATCAGACTTTGGTTACCTCTTAAGTTGTGCCCAATGTACCTGCCTTCGCCAGTTTTTTTTAACTGGTTACTATGTCCTCTTCGCTGTCTTACTGCAGCTATATGGACGACCTACAAAAATTAAAGGAAAGTCAGTAACTTTGTAGATAGTCATAGTGAACATAGTATATCTGCGACCAGGTATACCAAAACAAAAGGTGTTCTTCAGTGTCAATTAAGTGATGTACTAATATTTCTGAAGAGAGAACTAACTGCTTATTGAGAAATTATTGATTTCTCCTTAATGTAACACGCTCCCAAGTGTTAGTTCACAGAAATCTTTTAGATTCTTAAATTGTCAATAGGGCTAATGTTTTAATCTGTTAGATATAACTGAAAGTTATGAAACAGTATCTGTGTACCAAATTATGTTTGCCTAATGGATGGTTTATTTTTTTTCCCCCGTTAGGAATGAACAAAATGGTTATCAATCATCTGGAGAAGCTTTTTGTTACAAATGATGCTGCTACTATCTTGAGAGAGCTGGAGGTAAGTTTTCTTGCTTCAGAAAATGTCAGTTGTGAACTAGTGTTTCTGTTCATGGGCTGCTGTGGTTCTGAATGTTAATAAGGAAATGCATGTCATCGTGCCAGATGATTTACATATGACATTTTGTAAATCATTTACATTTTTCACTGGATTTGAGTAAAGTCAATGGGCTATATCCACAGTGAGGAATAGAACTCTTTTGTAAAGCAGCACTAAGTGGTTGCAGAAGATGCTTAATAATTGCCTACTTTTTTTTTTTCCACAAGACCAGTGTAGGTTTAGAAGAGTGTATGTCTAGACAATACAGTGTTTGGAAAACTCTGAATGAAATAGCTGTTGTGTTAATCTCCCAGTGTTGGTGGTTGCCATATTCTCCTGGGTGCTTAGGATAGGTTAATTGGATTTAAGCAGCTGAGGATATAGCAGCATCCTCCTGTGAATACAGTAAAAGTGTGAGAAGACTGACCTGTCCTCACTTTTTTTCTTACTATCAAATTCATATTTGTATCACAACACACATAATATTTTACTGACTTCTGTACTTACTGATAGAAATAGCATAAGTATTAAGTATTTCCTTACTTAATGCATTGCGGTTCGGTGTAAGTAGAATAATTGTGGAAGTTTCAGTTCTGTTTTTAAAAAATAGTCTGCAGGCAAGTTATTTAACCTAATGAGTCTTGCATGTTACTTTCTGGGATAAAATGACAGCTGCTTCAATTATATTCAAGAATACAGCAATTCTTTGAAACAAAGCAGTGCAGTCTTTAAGCAGAAAAAGCACTAGAATTAAACTGTAATTTAGACATCTACTTTGCGTGTTACATGTGAATTCAGCTTGAAGATTTAAACTTCAGGCTGCTTTTCTCTTAACGGAGCTTGATTGTGAAGCCAATGCATCCTGTAAAAATAGCACAGAACCAATATCAAGGATGTCTAATTCATGTTGTAGGGGAAATGTTCAGTTGTCTGATTTTTTAATTTTTTTTTTAAATCTATGTTTGTACTTTTGCTTGTTAGGGAAGTTAGCCAATTAAGATAATCTGTGCTGCTTTCTTCTCGTGTTTTGTGCATTCTCAGTATCTTTATATACAATTTGAAATGAGAGACCTTATACTGGATGCACAGACAATCCTGGAGCTGTAGTCGAGGTTAGTATGTTAGTAACTTTACTAAGATGTGTCGCTTCTTGTAAAGGTCCAGCATCCTGCTGCAAAAATGCTCGTGATGGCTTCCCACATGCAAGAGCAAGAAGTTGGAGATGGAACAAACTTTGTCCTTGTTTTTGCTGGAGTCCTCCTAGAGTTAGCAGAAGACCTTTTGAGGATGGGGTTATCAGTCTCGGAGGCAAGTTATATTGTTATTACCATTTCCATGGCTTGAATTCAGATTGCTGATGGTCAGTATTGTTGGGTTATAATATTGTGAATTGTCTGCTTCCTTCTGAAATAATTTTAGATAGAGGTGTATGAAGAACAGTATTATGTTTTGCTGCTTGCGATTGCTTGCTTCCCTTGTGAGCTTTTACACTTACTAATGTTTTATGGCCCTTTGAAAAGGAGATATAAGCAGTATGAATGCATAGTGAAGTGGTATAGTGAATATTTATTATTTACTGCACAGGTGATTGAAGGATACGAAAAGGCTTGCAAGAAAGCCCTAGAAATTCTTCCAGATTTGGTGTGCTGTTCTGCAAAGAACCTTCGAGATGTTGAAGAAGTGGCGTCTTTGTTGCACACTTCAGTGATGAGCAAACAATATGGCAATGAACAATTTTTGGCAAAGCTTATTGCTCAGGCCTGTGGTAAGTGGACAAGAACAGATTTGTGCATGCCTCTGAAAAACTGAGTAAGTTTGCTTATGATCATTAATAATGCCTTCATGTAAGATAAAAGGTATTGTTAGTTTATTAAATTTAACTGAATGGAATGCTTTAGCCTCTGAAATGGGTCTAACCTTCTTTCTTGTGTTGAACTCTTCGTTGGCATTGTGGCTCAGAAAAGGTTGGTGTTTTCTGCTAAACCTTTGTAGAAATGGCTTTCTAGTCTTTTTAAAGCAGAAACCCATCTTCCGCTTTTTTATTGTTAGGAAGATGTATTACACTTCAGATAAGGTGTTACTAGTCTCAGCCACAGAACAATGGAAGCAAGACTGTAGTTGTTTTGAGTTGTTATTTTCTCCCTTTAGATTTCTAAGAAAAAACTTTCATGTCTAGTTTAGGTGTTTTCTCAAAATATTCTGAGTGAGACTTGGCTCTTGAATGTACATGTGTAAATGGATATTCGGACTTAATTTAACTGAGCAGCCTGAATAGATGTTGCTTTCTGATTACATTGTAAAAACAAAATTTCTGTTTCTCTTGATGCAGGTTATTAGCAGATTATAATTGCCTTAAATTTAGGCAGGCATCTCAAAATTTTGAATTTTAGTACTTCAGAAAAATTCCAGGCATTATTTATGGCATCATTGTTCTACTTTACTTATCAAGCAACACAAATTCATTCTTTCTTTTTTTTTTGCCAAACAGTTTCTATTCTTCCTGATTCTGGTCATTTCAACGTTGATAATATCAGAGTGTGCAAAATTGTGGTAAGTTGGAAGTAGCTAGCTTTACTGTATTATTAAGGTAAACAGTGTAATGAAAGCTAATTTTTATATCTTTGAAAGTGCTTTTTCTATTCTAATCTCTGTGTTGTAGCACACATAATAAGTTTTGGAAATCGGTTTTTACATTCCTTGTTCAGTGCCCAGTGGCAGCTTTCAGAAGCAAAAATCATTAATATTGAAAGTTTACACTAAATCAGATACATTAACTTACTTGTACACAGGGATGTTGATTGCATCTTTGTTGTAGAAGCGGTCACAAGATTAGGCTGAGATGGAGGCTGGCAGAAATGTAGTGGTCTAATCTTGTGTTCTTTCTGTCAATGGGACTTAAGGCCTCAGTATGGTATGTAGGATTGGAACGAGCTTGTATTTACCATGAATTTCTCCGTGTTTTTTCCCTGCTAATAAATACGTAACAAGCTGGATACAGAAAATGAATGTCACAGGCCTTAAGCTGGACCACCAACTAATCTTAAAATGCAAACCTGTAAGACAATGTTTGGTGTTGCTAAATCAGCTTAAGTCTTACTCTTTGTGCTGCAACGAAAACTTAGGTTGCTACATCCAAATCAGTGTAAGGACTGCTTTTCATAAAGGGTAGTGCAGCTTTCTGACAATAAATGATCAATAATATGACTTTCCCCCATTCCATTTCCTTCCTTTCAGGGTGCTGGTATCTCCGCTTCCTCAGTACTGCATGGCATGGTTTTTAAAAAAGAAACTGAAGGAGATGTTACTTCTGTCAAAGATGCAAAAATAGCTGTGTATTCCTGCCCTTTTGATGGTATGATAACTGAAACTAAGGTATGTAGAAGCTCAAAGTAAGTCAAATACCTATTTATGCTCATGTGCTTGTATTTTTAGACTTAACTATAAATATTCTTGACACTTGGTGATTAAGATATTTTTGTTAATATTGCATTCGTTAGTTAAAAAAAAGTTCATAGAAAACCCCTGAACCTAATTTTGCTTTCCAGGGTTTTTGGGGTTGGGGAGTTGTTTTTGGTTTTGCTGGGTTATTTGAGCCAAACTACGTGCTAGAATGTTTGAATGTCAAGGTTGTCTAGAAATGCTAGAATTGCCCTTTTTTGACTTGTTTTACCCTGTTGCCTGGGAAGGGTGGCAGTATTATAAAATAGGATGACTTGATGTTTATGCACTGGTTGGGTGGTTTGTCAAAAACTTTTAGGCATGGAGTTAACACTGAATTGATAACAGTGTATGTGTCTTACTAGGGCACCGTACTTATAAAGAATGCTGAAGAACTGATGAATTTCAGTAAGGGAGAAGAAAATCTAATGGATTTGCAAGTCAAAGCTATTGCCGATAGTGGTGCAAATGTAGTAGTAACAGGTGGCAAAGTGGCAGACATGGCACTTCATTATGCCAACAAATACAACCTTATGTTGGTCAGGTAAGTACTAGAAGAGTGTAAGAACATTTGATCTACCAGGTTTGTGAAATGTACTTGCCATATTGTCTCTTGCCTCTCAAACGAATTAGAAACAAAATATTGCAGACTGTTTGGTTTCCTAGGGGACCAAAACCTGAGCTGCAGTTTGGTGGTTTCATAGCTAATGTTGCTTGATAGCTGTAGCTCATGTTGCTTGATAGCTGTCATACAGAGGTGAAATACTAATTGGGGAGTAACTTGTGTATATGGTACTGTTAATCTGGTTTTAAATGCCTTTATAGCACAACTGAAATCAAGAATATAAAAATTTGTGGATCTTGTAAAGAGGGTTGTGTCCTCAAAGGCATGTAAGACTTTACCATAGTGGTTCCTCCTGGTCACAGTCCTCATCTGACGCTTCAGCAATGATGAGATGTGCCTCCGAGCATCACTAATGTATTGATGGATGGAAGTACTAATTCTTAATACTTTTCTGTGGGCCTTAAATATATTTATCTATAAGTAAAGCATGTTTGTACATCGTTGAAATACATTCTGCACAACAGAAAGTCAGATCTACTAGTAGCAGCTCTCACATCTCACACAAACAAGTAGTCCTTTGTCGAAAGCTTTAACTTCATTGGTGGTGTCCAAAAAGTTTGAGCTTCTGGAAATGGAGCATGATACTGTGATCTCTTACATAACAAAGAAGGATTATTATAGAGGTGTTGTAAAGACCAATTCAAGTCTTACACACTAGAAGATGAAGTTTGGTGATTTCCGCGTATTTGAACTACTGTTTTTAAATTCTTAGAAAATAGTGTTTGCATAGAATCCCTGGAAATAAACAAATTATAACTCAAAAAAATAGAGGCGTGGATTTTATAACTTGATGCAGTAAATTTTGATAGACGTCATTAGTTTACAAAATGCTGACAAGGTATGTGTTAACATTTGCTCTGGAAACTTGTTATTAGAAAGGCTGTTTTTGATTTTAAAGGTTGAACTCAAAGTGGGACCTGAGAAGACTCTGCAAAACCGTTGGTGCAACAGCCCTACCCAGACTGGTATGGACTTTTCAAATGAGGAGCAGAAGGGAGAGTACTGATGAGCAGGTTCACCTCTTAACTCTTGGTTTCCTTTCCAGACTCCCCCTACACTAGAAGAAATGGGTCACTGTGACAGTGTATATTTATCAGAGGTTGGGGATACGCAGGTTGTTGTTTTTAAGCATGGTATGTATGTTCTGTAGAACTCCTAATGCTGCTGTTGTAGAAGTACGACGTTTGTGTGTGTTTTACATCTAACAAGCTCAATTCGGTAATGCACATGTCTGTGTGAACAGAAAAGGAGGATGGTGCCATTTCTACTATACTCATTCGTGGATCTACAGACAATCTGATGGATGACATAGAGAGAGCAGTGGATGATGGTGTAAATACTTTCAAAGTACTCACAAGGGTAAGTCACCAGAACGCTGCCAGTTATCAAAACTGAGCTATGGATCGGCTTGAGGCAAGACTTGCGCTTGCTTAGTGCTCGTTTGCTACAAAGGCTGCAGTAGATATTTACATTATCAGCTTAGGACCCTTCTTGAGGTGTAGAGGGCTGTGCAGAGAAGGTTGCTGCCAATATCCTTGTGAATACAGCATACGTAAAAGGTGGCGCTCGGCATGTACTGCACTCAGTTTTCCAGGAGTGAGTTTGTTCTTGAAGATAGATTCTTTCTACCACTTTCTGATGGCAGTCAGCTCTTTCTTGACTGTTTCTCTAAAGGTTTTGTACTGTTCGTTGGAAACCAGGCACAGAAGAAAAGGTAGATAGCTTTGGTTTGTTACTGGGGATCAGGAGGAGCTGACTGGTTGCAAACTAAATTTCTAGTTCATTAGAGACAAGGAATGCTTCCTCAACGTACTACAGATACGGTTTATAGATGGGAAAACTCAGTTCTTTGGAGCTTTTTCTGAGCAACTTTTGTGGGCTTGAATATTGTTCTTTCCTTTTTTTTTTCTTTTTTTTTCTTTAATACAAAAAAACCCAGACACAGAACCAACTGCATTATTATTTGCTTTTTACAAAAGAAGGTATTTTGCTTCAAAGACATTTTGAATGAATAAATTCGGGTAAACTTCTCTTATAATTCATGTTTGTTGTGAAGAAGATTCTTAATAAGTCTGTGCGGCATAAAGTTCTGTTGCATTCTTGGTAGAGTATATAAATTCTAAGAAGTGAAAATTAGTGTGATGCTTTAGGTAAAACTTTGTGTTTTGGGATCATCTGTTCACAGGATAAACGTCTTGTTCCTGGAGGTGGTGCAACGGAGATTGAATTAGCCAAGCAGATCACATCTTATGGAGAGGTATGGCAAATGGGCTTTCACACACACATGCGCACACGTATATGTACTTCAATATGTATATGACTTATAAAAATATATATCTTATTTTGGTATAAAATAGTATGTGTGCGTATTAATGCATATAAATCAATAAAAAAACGTCAGGGAAAATAACCTCCCTGTCTTACATTTTTTGAAATGCTGATGTGGGTTTCAACTTCACTTTAGACTTGTCCTGGGCTTGACCAATATGCCATCAAGAAGTTTGCTGAGGCGTTTGAAGCCATTCCTCGAGCGCTGGCAGAAAACTCTGGAGTAAAGGCTAATGAGGTCATCTCCAAACTTTATGCTGTGCATCAGGAAGGGAACAAAAATGTTGGATTTGATATTGAGGTAAATAGTCTTTCACATTATTTCATGCCTTGCAGTACAGGGTTATATTTAAAAATACTTCTATCAGCATGAAGTATTTATAGATTAATTTAAATCATTGAAGCTCTGTGTTGCACAGTCTAGAAGAACAACTTAGAATTGTAATACGAAAGTTTGGGTTTTTTTCATCAGCAAGCAGTTAAATTCAGTGTGGTATTGTGGCCTCGTGTAGGAAGTAAAGTCAGATACTGAACTAATGTGATGGAGAAGTCTTTAGTAATTACTTATTTTGTCTTCCTGCTAATGGATTAGGAATGAAGGTTTTCTGAAGAGAGAAGATGCGATTGGGAAAGTGCTAACTTATTCTAAACCTTTAACCTTGAAAACGCAGTAACTTGCTAGGTAAAAGCCTGAGGAAAGTTTTGAATAATGGTTTCCCCCTGTCTGATAGGCTGAAGCTGCTGCCGTGAAGGATATGTTGGAAGCTGGTGTATTAGACACGTACCTTGGAAAATTCTGGGGTATCAAGCTAGCTACAAATGCAGCAGTAACTGTCCTAAGGGTAGATCAGGTAAGCTTATACATAATTTAGCGGGTAAACTGAAATCCTTTAACTCAAGTGCGCAGAATGCTAATGCAAAATATGGGAACCTTCTGGTAATGCAAGGTGTAAAAGTATGATACTTGAAAATGTGGTTATTTCTGAAGGCCAGGAAGGTAGTTTGTTCAAGAGCTCATAATTTGGACTGTTGTACGGTTGCTGCATTATTAATAGGACCCTTATTAATGCTTCTTATTTTTTTTAAGATTTGGCAGTTGATATTCATATCCAGAAAGTTATCATAACTTTAGCAGGAACAAGATTTAACACAAGAAGCTTTCTCTCATGTATTGTTTTTACATGGAAGTCCAACTTGTAGGAAAAATGGAGGTTATAATCTTAATGATAAAAATCTTTATCGATTTTGTGGAACTTCAGCAAAAAATGTATTTGCATGTAAAATTTCTGTAGATTATTATGGCAAAAACAGCAGGAGGTCCAAAAGCCCCTAAGCAACAAGGACATTGGGATAAGGATGACTGGAAAGATGAGCCTGAAAAATAGTATGCAGTAAGCTCTGTTTCTGTAGCAGAGAGGTACCTGCGTGTGAGTTCATGCATGAGCGTGTTGACGAGCACATGGCAGACGGTATCTTTCTTGAGGACACGTAACACTGCTGTCTTATCTGTGCTGGTTGCTACATTTTGTATTAGTGCCTTCGCAAATGAATTTTGCTCCTGAAACCAAATTTTCACTGAAGGGATGACAAGGTGAAACTAAAATTGCACTTAACTTGTCGCTTCAGCAAGTGCAGAAAATGAGCCTTTAACGTGGTAGGACTAGTGGACTTAATGCTTTTAAAGTGTGATGCTTAGACTCAATATTTTGGAACAATAGCTCTGATAATTCTTCTGCTTTCTGTAGTGTGCATCCTGTAAACCAGTCACTCGTTAGCCTATTCAAGCACTCACTTTGTGTAGACTAACTGAAGTCTTAATTTGCATGCAAAAATGAGGTAAAAGCCCTCTTTTTGTACATCAGGGCTCAGCTTCTGCCATTCTCAAGAAAAAAAACAACTCCTTTGTGAATATCTCAATTGGATGATAATATTCACTGCCTTAGGTTCAGAGTAGGGAAACTGCATGAACTTGGTGAATGTTGACAGTCAGCGTCATACGGCTGTAAGAAAGAGTGGGGTAAGAGTCTGATTCTAACCTTATCTTTTTCTGCTTCTCTGTTATCTTCAAGATCATTATGGCAAAACCAGCTGGTGGCCCTAAACCTCCATCAGGAAAGAAAGACTGGGACGAAGACCAAAATGATTGAACAATTTGACTGTACTTCTAAAGTGACATGATTATGCGAGTTGTTTTTTAATATTCCAGTTGGAGCCTGTCACGATGTTTTTGCTCTGTTGCCTTTAAGTTATGAACGGTGGTGTCCAATGGAGTGCAGAACTTCAAACACTTCAATAAATGTACTCACTGTTAAAATGTTAACTGTCATTTTATTTGGACTTGGTGTGACGTGGTTGTTCCCAGTCTGTTTCAGCTCCTCTCTGCTGCTCCTGCCTACGCGTACTTTTCCATCCTCCTCTCCCCCATGAGCTGCTTCAGTGTGGGGCTCCTCTGCATGGGTTACAGCCCACGGGCTGCAGTTCCTGGCAGGAAAACCTGCCCCAGTCCGGGCTGGTCTCTGCAGGCTGCGGCTTCCTCCAAGGCACACATGGCCCGAGTACCTCCACAGCTGCAGTGTGGAGGCCCAGCACGGTCCTCTCACGAGCCGCAGGGGCACAACCTGCTCCAAAGGCTGCAAGGGATCCCTGCTTGGGTGCCTGGAGCTCCTCCTCCTCATCTCAGTGCTCACGGGGCTGTTCCTCACACTTTTCCCCCCACTCCTGGGCAGCGTTTTTGACCTTTCTTACACAGGCTTTCCTCGAGGCGCGACCATCTTGGATAGACCCCTGCGCTGGGTCAGTTGGAGCTGGCTGTGTCCAGCACTGGGCACGCCGGGCCTCTCCTCAGAGGCCATCTGCAGCCCACCCCACCACTTTGGCACCTGCACCCAGTACAGCGGATGAGGGAGTCTGACCGTGAGCTTGCAACACCAGCAACGCACCACCTATAGTTGTTGCAGCTCTTTGTGCTCGTTAATTGTGCACCTTACATAATATTTGAGTGTAAAAAGTCAAAAAAAGAGTATTGAAATAATTAGGCATGGCAGCATGTCTGTGGTACACGCCTACGTTCATCTTCATGCCATGCATCCATTTCGTCCTCACCCTTTAAGAGTCTCCACGCTCTCAAAATGGCAGCCGGACAGCAGGGAACTGCATCTCATTCTAACGGCCTTAAAAATAAACGCTGAGCAGCAATAGCTAGCATAATGCAGAGTGCTGGAATCTTTCAGCTGAAGCCCCCCGTTAAGATTCTTCTTGGAAAGTAAACCCCTTGTGTCGCTCGGAGTAGCTTGAAAGAACTGCACTTGAAATTCAAAGCCACTTCAATAATTAATTCTTTTATTACTCTCGCCAGTCCTCTATTTCACAGCCAGAAGGGAGTGGAAGGCTAAATCCAGCCTGGAACCATCTCATGCCTAAAGAAGGCTGCCACGCAACAGCTACGCCAAGGCTCGCTTTATAGTCCGTTGCTGGTGTGGCCGAAAAATAAACTCAGCAAGTTTTCAGAAGGATTGGCATACTGATCTGGTCAGCTGCACGAGTGCCGCTGCCGATGACCGTAAGGGTAAGAAGAATATGCAAGACGGCCCGTTTTTTTAGTAAGCTTGTTGTGAAAAATGCACTGACTGTAAGCAGCTGCTGCTCTAGCATGGAGGAGCCGAGATTTTATTTATGCGAAAGGCAACGTGAAGCCGAGCCTGAAAGAGAACTTTAAAGTTACAAGTCAGCGCGGGACTAGTTTTCTTATCTTTCCGGTGCAGAGAGAGATCTGAGCTCTCCGCCTTGCCAAAATGCCAGCGTAAGGTTCCCGTGCAAAAGAATCCCTGGAGTTTGCAAACTGAGGGCTCCTCTGTTGGACATAAACCAACAGCGCAAAGACAGCCGATGCTGAATTTGTCTCAGCTCTACGATGTGTAGGAAGAAACAACTTCTTATGCTTGGAACCCAGTCCTAAAATACACACGGAACAGATGATAGCTGAGATAACTATAGTTCAAAATTATAGTTGGTCCCTTTAAAGTGGAAGAGTTGCTGACTAAGATGTATAGCACTTGCAGGCAACTAAAAGCAGCAGTTGCGTGTCCGTGCCAACACACAAATTACTCAATAGAAGCTCAAAGCTGTAGTTTTGAAAAAAAACTTTTATTTAAAAGTAGTGAAAACACTGGAAAAAGTATAAGTTAACCATTTGTCAGTGTGCCGAAGAAGCATAAAGTATATTCCTGCAGTTGTAGACAGTAGCTCCAATGTTTAACAACATGATTTGCGAGTCTCTGCCTTCTTTTGGACCATCTGAAGATGGCCGCAGGTAGAAGAAGGCTTCTCAGATGAGTTACAGCAGTCGCTCATAGAACAGGAGATAAGCTTGCGAGCTCAGCACTTTCGATGCAGACACGGCTTGTACATGGGTGTCACTGATGTGGAACCACTGCCCTTTTACTGGTTCAGTTTCTGAAGCTGCGAAAGCAAGAATTTCCGAGTCAAAGTTATTACAGAGAATTGAAGCAATCAGTCCCATTACTGTTCTGCAGGAAGAAATAATTTGTAAAAAACATTTCTCATTATTTACCTTGAGGAGACTGTCCTCGAAGGACAAGATCAGAGAGATGGTTGTTCATACTCCTCATTTTAGCATAAGCAGTGTAGTGCCCAAACCTCATTGTTCCACTATGTTCCACAACTCCATAGAGAGAGTACAGTACTTTTGTATTCCCTTCAGCCACGTTCTATAAAAGCAAAAGTTTAGGTATGTCAGTCAGGTTTTAAAAAAGGCTAGAACGTAAACTCTTCACTTTGCTTTGATTTGTTTGCTGATGAAAGGGGAAGCTGGTCATTACAGACTCATGCAAGCGCTACAACTATGATCAGCGGGAGTACACTGACTCAGGTGTATCCTGTATTATCACACAAAATACCTGCACCTTGACAAGCGTTCTACAAAGATTCTGCTAAACAGCTTAATTGTGAAAGCGCATTAGAACATGGGAGAGGAGAATCTGATTGTTTTCCCACTTACTTTACATTTAACTGTACAGAAAGGGGCCAAGTCTATCACTTCTGGAAACTTGATATGCCTGTTAACCTTCCGTAGATTAAATCCAGCCTTAAACAGACAAAGTAGAGGAAAACCCCAGAATGTTAAAATGCAGCATATTAAAACCACGCTTAGTTACTAAATGTTTCAGCTTAAAGTTTCAACAATACAAAATTAGTTTTACATTACACAAAATTGGCAAAAAGCAACATTGTGGGTTTTTGGTTGGTTATGGTTTGTTTGTTTTTTTTTCCCCTCGAATGCCCAAAGTTTTACAGCATTACCTCCTTGCCCCCCACGGTGCACTAGAGCACAAGTTAAGACAACTCTGAACTTAAGATAACTCACTCTTACGGTAACTTAATGGTAGCAAAAGTGAAAAAGGAATCAGCTCTAATGTACTTATGTAACTACGAGGACATCTCTTGCTTCTCGATACTGTAGTATGCCTGCAGATCTAATTTTAAATTGTCAAAACTGATGTAACTTCTACTCCCACCTTATTCAAATAATCTTCCAGTATCAAACTGGAAAACCAAAAGGAGATGACAACAAATGTTATTTCCTTAACCACGTTATAGTCTCTTGGAATAGGCTACACATTTCCATTTCCTCTGTGGAACTGCTTTTCATCTACCTAAAGTCACCTCCCTTATTTTTCAAGTATTTTGACCAAAATACTGAGCAGTTTTAAATTAGAAGAGGCAACACTGTCTCCCATCCCCAAGCCCTAAATTAAAAATTCTCCTACAACTTGGAAAAAAGGTAAGCCACTTTACTGTGGTGTCT
The DNA here is from genome assembly GCA_017639485.1 of Pluvialis apricaria. Classification (NCBI taxonomy): domain Eukaryota; kingdom Metazoa; phylum Chordata; class Aves; order Charadriiformes; family Charadriidae; genus Pluvialis; species Pluvialis apricaria. The sequence continues at coordinate 106,265,771 of CM030007.1, forward strand.
ATAAATAAGACTTCAGTTGCATTGCTTTCCATTTATCCCCGCCTTTTTTTGGTCTTCCCTCAGTAAGGCTGGGAATCCTCTCTTTTCCAATCCTGCTGACCCATTTGGTACATTCATTCAGTAAGGGATCCTCTTTTATCTACGCCGAAATGTAAGAGACCATGAACTGCCGTAGCAGCAGGAAACAATTAATGCTAAGACACTGCTTAATACAGTAAGCAGTAACAATAGTGAGGGAATATATTGCAAATAAGCTCATAAAACAGTGTTTTCCAGGTAACTAATGGAATATTCTTTCACGAAAACACACCCCAACTCCTTAAAGACCACAAAAACCAATGCTGCGTGCCAATGCCTTCCAAACCTTGGAAAAAAACCCAAACTAAAACAGTCTTATAGGAAATGAAAATATGCTAACATTAGTTTCAAGTTAAGCTAGTATTACATGCATATATACGTATTAAACTGATACTGTATACATACATATTTTTGCAATATCAGCCTGCTACTTACCTGTTGAAACCTCTTTAAGTGAAGAGTTAAAACTGGAGGTGCAAGAGAGATTAGCATCTGCTTTTTGGCATCAGTATAAACATACTTCTTTTCACCTGCAGAAAAGAAAAACCACCAACGATTAACATCTAAACAAATGTTACAGCCAGAATTTCTTTATTTTCATTATTTAGATTGTTACGTCATCTGCTACAACAACTCAATAAACTTAACATTCCCCTTTAACGTGACGGGCTGTACAACAGTTGCCGTCTTGCAGAGCCCATATCACAGAAGTAACTGCTCACGCCACGTCTGAGCAGTGTCAGCACAAGTAGGGTGAGTTCTTGCTCGTTCTCTACAACTCTCATAATCAGAAATTGCATGAGGCTTTTATCGGCCTTTTGAGCAAACACCAACATGATTTCCCTATGACTGTCACAGCAGAATTTTCTGTTCTTTCCTCAAACGTGAAAAGTCACCTGTTAAATAGCCCTACAGTCATTCACATGATGAATTTTTAGATGGAAATGGCCTTTCCCTCCCCCAAAAACCCAAACCCACCCTGCTGCTCACTCTTCTCTTTCAGCCCCGCAGTATTCTGTACCTAAGCTTGTGAGCCTATTCTGCTCAATTAAGAACTTACTTTTATTAATCTGTGTGAAAGAGTTTTTCACAACCTACCCACTGAATACTAGTTCAACTGACGCAAGTTAAAATTATACAAATACCACTTTAGGAACATTCCCCCCCTTACCCACCCAAGCACCAGATATATTTAAAGTTTATCTGAAAAGATAATTTGTCATACTTTTTATGTTCTTCTTTGGTCCATAATGTCTTTGCGTACATACATCACAGAGTAGTTTATTGGTCTCGGTAAGTTTTTCATTACGGGTAAATTGATACAAACAGTGATAGATTGAACCTTCCTCTGGGTTCAGATCTTCCCTGTTCGCAAGTGTACAAAATGCTGTTTCTGGATCTTCAGTCGATACTTCACATGTTTTGATGGGAACACTTTGAAGGTCCTCTAAAGTACTCGTATCAGATTCAGCATTGGCACCCAAGTGTAGTTTTGAAAAGTCAGCAGTAAGTTCTTCCTCGTCTTCATTTTCATCATCCTCATCTTTCAAAGACAGGGTGTCAAGGCCATTGACAAACGTTATAGGACAATCTAAGCCTTCCACAGGGACATCCATTAGAGACTCATTTTCTACACACTCCTGTTCTGGTTTTCCTGTATTTTCATGCATGCTCTGAACTTCTGTACTATTTCCCTCTATACTCAGGTCTTTCTGAGTTAAGCACTGCTCTTTGCAATCATTTGATGATTCCACTTCTTGCTTCGTATCAGGAGTTTCAGAGCTAATTTCCGCCTCTGACTCTTGATTATACTCGACATCTTTTTCTGACTGTTCAGTTGCACAGATATCTGCCAAGTGAAGCACCTTCCCTTGAAGTTTTTGCTGGCGGCGCTGGCTCTGCAAATTGGAATACATAAGAATACAAAAACCAGAGCAAGTTTAAATGATATTTAGCATTTCCTACCATTTCTTTATCAAAATTTTTGTAGCATGCCATACATGCAAAGGGCAGGAGGGGGGAGAACCATCTATGATTTAATGATCAGAAGTGATCAGTTCAACCAATACTGAATTTATCCTCACTCAGTTATAGTTCCCACTGCTCCTTGTTACACAGTATCTTCAAAATACAACTAATGATACCTTTTATATCTTCCCAATCCCTTCCTGTGTCTGTATTCTAAAGTTTTGTGAATATTCTTGCAATCAGTGGCTGCAGAACAGCTCTCCGATACAAACTAATGCTACTTCAGACAGGCAACATAAATTCCACATTCCTCTTGATATTAGCTTATTGCTGGCACAGCAACTCTTAATACAACATGTAACTTCTGAATAGCAAAGACATAGATACAATTGGTCTTTTCCCTCCTGCATTTGAGTGAGGAGAAAAATCTAAGCTGTCTCCTTCTCCATCTAAACCGAGGAAGCAAAAAGAATTTGTTTTACCAGAAGTTGCAAGCACTTCATTACCAAAAGTGAAATACTTATCAAAACCAACCTTGGCTTGTTTTTTGGCCTGTTTCTTTGCTTTTTTCTGAAGGTGCTTACTTGTACCAGGGGGCTCATCTCTCTGCTTAAGATAACAGTCATTGTTTTTATCCTCTTCATCTTCAGATTCCTTTTCTTTGTTTTTTTTAACATTTCTCTCATTTGTAATTTTTACTTTCTACAAAAAACAAAAAGCCACAAAACAACCACAGAAGTAGCGATGTTACTGTCCCGAGTAACAAAATAGTATTCCAAAGAAAACTGTAGGGATAAGATGTTATCTGAGTTTTCAGATCAAAATATAACATTCTAGGGACTGTAACATACAACTAACTCATTTATGCCACCCTAACCTTTACAAAAGAGGCCTCTCACTCCAGAGGGAGTCCCCGTGAAACAATGACTTGCAGAATGAAACAGTATGAAACAGAAAGGCTATCAAGAGCCACATTATGAAGCTGTAGAGGGGCAACATTACCTTAGGCTCTAACAGATGTAAATGTCACTAAATGCACTGAAGAGTAACATTTTACACAAGTGAAGACATTTTCAGTTGAACTGCCTTGCCTGCCACATTTGTTTGCTTCTGCTAAAATGAAATTTGTTCATTGCAGAAGACATATGATCCCTTTGGCTGACGGGGCTTCATTTTAATATTTACTCATTAGCTTTTGTGTACGCAGTGCTACATAACAAATCTGAAATATTACATATACAGATTATCAATATGAAACACAAAGCAAATCAAGTATTTTGAGTGTCTAGAGATTGATCAAATAAGCGTTTACATACTATCCTACCAATGTTTCTTAACTTTATTCAATAATCTGAATATTACAAGAAGTATTCTTGCACTCAGTGCAGAAAAATGTATGAAAACAGTAAAAAAATAAATAAAGCATTCAAGAAACCATCAGGCACCCATCACTGTCAAGCAATTTCGTTCGGTTTTACAACAGTGAAGATGAATTGGGGAACATTGGTCTTTACAACTCAGTCTTCTACAATAGTGAGACAACATTTGAACATACTAGGTTATTCCCTAAGCCAATCTCTACATTAGAAACATTAACTGACAAAGCAGTAAGATCACCAACAGACTACCAGTGATTTTCCGGAGACAATTCATGAGCCACAATTTACAAGAATGACTCCCATGAAAATCTTATTCTCTATCTTTCTGGGCAAATTTATAATTTTAAATTTCAAAAGAGACATTTAGAAAGGTGCATAAATTCATTCCCTAATGATTATAGAATAAAGGTGCTTTCACAGAAGCAAACAAAAATTGGGCCAAAAAGCCAGCATGTACAATTTCTTACCTGATCATCTAGTACAGGAAGCGACAAATCAAGGAAAGACTCATGGACCAATGACACCTGTAAATGAATATTTAAGAGTCTAATTTATTTTTGTCTGGAAGTGGCTGGCTTGCTGTCAATAGGCTTATTTGTATGTAGCCTTGTTTGCATTCAGTGCATGCTTTCACTTGTGCATACAAACGTAAAACACACCTAATCTACCTTCACAAACAGCTACCCATGACCAAAATCTAGCAGTCTCACTGCCACAGAAATAAGCAAGAAATATTTTTACAAATTTCAGTTTTCTAGTGGCCTAGAATGTGATAACCCAACTTAGGGCCTATGAGACTGACATCTGCAATCTGTCATGACATTCATTTAGCTCACTCACTAATACCCTTAATTACTTCATTCACAGGATGCATTATCCCAATTGTGCCTTCTTGCTTAACTGTTCTCCTGGCAATCCCGTGGTCATTTCAGTGTGGGAAAGGGAACCACCTAATCATCTGATGAAAAAGGAAAGCGCCCCTGGCAGGTACTGCTGGTAGCAGAACAATTCACACACTCTGTAATTTATACCACCGGAAAGTGTTTACCAGGAATCTGAGAGTAAATTCCTCTGGCAGAAGGAGCTTGCTGTTGCTGACCTCTTTTTCTGGAAGTCTTTTGAAAGTGACTGAAAGAGTAGCTTTATAACGTAAGGGAAGAAAGAGTCCAGGCAAACTGTGCCCCTCTTTGAAAAGCGTGCAGCTAGTCAACTCTTAGAAGCATATTAAGTGAAGCAAACCTCTCCAATTTCATTTATTTCTACATACAGTTATTTTGAGTTTGTCCTGCAGATGACATAAAATTATACTCTAGGCTATTCAAAGGAGGCAGTTTACTTACGGTTCTGCATTCCTCGCACATAATCGTACTGGTTAACTCTCCACCAAAGATTCGATCTACAAAACTTTGTATTCCCTTTTTCTTCTCATATTCTGAGAATTGACAAGGTATATAGTAAAGTTAATAATATTACATATAATATACTGGCAACCAATTTAGTTATGGCATGCCAAAAATAAAAAAAAAATAAAAATAAAAGAGAACACTACGCAAGATGTATGATGGAATGTGTTGGCCCGTTCTATTTTCCTCAGGAAGTACAGTAAGATTCTTAATTTAAGATTCTTTCATCTATCAAAGGAACAGGGGCAAAAACACATTTGCAGAAGACAGTTTGACTGAACCAACACCTTTACCACTTTCTCAAATGCATTTTCCTATTCTCTCAGAAGCAATGCATCCCAATAAGAGTTCCTGTTTTCTCTCAGGACTTAACTCAAAGAACTGTCTGGACCTAAAAAACAAGCATGAACTCTTGTCTGTATAGGTGCCCTACAAACAAACCCAATTTTGTCAAGTTATATTTTCAGTGTAGCACATATTCTGAACTTAAACTTGCTCTTCACCTTCTAACCTGTCATGTTGAAAAGTTTAAAAATTCTTCTGTTCGCTGTTTGGGTTTTTTTATACCACTGTTAAGTAACAATGGAGTACTAGGACTGAATAAACCATTACATTCATGTGCTACTATTTTAATTTCTTACATAATATTTGAATGATTAAACACTACCCAAAAATATTTTAATGTATAATGGCTATAGAAATCAACTCTCTCAAACTGTTAAGAAGGAAATGTCACCAAGTTCAAGAAGATATTTAAATCAAGAGACTAACACTATTGAGCCTTATATTCTAGATACACAGATATTCAAGATATGGCATAAAGTTGTACAATTAAACATGTATCTTTTAGTTGATACTATTACTGTTACTTTGTGTACTTCAGTGAAACACAAGATTTTAAATTATCATATCAATAACATGTATTTTACCTTTAATTTTCTTTTTAAGTTCTTCTTCATTTTGTTTGTTAGAGTCAGTCAGCGCCTTCAGTATTCCAACACTTATTTGCTGAAATTTTCAAAACAAATACACACTGCAAAGTTTCCTAAACCAATTCAGTTAACCAGTTAATTTTACAAAATGTTTCAGATAGAGGAAAAAATTTAATCTTCACCAATTAAGAGAATCATTACAAACAACACCCATGCCTGTCAAGACACAAAATAGTTCCTGCTGCATCTATTAACAAAATAACCAACAGAGAAAGAAGCTTGCAACCGTAATGTTGCAATTAGTATATAAGAAAATCAGTCTAATGATTAAATACTTTCCCAAATTAAAACTGGCGAAACACATTATGGAATTTCCACAAGTGAACGTTCAGGCATTTCAGAAATTAAGACAAAATTACATTCTCTAGGGTGACTACACATACTGCAAACTGACTTTTTCTACAGAAGTTTTGGACAAGTCAATCTATTTCTGAAGGACAACAGACACATATTAAAAGTGTTGAATTAACCAAAGACCTTTAGAGCAAGCAAAACTGAACCTCTACTTGATTTTCTTAGCAGAGCATAGAGAACAATTGTAGTACAAATGCAGTACATTGCTTTTGCAAAAGGTAGAAAATATCATTACCTTAGAAACCTAAACAATGTGTGTAATACAGGTAAGAGATTACAGGCCACAAACAAAGTGCTTCCTTTGAACAGTTTTGCTAAACGAAAATAGTAATTCCCTGTGGTTGCTCCTTCACAACCGCACTGCTTAGAGGCTGCCTGGTTCTACAACTCTGTTGCTGATCTGCTTCAAGGCAGTGCTATGGGGCAGCACCAACCGCTCTACAGAGGTTGATGTCTCAGAAACAACGTTCTTTCTCCCCTTAGCACAGGGGGAAGTCTTGGTCTGGGGTATGAAAGTAGGTACGCACAATTATGAAATTAGCACTCACTTGGGTTTCTTCTGCTCTCATTCCATCAAGTAAGTAACGAAGCAATTCATGACTGTCTTGCTGCTGATAGCCTTTAAATCGTATGGCTCTGTTAAATGAAACAATAATTGTAAAGCATAACTGAACTTAGATAAAGACAAAGTAAAAACAATTCATACCAGACACAAAAGGACAAAGTCTCAAGCATGTATGCATATGAAAGCAACAACTGCCTACATACGGTATTTTCTAAAAATATGAAGCTAGCTAACCAGAATATGTCACTATCTTTCATTTTACTTCTATTAATTTATATTTTGCTCTTTATCCTCTTCTTTCAAAACTTGTTAAGTATTACACAAATTTTATATGGTGTGATGTGAGCTCAAGAAAAAAAATAAAGGGAGAAAACTGACCTTTTTAAACAACTAACAAATTTTTTTCATACTCACTATGACATACAATTGTACAGATACTCACTTTTTACAAACCTGAGCAAAAAGTTCCTTAGGAGTGACTACCCCTTTTTTTGTCTCTTGCATTTCTGTCAGGAACTGATACATGGCTAATGTCAAAGGACCTGGCTGATCTAGCTTTATCAGCTGAGGTTCCTGTTTTAAACAAAAGCAACAAAGTTGTTTTCCCTTAATTTGGTGACAGATCCTTCTGGAGTAAGTTTTTGCTTATCTAAACACTTCAATTCTTGAAAACATTATTGTACAACAGAAAACACAAAAACCCAAAATGGCAGTAAGTTAACCTGACAAAAAACAATCAACACAGGGTTTCTCATGAGATGATACCAAAACACTGGACTAAGAATCATTAATTATCCATTGCTTAGTTGCAATTCTGGATTTCTTGCTTTTATTAGGAAAAAAATAGTTTGTTAAAGTGCATAACCCTTCTTTCCCATCCAAGTCCGTAACTGTAATGACAGATGCATTATTTGAGTTAGTACTGAAGATATCCTCTAGTTTCCTATTTTGCATTTAGACAACTGACACTATAGCAAAAGTTACATACTTTCATCCGTTAAATAACTTAATCATAACATAAGTACTCCTTTGATGACAACTAATACTCAGTTTTGAATCACTGCTCTTTCACTTTGAATGAAAGACCTCTGCTGACTTCAGAAGCAGCTCTATGGAAGTGAAGGGTGAAGTTCCCACTGATTTTACATCTTGATCTTGTTAGCATTTAGCTGAAACAGGTTTAAAATCCGGAGAAGAGTATTGCTTGCTTGTTTAACAGATAGGAAGGGTGGGGAGAAACACTATGGAGTTCGAAGCATATATACCATGGATAACTCAGGTGACTCGATTTTAACTGTTGTGCCAGGCATTTTAGCTTCTTTAAGCAGCTCCCTCAGGACTGGAGTTTGTGATAAGTTCTGTGGAAGATACAAGAAAGAAATTTGTATCAGCCAGATCAGCAGCAATTTATTTTTCCCAAATGCAGAACAAGAGCGGTAGCTAACACTCTGGAAATTCTAATCCTGTTTAACAATTAAAGTTACATTCCATACAGCTAATGAGACTTCCAAATGTCCTCTATATATATGATTTTAGATTGCAGAAACCCTAAATGTACTGTTCTCCTACTTCTTCTATACTGATCTTTTGACTATTTTCTAGTGTCTGTTTCTAAAATCAGAAGGTAAAATGCAGTGTGCATGTTTGCTTGGTTTAAAATATGAATAAAAATGCTTTCTAAAACCTGCAAGTACAGTGGGAATTGTTTGAGTAAAGCTTCAGTATCAAGAGCCAAAGAGCACAAGACTACACGCAAGTTCTAATACACATGAAAGAGCAAGTTTATTCTATCCAAACACTTCTTAGCTGAGCAAGACAAGATGGCAATGCAATATGCTCATCCTGTTAATATTTACTTTGATTTGATTTCCTGTTGCTGAGAGGCATTTTTGTTTCAGTAAACACCCATGGTCTTTGCGTATTAATGTCTTATACTCTAAGAGGTCAGCAAGGATGATGTGCCAGACCACTTTTTTTTATTTACTAAACTAGGAAGTTGGCATGCTTAATCTGTATCAGTGAAAGATGCTGTCCCTCAAAGACAGGGCAGTTTGTTATATCTTCCCTTACAGCAAGTCTGAACCTGCAGCTCCATTTCTTCATATTTCTCTGGGCCAACACACTATTTTTAGAATGAAAACATCATTCTTGGCAGACAAAAATCACATTCTAATTGTGTCATTTTACAGCACTGGGGGTAGGGCTGTTGTGGGCTGTTTTTTTTTTTCTTTTGCAATTCAAAATTTTTTTATAAGCAGCAATAATTACCATACTGTACCTGCATCACTGCATTAAAGAAACATGTATTCCCCAGGTTACTAAGTCCTTTCACAGTCACTTCCGAGTTATTACTTGAATGAGAATGCTCTTCTTTAAGCGAGACTTCTTTTTCTTGCTCATTTTTGCTGTCTTTTTCTACTTTTTTATTTTCAAATTCCTTGTTCTCTTGTTGTTTTTGTACTGAAATAATAAAAAAAACATACCAAATATTGAACCAGTAACAGGGAATGGGCTAAGAAAGAGTTATAGGCAGCAGCAATCTAGTGTTTAAAACTTAAACATATGACAATTAATTCTGTAGTTGTATAAATGTAACACTACTGCTTTAGGTTCTTAAATTGTCCAGGTAACAGGAGTCAAAAAAAGAAACAAAACAAAACAATGAGAGAAACCCCGAAATACCATTTCAGATCAGCATAGAATTTAAACATGCCACTTGGTCCACGAGCCATTCATGCCAACAATCTCCGAAACTCTGCAAGTGTTATCTGAAATTTCATTCCTGTTGCAAAATCACCCATGTTACAGCTTTACACAACATCCAACAAGATGGCACCTGATATAATACCCCTTCTGACATGGCACTATTGTCTGAAATGAAATAAATGCACAGGGCTCCCACTGTCAAAGCTTTCTCATGTTCATTTCATGAACCTGAACAGAGGAAACTGGAAGGTTTATATTCTTCGAGACATGTGAAATATATTTTCCCCAAAATTACTTCCACATATAGTTCAACATTTCAATGACCTGTTTAATAAAAACATATAGAAATTCCAGGTAATTTTCAGAATAACACCCACACTGGTTCTGCCAGTTTGGCAGTCTACTGATAAGGTTTCTGATAAATAGGGCTGTGAGCCAAGATTAACTTTAAAATAAAGTAATGCCAGCTCGGAGCAAGGAAGGAAAACAGACAAGACAATCTTTACAGATGGACAAGAAACAGATGGATGGACAACAACGGATGGAACACCTAGAACAGACAACAGCTGCACCCAGATATTCATCTGTTTCTCAGTTCAAACCTGAGAAGAAAACTCTGGCAATCAATACGAAGTTCAAATATTAGAGGTAGAGAAACTACGTATCTGGGAAATACTGACCAAAAACCACTCAAAGATTCTGGTCCCTGGGGGAAAACCTCAGCTGCTTCCTGAACAAATATCCAGAGACAGCCACTTGGCATTGCTGGATGGTTGTGATCTTTTTCCCAAGGGCCTACGATTTCAACCAAGTGTTGGACGGTGCTGGAATTTTTGATAGCCATGGGCTACAGCATTTACATTGCTATGCAAATTCTTCCAAGTTTTCCAGTGGAAATACCTTGAACAAAACCAGTTTTGCCATTTTGGAAACTGGGGGTTTTTGCTGGGTTCGTTTCCTTTTAAACAACCACGTTTTGCACACAGACTGCAGGACGAACACGTTATTTTAGAGAGTTCTGAATGCACTGCAGCTACCTATATTAAATATACAGACCCAGCAGAAAAATCCTCTTGTATACTCCTTCATTAGGAGCTGGAGACTTAGTCATTCCAGCTGATACATTCACAGATACCTACAAAAATACTTTCAAAAAAAATAAAATCAAATTATCCTTAAGCAATGACAACTTTTCTTCGTATCTCAAGACAGACTGAGCAATACTGATGGATAAAGACAGCACTTCTAAGTACTGAAAGTCAAAGTCAATTACTTACTCACAGAACAACCGAACGTCACATTTAAAGAAAAAAAGTCACAGTAAAATTCTATTTTTTTCCTTCTATTCCTGTATTTCTAGCCTGTAAAAGTTTAGGGGACACTAAGCAAAATCTTTGTCCAATCAGGCCCATGGGCTAGGATGTTACTTATGCTATCAGAATTCTGACAAAGTAAAAAAAAAAGGAAGGAATTAGCTTTTTAATTTACCATAAGGTGCTTCAAAACTTAAATCTAATTTAGTGTACATTCTTGATTTACAGTAGTCTCCTACATTTGAGGGACTTTGATTTACTGTAGGTATACTATAGTTACTTACCTGTACGTGATGAGTCAGTACAAACTTGTTTTCTAACATAATCCACAGTCTGACCCAATCGGGTTGCAGTATTATACGGGACTTCATTATCGCATATGTAGCACCTGTCTCCGCCCCCCCGCAAAGAAAAACAATTAATCTTTTTTTCCTATTGTTTAAAAAAACCCTAATCTATTTGCTTGTTTGATACAATTAATTACAAAAAGTTATAAAACTACAAGATTTATTTTAAGATTTAGAAGTCTTAGAGAAGAATTCGATCTATTTCTGATCAAGAAAATAAAAAGTTTAAAAATTATCTTTACTAAATGATTTCAGTGACTGGAGGTTGCAATTTACAAATATAAATTAGACCCTTAAAAGATGGAATTAGAAACCTAGTCTGTAAGAAAAATAAACGCAGGGAAAATTTTGCCAAAATCAAGAAACTAAGATATCAGGCCCTACAGGAAATGACTTATGAATCTTATGGCAAGGAAAAACATTCTGAGTATCCTAGCCAAGCAAGTACTTCAGTGTCCTCCATTAGTCCTGCACACTTTTATTTGCTTTTCTGTTGCTGATCTAAATCTATTTGTCTATTTATGAGCAAAGAACTGTGTGGTTAGGCCACTAATCCATTTTAAACAAAATTATGAGAGAAGCTGCAGTGACAAAGACTCAATAGGAGTAAAATTCTGCCAAAACACATACATTAGAAGAGTTGTATGTATTGATTTCGTAGCTCTGCCCAATCATCTCTTTGGAGAAGTGACAAAAGGTATTGAAGAGAATACAAATACTTCTGCACTTTGAAACATACCAATTACAGTTCTTAGGCACAAATGCATTTAGCAGATTTCAGGATCACCATAAATCAGACTGTTTTTGATATTAAAAGCAGCAGAATTCTGCAGCAAAGTGCTTCCCCAAATCTCTATTACCCCTGGAAATAGCTGCAATTTTCCCATTTCTTTATGTCTCATTGAAAAAACTGGCTCAACCTTTGGATCCCCGAGTATGTATTTATTGTCTGTCTGGTTAATTATAAAAATAGGTATTCTTACTGCTAGAATAACAAATGATAGTTACTTCCATGGGCAATGTTTAACATCATAACCTTTCATCCACGAAAAATTTTTATAGGAAGCCTCGAAAGAGTCAAGGGATTGCAAAGAAGTTTTTTCAACGATGGCTGTTTCACCAGTGGGAGAAAAAACATAAAGTAGATCCAACTGGTAAGCCACACCCGTACTGAAAATACATACAATAGCACTTGTAACCCCAGAACAGCAGAACTTAATAAATTACTAGAACTCTCGTCTTTCTCTTCATGTTCAAAACCTTTTCATTTAACCATTTACAGATACTATTCAAGTCCAATTTCAACCACATATGCATGCACACTATAGAAAGATTTGTTCATAGATTCATAGCATTAATAAATTCTGATCAAAAATCTTTTGGCTTTTGCTTTTAGGTACTAAGTCCACTGTGAAATACAGTTATTGATTGTAGGTTTGATTTATAATAATAATTTATACTCAATATATCAATCACTGAATAATTTCTTGTGCAAGCTTGTACAGACAAGAAATTCTAGAAGGAAGCAAAATATCTGCTTAGACAACTTCCTCTCATTTGCAAGTACTTTGATTTAAAAACTATATAAGTTTTAGAACACAGAAAATAAAGCCCTTTAAAATCAGAGTTTTAACTTATTTAAATTCAGAAAAATAAGTTCATTAGTTCATTGGTAATATATGTTACTAATGTCCATTTCTATGGTAGAGTTCAATAAAAACACTGACCATTGCATCTAAGAATGCCAAATATGATCAAGTAAAGAGACAATGTTATATACAATTAACATAATGACAAATAATAAGTTTAAAAAAGGTTTCAAAGCAAAATGAAAACTCTTTATGTAAGGCACAGTATTTCTGCATGGCACAGTTTGGAAAATTAAAGTTCCCCCTTATATAGTAACGTGCTATTCGTTTTAAGAATATTCCTTTCAGGAGAATTCCTTTTAAGAGAAGGAAAAAAACTACCAGAGAGATGGAGTTTGTATTGATGGATCTGGTAGTATCTTGTAATTCTACAGTTTTGCTTCTTAACTATAAATACGATATTAAGAAGTCATATTTATTAGGAAAATAAAAGTAATTAAGTTTGTCACTGTGCATCAGAAATAGCTTCTACCAAGGCTGAAAGTTAAGATTTAGAGGTACATAACGACATACGTTTCTACATGTTAGTGTTCTGACTAAGCAAAAGCAGTAAAATATGAAGTCAACAGCATTTACTAGTTGGTCAATTTCAACCTCAATTATGAAAATCTTCTAGTTATAAATTTTACAGGTAATATTTATTCAGTAAATCTCAGCAAAGACCGCTGGGAATTCTGTGTGTGGAAACACTTTACAAATTTCTAGACAGAAGTCCTAGAAATCACAAAGAAAAGAAAACACAAATTACATCCCAGCCTCCGTTGCCCCCTAGCTACATCTTGTAACTGTTGCCTGACAAACTCACCACACACTCCAGTTGTCCAAACTGAGAACCAAACAATGGGGATCTGATCTCGGCGTTGTATAATGCTTTAAAGCATGCTGTTCTTGAGAATTTCTGCCACAGCCCTAGAATGTTGATAACCAGAAGCGTCACAAAATCCAGTTGACTATCAATGAAAAATAAAGTCAGAGTATAAACAAAGTATTAAAATGAAAACTGATTAAGCTAAACTAACTAGGATGAACAGATGGGTCTGAACATCAAATGTACAAATTCCAGTTTGAAGAACAAACAGACTAAAACCAAAAACCCGTTCAGCATGCAGAGTTCAAAATTTGATAAACTAATATTGGCACAAGATCTTATTGTAAAAATCAGAAATTAGGAGCATTAACAGAAATTTTTATTTTCTTAGCAAAATAATTTGGACTTTCTTGGAAAGTAAGTCCTCAAGATGGTGTTTTAGACTTAAGTCTGCTAAATGCTTTTGTGCCAAGCTTCTAAGCACTCATTTGCAATCCAGAGCAGACATTTTTTAATCACAATAAAGTATATCAAACAATTTATGTAGCACCACCTTTAAAATAAAAAAGAGAAAACATAAGAGTTGAATTAGAAGCTCTCTTTTTCCACTATATTATGAGGCCCTGAAAGATATTAAGACAAATTAATAACAAAACAAAAGATACCCTATGGCCACATTTTAGACATAACCATATCGAAGGGCTTTCCTCAGTCTCCTCCTCAGATTTCTCTTGTGTCTTATTGTCTGCCTTGCAGTCCTGACAAACATGCCATTCCACATTCAGCAGTGCCTTTTTCAGAAGACCTTGTTCCAGTCCTTTACGAATGTGCTTGCATGGAGGTTCTACAAAATAAAAAGCACAAGAAGGATGTAGGTCTCATAACAAATGCAAACATCTCTACGCTTCAAAGACACAGGCAGCGATCCAGAAGCTAGGATAGTCTTTCTAGAGTCAAAGAAACATTAACAATTTAGCAGACGTATCAGAAAAACCCTTTGTTACCCCCATTCACAAGCCAGGGATATTGTTGCTGCATCCTAAACTACTACATTACTGAAAAAAATAAAAAAATAAAAAATGCATCACTCAAATCTACATCTAGTTAGAGGAGTTGACAAACCTTTGGATATAAACCTACCTACTGTGCCAGGCTGTGGGCTTCTATTATTGTGGCGTTATGATTCCCACACCTCCCAGGGAGCAGCCACAGCCCACTGCCACGGTTCCCAGTCACCAAGGCAGCACCTGGCTGGCCTATAAAAGTGGAGATTACGGAGGTTATGCTTCCAGCTGAGCTGCCTCAGTGAAATTATGCAGCTGACTATGGTAAAAAAGAATGGCAGAGTCATCCTACCCATACTATTACCACTTCGCGCTACAATGCTACACCGTATTTGGAGCTGCATCTTCTGGGCATGATGTGAACTCCGTTTAACCTAACCCTGCTAAGAATGGTTACACCAAGAACAGGCACGTGTTGCTAAGAGCTACTATCAGGAATTCAATTATCTTATTTATTTTTTGTTTAATTTCTAAGGTTGTTGGTTATACTGTCACTTGAGCGAAGAGAAGCTGCCTGCAAGCTTAAGTCACATACAGAGAAATGACGATTGACAGACAATGCATATGCAAACTCATTCAAGTTCTTCCAAATAAAAAATGGGAACATATTTAATTATTTTCCTTTGGTTTTTTTTTTGGGGGGTGGGTGGGGTTGTTTTGGTGGTTTTTTTTTGTTTTGTTTTTATAGAACATAGGTTATTAGAGACATTTAGCGTCACCAGCCTACAAATCTTCACTACTTGCAGGTACACATGACTAAATTTGCAAATATGGGGTCAAATATCTGACAGTACAAATGGTTAGCTCAGAAATCAAAAAGCACAGAGTAAACAAAACCATGCTAAAAGAAAAACACTGTATTTAATATGTTAAAAACCCCCACATTTTTGTGAAACTACTATTGAGAAGTATTACATAGCTGTTTACATAATTCAACTGTCTTAAATCCTTTCCTACAGAGGTATTTTTATTATTCAGGTAGATTCAGAGCTGTTACGCTATCTCTGTTGAGGACCATACAGAAGATTACAGCCTCAAGACAGAAAACTTTTCTTGGCATGAGCTAAAACTGGTGAAAAGTTTTGTACCTACAGCTCTGTTTCTGTCCAACATTATCGTATTTTACCACAGTACAAATGCTAGCCAGTAAGAGCCAAATACAGATATTTAGATGTATTCTTTAAGCCTTTTTGAAAAACACAAGCTTCACCTACAAATTCAAAATTGCCTTTTTTAAACAAACCTTTTGTATATTTTCTGCTACTATACAGCGGGATTATTCACAATGATCAGTCTTAGTTTACATTTGTTGCTTTACAGGACTTTGTCAGGATAAGCTAGCCTATTTTTAGCCAAAGGAGTGAGATGCCATCAGCAATTGCATCATAACAGATTTTTTTTTTTTGCTGGAGAAAAATGAGGAACAATCATAGTAGACATTGATCTTCACTCCAGGGGAGGGGGGGGGGGAGCTAAAAAGCCTTAGGAAAGAGAAGCTACCTCAAGACCAGGACAACCAAGAAACCAAAGTAGAGTAGAGTTGAATTTAAATAAACAGGCCATCACACTGAGTGTCTTGGCTAAAACTGTAAGTGCTCTCTTCTCCCAGCTAAATTAGCATGGCTCAACTCGTTTCCCCAGTCAGAATCAACAAAAAAGGTGAGCAAGACACAATCTGTGAACTGGTAGACAAGGTGGTAGAAGAGAATGCTACACAGCACAAGCAAAAACAAGAGCAACCAGGGTAAACAAGATAACAAATAAAATTGCAACATGGGGGTGAAACCCAGTACAGCTAACAGGATAACAGTAACGATTTGGGATTTTCTCTAAAGGAATAGAAGGCGAGGAAGAGAAAGAAGTTTTAACCAAAAAGCACTACTACTAGACAACTGAGATGTCCAGGGCCAGTACTAACTTAATTGCAAGTGTAAAGACAAATGATTTCACAGAAATATTTTAATTGCAATCTTTTTTTCTGAAGCGAGAATCTTCTGCAACAAACTCTTCATTAGGAAAATGCTACTTAAACCTATCATGACAAGTTTAGCAGCTGACTCTACAAACCTCATACTCTGAGAAATTTTATATCATTCAATTCGATCTGTGTATTAATAAAGAGCCGAGTGTCTGAGTTTCTTGAAAACCAGAAAATAATCCTGTTTTTTTAGACAGGATTATTATTTTACAGCATACTCAGAAAAGTAGCAACACTAATGTTTCTTGGTAGACTTCAGTTTCAATTATACAAATCCACACTTTATAGATGAGACTTCAAAGCCAGTGACTAGTGTAAAGGCCTTCTAATATTAATGAGTTTTCAAGCCTTCTTTGAGGTTAAAACAAACATCAGCACCAGACTTCTCTGAGGAAACGTACCCAGCGTATCCAGAGACTCATCAGACTGTGCAGTCTTGCCTTTGATGCGTTTCTTCCCCATATTTGTAGTCTGTAATTTTTCTTACATGAAACAGTGACCTAGCAAAGAAAAACAGTAAATTAAAAAACAGGTTTTGGTTTTACTTGTTCATTGCTAAACAATAAGTTATTTTTATGGCTAAGAAGTCCCTTGAGGTGAATTAACTCGTTTTAATTTGACATTTTCAAAGGAAAATAAATTAATTATACTTTAAGATGAAACAATTGTAACTGTTGTAGAGGCAAGATCACAGTGTGAATTATAGAAAACAGATGATTGAAAACGTTAAATCAAAAGCACTGCACAAAAGAAGAAGATGGGAAACTTAAGTATCAGAAATCCTATAAATCTTTAGGACTTGTACTTTAACTAACTAATAACACAGGGATTTTAGGAAAAAGAATTGGGTTTGTCCCAATTAAATCTTCAGGTTTCTTGCAATTGCAATCTTTCAGTTTTCTTTACAGTAAATTCCTTGTATCTTCGATGAAGTCTGATACAGGCAAATACTCTAACATATTCGAAAATACATAGACAATGGGAATTCCGATTTTTCAGATTCTTCACTGGGGGAAATTTATTGCTTTCCCAACATATAAAGCATATCATTCAAACAGGGCCTGTTATTTGGTATGCCTGTAAACCCTTCTAGACAAGGGTGATCTACCACTACAGAGTTCTAAGCCAACTGCTTGCCTTCAAAAATTTGGATACTGCACATATGGTTGGACGTTTTTAGCTTCTAGTCCATAGCCCCTATAAGGCCCCATGCCTTATCTCACAAAAGATCATTCAAAAAGATCAGGTAAACTCAAAAATCGACACATGCTATACAACGAATGCATGCACGACGGAAGGGTTCAGAATCAAGTCTCTGCAGCCTTACGCAGCCTCCGCAGGCTAGCCGAACCCTGCTGTACACCCTTCACGTACACGCGTTAGCACAGCACGCAACCTGACTTGAAACATCCGTCCTTTCAAAACCATTCCTTAGCTTGTTCTCAGCAGCACGCCAGCCACGGAGAACAGCTGCCTGCTGGGGGCTGTCACAGCCGAAAAATGAAGCCAGCCCAAGAGAACTGGAGAGAAACTAAGCTGGGAAGAGCTTAGGCATGATACCCACTGGGGACTTTTTGTATGAAAAACCTTTTCGAAACATGCTTTTAGGACGGTTGTTAAATGACAGGTAGGCAGCCACTTCATCGAGAGCAGAATTATCAACTTTTGCAACTCGGCGTTCAATTTGTTCAGAAAAAAAAGAGATGACAGCGCGCCCAACAACCTCCTTCCACAGCACGTTTTTTCGGAAAAAAAAAAAAAAAAAACAACCAAAAAACCGTGATCTTACAGGAACAACCCTAAGCCGTTAAAATCCTTCCCAAATTGACTTTACTGCTGCCGGGGCGACAGGACGGCAGGAACACGGGCAGCTGATAAAACTCAACCCTCGCCGCGCGCGGCCGGACTCGCCCCAGGGGCTCCCCGCCAGCCTCCTCCGCCGCACAGCCCACGCCAGGCGAAGCGCTGCGGAGCTAAAGCAATAAAACGACGGTGCGCGTGATTTATCTACCGATTTACCGATTTATTTATTTATTGCCTAACAAGAGCGGTCTGCAAACGACCAACAGTGCACCTGCCTCGGACGGAAACCCAGGAATATATCCCCCCCCCCCCCCCCCCCCCCCCCCCATCTCCTCCCCCCGAGGTACGCCTGGGACACCTGCGGGGCGCGGCGGGCCGGGCCCCCGGAGGCTCCACCGGACACCCGTCGCCAGCGGGGAACCGACACTCCCCGTCCCGAGGGCGGCGGCGAGGAGCAGGTGCGCCCCGGGACCCGGCACAGCCCGGCTGGGCGCTCGGCTCGGCTGTGCCCGGCCCGTCCCGGCCCCGCCGCCTCAGGCCGCCCCACTCACCCCGTCCCGCGGGCCGGGCCGCGCCGCCCGCGTGCTCCCCGACCCCGCCGCCGCGCACCCCGCCGCGCTGCACCGCCCCACCTGCTTCCCATTGGCCCGCGCCCGCCTCCCGCGCCTTCCCTGACAGGCGCCGCAGCCAATAGGAAAAGCTGCATAACCCGGCCGCGACGGAGGCTGCGGAGCGCCGGCGGAGGAAGGGAGTGAGTGCCGGGGCGGGGAAGGAGGGCGGCCGCGGCGGTAGGAGCGCGGCGGCAGGACCGGGGAGCTTCCGTCCCTCACCTGCCGGTGCCGCGGGGCGAACAGCTTGGCGCCGCATAGCTGCGGCCTGGGGGCAGCCCGATAACTTCACCTCATCCCCGGGCGGTTGGGCGACGGTCACCGGCTGCCATGCGCGCTTCCGGCGCGTTGCATTGTGGGGCCGTGAGGACACGGCGGGGAAGGGAACCGGGATGAGGACGTGTCAGCGCATGCGCGGCCACCTCCCGCTCCCTCCCCCGCCATTGACCCGAGGGCGCCCGGTGTGGGGAGCTGCCACCGGCCGGGGCCGGCATCGCTCGGCGGGGGAGCGGAGGCGCCCCGGGTGCGCTAACGTCCACCTCGGCGGCCGCGCCCCGGGTGTGCGGCCCCGTGAGAGGGAAATCCGCTCGGTGAGGCACCACCGCCTGCCGGCCCCTCTCGGGTCAGCGGAGGCCTCGCGGGCTGTCACGGAAGCGTCTTCAGGCTGCCGAGTGCCCGGCGTACAGGGGCTGGTGTGGATGGGGCTTGGTTGTAATCATTGATAGGGTTTACGTGGGAGTAGTTAATTAGTTAACGAACTTTGCCCCGTATTCAAGCCCTGATTTTCTTCCCCAATTTCTTCTCTGCGTAGGAAACAACAGAAATGACTAGCCGAGAAGAAGCCGAGATACAAATTTCGGAATTAGATTTGCTCTCCAGCATGTTCCCTTACGAGGAGGAGTTCATTGTGACGGACCAGGTGGCTCTAGCAGAACTAAAGCACTATGTTGAAAATGAGTCTGCGGAGATGCCATCTTCCAAAGTTCAGTTTATGCTGAATGTAAAGCCAGAGGTCTCTAATGCCTCTATGGTATTGTAAAGACATTTTTTTAAAAGTTTTGGGTTTTATTTTGTATGATTTTAGGGCTTACTTGAACTAAACATTTGCTCATTTGGTTTTAGGTGGAATTCTCTATGGCCTGTGCCTTACCATTTAAATACCCAACTGTTCTGCCAGAAATTACTGTGAGGTACGGCATTAAAAGTACAGCTAATAAAAGCATTTAGGAGCTCTCGTGTACTACATAAATATAGTTATAAGAGGAAAAAGCAGACCTTTATTTGATAGTTTACTGTCAAATTAAGCCAGATGGACATCAATGTGGAAGAAAAACAAATCTCCAAGGTCATGATGAAGTCTCCAAAGTGTGCTCAGCAAATAAGTGAGAGAAATGGGAGAAGCGTGCAGGAGTGCCATCTTCTGTACAGAGGGGTTACACGCACAATACTCTTTATAGGTCTGATGCTCAAAGAGAGAGACAGCTGTCCATTTTGACAAGGCTTGACACTAACTAAAGCAGTGAAAAGTTAGTCAGTGGTCTTATTCTTCCCTTGTCAAAGTGCTGTTACTCCCAGGCTTCTGTTATTTTTTCTTGGAACATTTCTCTTTAAAGAAGTAGCCTTGCATATTACAGGAAATTAGTTCAGCCACCGTACTTACTTTTCAAGTACCTTTTTCTTGTTTTTGATTTACAGATTGGTAGTACTATATGTGAACTCAAGAGTTAGCACACCAATTAAATACCAATTAAGACCTTTTCATAGCTAATATGACAAGTATCAACAACAAGTGCATACCATTTAAATATGGCCTGATTTTTTGGCAGCTTGAAGTAAAACTGTTTGAAAAACATGCTAAATTGTAAGCATATTGCAACTTCATTTATATTTTTCTTTTTCTTTAGGTCATCATTATTAAGCCGCTCCCAGCAGATTCACCTGAACTCTGACCTAAAAACATATTTGATGCAAAACTGCAGTGGTGAGCCCTGCATGTTGAGTGCAAGGGAATGGGTTAAAGACCATGCAGCTGCTTACATTGACAAAGAGCTTTCATCTTCCTCAGTGACAACATCAACTGCCGTGCAGTCAGAAGACATCACGTTCACACGATTGTGGATCTATAGTCATCACATTTACAACAAGCAAAAAAGAAAGAATATTATTGACTGGGCCAAGGAGCTCTCTCTGTCAGGGTTTTGCATGCCGGGGAAACCAGGTGTTGTTTGTGTAGAAGGTCTACAAAGTAGTTGTGAAGAGTTCTGGTCAAGGTTAGTTTTTCTTTGTACTCAGATGCCGTTATTAGTCAGAATATTACATGTTTCACATTGTGTATGTGGCCAGAAGGTAGGAAATACAACCACCTTCCAACCCATAAAAGTCTGCAAAGTATTTGTGTGTATCATAATGTAGTTACAACTCTGAATACCCACTGTACTGTTGGTTACAGCAATCAAAGCTACTAGTAACACATGGTGCACGTTTATTTCTGTTTTACCTTGCTCTGTGTTGCAGTTGTATAGTGATGGACTGCAGTACCCTAGTCGTGTTAGATATGTATGCTGTTATATCGGCTTAGGTTTGCGTTTTGTTCTGCTCCCATCATTTGTACTTCTGGGTGGTGCAGACTAAATGAACATTGCCATTTGATTATAACAGCTAAGAGAGCGTGAGAGTATGATGCAAGGCTGAAGTGAGCACTGAAATTGAAACCGCATCTTCATCAGTTATTTTGTGAGGGATAACATTAAGGTTTTTGAATCCTGGGGAGGTAGAAAGAAACCAGCTCGTGCTTATGTGGGAGTGTTTGCGTGTGAGTAGTATTTCTATGACCAGCTAGGGAACCATTATCTTTGTCAACATATATGTACAAATGGAATTTATTGACTTCTGTGATAATAGCTATTTCATAGTATTTTCTAAAACAGTCTTTATTTTATAGATTCATATTTCTCCAATTGCTTTCAGAGTAAGAAAATTAACGTGGAAAAGAATTCTCATTCGACACAGAGAAGATGTTTCTTTGGAAGGTGGAGGGCACGCCGACATTCAGAAACAAAGGAAGTTCTCCACTTTGGAAGAAAAATGTTTTGATGCACATGGTGCCAGAGGAAATCATATGGATTTGGGACAGCTATATCGATTCTTAGAAGAAAAAGGATGTGCTAACATTTTTCAAATGTACTTTGGGGTTGAAGGGCATTGAAGGGGTTGAAGATCACCGCAGGTCCAAGTGCCTATGTTTGTAAGTTGATCCTCGTAACAGATTCCTTAGCTGTTCTGCAACATTTGATTGGAGAAGGATTAATAATTCATGGCTTATATGATGAATCCAGTTTTCAATGAAAACAAGTATCCAGTGAAATCCTGAATAATGAAAATGACTGAATGAATGCTTCATTACACTTTGTGGTTTTAAGGGTGTTTAGGGTAGATGCGTAATTACAAAGAAAGATACGTTTGATAACCTGCTGGGCAGTTACAGAATTATAGATGAATGAACAGATGGATTTACAGTGAATGAATATATGAATAAGAAGAGACAAAAATGAAGTGTGGATATCTCAGGAGAGGAAATCTGATGTTTACATTATTTGTTGCTGTTTACATGCACTACATGAAGACCTTTTTGTAACAATCTTTTCTTCTACTTTCTACCTGAAACTATATTAAGACAGGCGATTAATGTTTTATTTAAAAAAAAAAATAAAATAAAAAGGAGGGAGCAAGTTGACTAAAGCCTTCTTCATGCAAACGGGATGAGCCAGGATGCCTACTGTAAGGCACAAGAATTTTCTGTAGGGGAAAGTGCATGCGTGTGCAGGTAAGAGATGTACTGTGGAGGCTCCGCTACCTCTGTAGCTGAGGAGCGCGGTCTGTTTGCTGGCGTAAAAGCAGAAGCTTACCAAGGACTGGGCTGCCTTACAGCGCACTCCAAACCGGGGAGACGATCCTTACCCTGCTGACTTCGCGCGTTTGCAGGCCACCGATTTAGCGCACCTTTACGCTGTGCGTGGGTTTGAGTCTGCTTTCAACAAAATTGCATCAATGGGTGCCCATTTGTGATTGTGGGTTCGGCATCTATGCCACGCACGTGTCATTTAAAAAAAGGCAAGCGTTGGTTGCTTCTGGCGTTGATTAACTATTTCTGCATCGATCCGGTGACATTGCTAATGTTCAGGCCCCGGTGGCAGGCTCGGGTGCCTTTTTGCAGTGATTTCATCCCAAAAGCGCAGTTTTGCCTCTATTTGGAGCTTTGTCACATCCGAAGTCTTTGTAAGTCTACGCAAATACCGCGGCTCAGTGAAGGGCCCAGGATGCTCTCGAACTCCCCGCGCTTCTAAGACCTGTTCATGGGTACGAAGGAAGTTTTCAAGTTTCGACTAGATTACGTCAACGTTGTACGTCAGAACAACGCGCTGGCGATGATTTAAACCGTTTGCCGTTTTCCTGTCAGCACCGGCTCACCGTTGACGGCCGCGTTCCGGGGGAGCAGTGTCCGTCCGTCCGTCCGTCCGTCCCCGCGGCGCCCCGTTACGGGCCTGACCGCCGCACCTGCGCACCCCCGCGGCGCGACGTGACGTGTGCGCCGCGCGCCTGGCTCCGCCCTCCGGAAGCGCCGCGCTTCTCCCGGCCCGGGCGCGCGCTTCCTCACTCCTTACCCCGCTCCCGGTGCCCGGCGCCGCCGCCGCCGCCGCCATGGGGGGCAAGAACAAGCAGCGAACCAAGGGCAACCTGCGGGTGAGCGCGCCCCGCGGGGCGGCGGGGGACTGCCGTGCCGCACCGCCTCCGTGGGCCGCGGGTAGCGCCTCAGCGGGACCGGCAGGCGGCCTGGCCGGGGAGGGCGGCGGGGCCCGGGCCTCGGGGCTGGGGCTCCCGGCACCGGCGGGAGGGTTAAGGCCCACCCTCCCCTCCCGGTGCCTCGGGAAGCGGGGGTCTGTAGGCCGCCGGAGCCCGTCCCCAGCGGGGAGGCGGCCCTGCGTTGGGGCCCGGTTGGAGTAGTTGGGGCCGCGGCCGCCGCCGGGCTTCAGGGGGCGGCTCTTGGGCTGGGCCTGTGCTCCGGGGGGAGCGCGGCTGCGGCTGCCCGCGGCGTTTGTGCGGGCTTTCCGGAGAGGGGCGAGGGTAGGGCAGCGTGACTGCAAAACCGCCAGGGGTGTGAGTGCAGCAAGGTACTGGTGGGCACGCTTACTGTGTTTTTCTGTGGAGAGCCTAAAGAGTGCGTTGTCCCGGTGTCTCCGTCGCGCCACCGTGCCTGAAGCGGTATGTGACGTCTGTCGTATGTGGCACCTGCTCGGGATGGGAGATCTGTGGGTGAAGCGTTGTGTTCTGGCTGTGTAACTCCTGCAAATCTTCTCCCTCTCATGTATTTAGAGAAGACTAGGGAGCGCAAAGAAGCAAGTCCGTATAGTTGAGGTTTCACATGCAGAAAAAAATGACTTAGTCTGTGGGTATAGTAATCAGGTAAAACGTCGTTTATGTACCTCAAGAAAATCAGAAAAGTATGATGAACTTCAGCAAATTGTCATTACTTTAAAAAAAAAACCAAACCATAACCAACAATTCACAGAACTGCAGCTGTCGTTAGGAATAAAAGGTATTTGGACTATAAGGTATTACAGAGAACACTAAAGCATCAGTCAGTTTTGGGGCAGTCTTTTCAAGAGAGTGGTTGACATAAACATGAGCCACTGATGCAATGAGCAATGTGTTGACTTAACTGGGGCAAACTAGAAGAGATGCTGAACTCCAAAACACTAACTGCAATACTAACAGGATAGTATTGTACTGTGTTACGTATGTGCCCTTTTGCTCCATTCCTCTAAATCCTTCTTGGCCCCTCTGTTGCTGGTAGCATCCCTTGTTTCATGTGTGTTCTTACTTTTCCCAATGATGTGAAGAGCATTCCTTGGGAGCTGTATTGGTCCCTGTGCAATAGCGTGAGAAGAACTAGTAAACACAGAAGTAGTGAAGGAGGGTAAATGGTTTCTTAATAAATTGTTTGCTTAAAGAAGGACTTTTCTGTTATACATTTTTTGTATGTGTATATAAACGATATAATTTTCCATAAGTACTTGTGGATTAAAATCACTATGAGAGAAGGGACTGCTGATTCTAAAGAGAAAAATAATTTTGTAGGTCAAACTTATATGTTTAAAGCATAGGCGGCTCTTTTTTTGAGAGACTTTGTTTTAAATAGAAGGTTAATTATACAATATAAATAGGATCATTATTCCAAATGTGATGTGTGCAAAATAAAATAAAATGATTGTAACAGATAATTGACTTCTGTCCCTGTTTTTTTGGTCAGCCTTCTAGCAGTGGCCGAGCTGCAGAGCTCCTCGCCAAAGAACGTGGAACAGTGCCTGGGTTTATTGGCTTTGGAACATCTCAGAGTGATCTAGGATATGTTCCTGCCATTCAAGGAGCAGAAGAAATAGACAGCCTTGTGGATGCTGATTTTCGAATGGTGTTGCGAAAACTTTCAAAACGGGATATCACAACAAAATTAAAAGTAGGTGTATCCTTTGTCCCCCCCTAACTTTTTTTGTTTTATGGGAAAAAAAATACGTTTTTCTTAAGCATGGGAGAGGAATATATCAAGGTAGCTAATACTAAGTTCATATCAGTGAGTTTGCTGAAACTATAATCCAGAAGGTATCTTAGAGGACATAGAAAAAGGTTCATCACGCAATGCTGATGGAGCATTCATAAAATAAACTCTACAGATGCTCAATTGCAAGAAATGAATTGATTTTTGAAAAGGAGATTTGCAATGTCTGGTAGAAGCTGGTAAATTACAGAACCTGTCTATCTGACTTTTTTAATCGTGCTCTTGATATCTTGATTTTAGGCTATGCAAGAGTTTGGGACAATGTGCAAGGAAAGAGAAGCAGAAGTTGTTAAAGGTGTTCTTCCTTACTGGCCAAGAATTTATTGTAAAATCTCACTCGTAAGTATTAAAGTATCTATATTAAAAATTTCTCTGGATGCTCCCTGTGAAAACCTCTAAGGCAGTCTTTATGGATATCTTTAACTTTGTTGGTGTGCTGCTTTTGGCTGGGATAGAGTTAATTTTCTTCATAATTGCTAGCATGGGGCTATGTTTTGGATTTGTGCTGCAAACAGCATTGATAACACAGGGATGGTTTAGTTACTGCTGAGCAGCGCTCGCACAGAGTCAAGGCGTTTTCTGCTCCTTACTCTGCCCCGTCAGCGTGCAGGCGGGGGGGGGCACAAGAAGTTGGGAGGGGACACAGCCGGGACAGCTGACCCCAACTGACCAAAGGGATATTCCATACCGTGTGACATTATGCTCAGCAACATAAAAGAGGTGGAAGAAGAAGAAAGGTGGGGACGTTCAGAGTTACGGCATTTGTCTTCCCAAGTAACTGTCACATGTGATGGAGCCCTGCTTTCCTGGAGATGGCTGAACACCTGCCTGCCTATGGGAAGCAGTGAATGAATTCCTTGTTTTGCTTTGCTTGCATGCACAGCATTTGTTTTACCTATTAAACTCTTTATCTCAACCCACAAGTTTTCTCACTTTTACTCTTCCAGTTCTCTCCCCCATCCCACCAGGGGAAAGTGAATGAGCGGCTGTGTGGTGCTTAGTTGCTGGCTGGGGTTAAACCACGACAGTTGGAATTGCTGACTTTTTCTAGGAAAAATAGGAAGTTGAAGGAAAGTAGTGTTCTTTATTCAGGAGATTTTTCAGTATTGGCAGTGGGTGGAATCTTAAACTGTTGATGCCTGGGCTGTACTTGCTGGATAGAGATAGGTGTTATGTTTATGTTAAAAAGATGACAAGATATTTTTTCTCATGAAAAGTTCTTTTATGTAGATTCCAGAATGTCTAAAGAGAATGTACTGTTCAACTAACATATTTATAAATCTTTTTGATTGAGGACTAATACTGACCAGACTTAAAAAAACTCCCAAAACCTAAAAAAAACCCAACCCAAAAAAAAAACCCCAAAAAATCCACAACTCCGCCATCCCCCAAATGTGAAAAGACCATGCATAGCCAGATAAACCATAATTTTCTGATATATTTAATACATCTCCAAACTATCTGGACTGGCTACTGTTGGAAACATGATACTGGACAAAATGAATCACTATTGTGTTCTGTTAAAGCAATTCCGAGTATTTCAGGAACCAAGAGCATAGAAAGTCGTGATGTTGTAAATTCATAAACAAGTAATGGATAATGATGCACAGTTTGTGTAGGCTTATAGTCATTTTAATCCAAAAAGTGTCTTCAAGGCTTCCTGTTTCTCTTGGCTCCTGTCTTTCTGTTAAATGTTTGTATGAAACGGAAATAGAAACTGTAGTTAGGGATATCAGGAAAAGCTTACGATTTTGAACGTACAACATATCGGGAATATGATGCTGCAAAGACTCTCCCCTTATCCAGGGATACCAAGATATTTTTGTTGTTGTGGCATATTTTCAAATCTGTATAGCCCAGTTCTTGTGAAAATGGCTGAACTGAGAGACAGCTTTTTTTTTTTTCTGTCATCACTTCTGCTTTGAAGTACCTGTCATCTGAAGTACCCATATTTCTTAAAACAATAAACCTTTCTCTTATGTTTTTCTTCTTTTTTTTTCTTTAACAGGATCATGACCGCCGTGTTCGAGAAGCAACTCAGCAATCTTTTGAGCAACTGATTCTTAAAGTAAAGAAACACTTAGCTCCTTACTTAAAAAGTATCATGGGATACTGGCTGATTGCTCAATGTGACACTTACTCCCCTGCTGCTTCTGCTGCAAAAGTAGCTTTTGAAACAGCTTTTCCTTCAAGCAAACAACCCGAAGCCTTAGCATTCTGTAAAGATGAAATTCTTACTGTAAGTTTATACTTACACGTTTCTTTAAGGCTTTGTGTTGAGTGTATGTCAACTTTTATTAAAAATTTAGAACTCATCCTGCCCCCATCTATTCTTCATGGTTAAATTTCTTTCTCACATGAAACTTTTCTCCTGCTAATGTGAAGAGAAGACTGAGACAGTGATACATCCTCTATTTTTCTGACTTACAGTTAGAATGACTGGAACCAGAGCAATGAATACGAAGTGAATTTTCTTGTGTGCATTTCCATGTGGTGATGCTCAGTAATCACATAAAGTTGCTGACAGGTGGAATAATGATGCCGGACTAGTTTAGCTGCAGTGGTAGAGGAGTAAAGAATGCTGAGCAGTGTTTCAGAGAGCCTCTACAAGTTTAGTTCTGACCAAGGTTAATGCTCTTCTGCCAGTCATATATGAAACTGAATTGACTGAATTTAAGAAGCTGAAAGTTTGCATTGCTGGCCCATCATCTGCAAACTTAACTACTTTGTTTTGTCTCAGTTTGGCTTCTTTTTATCAGAAGACTGTTGTTGTAGGACTGCAATTTACAAAGTATTTTGAAGTCTTGATTCAAACAGTATCACAGCTGCTATGTTCAGCAGGAGTCACTTAAACTATGTTCTTGTTCAATAGCATGTCTAAAATGTCTTTAAAAGACTTGGAGGTTGTGAAGTTTTATTGTAGAACTGTTTCTGAATAATGTATAGACTATATTGTTCACATAAATATTAGAGTCTCTCTCTTTTTTTTCCCTTAGGTACTTCAAGATCACCTTTTGAAAGAAACACCTGATACACTCAGTGACCCCCAGTACGTTGGCCTGCTTTAATGTATATGGTATAAATCTTGGTCTGTATTGTGTTCTCTGTCCCTGGAGGTAGTGGATTTAGTTTTGCTTCAAGAGACAGAATAGTTATTTAAGTCCAGATCCCAGCAACTTTCTTTGGGATTGAAGTATAAATGCTTTTGAAAGCGTTACTAGTTTCCTAATTCTTGTTTCAGTTCTTTTAGGAGTAGCGCTTTTGAACAGCTGGAAGATGAGATGACTTGAAACTGTCTCTTTTTCGAACAATAATGTAATTTGGTAACATTAGAACCTATGGAAAGTTTACATATTTACATTGCTGGCATCTGAAATCAAAAGAACACAGGAAAAACTGAAGACAACTTAGTTTAGACTGTAGTTTAGACTGTTTAGAAGAGCTTGAGAAGCCTACTGATTTATTTATGGTTCACTTCAATTTTTTTGTTTTGTTTTGTTTTCTGAGAACTGTACCAGAGGAAGAAAGAGAAGCCAAATTTTTCCGGATTCTGACCTGTTCCTTGTTAGCTTTAAAAAAATTGCTTAGCATGCTGCCAAAGAAGGAGATGCATTCATTGGAGGAAAAGTTAATGTCACTTCTGTCCCAAAACAAATTTTGGAAATACAGCAAACACAGTGTACCACAGGTGACTTTTTTATTTCTCCTTTATTCTGATTGGTTTTAGTTAAAGATTATACACTGAACCTAAGCAAGTATTAATTGCTTGTATTGTACAAGAATGAACTTTGTACTTCGCTGAATTATGTTTGAAACAATCTTCAAATTTCTAGGCCTTAAATAGACAATATTGGTCTAAAATTTGCCCAATAGGCTAATTTGTTATTTCCATGTCACCATTATCTACTACTTGGCAATCTGCTGTCATTTCAAATTCATGTAAAAGATGCAAACTGTGTCAGCTTACTGCATGTGTTCTTAGTGCTTTTGGATTTTCATTTTTTTAAACCATTTTAGAGGTCTTTGGTCTGCTAAGACCAATAGTGAATAGAGATGAATTGATTCTGGTAATATTTTGTTTTAAGGTGCTTTTGGGAGAACGTGGCTTTTAAGTATATTAATATTTTTATTTGTTTAGTGGTAAAACGCTTCTAAAAAAATTTAAACATGTTTATCAAAGAATTTCTTCATTCTTCTTTGCTGTTGTCATAAAATAGGGGGACTGTATGTTGTAAGTTATGGTGACTTTAAAAGGAATGTTGTAAATCATGTGTAGAGACAAAGTGTTGTCATTTGACTAAAATTTTGGTTTTCTGTGGCCTATGTCAGGTTCGCTCAGCTTTCTTTGAGCTGGCTTCTGCTTTTTGCCAGTATTTGCCTGAGCTGGTGAAAGCTGAAGCACCAAGAGTTTGTCCCGCTGTTCTTCTCAGCATTGACGACAGTGATGCAGTGGTGTGTCCTGCTCTTTGGGAAGCTGTACTTTATGCTATAACCACTGTTGAGGTAATGTGGGAAACCTAAGGGGCAGATATTTCACTCAAATTTAACTTTTCACCAAGTGCCATTGTTCTCTGTGTAGAATTAGGAAAAACAGCTTGACTGGGTTTTTATGATTAATGACATGAACTTGTCAATGCTACGTGCTCCTTCTTCCTCCTTAGGGTTTTAGTGTAACTTTCAAATATATTGCATCCAGCTTGTTTGAAAATCAGAGTTGTTTTATAAGTTTAATTAAATTAACTTGATTACCTTTGATTAAAAATAGTTACTAATAAGTAAAATAATACTTAAAACCTTTTTCTTGGTTGAAGACAGTTACAGAAATGACTTGCAGTGCATTTTTGGTTTGTTTCCCTTTCTAATTTAATGCTTGGTTCTATAATTTTATTTTTTTTTTTTAATTTTAAGTGAAATACCAGCTTTAAATTTATTAGCAGGGTGGGTGGAGTTGCCATAGACTGGGGTGCTTTGAGGGTTTAATGCTGCAGATGTCTTTTGTAACTGCTGGTATGAACTGTAAAAATTTATGGGGAAAAAAAATCTTTGTTTAGCTTGCTATAAATATAGGTATCTGAAACTCTGACAAATCAGATCAGATGACAAAAAACTTTGGGGTTTGGGAGGAAAGTGCCAAGGTATTTTGTAACAATCAGAAGATTTTGGGGTGGAGTTTTGAAGTTAGCGATGCTTCTAAAGATGGGATTTTGAAATCATTGCTTATTCTTGATAAAAAGAACTCAGAATTAAATACAGGGCCAGTTACAATAATGATTTTTATGAAGCATCGTTAAAGCATTATTAAAGAGAAGCCATTAAGTGCAGTTTGCTAACAAGGAAGGTCTGTTGATTTTAAATGATACAGAAACAGTTTTATCACATCAGCTTCTTAAATTCACAAGCTGAAATAGGGAGGAAGTGATTTTTAAAAATACTGGCAAGTAAATTTAAATTTTACAGTAACTTACTTCAACTGGAACATATGGAGGTAGATTAAATGTCTAGCTTGAGAGTTCTTTCAAGGCAACATATTCTCATTTAATTTACAATAAGTATATTTCTTTCTGTAGGACTGTTGGAGTCATGTAAATGCCAAAAAGGGAGTTCTACCAAAGCTATGGACAGTGCTTCGAGAAGGTGGACGAGGACTAGCTACTGTTATATACCCAAATCTCTTGCCGTTCATTAGCAAGGTACCTCCTGGCATTGCAGAACCAAAGCTGGAATATTTCAGAACTTTTTTCAGCTCTATAATTCAAGGGTATGAACCACAAGTTTATTTATTTGAAGTCAGTCTCTTTTTACATTTGGGAATAGGAGAACTAATCTTTAAGCATTGAAAGATAAATAATGTATCATTTGGCTTGAGGATATTTAAATACGCGTTAGTTGTTTATTTGAGAACAGACTGTTTTCACTATGATATTTGAAAACCATATTTTTGAAATACTTTGAAATCTCCAGAACTAGATCCAGACTTTTGTGGCTGTCCCTGTCTTCTTAAGCCTCCAGCCTTCTTTTTGATTTTATTACATCTTCCATACCTAAAGCATTCTTATCTTTCCTTGGCAAAGCTTCAAGTTTATTCCATGATAAGTTTTAAAATGGGAAATTAGTTTAAAATTAAGAATGGCTTTGAAGATAGCAGTCTCTTCTCACCAGTGTGTAATTATTACAGAGGTTGTTGGGGATTAGCATTGTGATTGTGAAATTTCCTATATGCAGGAACTTTAATTCTTATGATACTGATTTTTTTAAGGGTTGAAACTATCATTTTTTGCCTTTAAAATACATCAAAACCAACTTTCTGTCAACTCTGATTTAAATAGATACATGCGCATTGTGTATGCAAAAACATATGTAAGTTATTTTACAAAAGACTAAAATGTAACTTATTTCAACCAAAAATCAATTCTTGACTGATGTTGGCATGGCCATTAGCAGAGCTCTTGGGGGAAAAAAAAAGAGCTATCTATGGGTTGGATTTGAAAACTGTAGAATTTTATTACAAGTAGTAAAATGGTTGTAATATTTGTATGGTAATTTGTCTGGTCTAACTTTCATTTAAAAGCAAACAAATCACAGTTGTTCAGACTCAAACTGGCTATAGTGCAACTGTCTTTTGGTGGCCTTTTTTTTTTTTGTCTCTAGTGACAGAAAGTGACACCTTCTCAATCTCTGTGGTATGTTGTGTGTTTAGAAAATTGCAAAGGAGTTTTTACAGACAGCTGAAACAATAGACAGTGGGCTTGACTGGATATGTTTCCTCTATTTACACAGATTTTTTTTTTTATGAATGCTAAAACTAGATGAAAAAGTTACTTTAATGTAAGTTATATTAAATGCCTGGATTTATTGTTTTGACTCTTTAAATATGTCCTGCTTAATTTGTTTTAATCTGACTCCTATCAATGATCCTATGATTCTGTATTCTCATATTGGTGTTGTCTGGATAAGAGCAATGTAAGCAAGGTTACATTCACTACATACATGCTGGATTTCTCGGAAGCATGGATGACTGAGTGTGCCCTCCCTCTGATGTTGCCTTGCAACAGGTTGTCAAGTGAGCGAGCAATAGCCAGCCCTTCAGAAAGTTCAGCAATTATAATTGCATTTATGGAATGTCTGCGCTTTGCTGTACTACAGAAAATAGATGAAAAAGATGATCAAAGACAAATTCATCAAATGCTTATATATGACCAGGTATTTATTAGAAATAGTTAATATTGTTGTGTGTGCGTTTAATAATTCAAAGTTAAAGAAAAACATAAAATTCTGTGAGAACTTACTTCTCTGTTGAAAGTTTCACTAGATTTTATGGAAAAAGTAATCTTACTGAATTTAATCAATTTTTTCCTTCCTATAAAATCATCCCTTTTACTGTGCAGTTTAAATTATATTTAAAAAAAAGGCATCCCCCCCTGTATATTTTTATTAAGTGTCCAAGTATGAGTAATTCTAATGTTTTTGGAATTGCTTCCAGAATGTTTTTCAAAATTACAGAATTTATAAAGAATAAAATGATCATCTAGTTGGATCACTGTTCTTTAATAATTGTTTTTGTCTTTATAGCTAATTCCTCTTACTGATGCTGTACTTAAGGAGCCCAGGTTACAAAATGGACCGCTGTTTTATCAAATAGCAGAAACACTGAGCTCCTGGGAAGCTAAGGTAGAACTCTCCAATGATGATAGCACAGATGAAGATTTCCAGAAACTGTTGTCAAATTTTTGGGACCATCTTTTAAAAAAATGTGTACTTCATGTTGATACGTTGGATGCTGATGAGAAGTTGTTATTTGCCATATCTGGTATGCTAGAAATTCTTCAGAATCCAAAGAGTGCTACAAAACCAAACAACAGAAAATCTCTAAAAATCAGGTTTACAGATGAGGATGAGTCTGAAAGAAACACAGAGAATGGAAAGCTCACGGAAGTGAGGAACGGTGACTTTGAAATACAGGCTGACTTGCAGCACAGTTCACTTCTAAGGAAAGAACCTTTAGAAAATTTAGTCTGCAACCTTGCTGAACTGACTATTGTGTATATCAATGAACAGAAATCAGAACAGCATTTAAAATTTCTCTCTGCCCTGCTCAACTCTTTTTCTTCAAACAGAGTTTTTCAAGTACTTTTAGAGCAGGGAAATGATGCAAGCTCTGCTCAAGCTGAATCCCAAAATGAAATTAAAACTTATCATGAAAGTCCATCTGTACAATTTCTGTATATGAATTTAATAACTTGGCTGAAAGAAGACTGGAGGAAAGACACCCATTTTCTGGTTGATATTTTGTACAGTGTGCTCAATTGTTGCAACAGTAATGATGAAAGGAAAATAATTCTTGATGATTTAACTAAGGTATGACTCTTGTACATTTTGTTATTAGTTTTTAACAAAGTGATTACTCTTTTTTTGTGGGCTGTGGTTGGCTAATCATTTTCTTTTGGGCCCGTGGAATGGAAGATATTCTACATGAACTTGGATTGGTTTGTTGTTGAGGAAAGTAGATTTAGGAAAGGTTGACATGACCAGTGTTGGGATGAAAGTTTATAACATATCCCTTTCTATATGGTATAAATCATTAAAAGAAAAGTAACATCAGAATTTATCTGTTCTTGCTTGTTTATACAGCCTGCTTTTATACTAATCATCAACGGCCTTTCTTATAAATACAGTTCCTTATTGATCTATGTGGTAGAAGAAGACTTGGAAGCCAAAAATAACATAATAAATAACTTTGTTACTGAAACTTAGCAACTTCTGCTTATCCCCTGCAGAAAGTAAAGTTGTAAAACAAACAGTGAAAATGGTGTTAAATGCTTCTTATTCAGCAAAGAATTTGTTAAATATTGTGGATTTTTTTTTCTTTTCAGATGGATCTGAAGTGGATTATTTTTCTCCAGATAATTCAAAAGGTGCCTCTTAAGATTTTGTGTTCTTGTTTTGCATGGTTTTGAATATTTCCCTGGAGTTAGCTGTGAGAGTTACGTGTGTTTGATTGACTTTTTATTTAAGTAGTGATAATTTCCACAGTTTGAAAATCTTGTAGTGATAGTTTCAGTGTGTTGTTTGTTTTAACTGCATTTAAATCTGGGAACAGTCTTAGAAATGAAATGATGATACCAAAACAAAAGCATCTTTGTCCCTTCTGTTAGTCAGTTTGCTCTTTGTGCCGGGAGGATTCCTGATTTTTTTTCTGGTCACCCTTTCTAAGCTAGAGAGAGTGGAGTTGGGTAGCAGGCCAATATTTTAAATGATTGTTTGTATCATCACACTTGCATCGTGGTTACAAGGAAAAGATGGTATACCATTTTTTCACATGGAACATTGTGAGACTGACATTTAAGTGATTACCTGGGAGGAAATATGAAGTGTATTACATGGACTCATAGCACTTGATTTACAATCCAGTGTGTTAACCATAATATCTTTCTTCACAGATACTGTGTATTTCAGGAATCCTCAGTTTTTATGATTTTGTATCTTATAATGGCTTATCACCAAAATAATGTTTTTCTGACTTGAGACCTTCCATTTCTTTTTAGAGAAATTCAGATGCTGTAAATAGAATTTATGTTGTAAATAGATTTTATTTCAGCCAGCCTGGTCATCCAAAAGGTGTCTTTCTAACTTCGGTGTAGGTATTCCCTGGGCTCTATAGTTGGAGAAAAGGAAAAAGAAGAGCTTTCAGAGGGTGACTTGTTTCACTCTAAAGTAGAGGTCTGACCCAGCTATAAGTTGCTGTCCCTGACCAAAAAAGAAAGCTGGGGGATTGCTGTAGACATAAACACTTGGAGACTTATTGCTTATGACAGATTACATGATTCCCACTGTGTGTGTGCAGGGTTGACATATTAATCATATGCTTTGTTAGTAATAAAAATTAATACCCTCAAAAGATTATTTTCTTGTGATTCAGGCATGCTCGAGCACAACAAAACTTTCCTTAGTGTCTGACTGGCTGAAAGGAGATACACTTGGAGAAAGACTTGTAATGCTGGCAGATGATCTGTGTCACCTGGGTTTAAAACCTATAGCGGCTTCATCGGAATCATCCTCTTCAGAAAGATGGACCCTCCTGAGCTTAGTATTGTCACAACACATTAAAAATGGTAAGCATATTTATTCCTTGGAGTTTCTGAAGTGTAAATACTGCACTTATGCTTTGTAGAAGATTGACAGGAAAAAGGAATCTGAGATCTTCCAGAATACTTAATTTGTAACACCTAGGCTTTTTTGTTGTTGTTGGGGGGGGGGGGGGGGGGGATTTGTTGTTTGTTTGTTTGTTTGTTTTGGTTTTTGTTTATTTTTGGGGGAGGTGGTTTTGTTGTTGTGTTTTTGGTTGTTTTTTTTTAACCTGGCCAATTAGCCATGTCCAACTTAGTTTTGTAAATACTAAGTTGCAGCAGCGATGTTGCAATTTTTTTGGTCTGCGTTGCTAAACAGAAGTCACTGTTTAAAGATTGGATTCAGATTTGCAACTCTGAAAAACTTGAAGAAAATTTAAATAAGTTTGATTTGTTAGCTGATGTGCTGTAAAGGAATACTAGTTTTTAAACCATACCACCTGAAATTTATCTTCAAAACTAGAATGTCAAAAATCAATGGTTATGGACCCATGTGTGCATTGATAATATTTTGTTACAGGACTTGTGAACTTCTTTGAGCCATTTTCACTTAGATTCATCTGTTAAAAATCTGTGCATTTATGCTGTATATGTAATCTATTTTTTATTAATAACATCCCATTTAATTTCTTCCTATGGTGTCTGTGATATAGACTTCTAGTGGAGTTCAATTTTCTTGATGTTTTCCATGTAAACTTGTCATTTGTGTTTTGTTAAACTCAGCATTTGCTTTGATCCCTGAGGTAACATACTTATGTTTATCTGAACACTGGGCATGTTTGTGGTGCTTTCCAGTTTCAAAGATGCACACGACAAGTTGACTGCAGTGGATGTTCATAGACAGTGCATCTTGAACATGTTGTAAGATTGTTATTTCTGTTACTGGAACTTTTCATGTAGTGGAGCATTCCCTCTCTCCAGAGAGAGTTTGATGAACTTGCTCACTTGTGAGTCAGTGGTGTCCTAGGGCTGATTGTCGAGTGACTTCGCTTTTTGGCTCTAGAGCTGGAGGTATTGCTGAACCTGCTGGTATTGCTGCGTGACCTGTTTTTAATGCATGTTGGATGAAGTCTAGGAGACCTTCAAGAGCTATGATTTTTCTGGATGTAGTGACTACAGCCCACTGTAGAAGATCAGGTTTGATACCATCTGAGGAACCTGAAGGTACACAAGTCCATGGGACCTGATGAGATTCATTCACAGGTCCTGAGGGAACTGGTGGATGAAGTTTCCAAGCCACTATCCATCATATTTGAGAAGTTGTGGCAGTCCGGTGACGTTCCTGCTGACTGGAAAAGAGGAAACGTAACCCCCATTTTTAAAAAGGGGAAAAAAGGAAGACCCGGGAAATTATGGGCTGGTCAGTCTCACTTCTGTGCCTGGCAAGATCATGGAGCAGATACTCCTGGAAACTCTGCTAAGGCACATAGAAAATAAAGAGGTGATTGGTGACAGCCATCATGGCTTCATTAAGGGCAAATCGTGTCTGACAAATTTGGTGGCCTTCTGTGATGGGGTTACAGCATTGATGGATAAGGGAAGAGCAACTGACATCATCTACCTGGACTTTTGCAAGGCATTTGACACTGGCCTGCACGACATCCTTGTCTCTAAATTGGAGAGGCATGGGTTTGACGGATGGACTGCTCAGTGGGTAAGGAATTGGCTGAATGGCCACACTCAAAGAGTAGCGGTCAATGGCTCAATGTCCAAGTGGCCACCAGGGACAAATGGCGTTCCTCAGGGGTCAGTACTGGGACCAGTACCATTTAACATCTTTGTTGGTGACATGGATGTTGGGACTGAGCGCACCCTCAGCAAGTTTGCTGATGACACCAAGCTGTGTGGATTGGTCAACACGCTGGAATGAAGGGACGCCATCCAGAGGGACCTGGACAGGCTTGAGGAGTGGGCGCATGTGAACCTGAAGAAGTTCAACAAGGCCAAGTGCAAGGTCCTGCACGTGTGTTGGGGCAATCCCAAGCAGAAATACAGGCTGGGCAGAGAATGGATTGAGAGCAGCCCTGAGGAGAAGGACTTGGGGATGTTGGGGATGAGAAGCTCAACGTGAACTGGCAATGTGTGCTCACAGCCCGGAAGGTAAACTGCATCCTGGGCTGCATCAAAAGAAGGGGTGCCAGCAGGTCGAGGGAGGTGATTCTGCCCCTCTGCTCTGGTGAGACCCCACCTGGGGTACTGCGTCCAGCTGTGGGGCCCCCAACATAAGAAGGACACAGACCTGTTGGAGGGAGTCCAAAGGAGGGCCACAAAGATGATCAGAGGACCGGAGCACCTCTCCCATGAAGAGAGGCTGAGAGAGTTGGGGTTGTTCAGCCTGGAGAAGAGAAGGCTCCAGGGAGACCTTATAGCAGCCTTCCAGTACCTAAAGGGGGCCTACAGGAAAGGTAGACAGGGACTCTATCAGGGAATGTAGGGATAGAATGAGATGGGTAGTGGTTTTAAACCGAAAGAGGGTAGATTTAGATGAGAGATTAGGAAGAAATTCTTTACTGTGAGGGTGGTGAGGCACTGGCACAGGTTGCCCAGGGAAGCTGTGGCTGCCCCATCCCTGGAGGTGTTCAAGGCCAGGCTGGATGGGGCTTTGAGCAGCCTGGTCTGGTGGAAGGTGTCCCTGCCCATGGCAGGGGGGTTGGAACTGGATGATCTTTAACGTCCCTTCCAACCATTTTATGGTTCAGGCCAAAATCGATTATGTGGACTTTCAAAAAGTTTCTCAAGGTAAACTGTCATGGAGTAAGTGGAAGGGCCTTTCATGGGTCAGTAACCTATCATATGATAGGAATTAAGGGAGAAAAAGTATAAATGCTGAAAGAATGATATTTTTTTTCTGATAAATTATTCAGAGTAATCAAAACTGAAACTTTAGGGAGCTGTAGCAGTATGTTGTGATACTGAATGATTAACTGATACAGTTACAAATGAATTTAAAAACCAATAAATATTAAAAGTATACATGGGAAGAACACAATTGTAACTGTATCTATTCAGTGGTAGGCTCTGTGCTGTTAAAACTCAGAAAAGAGATCTTCAGTCATTGTGATGGTTCCCTATAGGTGGCAGGTTGGTGCTCAGCAATAAAAAAGGAATACAGGTTATTAGGAGCTGCTGTGAAAAGAACAAAGGACAAATGAAAATTATTATAGCATTGCTGTGTCAGTATCTTGAATATTACCTGTATTTTTGATCACTGTAATATTCTTGTTCACCTATATGCTTTTGAAAAAAAGTGTGGTAGAATTAGAATATGCCCAAAGAAAGATGGCAAGGGATGGTTAGGCAAATGCAGTAGCTTCTGGTTGTAGAGGCAATAAAACGGACTAGAATTTTTCAGCTTGCGATGAAAGTGATTGGGGATGAGGTTATGGTAAAGAGCCATACAATCATAATTTGCATGGAAAGAAAATAGGAAGAAATTTTTCATTGTTTCTTTAAATGGAAAAGCGTGAGGTTGCTTACAGATGCTTAGATAGCAGGCTTGAGGGAAGAGAAAAGTATACTTCTTCATACAGTTCATAATTAAATAATGGAATTCGTTGCCCCAGGATGCTTTGGAGTTTGAGGGTAAATGGAATTGGACTATTTCAATCCAGTGGGAAAGGGACTAAGTATATTCTCGGAAGATTGGTCTGATTTAGTTAATTATATGCAGTGGTCCAGGTGTAATCACTGGTTTTCGGTTGATACCGGAAGCTAGAAAGTCATAAAAGGGGAAGGGGTCCCTCTGCACTTGCTCTATTTTGTATATCTTTTGTCTAAGTTGCTTCAGTTGTTTTAGAGAAAAGATACTTGACAATGTGAAACTATGGCCAGGTGATCCTAGATGACTGTGGAATAAGAAAGAGAGTTTAGATATACATTAGACTGCAAATGCTTTGCACTTTAGTTTGCATTCAAAATTAGTAAATAAAAAACAAATCAGTACATATTAATACTATGCCTTTGAATGATCGTGTTTTTCAGGTAATCAAAGCATGCTGTCTTTTTCCTCTCCCCAACAGAATCTTTGATTGGTGAAACTTATGTTGAAAGGATTATTGATAAACTTCAAGCAGCTCTCTCTAAAGCTAGGGATCTTTCTGAAGCTGGAAATACTGAACCGTCAGTATCTTTCATCTGCGATGTAGCCTCAAGCTTTTTCAGCTCAGTTAAAGGGTGTTTACTGATGCCATCCTCAGAAGACTTACTGCTTACCATCTTCCAATTGTGTGCTCAGAGGCAGGATGCTATGCACTTAACAGGTAATTTGGAAAAAAGCTTCAAACTTTTTTGTAGTTGATGATTACATCTAAATTCTTCTCTTTCATGAAACAGATTCAAGTATATAATAGAATATTGAGTTCACAGACATTGAGCACTTGCAGCTGTAACTGACATGAAAATTTGTGCTTTAATTTACAATGCCAGCGGTTATTACTGAACATCGTCCTGTATATCTTTACGAGGATTTAAAGCTTTTTTGATGTTAGTATCCCTGTGCTTCAGCTGTCTTTGAGGCTGTGATATTCCACACTTCCTGGAGTGTTACAGAAATTATTTAAGGTCCATGAAGTACATAGAATGAACATTTTTTTTTTTTGTTCATTCTACAATGTGAGATTCCTATGAAAAAAAAGTGTGTAATTACTTCATTAAAGATACATACATTTATGCTGAAACCATTTATATTGGTCAAGTTGCTTTGACAAATTGTGACCCATTTCTGTCTTCACCAGCACTCATTTTCAGACTAAGGTCCTGATTTATTTTCTTTGAATGCAGAATTTGAGAGTGATAAATTGGTATATTCCTTTACTGACGTAGATACAAAGGAGGAAATTTTGCAGTGTTGTCACAGAAGTGAAGTAGGACAACACTAACCTGAAAACCACTGCTGCTTTGTAAATGAGTATTGATGTTGTGAATGTTCACTATTTCAGTATTTTAAAAAGATCTGTCGTTTCGAAGACCATATGAGTATATTGCAGTAAACAACAGGAACATCACTCTTACTCTCAAATAAAATGTTACCTGTGTGTCAGAGCTAATTTAAAATTGCTTTACAACAAGAAACCTGTATATTTGCCCTTGATAGTTATTGCATGTAACCACATAGAAAAGAATTCTTTTCCTGCTCTAGGACCTTTAGACATGTGATTGTTGCTGTATGCTGTAAGTTGTAATTTGAGTTTACTTGTTTGTGGTGGGTTTGCTTGTCTGTTTGTTGAATTTTCTCTTTTTCTTTTCCCTACAATAGATTTACTTGTATGTAAATTAAAACATACTTGGATGTCTGGTGTAAGTTCCCTTGTGCATCAACTCCGGAGTATGCAGAAACAGAGTACCTTTTTGCATAAATCTGCACTGTGGGTCAAGAATCAAATTCAGTCTTCCTCTTTGGATGT
The DNA here is from genome assembly GCA_017639485.1 of Pluvialis apricaria. Lineage (NCBI taxonomy): Eukaryota > Metazoa > Chordata > Aves > Charadriiformes > Charadriidae > Pluvialis > Pluvialis apricaria. The sequence continues at coordinate 106,306,922 of CM030007.1, forward strand.
TAAAAGGTAATTGCGAAGTACATGTCCATTTCATAATACGCTGTTCTCCAAAGAGCACTAAGATCAGTGCTATACTATTCTTTATTTAAATGGTGTGTGTGGTACTGAGAGTTTTTTTTAGCCTGTGAGAGGTAAGAACTGTGGTGTAGAGCATAACTTAAAATGCCATTGGTATAATATGTACATAGCATTGTATCGGTGTAAAATAAAACTGCTTGCTTTTACTGGGTAGTGCCAAACTTGTTTACAGTGTCTTCTCCTTTTCTCAGTCTTCAGGTTTTGATCTCTGCAGTTAGTGATTTGTTGTCTCAGCTTATGGAAGCTGACGGACAGTCCGCATATCTTGTGGGAGCTTATGTTGAGCGTGTCACACCAAACAAAACTGAGTGGAGGAAATTGCATGAGTCTTTGTCCACTGAGGTATGAAAGTGACAATGGACTTGCACACGGTAGTCAGTCTTACCTCAAGTCTCTGCCCTTTAGGGTGATAAGCATTCTTTATTTTGACATGGCACTGCAATTATGAATATGCGTATGTCTGCGTAAAGGTTCTCTTCAGCCTCTTTCCATGACATAGGACAAAATCTGTGTGTTTATGGCCCCATCCAGTACTACTGGAGAAAATAAAAATCTGTGAAATTACCCTTTTCTGCATGGAACACCAGCAACTTACTTTACACGTCAGGAATTTTGTCTGACAGAATATGCATCGTGAAGATGTTCTTATCTTTAAGTTAATTCTTCTAGAAGATTAATTTTGTGAAAGACACCAATATCTGCAGGGGAACATGATGAGCTATCAACAAAATGCTGACAGTGGAGAGTAGGGAAGGACATACATTTCCTGTCCAAGCACCAATCTTCAGTAACCCTGGTATTTCTTGTAAAATGTATAGAGTTCTAAAGATACATATTTATTTCTGAGGCAGCAATGCAGTTTCAAGTTACTGCTGTGCATTGAGGTGTTTTAATAGGCTGGAGTGGGTCATCCTCACCATTGTGCTTTTGGTGTTAATTTGTCTCTTTCATGGTTACTTTTTAATAATTCTGAATTTTCAAGGTTAAACAGAACATAGCTCTTCCGTGCATCAGTAAAATGTCAATTATTTGTTTGCACTCTTCTATGCCCATATTACAGTGGATGCACAAACCTCTTCTGGAGGGAAGGCTTAGTATGAATTGTGAACCTTCGGGATCGTGTGTCAAGCTGTGTGGCACAACTAAACTTCCAGGCCATCTGTGTACTTCAGCCTTATTAAGTAAAATGGTGCTACTTGTATTGGAAAATGGTCTAGTCCGTGGAAATGATGATGCTGAAAGAAAGAAAATTGACAACATAAGTAAGTTACAATGGTAAAACTTAAATGAATTTGATTTTATAGTACTTGAAAATTAACCTGAATTGATAATTGGAAATGAATAGTCAAAGTTTGGCATATAGGTATGAGAAATCATTCTTTTACCTTTTATTGTTTGGGATTTTTTTCCCTTCAGTTCTCCTTTAAAAGTACAAGTATGCACAAGTATAGTGTTTATATTTCTAGGGCCTTTTGTGATTATATATGTGCCATCTCAACAGAACTTTGAATTTGGAGAAGTTTGAATTTGCGATGAACTTCAAAGTTGTTTGTTGCCAAAATGTTGGCATGACTGGGCAATAGGAACTGTATCCATGCTATCAAATAAATGCTCTGAGTGTTTAGCTGTAATTTAAAGATATTTTGAGGCAGCAGTTTTTCTTAATTCCACCAGGTGGAATCTCATTTCTTTTTATTTATTGAACGCTCAAACTAGAGCCAGCATTATCAAACTAACAATGCTGTCTCCAAAAGTCTCACCATGATAAGAAGTGTAATTGTTCAGTGTGGGTCTTTGTAAGCTAATGAAGAAACCACTGCGAACTATGAGCATTAAATTTATTTGGTTTTTCTCTGGATTTAGATCTTGATTGCTTTGTCTGCAAGAAACATTTTTTTTTTAAAAAAAAAAAAGAGAATAGGGAGGAGTTAGAGTTCTTGTCATGCTTGATTTGCTTTAAAGTTTCCTGAGCATCTAGAATATTGTAAACTTTTCATCTCTTGTATTTTATGAAGCAATGGCAAGTATCCAGTTCATGCTCTGAAGGACCTGAGATTGTGTGTAAATGTCATCTTTTTTTAATGCATTAAAAACATGCTTAAAAACCTCAACAAAACCTTGCCCTGAAACTTCTTGCTTATGCACTGAATATATTCAGCAGTTGTAAACAACAACCTTTGTTTAATTAGTTGCAGAGCTGTTATACTCATTACAATGGATTGAAGAATTGGAGAATCCTCCTCATCTGCTTCTGGAATATCTTCATATGTTAGAAGAAATGCACATCACATACGAGAAGTTCAGTACGCTTAGTAATACAAGTAGCCTTCAGCAAACGATATTTGATAGGTATGTAAGAACAAGTAAAACAACCCTTAACTCTGTCTTCATATTTTGCATTGTATTAAGTGCCACCATATTGCCTTATGTGTATTCATTCAGACTTCACCCAGATGCTTTTGTTGTGATCTGTGCATCTGTATGTATTAACCAGGGGTTTTCTTCTTCTTTGAAGATCAGAGGAACATGGAAGACTCTGGTCCTTAACCATGGCTAAAGTGATTCGTGCAGAAAACACCACATCCTGTGAGATGAAGCAACTTTTTAAGACAACGGAAGGGTATCTTAATACTGCTGCCTATAATCTTTTAGTTTATGTTGCAAATATTGATAATGTTAAATGATACTGATTCTGATGGATGACATTTGAAGACTGAAAATTTGATAGCATATGTATGTGGTATGTAAAAGTGAAATTTGGTTTAGTATGTGGGATTAGTTACATCATAGGATGTTAGACCATTATGAACCAATTGACATTTTGTTTACTAGTTAAAGTTTTGGGTTTGTTTCATACTTGTTTTGCTTGTATGAATAGGTTTCTGCCATTAACAGAGGGCAAATTGCATACACTTCAGTGTCTATCACCTTTTTTAATTGAGGAAGAAAAGAAAGAACTTGTCTTCCACTGTGTGGCCAAACTTATGACATGCACACAGACAGAGCTTTCCAGTACTGATGGTGAGTATGTTCTTACCTCAGTCCACTTCATTAGAATTTAAGAGCATTATTTTGCAATAATGTTTGCTTTTAAATAAATTTTTTAACTATAATAATATAATTTTTTTCTAGGAAGAAATGTCTTCTCAGTTTGCATATTTCTTCTAAACTGTTTGGCGTAGTAGTTTTCTGCTTTATTAAGGAAGTACAAGCTATACTGCCTGGTCCAAAATTAGAATAAAGGGTTTAAGCCGATATTGTTAAAAGAATTTTGAAATTGTTCTACTTCATGTTTGGTCTATCTGATTTAAACACATCTGTAAATATCAAAGTTTTCAATTAATCATTTAGGCTTTACGCAGCTTGCAAAGTATTACTGTTGTCAACTGGAAGTGTCATGATTGTCTTTCGATGCTTTAGCAAGAGCTCTTTCATAGTTCATGTATAATTTTTGAGTGGTTCTTCCCAGTGCGTGGGATATAGTGTGCTGAGTCAGAACTACTGTACATACATTTTCATCAGCTTTTGAAAAATTACTTAGAGGTGATAGAGGTGTGTTGTAATATTGCTTTGAATATCCTTTAGGAGACCTTTTTGTTTTCACAAACTTGTTCCTTTTCAAGAAAACTCTGGAAATACTCACACACAGTCCTTCTACATGTTTGAATGAGATGTCATGTAAAAGAAAGAACTTTTTGTTTTTCTCTAAGTACTGCTTTCACACTTTCTCTTGCACATGCTTTTATTGATCAGTCTATATAAAAACTTGAAAGTTGATTTTGTATTTTTTAACAGGACTGTACTTAAATTGAACAAACTATTTTTGGTGATTTTAAACTGTGGACTTCTACCCCTTGGCAGCGTCCAGGTTTTCAGATGAGTTCTTCAAATGGATGTCCTCAAAGTGTGAAAATTTTCAGTGTTAATGTTGGGCAGCAGTTGAGAGGAATCTTGAATCTTTCTTCTGTGGTAGTTTCCCTAACACTCTTTGGACTTAGTTAAGCCTTCCTGGCTTTCTGAGTGAACCAACTGAATGTGTCTGTGAAACTTTAAAAATAACGTGGGAAAAAGAATCCTCACTCCTCCCCTGCTGTGGAGTGCTCTTGTTTGTAACTCTGGTCTGCACTTTCCTTTTGGCTGCTTCGCATTTTCCTGGGGATTCCTGGGCAGAAAATATACACCCAAATTTTCCCATTAAGTGTGACGTAGGTTCTGGGCTTAACATTCAAGTTTTAATTTTTTTTTGCAGATCAGGAAGGTGCTGGTAAAGTTCTTGTAAATCATTGCACTACTGCTTAAGTGGGGTTTTTGTTTGTTTTTGCTATGCATAAATAGTACTTTAACTCAGTTCTTTGTCATCACATTTGGAAGAAATGTTCTTGTTCTCCTAGAAATCTAGATACGCGCAGTTTTCCTTAAAAATGGAAAGCAGTACTAATGCAACAGTAGTACTTCACTCTGAAAGTAAAAATTAACACTTTTACAACAATATTGGAATTCACAACTCGCAGTTACATTTACTTAATTATCTGTCTAAATTATTGCATAGCATACTACATTTTTAGTAGCACAAATAGATTTAAATCTCAGTAGGTATTTTCCCTTTTTGTTTATTGTATAAACCAACAATAAATCTTATAGGAGTTTTTGGTTGGTTTGAGGGTTTTTTTGATTTTGTTTTTTTGAAGTTTGGGTTGGGTATAGTATTTTTGATTTAACAATGGCATCTCTGGATTAAGTGTTCAAAGAAAAAAGCTTTGGTATTATCCAAATTATCTTATGATATTAATGTGAAGTTCAAATGAAACAGTCCAATGAATTGACACAAGTTATAATGTTTGTTTTGACTTGATAATTAAGACCTATTGAGTATGATATTATTATTGTGTTATAGGAGCATTTGGGTGTCTTTCCATTTTGAACTCCTGCTTGAATGATAGAAGTATTGATTGTGATCATCTGCTACCTGGAATACTAAAAATCATCATATCTTGGAAAAATGATAACGAGGACAGCTTTCTCTTTAGCTGGTGGGTGAAACTTTGAGATAATTTGACTTATTTAATTTCTAAAACTAGGGTTTAAAAATACAGAGTGGTTATTAACTCAAACAAAATCAATTTGTAAGTTACATCCACCATCCACTGCTCTAATATTACCTTTTTAAGCCTTTGTAGAACTGTATTCCTCAGTTTAATATACCTATCTTTAAGTGTCTAATAATTCATACTGAAGAAAACTACCCGGGTGATTGAAGGCTGGGAAACTAGGAGCTTTTTTAATGCACCCAGATGTCAACTGTTTTCAAAAGCATTCAGAACTGGCTGACTTTTGTAGGTATTGCTGGATATTGCGTTCCAAATTCCTATTGCTTATTTAGGTAGCAGAGAGAATACTTGGATACCGTACTTAGGTGTCTGTTTTCTAAAATTCTGGACCTGAAAATGTAACTTGGAAAGCTTTCAGCAAAGAGTGAAAATATACTGAGGTTCATTTGTCTTGAGTGTAGTGAGAAAAATCCAGACAACAAAGTCTTGAAATAATGTACACTATTTGGACACTTGAGGGCTTATATTTTAAGTTACTAATTTTTAAAATAAGTCATTATTTTTCTTGAACTGATTTACTTAAAATTGCTAAATTTCATAGTTTATGTAAGTATATTACTTGAGTGAATATGCAAATTGTACAGTTTTAGGAATCTGTGTAACATGCAAATGAGCAAGTAGCTCTGATAGACCATTTTGTACCTGGTGACTGACTTATTTAGACTTGGCAGATAACGTAGTACTCTAACTCTGAAAGACAGAGTATCAAAAGCACATAGGGCAGAGCCTGGTACAAGAATAATTTGTCCTAAGAGGAAGAGTGAAGGTAGGAATATAAATAGTCGTGTCTACAACATGAAGATATGTAAGCTTTAGTTGTATTTTTGTTTCAGCAATCTGAAAGAAACCAGTGCTCAGTTGCTTGGTTTCAACATAGAGATGATCCGTTACCTTCCCTTGCTGCTGAAGTATTCCACAGCTCCTTTGGCCGATAATGAATGGGACTTTATCATGTGCTCCATGCTGGCTTGGTTAGAGGTAATATGAAAGAAACTATTAGTAATCACTGCATCGCAGCTTTTAATAGGATCCTCCTGATGCCCTCTGAACCTACTGGACTGACGCAGGGGGAGGAGGGTTTAAAAAAAACAGGCTACGAAATAACTCAATTTTTATAACCTTACTGGGCTGTCTGATTGACATTTCATACTAAATCTTTGAAAGATGTGTGTTTAAAAGTTCACTTATCTATTTACAAAGTGGGAAGCTGGGTATCGGGATGATACAGTAAAACACTGTAGAAGCTATGCCACATAGCAATTAAATTTGAACAAAGGTGCATGAGGATTACCAAGAGGAATGGAAATCAGAGTGCTGCTAATGGTTCTTACTTAGAGTTTAGAACACAATGATCTTAACAATTTTAACTTTGTTTCATCTAATGTGTGTGCTAACCTTCTAGTGCTTTAGAGTAATGATCAATATTAATACCTGGGTACTCAGCATTTTGAAGATAACTTACTTCAGAAAGCATCTCAATAGAAATACGAAACTAAGAAAATAAACTTTACCTACTGCATGAGTGCGAATGGTGCATCTCCAGTTTTGACATACTTACCTTTTTACATTATTTGTTGCATATGGCAGGGACATAGTTATCTCAGCTTAGCAAATACTTGACACAGTGTTAAAAAGAATTGCACAAAATCATTTTTTCATTGAACTTTGACAAAGGTCGTGTTGCTTAAAAGCACAAGCAATACTTTCTCCTGTTTCTTTTTGTACACGAAGGTGAAATTACCTCTCCCTTCAAGTAATGCGATATTTAGTAATGGCATTGGTAATTGGAGAATAATTCTGTAGGCCTCTGTTGAAAAATAATATCCCTTTAAGACCAAAGTCTAATATGACATATAAAAATTAACTGAATGAAAAGCAGTATCTGCATTTCAATATCTGAATTATTGCATGAAACATCCAAATTACATTCTAACGCTGTCAAAAAAACAAGTCAGAGTGAACAGCTGACTACTTCTTTATTAATCAAATAAAGAAACAGAATCTCTCACCCTCTAGAGCTTTTTTTTAATTTAAAAAAATCCAAACAACAAACTTGTATGAAAAACTTGTTGCATAGATTAAGTGCTTGGGAATATTTTTAATATTTAAAGATACTCCTTTTTGGGGGACAGTAGTAAGAATGAAAATAAGAAGGAGCTGTGTTGGGAGAGAGGAAGTATTCTCCTGATGGCCACTTCAATTAATTTCCAGTGTACAGTAGTGTATTGCCAATTTCCTTCTGCAATTTGGAAATAAAAGCGCATCATATTGGTACAGTTTTTATGTTTGGAAGAGAAAAGTGAGAGCCCTTGACATATCAATTTTGGCTCACTTGGCTGCACAAGTGCTCCAGATAAGCTACAGCCATGTACATTTCTGTTTGAATCCACTTGGTGGCAGTTTCTTTCTGTCATTATAAAGAAGGTCATATAAGGGAAGCAATCCAGGATTCTAAATGTTGATGAGACTTGGAAATAATTTTCAGCAAGCCTTACTAAAATACAGATTGTATTTTTTAACTTGTTTATTGTTTCCCCCAAATCGTTTTAGAATGGTTTTTGCAATTGAGCCTTCTTTGAAACTACATTTTCTGGTATAGACAGGGAATGTGTAGCAGATATTTTAATGCAAATTGATAATTAAGAAATCTTCCTTTTATTTTTTCCTCCTAGACCACAAGTGAAAACCGTTCACTTTATCATGTCCCACTTGTGCAGATTTTTGCTTGTGTCAGTTGTGACTTGGCATCTGCCCTTAGCGCTTACTTTGAAGCTGCAGCTCCTGAAACTACTGAAAACCTTCCTGCGAACTTGATCAGCGAATGGAAAGAATTCTTTTCTGAAGGAATTCACAATTTGCTATTACCTTTGTTGGTGAAAGTCACGGGCAAGTATATGGCAAGGAGGGTAACAGTGGTACCTGTCAGGCTATTCTGAAATAGAATTTGACGGCCTGTGTTATTAATTTATAGGAATATTATGTCAACATAGCTTATAAAAACTCAATCGTTTGAACACTTATGTGCTAATTAGTAAAGTAATTGCACTTAACATTGTGACTTTTAAGATTAGATGGATTCTGATAAGCAGAGTTTGAGTTGTTTCTAGTAATGCTTGTTTATGATGTCATCCATATGTTTTGTATCACAGCTTGTCTTTCTCTGTTTTAAATAGGAGAAACCAAAAATGCATCTGAAGGCTCCTTTCAGAACTCTGTGTTAACGTCTTTGGGTGAAGCTCTAACATACATCTCTAAGGACCAGTTGTTAAACCATAAATTGCCAGCGAAGTTTGTTGCAGGCCAGAAGACAAATCTTCCAGATAAACTCCAGACTCTACTAAATACTTTATCTCCATTGTTGCTTTTCCGAGCTAGGCCTGTACAGATTTCGGTTTACCATATGTTGTATAAGTAAGAATCAACAAATTTCTTACTTCCCCCACCTTTCCCTGCCCCCGCCCCCCCGCCTTTTTATTTTTTTAAATATGCTGTAGAACGTGCACTTTGTTTAGCAAAGTTATGCTCCATTATGGGAGAACATCCTTAACTGGGCAATTTGTGTTCTGTATTGGAGAACATTATATAAAGCTATGAATGCTAAATTTAATTGTAAAAGTAGACTAAATATATACTGAAACATTTTACTGCAGTACATGAAGGAACAATTTTATTTTCTGTACCACAGTTATATCAATATCAGTATCATAACTATAAAGCTGTTTATTCTTAGTCCCTATTTTAACACTCAGAGAATCCTAAAATGTAAACTGAAATATTCCAGGTTTGGTCTGGGTCTGACAGTATCATTAAATAGTATAACCTTTTTCATTTTCACTAGATTAGATAAGAAAATCAAAAAAGTCAACAAAAATTTGTAGTATTCTTGTGAACTTTTTGGGTATCTCTAACACCAAAAGAGAGAGTACAGAATTTGAAAAATAGTATGTGCATTTGACTGCTCGGAGTGCAGATTGCCAAGCAGGTGGCTTAAGCATAAGAAGCTACCATTGTCTTTCAGTTGTACTGAGGCACAGAGTTGCAATAGTTTTATTCTGAGATAGAGAAGTTTATTTTAGCATGACTCATGAAGCATAAAAGGTCTGGACAAGAACCGAGCAAGGATGCATGCCTGTTGGCTACTGTCATTCAAGAACCAAATTTGCAGTGGTGACATGTCTCTTAAAGATTCTGTGTTGTTATTAAGGAATAATTGCTGTTGTTTTATTGCATGTTGTTAATGTTGACACTGATAAGCAAAAAACTATGCATCACGTATTAAAATAGCAAAAATCAAATCTGATTTCCATTCCATATTTCTATAGATTAATGCCCGAATTGCCTAAATTTGATGACGAAGATCTCAAATCTTATGGTGATGAAGAGGAGGAATCGGCACTGTGTGTATTTTTTCCTTTGTTTTTTTTCTGACTGTTTTCCATATTTTTAAAATGTGTTACAAGAGTTAAGATTTGCAGTAGAGTAGTCATCTGTTAGGACTTGTTAAAGAAAAAAAAAATGACGTGGCTATGACAATAGTCATAAATATTGAAAATATTAAATATAATTGGTTAAGTCTGCCTTTGTGCTAAAACTGGTAACAAGATTTGCAACTGTTTTCAATTTTTACCAGAGCAAGCGCAACAGATATGCTCTATATTGTAAAATCATGACAGATTTTTACTGGACTGCTGTATTCAGAATGTGTCCAGCTGCACAGGTAACTTCAGTTTCTTGAACCTCCAAAATTGACCTGAGTGTGTTATACAGCTTGAATCCGATAAAGTCAACAGTTTGAAGAGGGAATATGGTAATTGATTGAAAAAAACAAAGCAAAACAAACCAAAAAGTGGTGTGTGGTTTTTTTGGTTTTTTTTACCTCAGCCCAACAATTAATACCATTCCTTGCTATGGAGCTGCAAAAGGCTTTTTAATCCAATGCCAATGCCCAAACCCAGTGCATTCAGTGATTAGGGGATCCATTGTTCAGTTGCTCCTTTGTTGGTGTGACTTGACAAAGAAAATGACCTACATCATGAACAGCTGGTTGGCTAAATCAGCTGAGCTGTAAACCACTTTCAGATTAAAGTGATCAGCATTCAGTTTATATTTGTCTTGCAAGAGGCACAAACACCAAGTCCATTTCAGGGGGGAAAGAAAAATCTTAAAATTTAGCACTGTGTCAATCTGAAAGTAAATTTTCCTGTAATGAAAGGCTCCTTTTATGTTCTACATACAAGGCTTGACTAACAGGTTTCTAGGAATGCTGTGAATATAAATGCAGTGAGTGCTTTGCTCAAGATTTGAGTTTACTATGCCAGGTAACATTTTTCCATAGATCACCTCCAGCGGCTCTTATGTCTGTCCTGGCCACTCAAGAACTCTTGCTAGAAAACATCCTGGAATGCGTTCCCGTTGGAGAATTTGCAGTTATTCAGCCCCTGAGCGATGAGTTCTGCCTTGTTCTAGGTTATCTTCTCACTTGGAAGTTAACGTTGGCTTTCTTCAAAGCAGCTTCTTCTCAGGTATATGTTCAGAGTCTCTTCCTTTTATCTGAATTTCTTAACGTACTTATTTGATCTGAATCTTGAAGTTTCATGCAGCATTTTTATTCTTTCAATTTATGTATCTTCCTACCTTTTGTTTTTGTGGAATTAGTGGAATTCTGAAAGCATCAGCAGACTTAGGCTTCTCCGATGCAATAGTTAAAGATGGTAATATTAGAGTAATGAAGAATTAAGATTCATTAATGGATGATTTTCTGGCATTTTCAAACAAGCTTGCTACATTTTATGATCTTACAATCGCTCTAAATGGTGCAGAGAACTAAATCACTCTTCTAAACGCTTGTTCTGAATCACAGTCTTCCTGTTCTTTCCTACAGAAGCATATTTGTGTTATTTACAGAGTAAGCTATATTTGTTAAGTCTGATCTGTATTTTGTGTTTTTTTGTTTTTGTTTTTTTAACACTATCAGCTGCGAGTTCTCTACTCTCAATACCTTAGAAGAACTAAAAGCTTGAATAAACTGCTTTATCACTTATTCAGGCTTATGCCTGAAAACCCTGTCTTCTCTGGGCCAACTTCAGAAGTTCCAAATAAAGACACAAAAACCTTCTTTACTGAAGAGCTTCATTTAGATGTTAAAGGTTAGTAAAAAATGTGTTTGTGCATTTGAGAGAGTTTTGATATTGCTGAAGTTTAAATATTCTTTTCTGCTTTAAAAAAAACATACTTAGAAAATCTTATCTGTAAAATAGATACACACACAGACAAATACGTACATATATATTTTAAAAACTTTGGCTAACACGCCCCATTTTAACCTTAACCAAAATTGAAATGTTTATCAGAAGAATCAAGAAAAAACCCCAAACCAACCAAGAAATGCTTAGATTATTCACTTAGGGCAGAAATAATACATTGCTGCTATCTGAATCCTGAATGTATGCAAAGATTCCAAAATACTAAAAATGTGTGATTTATTCTGGAACTTTTCCATTTCTTCTAGATATTTTTTTAATGCTAAATGGAATTTCTATTTTTTTATTCTATTTAAATATGTAAATAAAACCACATAAAAATATATTTTAATATATTTTTTAAATGTTTGAGACGTTAAATTGAGTGGTGTTTTTGTCACGCTGTTCAGATGACACAGAGTTAACCGTGATGACAGAAGATACGCTGGTTTTTTTTTTAGCTGAAACATGAAAAAGAGTTTGTTTTGAAAGTTACTTCACTGAGGTCATTATTTTATGTACCTATATAGATGTAAGCAAAGATACTGAGTTTTCATTTCTTAATTTTTTGCTTGAACATCACTGTACGTTGCAGAACAATTTATCTGGATGACAGTAAGAAAGAATTACTAACATGACATCCCAAGAGATGGATTTCCCTTATCTCTTTATGCACTTCCGTAGAACACTGCAAACCTCGCACATGCTCCAAACATCTTATTGTTTGTTCACTCCAAAGTGAGCATTTTGTCATTTCTAGAATATAAAATTATTCTTGATTTCTGGTAGTGCGCCTAGAGCTCATCTCTTAATTTAGAAGATGAATTTCCAGTTGTGAAGTGTTAGCCTAAGAAACAAAGAAACCAGACTGATGGAGAAAGGCAGAGTCAAACAAGCACTGATTGTAGCAAATACAGAAGGAGCATGTACCTGAAATTCCAGCTACCACAGTTATGTTGGTATCAAAATTTTCGTATGTGGTTTGGCGGAACCAGCATTTGTGACTAATGTGTTAGAGTATTTCAACATCCTTTCTTTCCCTCCCAGGGACCGGAGGGCTGTCATCCCAGATTCCGCACCTGGCCTGCTCTGTGTACCATATAACGCTGAAAGACTTGCCAGCTATGGTCAGGCTTTGGTGGAATAGCTGTGAGAAACGCGTCTTCAATGTTGTCGATAAATTTACAAGCAAATACGTCAGCAGCGTGCTTTCTTCACAGGAAATATCTGCTGTTCAGACTAGCACACAGTTATTTAATGGCATAATGGTTAGTAAGACTTTTTGTCCTTTTTTTGATTTACCTTAGTTTTTTGCAGACGTTTTAAGAAATGTTACTGCTCAGAACCAGACTGTATTACAGTGTTTTGTATGATTGTATTTTTGCTGTTCTAAATGACTGATGAAAATACAATTTAGCTTCGTATCGATATATTAAGTTGATGTTTGTTAATACTCTGTTTGGAAAAAAATGGAAAAGAATGGGTTGTATGATGATGGAGAAGTTGAGGAGGTAAGTGGAAGATACTATCGATACAATTCTTTTTGGTTTCTTAAAAAATGTTATCAGTAGATTGAAAAATGGCTGGTGGTTTCTTTCTGGTTTGCCAATATATGAAGGCATTTTTATTTTCTTCGAGAAAAGTGATCTCCGGGTCTGTGAAAATTATTTAATGCATGTAGTAAATTATTTATGGTACGTATGTATAAAAATACTAGAGGTGGTGCGTATCTCTGTGGAGTTTTTTAGTATGCGCATTATTTTCATAGGTAAAAGCTCGGTCTGCTGCACGGGAAGTCATTGCTACCTATTCAGTCGATGATATATTTATTGAACTAATAATACAGCTTCCATCAAATTACCCACTGGGATCCATAACAGTTGAGAGTGGAAAGAGGGTTGGTGTGGCTGTACAGCAATGGCGCAATTGGATGCTACAGTTAAGCACATACCTTACACATCAGGTGAGTTTAGAGAAAGCCCATCACTTTGAAAACTTAAGAGTCCCGATAATAAAAAAAATATTCCTAGCAATGTAATATTAGTTAGATCTGTGTAATGGATGTTATCAGTAGATCTCCAAGGACCTCACAGAATTGGTCACTCTTACCATCTGCTTTTTTCCAGATGCTGAAACAGAGAGGTAAAAATTTCGGCCTAATAAGTCCTGTTAAATCCATAGCCAAAGTTGAAAATTTAGATTTCTTAAGACATGGGCCGGTGTTTGCCCCGTGTCGCAATGCCATCTATCCTGGTTTAAAGAGAGCATCTGTCATTTGTTTTAGTGGCCAGCCCGAACCATGACAGCCATCTTAACTATAATTTGAAAAAAAACCAAACCAAACAACCAAAAAAAAAACAGTATATGAAATTTTCCAAAAGATTGGTGGTTGCTGAAGTTGCATCATCTATGGTTAGAACAAAATAAGAGTGACCGAAAATTTTAAAATCCCCTTGTAAGTGCTCCTAAGTCTAATCTATAGCAATGCAAGCATTCATCACAACAAAAATGCACTGTCATTTGTATTTCATGTGTTGGTTTTGTAAATTGCTCACAGCATATATTGCATATTAGTTCAAATTATAAAGCCTTCAGGCTTTGTTTCCTTCATGTTCTTAGGAATAACAGTTAAGAATATTCTGAAGGAATTCTACAGTACTAACAGTTCTTTTCCTTCCGTTAGAATGGAAGTATAATGGAAGGCTTGTCTTTGTGGAAAAATAATGTGGATAAACGTTTTGAGGGCATTGAAGATTGCATGATCTGTTTTTCAGTCATTCATGGTTCCAACTATTCTCTTCCTAAAAAAGCTTGCAGAACATGCAAGAAAAAGTTTCATTCAGCTTGCTTGGTAAGTACCTAGACTAAATGGTTTTAAACAGGGAAAATATCCATTTATAGTTTGAACCAGGAACTTCTGTCATAATACCATCAATTCTCCGTTATGTTGTTGGACTATCTGGGATTAACTGAACTCATAAATCATTTGTATGGATTTTGTAGTAAGCTGTAAGGGCATGTAACGAGAGAGGGGTTGCTACACTTCACAGGTATAACTATCGGTTTCATGTTCACGAAGACATAAGCCATTACGTACACGTAGGGTGTAGCAACAGCATCTTGTTGTTATCAGCTCTGGTATGGGAATAGAGAAGGTTAAATGTAAATTTATGCCGCATGCTCTTTAGTAAACCATGCTGATCTGGATAATTAACATATAGCTGTATCCAAGTCATTGCAGGCATGGGTTGCATGGATACAGAGTATACTGGAACAGGTTGGCATCTGTATGGCTATACAATGGAGAAGTTATTGCTGCTTTAAAAACATTAGCATTTTATTCTAAAATGAGACTGGATGAGAATTCCTTTGTGTCAGTTTTTTTAGAATAAAACTTTAGCGTTGTGTGTGTACAAATACATATGTATATATATGCACAAGTGGAAAGGGTTGGGGTTTTTTACCATTTTTTCTTGTTTTTTTTTTTTTTTAAAGTGTAGTTGATGTTTTGATAGCTATATTCATTGACAAATAATGGTTCTTATTGGTGATAAACCAGGGTTCTTGATATTCAGCTTGCATTCGTATATTAAACAGTTGTATTTCTCTTTCAGTACAAATGGTTCACATCCAGCAACAAATCTACCTGTCCGCTCTGTCGAGAGACATTTTTCTGAAATAAAATGGTCTGTCTTCTTTCTGTGAACTAAGTAATAAATGAAGAGGAGGCAATAAACTGTATGTTGAAAGAAGCTAAATACTTGGAAATACTGTCAGTTACTTCAAATTCTTTACCTAGTGGGATATGACACATATTTACCTCTGGACTGTTTTTTGTAAGTTTGAAGATTCTTCTTTGATATAAAGAAATATATAAGAGTAATTTATTTTAATTTGTATATTTTCAAGGTATCGAGATATGTTAAAAATTCAGAAATAATGTAGACTTCAGTCTGAAAAGTGGTGTTTAAGCCACAGCATAGTTGATTAAAACCTCTTGTTTTAGGTATATTCTAACATGGTGTTATGCACTTAACCCAGATCACACCTCTTAATATAACAGGTGAATTTAACATAGGTGGTATAAAGACTTGATTTTTAACTATAGTACATTCATAATAGTTCCTCTTACGGGGGGGTAAAAAAAGGATGTTGTTGCTGTTAGACACTAAGGCATGGAACTAGTGTGATAACCTATTAAAGCATAAAATTTAAACATAGCATGCTCTAAATTAATGTGTTCATAAACTGAGCTTTCACCTCGAACAGTCTCGTTTTCCAAAAAAAACCTCAGCCACCCAGAGCCCCAAAAACATGAAAACTCATAAGCCCAAGTAAGTAGAGAGAGTACAATCATTCCTGCATGACTGTGAAAAACACTACCTCTTTATTCACAATTGGCTTTTAAAGAGAAGGCATATGCACTGATCAATTCTTTTCATTATTGTGGTTAATGTCTTTATTAGCTGCCAAATTAACTATCACTGAATGTACAATGTAGTTCCACTGTCTCATAATAGTAAGAACTTTTAAATGAATGCGATATGTATCAGAATTTTATGTTGTCTTCATTTCAACTATAAATTTATTTCATGCTTTTTTTTTTAACAGCAGTAACATACTAATATATTCTAACTTGGATGGTATTTGTGGTGGATTTCTTTCAAAAGTCAATAAAAGGAGAGGAATAAATGAATTTTGTCAATCTCTGCAGTCTCTGGATTGCTGTCTTTTTTCCCCATGTGTGATAAACTTTCAGAAATTAATAATATAAATTTTCAGATGCCAAGTTTACAGCATGCTCAATTGGCTGTACCTTAAGAGCTGATTATTTTAGGTTCTGTGTGTTTTCTCAAAGTTGGTCCTTTTTGAGGTGACAACTCTAGAAATTATTTTTAGCTGTTGATAACTTAAGTCTATATTTTTAACAGGTAACACTGGGCTTCCAGAAGAGAAATTTCTTGACATTTTTTGAGAAAGAGAGAATGGGCAGGATTTAAAACTGATATTGAAAAGGCTTAACTGAAAACACAGATTAGGGAGTAAAGTGTTTTGTTTTCATAATTACTGATACTAAAACTCCAGGATTGCCTCGCTTTGTTTCAGACAAGACTGGTTACTCTAAATGACTTCTTTGCAAGTTAAATAACTGATCTGAAGGCCAGTTGTGGTTAACCAGGTATTGCTTGAAAAGAGCCATCTTAAACTATTCCAGCAGACCCTAACTTGCAAATTGTCTACTAAGGACAGCCTTGTGGAGAGCTTTTGTCTTGATTCTGCTAGAACGAAGTAGTGCAGGCACTCGCAAAGCAGCAGAATGTCTTTTGACACTGGTGCTTGGTGACAGAGCAGCACCAAGGGGTCTGGGGGAGCAGAATTCTTGTTTTCTTCTTGGTAAGTTTGACACTACATAGAAAGTCTGTATCTGCCACGCAGCTTATTCTTGTGTGCACTGAATGCAGGAATATGCTTCCCAAAACTCTCCAGAAAGTGTCGCATTCTTTGATCTTGTAGGAGAAGGGAATAGGTGTGCCCTGGCAGATGCGAAGTGTACATGCAGACCTCTATGTACACAGAACATATTTCAAAATTTAAAACAAACAGAACTTACCTGGCCAGTCACTAGTTCCCAGTCTTCACCAGGATGATGGGAGCATGATAGGAGTCAGTTCTTATAGAACTCACCCACGTTCTTACTTGGATTGCATTTTGGCAAGTGCTTCCACTAAAGTTGCAGCAGACACCAAGACGGTGGGGCCAGGAGAATGAACTTATAATTTATTAAAGTGGACACATATAGTTCCTTGGCCAAATATCCAGTTGTTAGATGGTCCAGTGCAATCATTTGTAGTTGAAAGCATGTTATTTTTTATTACGTTTTCTGTTCTGATTTTCATTATTCCATCCTTTAAAATTTAAAACTGCATATGCTGATGAGCATTGTGATCTACTGTGCCAGACGACTGCCCTTTTTTATCTTGGATTACCTCTTCTAAAACTAATTCTCTAGCTGTAACTAAAAGCTAGACAGATTAACTAAAACTTCCTTTTGTTAAACCTGTAGTTTGATTCTGTTATGTTTTGACTACATCTTATAATCTTCTTTTGCTGTTGTGACTTTTGCTCAGCAACCAAACTGTGTTAGCCAAAGCGTTTAGCAACATAAAACTTCTCGAGCTGTCTAAGGATGACAGCATTTTAGTTCATACAAACAGCCCTACTGCTATAATTATAACCTCAAAAACCATGATCATGGAATGGTTTGGGTTGGAAGGGACCTTAATGATCATCTAGTTCCAACCCCCCTGCCATGGGCAGGGACACCTCCCACCAGACCAGGTTGCTCAAGGCTCCACCGAGCCTGGCCTTGAACACTTCCGGGGATGGGGCAGCCACAACTTCTCTGGGCAGCCTGTGCCAGTGTCTCACTACCCTCAGAGTGAAAAATTTCTTCCTGATATCTAATCTAAATCTCCCCTCTTCCGGTTTGAAGCCAGCTTTCCTGTAGGCCCCCTTTAAGTACTGGAGGGCCACTATAAGGTCTCCATGGAGCCTTCTCTTCTCCAGGCTGAACAACCCCAACTCTCTCAGCCTGTCTTCATAGCAGAGGTGCTCCAGCCCTGTGTCTGGATATGCTCCAACAGGTCCATGTCCTTGTGCTGACTCCAAAGCTGGACTCAGTAATCCAGGTGGGTAAAGGAGTAAAGGAGAATCACCTCCCTTGGCCTGCTGGCCACACTTCTTCTGATGCAGCTCAGGGTATGGTTGGCCTTCCGGGCTGCAAGCATCATTGCTGGCTCGTGTTGAGCTTCTCATCAACCAACACCCCCAGGTCCTTCTCCTCAGGGCTGCTCTCAATCCATTCTCTGCCCAGCCACTATTTGTGCTTGGGATTGCCAGGACCCAGGTGCAGGAACTTGTACTTTGCCTTTCTCGAGATTGACATGGGCCTTCCTCTCCAGCCTGTCCAGGTCCCTCTGGATGGCATCTCTTTCTTCCAGCTTGTTGCCTGTGCCACACAGCTTGGTGTTGGCAAACTTGCTGAGGGTGCACTTAATCCTGCTGTCTGTGTTAACAATGAAGATGTTAAACTGGTCCCAGTACCAACCCCTGAGGAACGCCACTCATCAGGTTTCCACCGGATATCTTGATAGCAAAGGGTCTGCTATCAAGTCAAAAAGGTTCTAGAAGTAGGAAACAGTCAAATTGAAATATGGCTTTTCAGCACGGACTAGTTGGTAAGCTGCAAGAACAAAACTTTGCTTAAATTCTTCAATGGCAAATTGTGGAAACATGTTATTTCACAGATGGCCACAAAGTTTCCTCTTGGTTTCTCACCTTTGATGTTCCTTAGACAAGTTATTCAGAAGTTAAGAATCAACAAAGTCTTAAGCATAGCCTCACTGGGCAATGAAATGCAGTAGTTTCAAGTACTAGAATTTGTTGTATAGAGTATAAATATTAAGTAACACCCTTAACATGACTGACTCTTCCCTCTAAACCCTCCTACTGTGTGTTTGTATTCACATTCACGTTTATCTTTATAAAAACAAATTGAAAGAAAAGTTACTGAAGGGGATGCATTAGCTGTGCTTGAATTGTTGAACTGAATTGCAGTGTTGCTCTTCAGTGGTCTTGGAAGCTGGGGACCGGTGACCCTTAGGACATAAAATAATCACTCCTGCACACTTCCTGCAATCCAGTCCTTTTTTGTATTTTCTTCAGGATGGTATAAGGAACAACTTTGATGCCAGACCAGCGCAAGTTGACTTTTGATCTGTATGAGTCAAACGTAGCTTCTCGCATTCCTCCGCAGTAAAACGCCTCAAATGGTTTAGCTAGGTTTGCAGTCCTGTGTTTCTGCTAAAAGCACATACACTTATGTGTTATTCTGCCTGTCCAAACCTTCCTTTTTTCAATCTCCTAGGTAAGTTTTTTAGGTGGTCAGCTCAAAACATGGAAGAACTTTTAATGTTTGTACAAGCTGCGTAAGTAGAGAGTCCTAAGTTTAGTTCTGAAGTCTTAAATGGAATAGTCTTTTTGGTGCCTCAGCATCTGACAAAAAACCCTTGTGACCTTATTCCCCATAGAAGAGCTAGCTAATGGTTTATCATAACATCACTTGCCACAAACCCTTAAAGGCCAGTGTCTTTGAAAACGTTCCCCCAGACAGCACTGGTGGTGCCACATACTAGACTGTCTCTACCTTTGTGCTGCACGTGAGCACAGCACCTTCCTCATAGGACTGCTCCCACCGCACAGCACACGTCTCCTAATGCCGCTGGGACAATGCCGTATTAGAACCTTCTGTAGGCACCAGGAGGGAGAGGAGGCTGCAGAGGAAAGCTCTTCAGGTGGTCAGGAGATAGCTTCCTCTTTTGGATAGTGATTTTGAGGGAGGCCTTTTATTCCACTTCTCTACTTACTTGCAGTCATTGTTTTCAGCTACTTGGTTAAGTAGCCTTTTTAATAGCATTTCATATGCTTTTCCCCCCGTTAAGACCTTTTCATGGATGAGAATTCTTCTCGTCTACAGTACTCCGTAGTAGTACCCTCCTTGTAAAATGTCATCAAAGGGAGCACAATCACCACAATATTGTGTAGAGGACTTCAGGAGAGTAACAGCTTCCCTTTGTCCCAGCTCTGGAGAGACACTTACCGCATCTTTCTGTTCAGAAGTACACTATTTCCTTATAAGAGAAACAAACTCAGTAACTGTGCCTTGGACCTGTAAAAGTGTCTGATGCTATATCAAAATGAGCAACACCGCTTCCAAGTACGTGTTTAAACCCAGCATAGGTATAGACTAGCTTTTAAAACAGGAAGAATTATATCAAGTACATTTTTTTAATAAACCACAGTGACAAATATACAGATACCTCTTTATAGAGGAAAAAGTCTTTAGTGCTTAAGTGCAAATGCAGCAGGGTAGGGTATTTCACCGCTTCTCCGCAACTGTCCTGCGACAATTGTACCTCTGCCAGCATATAATGGCTGGTTAACATCCAGAGTAAAAATAAATACAGTCTTGATGAGTTTCACTGCAGTAATCAGGAAGTGAGGATACACCTTAAGAGGGTGAAAATCCTGGCTTAAAAATTGATTTGACAACTTCAGTACTTTGTGTTCAACGTTCTGCATGCCATCTAGATGGTTAAAGCAGTTATCAAGACTTCCTAAATTTGAGGATAGTAAGCATCTCTTGTCCTGCTTGCCTGGAAAGTACTCGTGTGCCTTCTAAGCCGCATTTCTTCATTGTTTCCAGAATTTCATCTGTAATTGAAAGTGCAGTGTTACAACCAAGTTTATATAGAAACTGGCTATAAAAGGCAGTGCTAATGTATCTGCCAAACATAAGCTGTAAAGATTATAAACTGTGTCATCTTACTATTTCAGGCAATACTTTTTATACAAAAAGTACTCTTGCACCAAGAACAAATAAAATTTACAATTTACTAACTGAAGTTCTGCATTTTGGTATTATTAATAGCAATGAACAATTCAATTATGAAGCTAATTTGTAGGAGAAACTGAAATTCATAGCACCTTCTCCTAAAAGCTGCCTAATCAATCAGTTGTGAAAGAATAATCTTTCTTCTTGAAATTATTTCACAATGTATAGCCATTAAGCAGTTAGAAGGAGCAAGTCCAAATCTTTTTTCTACACATGTCAAAAATGAAAGACATCGCATTACTAACTAGAGGCTTTTTCATTTTTAAGTTTACCACACCATTCTCTTTCATAATAACGGTTTGGCCTAGCTTTATTACTTAGTTCAGAAGATTTACAGTCACCTTTCAGACTCAGAACTGGAGTCTTGCAGAGCTGTTGGGCTCAGGACCTACATATTGGCATTTTCCAAACTAGCTTAGGGAGTTCTTACTTTCAGTAAATTTGCTTATGTTGTGTAAAAGTCCCTCTGTAGATTAGAGACCCACACAAACTTGAGAGATGAGAAGCATAAGAGTCTGCAGAGGTGCCACAGTTTGTATGAAGCATTTATGAAGCACTCCAGCCATCTATAGCATTTCTAAATAATGACCTAGAACACCTATATGAATTTCAATACATGCTGTCAATCTTCAATTAGTTGCCATCACCATGTTAGATTCAACTGATGTTATGGGCTACTTTTTCTTGTTTACTGAAGTCTGATAACCTGGAGAACATTGCTGTGACCAACATTTTGATGAATACAGTGTTAAATCTGGTTTGGAACATTTAAGGGTCCAAGGAAAGTGATCACCTGGATTATTTTCTTTAATTGTGACCAAGTAGAATAATCCTCCTGGTGAAAGGAGGTCTGGTACTAATGGAAAAACTCTATCCATTACTTCTCTGCCCTTTTTGCCACCAGCCCAGGATGCCTCTATGCCACGGCTTTCCACCTAGGAAGAATGAAAGGAAAGATTGTCTTAACACAGAAGGATAGAAATGTTAGTGGTACTTTACTTATAAGGAAAACATCACCATAATCTCTATCTTTAAGTGTCTGCCATTAGACATCTGAGAACTTTGACTCAGCAGATTAGTTTATGCAGCAAAATTCCTTCAAGACTACTTTCTACACGATGAACATACTACTTTTGTTTCAAGTTCTATTCTTAAACTGAAGTAAAAGAGCTACACTTTGTCACATGCTTTGTATGTATTTTCTTGTTATGTTTTACAAGTTTGTTTGCCAAGTGGAAGGGTGGTCAGAAAACCCTTTAAGTGTTCACGGGTCAAATTCTGAGAGTAGGGGTCTGCAGAAGCAGAGGATATTTATTTTGCAGGGAACAAACGCGTTTTCCATTGAAAGCCTTCTGTAAGAATACCTTAGCATGCCTAAGGGAGTCTTCCATGATTTATAATTGATGGAGAAACTATGTATTGAGAAGCAGCAGCTAGCAATCCTCATTCCCATGGAGTCTTTATAAGCAACTCTAGTAAATCATTTTCACTACAACAGTGCTGGTCCTACAACATCCTTTACTATTTCAAAAAAACCCTGCAGTTTTCATACCAGAGTTTATTTGATTTGCCATCTCTCCTCTGACAGTAAAAATACCATTTTTATTGTGTATTTCAAATTTTTCCTACCTCTTCAGAAGGTGTTACCACATACGGTGGATTAAATACCAGTAGATCAACCTTCCCATTTAATCTTGGAGACAGTCCTTTGACCTATAGGTGAAGTCGATGATTCTTTTGGTTGGGTTTTTTTTTTTGGGGAAAAATAAAGAATGCAAACATTTTGTAAAAATACATTTACATAGTGCTGGATATTCCGAGCATTTCAGCCAGACTCAGGAACACTAAACTTTACTTTCTATGTGCAAGAGAAGCATTAAGAAGTACCCACACATAGCAGAACAATTTCAATAGTCTTAAAACTATGTTATATATGGGATGTAGAAGAGCAAGAGACACATATGTGGACACAAAGATCGTACTTTATTCTTGCTCAGTTCAGAATTTAAGTTAGATATAAAAGAATTTTGAATTTGAATTTGGTTAATATTTGTTACCCAAAATGACCAATCTGCGACAACTGCAGTTCAGTTCTCAAGTATGAGCAGTTGTTCATATGTTTCAGATCACATTTATTGCTGCCTATCTTCATTATCTTTTATAAACATATATATTCAGGGTATTTTACACAAATCTTGCTAAAGAGATGAGAAACTTAAGCTCTTCTCCATATCAAATTTTGTAATAAACAAAAAGTAACAACATACACAGCTCCTAATTAAATTGTAAAGATTTAGAACCAAGAACTGCATAGCATTAGAGGAAGGGCTATGATAATGTCAGGTCACTGAAGAATTCCTTGTGCAGCATTTTCCAAACTATATCTAAATAACGTATTTTTTAAGTTAACTCAATGAATATTTAAAGCTTAAATTTGAATTTTAGAGCTTGAGTAGTTTGTTTTTCCCTTCTTTCAGAAACACTTTGGCATTTTGTTGTTTTCTTTTTTTCATCCGTGCTTATTAAGAGAATGTTTGTTCTAGACTTTATGGTTACTTTTTGGTATCTCTAATGAGTATTAAAAAATTACAAAACCTATAATGAAGATTTTATTGAAACATCTATCTTACCAAGTCAGTAATGACTGGCTGGAGGTGGACATTGTTAAGCAGAGCTGTCTCCAGTGTACAGTAAGCTGCCATCGGGTTGATATCTGTACATCTAAAAGCAAAATATTACAAAGTTACTGGTTACTGTAGGAACAGCTTAACCCTGTGAACCACATGCTAATTTATGTACGCTCAACGAAAATGTCCTTTCTGGCATCCTTTACTTTGCAAGTAAATACCAAAAGATAGCCAGTAAAGAACACACAATGTATCAGCAACTAAACCAGTCAACACTGCACTAGAAGTTTTAATGACCATCTGAATGCTGAAGTAGAGGTTTTCCTTTTCAATGCTAGCTCTGCATAAATACATATGCATACAAGTCTCTAATAAAATTCAGTTACTGCCATCACCCAGGTAACTAGTGGTATGTCATCTGACCTCAGTAAGACTAGTCAGTGGCTAAAATTCAACCCAGCAAACACAAGTGTAAGCTTACCAGTTTGTCTAACAAGTGGGAAAATGGAATGTAGTCACATGACTACTTAATTGTTACAGAACCTAAAGTAAATAGTTTAGGCTCTCTTTGCTTTTATTTCTGTATCTGCAGAATTGAGCTAATGTTTCATTGTGAAAAGAATAATTTTTAAAATATGAAAAGTATATGTGTGAGGGCTAAGTATTCTTTACTATTGCATGCAACAATTTAGGTAAGTGCTATTATACTTACATGTACAGCGCATTGGATCCAATAATGGAAGAAGCTAGAAATGTTGAAACCACACCAGATCCAGATCCTATTTCAAGGCAGATCTCAACTCTAAAGAGAGAAAACTCTGGATGACTTTTATTTGTAACATATAAGAGCACATGCAACAGATACAGAATTAGTCAAGACAGCCTTAGCAAACCTGCTGCCGAAGCACCCTTCTCCCAAACAGGCTGAACTACTTGCTGATCATGTGGCCTTCAAAGCCCACATGATGTCTTCTGTTTCATAATGGCTGCCAGGACTACTGGTGCCCATACAGACAGTTCCTGGTTATCACAAACCACTTTGGGAAACACATATGCCTTCCCCGTGCCTAACATTAAAGTTTTCATTACACAGTCTCAATAGGCTACATTTCTACAACATTTATTACATGTTTATTGCAGCGAGACTGAACTCCAACACAAATGATGGAAGATGACGATGAAGCCACTCAACAAAAGCAGAACTCAAATGCAGAATACCTCAGTAGAGTTTCAGCCAGCTCTGGGCAAACCGCAGTGACAGGCAATTTCAAAATAATCACGTATAAGATTAACTCCTTGGGTGACTTTTACAGTGATAACCACTATAGTTACATAGCCATACTTCAGCCGTGGAAACGACTGACACTGGGCAGTGACCCGAGCAACTCCCACAGCTTCTTCAGGGTTGAGACACGGACACTTTTAACCACATTCAAATACTTGCTGCCGCCACCAAATTAAAAAAAGCACAGCTGCTAGTAAAATTACTCTCCACCCGGCGGCCAACAAGCAGAGGCCAAACCCACCCCAAGGAGAGCAGCGGGCCCCGCACCGCCGCGCTCCCCTCAGCCCGCCACCCGCGGCGGCAGCTCGGGGCGGGGGGACCGCCTCCCCCCAGGCCCTGTCACCCGAGAGCAGCCCGGGGGCCCTGCGCCACGGGGGGAAGCGGCCTCGGAGCTCGACGCCCCCTCCTCAGCGCGTAACGACCCCGGACCCGAGGGGACGCAGCGCCTCCCTCACCCCCCGCCCCGCGCGGGGAGCCGTCAGTACCGCCCCCTCAACTGGCCGCTCCCAAGGGCCGCCCCCGCCCCGCCGCGCCTACCCAGCCTCCCTCAGGCGAGCCGCGTCCCGCTCCAGCGCGTCCAGCAGCAGGAAGGTGTCCTCGGCCGGCTCGTACACATCCCCGAAGGGCCCCTCCGGCCCAACGTGGTCGTACCGCGGGGTAGGCAGCGTGGGCGCCGCCATCTTCCCCCACCCCCCCGACCAAAACCCCGGGGCGCGCATGCGCAGGGGCGCCCACCCGGCCGCGGCGGGGGAAGGGGGCGGGGCCAGGGGCTGTGCGCACGGCTGATACCGCGAGAGGAAGTGCGGTGGCCGCGCGTGGCGCTCGCGCCACCGGCACCGCCAATGGGAGGGCGCCGGCTTGGCCCCGCCCCTAGCGGCGGTTTAACAGCCATTCAGCGGCAGCCCCCCCCCCCCCCCCCCCCCCCGTTGCTTTTGGCCTCGTTGTGAGTGAAAGTCAAACGTTAATTTCCAGTGAAAACTGCCGTTGTCAGTGAAATTCCCCCATCGGGTTTCATCGTACTGAGTCAATTGATCCAAGCTCAAAAATCTTGGCTAAGGCAGTGATAGCACGTGTAGCCATCCCCACAGGAGGTGGCCTGGCAGCCCCTGATGGTTGATGGGTGTAATAAGTAATTTGGCAAAAGAATTTTGCTTCAGCTAAAATGGATGTGTGTTTCCTACAGCTTCAGCTAAGATGGGTGTGTGCGTGCTATGCAGTTAACAGATCCGTGCTTGCTATGGCTTCAGCTGAGATAGGTATGCGCTTGCTGTGAGTTTGGGGGAAGGGATGGTGTTAGATTGGATATCAAAAGAAAACAACAGTTGAAAGTACCAGATCGTTGTAAAGACAAAGGGTGGTGTAGTTAGCCAGGTTAACCACAGGAGTGTGAAGAGTAAAGAAGCCACCAGAAGGATATGGTGATAAAGACTTCAACGACCACCAAGCAGCACAGCGCCTGCGCTGCTAGAGGGGAGGGGAGGGGAGGGGGCATGTTTGGGGGTGGGTTGCATTCCAAGAACTCATTGACTATGTAATTGGGGGTAGGTTGTGTTCCAAAAACTCATTGATTATGCAAATTGTTTTTGGAGAAAAAGCATGACTAGGCATAAGGAATACGAAATAAAACCCCGCGTTTGTAACAGGGAAACTGAGCCATGGGAGGAGAAATCCCCTGTGTAGCTCCCATAATAAATAATAATAATAATAATAATAAATAAATATCCTTTGCTCCACCGAATTTGCCCCTGACTAAAATTCAATACAGTGAGCGTGTTTCTCACAATCTGGGGGCTCGTCCGGGGTATCTGAAGCCTACATTAGGAGCCTTGTATGGGTGAGCAGACCGGAATGGCGCGCCACTGGTGATTTCAGCGATCCTCGGGTTCTCCCCACACACGGTGACAGACCAACGGCAACAGCCCGGCGAAGGGGCTCATGGACCAAAGAGGCGTCCCAAGGATAACCGTGGCAGCCGATAATACTTGTGCACAAGACCTGGGTAAGAAAATTGACTGTTAAGTATTACTCGGGCGGCTGGGTGACGGGGGATTGAGAGTGGTGCGAATGAGATGCGGACAAGATCTGCGAAGCGAGTGCGGAGTCTTTTTAACCGCGGTTCTGTATCTCCGCGAGGAGAGCAGCCAGTGAAGAGACAAAGCGAAAGGCTGGAGTTGAGAGATCCCCCGGGGAAAAATGGGACAAGGAAAAAGTAAAGAGCAATTTAAGGGAAAAACTGATCAGGGAATTCCAGAAACAGCTCCAGACAGTCCATTAAAGAGGATGTCGTTACAATGGGGGCAGGAAGGAGAGTCCTGCACCCAGGGTAAGGATAAAGCAAAGATGATCAATTACTGTATGTTTAAACGGACCAAAGAGCCCATAAGGCCAGACAAGTTATATTGGCCAAAGTATGGATCTACGGAGGGATGGCTGTGTCAAGCACTAAATGTACACATTAACTCTAAAGAGCCGTTCGATCAAGAAGAGAGCGAATATGCAGCATGTTGGAAAGGAGATGTAGAGGTTTTTAAATTGGAGACACAAAAGGAGAAGGAGGAGGACCAGAGACCAGTCTGGGATCCTCTTGAATACTTACCTCCCCCATATAATCCCGACCTTCCAGAAGGCACGAGGAAGCCTCAAGCCCCTGTTAGAAGGGAAAGCCAGAGGAGACAGAGGCGGGAAGTGAGGAGGTCCATAGTGGAAGAAAATGAGGAAATAACAGAACCAATCGGGCTGCATCCTTTATGGGAGGTCCCGATACCAGGAGTTCAAAATGGGGTGGGATTTGTGAATGTGCCCCTAATCAGTACAGAAGTCAGGAACTTCAAAAAAGAAATGAAGAAATTGTTGGAAGATCCCCTAGGTTTGTCAGAACAATTAGACCAATTTTTAGGCCCGAATGTATATGCTTGGGAAGAAATGCAATCTGTCCTGGGAACTTCGTTCTCCCCTGAGGAAAGACAAATGATTCGTGTATCAGGGATGAGAATATGGGAAAGGGAAAACATTCGTGGGGTGGCAGGGGACCAGAAGTTACCCCTACAAAGACCTGATTGGAATCAAAATGACCCCGCAGGGAGAAGAAACATGTCTGATTATCGGACAT
Organism: Pluvialis apricaria; assembly: GCA_017639485.1. Lineage (NCBI taxonomy): Eukaryota > Metazoa > Chordata > Aves > Charadriiformes > Charadriidae > Pluvialis > Pluvialis apricaria. The sequence continues at coordinate 106,334,822 of CM030007.1, forward strand.
TAATTATAAGGGCAATTAAAGAGGCAGCCCCGAGGGGGTCAAATGTGAGCAAAGCCTTTGATGATAAACAAGGGAAAGAGGAGTCTCCGACGGAATGGTTGGAAAAGCTCCGAAGAAATATTCAGCAGTTTTCTGGAATTGACCCAGAGACTGTGGCTGGCCAGGAATTATTAAAAGTAAATTTTATCACCCATGCCTGGCCAGATATAAGGAAGAAACTGGAAAAGATGTAAGACTGGCACGAGAGAGGAATCAATGAGTTGTTACGAGAAGCACAAAAAGTGTATGTGAGGCATGATGAGGAGAAGCAGAGGATAAAAGCGAAGCTAATGGTAGCGACTGTAAAAGAAGTAACAAAGACTAAAGATAAGGCGCCCCAGAATCTAAGGCCAGGAATGAGACCATACAAGATACAGAGAGCCCATCTGCCACTGCTCAAAAAGCCCATATGGATGAAACCAGAAGCCCCAGACGGCGGAAAGTGTTACTGTTGTGGGCAAGAAGGACATTTTAAGAGAGAGTGTCCCAGGCGAGAGAGAGATCAATGAGTGTTTAAAATATGTCAACAAGAAGAATACGCTACTCGTTAGGGATGTCAGGGGCTCCACCTCCTGGGGGAGGAAAGAAATGGTGAGCCTTTGGTAAATTTAAAATTAGGCCCCCAGGAGGAAATGTATACCTTTTTAGTAGACTCAGGAGCTGAGAAGTCTAGTGTTATGAAATTGCCTTATGGATGTGAAGTTAGTAAGAGACAAACCACTGTGGTAGGGGTAAAGGGATAAAGTTTTAAAGTACCAATAGTAGAACAAGTAGAAATACGAGATGACGAAAGAACAATAAGAACAGATGTTTTATTAATACCAGAAGCAGGAGTACACTTGCTGGGTAGAGATTTACAAGTCAAATTAGGGATAGGTACTGCCCCAGAAAATGGAAAGATTGTAGTCAAAATCTTTGAATTAACCCAGGAGGATGAAAAGTGAATTATGCCTCAAGTGTGGGTTAAGGAAGGAAATAGAGGGGGCCTAAATATACCCCCTATGAAAACAGAAGTTAAAGAGGACCAGCCAGTAAGGAGAAAACAATATCCCATATCTTATGAGGGGAGGAAAGGTCTAAAACCAGTAATTGATTCATTGTTGAAGGATGGATTGTTGGAACCATGTATGTCACCTTACAATAGTCCAATTCTACCGGTCCAGAAGGCTGATGGGACATACAGATTAGTTCAAGATCTCCGAGAAGTCAATAAACGAGTACAGACTCGGCACCCTGTCGTTTCAAACCCATACACCCTCCTGAGTAAAATACCGCATAATCATAAATGGTTTAGTGTAATAGACCTTAAAGATGCCTTTTGGGCCTGTCCACTGGCAGAGGAGAGTAGAAACTTATTTGCCTTTGAATGAGAAGATCCGGACACTGGAAGGAAGCAGCAACTCCGCTGGACCTCCCTGCCTCAAGGATTCACAGAATCCCCAAATCTATTTGGACAGATGCTAGAGAAAATTTTAGGGGAGTTCCAGGCAGAACCCGGAGTAAGAATCTTGCAATATGTGGATGATCTATTGGTATCGGGGGAGAGAGAACAGAAAGTCAGAGAGACATCGATACATTTGCTGAATTTTTTTGGAGAACAAGAATTAAGAGTCTCAAGGACAAAACTGCAGTTTGTACAAAAGGAAGTAAGGTATTTAGGGCATCTGATTAGCGAAGGAAAAAGAAAAATCAATCCAGAACGAATTTTTGGGATTACAGCATTAAGTGTCCCAAGAACGAAGAGAGAAATAAGGAAGATTTTAGGGTTACTAGGGTACTGTAGACTAGGGGTTGAGGGATACACTCAATCAGTAAAATTTCTGTATGACAAACTAGTAAAAGAAGGTCCAATACAGTGGACAGAAGACAAGCAGGAGCGATTTAAAGAATTGAAGCAGAAGCTAATAAAAGCCCCGGTTTTAGCCCTCCCCTCCCTAGAAAAACCATTTCATCTTTTTGTAAACACGGAAGAAGGGATAGCGCATGGAGTCCTAACACAGGAATGGGGCGGAGAAAGGAAACCGGTGGCATACCTATCCAAATTAATGGACCCAGTATGTCGGGGGTGGCCCACACGCATACAGGCAGTAGTGGCCACAGCAATATTAGTAGAAGAAAGTCGAAAATTAACCTTTGGGGGAACCCTTATCGTACATACCCCCCACACTGTAAGAACTGTCTTATCTCAGAAGTTTGGCCGGTGGTTAACAGATTCCAGAATTTTGAAATACGAAACCATTTTAATGGAAAGGAATGATTTGACCCTCGTAGTAGATGGAAACCTGAATCCCTCACAATTCTTGTATGGACAGGGAAGTGGGGAACCAGAACATGACTGTTTAGACTTTACAGATTTCCAAACCAGGGTAAGGGAGGACCTAATAGACACGCCTATGCCCTATGGGAAAAAAACTTTTTATAGATGGTTCCTCCCGATGTATAAATGGAAAGAGAGCAAGTGGTTATGTTGTCATCGATGGAGAAGAAAAGGCAGTAGTTGAAGAAGGGGAATTACCAGCAAATTGGTCAGCCCAGAGTTGTGAACTATAGGCTTTGAAGAGAGCTTTAGATTATCTTCAAGGAAAAGAAGGCACTATCTATACGGACTCGAAGTATGCATATGAAATAGTACATACCTTTGGAAAAATTTCAAAAGAGAAGGGACTAATAAATTCCCGAGGGAAGGGGCTAATACATGAAAAACTAATCACTGAAGTATTAGAAGCATTGATGAAACCAAATGAAATTGCTATCGTGCACATAAAAGGACATCAGAAGGAGACATCTTTTGAAATACAGGGAAACCGATTAGCAGATGAGCGGGCAAAATTGGCAGCACAGAAAGGACCAATAACCATGTTAGTTTTTATACCGACGGAAGACCCTCCAAAGCAGATTCCAAAGTTCACACAGAAAGAAAAAGATGAATTAAAAAGAATAGGAGGAACAGAAACTTCTGAAGGCATTTGGTTACTCCCAGATGGGAGACAAATGCTGAATAAAGCTTTAGCAAGAGAAGTAATGACGCAGCTGCATCAGAGCACCCATTGGGGAACCCAAGCTTTATGTGACCAATTTTTGAGGAATTATGGGTGTATAGGAATATATACAGTAGCTAAACAATTGGTAGATCGGTGTTTAATCTGTCAGAAAGTAAACAAAAAGGTAATGAGGAAACAGGTGAGTGGTGGGAGAGAACAAGCTCTAAGACCCTTCCAAGCAATACAGGTAGATTTCACTGAATTACCACCAGTTCAATGATGGAGATATTTACTAGTAATAGTGGACCATCTAACTCACTGGGTTGAAGCATACCCTGTTCTAAAAGCTACTGCAAACAGTGTGTCCAAAGTTTTGCTTGAACAAATAATCCCTAAGTATGGGATTTGTGAAAGGATTGATTCAGATTGAGGGACTCACTTTATGTCAAAAATAATACGGGGCTTGACAGATGCATTAAGAATAGAATGGGACTTACATACTCCATGGCATCCCCAGAGTTCAGGACGAGTAAAAAGAATGAACCAGACACTAAAATGAACCCTGACTAAATTATCCATAGAGACACAGATGCCGTGGACAAAATGCTTGCCTCTAGCACTTCTGAGGATCAGAGTGGCCCCAAGAAAAGACTTGGCGATCTCTCCGTATGAAATGATGTTCGGGCTCCCTTACATGGGCAATAGGGAAAAGATTCAAGTCCCAGAACTAGGAGAATCCTATGCTCGCAAGTATGTTTTGACCATTGTAAAGACATTGAAGCAACTCCAAGAGAAGGGGAAACTCCCACAAACCACCCCATTAGACTTTAAAATACACAATATCCAGGTAGGAGATTGGGTATTAGTGAAAACATGGAAGGAAGAAACCTTAAGACCTACTTGGGAAGGACTTTTCCACGTGCTGCTAACTACTGAAACAGCAATTCGAACAAAAGAAAAAGGGTGGATGCACATAATGCGAGTAAAAGGACCAGTAGAGCCGCCTGAGGACTGGCTGGTAGAGACACACAAAGACCCCTTGAAATTAACCATGAGAAGAAAGTCTTGTGTTTTTGCTTTGACAGACAAAAGCCCTGGAGAGCTTTCAGAAGGCACGTAAGAGTCAGCACTGCTGCATGGAAGCAACAGACAGTGAAAGCCTCAAAGGTGCCTTCAGACTAGGGTGACACCAAACCCCTTCGACCCTACTTTGTTGCTATTGTAATTGTTGCATATGTACATGGTTGTGTAATAATTGTAATAAGGTCATTTTAGGTCCCTGTGGCAGACCGGAGCAGTACCTCTCCCAAGTCCTCGATCTTTAGCGTATCTGATGTGAGTATGCAATCCCAATAGATACGTGTATTATTGTTGCAGAACCCACAGAGAATTACTTAATCTGGACCGACCCAAACCAGGATGTTTATAGATCCTTGAAATATCAACTCCAATACGGGTTCCGGCACCAAAGATAAAACCCTATCGTACCACAAGAACCAAAGATACTGAACTAAAGAGGATGGAAGGCAAGACCAGGTTGGCCTCTGTACTCGCTGCCAAGAAGAAATATTTCTCAGCTGTTGGAAGCACCCCAATAGGCACGAGAGGTAGGGGTATAAGCCATGCTGGAGCTCCACTTCTACTGTTGTTATCATTAGCGGTATCTTTAGTATCTGGTGACGAATGCCAGAAGTGCTACCAGACAGTCTCCTGGGGTACACAATACCTTTATACTATGACTGTGCACACACATATCAATCGCCAATGTTATACTCGTGAGAGTTTAAGAGTGTGCAAATATGGCGGACAAGAATATTGGGTTGGACAGAATTTAGGAGTAGGCGGAACAAGATTAGGAATAGGATGTCCTAGAGGAGAAAAATGGCTCTGTTTCACTAAGGCAGGTCACTGGGATATTTCAGATGGAGGGGGAGTACAAGATATGGTGAAGGAAGAACTAGTGAAGAGCGTGACAAAGGTTATAAAACAGAGAAGAAAACAATTAAAAGTACAAAACGAGACCATATACCAGAAGCTACAGAAACAGCTACAAAAACAGCTACAAAAAGAGTTAGGATTCCCCACTCTTGGGCAAAACTTGTTTTTAAATCTAGCAACAGACATAGCTAAAGAATTAAATGTGACTGACTGCTGGGTCTGTGGGGGACCTTTAATGACTGAAGAGGGGCCGTGGAGAGGGACAAGTTTGAGTCCGATTGAAATCCTGGAATGGAATTATACTCTCACCATGAGAGGGAAAAGGAGACCTGATAGATGGGTGTTAAGTTCCACAGTAATTGGAAAAGTCTGTTTGACCCGGGAGGGAAAGAACTTTGCAAATCGAATGGGGGAGACCCCATGTAAAAAAGTCTTAAAGATAGATTCAAATTTCACCTGAACTTGGTTTCCTCAGAAACCAAGGTCATATCTAGCGTTACAAAATGAGACCAAAAATTGCACCCGGGTAACAAACAGTAGTCTCTTTAGATGTAAAAAGGAGGGTATGAATCCATTCTCAGGAATTAAAGACATCTCGCAATATTGGGAAAATATAGAAGATACAACGAAAGAGTTTTGGCAGGCACCGGATGGGTTGTTTTGGATATGTGGAAACCGGGCATTCCCAGATTTACCACCTAACTGGGGGAGGACTTGCACCTTAGGAATAATTCAACCAGGATTTTTCTTACTGCCATCTAAAGACGGTGACGAGCTAGGAGTGCCAGTGTATGAAAGCTTGAAGAGACAGAAGCGGAACGTAATAGGAGGACATCAAAGGTGGGGAGAAGATGAGTGGCCCCCTCAACGGATCATAGAGACATATGGACCGGCCACGTGGGCCCAAGATGGTAGCTGGGGATATAGAACCCCCATCTATATGCTGAATCGGATTATAAGACTACAAGCGATAGTTGAACTGATCACTAACAAAATGGCTTCAGGACTAGAACTGTTAGCTCACCAACAAACTCAGACAAGGGCAGCAGTTTACCAAAATCGGCTCACACTAGACTATCTGCTAGCAGTAGAGGGGGGGGTGTGTGGAAAATTCAACATATCTGATTGTTGTTTAAAAATTGATGATAATGGAGAAGCAGTACGAGGAATCACTACTGATATCCGGAAAATAGCACATGTACCGATGCAAAAATGGAAATCAATAGCAGACGCCAGTTGGTGGGATGGATTGCTAGGGGTTGTTTGGTGGAAGAAACTGGGACTAGTTTCGCTGTGTGCCTTAGCAAGTTTCTTATTTCTGCCTTGTTTAATACCTTGTTTCATAAGATTAATTCGCAGTGTAATCCAAGGAATGCAGATAACGGGCACATCTATAGATCCAAGGATGGCAGCATCAGGGCCTCAGAAACTCATGATATTGAGAAAACCCAAGAAAAAAGAAGACCTTGAAGAAGCCACTTGAATTCTTACTAAAATGGAAGAATCCTGTGGAATGAATGTAGAACGCTTCAGCAAAATTAAATGATAAAAAGAAAAAGGGTGGAATTGTAATAAGTAATTTAGCAAAAGAATTTTGCTTCAGCTAAAATGGATGTGTGTTTCCTACAGCTTCAGCTAAGATGGGCGTGTGCGTGCTATGCAGTTAACAGATCCGTGCTTGCTATGGCTTCAGCTAAGATAGGTATGTGCTTGCGATGCGTTTGGGGGAAGGGATAGTGTTAGATTGGATATCAAAAGAAAACAACAGTTGAAAGTACCAGATCGTTGTAAAGACAAAGGGTGGTGTAGTTAGCCAGGTTAACCACAGGAGTGTGAAGAGTAAAGAAGCCACCAGGAGGACATGGTGATAAAGACTTCAACGACCACCAAGCAGCACAGCGCCTGCGCTGCTAGAGGGGAGGGGAGGGGAGGGGACATGTTTGGGGGTGGGTTGCATTCCAAGAACTCATTGACTATGTAATTGGGGGTAGGTTGTGTTCCAAAAACTCATTGATTATGCAAATTGTTTTCGAAGAAAAGACATGACTAGGCATAAGGAATACAAAATAAAAACCCACGTTTGTAACAGGGAAACTGAGCCACGGGAGGAGAAATCCCCTGTGTAGCTCCCAGCGCTGTAATAAATATCCTTTGCTCCACCGAATTTGCCCCTGACTAAAATTCAATACAGTGAGCGTGTTTCTCACAATGGGAAAGGGACCTGCTACTCGTGCTAATTATTTTTGCATCAGCTTCCCCAATTAATTTTTTTTTTCCATCAGGAGAAGTACCCACCTTTGCACGGCAAGTTAGCGGGAAGATAAACGGAAGAGATGCTGAGGAAGTTTCTAAGAGGCAATTCTCCAGCGAAGCACACAGGGGAAAGACTTACATTGATACTCACCTTAAATGAAGCTCTTTTTTTCCAGTTAGGAAAGAATATGTTTCTATGATTCTTTGCCAGCGACACTTGACAGCATCCTTAGGTCCAACCCTCTGAACTCACAAATTCAAATGGAAATGAGGCTCTGCAAAATTGGGAATCGAGGGGAAATTCCAGCGGAGAGATTGGATTAATAATCTGCTCTGCACAACGGAACAGAAATGAATAAACAAATTCTGATCTAAAGCAGCAGAGAGAGGGGTACAAGCTCTAATTCCCATGAAATGTTTGTGATTAATTATTAATGCAGTGAATACTCAAATCCTGAGAGCAAGATAAATGAAGGGAAATCAATGAAGGGAAAGGGTGATGCTAATAAACAGCATCAGTAGTAAGCAAGTGTCCTTTATGTCCAATCTTTTGGGGTAAGTCAGTGCAATCAGATATCCAGAGATTAATAGAGCTCCAAAGATGAGATTTTAACTCAAGGATCATTTTTGTCCTGTAACAGAAATGAAACCATCAAGCTTTATCTTAAAACAGTTTAGGTTCCTTGCTCCACTGTCTCGTGTGTAAAGCAATTCTAGAAATTCAGAAAACTTCAGTTTCCAGAGTAAATTTATTCATGGACCTGATCTTATACTAGTATTACATTTTAGTTTAAAATGTTATTTTCTTTTAATTTATTTCCCCATATGAAGTGTTGTCATAACCTAGCTCAACCTTCATTTCACCAACAAAATTAACCATCGTTGCCCCCTAATTTATGTCCTTATCGCACTCTTTCATGAACTTGTTCTGATAGGAGTTATTCCGTCTTTCTGCATTGTGTCCTCATACAGGCTAAACGAGATGTTAGCCTGTGAGACGGTACTAATGGTTTGCTTTACTGGAAGTTCCTTGGCTGATGCAGAGTAGGATTATCACACTTGTGTCAGAATGGTGGGTTCTGACACAGGTTAACATTAATCTGTCTGCTCTTCCTAAATTACCTCTATCATCAGTGGAGGACGATAGGCTGCTTCAGGGGGCAGTAGTGAGCAGCAGCCTGGCTGGAGACAATATCATTTTTTTAAATGCAAAAGGAAACCCAGTAGATACTCCTTAATTTCATCCGTCTTCCCAATGATTTGCTGCTGTGCCAGAGGAACAAGTACTTGTAAAACATATTAAGCTTGCATAAAATTCCATTACTTTGGCAAAATGAAGTCATGTTAAGAGACAGAATTTTGCTCTGTGTCCATATTAGGAAAATTAATTCTTTGGATATATTTTTTTAATCTCTACAGGTGGTCGGGCTTTGGAGTGCAGTAGAAGGAATGACTTCACCATCTTCAGCTGTACTAGTTGTTATTTTTGGCTGTTTCATACTTAATGAAATCTGGTTAATTGTTATTGGGTTTTTTAATACTTATAAGTCCTTCTGGGTGAATTTTATAAAACATTTATTTTTATTGCTTATATAACTACCTAAAATGTTTTTCTTGGTAGACAACTGTACTGTTTTTGCCAAAACAGATTCTATTTCAATTTTGGGAAATTGTTGGAAAGCTGATATTCCCCTTTTTCAGTGGTGCCTGTGCCGTGTTATTAAACTCGGCTTCATGGAGATGAAAAATTGTTCTTGACAGGAATCATAACCATTTGTTTACACTAACTAAGCTGTATGGCTCTATCCCATTTGGAATTCAGTGCTGTTCCTCTCATACAGCGATGCTTAACCCATAACTTCCTAGCTGCCTGTCAGCCCTCAGAGGTCTCCATTGTAAACTTCTAACATTTCACGGCTGTGTCTGGCCCTCCGTGTCCTGGAAGAGATGTAGGCCTGTGCTGGACTCATGAATATTCCCATTTCAGTGCATTTGAGAAAGTGGAGCCACCAGGATCACTGCAAAGACAGAACTGCTCAGAGAGGTCTGGAAGAAATCTCTTTATCTGTGTAGTCCCTCAGGCAACTACATTGTATAATCTCCTTCTTAATCTGAGCAAGTATCTTCCTAAAAGTAGCTAGGTTTCTTGCCGTCAATATTTCTAACGGAAAGCTATTATAACACTTCAGTATTCTAATGATTAGAAGCCTTGTAATTCCCAGCCTAAATGTGGTGGTGATAGGTTTTATACTCACTTACTCTTCTGGCAAGCATGCAAGCTTAAGCGGTACTTTTCGTAGTTTTTACTTGATGGATTTGTAGACAAAGAAAGGCTCTCATCAGCCTTTGTTTTGCTTGACTAAAGAAGACGTGCTCTTAAAAGTTTCCTGTCATAAGACATTCTTTTAATTTATCTTACCACTCTTTTAGACTTTCCACGTATGGATTCAAGTCTGACTTCACCCTGAGTGTGACTTGTAGAAAATACTCCAGGTAATGCCTAACTGATGTTTTGCAGAATTTGCTGGCTTCATTAGCTCTCCTGGAACTTTCCTGGTACATCCCAGGATCATGTTTGCATTTTCCTTTGCAAAAGTGGTTTCTTACCATTTTGTGATCAGCTGTTTTTCCTCAGTTTTTCCTCAATGGTTTCCAAATAACTGACTATGAAGTGAGAATTCTGTAGCATTTTATTGTTTTTACTAGTCAGCTTTGGATGCCTGTTGCTCATGTTCTGGTCATTTTGTTCCACTCGTGTGATGTCTGCTGACTTCATGTTGTCACGAGAGTGATGTCGAGGATATTGATAAAAACACTAAGTAAAATCAGCCCCAAGACTGATCTTTCAGGAAGTCACCATTAGTAACTTCCTTTTAACCTGATACTATTTCTTTTCAGTATGATGTATGACTGTCTAACCTTTATTCAGTTTCTTGTTCACCTCATGTTTCTTCTGCCAATTCCATCATCTCCAGCTTAGTTCATACTTTTCCACGTAACGTCACATCAAAAGCTGCATGGGAGTCTAAGCAGATTCACTGTGCTTCATTTTTCTTGTTTAAAAATGGAGACAGACACTGCAGTAATGTAGCAAGATGTACTGCCTTTGCCGTCATGGCCAAAATCATCATCCGTTTGTTGTTTTTAATCGTTATCCCAGCTTAACGGTACAGAGGTCCTGCTGCTTTCCTTCTTGTCTTTTTTGAACACATGTGCAAACCTTTTTGCTCTATGTTTTAATGTCTTCGTTAAGACTATTTCAAATTGATTTTAACCATTCTTATTTTACATTGTATTTTCTAGGTTCTAGACCTATTTTCTAGGTCTAAGAGGTAGCTTTCTTACTGATCAGTCTTTTTTTCTATTACTTTTTGACACTCTGCGTATTCATAATATCTTCCTTGTGATGGGTTATTTAACCAATTAGGTTTGAAGCATATTCCTGCAGGCATTCATTTTCATGCTACCACTTTTAAATATTTTCACCCTCTTTTGACCTGAAGAAATTAAGGCCTCTTTCACATTTACATGCTGAAATCCCTTCCATATTTTGACTTATTTAATTCAATTATTCTCTTAATTATTAAAGCTTGTCACTTTAGTGAGTTTTAGTTTAAGACCTATTTTTGCTTATCCTGTGTTTAATTACATTAAATTATTCCAGGGTCACTCATGTAAGGTTATTTTCCTTGACATCCTTGAAGTAACATATTCATTACTTAGCAAAGTCAAAAGTAGTATCATCTTTTTACTGCTCCTGTGATTATTAAGTGAAGAACTATGCTACTGTTGATGTGAAGAACACTTGGATATTACTCATTTCTAGTCTTTGGATAATTAACTTGTTTTTCCAGGTGTCACATTTCCCAATTACATTTCTCTTTCTAATCATATTACTGAGTTCCATAACCATACCAAAAGCCAAATCTTGGAGATTATATGCTGATAAAACTTTTTGACACCTCGTTCTCCTTAGATACTGTCAGATGAGTCAATGCTGGTTTTTACACACGGTTCTTTCTTTTGTATTTATACGGTGAATAGCTTGAATCTTTTTTCACTTCCTTGCTTCCCTACGGACTGCTGAAAATTCTTGCCCTTACATCATGACATTGCTTCAATACACCGTGGCATGGTAATGTTTAATCACAGCTGTGGAATTTTTAGACCTACTGAGGAAAGGTCCAGGGATGACATATTGGAGAGTAAGAATGATGGATACTTGTTAAAGCCCTTCCTGAAAAGATCCCAGAGCGCATGCTAAACTTTACAAACCAATTACCAACTATTCTATTGAAGGAATTACATCACTCATCATTGAAATGCAGCTACCTCAGGGAGAAGGCAAGGAACTTTTTAATAGTGTACAAAAGTATTTCAACACTTCAGGAGAGAAAATGAATAATACCATAATCAACTGAGCAGAAAAAGAATGTTTAGGTAAGTAGACATATATAGTTGTTTTAACTGGATGTAGGCCAGAAACCTAGGAAAAACCTACTGCTAATGCAAAGAAAAAAAAAAGGAATTGGGATTTTTAAGTCACAAATGATCAAGTCCTTTGATTTACGTGTACATCTTAAAACACACCACCTCAAGCAGCAGAGTCATAGCAGAGCTTTCCTTTATAACTGCGTCAGCAATGTTGCTTCCTTCAGTGGGTAGGTATGATGTTTGATTTCCCCAGGAACCTACAACAACGTGTCTGAGGGCAGATTGGCTCCTGCAGCTATTTTCAGGGAATTTCTGCTTTTTCTTGCCATTTTAAACTGTCAGTTATTAACATGTAAATAAGGCTAAAAAACGTTTTATTGCATTGGTTTCTGACAACCAATCTAGCAAGATAAGAGATTCTCCTACTCCCTGCCTGCCCAAATACTGAAGAGAAGTCTATCATGACTGCTAGTTTTGAGAGTGCTTTCTTATTTTGTCTCCAAAGACTTAGGATGGAGAATTCAGAGAGAAAGAGAGGAAACAGGAAAATGATGTGCAGTCACAAGGCAATATTCCTTCTTGACAATTATAAAAGATCAGGAGTCCTTTTTAAAAGGGTTAAAAATAATGCGGATTACTCTAATCACCGCGTTTGTCTGTGAGCAGCAATCATGATAGGCTAAAATGTAGCTGTATTCCTTGTACATTTTAGCTAGAACCATCACCTGCAGTAAGATGTAAGGAGTTGATTTGGAATCTTTTACGAATAGCAAAATTGCAGTGCAGCTAGGCTCAGTAAGATTATATCAAGACATTTACCAAAGAAGTAGCTGGTTTGAATGCATGCATACATAATGCAGAGACTTTAATTGCTTTTTAATTACATTACTAAGGAAACATATATCTGCAGGGAGCGATATGACACAGGAGAAAAACATACTGGCTAGCAGGGCATTTCTCCCAAGGCTGTATAAAATAAAAAAAAATCTAGAATACACGTGCAGAAGACACATTCTAAAAAGGATGAAAAATCTCTCCTGTTTCAGAACTCAGGCTGAACTGACATTTTCATTACATGAATAATGGATAATTTCTATATGTGTCAGTCCACTGGAATTGGAGTGCTACAGAACCTATTGAACACCTAAGCAGAAGTGACTGGGTAAATTCAGAAGTTACCTGCAGAGGGACAGTTTTTCCTGAATCTCTTTAAGAAAGCTCTTTGGTTGCTAAATCTTTCTCTCCTTGTTTGATAGAACATTAAAGTCTCTGAGATAGCCGGAGATAATGCTATCCTTTTTGGCTTAGAGAAGGTTTAACAAGGAAATCAAATAGTATGTGCTCAATTTCCAGCATAAAAACAGGTTGACAAATTGCTCAAATTCTCTGAAATAGTACAGGACTGTAGAGAGAAGCAGCAACACTACAGTCAGTCGGTTATTTAAATTAGTCAGTGTTAGAGAAAACTGTAATAAACACCAATCTTGTCTATCGTAGGCATCTGAGTAGGTATAAAGACAGCAAATTAAATCTTTACCTATTTTAAGTTATTATAACTCTGTTGACTTCAGCAGTCATGGATAGTCTAGTGTTCATAAACAGAAGATAGAAAAACTGGACAGAAAAATTGTAATTGTCCATATACATTTCAGAGTAAATTTGTTGTCACGCTTCAGAATATCCATCACTATCATGGAAAATCAGTGAAAATCTGTTTCACAAATGCAACAGATAGCATAGGAATAGCTTAGCTTAGAATAGGAGAGAAAATAAAATTGGAAATACTATAATAAGCATACATATCTGTATAATGGCATTATATAAAATGGTATTGTATATATGTAATGTAAGTTACATGATGGTGTATATATATTTTTATAGACATATATAATCATATTTATCGTGTATTTGTTTTGTAAAGAAGCTCATGAATGGATGATGGAAAGCTGTTGAAGCCAGGGAAAGAGTCTGACTTTCTGGAGAGTAGATTAGATGCTAGAGAAGGGAAGACAAAGAAGAAAATGTGATTGAAGCTTTTAAAGCAGTGAATGCTGGAAACTACACTGTATGAACTGAATAAATTGAAACTTTAAGTGAGTTCTCAGGAACCTATAAAACGTAAAGGCAAGAAATATATTTTTTTTGCAGTATATAATTAAGTAATAGAACTAATTTTCAAAATATGTAAATGAAGCCAGCAGTTCGAATCAATTTACTTAAGGAACAGGCAATAAAAGACACTAACACTTTTGCTTCAAATGAAAAGCAGCTGTCCACAAATGGGCATTTAGAGTAAGATTTATTGAGCGGTCAGGTTATTCAAACAGTCTGCACTTAGTTTTAATTCTGATGGGGTTACTTTACATTAAGAGTGATTACTGAGGGTCCTTAGTAGAAAAAATGTCATTTTCTGTTGACTGGCTGAAGCAGGTTACACCAGGAGTACCAGGTGAAACTCACTAAGCAAAGTGATTCAGTTTGAATTGAGTCATCCTTAGGGACTGTTCTTTAAGAACAACCTAACATTGTGATAAGGTTTGAGCTGGTTTTTTTTTTAAATCTTGCTATTTCTATTAAAAGGCCTCTAATTGTAGGATCAAAGAGTCACTCAGGCAGGAAGGGGCTTCAGGAGCCTTTTTGGTCCAACCCCCTGCCCAAAGCAGGGCCATCTCTGGGATCAGACAAGGCTGCTCCAGGCACATCTTGAAAACCTCCAAAGGTGGAGCCTGCCAAACCTCACTGGTTCCACTGCTTGTCTGTCCTCAGGGCAAGAATCTTTTTCTATATATCCAGCCTGAACTCTCTTGTTTCAACTTGTGTCTATCACTTGTTGTCCTTCCACCAGAGAACTGATCCTCCTGGCTGTCATCTGAAAACTTGCCTGCGAGTCCTTTATTACACAACATGTTGGTAAAAATGTCAGGGAAAACAGCCACCCTGAAGAGGATTTTGTGTACCATGTTTTGGGTGACATGGATGATACTGATTACAGTGACCCCTCATGGCGGCTCGTTGGTCTAGGGGTATGATTCTCGCTTAGGGTGCGAGAGGTCCCGGGTTCAAATCCCGGACGAGCCCAGCTTTTTGGGAGTCTGTACTGGTTTCAGTCCTGTTCAATATACTCATCAATGACCTGGATGAAGGGATAGAGTGTACCATCAGCAAGTTTGCTGATGATACAAAACTGGGAGGGGTGGCTTATACGCTGGAAGGCTGTGCCACCATACAGCGTGACCTGGACAGGCTGGAGAGTTGGGCAGAAAAAAACCTGACGAAGTTCAACAAAGGCAAGTGTAGGGTACTGCATCTGGGGAGCAATAACCCCATGCATCAGTACAGGTTGGGGGCTGACCTCCTGGAGAGCAGCTCTGTGGAAAGGGACCTGGGAGTCCTGGTGGACAACAGGATGACCATGAGCCAGCAATGTGCCCTGGTGGCCAAGAAGGCCAATGGCATCCTGGGGTGCATCAAGAAGAGTGTGGCCAGCAGGTCGAGGGAGGTCATCCTCCCCCTCTACTCTGCCCTGGTGAGGCCGCATCTGGAGTACTGTGTCCAGTTCTGGGCTCCCTGGTTCAAGGACAGGGAACTGCTGGAGAGGGTCCAGCAAAGGGCTACCAAAATGATTAGGGTATTGGAGCATCTCTCTTATGAGGAAAGGCTCAGGGATTTGGGTCTTTTCAGTGTAGAGAAGAGAAGACTGAGGGGGGATCTTATCAATACTTATAAATATTTAAAGGGAGGCTGCCAGGTAGATGAGAAGAGTCTTTTTTCAATGGTGCCCAGTGATAGGACTAGAGGTAACGGGCACAAACTTGAACCTAGGAAGTTCCATCTTAACATGAGGAGGGACTTCTTTACTCTGAGGGTGGCAGAGCACTGGCACAGGCTGCCCAGAGAGGTGGTGGAGTCTCCCACACTGGAGACATTCAAAACCCGCCTGGACGCCGTCCTGTGCAACCTGCTGTAGGTGACCCTGCTGTGGCAGGGGGGTTGGACTTAGATGATCTCCAGAGGCCCCTTCCAACCCTGACTGTTCTGTGATTCTGTGATTCTTTCTTTGACACTGGCACTCCATTAGGCAGGCTGTGGTTCTTGCCTTTGTAAATGTTTTGTCTTTGTTTCTCTTTTGTTTTGGATATATTATGAACATTTTGCCCGCATGTTCTTATCTATACTATTTCCTAGACAATTTTAATGTGTTCATATAGTCAGTTAAAGGAAAGCGTGACTATTAAGAAACTAAACAAAATCTGCATGTAATTATGTTTTGGGTGGCAGTTTTCCCTGTGTGTATTTTAGCATGAAAATCTAATAAAGAGATATTAAAAAGGATTTTCGTTTCAAAACAACCTTGAAATGTCTTTTATAATGACATTTGATACGCCATTACAGTCATGCTTCAAAAGCGGGGGGGTTAGGCAGCTGTCTACCAAAACACTGGATGTTGATGTAGCAAGCTTAGTAGGTACTGGATCGAATATGTCATCAGGCACCTCAGAGGAAAGATTTTCTCCAGGATTATATAAATAAAACATCTTGACAGACTTAGGAAAAAGACACTAATGTTATGCAAAATATATGTTGTCTATAGCTGTATATATTCTAAATGATTCATGAGTACACACTGTAAAATTTCAGGTCACAGGTATTTACATAAGGCTATTTTAGTAGAATTATTTCTGAAATCATACATTGTTCAGTCAAAAAAATAACAAAATTTGGCCCATAATGAAGGACTTTGCTATGGTACAAGACAGTAAGATAAGACTGCCACCAAAATACTCTAAATTAATGCTAAGGGCTACACATGGGAGTCCACATTTGCTGTGGCTTTCCATAGCAACAAATATTTGCTAGCACTTAATAAATAACGAAGCGCTCCTACATTTCATGGGTTGGGCAAGTTTTCAAATAACTTTGCAGAAAAGACTTTTCTTTAGATATGTTTCCTAGTTTTTCTTTAAGGAAAAGTCGAAGGAGAATATACAAAAAAGCATGACTGAAAGAAGAAACTAAATATATTGTGGGAAGGAGCCTGAAGATTAGCTTCTTTCTGGCTGAGGTAGCCTGATCTACAATCAGAACGTGAGATTTGGGGAACTTTTTTTTTTGGCTTGTAGGGCTACATAATGTAACATTTTCATTGGACTACACTCAAACTGAGTCTTTGTCCAGCAACAACAACCTCCTTAAGCTGTCCGTTTTTCACATGCACACCTGTTAATATATTTTAAAGGAAATACTAAAAATATGCTACAAGTAGAGACATAACATATGTCAGTAAGAATAAATGAGGTGATTTAGAATTGTATTAAAATCTTCAAGGTGCCTGGTTGGTGAGCCATGCTCTAAAGCGTTGCAGATTGACCTCAGCTGGAAACAGGATATAGCCGAGCAAGTAAAATTGCTGCAATGGATCCTTGTCACTCCTGCTCTCGTTGTGTAGCTCATTACACTCTTGCTTTGGTCTCTTAGCATGGAGCTAAAGTTTGTAAGAAATGTTGGAAAGTATTTTGTGATCTGTGGTGAGTTGGGTCAAAGGTAGTCAAAGCTCTGTAGATCTGCATTCATTGCACAGTTGCGTGCGAACTTGGAGGACTGAACTCAAAGATCCATTTGGTCCCTTTCAGCAGCAAATCCCCAGCTAGCAGCAAAGAGGGGAAATAAAAGAGCGGAGATTTAAAGCTGCAAAGGCTGAGAAGTTGAGGAGGAACTCACAGGGTACAAATTTCCGAGCAAGACGAAGAAACATTGTAAAACAAAAGGCAAGCTCCACCCGGAAACAAGGAAAATGTTATTTGCTTTAGAAAGATCTAAATGTTTCTTGTGTTGTATAAGATAAATTGCAATTTGTTTTCCTATTGCTGAGTCTTTAGGTGTTTCCTTCAACCGTCACCTGTATCAATGGTAAATTGGAATGTGCCAAAAGAGTTGGGGGACATTTGATCTTCTGGGGCACCTTTGGTGCCTAGACACAAGGACTGGCAGCACCTGTTTTTTTTGGAGACTTATTTCTGGAATGTGTGTGTGGGAGTCTGCCCTCATGAAGCATGCCGCTGAGCTGATGCCTGGATCCTTCCTAATCTGGGGGAATCTAAAGTCTTTTAAGCCCAGCATATGGGTACTGACATAGAAATAGGATGAATAGCTACAGAAAGGATTAGTTGGCAGTGTTAATTTAAATACTAGATGACCGTAAATGCAAATGTGAATACCAGTTAGGTATCAGAATTGCCATTTTATTTTTCTTCTAAAAGAAGTACTACTTTCTAAAGGGAGTAAATGCTCCCTGAATTGTAGACACCCACTAGTTATCTGTAATACCCTCACTTTACAAACAACAATCTTTTGAAACATCACTTTCAAAACTCTAATAACTTGAACAGATGTTCAGTCAAACAAATATTTTATGAGAGATGTCAGTAAGCTCTAGGAGATAAAATTTGGGATGGAAATCAAAACTTGTAAATAGATACATAAACAAGGCCACTATTTAATAGGTCCGCAGCAATCGCACATGGAAGAAAAATGTTATAAATCCTTTCTGCCTGTCATAGTCCAGTACATATGCTAAAGAAAGCAAAACTAATCAAACACTAAAAGGTGGGCTGGTGGTCTGATTAGCTAATGTAATTCTCCCAAATAAAATTACTTTTTTCTAAAATATGTTAGATGTTACATTTAAACCTATCAAATAAAAATACATATGGCCATGTTTTTTTCATTTCCAGCTTAAAATAACAATACTGACCTTGGCACGAGGTAAATTCTTGAGATTAATGACCAGCTTGGGTTAATGATCCTTGGCTGTGCTGCTGACCTTCACCTCCTCCCAGCCGGCCATTAATCCTCAGGAAATTTACTGCACCTTGATTGTTATTACTTACCTAGTCCATGTACAAACCTCAGGAGCTGTGGTGAATATGTAAAGGGTACTTTGCATCGAGAACTCTTACAACAGAAAACAAAGCAAAACCAGCTTTGAAACTTTAAAAAACCAGAAAGGCAAATCTTATGACTTTGATCAAAGTATTAGTAACAGCCTTCATTGTGCGCTGTTTTCTCTGTATGACTCTTGGAGCAATTATTGAAGAATATTACAGAATAGGAAAAATGTAGCATTTGGCATTGACTGTCTGCTTCAGGCATTTCTAAAACAGCTATCAACTTTGAATTTAAATGCCAAATACAATATTTTGCCTTGATGTAATTCTTCAAATTACCATTCATTCTCCTTTCACTGGAAATGGTGCATATCAGAACAATGCTTTTATGAAGATATAAAATGAGTGGGGATGGTTTTGCTCATCAATTATTTTCCCTACCCACCTGTCACATGGTTACCTCTTGCACTTAGCTACAGCTTATAGATGGAGATTACGAGGCAGAGAGGAGATGTGATTTGCCTAAGACCTTACAAATAGCCACGTATGGAGTTATAATTAGAAGATGAGATTTTTCTAGTTAATGCTGATGTTAGCGTTCATTCCTGAAGACCAATTTTCCTTCTCTATCTGTGCTAAGGATGTGATGTTTATACACCTGATGACGGTATATAAACCAGAGTTGCCTTTCCTAGCCCTAAGAACTTCATCAGAGTGCCAGATATAGAAACAAATAGGAAGAAAAATAAGTGATATGATACTCCTTTCTACAGCTGTTTGAACTGGCAGTTCTGGAAAAACAAAGAAGCAACACAAAAACCATGACTGAAATCAGACATAAATACTTCATGCTGTCAAAGGTCTTACTGTTAAATTTGGATCTAACTAAACTTCCTTTTCCCTCCAAAAACGAACAAACAAGAAACCAGGCGTCTGAGTAGAAAGACATCCTAGAATACTTTCGCCATGTAAGCTAATGTCTGTAGAATTTATTTAAGCAAAGGCACTTTTCTTTGCAAATTAATGGCCTTAAAGGCCAAGAAGGCTATTCTATTATTGCAGTGCAGACCGCCCTCCTGTAGAACAGAAGCTGTATAACCTCAAATAGGCTGTGTGGAACGTAGGGTATGTGAAACGTTCTTTATAAAAATACCTGTTTGATGTGCAGGCTGCCTCCAGCCTTGCACGTGGTACTTGGAAAGAAGCACGGGACACGCAGCGCAGCGCACCCTCAGTGTGGCATGGGAATAAAGCGGGGCATTTCTCGGGGCAAACTCAGTGGCAGCAGGGTACGCAGTGCAGACGTTTACACTTTGAAGCAGTCCGGCTGGGTCTCTTGGGCACACAGGAGTGGGCCGAGGGCCCTGCTCGCGCCGTGTGGGCAGGGACACAGCCTGGGTCCGCGGGCTCCCACCACACCAGGGTACCCCGGGGGAAAGAGTAAAGGTAGTGGGCCCTAGCCTGTGCTCCTCCTCCCAAAACCATTCACAAAGAGACAGCCATGTGTGACACGTCTTATTTAAAGATAAATTTGAAATTTATCCTGCTGCTAATACTGCAATAAGAAGTTGCACCTGGGCAAGGGTGCTTATTCTCCATCCATCCGTGAGCACCTCCAGCACTCCATAGCAGGGGGAGTAGGAAAAAATGAATTCCCCAGTCATCAGCAGGCTGAATAATGTCAGCTCGGCTCTGCGTCTTGCTGGTAGCAGTCAGAAGCCAGGCTTGGCGTGGTTTGCTTCACTGTGGAGCCCCTGCTCTACCTGGGATAGTGACAGGCTCCCTGCAGGTCTTCTGAAGCTGGGTGCTCTTCACTCAGAGGCAATGGGACACCCATTAGAATAGGAAAGAAAAAAAAACCAACCCAAAAAAACCCCATTGTGTTCTTAATCATTGGTCATTGCTGGCATGTTTGTAAATGGTTTTGCTAAGGAGACAAGATCTTATTTCATTTAAAATTGCAGAGCAACCTCCATCATCTTCTCATTTCGGTTTTCTACCAACCTACCAGCCTACCATTGTCTACCAGCACTGTTCTGGCGGAGTAAACTTGCATGAGAAGCTGTGGAATTGCTGTGTTTTAACCAACTAGGAAGATAACCAGTGAAAGATGTAAGGCATTATTTTTTTCCCCATAAACAATTGAACTCAATGTCTTTCCGGCATTCTCAGGTCTGCCAGTCTGAGAGACAAAAAAACCCAGGAACAGAAATAAAACAGCTACTAAATGTTTTATTTCCAGTGTAATTTCTGGCTCTGTGCAGATGCGGACAGAGCAAGTGAAGGAGTGGCTTTCCCAAGAGAACCAAAAGCATCAAAATTCAGTTACTTTATAAGGACTGTTGTTATGGCAAAAGCACTTTTTAACGAGAAGAGCCATCTTTCTTCACACACTATATATAACTTTACAAACCCTCCCTTTGAACTATTTGCATGCAACATAAGCTGCATCCAAAAATCCATTAGACGCTTTAAAAAGTTAACATTTTATTGAAAGTTTCCCTACTACATGTTCATTATACAAAAGTACAAACAATTTCACTTTTCTCTAGGTCTAAGAGGATTTTACTGAGATGATAAAATGAGAAGAAGCTCAGAAGTTAGTCAAAAGTCTGGTTTTAGTGCAAATATAGTATCTTGTAATGGAGGGGAAGAAGGAAGAGAAAAGGTCAGGAACCAACAGGGAGTTTATCTTGTGAAGCCCCATGGTCCGATGAGGTAAAGATAGAAATCTTCAGACAGCAGCAAGATGTTCAGAAAAACAGCTGAGTTCAGCTAAGGACTTGTTTTCTGGGAACAGTGGTGGATGCTGGAGGTGGCAGTTGGTTGCCATAACCAGGGACAAGAGGCTGAAGGTTTCCGGGGGTCAGCCAGCCTGGCTGCCGGGATAAAAGAAGAGTGAGTGGATAAATAATGAAGGAAGAAATAGGCACTCTCCATCTCAAGTAGCCTGCAACACCATTTTAATATACCAAGCAGCTTGATGTACATCTTGGATTACCAGCCAAGATGCAGATTTTTACTTATTTTCAGGGAGACTGAAAAAACTTTGTAAGAAAATGTGCAAGTAACAGAACTTCATTGTTTTGGCCAATTCATAACATGAACTGAAATGTTTTGTTTTCTCCGTATCTCTTTTGGCCTTATGATATTTCACTAACATGAAGCTTATCTAAAAATCATTTTTTCAAATATGTTTTCTAATGGCACACTGATGTTGGAACATGAGTGAAATTTTTAGAAATGTCAGCAATACAGGTAATAAACATTAATGATTTAACTGAAAGTGAAAAGCTATGCATGGCTTGTCACCCTTTCAAGCCTTTTCCAGCTGTCTCAATAACCCATATCTGAAGAAAACATCTTCAAATATTTGTTTATTGATTAGTAGCAGCTAGCTTGAAAAGATTTCTAGAAATGGAAAGCTATTTAGACAAACAGCCAATGAAATATACAGTTTCAGTATGTCAATATAGATTTCTTTCTTTTATCCTGGCAGAAAAGGAATATATTAATGAAGAGCTCAGGTTGCTAAATACATATAACATACATACATTTAGTACTGACAGAATTAACTGAGCACCAACCGAGATTTTCCAAAGTCCCTGCAAATCCTTGCTTAAAGGACTGTTATGCATAATTACGTATTAATGGCAGCAACTTGATGATTATCATTAAAAAATACGTTCAAGGAAGAAGACGCAGAAGACAGAATAGCTATCTTTTTAATCTTTTTAATCTTTTTAATAGATTAACAAAACACATTTTCCTGTGAGAAAAGATATTAAATGATCATGCAGTTAGACAACAAAAATATACATGCAGTTGGGGGATTAAATTAGAATTGCCTAAGTGAATTTAAATTTTATATTCTGTAACTTTTGAATGACTCATTTTACAACCATAATTTTATTTTAGTGTAGTTAAAATGTGTAAACCAAATTATATGGAAAAGAAGAAATATAAAGGAAGAAGAAGGTGCATTAAATCAATATATTTTAAAACAACAAAAAACCTGCCATAAAAGTAATGAATATCTCTGCAATAACAGCAGTTTGTCTGGAGATCTTCATGTTGGTATTTTTTCTTCATTGTTAATGGTAATGTTTTACTTCTGCTGACAGCCTGCTCCAAAAAGTGCAGATAAATTTCATATTATCCCTACTATATCATCTTGCTTAATATATTTTGCTGTGAGGAATTCACAGAAAGAAAAAGTATGATAGAAAACAAGATTTAGAGGAATAAAATAGAATCTCACCTGATGTGTGTTAAGGCTGCATCTATGCTAGCAATTCATTCTGGAGCTGTAGGGGGGATTTAAAACACACTGATCCAACTTACGGGGTGGTTTCAGCATGTGTGTGAACGGGCATCGCTTTAGAGGAAACCGAACTGGAAGCTCCTTATCAGCTGCATGCCAGGCTTTGATGGGGATACTGTGGGTCAGGGTGTAGGCTGCATCCCTCTGGGATGTTCTCCAGGATCCCTGCTCCCTGCCACTTACATCCACCACTGTCCTGGGCCAGTGCATCTGGTAGATGTGCAGCTTTTTGTATGTTTTGTACCCTTCACCTGCAAAGCTGATGGCGTGGGAGGGTAGTGCTTGAGGATTACGGAAGGGTTGGGACCTTTAGCTCATAGCTCCAGGGTTGTATATGGCAAGCCTGGCTCCAGTCCCCCTGGAGATGTGGGCTGCAGGAGAGCCTTTTCCGTACATCAAAGACAGCCCATCTGTCTGCCACCCAGTGCGTGTGCCCAGCTCCCTCCATACAGTCTCCCCCATCTACACAGATGCTGCTTGGGGGTCTCCTCCTTGCCCTGAACACAGTGGGTGATGGCCAGAGGAACAGTGCCATGCCAGGTGGGACCGCGGTGCAGATCCTGTGCCTGTCCCTAGTCACATGAGAGGCAACGTTGGGCTGAAGAGTCTCTGAGTATTCATTAGTTATCAGCTGAGGAGAAGCAGCCAGTTAGAATCATAGCATCATAGAATAGTTTGGGTTGGAAGGGACTTTTAAAGGTAATCTAGCCCAATCTCCCCTGCAATGAGCAGGGACATCTTCAAACTAGATCTCATTGCTCAGAGCCCCGTCCAGCCTGACCCTGAATCGTTCCAGCGATGGGGCTTCTACCACCCCTCTGGGTAACCTGTTCCAGTGTTTCACCACCCTCATTGTAAAAAAATTTCTTCCTTATATCTAATCTAAATCTTTCCTTTCTTAGTTTAAAGCTATTACTCCTTGTCCTATCACAATAGGCCCTGCTAAAATGTTTGTCCCCATCCTTCTTATAAGCTCCCTTGAAGTACTGAATGGCTGCAATAAGGTCTCCCTGGAGCCTAATCTTCTTCAGGCTGAACGATCACAACACTCTCAGCCTGCCTTCATAAGAGGTGTTCCATCCCTCTGATCATCTTCATGGCCCTCCTCTGGACCCAGTCTAACAGGTCCATGTCTTTCCTGTGATGAGGGCTCCAGAGCTGGATGCAGTACTCCAGGTGTTAACTGCGGTTGTGGTAACTCTCTTCTCCTCCCCTCCTCTGTGTTCCCACCAGCATGAGTTACATGGCCGCCCACTTTTGGTGCCATACACAGCAGGGGTGCAGGCCTGCCCCTGTGTATGTCCTCTGCTGCAGAGAGCCAGTGTGGCACCAAGCTTGCCCCTTGGCCTTGAGGGACTGGAGGTTTGCAGGAGCTCAGCAGCTGGCACGCGGGATTGCTTCCCTTCCCACTTTCAGCAGATGCCCCTCAGACGTGATCCATGGTGGGTAGAGAGGAGGGAGTGCTGCTGCGTTTGCTGATGGGCTGTTGCTGCCCATGGAGCATTGAGTATGGCCACACTGTCTCCTCCACCGTGGTGGTGGGATGCACGTGCAGGTGCTGCAGGTAGCTGCGTGTTGGCATGGGGAAGGCAGCCCGTGATGTTCACGGCCACTCCCGTAGCACATAAGACCATACCTCAGTCTGGATGGGTGGTAGCATGGCATAGCTACCTGGTAAGATGCGCCTGGCCTTGCCTGAAGCACTGTCAACTCCCTGGATCAAATCCCTGTCTCTGGCTGTGGACAAGAGCGGATGTCTGGACAAGAACATAAAACCAGGGCAGTTATGTAGGGATATTCCTAATACGCTGCCTTGTCTTCCAGTACATGCAAGGCATGGAAGGAAATGTTTTATTTTCTGACCAGCTTCCCTTGCCCAAAGTTATCTGCCAAAGGCTTGATCGGCGTCCATCCAGAATAGGTCCTGATGGTGGGAGAGCAGGTCCATCACCACTATGGCACAGGGGAGGACAGCTTTGGGCTCCTTCTGGATGACTGTGTGCAAATTTGGGTGCATGGGAGCCACAGAGGGTAGAGGGAGTAGTGAGGGAGGGTGACACATACTGCTGAGCAGATTCAAACCTACGTGGAGCACTTGACACAGACAAGTCTCGGAGAGGCCTGTAGAGTTAGGGCCTGTACAGGGGTCTTCTCTGACCCATTTTCTGGTGAGGAAATAAAAAAGATGCTTAAATCTGCCATTACGCCCACTTCCATCCACCTTAGGGGATTAGGCAGTACATCATTCTGTCCAAGGCAGGATCAACAGCACCATGGTAAATCCTGAGTGTCCTGGTTTAGGCCGAGTCGGCTACTGGGGATGTGGGGAACCCCAGATGGGACCAACAGATGCTCCCCTCTACCCCTCTTCAAAGAGAGAGGCAGAGGAGGGAAAAAGAGACTTAGGAGTTTAGAAGGAACTAAACTACTTTAATGAAATTCTTGAAATGAAATGAACTACTTTGATGAAATTCATATGATTCTATGATAAATATTAATAATAAAATAAAAAAGGAAATAATGAAATATATACAAAACTGTATCAAGCTCCCAGGATGACAGTCACGACACCGCTGGCACTGGGGCAGTCCCAGGCTGGACTCAGTGACGGACGGGAACCGGATTCTGGATCTGCATTCAGGATCGGGACCAAAGGCAGACGAACAGACAGAGTCCTCCTCAGACGTCAGTGACTGAAGAAAGAGAGAGGGCTGACCCTTTGATCCCTCAGCTCTTATACTGAGCATGAGGCAGATGGGATGGAATACCCTGTTGGTCAGTTTTGGGTCACCTGTCTTGTTCACTCCTCCCCACAGGTGAGACCCCTCTATGGTTTTCGGCTTCCAACCCTCCAATGGGTCCTCAGACCAGGACACTGACACACACCTACATGGTGTGTCCTTTAAGATATCCATCATGCAGGTTCCATACTTTTCTAGGTAATCTATTACACTTCTACTTTTTCCTTAAACTTAGAAAGTACTTTTCAAAATGTCCTATCCTAAATGGCTCTCATTTCAGTTTAAGCCTGTGACTCCTTCTTTTTTCCACCAAAGACAGAGAGAAAAAAACATTTCTCCTTGCAGTAACCTGCGGTGAAAGATTGTTAGCATGTCTGTCACTTAGGGTACCTACCTTTGAGTTGTCTGCTCAGCGTGTGTGTATCTCAATATATTATGTCTCTTAAAGCATAATCACAGTAACTCTGCCTTCTCTGTGTCTTCCACCACTAGGGCACCCGTCTCATTCATCAGTGGGACTACATTTTCCCTAGTCTTCCTCCTTCTATTGATATACTGAAAGAATCTCTTCTTATTATCTTTAACTGCAGTGGCCAAGCTGAGTTCCGAATGAGCTTTGGCCCTTCTAATTTTCCCCCTGCATAGCTTTGTTACATCTTGGTAATCCTCATAAGTTTCCAACCCCCTTTTTCAGAGAATGTAGGCTTTCCTTTTTTTCCTGAGGTCCAGCCAAAGCTCTCTATTTAGCCAGGCTGGTCTTTTTCCCCGTCGACTCGTTCTCTGGGACATGGGGATGGCCTTCTCCTGTGCTTCTAAGGGTACCTGCTTGAAGTATGACCAGCCTTCCTGGGCACCTTTGCCCTTCAAAACTGCCTCCAAGGGACACTCTCGACCATGCTCCTAAACAGGCTAAAGTCTGCGCTTTGGAAGTCCAAGGTGGCAGTTCTGCTGTCTCCCCGCCTTGCTTCACCAAGAATTGAAAATTCTACCATTTTGTGATCACTGTGCCCAAGACGAATGATGACTGAGTAATGACTGAATAAGTGTTCCACTCGAGGAGTACGTGTTGAAATCTACAGCAAGGGCTGTACAAAAGTTCCTTCCCAAATAAAACTATTATTTAGTGCTTAATTATTTGCTACCAATTTGAATAGATGCTGCAGTTAAATATGGTCACACCCAATTCACAACATATGTGCCAGAACAAAAGGAAAACAATTAGTCCTTCTGTTCTATTCACATCACATTTACTGGGGAGAAAAAGTTTCTTTCTTCATGCAGGAAAATTTTTAAAAGGGTTTCTTTTTCTCTCTAGCTGTGCCAACATTCCTTTCACATTAGAAAACTTGAACAGATTTAAGCCCTCATTCAAAGCACGATTTGTAGTACAAACATGCTACAGTTGTCAACACACAATGCACAAACACACAGGGGCAAAAATAGCCCGAGCGGAGTGGCCGCTAGCCCATGTTGCTAAATTGCTTGTGGGAGGGGGGGAATGAAACTATTTTTACGACCAGCCAGCCAAGCTCTTCGAAGTCTCAGAAAGTCTATATTTGGAGTAATTATATGACTATGTTATATCTTGGCTAATTACGGCAGTCATTTTAAATAATGAAATTATTCAACCATTTCCCTTTGTGTGAGAAATGGCCCCAGATGGTCACCTTCATCCATTTCATATCAGTGTAGTGCAGCGGCATTACTTATTAAGAGCATATGGGGAAATATTTTAAGTGCCGTATAACTAGCTTTATACTGCAGTTCATTTTAAAGAAATAAACAAACTGCGGTAATTCCTCAAATTTTTTATTCCACAAATGTTCTATAAAATTCTTGTTATATCCGGGCTCTTACAACATAATTTTAGAAATTGGCAAAGGAAATAAGTGTGATAAGCAAATCACTATTCTGTAAGATTCACGATGTAAAAAGTGGTAAAGCTGGTGTTGTCTAGAGGACTTAAAATATATACTCAATAATAAAAAAGATCAATCTCTATAAAATACAATTTACCTCAGCACACTTTTGCTTCATCTGCTTGTATTCCACAGGTTAGCTTTGTAACACAACCAAGGAGACAAGAGTTATTGAAATTCCACCTGTCCCCAGTGGTATGTACCCAAAACCGATGCCAAGTCTAGCATGATGTCAAAATGAATTCACTCACACAAGAGCAGAATTAGCCTAACTGTGCAAGCATTTGATATTATCCAGACACTCTTAGAAAAGGGAGAAAAGCTAAACTGGGCTGAATTTTGATTAGGGAAAATATTATGCAAAAATGACAAGCTAAGATTTCTGCTGAATATTCATCTCTGAAAATTATTTCGTTAGCCTTCTTATTTAGTGCTTAGGTGCACTGGGACACTGTTACGCAAAGGGATGACTAGTATATACATATACACAAGGCTATCTCGTTGCATCCTAATTGAACAACACAATGAACTCCAAATTCTTATGCACATCATTAGAGAGAATATTCATGGGACAGCTCCTGGAAGCCTTACCTTCAAAGAAGGCAGAATAAAATCAGATAGACGTATTGCAGTGCCAGTCCCAAGCTGATTTTCTAAGAGAACAAAAATCTTTTCTCTTTACTTGTTTGCAGGTGGCCATGCATACTAGTTTTTAAGGTCTTTGAGTTTTTGTGTAGGCTGTTCTTTGCAAAGCATGGCTGAAATGGAAACCATTTGGAACAGAGTCCTGGGTTAGATTTTTCAGGATTCTTTAGATTTATCCTTAAAAAAAGAGAGGTTATCTGGCAGAGAGGGGGATCTGAGATTGAGTGGGTTTTTTTTAAGAAACATTTGGAATTTGGTGTCTTTAAAAGTATTATTTCCTGTAAGTGGAAGTCTATCTTCAAGAGGTGGCCCGTAAAGTCTTCTACCGATTCAGGATGCTGGGCCCTTCTAAATGTCGGCATCCTCTTCTTCTTCCTACAGTTGCTGCTCAGTAATGTTGGCTGGCAGTTCCCTCCAATAAGGAGCTCAGGCTCTGCAGACTTAGCAAGTCATCCCCGAAAGTCCCTGGTGGGTAAAATCAGCCTCCCCTGGGAAAACGTCACACTGTGTGCACGAGGGGACACTGAAGGAATAGATTACAAGGGAAATGCAGGTGTAATTGGGGAAAATTGCTTTGTGTGTGTATGATGTGAGAGATCTTGCAGAGGAAATGTCAAGAACAGAGGTGAAAATACATCAGGATGAGACTGAATGGAGTTATGAGGTATAGTAGAAAACTTGAACAGATTTTGAAGAGGATGCAGCCTCTCTTTTACCCAATGTCAATCATTTAGTGGTTTAAGGGACCAGTGAGGATGTTAAGCATTAGAACAAGTGCCGACAGTACACCATTTTTTGTAGCAATGGTTCCTGATATTAGTGGAGAAATAGGTAACTAACTCATGGAAAGGCTAGAAATAACATGATGTACACAAGTCTTTTGCAAGACACAAAAGATTGTCACCACTGAATGATTTAATGGACAATTTCTGTGGCCTATTGTTTTGCATTCAATTGCTGAGTCATCCCTTTTAGTGTCCACGAGGTTTATTAAGGTCAGAGCTTCTTTCTGGTGTCATATTGCAATTGAATTGCTTAATGTAACAGTTAACATACAGCTCATGAATGGATATTTTTCCCCTGAAAGAGATATTAGGTGAGGATAGTCAATATTAACAT
Source organism: Pluvialis apricaria (assembly GCA_017639485.1). Lineage (NCBI taxonomy): Eukaryota > Metazoa > Chordata > Aves > Charadriiformes > Charadriidae > Pluvialis > Pluvialis apricaria. The sequence goes on from CM030007.1 coordinate 106,364,099, forward strand.
GAACAGATTTATCAAGAGGATACAGGACAAAAAAAAGACGGAAAAGAAAAAAGAAAAATCTCCAGTATTCCCTGATAGATAAATCTGTAATGGATAGATGTATTTAATGGTTGCAGTAGCGTCTTGCTAAACAATGTTTAGAATTCCCTTAGTGCACAGATTGGCACGACACGATTGTTCCTTGAGAACATAAAATTCATGTGCCTAAATATTGGAAACATATTGTAATTAAAGTTACTGCTTTATTAATAGGTAGTTTGTGAGCTACGTGATACCCCACTCCAGCAAAACTGGAAATAGTACTAACAGCTATACTTGATGAACTGAAACAGGACCTAGAAATTTCACAAAAGTACAATCTATGAAGAAGTGGGGAAAGCATCTGTATGGAAGCATGGAAATATACGAGACTTTGAGTTGAAGCTCAAAGAATGTTTATTTCTAAAAATACAAGTAGTCTGAAATCTACATAATTTCCTTTGCCACATTATACATGAAATCATCCTTTAAAAGTTTTAAGGAAGGCACTGATGAGACTGAAGGTTCCGAGAGACCCGTCTTTTAAGATTTAGCATTCCTAACACAATGCCATTGCCCAGGCAGTAGGAGGTGCTCTTGTAACAGTAAACAATGTTCCTTGATTTGACCAGTTAGAGCTCAAAGTCATCCTGCCCCTCATGTAGCCCAGCATCCTGTATTTCAAAAGCAATGGAGCCAAATGATTGCACAACCTAATTGTTTTTAAACAAGCAAGGCCAGTTTTAGTTACATTGAAGTATATAGAGAAAGCGCTATACTTTTAAAAGTTTCAGTTGATCTCTTGGGTATCTTCAGGCAAAGATTTCTAAAGTGTTTAAATATATTCTATTGTGGCTAGGATTGCATGTGGTTTTATGTATGAGGAGTGGTGCGAGGGATTTGACTGGGAATAAGGAAATAAATATCAGTGTCATACATGTACTTCATGCAGTTCTAGCGTTGGCATAGCCCCTATGGTCTCAGTACCCGAGAGGCAAGTTTTGTAGGATTTCCTCACTATTGCCAGAGAGAACAGAGTTCCTCAAATTCATTCCAGGTCCTAACCCCACCTAGATCTTTCCATAGGACTTAACCACTGGCCCAGCCCTTCTCCTCAAGCGCTACCCAATGTCCTGATAATGTCTGCCTCTAAAAACACAATTGCTACTGGCTTTTCCACCTTGCCTTGTCTCTCCCAAAAGTTCAAATTTCCCCTAAATTCAACAGAATACCTTTGCGACGTGGGGACTTGCCCTGTTGCTTTTGCTCACTTTCTCAAGCCCTGTATCTCCAGCAGCTGGCTCATCCCACATCCCTGGAGGTTCTGACAACTCTGATGGTGCAGAGTATTTCCCTTTTAAATAGAGGAAAAAAGCCAATTTTGACTATGTTTAGTTCTTCTATGTATCCACTAGGATAGATCAGTGTGAAGTAACTTTTACTGTTTCACGGTATCAGCTGTAACTGTTTTGAAATCTATGCCTGCAGTCTTCAAAAATGGGAGCCGTGTTTTTCCAATTAACAGTAATGGAGGAAAACCTAACCATTTTTCAGTTGTTTTAATGCCCTATCTGGTAGCTGAGAGCATGTTTGTATCTGAGCATTGCTGCAGTTCTACAAAAGAGCTGGCACTTTCCAAGCCCTTTCATGTCTGTAGGTAAAATGAAGTGTGCAATTGTGGAAAAGAGCTTGTGAATGAGCAGTTGTTGAAGGTTTCTGGTTCCAACGGTTGGGATGTGGATCTCGACACTCGAAGAACGACGTTCATGGAAGAGAAACAGATAAGTAACACATGTTAAGTTAGCTGGAACATTTTAAAAAAATGTTAACATTTTCTTTAGACACTAATGGATGAATTTCAATTCATCCCTCCAAGATCTAAAACGACTTCCAGCTGTTACTTTCTGGAGAAAGACGCCTCCAGTATTTTAATTCTGACTATGCACTGGAAATCCCTGTGTATTTTCACTCACATCTTAGTATCAGCATATCAACACTATCATTATTCTCTAAATAAGTCCCTTTTTATGGATTTTTATAGTTTGTGATGCTTCCCTCTATGAAGGAAGTACAGTGCCTTTTTGCTAGGTTTCAGAAGGTTTCGGTGTCAATTTAATACATATGAAGTTCAAACTAAAATGAAAACTCATCCTTCTAATTATGTAACAGTAAGTTAAGAAATACTGGTAAATGCAATTTTATAGGCTTAGTAGGTAGTGAAAGGACCCTGATTATTAGGACTAAGGTGTATCAGTTTGGGTGACTACATTTGTGTTCCCCCACCTAGATAAATGCAGCCTCATTTTCACGGGTGTTCGAGCATCCGTAATGAGGTGGAGCACCAGGGGGTCAGTAAGAGTGAAAACCTGACCATTTTATTGTGATTGTGGATTGCTTATGAAAATGTTGGCAGCTACATTTTGGTTTTCACCCAAGGTGCTTCTTTGCATGCAATTAATTAGAAAGAGTTTAGTTAAAAGATTATTCATACAAATTTTTAACTAACACCAATGTCTACCTGCAGAATGAAGCTAGCCTTTCCCATTAAATGCATTTAAAAAGGAAGAATAATCTACCTACTGTGTTTTAACAGTCCTGAAGAAAGTCTCCTGAATTTCTTGTGATACAAGTAAGTGCAAATAAGATTACATTAACTATGCAATCCTATATTGTCTTATTATCTTGTTCTGTTGTAAATTAAGACACTTGAATACTGTAGACTTGAAAACGGGCCACCAAAGACAGTCATACAATTAGCAGCCCAGAAGGGTCAAAGCAGTTTGGAATAAACCTGGATGAGGAGATGGGCGATAGGTAAATTTTATTGTAGGTACTGAAATCCCAGACTGTCTGAGCTGGTGGCCGCTGTCAGTTGGAGCCATGACTCGCATCTTGCATGCTGCAGTGCTGAACCTGGGCTGGCAATCTGTGGCTGACCTTCAGTCCCTTTACCCAGGCTGCATGTCACTTACTGCCCGTATTTCCACTTACTTACCTTGCTTGCTTTTGTCTCTGTCTCTTAGTGAATATGAATGAAGCAATGCAGCTTGCTTTCTTTGCAACTTCAAAGCAGTCTTACAGACCTTGCAAAAGTGACAGAAGAGTCACTGAAAAAGCAATTCTCAGTCTATTTTTTCCTGACATTTAAAGCTGCATATTCTTAGAATCATAAAAATAATTTTAGCTTGAGCTAAATTACACTTTTTAAACTGATACTCTTTCCTATTAGAGAAGCACCATCACAGAATCTATTTCAAGGTCACTTACTTGATCAGGAATAATCTTGCCTTTATACCTGTCCTTTACAGCTGAGATCAAAGTGTCTTCAGTATCTTTTACAACTGTATCTCTTGATTAATTACGATAGTAGTAGCAAGACAAATCAAAAGGATACACGCTTAAAAAACCCTCCAAACACTGCAGGTATTAGTTAATACATAAAAACTTGTTAATGGTATTCTAGAAGCAAAAGAGGAACTGATGTTTTGAAGTCATGATTTCAAAAAATAATCGGGAATTCTCGTGCTGCTGTTTCCACATATTATAAGCTAGAGGCAGTTTAAATTCAGGATATTTTCAGGGAGTGTCTAATAAACACTCTTGAAAGTGTCACAGTTCTTCCACTCAAAATTAATGTAATCTTAAAATCCGATTTTAGTAATGGAATCATATCTGCATCTACTGAAAAAGCATTAATACACTTCTATAATCCTTTTTTTATGATTTTCTGAGGGATTTAATTTTAAATAATAAATGTAACTAGCTACAATTACATGAAAACCATTAACTTGTCTTTTTGCATTGACACTATTTCATTTGAAAAGGGGGGGTCTTAAGCGTACAACACTTCTTTGGGCAATGAAAAAGGTATCCTGAGGGGTACTACAGGATAAAGCATTGAAGGCATACTTCCTTTTTATGCCGGGGACCTTGGGACAGTAATTCTACACATAGGAAGTACTTTCATTTCTATAAGCAGTTACACAGTGTTCATTAATACAGTACTTGGCCTCTCCCAGTCTGTAGTGTGTAAGAAGTTGTCAGTGTGCTCAAAAGGCAGGGAAGGACCACTGCCCAGTTAGAGCCATAGGGAAATTCAGGCCCAAAGAAAGAGATGAATGGCCTTAGTTTAGGTTGCTGAAGATGTCTGTGACAGAGCAGAGAACTGAAATCACTTCAATACGCAGATCAACATGTAATTTGGGAGATGTATTTACTCTCTAAAATCACTAAGTTTGTCTCCTGTTTTCAGATTCCTATGCATTCCTACTAAATACCTCTCACATAATGAAAGAAATCTTGGAAGAAAATATCAAACCCATACTTTTGTATGAAAGAACGTTTTAACAATGGAGAGAATTTTACGTACCTTCTTACGGTTGTAAAATAATTGAATTTTCGTCTGACTTAGGAATAAAGTAAAAAAAACCACATCAAACCTGTGAGAATATATACTGAAAATCTTAGGCCATAAGGTGAATACTACAAAACATTCTGATACAGAAAGTGCAAGTCATTGCCAATGGCAAATGCAGCATCAGTTCCATTCAAAAAATAAACTGACTGATTCTACATTATAGCTACAAGACAAAACTAAGTGTTTGCTAAACAACTTTGAGCTAAACCATCCATGGCTAGCAAACAGGAGGCAATCACATTTTCTACAATTATATTATTTTAGTATATTATGCTGCTAGCTGTGTTGTCAAAGCACTGAACAGTGCATGCTAAAAGCCATGTAATTAATTAAGTAGACAAAAGGATCAGATTATAGCTCGTTAAAACCATGACTTCTTCACACCTGAGACTATTGCTCTTTGAATTTACAGGAAGAATAGGAGAGCCTGGTTTCAGGTACTGCTTTAAGTCCTGTGTTTGCAACAGTATTTTATTTTAAACACTGAAAGTTCAGCTCATCTAAATTAAATAGGATTCTCTATTTGGATGTTCAGAACAATCTGTTTAAGCAGCATTCAACATTTCAGCTCATCAGTGCTGATCCACCCAATTTTTTGTCCAAGGAGCCTCAGTCTAAAGCCTGTTCTCTGTCCTTTTACTTGTAGGTTTTGTCTCCTATAGCCAGTTTACACAAGGATCCACGTAGCTTATTCCCTTTGTTGATAGTGATGTATTTACAGTGTCAGTTCTCCGTACGATGTTCGCTTTGAACACTGCCTGCGACCTGTAACAAGCAAACGCATTAAAATACATAATATTACTGTGGAGATACTTTTGCAGTAACCCAGTGCTGTCTCCCATAAGCTGCAAGGAAGCTGAACAAAGCACCAGTTCCATTGTGTCAACAAAAAGGTCTTTTGGGGATTGCAAAAGAACCCCACAATGTTGGAAAAGGTATGGCTCCATCGTCACAGCTAAGGTGGAGGCCACTGCCATGGCAGTTAAACATGCTTTCAAAAACCCTGAGGGTTTAATATGCCTTTGGAGAAAAAAATTTTCAGCGAAACAGCATCGCCGCTCCGGTTTGTGAGGAGCTGAGAGCATCCACTTCTTTGAATACGCATGCTTTCATCCCCATCCAGTGCTGTTGTGTTTATTGCCATCCACAGAAAGCCACTTGCAGATGAATCAATGGAAATGGCAGTGACTTTGGGGTCCAGTCGTACTTTGTGGTTTTGAGGGAGGAAGGAAGAGCAAGTCTGTTTGCATTTATGTTCTAAATGGGAGTCTTTATTTACAGCCCACTGCAGTTGTGCTCATTAGTGATGGTATGCATTACAGACTGGAAAGCCGTGCCAACAAGTTTCCATAAAAATTTTTTAATAAAAAGAAGAAAAAAGCAAATTTAGAATTACACGATCACATGTCTAGTCAGTTGTTTCTTAACTGAAGCACAGATTGCTGCATTGCAAGGCACAGAATTCCAGATTCAACAGGTATTTCCCTAAATGAACTGCCCTGTTCTTCTGCGCAATATACAGATGTTATCCCTTTAATAGCTTTGGCCTTTAAGGTGGCACAGTAACCCACACATCCTCAAACAGTACCACCAGACATCCTCAGATGCTTTGTTTGGCAGAACATTTGAACGGAGGAAATATGACAGGTAAAAGGGTAAATTTACCCAGAGAATCATTCCTGTCTCCTAAAAGGCAACCCCACTCATGACAGGTATAGTCACTGCGCTAACATCCTGTAGTGGTTGAAGTTATGTTCATGCTTAAAGTAGTTTGAGTTTACGCAAACAATGCACTGCAATACGAACAGGGCATTAGCCTCAGCTGCTTTAGGCACAGGACCGGTAGGGACCAGTGCATCCCCATACTCACAGCACAGTTTCCATTTGCTTTTTCCCATGCGTATTCTTTGCACAATTCATTCCTTAAAAGGATCTCACATTCCACCAGCTATCTCCCTCCCCACAACAGATATCCGTCAGAGGACAGATCATCATGAAGGGAAAATAGCCAGTGTGGCTTTTTTCTTAGATGGATTTTTGGCAAACGGGCCGACAGTTTAGAGCATAAATGTTATGAGGTGCAGTTGCCAAGTCACAAGGCATTTTCCTTTTCCTGATCAGCTTGCTCCTCTCAACCCTGTCTGACACAGAGCTTTCGGTGCGTCTACCTCATGATGCCTGGGTCCTCTAGAGCCACATCACGCAGACTGTCATCTCTGCCATGTTGCAGCTGATAGCTTTTGCTTGTGCTTCCAGCAGCCTCCTCCTATTTTGGAAATTATTTTTCATCATCCTGGTACCTGGGTGACCGGTGTCATTCTGGCACTTTGAGTCTGCAGCCTCTTCTAGCACCAGCACAAGGGAAGGGAGGGAGCACCGGACGGAGGAGTTGAAGGAAGATTCGTTAGCCTTTGCAAACCAAGCACAAAATGTTTTGTATGAACAGACGTAACTAATAGCACCGGTCAGAGGCAGACAGGAGTCAGGAGAGCGCAGGCATTGTGTAAGCTCCACACACGTTTATGTCACAGTCGAATCCTGATCTTCAACACCCCCTTTGACCTTATATTCAACTATCTTTTGAAAACAACCTGCCAGCCGTGTTCCATTGGGCAGTGCTTTTGCAATGTGCAAGGTGACCTCTGAGGCCGTAGATGACATCATTAAGATGTCTCAAAAATTGGGCAAGCTTTAAAACTTCACATCTGGAAGTGCTAGACCTATGTTTGAAAGTCCTCTGATGTCTTGCAGAAATCCAAGTTTGCTGTATCCCGTCTCTATTTTCCAAATCTTGCGTTAAAGTGAACAGAACTGGAGGAAGTTTATTTTGTGCTGAACATGGGTATGAATCTAGTTCAGGACTTTGTAATTAGTTAGCTTATTTCACCGAGTGCTGCATGTGGCATGCAGCAAGTGATTGCAAAATGAGTAATAAATTAACCTGTAAAAAATGTGAAACTTTCGCTCATGACGGATTTCCAAACAAAAGTGTTGGACATTAGATGTTATTTTGATTTTTAACACCTGGAACACATGGAGATTTATTTCTCCACCACAATCCTAGCCTGAAGCCACAGATGTATTTTGCTCATATTGCAAACAGGCTTATCTGGAGTTTAGGGCTTAACTTCTGATTAAGCTTTCAGGTGCTAATGCAACAATTATTTTAAGATGGATAATTGTACCTATTCCAGTTATGCTGTGCTGCTTCAGCAGATTTTTAATTCTCATGTATGCATTTATTTTGTAGTTTATCTTGGCATTATGAGAACCTATTGAAATCTCAGCAGTCTTCTGTATACGTCTTTTACATACATTTTTATAGGAAAGAGTTTCTGACAGGCTATAAGAAGTCTGGTAATTTTATTTCTGACCTGGTCATTAAAGGTTGTGCAAGTGTGCTGTGAGAGGCTCTTCCTTATTTTCCTATTCCTTTTTTACACAAACAATTGGCTCAATCAGCTTGCAGAAAGCATCATGTATCTACCATGTATAACATCTGAATTTAGGACTCCCATGATGTTGGGTAGAGAGTGAATTAGTGAATTGATCTCACTACAATAATACAGTAGACTTTTGTTTGCAATATATTCAAATATGCTTTTTATTTTAACATATTTTTGTTCTCCTTTTGCATTCAAACTATTCCCAGCAATTAGGGAAGAACATTGTAAATTCTCTTCTGATTTATGGTACCTTAAATAATTTTCTTCAGTGGAATTTATCCTGCTGGTTGTATGGTCAACACATGCTAAACACTTGCTCTGTAAAAGCACTGCTAAGCTCATTAAACTCAGAAGAAAACCCTAAGAATTTAAAAGAAGCCAAACTAATAATCTAAGTTTAAAACAAATTGAGTGGTTCTCTTTGTCTTCAAAATGTGGTGTTAAAACAGAATGGATAACTTAAAAACATCTACTTTTTGGTAGATTGTTGGTAGATTATTTTTTAAAACCAGACTTGTAGTTATCATAAACGAAAATCTATAACGCATGCACGCATTTAACTAAATACGACAAAGCCTGCGGAATCACCCTGTGATGGATGTTCAGACACCAGGGGAGTCAGGAGAGAATTAAGGCATTGCTCTGTTAGGGACACAGCTTCCCTCTTAGAGTCTCCTCTTGAAAAGGGAGACCTGAGGGCCACCTCCTTCTTCCTCTTCTAACGTCTGTCTTAAGGGTACTTCCAAATCACGGTGAACTCTAGCCCATGTCGAAGAGCCAAGCTCTGGAACCGTGGGGCTCGGTACGGGCTGCAAACGCTTGCCTGGATGCTGCCCTGTGCTGTGGCCAGCAGGCTCTCTGGCCGCATCCTTCCAGGAGGAAACCAACTGGGTTTGTCCCCATGGGCTCCCGTCATAGCTTTGATTTAGAGGGTGAAGCCCAGGCTTGCCCTCTGGCTTCTCTGAGCTGCAGTCCTGTGTCCTTGTGCTCTTTGTGAGACCCCTGGTTCTGGCTACGGCAGGAGGCGGGACAGCAAGCAGAACAACCCAGCGCTGCCATGACATGTCTTTATATATGCCAGCACTCAAAAGCGTACCTGTTTTTAGGGGCCGTTTAGGAAATATAATTTGCAGTCTTCAGGTGCCCACTACGTGGCCACGGGGATGATAATCTGGAGATATTTTGGTTTTCCTTTGAAACAAAGTCAGCAGAGATACTGGGACCGTGGCCAGGTAAACATCAACATGTAATCTGTAATAAATTAGCAGTAATTTTTGTGGCAGAGACAAAACCGGCATCCCCCACAGTCTTTGAAATCACACGAAATATATGATTACTGTACAGACAGTTAGGTTTGATATTTGGTTAGGTTTCACACATATTTCTGGATCCCAAATCAGCGCGTGTTTAACAGCAGCTATGACTTCTGGGAGCTGTTAGTTGTTTATGGGAAAGACTTTGACAGTGTTACTCTAGTTTTTGGGGGGGCCGTGTGCTTACATCCGCACCTTCCCCTTGTGCCTTTGATCCTAGGCGGTGGTTTTGCAAGATGCCACGTTGGCCGAATAAGCAGCGAGTGCTGCGCCAGGATGTGCTCAGCATTTGGCTACCGGTGGGCAGCGGTGTAGGTCTGAGTGCCTACCTCTAGTTACAGCGAGGGCCTCTTTCCCCAGGGGTCTCTGTCAGTACCGTGAATCTTAAATAATAGCTCAGCCCACGATGAGGATCCAGGCAATTCTGAGTGTTCATCTTGGCTCTGATGGTTCCATTTGAATTTTGAAAATGCATACAGCTGCCTTGTGCGTTATAGTTCTCATCTGCAAAAAGGAGGTAGCACTGTCTTACCTTGCCCACTCCAAAGGGGACGGCAAAAAAATGTGTTTCCTCTTCGTGCTATTGCTAGGATTTGTGCTTGTTATTTTAATTACTGTATTTAATTAAAATAGGGACTTTCGTCTCTATGATTTGGCCTTCTATTGTTTTTTTTTTTTAAAAAAAGTTTATTTTCTTGTCTTAAATTTTGTTTAAAAATGCCATTCAGATTTGTTAAGTTGATCACTTATCTTGGAAAACAAGCTTCAAAAAGACATCCAAAGCAAAAGTTTTTGTGTGACTCTTTAAGCTGCAGATATAAAGTGAGTGACCTGTAGCCTTTAATTAATAGACACAATTCACTACTTATTGAATTGTGAATTTAATTGGCAGTGTTGTAAGAATTCCAGAAATAACTGAAGATTTAAATTCCTACAAAAATATGTTACCAAGTTGTCCTGCCTCAAATCTGCAGGAAGAATGCTTCTGTTTATACAGCCTTTAGAGTGATTCATCCACATATTTCTAAATAAAGCTGATCTAGGGTTTTGCTAAGGGAAAAGGTTCTCCTCAGACCTTGATAAAGGCTAAACCACATCCATCTCCATGCAGATGCACGGGAGGCAAATTACAGTCTCCTGAAGCAAGCAGGGAAGAACACCTGATGCTGTCCATTTCAGGTAGAGTGTCAACTTGCTTCCACAACTAGATACTGGGGGAAGCAATACAACAAAAAGGGCTTGCCTTGTTCTAAGAGTTTCATACCATATTATAGGGATTATACTTTAGTGTGCAGTTCAGCCAGCCAACCTGAAAAGTCAGAAGCAAATGTCATTTGGGTTCCACTGAATGTGAAATTCTTTGATTTGTTTCCCCACCTGAAAACCCCCTGAAAGGGTTTTGTGGAAAATGCAACAGAATTGGAGCAACATGTTCCTTCCTGGACCACCTCTACCAGGAACCAAGGAAACGACACTGTGAAACAAAAGAGCTGGCTCGCAGACTTGTGGAGATGGGTTTAATGTCAGTGCTACTGCCATCTCCTTTTCATCCAGGCATCTGGTAACCAGGGCACAGGAAGGTTTGAGTCCTCTCTGCCTCATGAGGTTTGAGCTTACTTCCTCCACAAGAGTGAGAGGTATCACGGACAGACTTGACTCTAGACCATGCTGCTTGGGAAATGAGTTCCCTAGCTAAGAAAGCTCTGCTCTCTCACAGTCCTTTTAAGTCAATAATACCTCACTAATGAGGGCCTCAGCATCAACTGCTCTGATCTGCTGATCTGCTCCACCTGTGCTGCTTTGCTTGCTGATGTCTGCAGCCCCACATACATACCCTCTTCTTTGGACCAGCCTACCCTTTCTTCTGATTTCTTTTTCCCGCCTGAGTACTTCTGCTCCCCTTCTACTTGGTTTAATCCTTGTCCTCCTTTGCTTTTGTCACCCCACCAAAACAATGCCATGAAAACCCGTATACAGCAGATCATAAAGTCACAACAGAAATTACACAGGCTGGGACTTTCCAACATAAAGTGGTTCAGCCCCATGCGTTCGAACTCATCTAAGAGGCCTTTGCTTGTTCTTTTTTCAGCTATGTCTTCTGGGAAAAACTGTACTTGCGTTTGTGTTTTTCAGTTATTCCTTGTCCTGCCTTTGGAGAGCTGCCTGCTCTTCTCATCCTTTGGATACTGTTCTTCTCTCTGTTCCTACCCGCGTGTCGCACTGCATTCAGTCCAATGCTGTGATAGCAGAGCTGCCCATTTGCTGTGGTCCGGTGGAATGGGCCACTTCATAACTAAAGACAAAGCACAGTAGGGATCTGGTGAGAGTACAGACCCCTTAAGACATACTGAAAATGCACCAGAGAAGCCTGCAACTGTGTTTTGACCTTTTAGGTGCCCTCTGAGGGTACTGCATCTTCCCAGGCCCGGTGCCCTGAGGTGCAAGGTTCAGTGCCAAGAGGCACAGGTGGTTGCAGCATCGATAAGTGAAACAAATTTGAAACCAGGATATATCTAGGTCGGTCTAGAATTTAGCAGTAGCCGCACAGGCAGGAATTTGTGCAGGGATACAAGAAAGCAGCTTATATTTCATATTTCTTATGAAAAAGGCAAAAAGTCCAAATCAACTAAATAAGCTCCCTAAAGCATTTCCTGTTATTTATAAAAGTTCTAAGGCATCAAGTTGCAAAATTAAGCACCTGATTTAGGAAGTGCCAGTCCTAAGATTTTCTGGCCAACCTCAATGCCTCTGAATTATGATTCAGTTCTGCAAGTATTCTGGCTTGAAAGGCTGCAAAGCAGTTCTATAGTTGACTTATACATGCAAAAGAAGAGGATTTACTTTTGCAGATTAGGTGTTCATCTGACATGGATTGAATAAAAGCCACGCAATAGTATCCTGCAGAGGTAATAGTGTCTTAGACTTCGCCTGCAGTTTATTACAACGTCGCCTGCTGAAGAGAGGGTTTATTGCCCGTCCCAGCCTAGTAGCTTGTCTTTGTGTTGCATGGAGGATCCAGTTCAGCAAACACATACTAACCACGTGCAAAAGCCTTTTTGCTCAATTAGGGCCCTACCAAATGATGCCTAACACAATATCTGTTCTTTAAAAAAATCACTTCTTATGATGATTTTGATTTGGAGAGGTTTCAGTTTCACATGAAATAAAACACATCTATAAACTTTGATTACTCCTTCCATACACTGTTGCCAATGTTAATTTTTGATATCTTTTCACAGCCCCTTTTCCATTGCATTTAAGCCGCACATTTTTAAGGCAAAGCCTACCACCCTAAATACTCCCTTGGCAGCTGTGGCTCGCGGCTCTCACAGAACACAGGTACCCAGTACTGTGTTTGGAAATGTGCTTTTACTGACCTACAGGTGATGTGTAAAAAGCGATGTGACAGGTCTGGCTGAAGGCCTCAAGCTGCAGATCAACGGAAGCAGGTGTTGCATGTACCAATAATTGTTCAGATATCCAACTATGTTTGCTACCAAATGAGTGAAGGGTATTATCAGAGTGTCCTATCTAATAGAAAGCAAAATAGACCACATGCCAGGATCAGCCGGTGGCTGAAATGTATCACATTGTTCCTGTGAAACTGTCTCTTACATGCGTCTGTCTGATGTTTCATCGTGAATAATAATATTAAATATTTTAGTACCATTCCTCACCATCTTCTTCTGACTTCGTGGCGTTTCATTAAATTCAGATCAGCAAGGTACGGTAGTGGAGAGGAATTTGAACCTTGCACTCACCTGTGCCAGACGCTGCAACCAGACAGAGCTGGTTTGCACCACTAGCTGCAGAAGGACGGTTTGTTTTTCCAGAACAGAAGTAGTAGTCATGACAACACTGTAGCAATACTGTCAAGCCAAAAATGAAGCTTTCTTAGTTTTCCTGCCTCTGACAGAGTCTAAAGAGGCTGGAGAAGAGTATGGGAATACAAATTGCATGTATGGTACTTCTACCTAACATTTTCCCAGCCTCCAGCTTTCTGAATCAGATGAGGTTTCTGTATATTTAAGAAAAGCTTTAACCTGTGCGTTTTATGTGGCTGCCCATTGGTTCATGTAAAATTCTATCATCCACAGCATTTGCATCCTGCAGGAAGCAGATCTGCAGCATGACAAAACACATCCATTGGTTTGCTCAGAACTTGGATCCTATGAGGTTCATTTAATGCTTTGTAGTTCTTATACTGGAAGAGAAAGTCACCCCTCCATGTCATACCATGGTTTTGTAGACCTCTATCCTATTCATTCTCAGATATCTCTTTTCCAGACTGGAAAATCCCAGTTGACTATCATTTGTGGATATGCTGTTGGCTGCAGAAATTGGCATCCCTAGCCTTTGCAAACCCACTAAGACTTGGTTGTCCCTAGGCTGCAGGAGAGATCTCTTGCTTTCATTCACAAAACACTGCATTAGCAGCTGTGTCGGTAGGTCTCTGTGCCTCTCAGTCGTCTTTACCATAGCTCCTGGATCCAGCCCCAGTGCTGGAAGCAAAGAATAAAACCATATACATTTAATTTTTTTATAGGTCGCTTAAGTGGGCATAAATTATTTAGACCTGGAATTTGCCCAGCACAGCAGACTTTTAACAGAGCTTGTCTCACAAAAAAAATGTACCACAGGATTTTTTACTGGTCTTGGGGACTCAAAAACCTGGACTTTGGTACCCCACTTACCAGCATAGTGCTTCCTAGGATCAAGCTGAGACACTGGATCAGACCTGGTGAATCACCAACACCCAGGAACATCCTGAGGACTCCTAAACTAAATGCTGACTGCATTTGACCCTGCGTGGTTTGTACAAGATGAAATCCTGATTTTGCATGGCTAGAGCGGATCAGTAACATTCTTCATTAGTTTACTGGCGCCTCCTCGAATTTGGAATCATGCCCAGCTGTATCAAGTCCCCAGAACTATTTGTTCAAACTGGCGGAGGTTTTGTCTTTTTTAACCATTAATCACTAAATTGTGCAAAGTAAAGAGTGGGAGACAGATCGAGAGCAGTGTATAGCCACAGACATAATAAACAGTTTACCAAGAATATTAAATGAAGTCACATGTATAATTCGCTAGTGGTTTATCTTTAGTGCACACCAGCTAAGAGCGTACTAAAGTACATTTGCTGACAAGATTTGTGTGCCATCATGAAAACATTTTATAGAGCTACCACAATAGTCCAGATATTATACTAAGAATAACAATGACAGCGCTAACATAGTACCTGAACAAACTCCTCTCAGAGAACGGTTTTAGGTGCGTGGATGGAAAAGATAATAAATTTGCCTCATCAGGAAAAATTTGAAAGCCAATTAAAATATTTTTCCTATGCAAAGAGTGTAATTTGGCAGTTAATTTTGTAAATGTTTTTTAACTCAAATAAAAATGTTTTCCATTTAAAAAGAAACATTATTCTTTCGCTCTTCAGTTGCGTAAGACGAGCCTGAGACAACCACTTTATTGCTGAAGTCTGTTTAAATTTATCTTGTGACTAATTGGGCTTTGATTAAAGTACAATAAAACATTAAGTGTGTGTAGGCTGAGTCCAATGATTACTTTTCCTTCTTCTCAAAAGATAGATGGCTTTTGAGCCTATGTGACCCAGTATTTCAGGGTTCCTTGGTCTAAGGGACTGCTGGTACTGTAAGTACTTGCAGCAGTACTTACAATTTGTGGTTACTTGCAGCGTGTAGCAATTTGTGGTTACTCACAGAAGAAAACCACCCTGTAATGTACCATAATGCTGTGCTATCTTTATAAAAAAAAATACCATGATGTGATTAGCTTGTAGAAAAAGCAAATCTTTACTCTTGGGATGGGATCTGGGAAGTCCATGTCTCCAAGGCTGTTTGTGAAGTATTTGAAATGTCTCTTGCTGTAAGCATCTGCCATAAGATGCTGTGACTAAGACCCTAACTTAATGTTGGTGGCAATTTATATTCTGCTTGCAGTTACCATAAGCTGAAGAGTGTGTGTTCTGGTTTCCTACCATTTTCTACCATTGAACATGAAGAAAAAAAGAATATAAATATCATCAACATACTTTGTATGTTATGACAAATAAGTATGTATTTCTTTCACCCCTCCCCTGCCCTCACTGATGTAAAACTGAAGTGCCCCTAATGGAGGAGGTGGCCTCAGGGTCAATACGGAGTTGGGGATAATGCTTGTGCTTTCTCCTATGTTTTTTATACCTTTTTTAACAGTCTGGTTTATTTTTCTGACTTTCTCATGGGTCTGATGTTGTACCAGTTAGAGGACTGCACATGACCCATTCAAATGCAGTTGTCACCACCTCTGTCCACTGTTGCCATCCATTTGCGCTGCGTTTTCAGATGTGCTGCTGTGCCAAAAGTTCAGCCATGCAGAAAATAATCTCTGACTCCAAACCTGCAGCTGTGAAAGTGTGAATTTATCCCCTAGCGGTAAAAGGACAAATTAAAAATATACGTGAGCAATCAGATTTTTTCTTGCTCCTTTCTCTGTTTCTTTACCAGAAAAATAGAAGTGAGTGCAAAATACGCTCTGAAAGGCCTTGTACACTACTGAGGTCATACTCTGAAAAACAGCACAGAAAATATGGTGTGATATAGTTTCATGTCTATGTAACAGCAGCTTTTATGGAATTTTGTTGAGTTTACAAGACATACTTGTCCACCTGCCAGCTCTGCAGGCTTCTGATCTTCTTGAAATCCAAGCTGCATTCTCCTTGACTTCTTCATTGTCACCATAACTTTTCACCAGCCAAACCGTGTCTTGTGTTGTATTTATGCAAGCACACGTTCTTCAGACTCTGTTTCTAGTTAATCTTTTTCATTCCATCTTCCAGAGGCTGTCTGGAGAGACAGGATTATGGCCTTGGATTTGGAACATATTGATACATGATGCAGAACAGAAAACCGTTAATTCGTGATGCAGAACAGTAAAACATATTGATACATGATGCAGAGCAGAGTCTTGCTTAATGGACATAGCTTTGCAGTACTTAAAAGGGGTAGAAATAAGAATAAATATCTACTTCAGGAAGAAAAAAGGTATTATGACTTAATATCAGCAGAAATATATTAATTTTCAGACCTGCTTTCCAGAGCAGGAACTGACTCTTGTTATGTGCTAGAGTTGACATCATGTATAATTTAGAGGCTAAGGTAGGGTGGTCTGTAGGACGGGTAGCATAGGACTCAAGAGGGTTCAAGTCTCAAGTGTAATTTCACTTAAGCAAGTCACTTAAACTCTTTGTGATTCACTTCCCTGCTTCTCAGAAATGTTATGAAAACAAACACAAGCAATATTTGGGGTAAACAAGTCTTAAATGGATTGCAATAACTAGGTTTGCTAATCTTGTTATACACCTATATAATGCCAAAGAATCTTTATTCTGTTGAGTTTTCCAGAAGGACCTGTTAAAACATGATGATTATCATGCACAAATTGCGAAATTCGTTGTGTTTTGAAGCTGTTTGTCCTGAAAGTGTTTTCTTCCAGCCAGCAGGCTGGTCTATGTGGGTATTGTGATTTTTCTTAAGCTGCATGATGTTGCTTCTTGAAGCCCACAGATAATTTTGGGGCCATGTGTGCAGTAAGTTGCACTTGGTGATTCATTTAACAGCAAGGGACGTTGCACAGTATCTTAAGTGGTGTGTTTCCTGAAACCTCAGGCTTTTGGAAGTACCTCAGGGGTGATCAGTTTGTGTTGTTCAGTGTTGGTGGATGTTGCATGATTAATTCAGATGAGCCATATCACAGCATAAGACAGAAAGTTAAGAAGAGCAGTCTGTCTGGACTTAACACTGACTTGCATTAATGGTGCCATTAAACCTTCTGTCAGCATTTGCAGAAGTTTTTTAGCACATGCGAAGGCAGATCCCACAGCTTCTCCTTGAGGGACATAAGTTCTCCTTAGTGGCACAAGCAGAGCAGTCTGTCAGGAAAATGGGGTATGGGACGTGCCCACGCCTTGCTGACTGTCCCCTACACTTTGCACTCCCCGTGTTTGAACACAATGAATGTGACATAGTCGGAGCCCTGAAATCTCTTGATATAAGCAACATTTTTGTAGACTTAGTTTACTTGTTGAAGTTATCCCTTGAAGGACTGCGGTGGGGAGCAAAGAGCAGTGTGGAGCCTGTGGCGTGTGGTGAGGTATCACTATGCGACATTAATGCAATCTCCCTTTTCCCTGCCTTGCAGCCTGACTTTTCTGCTGATGCATGGACAGATCTCAGACCTTTCAGGAATTTAAAAAAAAAAAAAAAAGATACAAGAAAAGAGCATGAATCAGACATAGCTCTGTCAGTAAAAGAGTACCAAATAATGCCTAAAGAATAACATTTCACACAACTTAAACACCTGTGTGTATTTCTCGGATAGGGCTGACACACACACATCTCCCTTGTTGCTCCAGAAATTTCAGCAAATGGCCTGCACTAACCCACACCCACATATTATTCGCAAGATGCCTCTGCTGGCTGTAAGGTGGTGGGGATGTCAAAGGGCCACCAGAGATGAAACTTCAGGCCTTCAACACCACAGGCTCCAGAAAGATTTCAGCAGCACAGTGAGAGCTGAAAGGCTGTTGGCAGCTTAGCTCAACAGCTTCCAGAGAGTGCGACAGCTTCGGTTTGCATCCAGTGGTACATGCTACTGACTGAAGGCTTCACATCCCAGCCCTCAACTGTTCAGCTGCTGTTTCCCAGAGCTGGTTCCCAACCAGTGCTGTCATGTTGGCTAATACTATATTCGTCTCTGGCACTCTCCAGAGAGTCTGTAAGTCTCATTTGCCTCCTGGCTTATACCATCTTATACATGGACAAATTCTTTCAGATAGGAACATCACTTGTGCAACATCTACCCCTGCAGTGTCTTACTGCATGACTGAATTTCCTGGTCACTGTTCTAAGGTGAAAAACATCTCACCCATTTTTCATCTATTCTTTTCAAAGATCAGCTCTGCTTTCATCAGGGAGGAGAGCCTGCAAAGATCATTGTCCTTCATGAGTACGTTCTCATCTGTTTTCATCTACTTTCATCTACTGAACCTGTCCTATGTCTATCTCATCATCTGCATGCCTTGTTCTTAATGCTTCTAAGCCTCTTTGAGAGGAGACATCCAGAATTTGACATGTGCCTGTTCTCCTGTGCTTTCACAGAATTACAGAAAAGCTGAGACTGGAAGGGAGCACTTGACATCGTCTGTCCCTCTCTTGAAAGCGGGGCCTTAGGTTCAGTTATCCAGGGCCCTGTCATCCAAATCTGGAGTATTCACAGTGAAGGAGATTCCACCACTTCTCTGAGCAACCATTTCTAGTGATGAATTTTTCTCACAGTGAGTATTTTTTTTCTTATATCTAGATGGAATTTGCCCTGTAGTGACTTGTGCCCATTGCCTCTTGTCCTGTTGAGGTGCATCCCTGTGAAGACAATACTTCCCTGTACCTCTGACTACCTCTCTAAAACTACCTTTTGGGTGTTAGAGACTGCGATTCGATTCCCCCTGGGCTTTTTCTTGGCTGAAAAACTCAACTCCTTCATCCTTTCCTTCTGCACCAAGTTCTCCAGCACTCTAATCATTGGTGATTATCACGCACCAGGCTGTCTCTGATTTTTCAATGTCTCTTTTCAGCAGAGAGAAAGCAAAACTAGGTGAAATAGTCCAGGTGTGGCCTGACAAGTGCCAAGTAGAGAGGAATAATCACATCTCTTGTTTTGCTGGCTGTACTTTTGCTGATGAAGACCAGGACACAGTTTGCCGTCTTTGCTGCCAGGGCAGGCTGCTGGCCCATGCTCAGCTTGCTGTCTGCCCAGATCCCCGGGGCCTTTTCTGCAGAGCTGCTCTTCAGCAAACTAGTCCCTAGCCTGTACTGCTGCTTGGGATTATTCCATCCCAGCTGCAGGACTTTACATTTGTCTTCATTAAACCTCAAACATTTATTGTTTTAACCTCATATTAAACAGCAATCTTGTTGGCTCAGTCTTCCAGCCTGTTGAGGTCTCTGTGTGGTGGCTCACCTCTTTCCAGCATATATCTTTTCCCAGTTTGGTGTAATCCACAAACTTGGTGTGGGCATTCAGTCCCATTATCCAGATCATTGAAAAATATGTTGAATTGTATTGGACCCCCTATCAACCCCCGAGGAATGACGTTTGTGACTTTGTCGGTTCGATTTTGAGCCATTAACTAACCATAACATTTTGAGCTTTTAGCTGGGTTTCTACCCATCTTGTATTGACCTATTCTTTGGATTTCAAGAGACATCAACGGTGTCAGTGCAGATCTATGGGCTGCAGAGTCCATCAGATAAGGCAGATTGAAATTTTGTGTCAGAAGAGGTGACTGTGAAAAACAACGGGTTTAGGGGAGACATGTCGAAGTGCTAAGGAAGAGGAGAAAAAGCTGTATAAAGAAGATGGAGGGAGGGGAAGCAGTCCTGAAACTAGTAGTTGGAAGCAGTATGCAGTGTTCATCTTGAAAAAGGACAAAAGTTGGCAATAGAGAGAAAAAGCTTTGCAGGTGTGAAGAGCTGGGTGGCTGTAAGTAGCGAAGTTCCTTTGTAACAGAGAGAGGCCTTGGAAAGGCAGCAAACACAGAAGGAAAGCAGTGAGCAGACGAGAGTACAAAAATGAAGGAAAAAGGCTGAGAAGGAAAGAAAATGAATACTAAAGAGAGAAATGAAGGGGCTCAGTGGGTGAAACTGAAAGTGATAGTGCAGTACTGAGAGTCACCAAATGAAGAGGACTGATGAAATGGAAAAATAGTACACCGAAGCTGTAAACCTATGGTGTCATTTCAGTATTCTGCTTTACGGTGCGGTATTATCAGGCTAACTCTTGAAGTTCAAAACTGTCATATAAACCCGTGTAACTCTCCTGAGTTGTTCTAAGAAAAGTTATAAATGTTTATTTTTTCTCAGTATTTTTGGAGATTTTATTTTGGCACCTACCTTTGTCACGTTCCAATGACACATGGAGCAGCTTGCCATGTGAATGCATCCATTTATCATCAAAACATCTTTTAGAGCCCCCTCTGTTTCCCGTACTGTAATAAATGCTAAAATTTTCAGCTGGAGCCCACAGTACTGTTGGTATAAAACATAACAGGGTGTGATCATAGACTTTTGGCTTAATCTAGCTCCCACTGAAGTTATTGGAAGATTTGCCATTGACGTCAATGGGAAGAGAATTGGGCCCATGATAGGAACTACAGTAGTAATAACAATGCATTTGACTTATATAGCCCTCTCTCTGCTTGCCAGAGGCCTTTGGGCACTGCATGTAAATGAATACAAAACAATAAAAGAGATTAAAATGTCTCTGATTCCTGCAGGATTAGAACAGACAAACAGTGAAAATCAAAGTATGCCTATATATGGGCCACTTCTTATGCAATGGTTCTAACTGTGTCATCACACAGTTTATGGCAGGTCATCACGTACTTGATCTCCGCAGAGCTGTTGTGGATTGATCCATGAAACCACTGCCTGCTTAGAATTTTCTTAGCATGCAAATAAGCACAAAAAATGGATATTGATAAAAGAGAATATTTTTAGGCTTGCAAATCAGCCAGAATCGGTCAAATTCTTGGCCCCAGCCATGTGCTGCTGAGTAGTGTCAGATGCTCACACATACACAAATTGACATTTACAAGGCATGCTGTGCCTAGTGCCAAGTTCAGAAATAAATTGCCTGTTTTGATAGGTTCACCAGAACCTCCTAAGTACACCAGAGCCTCCTAAGATTCATTTATTGTTTGCTACTGGAGGGACTGGAATGCTCCTGGACACAGAATGAAAATCCATTCAGTGCAGCATAAGGGAAACTACATAAATTGAAGTACAATAACTGCGAAGCTGCAGTTTCATAGGGTAACGTATTCAGTGTGCTGCATGTGGAGGATTAGGTGCTTGGCTGTCATTAACGGCAATGGGGGTTGCGTAATTAACTCCATGTGTATGCTGCTGAAAACCTACTCCAATAAAATACCAATGCCATTTACCTGGGGAGCGTAGAGGAGGCTGGGTCTGACCCCTGCAGATTTGCTTGTAAAGGATATGGCCCTGAAAGGATTTCCTTAAGCTGCACGGGGGTGATGCTGACTGCCGATGGATCTCCTCAAAAACATGCAGTATTTTGGTGCTGGGGAAAGCTGAAGATCCTCATTTTGCCTCTTTGCTTCTCCAGAGCCAATCTGAGATTAAGTTCTGCAAGTCCATGTGAGGCAAAATCTGTACACATTTATAGTACAAGAGAGGATAGCCTTACCTGGTCAGATGATTCACTGATCAAAAATCCAGCACGCTGTCCCTTCGGCTGACCAGTACAGCTCTTGGTATCTCAAAGGAAACACATAATTCACTTAGACAATGGTGCAATACTGTACAATAATTAGACATGACAAGTATTAGACACTGCAGCCATGAGCTTACTTCTCAGAGCCTGCAAAGCCTATCTAAACATCTTCATGAAGCCCTGAGAGTCAGTGTTTGCCAAATTCAGATTTACCAGGCTTTGTCTTCTTCCTTGGACTGTTTTGCCTCCCGGAGAAGGTACAGGCACTGACTTTGCTGACGAGGCCAGTTCTCAATAGCATTGTCTTTTTGTAGATAATTATAGTACCGGTTTGGACATTTAAAAATTATTATTTCTACCACATGGTGCTGTAATATTTATCAAGGGAGCTGAAGAAGACAGAGCTTTACCACAAACTGGCCTAGTTAGGGAAGATGGTGCCTGTGGTGAGAGGTCCTATTCCCTGTTACAGTAACTGAAAACACTGCTAAAGGAAGATGGGCAGAAGTCTTTTCTGTAGTCATCGTTCTGAAAAAGAGCTTGTGTGTCTGCCAGCCTGTCTGGCTTTTCAGTCCTGGGGAAGGCCACAAATTGCTGTGGTGCTGCCACTAGCAGCAATCATGTTGCTGTGGTGGTGTCCCCTAAGTGAGAGAAGGTTTCTAGGGCGAAGTGTGGTCCTCTGTTGGACTAGTTCATACAGGTAGGAAAAACTGGACAAGCTTTGGGGCCCACAAGGTCCTTTTCGCTCAGAAAAGTCTCAGCTAGGCTGCCTCATAGCTTGCCTGTTTATTCCAGTTTTGTCAGTTGGTCTAATAAAAGGTATTGCCTCACCCTGAAAACCTTGCTGTGCTTACATCCTAGCACCTTCAATAATACTTCAAGAGTATTTATCCTGTTTAAAACTGACCTGTGCATCTTCAACCCCTAGTATGAAGAAGTGTTGTGTGTGTGACCTGGTCTTGGTTTCAGCAGCGCCAGTGCTGACAGCTGTGGCTGGGATGGCTGCTCCGGTTTTAAAGTTCAGGGATCTCGATACATTTGATACCTACATCCCTAAACTTGGTTAACGTCTCAAGAATTTCTTGCAACCATAGTTAATGATGAGCTGATGCTGTCTGCAGTCATTTGATACCTCTGGATACGGTGAGCTGTGAAGGCCTGCGGGGAGGATTTGTGTAACCACGTACCTGTGTGCCAGCTGCTGTTATGGGAACCAAATGGCCCTGAAATTAGTTATTAATTACATTGTCACTGTTCATAATTATTTTCTGTGGTTGTTACCAGCCATGAAATGTGTTGACTTGACAGACTGGAAGACTGAACACTTCCCGTCTATGCGAGCATCTGTGTTGCAAACACTGCCCACTGCCTAGCAATAGCGACAGGCAAATCTCTCAGTCTTTAGATAATGCTTGTATTTTAAGGGCCTAGTATCAAGACAAACAGGAAATAAGAAACAGAATTAGCTGGTCCTTTTCCCTTTATTATACTTGGTTTTAAAGGCATTAAGAAAACAAGTGCCTGGCAGGCATGGTCTCAGGTGGGGTGGAAACGGAGGGGCAGAGCTGGGAGAGCTCACACAGACACGGTGCTCCCCTCACCCCCACAGCCCTCCACCTCTGCTTTTAAATACCCTGCTTTTAACTATTTCCCCCCTTTTGGGGCCAGAAGGTGTGATTACCTGGTGAGAAAAAGAAGGAAATATGTTGAGGGAGCGTCTTTTCCACCCTTTGCCCTTCCTGCGAGATGACTTTGGATGTTTTAGAGACCGAGTTAGTTTAAAGTGCAAAGCAGTCGAGAAATGGCTTGGGAGCAGCATGTCAGGGAGGATGGGAACAGCCTGAGGCTGAGAGATGTGAACTCCCACTCTTGCCTATTGGTGCCTTAGTAACTGTAACCAAATAGTTCCCAGTCCGTTTTTATTAGCAGGCTTTATGTGTTTAGGGATAAATATTAAACTCTACAATTTGGTGTGAATGTCAGCTGTTGATGAAAAGCAGATCCCAGCTGGGACAGCAAGGACATTGCATCCAGGCTGTGTTTGAGGTACATGAGCAGAGCTGTGTGGGAGAGGCTCGGCAGAGTTTATTGCTCAAGTCCAGCTTGGGCTGCTGCTTCTCTATAACTTCAGCCAAAGTCATTTGATCTACTTGGGCATGTGGCTCCATTCTGCCCTCAGAAATACGTCTCTTAGCATGGTGATGTTAATCCTTCTATTCTCTCATGTTAAAAATAAAGAGGAAAAAAATTCCAGCTTTTATTGGCAGAGCGTTCTGCTTGTGACCCTTGTCACCAAGGGACTACTTCCACACCTATCTTCCAGTTCCTGAGCATGGGGGATGCCTGAGCACGTACAGTGCACGTACTTGCCCGGGGGTCAGGTTTACAAGGTCTTGCAAGTGCTGTTGAAACATTTGCCCCTTAGTTCAGGGCAGTCACCCAAGTGCCCTGTCTTAGGAGACAGGTCTTTGTCAGCTCCTTCTGCGTCCTCTGTGGAGAGAGAGGGAGATGATGACTCTGGATACTTCACAGCTTTAGGTATGCTCTTGCTTTGAATTGTTTTCCGGAGCAGCCTTTCCTGAAGTACAGGGTGTTTACGGTATTAGCAATTGTGAACTATTCATAACAGGGAGGCCCAGTTTTTCTCCGTTTCTAACAGAATTCACACTGCAGATACAGGGGACATTCAACGCTGTGTTGAGTGTCAGTGCAGAGCTTTAACTAGACTCTGTGGCCCTGAGAGCTTCTCTTTTCTCCATGGAGCCATGAAAATCAAGGAGGAAAGGATGGCTGGCTTTTCTTCTGGCAGGTTTTGTCTTCCCTGCTTTCCATTTTAACCCTGTTTTATTTAAACCCATCTCCTAACTCCTTCTTGCCCCTTCTACTTGAAGATATCTACTGGGCTTGACCTGTAATAACGGCCCGGAGTAAGACTAATGCCATGAAGTGGAGTGTGGTACAAAGATCACAGAGGTCGTCTTGAGCCCCCCAGTATTGGGTGGCTGGCTGAAGAGGACATAGCTCCAAGCTCAGAGCTGAGTGGCCAGGCAAGCTCGGCACTGTGCCTAGGCTCCCCAGCCCTGAAGTCCGAAGGGTTAGGAGGCTTCACGAGCTACTGACTTGGCTGCCAGTAGCTTGAAGATCTGTGGCAGCTAGTACGGCACAGTGTGGGTGTGCCCTTCGGCTGTCCCTGCACATACTCTTTTATCTCACCTTTCTCGTACAGATCCCCAGCAATCCTTCCTTGCCCTTGCTCCAACATCATCCTTGATCTCACCACTCTCTTTGCCTTGCAGGCTGAAAAAGAGAAAAGAGCTTATGTTCTTGGCAGTCAGGGTGGGTTAAAACTGGTGTGAGGATGGTGTCTCATTAAGACTGGAGACGTGAAGATTAGTCAGATCTTCCAATTTTGTTTGGGCCAAACTATACTTATATACTTCCATAAACAGTTGCCGCTGGTCACTAGGTACTGATGTAAGGGTATCTGTCAGCTGATCAAAAAGGGCCATTTTTGTGTTTCATAAACTGACATTAAAAATGAAGAAAAGTAACCAGGACACATTTAGTAATAATTTGTAAAATTTCCTGAATGCTGAGCCAATTTTACAATTTTTACCGTTAAACACTTTTTTGAGTGACTGGCTTTAAATGCAGCTCTACCATTAGACTGAGACTTACAAATGGAGAGAGGGTTAACAAGTACATGCAAAAGCAGAAACTGAAATGAGAATTTATATATAAACTTCATGGTTGCCACTACTAATACACTGGGGGAACCACATACTGTTCTGCTGAAAAAAAGAGTATATCTTACCATGCAGCAACGATTTACAAGTTAATTCCCCCCAGGTGAATATTTAAATGTTCTGCACAAGCCACAAGATGTCAGTCTGGCTACATGAAAATTCAACCACGGTCCTGCACACTGATTCATGCGGTATGACTTTAATATCTCCGGTAACATAATCTCTTCATTTACCTCTACAATTTGTCCTGCATTTGTTCCCTTATAGGCATAAATCTCCTTTCTCTTTGCAGTGACTCCTTCACATAGGGCAATATATTGAAGACAAAAAACAATGTCAGGGAGTGTAATTTAGCTCTTTTAAAAATAGTTTTTCGTATTGATGATCTTTATGTTTTTTGCTACTGTTTTGCTATACTAACACCTGCAAGGACACATGCTGGCAGCAGGGATTAGTTGTACTATTACATACCATTTCCTTTAAGCAGTTTGTGCAGTAAGAGCATTAGGTATTAGACAAGTCATGGGTCACTTTCTCTCCCTGTTTCCCTATTTGATCCCTGTGGTACGGTTTAAATTTCCACATGCATTCCCTAAGACCTTTGCTCCAGCAATTAAATGTATATTTTTTGTGTGTCATTGGTGTCTGTGGAACTGCAAGTGCTCAGTTCAGGGTGCCCAACATCATCAGCTATGGGACTTGATCCCAGTTTTGGAATCCTTCTTGCTGATTTCCTTGATGTGATGGTTTCTCTGGCCATGTGCCTGTGTGAGGTATGCCTCTAGCTCAACCGCAGCCTTCTAAGGGACTCCTGGGTCTAGGGCTAAGCACTGTGATTTGACCAGGCACTGGAAGAAGCATTTGGCTCTTAAGACAAAACTGACCAAGTAGCTACTCCCCATTTGCAACACGAGGACTGTAGCTACGTGTCCAGAAGCCAGGAACTGGCCCATGGGCTGCTATTGAGACAGTGCTAAATCTTTCAGAACATGACAATCACCCTGAATAAATTTCTTGAGATTATGGTTTTTTTCAGGCTCATTCTTCATTTCAGATCAAAGCCTACCAAATCCTTATATTATATCAGCAATATTGAAACAATTTACTTTGAAAATTTGGTGTAGAGCAGGAGTTAACGCCAGAAGCGTGAGTTCCCAAGGCAATGCGTGGGTGGATTTTAAATACCAAGCAGCAGGGCAGAGGAAGGGGCAGGAGCTTGGTGCTGCAGCAGCTCAAGAAAGGCATCTGTGCTGATAATATGTGGCATCTTACCACTCTAACAGCCAGTATCCCCCCCTGAGCTTCCAGCAGCATGCTTAATTTCTAATTTGGGAAAGGATAGCCTGCTCAGAGAGCCCTGTCCCCCATCAGCTCAGTGTTCCCAGCGCTGTTGGGGCATCCAGCACTCAGCGCCTCACATGTCCTCAAGAGTAGCAGCCTATTTTGCAGTGTGCACAGACACCATGATCAACACCTACTGGTTGATGTGCCATCTCCTGGCAACAGAGGGGCAAGATGTGCAGAACCAATGTCAAGGCACCTGTTAGTCACTCAGCTTCTAGCAGGTCTGACTTACACTTGAGTTACACCAGGTCTTAAAGGGCTTATGGTAAATGGTGCAGCTGAGCTGCTCCCTTCAAGGCAGACTTGGTGTTCTGTGGTGTCTTATTTGCCCTTTGACAGCCAGTGGATATTCTTGATTTATCTTATTACTATAAAACAGTCAGTTCTTTCCACTTTTTCATGCCTATCTTCTCTTCTTAATCCAGGACCTTTTTCTTTGACTGGGAAAATATCATTGTGATTGTCCTGTAGCATTCCTGGTCTATCAGTGACTCTGTCCCTGTAAACACCATGCTAATTCTTTGCTTTAAAGTCATCAACAAAGATAAATTCATTCAAAAAGAACCAAAGGGATCAGGCATATGAACTAGTTGCCACAGCTTACTAAATTACTGTGTGTCGGAGGAGATGGGGTCCATGGCCAGGAGGTATCACCTGGAGCATTCCTGGGTTAAACTTATTGGTTTCAGCAACCTCTAGGGGTTGTTGTTTTACCTTGCAGACTGGCAGAAGCTTCATGGAGGATCATGGTCAGCTGTGGTTGCTCACCACTGGTGTGTGGTAGCTTGCTAAACCACTGTACCTTGTTACATTTAGCCACGTGCCAGTTCCCTGCTGGGTAATAGCCCAGTGCTCTTTTAGCTGATCTGCTTCCATAACCTGGAAAAGGGACAGGCATCCCCATTGTAAAAGCATGCTATAGCATGTTTTTAGAGTCCAGGCAACTTTTGCATATAAGGAAAGATGTTTATGTTTCTCTGGCTACAGGTGTTAGGGGATACAGTCTCTTAAAACTCAATTTTAATGCCATAACTAGAATGACACAAATTAAAACCCAGTTTCTGTATGTAGCAAAGACATTCTGTGAAACTTCTAAAATACTCTTCTGTATCAGCATATTAAAAACTTTCTGAGATACCAAATGTGTTGCGCTTTGGGTCTGACATTCAACTTCAATTACCAAAGGCAGAAGAGAAGTGAGATAAAACAGAAAATAAAAAAAGGCTGGAAAAAGAAAAAAACCCCATAATATTGAAAAAGATGAATATTTTGATTATTTTAATATGATAATATTTGTGGAAAAGAGCATCTGCATGCCACTGAACACACCTAATGTTTACAGGGACCATACAGTTGCTAAGGTTGATGTGAACCTGATGATTTAGAAATCTGACTATTACCAGGAGGCTGCGGATGGCAGTACAGGACTGCGGATGGCTAGATGTGAAACCATCTCAGAAACTGGTCGTTTTTTATTCCAGTTTGCTGTTTTGTAGCTAAGTTATTCACTCTTTGTTGTTTATGATGAAACTTTGTGTCATAATCAAGGCTTGCTGTTGTTGTGTGTTCACTCTGTTGACTTAATTGCAGGTAACTTGCCCTCTCATGAGTCTTCCTTCTAAGTCTAGTTCAGCAAGTGTAACAAATGGTAACAGCTGAAAAGTGTGGTATAGTTTAGCAGCAGATGCAAAGAGGAATTTCCTTTTTTTAATTAGTCTTTTGTGATATCACTGATACATACATTCATGTTTCAGACAATTTTCATTAGTTTCTGTGGGGCTAATATACCATTGCTTTAACACTACATGTTGGGAGACTTTGAAAAGAAGAGAGGGCAGGTATGTGCCCAGGCTCTGGCAAACCTCTAGGTTTCCTCCTAAAAACCTTCTGAGATGTGGCTTAGCTGTTCAGAAGCTAAGTCATTTTTTACAAGAATGACTGAAAACAAATCTAGGCCCTAATCTTGCAGACGTGTTTTGGTAGTCTGACTTCAGACACTGCGTAGGATTAGTCACATGCAGAAACTATTTATGGAACTGATGCCTATGATGAAATATAAAAACCAGAAGGCCCTACTTCCAAATAATAAAATAAGATGCATAACATTTTTTTGCTACATAGAATAAATTAATTATGGAATTATAGTCTGGGGTTTAAGAGACCTGGATTTGAGTTTCAGTTCTTTCACAGACTTCCTTCTGTGACCTTTAAGCAGAGTAGTTCGACTGAGCTGTAATAGAAAGCAAGGCTGTTGGAGAGAGGCTGCAGGCACCACAGAAGTCTTGGAATACTTATTATTCATTTCTAATGAGACTGGCAACAAGAGATAAATTCACTTTCTGCCCAAGAATCTGTGTGTGTGGCTCCTGTTGTTTTGCCACTGCAAGCAGGGAGAGAGATCATAGCTGCCATGTTTGACATAAAAGCATAAGAAGCTACAAGAGAGAATCTGTGCAGCCTATAACAGATTTTGTGCATGTGCAAGCGCGCGTACCCCTCGGCCAGCACAGTCACACTATTAGAGCCGGGTGCTCTCCGTTTCCTGAGGTGCTTACTGTGAGTGCTTGGGAAGACCAGAAACGCAGCGTGCCCAGCCAAGTGTTTGACCATGCCTCCACCTATGAGAAACCGCACAGTTTGTGACTGTAAATGGTGCTCGGAGAAGCCTCGCTTTTGCTGGGCTGGAAGATTTTTGTGAAGTGAGAGCCAGTATCGTGTGGTTTGGAAGACGCTCTTCTGAGATTAGCAGCAGATCAGTAGATTTCTCCACTGCCTCTTACTGTTACGAGCAGAAGGAGGGACAACAGCCCAGGGTTTAGGAGAGCCAGGATTACGTCTCGTGTTCTTCCACGTTCTCCTCTGTGACCTGGGTGAAGCTCCAAGCAGCAGGGTATCCCGGGAGGAGGGCAGGGGAGGAAGAGAAAGCCCTTGGCAGGCTGGGTTTGCTGCAGGTGTTGCAGTGGCGGCCTCACCCACAGACCTCGAAGTTGTTTCTTAGTAGACCTCTGGGCAGGTGAAGCAGGCAGGGCGGAGGCTGGGGATGCTTAACCCCCTTGCTGCAGATGGTCTGTGCCCTGCTGAGTCCAGCGCCAGTGCTGGGGGCAGTTGTGCTGAGCAAGACATGTCCCTCCCAACAACCATGCCGCTCCCCGCAGCCCCTTGTCCCCTCCAACAGCGATTACCATCACCTCCCCTCTGCCGTGATAACCATTGTCTGAGTTGATTTCCTTGACCTTCAGCACTGTAAACAGCAAGTCTTTGCTAGCCCTTACTGTTTTGCATGAGCTGCGCGAGGGGGACGTTACACATGCAGTTATTCTGGCAGACTTGAGTGGGTGTCAGCCTTTGGCAAGGGGAGGAGAAGAGCAGCTGAGGACAGGAGTATAGCTATGGGCAGGACAGGAGGCGTGGAAAAAGCTTCAGGCTAGCTTGTCACAAGCAGGAGGCACATAACAACCATTTGTGTTGGATCTTCTGTGGGTCCAGACCTTAATTTCTTCATGCCTCAGCTTCCTGTTGGTAAAGTGGAGATGGTGTCTCCCCACCTCACCCGGAGGGGGCTGGCCACATCAACGTTAGCATTACCGAGGGAGTCAAATGACACATGCGTATATCCTTAGACTGGAAATAGGTTGAAATGCATGCCTGTTTGTTTATTTTAATCTAATTCAGAAGCCAAGTTAGAGTTAGAGTTACACTCAGTGCTGGAATAGCGCTGGAAAGCCTGTGCTGTGGGTGGATCGTGGGTGTGCCTCTAAACGCACCCTGATCCATATGCAAGATAACAGAGAAGCGCGAAATGTTTGGGTAGAAGTGGTAAAAATGCAAATATTGACACCAACTACCACATCTGAAAAAATCCCTCCTTGTGAGAAGATCTAAACTTCAGGGCTGTGAGTACGAAGTCCTCTGTTTATCCACAGAGCAGGTCCTGCAGTTGAACAAGCTTCTCACATTTCCTCATCAATGTGCCATCGCTTTGTCCTTCAGGGACCACAGCTGAGCGATGCCTAATCAGTGCCTGGCATGTGGCCACTAATTCATGGCGCACAGATTTCTAAACAGCTACTAGATGGCTTTGGGTTACTGCTGGCCATACCTGGACTCAGCCCAATGACCGGGAGGGTTAAAAAGACTGCATTTTCCTTCCCACTATTCAGGCAACTCAGTCTCCCAGGATTGCAGTTTTAGAAGCTGGAAAAAGAAGCAAGTGAGCTTTGAATCTTTGCACAGTGTCAGTTTTCCATTGTAGGGAAAGGATGCCTTCTTAATTACACCTGTACAGTGGTGCGCTTGTCTTCAGGCTTTCACAGGTTGGAGAACACATGCACAGCTATGCTTACAGGCTTACACAAGATAAACAAGTTTTTTTTTCCTTAGTAAAACAGCTCATGAAAGTGTGGTTGGCAAGGTATAGGTTGTCTTTGTGTAGGAGAGAGTTTAGAGTAAAAATATATGGATGGGATTAGGAAAATGGTCTTATCTTATATGTAAACTATATAGCATATTAAAAAAATAGACAGGTGAGGTGCAAACAGATTGTCCAAGTGATAAAGCACACTGAGAAAAATATTCATCTGGACTGGTTATAAGTTGCCTTTGATTGTCTTGAACACTGCAAACTCACTATAATTATCAACTGAAACTGGAAAGAAGCTATAAAATGTGCTCCATTCATTTGATATAAAATGGTCTTCTCTTCCTTCTGCCTGTACAGGCTTGAACCAAATGCTTTTCCACTTCCACCCATGTCTTGGAAAATTTGGAGTATTCAAAACTACACTTCATGGAAACACGTCACCTAATCTCTGGAAGGGCACACGCATAAGTGACTTGTGTGTGGTTTAGCTAATGCCCTGTTCACTTTTTCCCAAACACTTTTTCTTTCTTGTGCCAGAAAGCTGCTTCATTTTCTATGAAAATTGTCACTGTAAGATTTTGAGTCCTTGATAGCCTTTAATGACTGACCTTCTTCCTTCTCAGTATGGTACTACAGCAGCTTTAAAAGGCAGTACCTCATTCAGCTGATATTTTGAAGAAGCTGGACTGATTTAACAGATTTTAGAAAAGAGGAATAAACTACCTGACCTGCTCGACCTGAGGCAGCTGTTCCCACCACCTTAAGCTAGTGGATACCAGCTAGATGTGGAGTCTGGTAGCTGATGGGAGGACTCAGGCAGAGTTTGCTGGGAATTTGTGTTAGAATTGTTCTGTTCAGTCATGACACTCAAACAATGTAACTGAAAGAACAAAAACCTGTTAAATTAAGAACAGACAGCTCATACCTCGATGTCTCGACTACCGATGCTGTCGTTACTCTGTATACTCAGTTAGAAATAGTGAAATGGCTTTCCAGTGGTGATAACTTTATTAAACTTGAATCCTAAATCACTTTTAAATGAGAACAAGTGATTATGCCTTTCTTTTGGAGTACTCTGAAACATTTATAATGATTAAAATATGGTCAGAAGCAATTCACAGAAGTATAATGCTCAATCTGAGCTCTGTCATGAAGGTTTGCAAAGGTCCTAAATACCAGAGTATTTTGTGACTCTAATAAGCTTTTAGAGTCACATCACCATCTGATGCAAATCAAGACACCTCCTGGGATGCTTGTATTTTTCCACTGAGAATTTAGTTATAATATAGTAAAATTCACTGTTGTTGAACTCTTTTCTGTGAGTATCAGTTATAGAACAACAGTATATTCACTCCCACAGTCATGCAACATTTCACAATCTTAATTTCCTTGTTAAAGACCGGAACTATCCTGCTAATAGTATTAAAGACATCCTCTGACAACAACAACAGCAACTTCTGCAAGTACATAATTAGGTTAAGCTGGAAAAAGATCTGCTGCTTATACAACTTAACTAACACAAAGAACTAAATAACAGCTGCCATCCTCTTTGGCTGAGTTCTTAAAAACTTGGTTCTGCTTTCCTTTTGCCCTTCTTCAGCCACTATGTGGCTCACTGTAATCACACGGATGTTTGTAGTGCCTAATAGTATGGGATCCACAGAGAGGCACAGGCTTCTTTTTGGCACATGTATAGGGGTATACAGTATGTGGGAGTGATAAGTGTGCACTTATGGGTGAAAATGTGGAGTAGATAATACTACATGCTTTAGCTTTGAATTTCCTAGCTGCTGCGAGATATTCTACATCTGAATCATCATGTGAAATACTTTATTACTTTTGTTCAGAGGGTGTTTTTCAGTTGAGAGAACAATAAACGTAATTTCATAATGACACAGGAACAGTGGATTAAGACTGTCCAACATTAACGAAGCTCTCTCTTACTCCAAACCTACGTGTTATCCACTTTCTTATTAAATTTTGTGCAAAGTTTTAAATAATTTTTTTTAGTTAACAGTAAAAAATAGGATATCCAAGAACAAATTCTATCTAGAGCTGTAAATTAAAAACCTGTCTGAGAACTTTATGATGAGGAATTAGTAGAAATGATAAAGGGAACTCAGGGCCATTAAAAACTAACACTGTGTGAAATGTCACAGACGATGACCACTTGCGTATGGCCCCTTCTAAATCCATTTGTGAACGCACCGTCACCTGTGGAGTCATCTCTAGGTACTACCATCGTTCAAGATTCGCATGCTATGTGGGCTGTCATCTCTTGCACAGCTTTGTTGTGGCATTCCTACGGCAAGCAGGCAAGGGGAAGAAGGAGGCAAGGGGAAGAAGGAAGCAAGGGCATGTGCTGCTCCTGGGGTGTGTGGCTGAAGACTGATAGTTCTGGGAGGAGAACTTGGGGGGGTGTCTTCATTTCTGTTCTGTTGGCAATGGCTTTATGTACCTGTGACACAAAATCAATGATGCTGCATCTGTGTGTGTCTGTGTTGACACCTTGGGCTCTCTCATCTAATGCTTCTTAACTGCACACTTGAAGAAGGAGGGGTAAAGCATCAGATAGACATCCATGCAGCCTTTACAGTGGAGTCAGTGTTGTTTTCTGTACAGGTGGCGGAACCATTTATCATAAATAAGACTGTGGGAACAGCTGCTCTGGGCAAGTTCATTTGGTCAGTGGTCAATAATGGATGCATAAGGAAGAATGAGAACAGGGAATTACACAGCAGGACTTCTAAAATACTCTCCAGCACCCTCCCCTGACTAAACATCTCTTTATTCGTGTTACTGTTTTACCCATGCCCATACCCATTCCTATTCAGACCCTTCTTCCTTTAGAGGCAAAGGGAGGGGTCTCTGCAGGTGACCTCTGTTTCTTTCACTTGGGGAAAGAAGAATAAAGATACACATATTTTTCAGTCAGACATTTTTGGGGATGAAAAATGGCTTTGCTTTGGAAATGTAAATGTTTTTATTTCTTTATTGCTTCTCAGACTTGCATGGCTTTTTTGCTCAAATGTCCCAAGCTTACCATATTTAAAAAAATCTCTGGTCCACCTCCATCCCTGGAGGTGTTCAAGGCCAGGCTGGATGGGGCCTTGGACAACCTGGTCTAGTGGGAGGTGTCCCTGCCCATGGAAGGGGGGTTGGAACTTGATGATCTTCAAGGTCCCTTCCAACCTCAACCATTCTATGATTCTATGAAATAAACCCCAAAGCCAAAACTGGAAGATTTTTCTTCCTGGAATTTTCCATGACAAATATTTTTGGCTAATTTTTGCCAGTTCTTGCAGGGGTTTCTCTGTGTGTCTTTCTGATCCTCTGAAAGTGCTGGCACAGGTCCCCAGGCTTGGGGCTTCCATACCTGTGGCCTTGTGGTGCTCCCCAGTGTGCTTGCATCGCTATGTGCACGGGCTGTGTGCATCTTGCATGACAGTGAATCCTGGGATTGTCTTCTGCCCCCTGGCCCAACATCTGTAGCTGTCTCCATCATAGCCCCCCCATCTTAAAACTCTCAGCCGGGTGACCATTTGTTTCCTAGAGAAAGCTGTGGCTGTCGGCTGAACCAAGCAGGATCATTTCATTTCAGATCACTCCTTTGGACGAAGGAGCAGGCAGTGACTGTCAGGGAAAGCGATAAGCCCCCAGATCCTGTGAGCTTTCAGCTATGCCTTTAGCAATGTTATAAAACATAACTGGTCTGTTTTAGGAGCATAGTATTAGTTATAACTGCAGTCTTCATGAAAAATCACTCCAGATTTAATCTGATAAGGTAAAAAGACATCCAGATAAACCTGAGAGATTTTGGGGTTAAGCAATCAGATGACATCTGATCTTTAAATGTATTGCAGCAAAGATTCTTAGCAAAAGCAACTCTTGTTAACAAAGCACAGCAGATGAACAACAAATACAAAAAGAAAAAAACCCAGCAACCTGCATCTGGTTTAAATACAGCTGAACAGTGTAATGTCAGAATACATTAGCAAGCAAAAAAGAAAATCTCATGTTGCCTAAAAGATGATAAAATAGATTTGGTGGTGTTCATTACTTGCTTTTGGAGCTGCATGACCAGTATGTTAATGCAACATGCCTTTTATATATCTCCTAGGCAGCAGTTTGGTTGGTTGAATTGCCCTTTCATGTTCTCTCCCCTTCTCATTTAATGTTAACTTTAAGTAAATGGATAAAAGGGGAAAAGCAGCAATATAAATAGAAGAGCTGGGGATTGCACCTCACGTGAGCCAGTTCAGCCCTAAGAGCTGCACAGTTGTTTTCATCTGGAAGCGCTCCCAAGATAGCAAGACGTGTGGAGGGACTTCTCAGCTGTGCTGCCTGGCTCGGATCGGCAATAGTGCAGGATTTCTGCACTATCACACCCTGCTGCGCGGTATGGACACGTTAGTCCACGCTTCTTAGCATGTGCTTCAACATGGACTAAGCCACATCGGTTTTCTCCAGAGCCGGGGAACCAGAGCAGGAGCCACCGACCGCTGCAGACACAAGCCCAGGCCCGTCCCAGCTAACCCATGCAGCCTACCCAGCTATTTCTCCCTCCCCGAGCAGTTGAAGATGGTGATCTGCTTTGATCTCAGGAGCTCAGGTTTGGAAGGAGCTGAATAAATCATGGGCGTAGCAATTAATGGTCCTATATTGTCAGCTCCTTCCTCCGCTTCCCGCAGCACGCAGAGCAGTTTGGGAGGTGCTGAGAGACATAGAGGGCTGGCTCGGGGAGGGGTGAGGAGTGCACGTGCTGCTCCTGGTGCCCTGCAAGGTAGAGATGGCCAGATCCTGGAAGCACAACCCATGGGGCTGTGATCCCATGGTAGGCCATGTTCCCCTTTCCTTTACCAGGGAAATCCTGGTAAAATGCAGGGCAGAGGATTTCCTTTACACTGTCCTTTCTGTTGGCTTCGTTTCCACATCAGCATGTGGAGACCCGGCCTCAGGGGGACGCAGAAGGGCAAGCTGATGCTGAAGGTGCCCACAATTACTCCCTTGGGGACTTACGGACACAAAAGCTGTTTCCCAGCAGGACTACAGGAATAGCTCTGCAGAAGTCAGTGGAGGGTCCTTTAGCTTGCCAGAGTAATGTTCTGTGGACAACAGAGCAGCTTTAAAGAATGGAGAAAATTGCTTGGCACAGAGAGGGAAATGTATTCTTTGTGACATATGTACATCTCTGATGCTTTCTGTGGGCCTGTTCTGAGGTTGCTCTTGTTTAGGGTAGGAATGTGGAGTTTGCTGTGGGTGAAGTATTGTATGCGGTAATGAACCCCCTGAAGCTATTTTTCTTTTAAATGCACGAATTGTAGGTAAGTAATTTTAAATTCTTATCATGGGATGTGGGGACTATTAGCAACCCAATTAAGTAAAGCAAAGTTCCCTCATTTCTGAAATGCCCAATTCAGTACAGCTGTGATTGCTGAACATACAAACTTGGTGGGGTCCTGGCTTGGGAGTGCATTCAATGCTTAATTTGCCGTTGATTTACCAGTTTAGCTCAGTAAGAGTAGGGTCGGGGTTTTTATTCTTTTTTATGGTGTTTTTTCAAATGGCCAGAAAAAAATACTTCTGATAAGAAAGCAAGCATGATACACTCAATCATGCTGAATTTCAGCTTTTTTTGGTTAAAAAAAAAAAGACATTTGCTGACATCTCACATTGCCATATGACTGTTTTCAATGTTTTCCATGACTTTTTTCCTGGACCTCGTTTGTTTTTAAGTGATGTATTTCCTAGCCAGGAATTTTAGCTGTGCTCTCCATCCAGTCGAGCGGTGCATTGTGAGATTCCGTCAGAGCGGCTTGAGCTCTCAGAGAGCTTCTTGGCTGGTGTGCAGTTCAGGCACATATGGAGAAGATATCAGCTGGAGAGATTGTACAGGCCCTCAAAATTTTTTTCTCTCAAGACCTGTTTGAAAAATCCCGTCAGTTTTGTTTTTAAATGTATTTATGGAAATGGTCTAAATCCTCACCATGTTGATTCAGTTTGCTTTCCGGGACCACAGCAGATCATTTACTGGTTAGGTACAATCTTTCAAATTGAGAAAACCGTAAAGAGTCAGTAAGACCTGGAAATCTAATTATTAGTCTCTTATGGCTTCCAAGGGTGAAACCTTGCTCTCAGGTCCTTACCACATACTGCTGATTTTAATAATAATTTATGTTGGTGTGTTTTTTTTTTTTTTTTTGTCAAGAACCCACGTTGCCTGATTTGGACAGTTTTAGCTGGGGACTGATGCTGTCAAGTGCTTTGTTGCATCAAGAAGACCTGAAGGAACTCCCGTCTTGCAGCAGCACCCTGCTGCTCACTGGGGCCGGGCACCCAAGGCATGAAAGCAGTAGAATTGGACAGTTGGTGGATATTTTTGCTCAATGTTTCAGTCACTCCCCGATGTTGCAAGGGCACCTTCTGGAGCATGGTAGCATTGCACATGGGCACAGCAGTGATTTGCATTGTGGGACATAGGTAGACAAAGGAAACGGTGCATTTTTTTCAAGCTGGTGGTCATTTCTTTCAACTCAGTGTTTGGTCCCTATCAAGAATTATAATTTCCTATCAGGTAAAAGCTCTTATGCCACACATTTAATAATATAGCTTTTGGATATACTCTGATGTCAGCAGAAATTATACCAGCAAAACATCTATATAACGGGCTCTCACCAAATGGTTAACACAAGGCTGTGGAGTAAAGGCAGCCTTCGGTCAGCCTCCAATTACTTTCACACTTTACTATCAGTTGTTGCATCAATCCAAGGTAGATAGTGGTGAGATAATTGATTTTCTGGATATGTATGAGTAAATGGCTAAGATACTGTTAGTGTTTTGTCTAGGGAGTCAACACTGTTTTTGTAAAGAGTTCTCACAGCTTTGATCCAGCGTTATTGAATTAGGAGGTATCTTGCAGTTTGAATTTAAACTGAACAGAATGGAGCTAAGTGGAAGAATTCCTGAGTGTTCTGATAAAAAATAATTTGATCTTCTTCCTCCTAATAAAGCTTTCTTATCCCAGCCAGCAAATATTTTTATTATCCATAAAAAGAAAGTATCCCCTTGCAACGTAATCATTTCCTAAACATGGCAGATGATGATGTTAGCACAGATATTAAGTAGGAGGCTGGAGCTCTCTTTTAAGCTATCTGAAATCACTCAAATAGATTTTTACTTTGAGCCAGGGAGAATTTAAGAGACAATGTAAGAAGCTTGTTAAAATTGCTATGTATTTTACATCCACTTGGGGAACACTTTAATTCCAGTCCAAAGATGCTGAAAACACCTCACTCAGCAGTATAACTATTACCTGTTCCTTGTATTAAAAAATTCAGTCTCAGTATTAGTTTATCAGTGGAACAAGATGTATAAAGATTTACGGGTGAAATTTCCCCCTTGCAAGGAGCCAGAACTAGCTCTAGGCACTACTTAAATATCGCTTTACCTCTGCTTTGCAAAATCTAGTGAATTTTAAATGGTGAATAGGCTTCTGACTGACCTTCTCCATATGGAAGAGTTTCATGGTGGGTGAAAGAAAAGGGACATCTGTCTTTGAAATTGGTTTCCAGCTTAGTGCATACAAATCTAATCACCAGAAAGAAGGTTTAATCAAGAGAGAGTTAAAACTAAGAAGAAATTGCCCACTCAAATAATAAAATTCAAAACCTGTGATTGCCAACTGTTCAGGAAATAAGAAATCAGGATTTCTCTTTTACTCTAGATTCAGTCATTTACTGCCTGGAGATGGAAATATTCACCTTTTACTGTTTAAAATTAAATGAATACCTGTTGATAATAGGAATGGTAAGAGCATGCCTAGTCCTTACTGAGATTTCAAAAGCACCTTAAATATATGTGGTCCTTTCTGATCATTGACATGGTTTCTGTCTCTGGAGCTGGCTGATTAAAGAACAGAATAAAGATGGAGAAAAGTGATGGAAGACTTCAGCAAAGTGATCAGGTAAATGATACATATACCTGTTATTATGTACAAATATATTTGTATATATAATCCTTACTTTATCCTCTACAGATGAACTCTATTTTCTGTTGAGAACAGATTTTAAATCTTCAGTTATTGTAACCAATAGACATAATTGTGGAGCGAGATGCTTCCCCAAACGAGTATAGAAAATGCATAAGAACCTGGCTTTACATTGTTAGTAACACACAAACATTATTTCTAACTTGTTAACGGTTTATCATGCATGCCAACACAGGCATGTTTACACTGCTCTAGTGCCTTGTTGTCCAGTACCTCACTGACCAGATGTCAGTCAAAAAGGAATATTGCCCCAAATGTAAAATGGAATAATAAGAATAATTTCCAACATAATACACAATAGAATTGGCACCTTATCTGGCTAATTGATTTTAACATTTTATAAGCGAGGCAAAGAACAGTTTTAGGAAAGGATTTGAAGAGTGGTGGTGAGAGAGTTCGTCATGTATTTTCACATATTTTCAACTTTGAAGCTATATAGAATGAATCATAGAATCATAGAATGGTTTAGGTTGGAAGGGACCTTGAAGTTCCCTTGAGTTCGAACCCCCCTGCCATAGGTAGGGACACCTCTCACTAGACCAGGTTGCCCAAGGCCACGTTCAGCCTGGCCTTGAACACCTCCAGGGACGGAGCTTCAACCATGCTCCTCCCAAGCATGAGTGAAAGCATGAAGCAGTACCTTGAAATAATTTATTCTTATGTTTCAGCTCTTCTGGTTCTTTCATTTGTGACTTGTGTCTGTGCACATTCTTCAGGTATGTAGGTGAGTTTCTTGGCTCTGTGTTAAAGAAGAACAAATACTCTTGAATTCTTGATGAAAAATCTGCAGTGAAGTGTAAACAGGAGTCTTTTTCTACTGCAGGATATGAGTAGCTTCTCTTTAAGTAAATGGGAGTTATTTATGTGCAAGGCCTTGGGAGGTTTGCATAATATAATAATAGATGCAATTAGACACAATTATAGATAATTAATGAACAAAAATTACAGGGCGCTAGATTCAATATATGCAGGGAGTTCAATTTATTATAATTAATGCACCATGGATTTTTTAACTGTCTTTAGCAGGCATCTCTGGAAATATTATTTCTGAAGTGAAATGCAATTACAGGTACAGAATGTGGGAAATTAATATTTATATTCCTATGCATTGTGGAAAAACACAGTTTGAAAGAGCTCTTTTATTAAACAAGCCAGGGCTGAAAATGAAGAGGAAGATTGCACAATGCACAACTGCACATGATGGTTGAGAGATGAGATCATCAGAGCAGCTAGGAGTTAAGACATGTGGTTTGAATTAGGGGTATCTACTTTCTAGGCGCTCAATGCGTTTGATAGGAGATGTCTCAAAAGCATAGGAGAACAGCTCCAATGAGAGGGACACCTTTAGAGATCTCAGACTTCAGTGTTCTGTAGCCATAAAGTCCTTTCTTTTTTCTTCCTTCTGTAGTATACTGATGTGGAAATCAAACAAATATATTACCATGGGAGTATTGTTCCTGTCATCAAAGAAATTAAATGCTGTATATGTTACGCGTAACATGAGAATCTGAGGATCTTAATGCATCACAAGAGGTGATTAGGAGAATATTTGTTTCTTCACAGAAGCAGTTATGGAAAAAAGTAATGGGTGAGTTTTGAAACACAGCAGTTTTAATATTTAATACTATTTAAGCGTACAGGATTGTTGGACAGACGAGCCTCTGAAAGAAGATAGAAAAGACAGTCTATCTACTCACATGTTCAAAAGTACAATATCATTCCATGGCTGTTTAATATAATGTTTTTGTAACTGCATACCCTACTGGAGAAAGTACCATTTATAATACAGATATTTTTTAGTCCTCCATTTAGTTGCACTCAGAAATACACAGGAAGGAAACTTCTTTGAGTACCAAGAAG
Source organism: Pluvialis apricaria (assembly GCA_017639485.1). NCBI lineage: Eukaryota > Metazoa > Chordata > Aves > Charadriiformes > Charadriidae > Pluvialis > Pluvialis apricaria. The sequence continues at coordinate 106,404,950 of CM030007.1, forward strand.
GGTAATTTTACCTGTTGTAAGATGAATACAGAAGGACAAAATATTCTTCTTTGACTGCATTCAGTAATTTGCCTGGACCAGCAAAAATAGATTAATGCTGATGTGATATTAAGGGTCTAAAAGTAACCAGCCTACCTGCTGCTAACTAATAGGAACCTTCTTTAATACAAACCCAAAGATTATTCTAACCGTCAGTGTCTGGAGCCTGTTCTGCAGGGGGTCAGTTTGGGTGTACTTGTACCGCAGTCCTGAAACCTGAGTGTTGCGGGGAGCAACACCCGGCGGTGCCAGACCGCTTGTATATTCAGCAGGGCACCTTTGTTCAACCTGCCTAACTGTTCAGTGTGGTGCCTGATTATGCATGGGGCACCGTGCTCGGGGATCTGGAAAAGCTTATTACGCTGGGTTCAGTGTTGCAGGAGGGCATCAGTATGGGGCTGTGCTATGCCATATCCGTGCTGAGAAGCCTTCCTGGACCTGGAAGTCACTAAGGGTACAATACAAACATCTGAACAAGGTCTGGAAGATCCACTCCGGATCTCAAAGCTAGTATTTTCATTATTTGAGATATCTTTGGCCCCTTGTTACATTGCGTAATGGAGTATAATGTTGGGATTACATAAACTCAAATGTTTTCCTTGGAATTGGGTGAGGATTTCATGAAGATTTCATGATTTGATTTAAATATACACATATCACTTAGAGATGTGTTACTGCAGAGAAATTCAGCCCTCAGTGTCTGAGCTCTTCTGCTTTGCAGCCTATGAGAAATTCCGATCAGCTGAGGGTGTTTGTTTAATGGTAGTACAACACTTGATGTCAATTGGGATTTAGAATGTGCCATAGGGATGCTTTCTCACTGGCCACATTTGAGGTATTTCTGCTTCTGTTGATGTTGATAACACGACCCCAATAAATTTCAATGAAGGCAAGGTGTGCCCATGCCAGTCTGCTCTTACCTTATATGCTAGGTCTACTGAAAAAAAACCCAATTTCCATCATAAGAACATGAGAAAGAGCACTATATTTATATCTCTAGCAGTGTTTCCACAAATGATACCACTGTCCTTTCTTCTGTGGTGTTACAAATATAACTTTGTCTCAATCAGTATTGCTTCTTATGGTATAAGAGCTTACAGAAATCATTACAGTGCATACTTACTGTTTGGCTCTGTAAATCTCCACTGAGAAGCTGTTAACATTGCTTGAAAAATACAATGCATTTATTTATTAATTTATTTTTGCAGAAGAAGAAAAACATCCCTCAACTATTGAAAGTCTATGAAACAGTTTCAAAAAGAAGCAAAACCAACTTCCCCAGATAAAACAACTGCAACATACTAGGACATCTTTGGTTGTCGTAAAACATTTCGTTCTTCTAGGGAATATTTTGACAGCTTTAACAGAGAGCTGATTTTTGTTTTCAGTAATATTACTCTTATTACATCTCTCAATGAAAAGAAAATATAGCAGGACATCAGGTGCACAGGAAAGGTATAGGGGATGCCTACCAGACCCTGTGCATCCAGGTCCTGTGGAAGACACCAACAGGAAACATTTCACAGCTATCTTGATCAGGTCAGTGCTAAAATAAGTCCTGAACCGATGACTTTTTTTGCAAAGAAAAAGTTGCTTCGTAGGCTATATTGTGCTGTCAGAGAAGGAAAGCCTTCTGTCAGATGAAAAAGTAGTTGAACATTTGATTCTTTCCATGCTACAGTGGAGCAGATACATCATTACTGGGTTTTGCTCTCCCAGAAATGTATCTCAGCTAGAGTTGGTCAGAAGCAGTTTTTTTGCTAAACATTTGCTCTAACTGTGTGATCTATTTAGGAAAGAGATTTAATTTCTTTTTTCAGTGGAGCCCACTGACAGGACCAGAGGCAATGGGCACAAGCTGAAATAAAGGAGGTTCCATCTGAACATCAAGAAACAATCTTCTACTGTGAGGGTGACCAAGCACTCTCATAGGTTGCCCAGAGAGGTTGTGGATTCTCCATCGCTGGAGGTATTCACAAGCTGTCTGGGCATGGTCCTGGGCAACTGGCTCTTGGTGGCCCTACTTGAGCAGGCGGGTTGGACCAGATGACCTCTAGAGTTCTCTTCTGACCTAAGCCATGATGTAATTCTGTGATTCTATAATTCTCCATTTCTTTCTTGTTGCTGTGCTGTCCTCACAGGCTATTTGTTTATGATGTTTGGATAACATTAGCTGTAAACATTTTGAATAATGTAATGTAAACCAGTCAACACTGTTCCTGGGGTTTGTCACCCATTTTATGTTTTTCTGGTATTTATTTCAGACCCGAAATCCTTTAGGTTGTACTCTCTTCATTTGCATTGTTCAGTGTCAGAAGCTCTGCTAAGGTATACATCAAAGAAAGACTTGGTAAAAGAATACCCAGGGAAAGCAGAAATGAGCATCCAATGGTCAATGAAATGCTCCTCCCAGGCAAAGTGACTGCACATGCACATGTGTGTAAGAACAAAGTCTCTCTAATAGACCCTCTATATTGGAAGTCTCTACAGTATAAAGGCAGAAATGGGCGGAAAAGAGGAACTCGGGGAAGAGAGTGGAGCTGGCTCAGTTCACAAAGTGTGCTGTCTTTCACTGCTCGCTGGGGAGATTGTTTGTAGTGCACATTGGAAATAGAAATACTCTGGATACCTCAAAAGAACGATCTTGCTTGGTGCTTAAGCAATAATGCTGTGTGCTGTGAAGGGGTGCTCAAATTCTAAGTAAAACCTACCTGGTTTAGATGCAAAGCATCCTTTACATTACCAATACAACAAGCCAAAGAAGCATATACCCCTCCCCTAAAGTCTTTAACTGTTGTCTGATATATTTAAAGAACTGGAAAATTTAAACTTTGTTTGGTTTTGTTTTAAGAATCAAGTCCACACCATCTGTGGTTCATACCTCCCTTTATTGGCTGCGGCTAAGGCAAATAGCACAACATATAAATGAATAGCAAGCCACACATTTCAGAAGAAAGAATGTATATTTTTGTTTTCTCATAGAAAGAGTAGAAACTTGAAGTAAGGGTTCTGGGACAATTGATAACTGTGAGATGCTGCACAGTGACAACAAAGAGTAGAATTGCTGGTGCCACAGGAAAAATCAACTACAGCACCAGATTGCAATGGTGCATGCTGAAATGCCTGTGAGCTGTGCCTTAGAAGGCATATGATGTCTCTGCTGCCAATGTCATATTTCTCAGACCCACATGCCATTTTAGGGGTCATGAATGTACTGACTACAGCTCTGATAGAAACAATTTGTATTCAGGTGTCACTGAATTTTCACAATGTAGTTGTTCAGTTCGTTTGAAGAAACAGACCAGGAAGAATGAGAAGAAAAGGAGAAAAGGAGAAACAGAGAGAAAGAGAGAGAAAGAGCAAAAGAGAGGGAAGGAAGGAAGCAAAGAAGGGAAGAAGAAAGAAAAAGCAATAAAACAAGAAAGCCAGTAAGAAGAAGAGAAAAAGACAATTCTCCCCCTCATCCACCAAGATGAATGAAGGGCTAACAAAAGGGTTACTCAATGCTGTGCTGTAATACCTTATTTTAGTTCCTGATCTGAAATCCTTTGACGTCAATGAACTTCCATTGACTTTAATATGCTCCGGATCAAGCTTGTCATGTGGATCTCAGACTTACTGTCTGTGAATTAACACGAATCTGTGGACTAGTTTTCCAGAACAAACAAGTAACTTTTTAAAAGTAATTACACTGGCATTTTAACATTAGCAGGTTACAATACACAGGTCCCTAAGCAGATGTGTAGCACAGTGTTTTTGAATGGTATATGATCAAGTAATTTTCTTAACAGTGTGTTTTCTTTTGGGGTTTATAGTATTTAGGTTACCGGAAAACATGCTTGTCTTGCAAAGTATTTTCACCAGAAATATTGGAGTCTGAACAAAAATCTTTTCCTATTCTGAAAAACATGTGGAGCTGCAGTATTTTGCTTCTTTCGCTTTTATGTATCTACCTATATAACTGAGGATATCCATGTTGTTATAAGTATATACAGTATCTCACAGTAGAGTGTGTATATATATTAAAATGTTGACATACTGACCTTATACATCTATAATAAATATCTCTAAAGCTCTAATGCCATATATTATTCCAGAATTTTTTCTTGATATACCTGCACTTTTGAAAGTTCAACAAATTATTTTTCAAAAAAATATTATAGCATTCTTCACTGTGGTATCAACCAATCTTTCTGTTCCATTTCACTGCTATCTTCCAGTTTTGTACCTGTGCAATGGTAATGTGCACTGCTGGTTGGCAATATACTGGTACCACTGAAATATCATGGACTCAAGTAACAAATGCAACCAAGGTTGTTAGATATGAATGCTTTCAGGACATTGTTTCCCCTAACCTCAGCCAGCAAATACCTCTTGGGCTCTTCAGTGGTGCTTGCAGGGCAGTGAGTCTCATCTTTAGGCTCTGGGACTGGGTGAGGCAGCAGGTTGTACCAACATAGGAGCCGCATGGGTGGGGCGTCCCATGGGAGAGGGGTTCCAGGCAGAGAAGGCAGAGTAGGGTCCAGGATGCCCCAGATGCCCCATGCTGTCTCCATGTGAAACCCCTGGGACAAATCCCAGCCTGCAGAAATATCTGATTGCCTGGCAACAGAGGCAGCCCAAGAGAGAAGATGACCCTTCCCTCACTTACAGCTCCAGGGCCCTCCTGACCACTTAGAAACTTTAATAGTGTCAAATATTTGGGAGTATTGGAAATTGTTCAGATTGCATCACCTGTCAGTAACATAAGCTTGACTGAGGTAGTTGTCATGTAGCAGAGAAATCAGATTAGTACACTAAAGTAATTGGTGTGAACAGAAACTGCTAACGAGTCTTAGTAGCACTATAGGCACCGAAATGAAAATAAAATATGCAGTAAGATCTGAAAGTGCTGTGCAGTTCCACAACAGAAAGACCTGCATGCTTGTAAAGGAGCTAGCATGCATTTTATGTTTAGTTCTTTTTGTTCATTTGATGTTTTTTCTCTCTGTGATCTTTTATTAGAATAGATTCACAATTTGTTATTAAACTATTATTTTCAATTAAAATATGTTCTTTCCCCCCAGTTGATGAATTTAGATATTAAATTAAAACCCTAACTGAGAACTTTTGTTTCAGACCCTTTTATCCATGCTTTGGTTTTGCTTTGGGGGAGAATTTTCTGATTCAGCAAGAAGTAGTTAAAAAGTTTTTAAAATCCCACTGCCGCTGAAAGACAGTTTATATATAGTATTATTTTATGGAAACTGTGGGGGATTCATGTAATTGTGTGCATATAAAAAGGATAAAGATTTTTTTTGTTAGCCTGCTAGGACTAGTTTTATATGTATGATATTCCGTATTATATTTAAATGTGGAACTACCTATTTTAAACCATTTACTATATTTGTCTGATCAGTGTTCCAAATGCTGCCATTTCATGTGGCCATATCATATTATGTTGCAATCTCTAAATTGTGCACACTTGAAGATTCTGCCAAAGTATACAATTTAGTACACAGAAATTAATGGTTGTGGAAAAATATATGTAGTAGTTAGCATATTGCATGTAATTTCTATGGATTTTTATTTGAATATGTTGGCAGAAGCAATTAGAGGGAGACCAAAATAACACCTATTGAGTAGAAATGAATTCCAAAGTCTCTGTGTTGTTATTACATGTTATTTATAAAACTCAACAAAACTTATAATACAGCCCTTTGGAAAGGAGACTGGAAAAGCTCAGGGAACAAGACAATAGAACATTGATTCTGTTAAAGGTAGCCAGTGTAAATCAGGTTTGCAGCTTCAGGAAAGAGCATGAGTAGGCATAGAGATCCATTTGTGATTTTCTTTCTGAGGTTGTCTCCCAAGAGCAGAAAAAAAGAGAAATGGACCGTACTTGCACTGTATCTACTGATGCTGTATTTTTCCTATTGAAGACTAATAATTTTAATGTCTTCAGTGAAGTTTCACGAGGCAAGACAGAGCTGTACTCACTGTCACTGGAAAGGTGATGCTACTCCTCCTTTCGGTGTCCTGTCCCTCCCTGCTTGTTTAGTCACTGCATCCCTGTCACCTCCCTCAAGCTCAGGAGAGGTGCTCCGCAGCCCTCTATTTGCATCAATAAACTGGCAAAAATATCCAGCGACCCCCTCCTCCTCCTCCCTCAAGCAAGATAGGGCGTTTAATGCACCATTCACCCAAGTGCTAAAGGAGAGCCAAAGCCAGTGCAAGGGGAATGGAACAGTGCAAGAGGAGATCAGGGCTGGGACACCAGTGATTTGGGAGATGGGCTTTGCTCCCACTGGGACCTTGTACCTTCCACTGTCTTTCCCTACCTTCCCAGCCAAAATCCTTGTGTTGCTCTTAACAGAGGCCAGACACATTGCAAACCAAAGATTAAAAACGTAACATGTTCAAAAGTGTTTCTTTTTCTAAGCTATCGATTTCTTTTCCTTTGTTGTCAGATGTGGGTTTTATAGAATCACAGAATCTTAGAATGGTTTGGGTTGGAAGGGACCTTAAAGATCATCTAGTTCCAACCCCCCTGCCACGGGCAGGGACACCTCCCACCAGACCAGGTTGCCCAAGGCCCCATCCAGCCTGGCCTTAAACACCTTCAGGGACGGGGCAGCCACAACTTCCCTGGGCAACCTGTGCCAGTGCCTCACCACCCTCACAGTGAAAAATTTATTCCTGATATCTATTCTACATCTGCCCTCTTTCAGTGTGAAGCCATTACCCCTCGTCCTATCACTGTATGCCCTTATAAAATGTCCCTCTCCAGCTCTCCTGTAGGCCCCCTTCAGACACTGGAAGGCTGCTATAAGGTCTCCCAGGAGCCTTCTCTTCTCCAGGCTGAACAGCCCCAACTCTCTCAGCCTGTCTTCAAAGGAGAGCTGCTCCAGCTCTCTGATCATCATCCTGACCCTCCTCTGGACTCGCATCAACAGGTCCATGTCCTTCTTGTGCTGAGGACTCCAAAGCTGGACGCAGTACTCCAGGTGGGAGTTTTATGTTCCTCAGAGCTTCTCTGTGTGCAGAAAATATTTATTCCCATGTACTATTAAATTAATCCCATTAAAAGAGTGGACCAAAATACAGCAACATAGTTTTAGCCCTGTATTTGGGGCAAAAATTCTCTTTCTAGTTCAGAATAGAAACAGGACTTGTCTGTCTATGTTAGACATTGTTATTTCTTTTTCCTATTCTTCTTTGTTACACTCTGGTCAGAAAAAACATATTGAATGGCTGGAGACCACTAAGACTCAGTCATGAGCCACATTCTTCTTTCTATGTATGTATGCAGTTTGCGGTGTATAATTAAAACAAATTATTAGCAGAAGCTAAGCTATGTAGCAATGTAACACTGACCCATCAGAAAAGACTTGTGTTCTGAGGTTGCAAGGGGATAAGAGGTTGGTGTGTTTAAAACAAAGACACATTTTGTCATTGCATGCTCTCGCACACGTGCCAGTAACCACAATTGAAAACTCCTTGCTTGGATGATTTAGTAACACTGACCTGATCGTGTTATTCTGATATTTTCTTGTTACAGATGTCAGTCACAGTCCTCTGTTTTCTGTGGCTTTTCTTCAGGAGAGCTTGACTCCTTGCTAAGCTCTGTAGAACGGTGCGCCATCATTGTCATGATGATCTTCTAAAGTTACTTGTGGCTTGGCTCAGTTGCCCTTTGAGACACTCTTGACCAGACCAGGGTCGAGCTGCTGGACCCAGGAACAGAATTGAATCCTGTTCTTTTCATTACAGTTTCTGAACTTTGTCCTAATTTACAAGACCAGAGAAACCTAACCCATACTCAAAGATTAGATATTAGGGTCATATGTATATCTATATAAAAAAATTGTACATATATGTTTATCAATAAAAATAATAAATCTATACTTAAATATGTATGGGGTGTACAATCTACTGCACTGGAATAATTTTAGCCCTAATCTAAAGTCCATTGAAGACAGTAAGCTATACTTCCCTAATAGAGAAGGAAATACAGAACTATTCAGAAGACAAAGTGGAATCAGTATCCTGTTGCTGTGACTAGCTACTAAAACAAGTCATTCTGATATACATATTGCATAGAGTATTGGTAAACTTCATTCTACTTCACTCTACTCTTTTTCCAAGATATTGTGCAATGGCAATTCCACGTGAAGGCAGCATTTGGGTACTTTCTATCTGGAAGGAAGTGTATGATATGTTTACTAATGTGTGAAAGAAAAAAGTCTCAGATTCAAGCCTGATTCCAGTCTCGCACCAATTTCACAGCTGCAAAGAAGGACTCTTGACCCAGCTTAAGCTGAGGTGAGAAGGCTATGCCAGGTGCTGGATACCTCTCACATACCAGAAAGGTTTGACCTGAAGTGAACAAAACCAACTTCACTTCCATGGACTTTGGGTCCTGAATAGGAAGCCTTTAATCTGTCTTTGCTAAAATATACACCACAGACTGTAGTTATCACTAAAGTTTCAATATATATGTACTGCAGAACAGTGGGAGAGAGTAACAAGGAGAAAAAAGCGCAAAGCTGAGGTGTGGGTTTCAGTTGGCCTGGCAGTAAAATTTCTTCATCAGACAGTGAGGACTCCTGTGTAGGGAGTCCTCACTCCAGTGGGATATGTTCAGTGTGTCTTCATTTGGTTTATCAGCAGTGTGTGTGTGTGTGTATATAATTTCATCACATACTTTATACTATTGTGATATATGTCTAGATGCCTGCAGTGAAAATTTCACATAAATTTTAAATGCTGCTTTGCTGCTATCACTTTGCTAGAAAATTTTGCATTTCATTTTCTGTAATGCCACTAGCAAAGGATCACTCAAACTGCCTAAAAACTGCTACTAAGTGAACAGGGGAAATGAGGGGAACCAACTGTGATGTGGTGGTGCGAGAAGGGGTCAGAGAAACACCTGGCTTGTACAGGGGCTTCTTTTTTTACTGGATTTTACATGGTAGATGGGAGACAGAGGAATAATCTTACACCAGAAGACAAAGAAGTGACAGAGCTTTATCTGGATAGGAAGGAAGAAAGAAGAGAGAGAAACCTAAAACATAAGCAATATCTGATTATGAAAATCTTATTTTGAATAACTAAAGAAAATGTGCTTTTTTAAATTATTATTCCAAAGTGTTTGAAACAGATCTGTTTTCTTTTTTGTTTTATTTTTTTCTAAATGGAGGAGGTTGTCTTTAAAATTTGAATCAGATATCTGTATTACCTTTCAACTGTGTGAAGAAGCATTTCACATTAAAATCAGAAAATATGTTATAAACCAGGCATTTCCCATGAAAACTTTTTATCCAGCATATTTGTATTTGTTGTCTTTAAAATGGTATCAAAATTAGAAGCCAAGGTAGAAGGAGGAATTGTTGACTGTGACAGAAAAGTCAGCGGAGGGAGAAATTTGGAAAGATAAGTGAAATTTTGTCCAGGAAGACAACACTGTTGAAATTTGCGGTGTTACTTGGATGTAGCTGAAGTCTGAGTTCGTGTTTATGACTATAAACACAATGCCTGTGGCAAAAGTGATTGCTTATTATACTCTCAGAGAGACAATGATAAAAATATCTCATTTTTTCATACTGGAGGAACAGTAGGAAATGAAGTCAGGACCAAATGGTTCCTTAAAGGGCAGTTGCGGAGCGACCACCCACTTCCATGAGATCAGGCTTTGGCTCATGATGCTGCACTTCAACACACTGAATTTAAAATAATGCTGAGACATAAAGGAGACGTAGGAAACAAGGGCACAGATATGGCACCGGGCCAAAGTAGCAGGAGTGAGGTCTGGATGGCAGAGCCGAAAGAGGCAAAGCATGGCCTCAGGACCTGTAGTCTCCATACTAAAGTATACTTCTAGTAAGCTGTATGTGTAGATTTATAACGAGGAACTTAAAGGAAACAAGTGTCCACTTCTGATGCATTTTTCTTGCCCTGCAGTGCCTGGCTTCTTTGGGATTCTGTGAAAAGCTTTTCATTGTTTTGCAGTCCGTGAGCTTTCATAATGCTTTGTGCAACATTTTAATTTTGATTATGGTTGCATAAAGCATCTACATAAAACTGGATCCAGCCACACCTGGACTCCTCTCTGAGATGGAGTTTAGAAAGCAACGGGGTCCATTCTGAACCTTGTGACTCAATGGGAGGGCCTCCCTTACCCTGTGTCCTCAATCTCTCTGTGAATCATTCTAGCTTGAGTGTAACTCAATTTTCCTTTGTATGTTTTCCCATACAGTAATTAATAGGGTAAACCTTGATATCAGACTTTGTTAAGTCATTTTTCACCCATTCGTGACAAGCTGAGAGATATTAAAATCAGGATGATAATTTTAAATCAAACTATACTGCCAGAGTACCTTTGAAACAGTTGAAACTTCATGGATTTTCAGCAGTAATCACTACATGAATATTTTACATGAGAGAATTCTGAACATTTAAGGAGAATTTACCAAGCATGAAATGGCTGCAAAACTGTAGATTATGGAGTCAACTAGTAGCAGTGTGATTTTTTGAATGGCAGAAGATACTTCAGGAATTTCACCATAGCTGAAAACTGAATCAAAGTAGAGCGGTAACCTTTACCCAGAAGTGAGAGAGAGTCTCTTAAAGTAGAATTAAAATCTCCATTTGACTTCTATTGCCTGCTATTTTAGTAAAACAAAATTTTAAAATTAAATAATGATTTTGAATGGGAAAGTAGAAATGCTGTAAAGAAATTATTTTCAAATTTTCTAAATCTGAATAAGTACATACCGTGCTTGGAAAATCGTATTAAATATCCCATATCACTTATCACTATACAAAAGCAGACATGATTTCCAACATAGAGCTGAAATGATGTGAATATATTCTAAAATCAGAACACCAATAATTCTCTGAGCAAATCTGTGACTGATAAGACCTTATCATTGCACTCAAGATTTCAGATTGATTTTCACCTCACAAAATCTGGGTAAAAATCTTCCAGTAGTTAAGGCAACTTTCAAAATTTTCTGCAGTTTCAAAATGTATCATAATTCAACTAAAAATTACTGTTAAGATTTTTCTTCAGGCATTTTAGGCAATCGTTGTTCGTCCTGTCTTCAGTCCTTCTGAGCTCAAAACTTTCCTCTGCTTTCTAAAAAGGTGTGCTTCTTCTCTACTGTTACTTTTTTGTATTTTGTTTTGCGTTAGGTTGTATTTTCTTACTTTCCCATTTAAGAAAGATAGTTGGAGAAGTAGGCTTTATGTGCAAGCAATTATTATTTCACTGTCATTCTTGTCATTTCAACCTAATGACTATTACTATTGGCTTATTTATCAGGAGTAACTCTTTGGAATGACAAGAATGTTGCAGTTCAGCACTAATGAACGAGTGTAATCTGTGCCTGTGCAGCTCCACTGAAATCATTGGGCTTTCAGGGTAGCCAACATGAAGCTCGGGGCCCAGATAATTTTAATTCCCATGCCAGACATCTAGAACAAACCAGTCACTGTCAATGCTCGGACACAGATGATAATAAAAATAATATTTTTCTTATTTGTATTTTACAAACACTAAGGAATGAGGTTTGATCCCATCACTGATATTAAATAAAGGTTTAAAGAAGGTATACCTAATAAAAAATTTGCAACGATGTTCCTACTTATGCTCAAAGACAACAAAAAAAGTTCATCTAATCTGCAGTACATTTTTGATGTGAAGATAGTCTGTGTAACGTAACTTTAGGATTTAAGATTAAAAAACCCGAAATAATGAAACTAGCAATATATTGCTCCCCGAGGGAGGCCTCCACTGCAGGTCTTTGCTCGCTGTTCCCACAGCTGCATCTCAGCTCTGGTGAGGGTGGGGGCCAGGGCCATGGCCCGTGCCCAGGCTGCATTGTACCTACACTGTGCCCAGCCTTCCACCTCACCGGCCCCACGGCTCAGGGCCCGTGGTGGTGCATGGTGATGGCCGGGCTGTGGCCCACCCGGTCCTGTCCTGGCTCACCTTGCTGGGGGCTGCAGGATGGGGCCTGATTGAGGAGGGAGGACCTGGCACAACCGCTGCTCACTGGTGCTCTTCTGTACGGAACTGCTTTACCTGCATGTTGAGAGCAGACTTGTGTGACCACGTCAGGGACTGGCAAGCATCAGTTGTTTAGCATGATTGCCAACCACCAAGCTCCAGCGAATGGAAAATTTTAGGAGTGATTAATTTGGGTGGCACCTGCTATTAGGTGTCAGTAATGCAGCGGTTTGTTCCCTTTCTAAAAGGTTTTTTTTTCTTTTCCAGATGGTCAAAGCCCCAATGGCCCAAACTGCATCCTGCCATATGGCACAAGGCATCCCTAATGTTATTAGCATTATTGGCACATGTGTTAAAAAACTTATTTTTGGGTAAGAACTACGATCAGAGAAGAAGATGAGGAAGGATCAAAAGACCATTTCACTGTATTTTGGTTTGGGATCGTTTTACCTTCTTCAGTGCAACTGGGACAAATTCAGATTGAGTGCCTCTCCAAAGGAATTACACATGCTTACATTGGGTCTGAATTTGGCCTAATTGGCACCGGACATTTTCTTGGCGCTACCAGTAGACAGCACTTCTGGGAATCTAATTACAGTAGCAGAATGTCAGAGCTCCCAAAACTGAAACAGCATCTTTCAGGGCGATAATATTAGCCCAAAGTCTCATGTTTATCCATATAATTCATCTGTGAAGAGGGAACAGCTTCAGCTATAAGGATGTGTTTAATATTCTTGCAAAATGTTTCAAAAAAAGGCTGGACCCCAAAAAGGTCAATGTCTCACCTGGATAAACTAATCTTATGCTGTCAACACCTTTGATTTCTACAGAGGTGATTCTTCAGAGGAGGTGAATCCTACCTAGAGTGAGCCTATTTCTCCCACAGGTGAGAAAAGGGGGACTAGATATCTAAGTCAAAAGCAGGTGTCTAGATACGCTGTGGGATTTATGCTGAGGTGGTCAGAATCCTTTTCTCCTGCTGGAAATACTCAAAACCCAAGTAGACACTGTGCTGGGCAACCTGCTCAGGCTGATCCTGCTCAAGCAGTGCGGTTGGACTAGATGTTCTTAAGAGAGGCCTTACAGCCTCAACCATTCTGTGATTCTGCGATATTATGTTTTTACTATGTAGCAGTGGTGAACTTCATCCCAGAGACATAACAAAAGTCGAGTAACTCCCTATGACAGGATTAACTAGTGGGAAGGTGTTCTGTTGATTCACTGACGGAGGTAAATTTTGGAAAAAAACAGCAGTTAAATTTAGTCAGCATTTCAGTACTTGTGAGACCTGCTGGACTCATGGTAATCAAGTCTCCCTACATTAAGCCAATATGATAAGAAGGGGTGCTAATACTCTTTCAGTGTGCCCCAGCTCTGTTCTGAATAGACAGACCACTCTAGGAACTGGTCAGCCTTCCATCTGCTAAGGTGGCATCTTTGATGGTAGTTGGAGATGACAAATGTCTGCCTCTTAGGAACAGGCCAAAGACTACAACTGGACCATTAAAAAGCCATCTGGGACTGAAAGCTTTCAGGGCAATTTCTAGGCCCTGCTGGAGCAAGTGACAAATTCCCCATGGGGAATCCCAGTGGATCTGGGATGTTCTCCTCAGCCATCCTCAAGCCATTTGTAACGTAACCATAACTGAAACCTATAGGGAAAGACGCTCAGTGAGACAGAAGAGGTTGCAATGTCTTCTGACTGGAGAACACTGATGCATTGGGCCAGGAGAAGCTTTTGGGTGGAAAAATAGCAACCCTATTAAATAGGGGCTTTCCCTTCTCTGCAGAGGGCAGCTGGCGTGTAACTTGACTAAATTATCCTGGAAATGGGAAAGTACTGGTTTCCTGTTCCAGCCCCCTAGAAATTCAAAACCAGCTTTCTTCGCTTTTTGAATATTATAAACAATGAAGTGATAGATAATGATTTGTATCCTAGGCTTTCTCCTCTTGCCTTGACTTTTCACTTGGGCAGTCACAAAGTCCCTCTGTTTTGACATGAACAGATTGTTTCTTTCTCTGTTTCTGTCTCTTTTGGTCTATGTTAAAAATGTATCTTCCTGAAAATAGAAGCCTTTGCTTGCACATTGGCTGTGCTCTCTGTATTTTGAATTGCTCATCCTTTAGCTCCTATTGGGGCCACTGGAGATGCAATCAACAAATCACAGTATTTCCAGTCATTTTTCTTGCAGAGCTAATCTGAGAATAGTTCTTTCCAAACATAATGTCTGGGACCTGCTGGATTATTTCCTCTCGCTTTATCACCTTGATAAACAAATGATAACAAGGGTAGGAACAGAAGGGCCCCACAGTAGAACTAGCTTAAAAATTAGCTGTAGCACTCTGCTGACAGACTGTGCAGAGATGGACCATACGTGCAGAACTTCCTATGGCACATGGTATTTGGATAGAAACAAGAACTCTTAGAAGAGTGCTGGCGTAATTGTCAGGACCATTTATACGAAACACGCTGAATTTCACTTCTTTGCAGGATAACTAAAACTGATAAACAAGTATTTTTTTTCCTGTGTTTTCTATGTGTGTGTTAGCTACATTCAGAATTTGAAATAGAAATTTTAATTCTTCAGCAGTACCTGCTAATTTAGCACAAATTGTCTCATTTAATCCTTTTTAGTCACCAGTTCTAAAATTGCATAAAAGAATAATTTATGAGCGCACTGACAGGAATCTGTGTTAGATGGAGTCAGGGAGGATAATAAAGACTGTATCTATGGAAAAAAAGGGCCATTCTGGGCAAAATTGCCAAACTTGACTCATTCTATGCACAAAAGGTTGGAAAAGATACGAAAATTCAAGTATGGAAAACAAAGAGAGGAAATGACTTTGCAGGACAGTAGCCAGTGAATTATTTAGTTCTTTGGAGGACTGAAATACAAAGCAGCTTTAGTTATGTGACTTGGAGAAGACTGAGGCTTAATTTTCAGACATAACTACCTAAACACATCAGCTGTACTTCAGGTTCTGATTTTTTAAGTTTCCTGCTTTTTCCAGATATCTATACATCTTTGGATATTTAATTAAGTCATACGATAGTGCTGTGAAAAGATATGTTCTGGTTAATATTCTGTTGTTTGTTTTCATGTTCAGTTATATGTGTTAATTCACTGAATAAATGTCTTTTTGCATATGAGACAAGCAGATACATGGAAAAGTGTGATTTTTAATTTTTTTTTTTTAAGGATTTGAAAGACAGTGACAGTAGCCTGACCATTAATGGGATGTAAAAGAAAAGAAGAAAAGCAAGAGTATTCTGGGACTCTCATGTTATCTCAAACTGATATTCAGAGAGGAAAAAGATAGTTTGAAGATTAGGTCCCTGAAAACAACAAAGAAAGAAACAGACATTCTGTAAAGACTGTGACATAATCTGACCCAGGGTAATACTCCATGTCTGCCATGGACATAACTTAACAGGGATGATGGCAGGAGACATGTCTGCCATCTTCAGTTGGACACATTGGGGCAGAAGCTCAGTGAGAAAGAAAAAAACTGAATCCCGGGTGAGGCTTTAGTTGGGAATGTGTGGAAGAAGTCAAGAGAGCTCAGTCAGGTCCTTGGTTCATATATGGCCATGGTTTGGTTAGAATATTTTGCTATTGCTGGCTGCTCTGGTTGCTTATCTCTGCATCCACTGGTCTCCTAGTGCTGCAAAATTTAGTTAGATTGCTTATGACACTATTCAACATAATTTGGGT
This sequence comes from Pluvialis apricaria, assembly GCA_017639485.1. Classification (NCBI taxonomy): domain Eukaryota; kingdom Metazoa; phylum Chordata; class Aves; order Charadriiformes; family Charadriidae; genus Pluvialis; species Pluvialis apricaria. Next base: position 106,420,697 of record CM030007.1, read on the forward strand.
CCAGAGATAATACCCCTCTGCTTCTTCCCTGCTATTAGATATTTCAAAGCCTTAAAAGTGTACTTTTATTTATGCTCTGCTGGTGGGTAAGGGTTGTGTGCATGTGTGTACACAGCTGTTTCTTTCAGATATAGTTATCCCACTGGCAGTGGGTGCCTTTTTGCTCCTGAATAATCTGTGGCTCTGTCTTGGAACCATTTTTGGTTGGACATAAAAGACAAGAGCCAGTAAGAGCCTTCTGGATTGCAATGTCAATGTTTGAGTGCCTGGATCTCTGAGTGGACTGCAAAGCATAGTCAGGTACCCAGATGCCCCATAGTTTGCCTCAGGGAAATTCAGGTGTTTCCATTGACAGACCAAAAACCATGGTGAGAGTAGATCTGCTTAGAAAGACGACACGAGGTGACTTCCTCTGTTGGTTGTGCAGTTGTGTCTGCCGTCCCTCCCTTTTGCTTCAGCAAGTAAACTGGGGAGATGGGCAGGTACTGCTGGTCAGTCAGCATGCAAAGCCCAAAGCCACCTCCTAGGGTGGGAGACTCAGTCTCCTAGTGAAAAGAAACCAGCAGAACAATACTCTTCAAATGTGCGGATGTGGAGTCAGCACGGCTTGCAGCTTGCTAATTTTTAGAGAGGTGCATCCTGGCTTGGTCTGGGGAGTGGGGGATCCCCAGCATGGGGGAGACCAGGTGTGCACCTAGCCTGACAGTGGATTTGCCCAAACCATGCTGCTGCTGCCGCTGTGCAGAAGGGAGCAAAAGGACCGCTGACCCTTGCAGGGGAAGAGCTCTTCTTCCGTGGGAAGTGGGGAATGATGACTGATAGCAGCAGTGCTGGTGACTTTTAAACCAAGACATTCCTGGAGAAAATACAGTGCCCCTCCCTGCTCAACACAGAAACTGTTGGGGATGATGTTTTTCTGTCACAGGATGGGAGTAACCCCCTTGGAAGTCAATTGAATGTTTTAGCAGAAAAATAAGGCATGAGGCTATTATGCTCTTGATAAACCTTGCACCAGAGAGAGCAGGAGCAGAGACCTGTTGGCTTAAATATTCCAGGACAGGATGGGAATAAATTCCATTGACCTCTAGAGGAGTAACTCCCATCCTGACACAGGAGAACTGGTTTTCAGGAAAAACCCCACAGGTTTTATTAAAATACTACACTGGTGTCCAACGTCTTTCTAGAACAATGAAACACTTATGGTGACTTACTTAACAGTTACTCTCTTATAGAAACTCCCTTATATGAATTTATACTTAATGACACTCAGTCAAGTGCAAGGAGTGAGTCCAACTTGCACATAATGAGACAATTCTGCACGTCTTTTTTCCTTGACCACATAAAGGATGAGTCATATGGAATGACAGGATGTTTGGAGAGAAAGAGTTTTGGACAAAACCCCTATTACTTCTGTTTGCAAGGGGGAGACATTTCATTCATCTGGGGGCACAGAAACACTGCTTTTTTTTGATGCTTTGCTTTGTATTTTCTTCTATTGTCATTTAAGCTTGTTCCTTGAGGTTTTTCTCTTTATTCTGTGAGGTTTTTTAGTTAATTATGAATAAAAGGTCAAAAACCTACCTATCCCTCAGAAGGTCTGCTGCATTTTCCAAAACAAAGCAACAGGCTGAGTCAGAGGATGTGACATTTTCATTTGTGCAAGACAGGGTTTATTGACGACACAGGTAATTATTAATTAGGTGTTTCCAAAGCAAAACATGGAACAAACCTCTAGTGTTGGGATTGGCACATAGAAAAGTATGATTGGGAATTTACAAAAATATAGAGGAAGTTCAGACATATTCTGGACCCAGAACAGGTTAGAATCTAAAAATATGTGGTAAGAATTGAGTGGACTAAGAATCATTATCCATAAACATAGGAATATTTATCTTCTAACCTGGCAGCGTATCAGTCAGAGGATGTGAACTGGGTTCCAGAGTAATGTGTAGCAATCCAAGGATTTTTGCAGGGTAATTGAAAAGGTAAAATGGGTTGTGTACAAACCACATAAATTGAAACAACATACACATACAATTTTTATAAGACGTATGGCTATTGAAACCCTTGATACTAGGATGAACTTCTTTCAACAATGTCTTTACTGATGCATTCAACTGGGGATTTTGGAGGGAGACAAATGTTAAAAATTTATAACTATCGAAGCTTGCCAGGCTCTGTATAAGCATCAGGAGCAAGTAGTAGTACTTAGCAAACGGGAACTGTATCTGCCAATGTCACTTTAACTTTCCTTTAGCTCTTGAAAAGTCAGCTAACAGGCTGCTGATTAATGTGATGTGCGTTTAATTATGACTGACTATTTTTAATCCTTGCAGTAACTAATATTAACTGCAGTACTGTTGACAAGAAAGGTAATTTACAGGCAGAGTGTGGTGGTTTGGCTGAGCTTGGCATCAGGCTGTGGCAGTCAGAGTAAACCTGAATTTTGTTCGGCCCTGTGGAACTTTTGGTCTTAGGCTTGGTTGGCGATTGGCCTATTCTCTAAAATAAAATTGCCAGCTGTGAGGGTGCACCTTTACTGGCAGTGGCAGACTGATACCAGGAGAGGAGACCAGCTCAGGGGACGGCTGGGCAGGAAGGTGGCTCCTTCACTCTCCTTTGCCTGGGGCTGTCCTGGGTGTGGGGAAGGACCGTCTCCTTGTTGCTGAAGTGGTTCCCACAGCAAAGGGCCTGCTCTCTTCACTTACACCGAGCTAGCAGTTGCTGAACCCTTCAGAAGTGACAGAGAACATCTGACTCTTCCAGTGAATCTTGCTTCATGAGGGGATCATTAGAGCCTTCAATAAAAGAAGTACAGACCCAAAGGGCTCTTCTGTTCCTCTCAAGCACCAGTCTTTCCTGGGCACAATCCATAGGGGAATACAGCTTCAGGACAAAGTCAGAGCAGCATGCTATTTTCATGATCGCTGTAACTTTCGAATACACTAGCTGCTGGTCCAATTCATTTTGGGAAAGCTGTGGCTCAGTTAGAGCTGGGAGACAATATGTGAAAGAGCAACCTCCTTGGCATTTTTTGCCAGGCTGTGTCCGTCTGCAAGTGACTAAATACCACTTACTTCTACAACCATGGCTTATGTAGGTATTGGATAAACAAGCAGGTGGATTAGTTCTCATGTTGTTGTGTTGTAGCTCCCAGTTCTCCTCCATTTTTCCTGGCCAAGACACAACCTACCCCCTAAGGCAGTGGTGAGTGCTGCTGGGTGTCCTCCGGCTTCCTGCCAGCAGTCTGATCTGCAGCATGCATACATCAACCCAGCCAGACTCTTCAGTCTAACGATGGTGATTCACCTCAGTTAAGGATCTGGTTCATCTTTTTTGAATTATTTCTTACTTCCCACATTTTCAGTTCATTTTAATTGAGTTTTCCCTGAGGTCACCAGCTCTGTGCTGGCTTCCTGTTATTCTCATTAACATCACATTTGCCCAGGCTGAGAAATTCAGCCCTCACACATTTTCAGTTCAGACTTGGTATAGAAGTTTGTTATTTGAGTTAAGGAACCTGCTTATTAAAACCTCCTGTTACCTGAATAGTAATAGGACTCTTTTTTCCTTCTTTATCTTCCTCTGCTTTTACAGTTGGCATGTCACATGTATTCAGCGTAGGTCACAAACATAATACTTCTTGGCCAGAGTCCAAGTGACAGCACAGCAATAATGTAAATTGGTGTGCTAGTATTTCCAGCTGGTGAACATATATATAGAGAGGATGATTTTTTCTTATCTCTCCATGTGAAGCCTCTGACGGTGTTCAGTCTCCTTGGTGGCAGGATACTATTTCAGCATGATCCAATTTGATATTGCTGTGTTTCCAAGATGCTTACAGAACCATGCCGGTGATCCCATGGGAGGACAGCAGTTGCTTATAATCCTGTTTAACACTTTGCTATCATTCCTACCTGGTTATGTCACCTCATTAACTTCAGACCACCGCCATAAGGGTACTTCGTATAGCTGCTGACTGAAAGAAAAGGCTATTCCAGTGCTTCTGCCGGTGATGCACTGAACAAAATCCTCCACTGTTCTCTATATCCACATTTCGCAAGCAGGAAGACAAGATGGAATGATTAGTCTGGCACCTGCTGAGGTACAACAGAAGGGCAGGTAGAATGACTAAGCTATGTATATCGTATCTGTGAGGTGTTCAGCTGAGCAGAGAGAAGTGGTGTAAAGTAATACCTCTGCAAATGAGTGAATCATAGTTCTGCATAGCATTAACTCAGGGATTTCAGCAAAGAAAATAGAGGATGATGATTTAATTGATTTATGTGGCCACAACGTAATTGTTACCAGTTTATGATTTCCTACACTAATTATTTTCATTCAAAATGTACCAAAATCCTAAGATTTTCTCCTTGAGGCAGATACAGATATATATTGTCGAGCCATTACTCCATGGGTGTGAATTGTTCTACGTTTCATGGATCTGGCACTGTCTATCTATCTGATCTATAGCTGCATGACAACTAAATTAATTCAGTCTAATCACCATGATAAAGCAATGTTTTTATAAAACTTAACAAAGAACGGTATGAGATGAAACAGATGGAAATAAACCTGTATTTTTATAGATCATATCTTTCTTTCTTACTGATGCCAATAAAGAAAATTGATTAAACAAATCTGATTAAATTCTTGAGAAAAGCTTGCAATGTTTGAACAAACTCTGCTGGAAGCATAAAATTTTACATTATTCAACGTATATCCACTATACTGAAATACAACCCTAGAGAAAAACATGTATATAAAGCAGAGAAGTAATGTGGCAACAACATACGGGGTTCCTGATAGCTGATTAATTCATTTACTATTCTCTGTTTGTTAAGATAATAATACTAATACTAATAAATTTTTTTTTGTATGTAGGACTATTTAGTGTTTTTTGCCTAAAGAATGAAGAGAAGTTTCATAATTTGTTTTCTGGTTCATCTAATTGAATTTCTGAATCATTAGCTCATCTTTTGTTATTGTTGTAATGTTTAAGGTTTTGCATTACAGATGGCTCTCTTAAAGGCTACTTCACTGGATTATTTCCTGTGTGATATGGCAGTACACAATTTATTACCTAGAAGCCAGGCAGTGCACTTCAACTGTTAGGTGAGTTTATGTGTAGAAAACACACAAAGTATACAAAATGCGTCTCTTATAGGTGTAATTGGAAGGCACTGGAAGAACATTTGCAAGCCAACATAGGGTTTGCTGTAATAAAGTGGAGCAGGCTTTGAACAGAATTAAAATGATGCATTCATTTGAGCTAGAGTTGCATTTTGGCAGAAGCTTGATTGCGTGAGACATGGCACATTTGCTGAGCAATGTGGGAGACAAGCAGTCACCCTTATTTCATGATTTATCTTTGGCTTTCAACCACAGGATGACTTGGAAGAACCAGCCCGTCTGAGCTTGACTCTTGGTCAGCTGTACAAGTTGTGCTTGCTTCTATCCAGGTAATCTAGCCTTAGTTCATAGACCAAAGTGTTGTATATTTGTAGGTATGGATAAAAAGGGCTCTTATTAAAGTTCAGATAGGAAACCAAAGCTCGCTCTGCACCAGAGATACACTAAAATGATGGACCCAAAAGTGTGTGCATTTAAACTAATGCAGTCTCGAACTTTGACAAATGCTGTACCAGATCTTTAAAAGTCTGCAAGTCAGTCACTTTTCTAGCATGTTTTCATTATCTTTTCAAATTAAGACACGTCTTTAACATCAGCCATGTATCCGACAGTTTCCTGAGGTAACTTGACTGTCTGGAAACACTGCAGTAAGAAGGATGGGGTGAGAGAAGTGCCAAATGGGGGGAAACATGCCCGAGCTCTACTAGTCACTAGAGAGGCTCTGATGATAGTGTTGTGTGGAAGTGAGACAAAGGGGTTGTAGGTGAGGGGGAGATGGGCCACTGCCCCTGCCAAAATCTCTTGATCTGGATTTGCACTGTTTGAAAACCAGAAGTCTGTGGCCTGTCAAAAATTTGTAACTGACTTCATTAGAATTTTCTTCATCTCCAGAAGGGGTTTCAAAATGGCCTGGCTGCTGTTAAGAGCCAGGATGCAAGGGCGCTCCCTGCACAGCCACTGGTGGTCACGGTGAATGTCCCCTGTGAGCTAAACAAACTCAGGACAATTTTCCATCCTTGGATAGTGTCACCGCTGGTATGTGGTGCACAGCATGAGAATAAAGTGTGATCTGAGGTTCCAGAACTAAGCAGCAAAATCAGCTACAGCAACCAGGGCAAATGGTTTGGAAAGCTCTTACTTTGCTTACTAATTTTACCTTCTAGAAAAATATTTGTATTATCTTCCAATTTTCAGCAATACAACAGTTTCATGGATGAAAAACTGCTGTGTGATACTCATTTTATGCTTTCTGAACCAAAAGTAAATAATGATGCTGGGGTTTTTGTTCCATAAGTTGTCCAAGAGCAAAAGGCAATTATTTTCCTCAGGGAAAGTAAGGATCCGTTGAGATAGCAATTTTCATTGCCCACAGTGTGGTAAATATTTGTAATGGGGCATAATAGCTGCAATTATCTAGCGGCTGTCTTATAGTATTGTGGTAGCTGCACTATAGTTACTGTACAAACATTGCAGGAGGAACTTTCATTATGAGTGCCTGTTTTCAGGTGCTTATGGTTTTCCAAAAAGTGGGGAAATTAATTCTTTGTTTGAAATTCTTTTGTTTGTTCTACAACCAAAAATGTGCTTTCTGGAAGTTTGTTGAAGTTCTGTTTGGTTATTTTTGCATTAACAGTTCATGGAAAAAAAAAAGATGAAATTTCATGCTTTGCAAGCATTTTCCAACGCATCTATTTGCTATTGAAGACTCCAAAACTTGACTTATTTTAAAATGTCATGCTGGGTCTGGTATTAAAACACCAATGAGGTCGAATTCCTTTGATGAGGCAAAAAGAGGGTGTCTTATGAATCAGAGAAAGTCTATGTGATACAGCCTTATAGGCGTAAGTAAGCTAGCTGAGAAAATGTAGTTTGACTACCAGCAGCAATAGAACCATGTTGATGTGAAGGTCTTTTAGTCCAGTGAGCCTTGCTGTGCACACACTGGCAAGATACTCAAATAAAGCACAGTAGCAACTGATGCACCTGGAAGAAGAAGTTACCCTGCATTTGCAGGCCTGTCTCGGCAATATTTCTGCTGTAACTGCTCTGTAATCTGGTGTGGTCAGCCAGGAACTGCAATGGTTCCTCTTGTTGCTATACCAAGTAGGGTCACAGCACTGATCACTGCCTTTGCTTTGGTAATGGAGAAAAGGAACCTTCTACCTTAAGAAAGAAACCCATTAGCAAGCTAAGGCATTTTAACATCTTTTTTTTTTTTTTTTTTTGTGATGAACCTCTCTCAAAATGTAGGATAATGTAGTCAACTCTCTTACCTGTATCTCCCTGAATTGGAGTTCAGCCTGCAGAAGTCAGCATGGGACTTACTGCCAGATCCAGTGTTAATCTTTAACCAGGGGGATGAATTTCATCATCCTGGAAATCATTCTTAAGCAGATTTAAAATTTTATCAGTTAGCTTTTATAGACTGCACATCAAAGATGGAAGGCCTAAACTTGCAATCTGTTTGGTGCACACACTGCTGTTGTTGCTGGCTACCACATCTGAGACACTTGATCATCTCAACCACATGGCATCCCTTCTGGATTGCCAGCTGCAGGGCTTTTTAATCCAGAAAAAGCTTTTCAAACTACTGAACATTTAACAATTTGACTCAAGCCATTCTGCCATGCATGCACATCTAAGTACGTATGCTCGTGAGCTTTATAATACCGCCTCTGTGAAAACTCTTGAAAGGAAACAAGTACATGTTCACAGGAAGCAAATAAAAGGTGCATATCCTATCAGCAAGACTTCCTGCTGTCAGTCTGCTGGGCATTATGACTCAAAACATACTCATTCAGCCTGCTGTGAAGGAAATATTGAAATCTGATTTCTCACGCCAGCAGAAGAAATATATTTTTTAACAGAAGAATCCATCCAAAGCCAGGTCACCACAGGGTGATCTCATTTTGTGGTCTTTTTAAAGAGTTTGGGTAGGAAATGCACCATGGTTGTTTCTGTCTTAGATTTCTGACTTAGAAGTTGTCTGACGTGTTGCACTATTGTCTGGACTCATCACAGAGTGTTATGCAGACTATTGCCAACAACAAGGTAGCCATATTTATTCTACTAGTACAAGTAGGAAGTTTGAAGAGTAACAACTGGATTTGAAAAAGAAAAAGTTGGAGATGAGATTAGATAGTTCATGTGCTGTTCCTTCTGTCAAGTATCTATGGCCAAGTCTTATTCCTAGAAAGCTATCATCCCACCGAATTGTGCCTGGATGCTCCATGCATGTGCAGAAGAGGCAGTGTGCACTTCTCACATAGGAGCTGGCAATTAATGGAGTATCCTTGTGTAGCCCATGATCTGAAGAAACAAGGAGGTGGAAGGAAGGCAGGAACAATGTAGGATTACTCTAAACATGTCACCCATCTTAATCACCTGCTGTAGCACTTTGAAAACTTTGTGTTATAGAGACTGATGCTTACACTAGGTATTAAAAGAGGCAATTACATAAATAGAGGCAGCACTGTAATGCACAGAACGCAGAGTTACATTTCTGAGCATGACCTTAATATGTGTCAAAATATGAAACCTCAATCTTTACTTGCACTGGGTGCTGTAGATTAGATCATGACTTTAAAGAACTTTGCAAACACTACACTTTTACTATGTTGAAAATCTAGAGTAATCTGATTTTTCTTACCATTATCTCTTGAAACAGTGAAAACCTAACTCAATGCTGCGTTGCTAAGAAACATGATATTCCAAATGCTCTTATTAAACTTCTGAATAATACATACAACACATATAATCATACGATCATAGAATTGTCTAGGTTGGAAAGGGACCTTTAAGAACGTCGAGTCCAACCATCAACTTAACATGGCCAACACCACTATTAAACCACGTCCCTAAGCATCACGTCTACCCGCCTTTTAAATACCTCCAGGGATGGCGATTCTACCACTTCCCTGGGCAGCCCGTTCCAATGCTTGACAACCCTTTCTGTGAAGAAACTTTTCCTAATATCCAATCTAAGCCTCCCCTGGTGCAACTTGAGGCCATTTCCTCTTGTCCTGTCGCTTGTTACTTGGGAGAAGAGACTGACCTCCACCTCTCTACAACCTCCTTTCAGACAGTTGTAGAGAGCAATAAGGTCTCCCCTCAGCCTCCTTTTCTCCAGGCTAAACAACCCCAGTTCCCTCAGCCACTCCTCACAAGACTTGTGCGCTAGACCCCTCACCAGCTTTATTGCCCCTCTCTGGACACGCTCCAGCACCTCAATGTCTTTCTTGTAGTGAAGGGCCCAAAACTGAACACAGTACTCGAGGTGCAGCCTCAACAGTGCTGAGTACAGGGGGACAACCACGTCCCTAGTCCTGCTGGCCACACTATTCCTGATACAAGCCAGGATGCTATTGGCCTTCTTGGCCACCTGGACACACTGCTGCCTCATATTCAGCTGGCTGTTGACCAGCACCCCCAGGTCCTTTTTGGCTGGGCAGCATCCCAGCCACTCTTCCCCAAGCCTGTAGCACTGCATGGGGTTGCTGTGACCCATGTGCAGGACCCAGCACTTGGCCTTGTTGAACCCAACTCATCAACATATAAAAAGGCCCAGCCCTTTTTCTTCCACTCTTCTGGATTTTTTAAAAATTTCCAATAAAATGTCATTAATCTTATTTTGGTTTTCACGGCATGTTTGGCATCAGTGTCTCCTGAAGTTCACAAATATTTGTGGCCTCTATGTTTATTGTTGCAGTGAGAGATATTTATTACCTTCAATACTGGAAATTGCAATGAGGTCAACACTTAAGTATATTCATAGTATCTCAGTTCTCTGATGTAATAAAGTTGCAGCATGTTGCAGGCAATGTTAACAGCCTGGTCTTTTCCTAACTTTTTTTGAAGAACTCTTTTTACACTTGACTCCTTTGATACTGCATTCTTTCAACATTTAATCCAAGAATAATTGAGGGGTAATCTACAGATCGAAGGGAAATGGCCAAATAGTCATTCCTGGCCCATGTGCCACTTCTGAGCAGCTCCGCTGCGGCTGACATGCCTACAGTGACCTGGGTGGTCTACTGAAGCTTAAACTGGGCTTTCTCTCCCCTGTGAACTGTTCCTGGATCTGCCCTAGACCTGAGTTTCCCACATCTTGTGTTTGGTAGGTCTTGCTTGTCTTCATTTTTTGCGAGGTAGGACACTGGATCAGAGAAGATGTCCAGCCCAAACAAATGAGGGGGTTTGTTAGCGTATTACCTTCTAATGAATATGTAGACTTCTCCTATTGCTGTTTTTTGTGTTTTCTCCTAGGACTTTCAGGATGGGTTGGATTCAATGTGCACTAGTCCCACATGTCTATCCATTGGCTTCAATGGATGCATTATAAAGGTGATCTGTAAGGGCATGAGTGCCATTTCTGAAAGTTGTGCATTCTAGTAAGGAGCAGGCTGCTGGACATCTGGAAATCCTAAGCAAATGTGCAAAATTCTTAAACTCTGCCAGGGCAAGATATTGAGTGAAAAAACAAGGATGTGTTTGGAAAAAGCCAGATGTATGATAGCATTAAATTTAATAATAGAATCTCATAGGTGAATAAAATAGCATCGTGCTCTGCCTTTCTTGCCTTTCTTGCTATATAAAGTACCTTTTTTTTTCACCTGCCTTTTTTTTTCATAAGCATGTCAAATTTTTTAAGATGATGGTATCATGGAGCTGGCGCAGGGGAGGGAAGGTTCCTGTGGCACCTTGTATGCTGCATGAATGAGGCTGCCGATGGAGTCCCACCACAGAGCAGGGAGGCTGCAGGTTGCCGAGGGAAGGACCTGATGCAGTGGGGAGCTGCCAGGTGACCTTCAAAGGGAACATGCAAACCTCCTTGGGAACAGAGGGGAGAGAGGGGGTTTTGGTGCAAATCAGAAATCCGCCAAGTCTACTGCCACCTCACCTGGAAGCAAAATACCTGCAAGGATGCAGCAGGCCAGGGAAAGCTGTGTATAAATCGTTCTAATTTCTATTCCATCTCCTCTAGTCACTTTGAATTTCCTGTATTTAAAAAGTTAAATATTCCAGTCTTCGTGGCTATTTTGAGTTTTAAAGTGTTTGGTTTTCTTTGGGGAGCTCATTATAAAAACAAGGTCTAAGCACATCCACCTCAAAGTTATGGCTGACTCACTGGGCCATTACATCACTCTCCTTCCCCTAAAGGAGTCATCCAAAGGGAGACCTTTGAAGGTGCAGATGTCTTTTAAGATTCTGGCTTTCAACAATGTTCTGTGGATTGAAAATCTGCCTCTCATATCTGAAGAAATGACCTCAAAAATGACTGCTTCTGCTGTACCGTTTTGTGCCGAGCCAATGGCATTGCAATGACATTTAGTGCTGTGCCCATTTAACACAATATTATAGCCATGATTTCTATGGCATTGACTATAGAAACTCTGTAGCTGAAAACCTAATGAGTTTCCTGGCTGTGGAGATAAACTCTTTGTGTAACACATAGTTTGGATGTGGTAACAATCCTGTGACAGATCTTGTTTGTTCAATCTGACTCTTTCAGCAGCTGTTTCCCAATGCTGTGATACCTTTGCTTTGCAGAAATTTAAGGAAATTTCTGACATGGCTGTGAGACAGAGATTTCAGTCTCATTTTACAGGTAAGGAACTGAGGTACTGGAAGACCTGTTCAAGCATTTATGAAGTCTACTGCCAAGATATAACTAAATTTAAGTTTCCTCATCCAGTGCCTGACTTAAGACGAGTTTCTCTTCTTCTATGTGTTTACCTGCCTGACTAACAAAGCCAGTGCTTCTTTGTTGATATGTTTTTGAATGAAGATAGATTTATTGCAATAACTGACAGGTTGTGTTTTTATGTTTTCAACACTTTATGTCAAATATTAATTGGTATCTGCATAAATGTGCTGTGTCAAATACGGCAGACACACACAGAGACAAATATGCGGGGGACAAGTTATAGAGTACCCCACCCTTTCCTGCATTTGGCATATTACATGTTCTCACAATCCTAGTCATGCTCTAACACCCAAAGTCTGTTTCCATGTCCTTAAGGAATTATTTTCATTTCAAATGGAAAAACTGTGGGCTGTATCCTTACGCCCGAAAAAAACCCCAACCTGTCTGGATAACTGACTTGGAAGGTCACAATCAAAACGTACTGTGACGATTCATGAAGAGCTCAAGCTATCTCTATTAGCTACTCACTAAAAGTATTTGTAAGTATTTGGCAATTTTTGTCTGTTTTACAAGCCATCTCCTTAGTGATTTGCAGGAGGAAGCAAGACATGCCCATAATTTTTCTTACCCTAGTTAGCAGGAAGCAGAACTTATGCTTTTGTCAGAGGGTTTCAAGAAAACATGAAAACATATCAGAATTTAAAAATAAGATGATTGTCACTGAGAAACCACACCTCATCGGATTTGTTCTTCAGAATGGCCTCTGAAATCAGGGGAAATGGTCTATGTGGTCATCAGTGATTTTATCAGATTAGGCAATGCCATGGGAACCAAGAATACTTTTGCAATTGAACTGTTGTCAAGTATATACTTACTAAGTGTGCCCAGCTCCATAAACCAACATAGCATTTTGGATTTCTGTAAAATACTTTGAGATTACTGGAAAGTAAACATAAATAGTGCAATATGTGTTTTCAATAGATCCATTAAGCACCTGGTCAGATAAGCTGCCATTTCATAAGCACAAATTCATGTGTAGAGTAAACTGCACACCCACCTTGAGGGAGAGACTGGCCCAAGGCCATACCCCTTTGCCTGGGTTTACTTTACCCAGAGAGAGCAGTAAAAAAAGTAAACTTCAGCTGAAAAATTATGTTAGATTGCAGGAATTCTTTTAACAACTGAAAAACAGAGACAATTGAAGGCTTGATTTCAGGGAAACAACCAGGACCTCCAGCAACTACTGTCTCTCTGTTCCTAATCTCATGTTTTAACTAGGAAACCACTGTTTTTCATAGTACAAACTCAGCAGTTTAAATAGAGTATGATATTTACTGATGCCCAGTTTTTACCATAAAAGCATGATTTCAGATTAGGTCAGAAACCTAGGTTTCATGGTTTCAAATGGATCATAATAATAAATAAATATAGATCATAATAATAAAATGGCTTGCCAAAAAGTGTTATGCTCTGGTTATTAATTTATTCTATAAACACTTCTTTTTTTTCTCATGAGGAATTACTATTGCATATGCAGAGATGTTTACCATAAGTAGACTATAGGAAAATAAAGATACTTTTTGGGGGATCTGCACTTAAACCTGGAAGCCTTTCAAAGGTACATGGTCTCCTGTTCCAGCCCACTTGAGAAAACACTCAATTTGTCACTTCTGATATAGGATGTCCATACTTTTTTGGTTTTAAGGAAAGTTTTCTTAACCTGTTTAATAGGTTATAGCATTATTCAGGCTATGTTTTACTTAAGTTTACAGTTACTATAAGAGTGATAATTATATAGCAATAAGCATTATATTTGCCATTTGGACTCAAATCTTTGGGGATGTATTTCTTTTTATCATGTCTTTTGTTTGATCAGTGTTGGTGAAAAGGGATGTAGTGAATAGATAACACTGAGAACTATCAGCATCTTGCTTTTTTACAGTACTCTGTCTGGATTGCCACTAGCAATTCTTAACGCAGAGTAGTAATGTAATTTATTAAATCATTGTCCCCTGCTGCATGACTTTGCATGTATTTGTTGAGGTTTTACAGACTTCTGGAGATAAAATGTCAAGCTGGCAACACCTGGTTTATATGTTTGCCTTTGGGCAAGGCTATCAACTCCTTATTTCAGTTGGAGACTGAATTACTCATATTTTCTCAGTTAACGGACTTATGTGACCTTTAACTGAAGTCCTCTTTGAACTGTGATTTCTTTCCTCTCTAGGGTTGGTGTGAAGGCCCCTGCCAAGGAATTGAGCAGGCAGCCACTGAGATGTGAAGTGGGAATGGGGGGTGGTGTAGTTTGCTCTGCTCAGGTGTACAGCCTGAAGTAGGCTTTGCTCCAGCCTCTGAACACTCTGCTGGTCATCCAGCATTTCCTACATGGGGAGCACAGGCCACTGACTAAATCACTTAAATATTTTTAGCAGATAGGTCAGACCTTATAATATGAAATGGAGCACATGATAAGAAACGCCATACTGAGACTGGTGTTCATCGAGGCCACTGTTTGCTTCAGATGGGGCAAGCGGAGATGTATTTTGGGAGTGAGTGCATGTGAGCATGTAGACTGCTTTCTGCAGTCCATCTTCTGTCTCTGCAATCTCAGTTATATTAGGGCTGTTAGAGGGTTTCTGGCTGCCTTTACTTTCTGTTTATGGACCTAATGTTCATGAATTTGTCTAACCCCTCTTTGAACCCACTGATACTGAACGATTCACAGTTTTCTGAGGCAGTAAATCCCCAAAGGTTCACTACCTGCTGTGTAAAATACTTTGTTTAATCTATTTAAATATCCTATTAGATTTGTCAGGGGAATTCTAGTCTGCTGGGTCTGGTTAATAATCTTTGGATTATCTGTATCTGAAACCTTTAAGGCGTTTTTTTAAACTTCAGTTGTATCGTCCTCCCTCATCCTTCTCTTCAAACTGAAGTCCCAGGCTTTTCAGTGCCTCCATCTCCTTGACCATTGTAGCTGCCTTTCTCTAAGTTGCTTTTGAGAGATGGAGATGAACAGTAGACAGCACCTGGAATGTGGCAACTCGAGAGGTTTTCACAGCAGCAAGAAGCCTTGTTCTCAGAATCATCCCAGATGTTTTCCAAATGTTTGTTAGCACTTTGAATATTCATGTGCGTAGAGTCAAAGATTTTAGAGAACTCCAAGTGATTACTCTCAAGATCTCTTTCTGGAGCAGCATCTTCTGAGTTCAGCAACATGTAAGCAAGGTTGAGATCTGTTTTCGGAAGCAGTTTACCTTTTGCTTATTTACATTTATGTATCTTTAACATTCAAAGTTGCTGCAAAGAATGCACTGTGCTCTTATCGTTCCCGTGTGTCTCTTTATCTGGCAAACTGGTACAGCTCTTGAGGTGGAATGGTGATATTTGAGACCACTGGAGCTGGTGCAATTTTGCAGTTACGGAGCTAGTAGGAACTTGGATCAGCAGGACTAATTCTCTGGTTGCAGGATCCTACAACAACATGAAATCTCTGCCAATGAGCTTTGCTTTAGAACAGAATTTTCTCCTTCATCTGTATGGGAAGGCTGCTGTAGAGTCTCATTATGATTATGATAAAAAGCTTTATTCTGTCTTCCAGCCTGTATTTATTTGTGGCAAATGTATATAGGTTTCTCCTTGGGTTGCCATTTTCCTTCGACTTAAAGGATTTTTCTCTCACTCTGGTGTTTATCCTCCAGTTGAATTTGTAGAGATACACTAATTGCTGTCTTAGCTTTCATGTTAATATACTGAACAAGCCAAGCTCTTCTAATCTGCTTTTGTTAGATGGCTTTAAAAGGTGACTTGTCATCCTAGCCACCTTTGTCATATGTTATTTCTGAGTTTTTCTTTAAGATGTTGTCTACAAGTCCAGTTAGTGGTAGACTTTTTTGATGCTTTAGCAATGTTGTTTTAAATAATCCAAAATAAACTGCTTTAGGGATAAAATAACATATTGCATCATTGTTTACATCTGAAAGGCTATAAAAGACAATAACTCTTCTTCCTTCCCTTCTGAGCTGTGTCTCAAAATAACTGCTGTGTATTTCAGTGCCTGATAAACACTGGAAAGAAACCAAAATTTATTTAAAAGAGGGGGCTCACTATTTGTTACTTCTGTGCTTGGTAAAGAACATAGTCTGAAATCACAGCAGAAAGAGTAATTTTTATCTGGAAACCATCCAGACAGGATATGATGTAAACAAGTGAGAGAAAAGGAAAGTAAATATTGCCAGCATATCCTCTCTCTCTTTCTTGCTTTCAGCACTTACATCCCTTTCTGGGAACACATAGGAGAGACAGGACAATGGTTCCTCTATTTTCTTTTTCTGTGTGCATTTGATTATTACAGTTGTTTTCTTGCACATTTTGTATTCTCAGCTGCTTGCATGCAATTAAGTGCAAGTCTGCAGTCTCTATGTTGAGCAAATACCCCATTTCCCAGTAAAGCTAGTGAAGTTTCATTAATTTTAACCCACATAATGAATGCATACTTAAAAATAGTTAATCAGATTTGGGAGTAATATGGCCATTAAAGGTATGAAAAGAAGCAGTTTCACCCTGGTTTTCAAATTACAAAAGGTTAATTGATACACTGGCAAGTCAATCCTTTACAGGCCAGAAGCAGGGCATGACAGTTTAAAGTAGACCTGCTGTTGACTATAGAGCAGGGCCGACCAACCTGAATGTCTTCAAGCCAGCTTGGTTGCAGATGAGTTGTTGTAGTGGGGGAGAGCACTGGATGGGTTGCAGACTTGCCCAAAGAAGCTTGGTTATGCTGAAAGATTTGTTTGTCCTGAGCTCCATAGTAGTCTAGGTGCTTACATCCCGATAAGACTTTAAAGTTAGTTCATCTATTTTGCTGTCATTAGAATGTAGATACATCATTTCTTGATATTGGCTTTTCCTTGACTTTTGCTTGTATACATGGTCTTGAATGTACTGTGATACTACTGCCTCTCACTGAACTGCAAGTACAGGAACTTCTTTAAAATGTCAAATTTAGTCTGAATTATATCAGTTTTGGTCTCAGACAAGAATACCTTGAACTTCTCCCCTTCAGTTTTTCAGACTCTACTTCACTTCAAAGTAGACTGGCAGTGAAATCATCCTAGACGTGCTTGAATGTTGTTGGGTTTTGGTTTCTCACAGTAACATAACATTAAGTTGCTGTAAGAATATAATAATATAATGTTACAATTAGACTGCAAAGAACAAGAGCCTGACATATTTTAAATGTTTCAGAGCTATTAATGGTTTTTCTTTGCTGGTGTAATAAGTCATCTATGACATATATATACAACCATTAACTCTGGAAATGTTTTTGTATGCTGTTTAAAGCATTTTTATATTGTTTTAAGATCTAAGTATACCAAAACATAAAGTAATGAATTGAGATGCTTGGCTACAATGTGAATATTTTATGTAAATGAAAACCTTAAAGTAATTGACATTTAGTGTTTTGTTAGCTTAATATTTGGACATCAAGAATAGCTACTTCAAGAATGTATTTAAATCGTCACTCAGTTTTCCATGATTACTGAGGCTTAAAGCTAAAATATTATCAGTATTAGTTAGGAAAACAGTTAAGGTTATTTACAATTAATCTCAAGTGACAAGTTTGTTTCATAAAGGAACAATACATTTGCTTTTTTTTTGTGTCAAACTTAGGCTCAATTTTAAAAGAGAATTATAAGAATTTGGATTTTCCACCAGCAGTCATCTGAATCCACTAACTCTTTCAGGAATTTAAGTAGAAAAATTTAAAGAAGCCAAATATTTATTTACATAGGATAAATTTCAAAATTGACGACCTTCATTTTCAGCTGTGCAAACCACATTCTTCACTCAGTCTCATGTTTCTTAAAATAATTTGGGCTCTTGCCTTGTAGAGTTTCAGAACTGTAATCCAGCAGCTGCTTTGTTTTTGCAAGAAAACTCCATGCAGTGAATGCCCTCTGCAGTGTCAGTCAACCTGATGCAAAGTTTAGACACTGTGGCTCTTGGATTGAGGTTGGAGGTGACCTGTTCAAATGAAATTGTAGCAACATAGCCTCAAGAATGAAGCAAGCAGCCAGGCTGTCTGAGTGTGGGTGAAATCTGATGAATTATATGCTTCTTGGATCCCCTCCAGGATCCCAGTCAGTGTCAGTGTAATCTGTAAGGGCTGTGAATTCTAGAAGGAGCAACACATCATGTGCAACGTGTGTACTTTGTATTTAAAGAAGCTGGGAATGCGTGAGCATTTTCTGTAGATGAAATCAGTGGGATTTAGTTTCTAAAGAAATAAAGTCCTCTGAACACTTTGCTTTGTTATTTGTCTTCTGTTAAAACAAATGAGCTTATCATTTGTTTGGTAATTGTGTCAAACTACTGCAGCAATGTGCAAAAAAATTTTAAAACTGCAGTCTCTGGGACCTGTGTTTGCCCTGCTTGTGAAGTTATCAAGAGCATTTGTTGGCATAAGCAGTCACTATTCTAGCATGTAAATCAGATGTAGATCCATGCTTCTGCAAATGAGAGCTTAGTCTGCACTGCTGCAGACATTGTCCATGGGTGGCCACCCTCTGTCCTGCTAGGTATCAGAATGCCCCCGCAGGGTTACAAGGCTGTGTAATTTCATGGAAAGGTTTGACAAGTGCATCCAGAGAAGCAGTGACACAGATACAACAATAAGATTTCTGGTTTGCCTCTAGACTTCTGGTCAAAGTGTATTTGGAGTGGGACACCAGCAAAGAGTCAGTATGAACGTGTAAGTAATAATCTGGTGATGGTACAGGAAGGTGCTTGGGACTGTGGTTGTACCACAGATGAAGGCTATTCTTCTCTAAAATTTGCTTAGGAGTGGAAATTTCTGCTGCAAGGTCTTGGGTTGAATCATAGAATCATAGAACACCAGGTTGGAAGGGACCTCAAGGATCATCTATCTGGTTCAACCTTTCTTGGCAAAAGCACGATCTAGACAAGATGGCCCAGTATCCTGTCCAGCTAAATCTTAAGTGTGTCCAAGGTTGGGGAATCCACCACTTCCCTGGCGAGTTGCTGGCAAAGAAGAGCAGAGTGGACAAACTTCACAAGAGGTCGACTATGAACAGCCATGAGACAGGTAGGCTCAGATTTTGTAGTCACAGCAACAGACAATGCTTTTGGATGTTGCTAACATGGTAAATACAAATATTTTGTGGTAGTGTCTAGAATGGTGTTTTTCCACATAATAGCAGGAGCTCATATTAGACAACTGTCATGTTTACGTAAGTTTCCAGGATTTATCATCCAAAACAGGCAAAGAGCTCATGCAAAGGAAAATCGTAGCTAAGCCTCAACTGATGATGAAAATTGCCACCTATCTGTATGGTTAAGCATAGCAATAAGAGAAAGAATACAAATCAGAAGACATTCCTTATCTAGTATTTATGTAAATGGCCTCTTTTTGCATATTGCTTCAGTGAAATCACAGTCTTGTAACAGTGAGGACTGAGAACAATGTGAAAACTACTACACAGGTGCTTGAGAAGGCAGGGGAGGGGGCTGTTCTGATGTTCCAGAAAAATTGGCTGACCGTGCGAATGATCTGAACTTATTTCATGGGAGATAACTGCAGAACTTGAATCCCACAGTAAAAACCTTTAAATTTGACTTAGTAGGTGGGAAAAGCAAGTAAAACTTACTCATCTAGCATTTTTCTGCAATTAGGTTTACATGCTTTTCTGAGAAAGCTGGCTTTTCAATTTTTGGAGAAAAGACAACAGCAAAAAAAAAAGCGCTCTGAAGCTCTTCAGTCTTTCTATTGTCTTTTGCTGCTATATCTACAATGGTGTTTTTGTGCAACAAGAAACTTTTCTGTGTGAAGTTTTAAAGGCTATCCTCTTTATTGACAGATTTTTTATATTCCTAGAAGGTTTTATTTTGAATAAAGTACCATGTAAAAGTATGTTTTTGGTCTCAACTATTCAAAAATGTGTATATGTCGCAATGTGCTGTGGCAGTGTACTACAGGATCAATTTGGATACGATAGGATAGGATAAAATAGCATAGGATAGGACAGAACATTTCAGTTGGAAGGGACCTACAATGACCATCTAGTCCAACTGCCTGACCACTTCAGGGCTGACCAAAAGTTAAAGCATGTTGTTAAGGGCATTGTCCAAATGCATCTTAAATGCTGACTGGCTTGAGGCATCAACCACCTCTCTAGGAAGCCTGTTCCGGTGTTTGACCACCCTCTCCATAAAGAAATACTTCCTAATGTCCAGTCTGAACCTCCCCTGGCACAGCTTTGAAGCATTCCCACGAGTCCCATCACTGGATACCAGGGAGAAGAGATCAGCACCTCCCTCTCCACTTCCCCTCCTCAGGAAGCTGTACAGAGATGCCTTTCTACTGGACATCGAGCCTAATGTGGAATGGTTGCTTGACTATGCATTTCTTTGTGTACACTGTTTAAACTTGTTTAAAAATTACTGCCTATGAAAACTGGTATACTGGAAATTGCGCTGTTGGTGATAATTATCTTCACTTCCAGTTGCACATCATGCAAGTGTAAATTACTGGCCAAATGTCCTCATGTCCGACAAAGAACTAGTAGGTTTTGTCATCCTCTTCTTTCCCACCACCTCAGCTACAATGTGACTCCAAAAAAGTGATTTCCTACTAGCACTTCTCCTTGGTCCCCTGCTCCCCATCTCTCCTCCAGGCTGGCTACTCTTGAGAATAATTGTTCCAGTCCCAAGGTAAAGACAGTAATTTTTTGAGTGCTAACAAATCAGCCCTCATATTTCTCTTACTAACAGAGAGTTCATATTATCCAATTGTCCTAGGGGTGTTTCATTTCAATATCAGACAATGTTTAGCTGATGCACGTAATTACTTTTCCTGCATGTAAAAGCAAGAACTAAATTTAAACACAGTTTGTGTATCCATTTTCTGCAAGCTTTTTTAATCAGCAGTTAATGAAACAACCTGTCATCAGACAGCTGTACTGCTGAAATGACCTGAAAAGCAAATCCATGGTGTAAGTTTGTTTGTTGACTTTCACCTAAGTTTGGAGCTAGTGACGATTTGTTGTTTTTTCTGCAGTTTAACCTTGTTTGGTCTAGCTGGAAATGTGGCAGCAGTGATGTCAGTATTTGCCAAGAGCTATACTTTTACAGGAAACTGTAATAGACATCATTCCAGGTTTTGACAAGATTTCACACAGCATAGCAGGGCAATCCAGCACAAATTCATCATAATAAATGCCTTCCATGCCCATTTTGGGTGATGTGCTCATAACCTTACAGATGTGGTCCATGTGTAGCTGAATGAAACTATTCAGTTGCTGCTTTGCACGAAATGCTTGAACGCTGTGACAAATGTCTATTAAAATGGTTTGCTGCTAATGTGGATTTAGAGACATTAAAATATCAACACCATGTAATACAGGATAACTTAGGGTCACAAGGCATCAGAAAGCACAGAATCAATTATCCTAGTTTTCACAAGGTTTTCTTTCCAAAAACATGTTAGACCTGGGATTCTTCTCCTGCATGGTTTAGGAGAGACGAGGGGGAAGGAGGGGGAAAGGTTCCTGAGCTACTCAAAATGGAAAGGAGTGATCTGGCCCTGTTTTACTTGCAGAAGTTCAAACGTGCATTCACCTCCCTGGGTTGGTGGAAAGGTGTGTGGTCCTGGGCTACCAAGGAGCTCAGGGCCTTTGTGGTTCCCATGGCTTCTCTCAGAATTGCGTGGCAGTCTGACGGGAATCCTTTTCACTTGATACAATGGTGACCACTAATCTGTGTATTAAAAACTCTTCGCATCACTTCCTTGTTCCTTAGAATATTGTTCTTTTCCGCTCTGCAGTGTTTTGTGCCCTCCAAGGCTTCTCACTGTCTTTGTTTTCTCCCTTTCTGGCACTTTCTTGGCAAACTGTTGCCTGTTTTGAAAGCACATACTTCATTTGTACCTGTCTAAAAGAAAGCATTTTTCTTATAATTCCCTTCCCCCTTGGTTTTTATATTGCTTGGCATGTGGGGTTTTTGGTTGGTTTGGGGAGTGTGTGTGTTTGGTTCTGTTTTTTTTTTTCCTGGAATGACAGCTGAAATTGAATTTTTGAGATCAATAGTCCATGGGTGGTCTTCCCTTTTCAGATTGCTAGGTAATACCCTATGCCTTCTGGTCTGCAGTAGTTATCATCAGATGAACACAAACTTAGAACTTATCATTGTGATTCTTGCATAAAATAAAACAGTTCCATTGATGTTATTAGAAAACATGCTTCACGTGGTGAATACACAAACTTGTATCAATACATACTAGCTGGCTACATAGTCTTTTTTTTTCCCCACAGAAGACAACTATGGCAAAGAGAAAGGAAATAACCAGAGTAAAGAATCGGTCATGTGGAACCAAATAATTTTTTAGTGTCTCAAATAAAGGTAATGAATAACATCAAGGGTGAAAATAAATGTATCCGCAGACTCTGGTCTATGTTTAATGTTTACTATAGATTCATATACTGTGTTTTTTTCATCATAAGAAGTCCAATGGCTTCCAGTAATGTTCTAAGAAATGCTAAATACCAATGTATAGCCTGTAGATTGATTTTAAGACAGCATCTTCCTCTTTCTCCTTTTCTTCTCCACTATTATGGTTTGAGAAACCCACAACAATTTATTGTCATTTAGACAATTATTCTATTACGCGATGACCCCTCCCCACCCAGGAAAAGAATCGAGAAAAAACAAGGAAACCCAAGGGCTGAAATATAAACAGATATAGTAGAATAAGATTAGATAATTAACATTGTTAACACTGAAGAACCAATATTGATCCTGGTAACAATATAAAATATACAAGGATTATACTCAGCCAATTCTATCTGTAGGAAGATGTGCTCTCCCAGCAGTGGTCAGTAAATGTCAGAGACTGCGAGTGCTACGGCTTCAGGAGGAAGGGAAGACCTCAGGGCTCCAGCATCGGGGCAAGAAGTTCTCTGGATCACAGCCATCATAGAAGAGAGAACTTTGCAGCAAACTTTCTAATTTATATTGCATGTGACGTTCACAGTATGAAATAATCCTGTTGGCCATCTTGGGTCAAGTGCTCAGGTCTCGCTCCTCATCCCTGCATCTGGCGAGCTCAAAAACACGGAGCCTTGAAACCCACATACCATAACTGGCTATAAAGTAAATATTTTCACAAATTCAGACACTAGAGTCTTCTAGAAGTGTAGTTTTCCCAAGCATTAGAAGAGAAATTACTCCTGTGTTGCTCAAACCAGGACATCCAATTACTTCAGTAACAGAGTTTGCAACATGCACAGAGGGTTTAGAAAGGTTTAAACCAAAGCCACCCTTATTAACTCAGCCTTTTGATTCTGAATCTTCATAGATTGCACTCTTTATTTCACCAACATTTTAAGTCAGATTACCCCATTTCTATTGCTGCTTTATATTAGCTCTCTGCTTTGCAAATTCTATGAAATAGTGGTATCTATCATATGTCATTTTTTCTTACCTACCATATGGAAATGAAAATGTAGAGGAGTGCTTTGGTTTTGGGAGGCTTGCTGGTTGATTTTGTGTCCCTGTTGTTGTATTTGTGTTAGCGTGGGCTAGGGCTTGTACTTTGAGCGGAAAAGGGTGAGGCCTGTGGAAGGCTTGGCTTGGGATTTTAACAGTTCCCTCAAAGATGTCTTCTACAAAAAGCATCTTAATACCTGGGAAAAGGTTAACTGTTATGTCAGGGTCATACTGGAGCTTCAGATGTGTCTTTAGTTTTCCTGGGCCCAGGCCATGAAGTTAAGAACTGAGCCTTACCCTGAAAAATCACAGAATCACACAATCTCCTAGATTGGAAAAGATCTGTAAGATCATCAAGTCCAATCATTAACCTAACACTGACAACCCACCACTAAACCATGTCCCTAAGCACTATATCTACATGACCCTTAAATACCTCCAACGATGGGGACTCCACCACTGCCCTGGGTAACGCATTCCAATGCCTGATGACCCATTCAGTGAAAAAATCCTTTCTAATACCTAATCTAAACTTCCCCTGGTGCAACTTGAAGCCATTTCCTCTTGTTCTGTCACCTGATACTTGACAGAACAGGTCGACTCCCACCTCTCTGCAACCTCCTTTCAGGTAGTTGTAGAGAGTGATAAGGACTCCCCTGAACCTGCTTTTCTCCAGGCTAAACAACCCCAGTTCTCTCAGCTGCTCCTCATAAGACATGTGCTCCAGACCCCTCACCAGTTTCGTTACCCTTCTTTGCACATGCTCCAGCCTCAATGTCCTTCTTGTGGTGAGGGACCCAAAACTGACCACAGAAATGTCACAGATCTCATGCACCAGCAATAGCCTCTGCCATTGAAAGAATTCTTCTTTAAATTACGGTTCACTTGGGGACAGGTAGAGCTGAAAATAATTTCTGAAGGTACTGTCAGGGTAGTAATGGACGACATCCTTAATGTTATAGAAATGGTTACTATTGGTATAGGTGTCAAATCCTTCTATGCCAGTTGTGGTACTAAGTGCTTCGTGTCCTCAAGGAACCCATGTACTTTATCCCCTGTGTTGCGCACTAAGCAAGTATCTCTTAGGAAATTGGTCTATAACTGGCCCTCCTTTATGTCGCTGGGGTTGTGCACAGTCTCACACCAGCCCATCACTACTATCACTGCGAGAGAGCACTGGCTCCAGGAGAACCTCCAGCATATGAAGCTGGTGGACACAGTGCTATCAAATCTTGGCGGTACTGAAGACATTCAAGTTCTGATGTTGAATTTTATTATTAACTGTTTTTACATTGAAGTGCGGGAGATGAAACTTCAGGCCATCTACTAATTCCCAGGATCCTGAGGTTGTCATGTTGTCACAAATTCACTGTGGAATTTTTTTCGACAGTAAGCTTGAGACACTAAAAGAAGTGGTAATGTATACCATATGGCTGCATAAGACAGCTTTTACATCAACTGTGCTAGCAATTCCAGGGGCTGCTCTAGCTCATACTTTCATATTCTTTCTTTTACTTGCTTTATGACAGTGCTACAGAAAAGTGAGATCAAAAGCATTGCTGCAAATCACAACATAATTTTTTATTTACTATGGTAAAAGCCCAGCAATCTGCTACAGTTGCATTAAACCTGAGTTGCTGCAAGTTTTTAAAGACAATCGAGCAACCAGAATATTTTGCTGACAATGATTTTTTAGGCAACCAAATTTGCTAAACTTACAAAATGCAGGCCAATCACTCTTCAAATGTTTTGACCTACTTTCCCCTTGAACCCATTCCAAAATAATAATAATAAAAAATAACTATGGAGAGAGCAGATTACACAGCTCTACAATTTCACTGATGGGAATGTGAATGCCATTAAAGTAAAAGTGCTTCCTGCTGGCAGACCAAGTATGTATTTGTGTGGTTGTAACTTCTCAATACTCATTCAGATTTTGGGAGAGAGACAAGGCCAGGGAAGGACACTTATGCTGACTTAAACAGGGTCCTTTCAATTTACTGGGTCCTTCTATTGAGTTTCTTTTAATTCATCTGTGTAAAAATGCATGGTATGGCATCTAGAGTGGCTTTTTAAAGTAGAGTCCAGTGTTCATTTTCATGTGGTTTACACTGCATTCAAAAAGCTTTTTTCTTATAACAGTTTGTAATTTTAATTGGTTAGTGAGTCATTGCTGATAAACTACTACATTTTCACACAGATGTCTTCCTGCATATTCTAATTTTTGATGCTTTAAAAAAAAAGACATAATTCTGCTGTCTGTCTCCCCTTGTTCTGTCCTTTCCATTTTAAAGTATTTCCTTATTTCTGGGGAGGTGGGAAGGGGGAAGAGGGAAGGTGTATGTGTGTTCAGAGGTATGTTTAAGAAGCAGATCTATAGCCTCCTGTTTTTTAAGACCTACATAAACCCATGCAAAGTATGGATAGGCTGATTTTGTTGCTTCTGAAAATATCTAAGAACCGTGCTTTACTGGCAAAGGTATTAATGAGCTTTAAAAAGAGGAGAGGGAGTTGACAGGAAGAATTAATCCCTCCCAGTCCGAAACAAAACCCCAGAACTGCTGCATTTCCTTCCTATCAGCATCATACAAATTGTACGGTTTCAGCGTTCCTCCCTTGGTTTACCTCCCCCAGCTCCTCCGGAGAGTTAGTCTGTCATTTCCAGTAGGAAGATGATTTGCATAAACCAGTTCCTTTTCATGATTAGATTCAGGAAATCAGAATTATAATCTGATGTTTTGTTTTTGTCCTGGAAGTTGTTAAAATGAGTCATCTGGCAACCTCTAATCCCATTTCTAACCATATATGGACATGTATGGGGCTAAAAATGAAGGCAGGTTTGTGTATTTGAGAAATCCAACACAGTCAACATTTTTCTAGGATTTTAATTTTGCAAAGCACTTAGACACTGAAAAATAATTACACACTGCTAAATGCTTTGTCTAAGTAGGGTCTATGTGATCTAGGAATTGTCCTATAAGCATGATATATATTTGGAACACGAGTTCAAAAGGGCTTAAAATATAAATTATGGAAGGAAGATACACATGTGCATAAGCAGTAGTGTTGTAGCTCTTCCACTGAACCAGTTTCCCACATACTGTGCAAGTCCCTGCACTGCCTTCCAGTCAACAAGTAGTTCTGCTGACCTTAGTCCAAAAAATCCTTTATTCAGCACAAATAATTTTTTTGGGGCCTTTTGGTATCATAAACCCTGTTTATTAGATCACCTGACTAAAGAAAGAACTACCTCCTGCCAGCATCAGAGGGCAGTCTTTTCAAAGCAAGCACACTCACTGCTGGGTTATTTTTTCCTTTTCTTCTTTGTCTTGTGTTAGATGACTGATCATAGCTAGAACCTTCTCCTTTGAACCAGACTCAAGAGTTACAACTCAGTTCTGGAGATGGTGTACACAATTCAGTAATTAGTGTTTTACCTTTCCTTCTCTGTTTGGTTTGAAACAAATGGCAAACTGCAAAATAATCTTCACAAAATTAGCAATTTCCTTTCTGTAAGTAGGGCTGCATAAAGGACAGCAATTTCAACCAGTGAGTGAACATTCCCAGCGGGAACGAACATGAGGGGAAGTCGTGCAACTTGGTCCACAATGTTTCACTTTTTAGAACGCTCCTAAATAATAAAATAACATTTAGATTAGGATCCAAAGTCCAGGGTCTTCTTTGGTTGCCATTAAATATTTTGTAATTAATGTATAGTTTTGTCTCATGCCAAATCTATATTTTATAATGGCTTCTGTTTATACTACATGTATTTGTCGTTTTTAAGAACGAGCATAAACAAATGCAGCAAAGCTTAACACAGGAATCTCCACTTCCAGTTGAACTTATATTCAGTTGTGTAAAGGTGGCTCATGGAGTGAAGCTGGCTACAAAGTCAGGCACCCTGATGGGCTATATCTCCCCAGCCTGCCTGACTTTGCCATACTCCATGGCGGTGATGGTGGCCCTTACCATGTATATGTGGGCTAAGATGATAGAAAGGCACTGGGAAGCACACGGCTATCACAGAGCTCCATCATCTGTTAGTAGCTATTTAGCACAGCTGTCATAGCTGCAGATGAATAATTTTGGATTTTGTCTCTGTGTATGCACTCTTCCACTCGCACAAGCACCTACATCTCACACACATAATATAAAATTTATACCTGATGCATATGGACTAAGAAAGCGCACCTCTTGCTCTTCTGTAGGGATTCTATAGGGATAAGCTTACAGATCTTATTGTATAGATTCAGGAGAAGTATTAGGATTGTGTTTTAATGTTCTTTTATCGTGCTTGTAATAGAAGCACTGGTTTAATCAAGTTAGTGATAAGCATCTTCTATAGAAAAATGATGATTTTTGGCCAAATAATGTAAATTGGAACAGCTTTATAGAGTCCATATAAATCAAAGCTCCTCCCTCCTCAGAGGCTTGGCTTTATCTTAAAGAAATGGATAATAATAAAAAGTTTAAGCGACGCTAAGCCTGAGAGAAGTGAGGGGTTCCCCCTGGGGCTCCCTCATCCTTTCCCTTAGATGGTCCCTCCACACAATCCGCCCCCGTCCCCAGCACTGCTGTGGGCAAAGCCGGTCGCCTCAGTGAGGCAGCAGAGCTGGCGCCTGCTCCCGGGGTGCAGGGAAGCCAAGGCTGGTTAAGCTGTCTGCATCTGTAGCCAGAAATAAGGAAATAATGAAATTCCAAGTGAGAACAGAGTCACAGTGCCATCCCTGCTTCTTGTACAGCTCTGTGTATGATCATGATGTTACTGATGTGCTGTCAAACCACTCACTTTTCTCCATGCGTAGGTGCTTTAATTCCTACAGGAATGAGCCCTGACAACTCGAGAAAACATGGTAGTGAGGAAAAACTAAACTAAGGTTTGGCACCAAAAATCACTGAGCAGTGGGGCAGGAGTGGATGGGCTGTTATTTGTCATTGTTCCAAGATGTTTAAACAAAGTTTGTAGTAGAAAGCTTGTTATGGTAAGCAGCTGTTGCATCAGATTGTTTAATCTCAGATAAATCTCCCAGTTTCTCTGAACCAAATCCAAAGCCCAACTATTGATGTCTGGCTGACTCTTTAGTTCTAAGTGTCTGTACCTTGCTCTGTGGAGCCACTTTTCAAATATGCAGATAGTCTCTGGAGAAGGGAATGCTAATGCTCTGTGAATGAGTATCATATATCCACTGTCTTGATCTCTTAAACCCTTAACATACAGGAGTCAGATGAACTATTCATCCCCATGCCCAGCACTGAAGTTCCCTTCATGTTTTTTGATATTCTGTTCATCTCCAAATGCTACAGAGTGGGATGTGGGCAATAACTGCACAGAAAGGGATGCTCTTGTGTTTTGATTAGTTTTTGATTAGTTTCTGTATGGTGCTTAGCTTTGACATTTAAAGACACGACAAAATTAACAAGATCACGTTTGTGTCCTTCTTCCTCTGCAACTAGATTGGTGTTTTTAAATCACCATGCTGGCAAGCTTGATCAGAGGGCTATAGCAGAAAGCGGAACAATGACACACATTTGGTGAAGAGAAGAAGGCAAGTAGTAGTATGCTGACGTGAAATATTCTTTAAAAAAACCCACCCCATCGTGTTTATAAAAAAACCATATGTACTTAAGTGCTTAGAACTGAACACACATTTCATATTACCCTTACAAGGTCAGACTTTCCTTTCATTTGCCTCTTGGTAACACCAGAAGTGTTTAACACATGTAAATAAAAGGTGATTTGTGGTGACTCTTTCCAGTGCTGGGTTGATATCTTCTTTATAATATTTTTCACACTGTAATAGGGTTTGCTGTTCAGATACGTTGAAGGGTACAAGCTAGTATTTAAACATCAACAAAAATAAACCCAGAAAATCTCCCTTCCATGTGAAATTCTTCTACACTCTTATCCAGGATCCCAAATAATGTAAATAAAGCTATGCTGAGTTACATATGAGGAGCCAACATTTTGTTTTGGTAACTCTTCTATACCTTTAAGAAACAAGCTTGATAACTTGCAGCTAGTGAGACAGAATTCTGGTATTTTCTTTTTTATTTAAATAATAGAATTCTCATGAGAAAAAAAGAACTCTACCTGTGAGATACAATTCCCATTTCTCATATTTTACCTTCTAAATGTCACTTTCTTTTTGTAATGGATTGGGCAGGAAACTCGGCCCTTTCCTTTGAATGACTCATGATGTAATGTACTTACAGATTAGAAACACAATTTGAGTAATGCACTATAAGGCATTAAGTGAGGTTTTGCCCAATCTATCACGTTTATCCTAGTCAAAACCTAGCACGACATCACTTGTGCTGATATTAGGGTGTTTAGATCATTGCTGCAGAAAACCTTGTTGAAGTTCATATGCAGGTGCATTTTTCCTTCATGTTTGGAATGTGCTTTTGTCATGTGAAAACTTTAAGATCATTTATCTGCAAATGTCATTGGTTAAAATTGACCATAAAGAGCACCTTATTAATTTCTTATTTGTAGCTGTCAAAGAAGTCCAAATGACAGACAAGTGCATATTGATTTTAATACAAAATAAGCTCTTATTAGGCTGATTTGGAATTTAATATTTGCAGAACTGAGCAAGATTCTTCAGTAAACTTGGTGAATAAAGGAGGAACTCTACAACAGGACAAAAAATGAATGTCCCGTTCATTGCTACTTTGCATACTCTGTTTTCTTTTAAGCAATAAAGAGACCATTTAAGTGGTATTTTACTTCAGAGGAATGTTTCACATTTTGGGCTTCTGGTGCCCTGCCAATGTCAGATAGAAAGGCTGAAGTCACAGGCCTGATGCCTATAGAGATGACAACTGGCCTGCGTGTGAAGTCTTCATTTTCACCTATCGATTCTGTTTGCTCATACCAAGGATATGGGATATGTCTAGGAGATATGACTACTGGAGAAGTGTTGGTGGCAGCCAACTCCGGCTAAGTTATGCGGCCAATTCCCCTTTATAATGAGTAGTAGAAGACAATCTCTTCCTGAGAAGAACTCAGAAAAGAGGAGTCTAACTACATTGCTTGAATTGTCCTAGGGAGTTACAAATTGAGCCTCAGAAGAACTTTTAGTCAAGTTAGACATCTCAAACTCTCTCTTGAGACTCTGCCTAAGTAGGTTTCTCCGCTCTCTCATATGGCTAAATATATGGCCACTGACTTTGGCATTAAATCCCTCCATCAGAGGCCTTTGTTTTGAGAAAGAAAAAAGAAAACAAAGCATAAGAGGGTAATAGAAAACTACAGCAACCCTTAACTGGGTCAAAAATGGGTGGCTATTTTTGGTCTATGGAAAGGTTGTTGTCCTTTGGAAGATGTTCCCACTGAACAGAAAAGCCTGCTCTGTTTGTGTTTCAGCCCTTCAGCCAGGCGTCCTACTCCCCCACCAAACCTAGTGAATTCACACCCTTTGCCAAACAAATGGAGCCACCATATACCCTGCTGTTAATACCTATAATTTGTCTTGTATCTCAAAAGATCTCTTGAAAGGAGCAAAGGAAAGACCTGACATTGCCTTAAGTGAGCGCAACATTACCCTCTAAGGTTAAAAGTGGATCTGTGGCAATACCAACAACAAGGCTTCAAAGGAGTACACTTCAAACAGAACTTTGAACTGTTTAAATTTACAGTCACGCAATTTTTTTCCTATTGTAGCAATACCCAAAGAGGGAACTTTACCTTTCCTATAATCTTTCCTGAGGTGAAATTGTAGAGTTCCTGGGCATGATCCAGTTTCCAAATGTCTGATGCCATTTGAGATGCCCTAGGGACCTACCTGGCTCCAGCTGCCAGTTCAAAAGGGCATCGGTCTCCTGGAGGTCTTCTCTCATATATGCCACCAGCTTGCTAACATCTCAGATCCTTTGGACATCTCAAATGACACCTTACGCTTATGTTAATGCAGCTGAACTGAGCTAGCAGTATGTGTTAATAGATACAAATCTCAATTAACATCTTCCGTAACTCCACATGGAATAATTTGAGTTTGGATTTGAGCTTTTACAATAAAACCATCTTCAAAATTGGGACACTGTTTTTTTCCTTAATGTTGTTGGTAACTGAATTTTTATGCAGTGTTAGTCTGAATCTCTTCATCGATACCTATTTAGCTTTTCTGATTTGCTGCAAACTATGTATTATTTCTAAGATTTGTTTACAGTTTTGAAATACATGAAGAAACTATAAAAATAACCAAAGTTTTGATTGGTTCACTCTCGTACATTTATTAATGTCCTTGTCAAACATTAACCTGGAATATCTTCACTGGGACACAGCCAATAGCTTTAATGCACAAACATTTATGATATGTGAAATTAAGCTGAAGGGCTGTGATACATGATTAATGTACTTAGGTTGAAATGTGTCTGCAAACTAAACTTTAATTTCTGGAAAAACAGGATAGAAGCCAAGAGTCATACATTAATGATCTTCTGTTTAATTAAATGTAATAAACTGTAAAGAAAGGTGTTTATAACTTGCTACTGAGGAGTGAGAAAAAGATAATCTTATGACTAAAACTACTGGCCTCCACGTCATGATTTACTTAGTTTAAATTACAAATGTACTGCAAGCTCCTCTGTCACGATAATGATAAACAACCGCCATACTTAATACTTGTCCATTTATAGGAGTTGTACCCTGAAAGGACTGTATGTTCACTATTTTTTCTGAAGTGCTTATCAGCTTGGGTCAGACTTTTTCCACAGATGTGGCTTGTCTGTTGTCTTACAGGGTCAAATGCCTTTAAGACTTGGAAAGTTGCTGGGAGAATGAGAATAGCATTTTAGTGCAATTTGGCTGACCACAGTAGAAAGAAACCATGTATTTTTTGGAGCATGTGACAGATGACTCTGGTAGGGTTAGAGCATCCTGTCCTGTCTGGGAAGCAGCTTGTGCCTGCCACTCACGAGGCTGTCAAAGGGCCACAGGAAGGGAGGGAGGAGAGCTGATTTGGATGAATCAAACCAGCTTTGCTTGCACTGAGAAATTAGATGATGAATGAGCCACCACAGGTATGAGAGGCTGTTCTTTCAGCCTGGTCCTGCAGATCTTTGGAAAAAGTCACTGACATTCTTAATGGGAAGGTTTGTTGACCACCACAGAATTACATAGAGTATCCTGAGTCGGAAGGGACCCATGAGGATCATTGAGTCCAACTCCTGACTCTGCACATGGCAACCAAAAAGTTAAACCATATATATCTACAAGGGTTGCTCAAATGCTCCCTGAACACCAACAGGCCTGGTCCATGGCCACCTTGACTGCTTCGCTGGGGACCTTGTTCCAGTGCTTGACCGCCCTCACAGGGAAGAACTTGGTCCTAATATCCAATCTGAACTTCCCCTAACACAGGTTTAAGCCATTCCGTTGCACACTGTCACTGGGTATCAGAGAGAAGAGATCAGTATTTCCCTCTCTGCTCCCCTTTATGAGGAAGTTGCAGACAACAATGAAGTCACCCCTCAGTCTCCTCTTCTCTAAGCCGAATAAACCTTATATCTTCAGCCTCTCCTCCTAAGTCATGACCTCTAGTCCTTTCCACTGCTTCCACTGGAAGCAACCTTCTGCTGTTAACTGCTATATGCTATCTTGAATGTAGAAATCACCATGCTACTATCGCTGTATTTCTTTCCCTTCAAATAATAACTGTCCTGGTAGGCTTTTAAAAAAAGACTGTTATCCAGCCATCATGTAGTCTGTTCTGTCATAAGCTCTGATGAGGCAATGTATACTTACATGTAAGGGGCTCTTCTTTTCAAGGTAAATATAGTACTATTTCTAAAATATTTTTGAATTGTAAAAACAGTTAAGTCTGGTGGTCATAATATATGGTTTCCTCTGCTCATTAAATGATCCACAGCAACAGAAAGGGGAATGTAAGAATTTTTAACACTGCTTCATCACCTCATCTCTCAAGATGGATCCAACATTCAAAACATAAATTCTGTAATTAATTTTTTTTTTTGTTAAAAAAATACCCAGCATATTCCCCTGAACAATTTCCTTAATTTAACATGATTTTGTGAGTTTTTGCTGTCTGCAAAACTGTATTATGTTGTACATTTGCTATCCAATAGAAACGTTATGTGACACTTATTTGGACTATCCATTTCAGCCTGACAAAAAATAAATCTGACTTATTGCCCCTGCAATAATCTATTCTGAATCTATCGCTTCTGAATCTATTTCTCCTTAGTTGAGTGTTTTAGAAGACCTTGCTCAGATACAAGAAACTGCCCGTCATCTTTTGCTTAATGAATTAATCACCTTGGTGCCAAATAAGGTTTTAATATACCATTATAGTGTGGAACTCTTAAGATCAGCTTGTCTAGAGAGCTAGGTGCTCATCCTGACAGCAAGATTCCCAAGGACTCTGACCAGTTTGTCTTTTTAGGAAATTGAAAACAGCAATTGAAAAATATTGAATCTCTCCTGTGAAATTGGATCCTGTGGTAAATCTGACCCTTCCAGTCAAATTTAGCCTGGATACATGAGGACCCAGCTGACTCAGAATAAGGTGGCACCAATTTAGGCTTGGAGTTATGTTGGTGTGGAGTGTTTTAAGATAATATGTATGTCTTTAGCCTGAATTCAGTGCAGACTTCAATAACTGTGGAAGTAATTTTCATTTATGAAAATAAATGTAACATAGTTATTATGGAGTCGTTCTTCAAGTTTAAAACGAGGACTTAAAGTGACAGAAGCCAAAACAATTACTCCGAAATGTTTCTACTTACAGATCCATCCAGTGCAAGTACTGACTGTAGAAAGTTATGAAGCCTAAACTTACTACTTTTGCTGGATTAGTGATTGAAGTAAATGCTTGACCCATTTTTTTTAAAGTTACTAAAAAAAGAAAAGTGATAGTCCTCCTTTTGCTTTAGCAAAAAAGGGGAAAAAAAGAAAAATTTTTGAAATACTAATTAGTTTCTGTTGGCCAACTTTAGATACCCTTTTATTATACATATCTGGAATTATTTGTGAGGTGGGGCACTTTGTAGTGATGTTATGATTACTGATGTTCTATTTTGGCCTTATTGGTCTTTAAAAAAGGATGGCAAGTTCACCATCCTTTACAGTATACTATCCCCCAAAGTCATGGATAGGTTTGAATAGTATAATTACTATATATAATGTAGGATTTATGTCAAATCAGTTTGATATATCTACCTGTTTAAACTAGTTTCTCATAATGAATTTATGTTGAACAGCTGTTTCTGTGCTCTTCAAGCAAGGCTGAAGAAATGTAAGGGGGATCTGTACCACTATCAGCTCCATAGCACCACTGTCTCTTTGAAGCCTGCTTTTAAGATGTATCCGCTGTCTCAAAATCAGCAAAAATTGCTACAGCTGTTCCCTGGAGAAAAGCATCCATTTTTTTTCAGACTATAATTGCCTACAGAGGGTGGGTGAAATACTGATAACGTTGAGAAACTGCTATGTTAATAACCAAGGATCAAGGAGAATCCTGGCAAGCTGAGAGAAAATCTTTGACAGCACACAGCAACTCTTCTGTGTTCATCATTAGGTATGGAAAAGCAAAAGACAGGAAATTATAGTCCGAGCAAATTAGCTTCAGTCCAGCGAAGAAAGCAGATCCACCTGTGATCTGAAACATGTAGATTATTCTACTATGTGGAGGACAGCTTTGAATTTCTTCCTTAAAACAGGAAAGAATTACCATTAAGAAGTATTAAACAGCTACTATGTGGAAGCAAGTTTTTCTTGAGAATTATTTGATAGATCGGATAGCCAAATTCTCAATGGGTGTGTAATTGAAGGAAGAATTTGGGTAGCCATGTATTTTAATTTCTTAAAATTGACACATTACTGTAAATACTCTAAAATATCTTACAGTTTAAAATCAGCTAGACTACATATTCTGTGAGCTTAAATTCATGAACATATTGAGGTATTAATACAGATTGGTACTGCTAAAATCATACTTTCACTTAACTCTGAATTCCTGTTTCTGAAGCTAAGAGAGTTAAATCAGTGTAATGAGAAGAATTAATTATTCTTTTGAGAATAACTTTTCTCTACCCCAGTAAAGCAATTTTTTCCTGAAGTAAAAAATTTTGCCTGAAATTATGTGCCTCTGACTTGTTGAATTCTTTTGTTTGGGAAATAAATCCTGAAAGAATTTTTTGTGAAGTCAAAATGTTTATTTGCTTAAATTTGATATGAAAACAAGAAAGAAATATTTCCCACAAAGTAAAAGTTTTGACTTGAAAATATTTTCCCCCAATTTCTAGCTTCAGGAGGACACCTTGTCCTCCTTTCCTGAAATACATTTTCTGTCATGGTAATACTAAATTTTTCTTTGGTTAAAACTCTGTTAACAAGTACAGACCACTCCTTACCTGTTTGTATGAAGTGCATACCTCGTTACTTTTGGAGAAAAAAAAAATAATCCAAAGTCTTACCTTGTTGTTTTACTTTTTTTAAAATCATATGTTTCTTACAAGTCAGTTGTTTTAAACTGGCAAGCCCTCTGTTCATTTCTTGTTTCTTTGTTTGGCTACATCTTTTGGGTTGAATTTGTTATTTGTATTTTTTTATTGTTATTTAAGTAGCACTCAGGAAAAATAAACATACAC
The DNA here is from genome assembly GCA_017639485.1 of Pluvialis apricaria. Lineage (NCBI taxonomy): Eukaryota > Metazoa > Chordata > Aves > Charadriiformes > Charadriidae > Pluvialis > Pluvialis apricaria. The sequence continues at coordinate 106,456,596 of CM030007.1, forward strand.
CATGTCTGTATCTTGACCAATCTGTTGTGAGAAATAGACATTTTAGGTGCATTATACTTTCTACACAGAAATAAAAGTATCTGGAATTCAAGTTCTGGGAATGGGATTTTTCTGTGTTTTCAGCAGTGATCGCACTAGGCTCTCTCTCCCTGGTTACTTTAGCACACACAGAGGAATTCGGGTAGCTCAGTTTCATGCTTGCTTCAAAATCTATGAAGATAAGTATGAGTTTATACTCATACAGTGAACTTCCAAGCCTGATGAAAAATATTCAAAAAGTGATTTGAATACCTTTCCCACCTTATCACTTGGTAAGAATCAAAACCAACACTATAGATTGGGAAATAGATGGCCTGGCCAACAGGTACAAGCTCAAGAGATGTGAAACTTGTCTCTGCATCTCATCCACAGAGTGGCCCTGGATTATCTGTTTCATCTTGGTGCACATTTACTCTCCCTTTGCATTCTTTGCCATATTATCTTGTTAGACAGCTGGTTCCCAACAGCCCGAACTCCCCCTTCTTCTGTAGTTGGATGCAGGGTGGATGTTAGGAAACACAAAAATGTGGTATTTAAACTATGGGACTAGGCACCCTGCGCTCTTTTTGCTGGCAGTGGGGACAGGCTTGCTGCATTTAGCGTCTGGAAATACCCTTGTCAGAAATGTCCCTCTCTTGATTATACTGCAGTCTAAGGAAACAACGGAGTAAGAGTTAGCTACCTAAAGCTAGGTGATCCCGTGCGCTCACTCTCTCCAGTCTCCACTGGATTCTGCGCACACAGCTGCGATGCTGCTAAATATTGACAGGATTTGTCTCCCTCTATTCAGAAAGGGAATAGTTGTAGTGAAATTATTCACTCCTTTGATTTTGCAGAGAAACCCATCTCCTCATTTCTGAGCTGCGAGTTTTCCCTGGCACGCAGAGCACGAAGGGCTGGCTGAGGGACAGGGGTGAGTATTTCTCATGCTACACAGAATCCTTTCTACACAAAGAAATGTAGACACACTTTCACCAAAAAAGCACTTCTGTTATGTTTTCTATCTCCCCAGAAATGTGGTTCTTGAGCACTGTGGAGGCATGGTGAATTACTTATGTTGTTAGACTGAAACAGAGATTGCAAACTATAAGAATATCTTATTTGTGGCTGTCAAGGTTAGCAGGTAAGTGATGCCTTTTCTGCTGTCAGGATCTGAGCTTGTGGTCACTATCTATGCTCATGTTCTCCAGATGGTGCTGGCCATATTATACCTTTGTTTGAAGGCACATGTTTGTTATCCTGCCTGTATACTGCAAGGAGACTGGCTTTGCAGAAGCTGTTCTCCAAAATCAGGAGCTTGAAGACCAGATTCTCTGCCAATGTAAAGTTGCACCGTTCCATGGATTTTTACCTCTACTTCAAGTGTGGCCTTATGAATCATCACCAGCATTACTAAACATTAGAAAAACAAAACAGCATTGAAAATTCGATGAAAAACCAGAGGCATCTGTTACTATCCAATTTGGTGGTGTTCAGGCCTGCTTGAGACTGTTGGTATCTAAAGTGGAGCCAGTGTGTGCAAAACTACTGGTTTGCGCATAGCATTAGTATTGAAAATATACCATATACTTTGAATTATGAGGCATTGGAATGTGATCCCAAACCTAATCCAAACATTTCCTCGTCCAGCCATCCTGACTTGGAAAAGTTAATCATAAGGAAATGACTCCCAAAATGGACTCAGCCAGTAGCTGTCCTCTCAATAGGCTATACTGATGGTGTGAGACGTGATGTTGGCAGGACTGGCTTTACGTGCCTTAGTGCTTTGACTGAAAGTAAATAACTCCCTCTGCCTTTTTTTTTTTTTGGCGGAACAGGAGAAAATGAAGCAAAGAGTGCTAAAAGCAACATTATATTTTAGATAAACATGCACAACAACCAAAGCCTTTTCAATTAGTACAGTGGGCATGAAGGAATAATTTTCTCTAGCCAACATCTTTAAAAGTAATGTGATTTCTCCTTTATATTCTCTTTCTCCTTCACATCCCTTTTTCCAATTTCTGCCACTCCATGGTACAGATAGGATTGTTCTTAGTTTCACTTATGTCTTGACTCCCTTTTTATTCCTTCATTGGGAACTGTGGTTCTGTTTTCCTCTGGTATCAATCTCCCTGCCTTTTCTTTTTTCCCATTCGTGGGCTGTGTCTCACCCTCAGCTCTTGCTCATGCACTCATCCAGCCCTGGCTTCAAAGGTTCCTTTTCCCTCTGCTGAGGGCACAGAAGGTCTCTAGGGGTAGATTTGTCTGTTCCTTTTTCGTGCAAATAGCATCCAATTTCTAGCTGTCCCCAGCCCTTTTCAAGTTTTCAGGGCATGGTTTGTGTCACGCTCTCTGTGTCTGTCTTAGACGGTTTTAAGGTTCCTGTGACCCTTGGCTTTACCTGGTTTCTTTGAACATAGCAGTCCAGCATCCTGCATCCCGTGCACTTGGGCCATCTTCTTGTAGAAGCAGCTGTTGGGGGAAAGCTGAGCTGTGCCAGCTCTGATACGCTTTAGTTACAGTGGAAAGACTTTCAAGAAATACATAGGAAGCATTTCAGAAATAAACCTCTTTTCACCCAATATTGCTTACAAACACCGTTTTTCATTGCCAAGCAAATGGGAGCTGAACTCCAAAGCAGGTCTTTCGGGATCTGGCATCAGACCTTTTCTCAGTACTCTGAGGAGCAGCCATAATAATGCTCCACAATAATGCAGGGAAGTTACCCAGTTTGGACCAGTGAGGTCAACTCCTAATGGAGTTCAAAAGGGATCTGTAAGGAAGCACTGTCCATTTGACTTGAGCCCCACAATGTTTCATGAGTTAAAAAATGAAAAGTATCTTGGCTATGCATCTGAATAGGGTGGGAAGGTGGGAGGAAGATAGTGTTTCAAGAGAAGTTGGGGTCTTTTTTCTTTATTTCTATGTCTGTGTTATAGTTATTAGACTCTAATAAACTGATCTCATTTGCACTGAATTAGGTTCTGTTGAAACTCTCACTTAAACAGTTAAACAGATTTTGTTTTGGCAGCAGTTGATATAATTCCCAGAAAGAAGGATCCGAAGCAAAGCCCAATGTGTAATAATTTCAAGCAACTCTTTTAAGAAAACCCAATCTCCTTTCTAATCTATAAAACAGATTCCTTGTGACATTTTTATACAACTGAAGTTTCCTTTCTTTAAAAAAATCCGGGGGTAAATTACCTTTTTCACCTTGAAACAGAAATCACTCAGCATGAAAAGAGAGTGGGTATATCATATGCTGCCAAGGCCAAATTTCTATGTACATACTTAATCTCTTGGCTAAAAGAGTAAAAATAAGGCAGTGGAATCCTCTTTTCAGCTTTAGATTCAAGTGTCCATTTCCGTGCACCTCTGTCTCACATTTGCACTGTCTTTAGAGGCCAATTCTTCTTCACATTGTAGGCAAATTCCAGCTCTGTGCAGGAGGCTAACTTAAGGCCTGTCATACTGCCTGAATCCTGTATAAATCCACATTGTGGGCAAGCGATTTTTTCAATAAACCTTTTGTTTGCTCATTGAATTTTGCCTTGAGTTGATACTGTGTGCCTGAGGCTGTGGTTTGATCAAAGCATATAGTAGACTAAAATTTTGTATTCCATTTACAGAGTGTGTTACAGCAAAGTCAGTGAAAGTACAAAGTACATAAGCTATTTACAATATTTACAGCATTTTTGCCTATTCTTCCTGTAAATTAATGAGAATTGAGGAAAAAGGAAAATACTGTAGCTGTTTCTCAGCTGTTAACCCCAGTCCATGTAGATTATTAAATATGTATTGGAAGTAATTTTGAGGAGTCGTGCTGTTAGTCTCATGATGGCTGTTTTGAATAGTTAGAAGGTAAGGATAGCTTCACATAGAGATAAGGTTTTTTTATTTAAATACCACCTTACTCATTTCTTGCGTAATTTAAGCTTAATGCTTCTCATATGTATGATATCAGAAGGTTTTGACAGCCAGCAGTTGATGCATACTCACTCTTTAGTGACAGAAATAACTTCTGTGTTTTATACCTCAAATTTACACACCAGCTCTGTTACACAAAGTCAGTTATTTGACCAGGTACTCCAGAGTACTATGATCCCAATATACATTGACTAAGGTGTTTATCTAGAGTTGAAGAAAATATGGCAAGTACAAAATCATAAATGCCACAATGCAAATCCAGGTAAAGTCAAAAGAAAGATTTTTATTGGTTTCAGGATGCTTCAAATAACTAAAAAAATGCAATGGATGGATCTTAAATAAAATTATGGGCAAAGCTGTGTTGAAAGCGTTGTTATAAACTGATTTTTAAAATAAAAACTTTGTGTTCTGTAATGCTGGGAGTGCTTTACACTTTACTGTGCTCATTTTTAATAGCAATTCTGAGCAGAAATTCATTGGCGCAAGGAGATTTTCTACAGTTGGCACAGTGTAATCCCATTGTTTGGAACATGCAATCTCTTTACCAATCTGACTGACATCACAATTAAATGAACAATTTTACAACATAGAAGCTTTTCTGAAACATATGTTTTCCCTCATATTTTAGAAAATTAAAAGATTAGTAACTTTACATGCTTATCAACCATTTAATATAATTTATATGTGCACCACAAAGCTGAGAGAAATTAGCATGCCAAATTCCCTAAAATAAGACTTAAATTGAAATGCTGGCACACACTGTTGGTGGCTTTCATGTTGTTGTTGTTGCTGCTTTGATTATAAATTACATTATGTTGTTAATTTTTTCTCATCTCATGGGAACTCTTCAGGAGGTTTTTCTTTTTGGCCCAATTTTCCAAGGAAATTAAGATTTTTTTATGATTATGTTGTACATGTGTATGTACGATCAGTGGTTTTGTGTATCTATATGTGATTCCTTTCCCATTGACTCCAGATTCTGTTGGTTGGTTTTTAATGGATTTGATAGAAAGATGTGTTTCAAAAATGCTTCCAGGAAAAAGTAGGCTGCTAAAATAGTGAAGGAACTTGCAATCACAGCACATAGTTAGGGAAGGTTAATAAATGTAGATCTTACACAGCACTGTCCAGGAATCTGCACAAGATAAAATTTGCTGATCCCATGACTGTTGTTCTTATCATAACAGTGATAGAAAAAGCTGATAAAAGCTATTTGCCATATTTTTGGAATAAGAGACATCAGAGAGTATCATGGAGCTGAAAGTGGACAATACTAGTGTCATGCTTTTTCATACGCTGATTGATTTTCTGTGATGCAGGTAGTCTGCTGGACAAAAAGGCAAACAAATCTTTCCTGGGAAATGTTTAGCATGTGTTATCATGATGATACTTGTATTACAGTTTTATATGACTGAATTGTTCTAGTCCAGAGGAATCGTAAGCAGGCTGCTTGAACCCTTTGCTTCAGGATCTGAAGTTCGTGAGATGTATTAGGAATCTTTCCACTGAATTCATCGGTCTTTGATTCAGACCCTGTTTATGCTATATATTTATAGATTAGAGTCACATGTGGATGTTCAATACATGGCAAAAATGAATACTCGATCTTTTATATTCCATGAGTTCAAGAACATCAAAACAGATGAACTACATACACTGAGCAATACTAGCTCACTAACTTGTTTCCAGAAAATTTATTTTTAAAGGTTACTCAGGGTTTATTTTTAAAGGTTATGAAAACTGAGTTAAAAGCTAAGCCAACACTTTGCGTAGCTTTTGCAGTGACAGTGGAGGTGTCTGGGTAGTGTGGGGATCCATTCACCCCCTCAGGAGAGGATTCTTCAGTTCAAGTTTGGGAGAAGTTTGGACGTGCCAAATTGAAAAAATGTCCATGGGATGGACTTTGATGAGGGGAAAATCATGGTGCAGGTCTTCCTGTGCTGCCACAAGAAAGTCATGGCAGAAGTCCAAAACTGGAGGTGAAAGCTCAAGCCCCTCAAAGCTTTTGAACAAGAAGTGAAGGCTGTGCTGTCCTTGAAGAAATGCTTGCAAGGTTAGATTCCTGTGTCTCTCATTAGGAGGAATTTCTGCAAGTGGTAGGGCAGCTCATTCCCTGCCCTGCTTTAAAATGAGTCTGTTTTTAGGCCATCCTTACTCTGTGACAAGTAGTATTTGTGTCTTGGTTACGGTTTCGGAAACGAGGAATTACTTGTGTGCAGATTGTAACTGAAAGCAGGCGGAGAATAGCACATAACAGAAAGGTTTCGTGTAGGCCATGCAGAGACATCTTATCATTGATTCTTCTTAATGAGGCCTTGAACAACACTGTCCCCTGCACTGATGATGCAGATGTACCAGTCGTACCTCATACAGCAAAGTATAGAGCATGTAACTATGCCGATGTTTATGAACCCAAGCCCAGAAATGTCTGAGTCCTGAATATAGATGGGGCCAGGACCCTTGAGGTCTGCCTGTATGCTTAGCTCTCCCCATGCTGGCATCCTGCTGTGTGTGCTGTGCCATTGGTATAGCAATACAGACTTTCCCACGACTGGGATACTTCACACAGTATCAGCGTAAAGATTTGAGTACATCATATGTGGCCATGCAGCTAAGTTACATCTTATTTAGCTCTCCCTTTTAAGAGAGGATAAGTTATTAAGGATGTGTTTTGCCAGGCAATCAGATTCTCCTAGTTTTCAATTTTGTATGTATTAATATAAACTATCATCCCAGTTGAGTAGTAAATTAGAAGTGAATATGGTATATGGGTTGGCTGGTATTGTCTAGAAAGACTGAGCTGACTGAAAGTGTATTTCATGCAATTTAGCTAAAATGCAAGGAATCTCCCCTTTAACTTTTTGGATCTGATTTTCAGTCATTGGATGCATTGGCAGCAGGTCTACATAAAAAGCTCTGTACAAGAGGAAGGTTATTTCCAAGCGACTACACTGCATTTGTGCAGAAGACTCTCTGTGATTATGCCTGTAAAATGATAAAAATATACACTGTTCAACATCAACACTTTGCGTGTAGCTGGTGTAAACTTGGTTTCATAACTGTTGGCCTTCTATCAGATTTGTTAACAAATAACTGAAAAGAACTCATCAAAATGGTGTGTGGGTGTTGTGGTTTAGGCCAAATCAGCCACTGGGGACATAGGGGACCTCAGATGGGACCGACAGATGCTCCCCTCTACCCCTCTTCAAAGAGAGAAACAGAGGAGGGAAAAAAACGAGACTTATGAGTTTAGAAGGAACTAAACTACTTTAATGAAATATTAATAATAAAATAAAAGGAAATAATGAAAAATATACAAAACTATATCAAGCTCCCAGGATGACAATCATGACACCGTCTGGCACTGGGGAAGTCCCAGACTGGACTCGGTGATGGACGGGAACCGGATTCCGGATCTGGATTCAGGATCGGGACCAAAGGCAGACGAACAGACAGAGTCCTCCTCAGACATCGGCCATTGAAGGAAGAGCCTGCGAGCCATTTGATCCTTCAGGTTTTATACTGAGCATGAGGCAGATGGGATGGAATACCCTGTTGGTCAGTTTTGGGTCACCTGCCCTGTCCGCTCCTCCCTGCAGGTGGGACCCCACTGCACTTTTCTGCTTCCGACCCTCCAACGGGGCAAGTAACAAAGTTATCTGGCCCTGGGTGTTATAGCAATAAGTGTAAGCCAGAGCCTCTCTGCATACCATGCCTGGGCATCAGCTATAAACATAGGTCTTATCACTCTGAGAGCGCAAACAGTGTCTGCACAATATGCTGTTAATTTCAGTAGTTAGAATAGGCCCAGCTAAGGAGCAAAGTTACTAAACAAAATTGGTCCTGTTTTACCTCAAACCAGGACATTCCACCCCTTATTCCATACCATTTGCATCGTGCTCAGATTACTATTGCTTTTATCTATCAAATCTATACACACACTCTCCTCAAACCGGGACAGTGGGGCCTATTGAAGCAGCTTCAAATTCACCACTTTTAAAAATGTGAAACAGAGTCCCTTTTCCTTTTTTTTGTGTTAAGAACTGCCTCTAGACTGAGACAGACAACTTACCTTGTAATTTAGGAAGACATTAAAGTAATTCAATAACTGTATGCTGAAAAAAAAATCTATGTATGTACTAAGAAATATATTCATATAAATATATGTGTGTATCTATTTAAATCTTTTATCAGTTCTGTCGTGGTGAACCTTCTAGTGCTCTTTGTTAGTACTGCTTTCTTTGAAGACTTGCACGATTCCCTTTTTACACCATGAATTTGTGATGTGCTTTCCCATACCTCATGTTCCTGTAGTAAAATTACGTGGAAAAGTTTTTTCTCAATGGAACATAGTTTGTCCATCTTTGCTCTTCTTTCTCTCTATTTTCAAACCACCTGGTAGAAAAATTAGTATTTATACCTTCTTTAGCTGGACTTTTCCCCACTAATCCTTGTATTTCAGATCCCAGCTGAAGTCATGCAAATCTTTAGCCATCTGCACCTGGAGATAGTCCCATAAGGCTTAAAAAACTATTCAACACATAAACATCAGTACACAGTCATTGTTTGGGAAGTTTGAAACCTATTTTAGGTCTTCTTGTTAAGTGATCAGGTAAATGATGAAAAATCATACAGGAAAAGATTGGATTCCTCTGTGAAGATTGCCATAACATATTTGTAATATTTTCTATTTAAGCTTACTCCTGTTCTGCAGTTGTAGTGCCATCTTTTGCTTTTACAGAAGAAAACCAGGATTGAGTTTATTTTTCCTCTCCTTTCCTGTGCTGGAAGATTTAGCATTGACATATGTCAAATGGGTTTGTTTTACTTGTGCTGACTAAGCATGTTTTTTTCCCACAATGTAACAATTTATTGGTTTCTTGTGATTGAAATGATAAGGAGTATTTGTAAGGCCCATACATTTCTTTTTGTATGAGGGTAATGAGGGCATGATACAGCGCACAATCTGTGTGGAAAGAGTTGTGGAAGAATACAGTATGTTAGCTGGCTTGATTGAAAAACAGTGCTGTTCACACATTCAGTTCTTTGCCATTAGAGTATTTGGTCCATGGTATTGGTAGCTTAATACTAGCATCAAAGGCTTACAGTCTGATCAACCCCCAGGTTGCAAACAAAAAGTCAGGCTTCGAATACTGTGCTATTGAAGTGAATGTAGACCATCTCCTGAATCTTGGGCAGTGATGGCTTCTCCTGTTTAAGGACTGAGAACTCCTGTCGCGATTTTAAAAACCTAGAGCAACAGTGGCACAGAGGAAAAACAATTCCCATTTTTTGCTGGAATTTTATTGTTTTCTTGCCTGACTGGAAATAAATCTGAATTCACATTCCATGGGAAGGACTTCTTAACAGCAACAGCGGCAATTTTCCTATGTAAATACAAAGTGAAAGAAACAAATGTCCAAATTCTTCAAGGAATTTGGAAAAGTCGACATGACCTTTAGTTTCATTCTATAAAACATTTCCAAGGCTTACCAAGTAAGGAACTGGACAGCTGAAAGAGTGGTAGCTCCCAGGGATGCTGGGACCATGGGGTCCAAGCAATCTGCCTGACAGCTCTCTCGCAGCCTTCACATCCAGACACCTGCAGAGCCAGTATCCCGAATGTTAAGGAGCCAGGAGCCTGGGACCTAGGTCTTCTAGGGATGCTAAAAGCCTGAGCTAAGCCTCCCAATGTGCCTCTCCAACCGCAGGGTGTTGGACAACTATAAACACAGTAGATCCCATGGACCTGAGAGATCGAAAGCCACAATTTCCAGACTCCCAGATCGTGAAACCAACAGCTGAGGAAGCAAGCACCGGGAGGGCTGGCCTTCCGGGGTGCAATGAGACTCTGAAAAACGTTCTGCTTTTGATGAATCCCCATTTGCTGACAGAAGAGTGATCTTCGGAAAATTTCAGAGCAGCTGTAACTCTTTTTCTGATGTTGTCCTTTCAGATAATTTTATTTTGAGGTATAAAAATGAAAAGCTGAACCAGTGTTGATTTTGGTCCAGAGGTTGCAAACTAAAACAGAGAAAGATTGGGAAACCTCCTGAAAGAATGCATTTCTGCCCTGACCTTGTGTGTAGGTCTCCCCACTGAAATCAGTTATAAGTTTAGTGTTTAATGATATTAGCACTATACTAATGATGGGAGATACATCTGCTACATATCAGTAAGGGTGAGACTGGAGGAAGGAGACCTGGGCTTGCTTCACGAGGGGTTTGGAGAGCTGCTCATATTTCATTTCTGCACTTACTTTTTTTGGTAATCACATACTTAACTGTAGTTAAGCGTTACACTGATGAGACTGCTCACATCAGATTTAAGCAAGGGTACTGTGTTTTCAGGATTAAGGTTTAAAAGGGTATCCCAGTTTCAGCATCTATGGGATAGAAATGTTAGTTATAAATTATGCTCCTTGCAAGAAACCAGATTGTGCCAAGTCCCATCCATAAAGTGCTTTGAGATACTTTTATGGGATATTATCATCTATTCTGCTTCATCCCCACTGTTGCACTGTCTTGCACAGGAAACTTCTGTAATCTAATTTTAGCCATGGCCTGCATTTGTAATGAGAAGTACGTGTACATGTAGTAGAGGCCACTACTTGGCCCATTTACCTCTAGTGGCCATTCATTTTGATTCTGGGCTATGGAGTCACTATGCTTTATTTATTCTTTTGGCCTCTCACATTTTTGCTGCTCCAGCTTATTTTTGGAATACAAACTCTGCAAATTCATCAAGCTATAATGGATGGCCAAGAATGATTAATGTCATGTGTTAGTTTTGGAGTGGTTTTGGATGTAGATATACTGCAGACTGTGGTGTTTTGTGGAATTTTAGATTGAAGTGCAGCCTGTCTGTGTCCTCCACATATTGTTTGATGGTTGTGGCCGATAAATCACATCCATTGCAGCTGTCACGTTCGGGGGATTTGAACAAACCGTGGACTTTTTCCTTTTTGCCCTTTTTCATAGCGCCACAGAACAAAAATTCATTTGAACAAAATGTTCATTCTGTCCTTTACATGTCTTTGAAAGGCAAGATTAATTGTCTGTGCTTGCTATTAGTACCTTTCGAGTTGGACAAGTCTAGTAACTAAGCTTGCTCTGTTGGCTTTACCTATTCTATTAAGGGAATCCTGCAAGCCTTATTTCCTTCAGGATCATTATTGAACTTTATTGAGATATTGATGCAATTGAAGGAATTATATCAGATTTTTAGGCAGAACTGGGGATAGAAATGGTGCCTGTGTTTTGGGGGAAGAACTGTGTGCAAGCTGAAGGTTCCCATTTTGGTATTTCTTAAATCTTCTTTGCTTTTTCTCTTACTGTATATTAGAAGTGATTGTTGTTCCTTTTCCAGAGTCATCACTGTTACTATTGTTTGCCCAGTAAATGTTTATGTGGAGCCACAAGTGAATGCTTTTCACTATAGTTAGATCCTGTTGTCCTTGAGGGAGGCAGACATTCATTGCTTATTGGGGCAGAAGAACAAGCAGTGAAAGAATTTACTGCTTTTGCAGAACAACAAAAAAATATGGGTCTAAATTTCCATGTGTTTGCTCCCTCTGTTAATTTCCTATTTCTGTATTTAAACACCTTAACACCAGTGATCTTTTTCCGACATATTGGTTCCTCAGCCCTTATTGGCACCTGTGGTACTATGGAGAGCTTGTAAACATCTCACACTAGCTTACTTTTATGTGTTGGGTACAGGAACCCAATTTTAGAGATATTTTTAAAACTCAAGAGACCATTATATTGATATTTCAGGAGAATTTTTATTGTAGGGTAGAGATTAAAAACTTTGTCAAACTAGTTTTTCCAGTGAGCAGAAGTTATGTCAAGTCAGTTTGTCTCTCTATACGTATTTAATATTTCTGACTCTTGACTGTGTTGCTTTGGAACACAACCCAGACCTTTTCTCACGGTCCATTCGCCCTATTAGCTGTAAGCAGTATAAATGACAAGGCATACATAGAGCTTTTGAGGTCTTCTCTAGTGGCCCTTAGATGTAGATATTTTCAAATCCTCAAAAGGAATGTATTGTAAAAGAGTTTAAAGTGCATTTACACTCCTATAATAAGGGATGTCTAATTTTTTTTTCTGCGATTAGTGGCTTTATATAGAGGTGTCCTGAACTGTAGGGTGACATATTGCTTAATGTTCACATGGCTGTCAGTGTGAACACACGCAGAAGGAAGGGGAAAATAAATGTTGGCAATTAAAACAACAAACTCTTTATATCCCGTGAAGGTTTTTATGATTACTATAATTTTTCCATATATCCAGTTTTCACCCTATATAAATTAACTAAAAAGACCTGTTCTGGAGTAAGATTAAGCATAGCTTTGCAGCATAGCCTTGCAGTACCAAATAATGTATGTATTTAAGTCACTTATAGGTTATTGTTAATTTGCTGAAGAAAATGTAAAAATAACTTTTTTGATTTGAGGTATTTTTGCGATGTCTTCCGAGAGATATTCTTGTCCAAGTGGGAGGCCCCTGAGTTTACCAACTTAAGTGCCTGGCAAGGTATTTCAAAGTATCCTTTAAATCTACATATATAATTACTTGCTTGACCAAGACTTTGTATTTATATGTTGCTCTGAAGATGATCTGTCCATGCACAGACACCTTCTTGTCTTGAATCTCAAGTTCCTTTTTGTCCCATGAGCATGGGATAAGCAGAACCTGCGTAGTGAACATATTAGTTTTCTTTCCTACCCTCAGGACATCTCTGCATTCCTAGTCTGTCCCTTGAATAATATATTAAGATCTTTTTGACATAGCCTGTTGCTCACATAATCCCATTCAATCTTTGGACCTCAGCATTGTTAAAGTTTAAGCAGAGGCTTCACAAGTAACATCAGCAGCATGTGGTATATATTGTTCTAAATTCAAGTGAAATCACATTTTTAAAATATTTTCCTTAGGTATTTTAGGTATTTCTATTTTACAAAGAAAAGGTGATGGATTATATTATAACTGGACATGAAGTATCCTCCGCATGGAGTCTGGTTTTATGCTCTCTCTATTTAAATCAATCATTTTGAAAAAAATGATGAATGGTAGAGGTCAAATTTACTGATCTACCAGAGATTTTTAACAACTTTGGCTTCAGTAAAGATATGTGAAATTAAATTTTAATGGCTTTTTAGATTCAAAGGGATATTGGAAAAGAACAGATTATTTGTACTGGAAGAACTTTACTCCTCGTTTCTGGGAAACACCCCCTCACCAATGCTCTCCGAACCTGGATAAATCCTTTTTTTGCTTTTTTCCTGTTTTATGAACTAACTCCCACACATTAAGGATTGCCTATACTTTTCTATAACCTGTGTGTTATATACAAAGCACAGGCTTTGTATAGGTTATAGGCTGCCTTAAGGCTCAACATTTTGAAGGGATGTATTTCTTAGATGCCAACATACACATGTAGGCATGGTTGTCGAGAAATTACCAGATTGTATAGGATGCTCAGCCTTTTAATGGTTATTGATAAGCATCCAGACTTGAACATAATGACTCGTATGCATTTGAGTGATAGGAATATGCAGTCACGAGCAAACTTTTGGAAAGGTTGGTTGGAATGATTTTGATTTTGAACGCCTTGTTTGACAAACACTGGTGGTCCTTGATTTTCAGAAATTGCATTCCAGGCAAACCAGGCTTGTCTAAAAGTGTTCTAAAAGGGCATGCAAGGTCTCTTACCAGCATTGAAATTATTGGCTATTGGTTTTGGCCAAGAATTATTTTAAACTATTGATTATAAATGCAAAAGAGTACTACAGTATTTGTGAAGATAGAATTTATTTCCATAAAGACAAATGACATATTTTGCATCTGCTCTTACAAATGAAATCCAACTCTCCTTTTACCTTCGCCTTGAAACCCATACTTTCTCTATAAAAGAATTGTTTGTAATCAAGGTAAAAAAAGATCAAGAAAAACATCATTAGTCAGAGTCTAAAGTATCAAGATCAGCAAATTACCTCCAAAGAAAGAACCTAAATCATTTGATTTCTTTGATCAGTTTATTTTGGTTTGCTCTGTTGAAAGTAATTTAGAGTTTCATGGAGTAAGAGAAATTAGCTGAACTAATAGCTGACTAAGAATCTCTGAGTATTTTTATGTTTGTGTGCGTGTATATGAATCTAGGAATGAAAAAAAGGCAACCGGTTTATTGCCATATTGTCATTAAACGCTGGATTTTTAAGATGTTATCAGACTAGAAGGTCAATGCTTAGTTAAGAGAAGCTTAGCAATGAGAAGCATGAGTTACATTTTTCAGCTTTCTGCACAATATAGTTGCAGTCAATTACCAGTGGCCTGGCCTCATCCCTTTGGGATTTTTGGTCTATTTCCAAACCCACTGCACAGCCTCGCAGTCTTTGAACTATACCAGGCCCCAGATTATATTAACTTCTGCTTCTGAGCAGTGAAGTTGGTATTGTAGAAGAACATCTTGTGGCCTCCAGATAAACAATACCTCATAAGTCCTAAAAAGAGGGATACATTTTGAACACTGATTTAAGGGAAAATACAATAAAGCTTTAAATAAAACAGGAATTGCTGGAAACCCTCTGTGTGTGTAAATTCTAAAGCCCATTATACCTTACAGAAATGACAACATACACTGGAATTACTCTCTGTAAACTCAAGACTCTTGTTTATCCTTTAAATGCAACTGATGTGACCAAAGAAGGATTAAACATGTCTTTACTTATGTTACTGTTTCAGATGTTTTGGACTGAATTATCTTCTGGCAACACTGAGATTTATTAGGACCCTTTGGTTTCATTTACTTGATGACTTGCTTAGTACATACCTTTGTTCTTTTCTTTCTCTGTGTGCTTCTTATTAAGATGTCAACAACAAAACTCTATGACACATCTGAAGGCATTTTTTTTTTTTTTTGGTCAACATAGTATTTCAGGGAAAAAGAAAGCTATACCTTTGTTTTTGATTTGTCTTTGTTTTCCCATAACTGCCATTAAAAAACCCTGCAATTTCAGAAGGAAAAAATGAGAAAAGTTTAGGCTTCATGTTGTTCCTCAACACCAAAATTGCTGGAGTTTAAATTAATGCATGAGCATTTTTATACTGGAATTGGTTGGGAAATTCCAGTGAAGCATTTTTTTATTGGAAAATGCCATTTTGGAAATTTCTTGTTAAAACCTCAGAGCTTTTCATGGAGATGTATACTTGTAGATAACACATTCATGGAGAAATTTCAGGATCAAATGAGAACAAGAAAGATGGCACAAGCTGTTACCATAACATATTCATTAGGCTAGTGGCATGAGTGATGTAGTCCCTGAAATACTTCAGAATATGTCTCTCCTTCCCTCCCTGAAAATGCATAGGCACTCTCTTGTGTCTTGATATTTTCTGTTTCTTTTTGTTTTTCTTCTTTTTATTTTTTCCTCATAAAGTTTGGAAATATCCCAATGTACATCTCCATCATGGTTACCATGACATCATCCTGATATTTCCTCTCAGGATATTTCCTTCTCAACCTGACTTACTAGCCTGAGTGAAACATTCCTCTAACGGGGATAGATGACTTCTGTTAATCAGCCCGACTTTTTCAGCAGCAGCTGGATAGCCTGTCTGTCAGTACTGCATGGAGTACAGTCGGGTCCTGAAAGTTCGGTGCCTTTTCCAGCTCTGGACATCTCCTGGCCCTTTCACATTGTTGTGTGCAGGGGATACCAGGCAGGTTCTTGTCACCATGTCAAGGTGTTTCAATGGCATTTGGATGTTCATTTCTTGTTGTTAACTCTGTCATTGGCATATTTAAGGTCCAAGTGTTTTGCAGTCTGGGTCAAGCTGCTTTCACAAGAGAGAGCTCCAGCAGCTGTGCTGTCTGGCCAGAGGCAGCAATCAAGAGCTTGTCCAGCCATATCTTTATTCCCTAACCTGGGACCGAGTAAGCCCAAAATGAAGTCTGTCAAATGCTGTCGGTGAAGTCATCCTTTGCCATCATCTAATGTTGGGGGAGGCAATGCCCTGGCAACGATTCAGCTGCAAGTCATGTGGACATGTTTGAACATTGCGGGGGCTGTTTCATTTTGTTGACATCAGGGAGAAGAGTTTGGCCGTGTGCTACGGGATGTAGATCCCACCTGTCTGCTCTGCACCAGTGCCACAGGAGGGATCCCTCCAGCACAGAGGCAAAGGGCACAGCAAAAGTCCCCTCTGTCCCCAGTCCTTCCTCCCATACCCCAGCAGCTCAGGATACTGCTGCCCCACTGCCAAAACAGTAGCTCTGGAGTTTAAATCTGAAGCCAGTTTTTGTGTTCAGAAGTAAGAGGATGAGCAAATACTGCTGTGGGTGAAAAATTACTTCTGTCCCACCAGCGTTGTCCTGAGGTCACAGTCTACCTGAGATGTAGATGGCTTATACAATTAGGATTGTATAAGGATTGTATAAGGATTGCCATGCTTTGTGCGATGCTAACTTGTTTTGGGTTTTGTCTTTCTAACAACATTTTTTCCTATCAAGACATATTTTTTTTTCTATTCCAGGATCATGTAAGAATACATTACATAGAAGCTTCTTTATTGCACATATTCAATCCTAGAAATATACATCTTAACAACTCTAACAAAACTGACACGATGGATGTAGTGGAGTAACTCAGGATTTACATAATGGCCTGGTTCTTAAAATGTCTTTTCTGAATTTCTTAATAAGTATAACTTCAGGGCCTGACCACAATACCTTTCCTCTGAGATGAGGTGGTACTTTACTATTTAGTCAGTAGGCTTTGCGCACCCTGCAACGTCTGTCCTCTTCAGTAAGACAGCCTGTACTGTAAATATCTCTTCATGAATAAGGCCAGTTATCTCATAAAATGTTGTCTTCCACCACACTTCTTGTGCAGTACTCTTTTTTGTTTTGTTATTGATAAAATAATTTAGAGACAAAGTCCCCACCCAAATCTTCTTCACCCTCAATTCACACTTTGCAACTGGAAACAAATGTAAAGATTTTGTAAGGCAAGTATTTGGGCAAAGCTGACATCCTGGGAAAAGGTAAGATTTGCTTCCTTTTCCTCATTTTCATCTGCCTGTTGTCTCTAAAATAATAAATGAAGCAGAAGAGTGGTGCAACACACGGTTAGTAACATACCTGCCTAAAATGTGAAAGCGCTAATGCTGTGACCTGGCTCTGGATGGGAACCAGGAGACAAGCACTCTTGAATTTTCTGTTGGCTCTGAAACACTGCTACCTCTGCCTTCTTGGTAACTCATTTGGACTGGTTGTCTGCGCTCCCCTTGGTTATAAGCCATTTTCCAGCGGTGCTAGGAGGGCTTGTGCAATTTCTGTTTGGAAAGCAGGAGAGATCAGAATTGCACGTTTCATATTTGTCACTGGAATAAATTAAGTGATTTTCTGAACTAATGACTACAGAATTTGGTTTTACACTGTCACCTTGCACTTAAAATGTAAAAAAAATAATTCATAGTAAGAAGTCCCTGGAAACTTACCCATAAAGTACATGCTGCCTGTTTTGTAACACATGAGAAACACAGATTTGAAGAGCACCCTAACAAGTGGATACATTTCACCTGCACGTTGCAGTTGAATTAATGACTGTGTTCTTACTGACCTCAGGGACTGCCGAGTGAAATATTAGTAGGATATGCACTCATTCCCTAAAAGAAGTTACAACAAGGAACTTATAGCTGTACCACAGCATCTAAGGAGTAAACACTTGCGTGCCTCTGTACAGTCTCTGTGTTACCGCTGAGGAACAGAGCCTCTCTGTCTGTCCTTGGGGTTCTGACATGAATTTCAGAAGAGACATTCAGGTGACAGGGCGATATATCTTAGCCAACTATGTCTAATATTTGAATGTGTTTAATAAGTCTTGCTTAATGTGGAAAATCTGTTGATGTATAGTTTTGTAGCTGGTATTGAAGAAGGTACATTACTGTGATGTGGAGAGATGAGGTGAAACACAGAAATATAGAAGAACATGCAATACAGAGAGTAAGTGCCTTTTTACATCATAAAGTGAAGATGTGCATCAAAACCATATCATATAAATAAGGTATTTATCTCTCTTTCGCCCTTTGTAAACTAAGTACTAACAAGTGCGTGCTTATTGCAGTCTGAATACCAGTAGTATTCTGTTTTCAAATCCAAGTCCAAATACATCTTTTTTTCACTGTTGTCTTGTCCCCACTGTCGTGTGTCATGAACTATACTTTTAAAAAAGATGTAGGGTACATGTGAGACAATATAAAGATGTATATAAGGGAGCAAGTGATTTTACATGACCTTTAATGTTATAAATTCGGTAGGGAATACATGTAGTGGGTCTGTTTACTCTAGGGATTAGTTACTCTCATGATGCAAACAGTGCAATGCTGAGAAGCTGAGTCATTGAGGAAATGGGGCAGGTTTTGAAAACTGATCCCTTGCCATTGACGTACATGTGAGAATATAATTATTTTAGTTTTACAGGAATAGAACGTCTTAATGAAAGGAGTCGGAAGGAAATCCAACACAATTAGTAGTACACATCATATTCATTTTTGGCGTGGCTGTCCAAGGAACTCAACACGTACCAGTTATTTTAATTATAAATCAAGTGCTCCATTCAGACCGTATTCTGCTACCTATTAAAAATGGTACGTTCTGAGATGTACCCCTCCCACTTTCTTTCTTATTCAAGCAGGAGAATTAGGTCACTGGGTAGCAAAGACCACAACCACAGCTTATGTGCCTGCCTTCTGCAGTCTTCTATGAGGCTGCATTTCTACCAGCTGAGGATTTCACGTTTGCCAACAGGCTGAAGCCATAAACAGACTTTTCTGGGAGGAGATAGCACAGCAGTTAGTAGACTGTTTTCTGAATGGAACAGCCAACATGATTTTACAATACGAATATCAGTCATTACAAATACTAATTACCCTTCTGTGTATACTCTCTGAGGAATTTTGTAGCAAAAGAAAGGGAAACAAAACAGCAAAAGTCTCTCAACAAAGTCACTGGGAGGATTGAACCGTTTTTAGTTTTAGCCCCGGTTCAATGGGGAACTTAAGCACATGCATTAAGTGCACTTTTTTGGAGGAGGCAATTGGAAAGCATCACATTCCTTTGCCCACTTCTGGTCAGTCCTTCCCAAAAGCACTACATTCCCAGTTGCAGGATGTGTTGCAACAGTTTTCAGCTTCCCCAGCTAGACACTGCCTGAGAACTTGCAGCAGCAGAAGTGTTTATGTGCTGAATCGCCACTGGATGAAAGATACAGGAGAAAAAGTTTAGACTGGCAAAAGCCTGCCATCAATGTGCAAGTTAAGATAAAATATGCTTTACAAGAACAGTTAGGCAAAGAATAAGAGAGAAATCAGATACTCTGGATTGATTTGTTTAATGACTTTAGACAATGAGCCTCCTTTACGTCTTTCTGTTTTCCAAGGGCTTCATTTTAAAGCTTTTAAAACGATTGAAGGACTTTCAGGGAATTCTTTTTTCTTCATATAGTAATGGGAAAAATGACCAAAATGTCTCAGTGGTTTGATAGAGTGAGACACAGCCTGAGACTGCTGAAAATACTTTCCAGAAGAAAATGCAATTTTTTTTCCCCAGCGCTTTGTACTCCTCTTCTTTCATTAAAAAAAAATTTTTTTGCTTCCTATTCTCTTTTGTAGAAATACTTTTTTATTATCTCTATCCTATTCTGTACTGTGCAGCACCATAGATGATTTTGGATTAAATCTTATTAAAATAGCTACCTATTCCTGATGCTTTTGTCCAAGGTTGTGCAAAGGAAAAAATTTTCTACTTTAACTGCTCCAAAATATGTTTCGGCTACTAAGCAAAGAGGGTAGGGAAGCACTCCCAGTTTGCTTTGAGGACCTTGATGTGGAATATGCATGGCCAACGGAAAACTGAGATTGCGATTGTGGCTTCATGGGGCTGGTGGTTTTCATGTGGGTTTCAAATCTTCTGTCACTTTGCAGACAGGCTGTAGCCTTTAAATCAGCCAGAAGGGCAGTGCCAGGCCACCCCTCTCTCCTTGCATGGAAATGATCCCTGTGGTTCCAGGAGAGGATCCGGCAGTGCTGGCAGACTTGCTTGCCAGATTTCTGTGTCCAGGGATAGCAAGACATGAAAGAAAGAAAGACCTCTCGCAAGCAGTAGGATAGGATTGAATTAAAGCTATTTAGCTACTGTGGAACACAGCCAGTGATGCTGATACCCCTATGTTAAAACCTTAATGATTTATAGACTTTTCACTGTAGTACATTTGCAGGTGAAATATCAGGCCTGAAACAACGATCTCTCATACGGACATTCATTAAGGACTTCCCAGAGCAGCGCAGCCAGTTGTTGACTTTAATGACAACAGTTTAAGAAAAGCTGAACTCTCTATTGTGCTCCGAGAGCTTCATCCAAAGTCCATGGAAGTCAATCGTCTCCAGGGAAGACCACTAAAAAAAAGACATTCCCTTAGTTTCACCTTTCCTCACTTTTCAAGGCCTACATGTTGTTCACGTAGAGGAACAGAATTGTTTTATAGATCATGTGTGCAGAAGCAACACCTTTGCCAGGTGACTTTTAACCCGTTGGTCCCTGTTTGCAAATTAGCCCTGAAGGATGGATTTGCGAAGCAAATATGGAGCCAGTAAGTGGCTTTAATAGTTTTTAAAGTTTTTTTGATAACTGAGAAAGAATTCAAGAATGGACTGGTGTAATGGGAGAAAGAGATTGTGCTCCTCTGAACTTGAGAGCAGCAAAAGCTGGTAGTTTCTGTGGAGTTTTTGGATAAGCAGAGCTTGCTCTACACTTGTGGCAATGTCTTCAAAGAAGATACTGCATTTTTTGAGTAAAGAGTTTTCTTACTAACACGAATCAGGGACAAGAAAGATCTTGGAAAAAGCATAAGACTTTTAAAGAAGTTTAACTGCTGAGTCCTGTGCTACACAGATGGGCAGACTACATGTTTGTATATTTATCACTTACATTTCAGTGATGTGAATCTGTAGAACGTGCTGCAGAATACAATTGTGAGTGACAGACCCTAACTGTCTGCAGGCTGAGATAATGTACACTGAAGGAACAGAAACTCTCTCAGAAACAATCTGTAGTGGAATTAGAGCATTTCTGAGAGAAATAAAAGAAAAACGACCTTGGCCTTGCAGTTGCTGCATCTTCCTGTAGGTTTTTTACATTCTATAATGGATGTATAATGTGTAAGGGATGCAGGTAAAGCTGGTGGCTATTGTGCTAACAGGACAATATATTTCTTCCAAACTTTGAAATACCTAGATGCAGCCTCTAACATCAACATAAAAGCATCTTCTTCAGCTTTGAGTGCCTACAGAAGTATGGGCAAAATATTTATCTATAACCTAAATTCCCCTTGAAAAATTAATTTTCTCTTGAGATGGCTACGTTAACGTTATTTCACTGCTCCACTTCAGTAATATCTCATAAAAAAGAGCTCTGCCTTACCACATTATTTAAAAACACAGCGGTATGCTTTGTTGGTAAAAGCGACCCCCTTCCTGCCCTGCAGGGAGGAAGGAGTTGTTACCTGCTTTTCCAGCCAAGATTCTTGAGCACTCAGCAGATGTTAATGCTGTGGTTGCTTTCGCAAGCCACGCACCGACCGGACGTATATAAGCTTTCTGTTGGGTGGTGGCGGTGCCATGAGCTGCGCCGGTCCCCGGGAAGGGTGACTCGGGGCAGCGGTGACCCCGGCTGCCGGGGTCCTGTGCTGCCCGGGCAGAGGCGGGTGCTGCCGCTGCCCCTGTTTCGGTGCTGGGGCGCTCACAGCTGGCGTGGCTGTAGCTGCAGCAAGCACTGTCTTGTGGGTACGGTGAGGAATTGATCCTTTCATTTGTTTTGGCCTCCCAGAATGCAAAAGAATTAATTAATTGTAGTTTAAAAGTGCTGAGCTCTCCCGAGACTTACAGAATTTGCTTTTTCATCTGAATACTTTCCCCTTTAAAGCCTCTTTTTCCTGATAGCATACACATTTTTCAACAACTAATATTTTCCTTTGCATAGCTATATATACTCTCTCTCTCCACGTGCTAAAGAAACACGTGCCCAAATGAAACCACACATACCATTTAACTCAAAATACTCTCCTATGTACATCTGTTTTTCATTAGTTTTTCCCTCTGCTATATACATAGACCTTGCTTTAAGAAGTGTCATTACATTAGTTTGTATTACAGTATTATTTTTCACTCAGCTGTGTACCAATATATTGGCCAAATACTTCCCTTAGAATTGCATGTGTTTTTTGAGGGCAGGATTTGGCCATTACATTTGTATACAGCATGTACATGTGTATATTCACACATTAAAGAAAATAGCATTTTTAAGCCATGTTTTATGCAAATATTGGGAGTAAAATATTCTAAACATAATGGATATGTGACGTGGTTTGTATCTGTATTTTCTTAGCATGTAAAAAGTTTCTCTGTGTGTGTGCACATGAGAGAGAAACAAGTACAGTACCTTCAAGCTGATGGGATATCTGTGTCTGCCTGAGATCTACGTCTGCGCCCAGATTCCTCTTCATTAAAATTTATTTAAACTGCAGTTCTCTAAACACCTGCACAATTGTGGCCACAAAAGAAACTACAAGAGAAGCGTTTCCTCACTGTTCCCAGTATAATAATTTTCTGAAATTCCAAATGACTTGGCTAGAATGGGAAATTTTTTTTCCGGCATTATAGCAATGAGTTTAGAAAGGTTTCCAAAGGACCACCTGGACTAAGAAAATCAGTTCACTATTTGAGATAATAACTGTAAATATCAAAATACAGTTACAGCTTATCAATTCCAAACTATTGCTTGGAGTCTGCAGGCCTTGTATGAAAAATATTTATTGTATTTTATATTTATACATGTACATTTTAACATACAGATATTCATATCCAGTTTACTTACATTACATTTCTGCAAAATCTTGCTGATGATCTTTTGCTTATTTCCTCTCCATACATATTGACCATTCAAACTTCTGTAACTCATTAAACTCTTAACCTGCAAGTTCTGATTTGCATCACAATGATATAATATATACTTCTAGATTGCACAAGTCCATGTGATAACTTTGACAGAAACACGCCAGCTTTATTGAACCGTGTACCTAGGTCAGTGATGTGCCAACCACAAATGTTACCCATTCCTTTCCTGCAAACCTTTCACGATCTGTAGTCCCTGGAATATGCTTCAAAGGGATATGCATTGATTGCCCTACTGGGGGAGGAATGGTGCTGGGGAGGACAGCGTGTGCCTCTCCAGCCCTTCTCCCCACAGGGCTCTGGGTGCTTGGCAGCTCCCTCTTGGGCTACGCAGCAGCTGGTAGAGGAGCTCCCCTGGGGTTACTGCTTTGAGTTTTGGGATCCTTGCATATATCTTGGCAAGACCTCCATTGCCCGGCCTTGATTTCAAGAAGGCTCTGACCACAGGATGACTCAGGCTTTCACAGTCACCGGGAAGCAGCCCAGGGAAGAAGACAAGGAACGTGATCCCCATTTACTGCATCCCTTGCCCTTCCCAGATAGGAACAGCAATGACGGGCACACACATGGGTTAAGGACAGTTAGAGCACAGCATGCTAACATTTCCCACCATTGCCATGACTTACATGTCAAGAGACAGGAAAAGAAGTTAGAGGACGTAATTATGCTTGCCCTCCAATCTCCCGGGACAGAGAGGGAAGTCATGCTGTCTGAGTAATACAAAAAGAGTGGAAGAAGGCAAAAATGCGCCCCCAAGCATAACTATTCAAAAAAGCCCTGACCTTTGTGAAATAATGACTTGGCCTTTAAGCAGAAAAGTCAGGAGAGCCTTAATTTAAAACTTCCTTAAAAATATAATATGGTAAGGAAGTATCAGAATGCGCGATGGCATTGTGTGATTAAATTCACTGATTATCGGATCATCTCCATAATCCATTATAGCATTGTTACTTGTAAATAAAATGGGGAAAAAAAATTGAGAGGGCACATTTAGAAAGTTTTTCTTTAAGGTAATTCTTTAGGCTTTTCTCCAAACAGTAAGGATTTGATTACCGTCTATGTTTGGATCTATATTTTCATGAAACCAAAAAGAATACTTTCTTACAAATGGTCTAGTGCAAATTTTGAATATAGTCCATTTCAAGAGCTCCCTGCTAACCAGGAAATAATTTGAATACAAGTTATTTCAGGTCAGTTTGTGGTCTGCTTTCAAAAATAGAAGAAAATATTCTATAATTAAATTATTTATTCTGATGTTTTTGCTTAAATCTACTGAATGTCCACATCAAATAAATGTGTTATTTGAGGAGTTCTCTCAGGATTGTTAAAAAAGAACATATTCCTACCAACACATCTGAAGTTTAAAAATAATATTTAATGTTCACTATAGTTTTCTGCAAGAAAATAAATATTTCTTTTAAAAGTACAGTAAACTAGGGATGTATTTGCCAGTGTTTTCAGGGTGATTTATAACCTCTGTGTTCTGCAGAAAAATGTTGCTCATGAAGCTTAGTGTATAAAAATTCAAAGCAGGATTTTTTTTCTCCAGTCATCTGAAGAGTTAATCCTTAATCAAATAAAGTTTTTATAACCACTGGACAGAACAACCTGTCTAAGTTCCAAATGAAATTTCAGCTTTTAGTTATAAAATTTGCCATGGTCTACATTTTCAAATTGAACACATGAAGCACCAAGATAATTTCAAACTAACTCTTAAATTCTTCCACATAATTTTCATATTTCAGTAGGTGGTGCCATAAAACCATGTACAATCGTGCTGTGGCAAAATTCAGTATAGTAAAAACTACTGGCTTCTAATCTCAGCAATGGCAACATTCAATCCAAACTTATTCTGCTCTGCAGTATAGAGGTTCATAAAAAAGCAAGTCCACAGAATTAATTTTCATAGTTTTGAGTGGGCTCTTGATATGCAGAAACTGCAGAATCTTTTAGGTAATTAGTCACTAGCCTGTAGCCTAATGTAGTTTTATGTTTTACATAAATGTTGAATAATTTTGCTGACTTTATGCAAATGCTCATTTCTTTTGCTGAGTAAAGACATGAGATGTTAGCAGATTCAGCATTTGCTTAAAATGTGCTGATTCAGAAGTCTAAAAGATTTTGAACAAAGAGCATTCCTTGTTATAAAAATTACACAAGAAGACCACATGGCTTTTTACGTATGGAAACAGAAGAAAATAGTAGCATGGCACTTTTAAAGGAGCAACAAAACTATGCTTAAAAGGCGGTGAAGAATTAACAGGATAATGGGCTAAACTTAGGGTGCTCAGAAACTGCAGAGAAAACAAAATGAATGAAGTACATGGATTTTTTTAGTTATGTAGATGGATATCTTGTCAAAAGTTCTTGAATTGACTTTAGTAGGGACAAAATTTGGTGAGTACTGGTTACCTATGAAAATAGTACTTCAGATGCAAAAAAGATGGTAAGTCTATGCTTTGGTTACTCTTGGATCCTATTCCCCTTCGTTCTACTAAATCTAGCCATCTACCTATCTACCTATATTCATAGGTAGATGTAAATATACATATATATGTATTTATGTGTACACACACAGGTAATTGTTGGACTGCAAAGCATACCTCTCATACTTGTGGAAGCTACTTCAGCCTCATGCTGGGTTTGCAGAGAGGAGTGCCTGCATGCTGCAGGGGAAGGGTGCGAGCCAATGTCGGGAAGGATTTAACACATATGATTTCAGGGTTAGCTATCTAACAAGCACCACTTGGTAGGATTTCTGCACGTGGTCCAAACCAGGATCAGCAGACCAGTGAGCGTACACAATGAAGATGTTTAGGAATTTCTACTTTAAAGTTAGGTCTTCTGAGCTGACCTTCAGGAGCTGTGAAGCAAATCTGTGTTTTTTTGTGAAGACTTTCATTAGTTCATTGAATTGCAGTCTACTGTGAAGGTCTCAGTAGTTCAGACCCCTGAGTAGGTGGGTGGAGAGTGTGCTATTATCTAGGCCACTTCCCAGCTTCAGGATGACAAAAATGGGTTCTGCTGCAGACTGGTTCTGATCCTTCTCACAGGCTAAATCTGCTGGGAAAGGTCTGAAGCCCGTTTTCCCACATACTTTTGTAGGTGCTCTGGGAATGATGTACCCTCAGCAGGGTCCAGAAGCAGAGCCTCTGTGTGTTCCTGTGTATATTTGGGGGAGGTGTGGCAGGTGAAAGAGTGTATGTGGACTCTGGCAAATAAATGTAGAGGTTGTGCAAGGCCAGGTACCCAGATGCTGGCTGCCAGGGCAAAGGATGTGGCAGATCAGAGCCTTCTTGAGCACGTAACCTTCCCCAGCAGCTCCTTCTCAAAGGGCTCCTTCCCCAGTCCCTGTATTTCCCAGAGACCATTAGGTAGCCCATGTAGTCACAAGTAGTGGAGACAAGCTCCACATCAGAGACGTGACTGTTCTGCCCAGAAGCTGAGTACATAGCGGCCTAAGACATTGCAACACAGGCAAAACATGCTTGACTCATTAGCAATTTTTCAGTTTGCTGCCAGTCAGCTTAGAAGTCAGTAGAAAGGAGCTGTGCCACAAACAGGTCGTTTCTGAGACAGGAGAAGCAAAGAAGCGTCTTCCTTCTTGTTGTCGGTCTGCTTTCTTTTCCAGGTAACCTTCTGAACGCACATCTCAGCACTATGCGGGAGTCAAGTGCCCAGCTAAAAGCTGAAAGTTAGAGCTGTCTAACAGCAAGGCTGCACGACACAAAGGAACAAGGGTTATGCAGTTTCGTCTCAGTGATGGTGGTGCCTGTCTGTAGGTGGGTTGTGAGTGCGAACTTGAGAGAATCAAGTATCTGAAGGCATCAGCATTACAACCCTGTATTACTGTCCTACATTAGTGAAGTGTCCCCGCGAGACCACCAGGTCAATGTTGGTGCAGCGTGGTTGCTCTTCCAGTTGTTGGGCTGTTGGAACAGGCAGCAAACTGTACGGCTGTCCCCTCTGGCTGGAGAAGCTTTACCCTGAAAAGCCCCTGGTGCTCTCCCTGGCCGCAGATGAGACAGGCAATAAGCTTGGTGTCAGGACAGGTTTCTCTTCTACTCCTTCTCTGACACCCCTGTTGACAGTGGGCCTCTGCACTGAACTGCCGTTCTGCTGCACAACTGGTACTGCAGCTGGTCATGCTGCTGAAGGAGGGGACCGCATGCTTATGGCACCTGGGTGGCACAGGGCTGGGTGGGCTGCTGCAAAAGCAACATGCAGGGCTGGTCAGTCAGGCTGCTTTTTGAGAAAAAACCCAGAATATCTTATTTTATGAACTTTATTTTTGTTTTGAAGCAATTGTTTATTACAAAATATATTTTAATATGATTTACACAAAAAGTCAATTTTAAAATTGTCGGGATGAAAATGAAACATTCTGTTCAATCCAAAAGTATTAAAAAAGTCCTGTCCTTAGAAATTTTGAAAGTTCTGATTTTGGTTCAACTGAAAACAATTTTCTATTTTCTCAGAATGCCAGTGATTCAGGAAATACATAGATATGCCAGAGCTTTGGATTTTTAAATAGTGGATACATGCCTGTAACAGAAACAAAATTAGCAGCTAATAAGATTACACGGAAATAAAAAAGGCAATGTAGTAAAATTCAATGAATACCTGTATGCTTCACGGAGCATTTAAAGAGTCGTGAGCTTTTGTGCTGGAACACCATGGGATGAGAGAGCAGCAGAATTGCACGTCCTTCCAATGGCTTTAATGAGAAGGGAAAATGGAATGCTTTCTATTGCCTGGATATTTTTACATTCTTTATACTGACTTGCATCCTATTCTTCCATTGCGTTGCCTAAGGAAAATAAATAAATAAATAGAAACCCACAAAAACACAACACAGCTAGGATGAGCATGAATACACAATGTTCCATCAATTAGAAAATATTTTTCTTGCTAACTACTTGCAGACACATGAACAGATCATCAAATTTAAATAGTGCATTTTTGACTTGAGTCACATTCAGCAGTGGTGTAAATGGAGGAGCTGCTCAGCTGCTTCTGGTTGTCTATTACAGAGTGCTGTATTTCCTATGCCTTCATTGCTTGATATTTTATTTTTCTGAGTGCTTTTTCATTGCAACATTATGATTATTTTTCTGTAGGTAACTTTCTTTCAGAAGGTGAGGGATTCTCTGCAAAGAAAGGAATAGGAGGAAGGTCTAGCTAGTAATTCTGCAGCATGGGTATACTACAGGTCTCAAATCACAAACCTCTCTTTTTTTAAGTCTCCTCAAGGTGAGGCACGATGTCATTTCACTTACAACTGGAGCTCTCCATCAATCTCCTGCTGAAACATAGCAAATACTTTGTGCAATGTTTATTTTTAAATCTTCTCTCCTTTATTCTTGCCATTTTTATATGTTGCTTCATTTTTGTTATCTAATTCCAAAAATAATTTACAAAGCCTTTTATCTCTCAGACATAGATATATGGATGTGTGTCATATAGCGTACTGATAATGTGGATCTAGGCATTCATAATTTCTCCATAAAGCAATGTGAAAACAGATTAGCTTGTTAGCTTAAATGTGTTTGTGAATCATATTATACATGATATTTTTTCTGTTTCAACAGTGAGTTGGAACTTTTGAAAGATTTTCTACATACCTTTTTGCAAACAGGTTGTAGAGGGACTTTAAAGATATGGTTCATTTTGACTATAATTGTAATAAATTTCTTTTTTTTAATAAAATTTTTAGCCAATTATGCTAAAGTTTTGTTATTTTTCCTAGCTGAAGGGAAAACTAACTTTATGTGTAAGAAATTATTTATCATATCCCACACTCCCAAAACTTTCTGTAGTATCTTGGATTGGGTGATGTTTTAATCAAGGTGAATGCTATTGCAGATAAATGAGCTGCCTGTTCATTCAGCACAGCCATCTCCATTTTCTTGCAACTTGGTATTTTCTGAAGCCGTCTATGACCCTCTCTTCTACCAGTCTGGCATGGTCCTGGCAGGTCTGGTTTTGGCTACTTATACATGAAACAAAGATTTTTGACGTAAAAGCTTTTCCCTTTTGCAATAAACGTCAAGTCTTTCTCTGACCATAGTGAGGAAAGTTAACAGGTTTTTTTCAAAATAACACCTAGTTGCTTCACCAGTTACTAGTGGTACACAACCATCATAATTTTTTTTGAGAAGAAGCAAGAGATTTGAGATTAAGGACGCCTGTGAGGATAGGTTTGTAGTTATGGTGCTGAGCTCGAGAGATAAGTATTTAATTCCTTAATCTGTCCTATATTTCAGATATGATTTTGTGCAAACAATTTTCTGTGTAATTCATCACCACACCATGCCACACCAGAAGCCCTGTAGATTAATCGTTCTGAATCTCCAGCTGGCTAAATTATCCCACTGAATATATCTATTCTGGACTGCATTATGCAATACAAACATGTTCTTTGTTTGTCATTTCTTATCTGTAAAATGTGGAGATCACTACTGCCCTGCCTCACATGGGCTCCCTAACAATGCCTGTACGAGTGAGAAGATCACTGGTGTTAAGACACTAGGGATCAGGGAGTATACCTACTGCCTGCAGTTTGCTGCTGGGAGTCGGAACCACAAACAATTTGTAGCTAGCTACTAACAAGAAGAATCTTCTGTTTTGATGGCCCTCTAGTGCCCCTCCGTTCATTCAAACAAAAAGGGGACCTGCCCATGAGCTCTGCTACTGGGAATCAGAACTAGGTGACAAAAGACGGAACAACCTCAGAGAAAGCTCCTTCTTAGGGCCGATGGATGATTAATGTCGACTTAAGAGAAAGAAATGTCTGATGGCCTCCTTCTTCTGTTACTATTTGTATTTAAATCTATCCTCTTAGCTTGGAGTAGGAGAAACACCAGCTTTCTGGGACTTTCAAGCATATTGAGGATGGTTCTTGGCATGGCAGTAACCAAATTTCTCTTTGCTGGCACTCACTAAGTACATGCTAGTGTGATGCCAGCATTTTGTCCTTTCTGTAACGTGATCTGTACATAGGCATTCTATTACGTATGGTAAAAACGTGTTTTTCTGTTCTAGTAGGAGTACAATCAACATTCTAAGAGTGCTAACAGTAAATTGTTCAGATTTGCCTAAGCATGTGCCTCTGACTCAGTCCAAATATTGACAGTCACAAAGCTGTAATCATTTGCAGGCTTCAGTTCTGAGCAGAGGGAATCCCACTCTTTTGACTCTAAAATATAATGCCATTGGACACTAGAGCACATAGAGAAAATATGTTACACCCGGTTCTGATGCCGTACAATTGTGAGAGCCTGTAGCCCACACAGTGGAGCTGAAATGGACGTGCTGGTTTGATGGGAAACTGGGGAGAGAGCTGCTCCTTTGTACTGAGAATTCAGACTGCTGCTCATATGGAGGCTCCTTGGCAGCTCTTTAATAGACAGAGAAATAAATAAATAAATAAATATCATTTATGCCAATAAATCTCCTCCGTTCCCAGTGGAAAAACCCCAAATCTTACACATTGTTTCCATGTCGCCACTGAAATAACAGTGGCTCATTTTGTGTATTAAGTGTAAAGAACAAATACAAGTCTCATTGTTAGCACACTTTGGCTGATAGGGAATTATTGCGCTGTGCCCTGCACATACCCGTGTTTTCACACAATCTGCTTGTGCAGTTTGTTGCTAGCCAAGTGCCCGGTATCTGCTTAGGAAATATTTTCAGAGTTGTCTTTGTATGCAGATGTATGATGCAAAACTTTGACTTTTTATAATGAAAAGTGGATGACGGATAAATGTCATACTCTGATAGCTGCTGTGACCACACATGATATCTGGCATTTCATCACAGCCTGGAATGAAGGTGTTGCTGCCATTTTCTATAGTCTATGTCTAAAGTATATCAACAACAGCTACCTACCCTTTCTTCTGGCATGAAGAATTACCACACTAAACAAAAAAAAAATAATCAAAATACAGTAAATTTGGGGAACTATCTTTGAGTCAGTTTTCTTCAAGAGGCATAAGCCATCTCCAGAAGGCCATAACACCTCAGCCACGTTGAAAAAAACTCTTGTATTTAATCCTCTGAGAAGTTCTGCTTACAAGTAATTGGGGCAATATGTCCATAAGTCACTATTTGCTGATAATTCTGTTACCACGGACTAGGATTTCAAAAGAAAGATAAGAAATTTGACTGCCAACTCCTGTTCAATTAGAGTGGAAGTCAGGCAACCAGATGACTTGTTCCCATCGGAAAGCTGAGTGATAATACTCATGTTCAAATGCCTGTGAGTCACTATTGTCCCATCCACTGCTTAGCCATAATAGAAAACACCGTGTCAATGTTCTTCCTGGCTCAGCAGGCTTCCTGGAAAACGTGGTTAAATTTTCTCCTTTCTGCTTCCTGCCCATTGGGTTGTTCATCCAAGTGATTTCCTTTCTTCTTTTCCTTCTTTTTCATTTATGAAATGTAACTTCAAAAAAAAATGCAGTGGACAGCATGGGTTTTGCAAAGCTAGATTTTAACTGGGAACTCTGTAGAAAAACAGAGAAACTAAGATTGCAAAAGTTCCCCAGGTGTGTGTCACGTGCATAGCTGTGAATAGGATGGCAAGGAGTGCAATGACAGTTCTGTATTCATAAAACACTCGTAAGAGACAAAAATGTATGTTATGCATTTAAGAATTTTGTTAGAGCTAGTATCAGAGATATTTAAGCTCTAGTAGTCCACAGCATGAGAAAAAAAAAAAACGTACACAGAAGAAGATATACAGAGAATGAGAGTTGTGAGTGGTAGAATTACTAAAGTCTAAATGTGACTCTAGAAATCAGAATCTGATTTTAATAAGAAAAACTTGAAATCGTGCACAGAACTCATGGAAATGACTGAGTTTTCCTGATCCCAGGAGGGGCAAGATTTACCTCATTTGACCTTGGCTGTTTACAAAGTAAATGTCAGCATCCTAACCAGTAATCCTAGGCTCATTTTACTGTCAAAGGAGAGAACCAGGAAATTTTAGACTTTTACTGCAGGGTAACATGAGTTGTGGCCTATAATCCACTGACTGTATTAAGTCATCACAATTTACAAAGGGATCTTAGGCTGTTTATTCATCTAATCAGTTGAATTTTCCTGGAGGTAATGTCTAATGGTTTTCCAGTGAATAAGGAGCTTTTGTCTTTCAATCACAGTACAGAATTGACTAGTGTAATGACTAAGCTCATTAAGTTTCCAGCTTGCAATAATTTTTTTTAAAGTAAGACAAAACCAGGATCAATTTCATTATATTGCTTTCATCAGTGGTAACCAGAAAGATCCCACTAAAACAAGTAATAACTTGTTCCTATACAAAAAAATTTAATACCTGATTCCATGCTCTAAAAACAATAAGGTTTACTCACATCTTTGGGGAAGACAGAGAAACTGAAATCAAAATAAAATTCTTTGCTGAATCCACTGAGGGTCCCAATTTCATCTGGAAGCCAGAAATCTGGAGGTGCTGCTTTGGATGGCCTAGATGTTATTAATTCACAATAAACAATGAAGTCACTGGAAGAAACTTGAAAGCATTCAAATATCCCAGATACCTTGTGGAAAAATAAAAAGGGAAAGGCATTGAAAGCCAGTTACAGGGGCGGAGAACAGCCAACATACAGGGTCACACAGACACAGTCTTAGACTGGCTCGTGAACTCTCCTGTCAATGAGACATCGCAGGTTTGAAAACCAGACTGAGGTATCTAATGTTGCAATGGACTGGAAAAGAACTATTGCTGAAGAACTATTGCTCGGGTTGCCAAGCCTACAAACTTCACCTGTATCATCAAAAAAATTGGGCTGGCTTTTGAAAAGTTACATGCACTATTGAGTGCACTATTCAAGTCTCCTGTAATGACTGAGGTTGTCACTTGAAGCAGACAGCAGTTCACAGTGTCTGCAGAGCATGATCAGAATGCTATGCCATACAGCAGCAGGGAAAAAGTAAGAAAGTGCCTTCGTGTCCTGTCCTGTCATGCCCACTAATTCTGGGTAAATGGTAGCAACTCATAAGAAAAAAACACCTGAGTTTGACCTCAGAGAACAAAATCCTTAGTACATCAATCTGTGATGCAATATCTTGGTATGGACAGTGTTTTTACACATGTATATAAACTCTGTTTTCAGCAGGGCGTGAAGGGCATCCCTGTAATGCACTCATAAATTAATTTTATAAGTTTAATCTGAGTTTATTAGTGAACTATACTTCAGGACATAACAGAAAATAGGTACGGGAATCAAAACAATTACTGACCACACAGTAACTAAGGTATTTGTTGTTCTCTTTAAGTTGCTTTTATTACATACCACTGGACTCCTATTTTCTCCTTATAAGTATGTCTCTTTTTTAGATGAACAGCAGTAAACGTGTTTTTTCCACTTGTAGTACTTTAAAGCTCTCTGTGTTTAATAAGAAACAGTCATTAATTCTTTTCTAACACTGTGATCCCTTGACTTCCTGAAAAGCATGAATAAAACCTTTAGGCCAAATCCTGAAGTAGTTCATTTCATTGGAGACATCATTTTAGTGTTACTTGGGGTAAGGTATATTTCGTATGTTTGAAAGAGTAGACCTCTATGGTATGGTTGGTCTCTGCTTGACCGCCCTGGTTGCAAAGTCATGGCTTCAAGCTCTTTTGAGAGCTGAGTTTAGTTAGTCTCGTGTCAGGGACCTAAGTCACATACAGTGCAAGTGACTGGCTACACACAGGGTTTCTTTCTCAGGTCTTTAAACTTTTCAATGGATGAAACGCTGAATGACTTGTGATAGTTATGAAGCACTTGTCACTGACTCGGAGCACAATGTTGCTTGTTGCTTAAGTTGGTTTTGAGCTCCCACCCAGTTGTTTGATGTAGTGGGTGAGACAGAGACTTGTGGCATGAAAAAGGCTGGTGGGTGGGCACAAGTACCCACTGCCAGCTGTACCATGGCTGATACAGGAGAAGGAGTTGAAGGAAATAAGTAGGTTCTGTAAGTGTTGCTGATCATTGATGTTCTGGACTATCTGGCTGCCCAAGGCTCCCATCTAAGAGACAGTGCGGTCCTCTCCTTTCCTCCTCATTTTATTGAGTGTACTTTTGAATGAATGGCACGCAAATATATATGGTGTAAAGATAGCACAGGAACATTGTTTTTAACTTTTATTTCAGGGAATTTAATTTTACATTTATCATAAATAAGAATGCTGGAGTTTGATATGAACAAACCAACCTCCTCAGCTACTGATACAACTCGATTAGGTAAGAGGCTGCTCAAAGATCTGATCAAATTTTCTAAGCAAATATAGTTATAATATCAGTGGTTCTTAGTTAACTGAGAAAGGTGAGTAGCACTTATTAAATATCCAGAATCAGTTCAAAACCACTACTGGAACAAGGAAAAGCAACTTAGAATAATCTTCCCTTTAGGAAGAAGAATACACTACTTTGCAGAAAAAGCAATTGAAACTTTATGAAGCTTTCAACTCATCTGACAGTATTTAGAAGAGAATGAATTATATTCAAAGCACAAAATCCTGCAAAATTCCTGAGTAAAATTCTGCCCAAAGCAGAGGCTCTGTGTTAAATAGTATAGCCTTCTATGGTAATTTCCCTCAACACAATTGTATTTCTGTATACCCCTCCACATTTTCTCCTCCTTAATTTTTACAGGGATCTTTCAATTTGAGCTGCCATATGTCAAGCTAAGCTGTAAATTGTAGTTACTTTAAGTTTACTAATTAAATAATTCTTTAGCTGCTCTTTCCTTCATGCTTAGAGTTGATGTGTTCCTCTGATGAAACTGTGTACACAAGAAAGGAACCAAGCAATAAAATCTGTACGCACTAGTAAAAAACAAAACAAAACATAACAACTCAAAACAAAACAAACTAAAATAGATAAACGAATAGTTTACTGTAAATGAAGCATTAAGACGTAATCTTTCCTCTGACGAAGTTTCATCATGCTGCTCCTTGAATGGCTAGCCCTCTTATCTAATGAGCAGGTCATTGTACAGACAGTTGCTTAGAGCATTTGTACGATATTGCTCATGCTCATAGTTTCTTTCCAAAGGAAGTGAAGGTTTACATTCTGATGTGAAAGCAGGATTATTGTCACTTTTAACCCTTTTCCCTATAATGGTGCTGCTGTACTATGTGAACGTGGAAGGTAAAACATAAGCTGGAAAATTCTTGCTTATCGGCTCTTCTTTTTGTTTCTCATATCACTTCTGTCCTCTTTATCTCCCAGATCTCTCAAATATTTTGCATCTGTATACATATGCATATATATATATATCTGTGTAACAGCAAAGGTATTAGATAGCACTGTGATGGGAGAGCTTAGAAGACTGACAAATCAAGCCAGTTTTAAACTATAAAACAAAACTTTACCAAATTCATTAATTAAAACCACTATTTTTGCTAATGGTTCATTCTTATACATCATTAATCATCATTGCTACACATATAAAAAGCTCAGACTTTAACACTCTTATTTTGGGTTGTCTGTAAGTATACAGTACCTGGAGATGACACGGTAGAGCAAGTGCAAGCTGATGCAGTCCTTGGCGTGTCTTAGTCATGTAGGTCCAGGTGATCAAACTTGAGATCCCCCTGATGAGCATCAAAGTGGGCTGTCTTCTTTCTTCTCTGTTTTTCCTCTTTGAGTTTGAAGTTCTTAGTGCTCTTTTGCCTCCCTCCCGAAAGGGGTGGTCTCCTCTGCTCCCGATACTGTGCATTTTTTCATCACGCCAGTCATTCTTGTGCGTTTGGCAGGATGTCTTGCTTATTTACAGTCCCTTTTGCTTATCTTGTCCTTCAGCAAACTTTTGTGTCTCCTACATGCAGTTACACTCATTGTTTGCCCCTTTGGTGGGCAAACTGCTCACATATTTATGTGCCATCACAGTGTTATGAAGTGCTCATACACTGTTGGTTACACTACTTTACTATACTTATATTCAGATTCAAGGTTAGTTAATATTAAATATCCTGACTAGTGGACTTTTAATTTATAAGTGTCACAGGCCTGTGTTTCAGCTACCAGCCCCATCACTTGTAGGGAAGGAGCATTTGCTGAAGCAAAAAACCTGGATATTTGCATCCAAGGCTGCACAGGTTAAGGTAGCCCAAAACACACTGGTCTAATCTCATATTTTCTGTATCGAGTCTTTCACGCTCCTTGGATTACAGAAATTACTTAGAGCAAGGTGAACGACCGGACTCCCTTCCTCCAGCAGAGGAGGGATATGACGTGGGAGATGTCTGATGGAAAACAGGCGGCAGCCCTTTATCGCCTCTGTAGCTCCCTCCTCTTTCCAAAACTCCTTACAACCCTTCTACTAGGAAGGTGAACATCCTCATCCCTGTTGACCTGAGACTTTGAATCTATCGCCCACCTCTGGACAGAAAGAAAGAATGTGGCCATGTCAAGAGTGGGTTCCACGTCTCCTGTGTCCTTGGTGCATCGCCATTCAACCCACCCTTGTCTAGGCTTCATGAGCTGTGACTGTCTTCCCAGGGTGACATCTCCTGCTGAGGGACAGGGAAGCTGTCTGCAGAAGAAGTGGTGCAAGCGCTGTAAACTTCTGGATGTCTGTCTCTGCAGATTACCACAGACTGGCGTTTCCTGCTTACGTGCTGCATGTGCGTGCAAGGACACCCTGAAGTTACACTGATGCAACTAAAGAGAAATTTTGTCTGGTGTCTCCTGGGAAGGCTCCTGCCATGAAATAAGTAACAAAGTCCCCTGAAATACCTGACAAGATAGAGCAAAACAAGTCAAATGAAGGCATAATGGCTGTTGCTTTATGTAATGAAATTCGAGGTAGAATGGCCAGAAGGGGTGTGCTTTTGAAAACACTGGTGTGGAGGAAGCCTCTTTCTTTTCTTTTGCTGTATGTGCTCAAGGGTTACCCAGAGTTGTGCCTCAGACCCATATGGGAGATGTGACACAAAGAGGACCACTCTGACCCTTCAAATGAAGCACAAGTTCAAGTGAGTGGCTGAGTTGGGCTCAATTGCCCAGCTGGTGCAGGTGAAAGCGTGAAGGTGTCTGGTTTGTGGGCAAAAGGCTCAAAATCACTCTGAAGGACATAGTGGAGGCCTCATTTGTATGCTGCAGATTCAATTTCCAGTCAGTGTACAGTATCTACTGCGCTTAGACATTTCTTGAAGGGTCAAATAGGTTGGCAGTTTAGCTTTGTTATCCATCAAAGGTGAGATCATGACAGATTTTTGCTTTTTGAAGGAAAAACAACCACAGCGCAACCGGTGCTTGCTAATGCTGTCAAATTGACTGAGAAAGCAATGGAGAAAAGAACTTGGGAGTTTGCAACGGTGTCCTACAGAGAAAAGTGCTAGAAAAATGCAGATAAACATTTCTCCCTGCTTCATTAGTAACCTTGACTGCCCAGAGTTTATCTCAAACAAGAACGTGGCCAACTGATCTGGCAGAAAACACCACGATTGTGTCCTTGCAGGTGAGGGTGGGTGAGAGTCTCGGCTGCAGGTTGGCTGTGCGTCTGTCCCTATCTAGCAGGAGGCTCTGCTGACTGCTTCTCCGTTGCCTTCTCACAGGCTTTGGCTTGTTCTGTGGCTGCAAACTGAAACATTTTTATTTTTTTTGCATCAGTTAATTTGTTCTCTGGAGCTTGCAGGCATCACATGAACCAGATGAGCAACAACGGAGTCATACCCCCACAGCCCGCACTAGTGTTGGGACTGATCATGTTGCAGCTCTGTCATCTGCCACTTTTAAACACCAGTGCTTTTGTTAATCTCCTCCTCAGACAGGAGCAAAGACATTAGGGAGAACATTAGGCCCTACAAGATACAAAGTTAAATAAAATCAATTACATTGCCTATGAGAGACCACTTATCTCCAAATACTTATATCTAGTATAAATAATAAAAACCATGCCAGATCATTTGCAGACTCTTCTACAACTGGCAGGAAATCTTTCCAGTGGATAGTAATGACTAGAAACTACTTATTCAATCTGTGCTTGTTTTTTGTTTTGTTTGTTGTTTTTTTTTCTGACATTAATACAACATTTCGGTAAATATTGACACAAAAAAAAGAAAATTATTAACATTCCTCTTTACGCACGTAAATCTGTCTTGCTGCTCTCCCTGAAATGGGCAGCTTCTTAAATTATTCCTAAGAACCAAGTACACTTGGTGTAAAAGATCGTTATGTGTGACGCAGACTATGCATTAACTGACGACTTTAAAGGAGCACTTGGCACCTAACTTATGTTCTAAAAGAATTGAAGGACTGGTGAGAGAGAGACACTTTCTTGCTCCAAAGAGAAGGACTGACCAATGCGGATTCCCAGGACCCAGCTACATACTCTGAAATATTTCCTTAAGGACTTCTGCTTTGGAGTCACTCACTTTCAGTTCACTATGCATTTCCTAGATATAAAGTTATAGCAGAACTGAGCTGTTTGGCTTCCCTTGAAAGATCTTGTGAAGGTACATGACAAAGTATAACAAAAAAGCTGAAGGAGGACTTATTCTCACAAGCATCATTAATTAATTCAGCATCTAGGTTTGATTTGTGCCAATTTGAAAATACAAAATGAAAGTCATTTGTTTAGTCTGGGAAAGATATTCAACAGTTTGATCGCACTGATATAAGGAACAGATGCTCTCCCTTTTTCTGCACTTCCGCCTTTGCAATCTGACCTCTGGAAAGCAACCTGCATATAGATTACAGTTGGACACGTTAACGTCTCACCCTGTGATTATGTACACAGTCACTCCAGAGTGATGCCCCCCCAGCTGAGACGAGTGCACGGTCTGTTCAGAGGAGATTTGTGTGTCGAGAGATGACGCGGAGGAGAGTGTTCAAAGAAGAGGTCAAAGACCAAGGTGTAACTCTACGCCTATACCTCTCCAGAAAACCCAAGCTGAGACAGACCGGTGCTACTGTGCCATGCAAGAGATCGAGGTGTCCATTTGTACCCTCGTGTTACCCATGTAATCCGGAAGGGGCTTAAAGGCTAGGAGAGAGGATTAGTAAAATGGTTTTTGTGAACTCAGCTCCTTTTGATCTCAACCAGCAACATTTTGGATCACAGAGCCCCCGCTGCACTGGCACATGGCAGGGAACAGTGACACCCCAGCGCTGCACCCACCTGGGCTGGCAGCATGAGCATTTGCTCTCTTCATGGCCTTCTCCCACCATCAGTGAAAAAGGTTAATCAACGGGACCTGCACCCTAACTGAAGCGAACCTTTTCCCGTTGACTGCAGGAAGACTGCAAATCATATCTAGCCTTCCTAGGTCCAAGTCAGCTAACTTGGCTAGGCACAGTAGTGTCGAGCCCAGCGACACCTGGCCATATTTTAAAGCGGAGGTTGGGTGCCTTTACAAACTGTACTGTTCTTTGCTGCCTCCTTTCCTCCCTGCACTATTTTTCAAACTGCTGGTGAATACTGGGTTGCATTAGCTTTCCTGTCCTCTTCTTGCCCTGGCATTTAACTTTGCTGAAGCTGTGTAGAAGGCTGAGGGAAGATTTTGCAATACTTATTTTACAGCAGTTTATGATAATTGTTGCCACTGAGAGCTTCCCAGCTGATAGGAAATATTTATTAGTTATTGGGCATTCTGTGCAGTGGCAAAGGAAAAAAAAAAACCACACAAACCTCATCTCTGACCTTATATTTCATAGATAAAATGTGTTTATCTCTCCAGTTGATATCCACATTTCAGGCCAGCAGCAGCCATAGGCAGTGAAAGTAGAGGTGGCAGTGGGAGCCGCTGCAGGTGCATGTGTGTCACACCAGGCAGTACCATTGAAGCTTTGGTTTCTTCTGTCATCTCCTCTGCATTCACCAGATGAATCCATGCCCTCTCACAATTTGCAGGTGGTAAGGCAAACTGGCTTGAGAAAATCTTCATGAAGAACAATAGCTAGTTTTGGCACCCCCAATAAGAGAGCTCGCCACTTCCCTCAAACCCATCCTCTCAATTAAAGAAGCTTAGCAAAAGCTTAAAGGACATCTGAGCTCTCTTCTCCAGGCGGAGCCAAGCTCAGGAAGCCAAGCTTCATGGAAAGGAAAGCACCTCTAAGTAACCCAGCAGAGTCTGCGCTGTATTCAGCAGCCAAGAAGCTCAGAGATCACAGATGTGTGTTCATACTTTGAACGTCTGCAGTTGCTGGGAACTTCACGTGGGTTGAGTTTGCAAGAATAGTTTGCATTTTTCTTTTCTAGTCCGATTGCCGATCAAACACCTAGTCTGCGTTGTTGCTTCGAGCAATGGCAAATTTACACAGATCTGAAAGGAAGATGAGCAGCTTTCTGACTTCGACAGGCTTGAGCCAAAGCTCAGGAAAATAAATACAAAGTGCTTCATTAGCAACTGTAGGTTTGGATAAGACCCACTGTCTACTTATTCAATTATACAGTGTTATTAGGAGAAAAATTGCTTCCTGGCCTCCTTAGTAGGTAAAATTTAAGCCCTGCAGCATGAGATTTTAGTCTCCCATTTACCATAGTTTGCATAGCTTGCCAGAGCTTGCATTACTTTTTATGTTACAGCTTTCCAAGCATTCCAATCCAGTTCTTCAAACTCCCTGCTTAAATAGTAGTGTCCCTGAACCAATGGCTTTCAAAGAGGCAAAGTACCTCTACCAAAGTAGAGCACAAAGTAACCTTTATTTCAGGGGTACTTAATGTATATTTGCCAGGTCTTTTTTTTGTTCTCATTCTGGAAATAAAAAAAAGGAAGAGTGTTTATAATTTTTCCATTGTTGTTGTTCTACATATTTCAAAAGTGAAAAAAAAAAATGCTTAAAACTAATTCACTTGCCTGAATTTATATGGTTGAAATCTAGACTGTGAGGTTTAGTCTGCTTGGTCACGTAAGACACATGGCAGTGTTTACTCCCCAAATGCTTTCAATGATATTGCATGTGTGAATGTAAAGGATTTTAAGTGAAGTCATTGCAAGTCACTTTGCAGAAAAAAATTCTCTGGTAAAACTAAACAAAAAAAAAGTATGTGGAATGTGTATGTACACATGCAGCATGTGATCCTGCAAATATTATATCTTAAAATAATCCGTTTGTGGTTTTTTTCTTAGTCATTTGCCCATAGTCAGTTCAAAAACTTTCTTATAATACAATCTCATTGCAGAACTTGTACAGATGATCCACATGCTCTTCTGATCAATTCCATTACCAGGATGCCATGTATAAATGGATTCCTAATTTTTTCCCCTTTTTTAAACCTCTTTGCATATGTTTCAATAGCTCTATGAAAGTATTTAAATAGGCATATGAGAAGAAAGCTAATCTTCTAGGTAGATATGCTACAGGCTGCCTGGTACTTACTTGCTGACTTCCTTAGTTTTGTTGACCGGGCAGTGGAAAAGACAGACCAGTGATGTGAGAATAAATACTTAAAAAATGGTATAAATGATAGTGATAGACTTGTATGTCCCTGTCTACTGTAATCAGTCTGCTCTCTTCTGAGAGGAAAGAAGACAACGCATTGCTCACAGAGGGAGATGGAAATGGCCTCAGGGATTGCCTGGAGATTGCAGAAGACCCAAGGCAGGTCTGGGCAGGGAGTTCTCTCAAAGGTTTATGTCCTGCAGTAGACACCAGCTCATCCATTGTCCCCATCAGCCTGGTGACTGTGCAACAAGGCAAACAGGAACAATGTGGAGGAGGAAAGTGGGTGCAGGCAGGAAAAGCTTTTTCCCACTTCAGCTCATCTTTATTTTTTACTGATAGCTAACTGTTCTGGAAAACTAATTTCTGGAGCACATACAGCAGCATGAACCACAGAGGTATTAGCAGTAACATGTCCCCATTCAGGACTGGTGCACCGATGACAGTTCTTTGGCAAAACAGAGGACCCCACAGAAACCTGCATTGGCAGCTCATATTTTGTGTTACTACCGTGTCTCTATTTTCTGTGGTTTGCAAGTTCTTTTAAAAACTCTCAGCAGAGTATCACTATGCTGTGATGTATTATAATATGAAGATCATGTGTATTATTCTGAGAAGAATTCAAAAGCTCAATTCACTACCACTTTGCACAATTTCCCTAAAATATGTGAATACCAATCAAACTTGTATGGATGTGCTGTGTTAGTGGGTACATCTTCAAAGAAAACAAGGAAGCTCTGTCCGTTTCCTTCTGGAGTCTCTCACTGTGGCTTTTACTCTCTCACTGTATTTACATTACTTCACACTCACATGGGAAAGTATTTTCCAAGGCAGCATGGTTTGCTAGCTAGCACTACTATCAGACAAAGCATGGTAGCTAAAGTAGTAGAATAGAGCAGAATATCGATGCTGGCATCCTGGTCAATATAGCTCTGGCTTTTCAAATATTTGTCTGCCGTCCCTTAGAGATATGAGTGAGATCAGATGTTTGTGTGCAGCTCACAGTAGTGTCTCAAATAATGGAGTGTACGAGTATGGTGATCAAACTGGTAACAAGAGGAAAGAACAGCAAATCGTTTCAAGGACAGCCTGTAAATCAAAATAATTTAGGACATTTGTATTTTTTCATACTTACATACTCTGAATACATTAAAAAGCTCAGAGTGTATAAAATCTTGGGCTAACTCTTGTCAAAATGAGACCTTATTAAGCTATTTTACTGGAGTAAAAGATTCTTAAACTGGAAATGAATTATGATTATGTCTATCTTCTACTGCTAGAGTTGACCTGAAGTGTACATAAGAGCTCAGGTCTGTATGTGGCTAAATAGAGAGAAATAAAGGTTGCATTTTTCTGATAGTCTTTGCTAATTTTAAATAACATTGCAGAGAACTTGGTGTTACTTTGCCCTGAGGGATCTCAAAAGCCTGTTGGGAACAAATTTGTAGTAAACTCACATGTGTATTGGCAGGCTTGTTTTCAGTAAGATTATAAATGTCAGTTGCCGGTCCAGAACAGGTGGCACTATAAAAAAATTGGCTATGGGAAATGAATACCACTGACAAGGAAAATATCCACTTTTGCAGTTTGGGAACAAGAACCGTTGCACAGCTGATCTGTGAACTAGCAGTGCTTTTTAATGTGTTTTCCTTAAAATTACTTTGAGAAGCTCATGGCTACAGATTTTCCCCTGTTACAGTTTGTTTTTATGTTTCTTTTATTCCATAGTTCAGTGTATCAAAGCTTAGAAAGTGAGATCTGAACCATTAAAGAGTCTTTACGTGTGCCATGTTGGCACTTGGATCAGTGATGGGAACAGTTTAATACTGCTATTACCCCATTAATCACAAAGGAGTTACTCTGGCTTCAGACTGAAGCAAACATGGGTAGGATGGGGTCTGCAGTCACGCGGTACCTAAGACAAATGATTTACTGGTTGGTTCACATCACAGATCTCCCCTGGGCTTGTTCTTCCCGTTATTTTATATGAGTAGTATATGAGCAGTAATAGACTGATTATTGAGTTTTATTCATTTTCTTCTCCAGCAACAATGTTTTTTCTTTAAACTGGAGAAGGTGAATAATAAACTGAAGCGCTGTACTCATGGTGATGGAAAGCCTCTCTTCCAGGAAGTCTTCAGATCTCACAATTGTTTTCTTTTTAGTGGCAATTTACCAATATGGCACTGTCTCATGAAGGTCAAAGAAATGGTGTGTCCCTAGCGTGCTGCAGCTGATGCTATTGCTCCCCTTCCACTATATGCTTTAGGCTGTGTAGCACAAAGTGTACTCCAGAGGACACAGGTGAGTAAAATAGAAATAAACACATGAACACAACCAATGAGAAAACCATTAATGCTTTTTGCCATTTTTTTTTTACTGCTGTGGAATCTTTGAGTTCGTTCTGCCCTAATGATCCTCTCAGAGCAAGACACGGTTGCCCAGCCAAGACTAGTCTGCCTTTGTATCAGTGAAAAATGACAAATGGTTTACAGGACACCTTAGCGTACTCAGATCTGAAAAACTGGCCACATATTTCCCTGGTAAAACAAACCTGTTGCACCTTTCCAACCCAGAATCGTTCACACTCTTGGCATCTGGGGAACATTTCTGTGGTGCTGGTACAAACAAGAAATCATGGTACCACAGCTGATTGTTTTTTTCTAGCATCCCAACAGTTCATAGCAGTTCCTTCATGAATCAGAGGTGCCTTTATGAAGCTGAGTGACCAGGAATTAAGTGAGGGTAACTAATGTAACAGTTTCTCTATACCTTCCCCATGTTTCTCATGAGAATACTACTTCAGAACAGGAGCACATGACCCACACAGCTACACAGAGCATGACAAATCCATTTGTAATATAAGTGGTTGCTTTCTCAGTATGAAGTAGGAGAACTCCTAGATGTTTGGATATTTAAATTACTGTCCTCTCCTCTCTTTCTTACCTGGAAAAAAAAAAATAAATTATTCAGTAGGTCATTCAGCCTTATTCACTTGCCACAGCAATTAAACAGAAAGTGACTGAGGGTTACTGAAGAAAGCTACTGCTCATGCTTTGCCTGTTTCAGTTAGGATGGCTGGCAACGAGACTTGCTAATTGAAACAGACTCATGTGGGCTGTTCGGCACCTTCCTTCCCTTCCTTCCTCCATGTCCTCTGAGGGTGAAATGACATCTGGGGTGTGGGTTCCGTGTCCCTGCCGCCAGTGTGCTCCAACCTGCAAGCAAGATTTAACCTTTATCAGGTGCTGCTGATAAAAAATAGTCCCTGCTGGAGCACTGGGAAAGCATGCATATAATGGACCTCAAAACACCCACAGTGGGCAAATCTCAGGAAATTCCTGACCTTAAAAATGGCCTTCTCAGTTTCGTGTAAAGAAAGAAAGAAAAAAAAATAATTCTCTCCCAGGCATTAAAATCAAGATTATTAAATTTAAGAGTAGATTGAGTTCTTTCCTTGCATTCAATTGCCTTTGTTGGGTAGTGATATATTCTGGTCCCTAGCAGCACACCACTGTTTACGCTGGTTACTAAAGGAATAAATTGTTCTAAGGATGCAGATGTCCAAGTAGTTAACATTACAGCCTACAG
Organism: Pluvialis apricaria; assembly: GCA_017639485.1. NCBI lineage: Eukaryota > Metazoa > Chordata > Aves > Charadriiformes > Charadriidae > Pluvialis > Pluvialis apricaria. Next base: position 106,501,543 of record CM030007.1, read on the forward strand.
CTATTGCCAAGGAAATAGGAAAACCTGAGTTACTCTCCTGCAGAACTACTTTGTTAAGCTATATTTCTTACTTATGTCATCCTTAGTTTTCCCCCTTTACGCAACATCCCTATGTGATGTTGATGGGTACTGAAACCTGTGTCCAAAGGTCACAGCTGGTGACAGCTTTTATGTACTATAGGATGTAAGCAGAAGCTCTTGGCTAAGAGCTTCAGAAGTGACTGTGCCTGTAAAGGCCTCCATTTTTACTTGCCCGACTTCAACACCTTAAAAATGGCTAGATTTTAAGTCTAGGTACAGTTTCTGAAGGTGAAACATGTCCAGCTGAGCACCCAAATCAGTACTTCTGTTGAAAATCAATGATGGTCATATAAAAATATTTGTAAAATTATACCACATGAAGATGGCCTATTTATTCCAATGCTTTACTTAAAGGTTTCTGAGCTCAATAATTATACATATATTAAAGATGCTAATATCTGATATTTCTGTGCTTTTTGAACTTTTCAAGTGTATCAATATTTTTTGTTGTTGTTTATGGAAACATGCACACTATGAAGAAATTTAGCAAAAAAAGATAAAAAAGATTCTAGTTGGCTTCAGAGGATATTTTACTGACTGTTCAGGAAGTTTAGGGGAATAACAGCTGAAAGGACACATAAGATAGATAAATGTATACCATGAAAAAATATTCAGCTTTTGTGGTTTACACTGTGCCAGTTTGTGAAGTTCTATGATATCCTCCATTAAGTTTGCTTGCTGTTTTCAATTAAAATATACAATATGTTGACATTACCTATTTTTTTCCAATGTTAGTTCGTCTGGCTAAGAAGAACCCTAGACATCATCAGTTGTTAATAACTAAAAACTATCTATGCTAATTTTTCTCATTTTTCCTTTTAACTTGCAAGAAGTTTGCAGAAGCCTTTGTATTTTTATTTTATATGTGTAATATATAACAAGGTATTTTAGCTGATGCTTTATAAATTGAAACTTAATTCACATTGTCACTCGCTAGTGAGATGTTGTTGTGCACTAGGAAAGTTCTTTTTCCTTTCCCAGTCACTGCGAGTAACACAGCATCAAAGGTAGAAAAGCAGGCAGCAAGTAGACTAAAACAAGGAAGAATTTTGTCTATTACAAAATACTGGAAAGGCAGGAAATTTAAAGTTGAGTCTAAAGTTAAAATATAAACAATTGAAAAGTTAATATAGGTTTGGATCTCTGTGGAGTGTATGCACCATTAGAAATGAGGTATGAAAAGAGATTTGATTCGTTTCATTTTTTTATACCGTCAGAACAAGAAATGGTCATGGTGCAGCATCGGCAATGTACCAGGAAAATGGGATGAAAAAGATTAAAAATCCTAAGATCAAGACTTTTCAGAGGGGACAAGGGCAGGGACAGTAAGATAAGTGTGCTCTGTGCCTTCCCTGCCATGGTAGGCTCCTGGCTCTTGAGCCCACGCCTTCCCTCTCCATGGAAAACAGATGTGGCTCTAGCCCATCTTTTTGATTCCTCCTGTCTCCAGTGTTCCCTTGAAGATCAGACGGGATGTAGGCAAGGCTCTGGGGCACACACTTGAGTACTCTGCCCAGTACTCTGATCACAGGCAGCAGCATCCACCTGTCCGTCTTTGGTCTGTCAGCATCTGTGATCCTTGGTAACCTGGACTCTGAGAGCGGCTCCTATTTAGGAGTCCAGAAATTCAGTTGGAGAGCTGGAAATCTTTCCCAAGGGATCTTTACTGTGTGCTATGGAGAGGACTTTTTCTCTGGACAAGGCAAGAGATGCTAATTCTTGGCACACTCATGTCCTTTCAAACAACACCTTTTAATACCAGGGAGTGTCTTGTTTTGCTCAGTTCTGGTCATTCAGCATCAGTACCAGGCTGCACTGAGTTCTCCAGGCCCAGCGGCAAGACACTTATAAAGCTTGTCCTACCTGAAAACTACTTTTCGGCTGAAATTCAAGGGAAAGAGTGACTTCAGAGACATTGTCGGAGGGTTTTCTCTGCCCCTGCTGATAACAACAAACTGTGGTAGAAGAAGTTTCAGCTGACTGAAGGGCCTCCACATGTAGGCCTCCACGTCTGCCCTACCAGTATATTCATATATGTTTTGTTGTGGCCACTGGTGTCGATAGCTCATGACTTCCACAGAAATTTTTCTTCAGGTTCATCAGTAGTTTCTCTCCATTCCCATTTCTAGTGAGGGAAGATTGAGCTGTTCGGATTGCAAAAACCTCTTTGCTGCTACTCACAGAACCAAATAATTGCTGAAAATAATGATTTACAAGGTTGCTTGTAAAACTTGGATGTATTGCCAGATGGCTGCACAGACGGACTGTGCATCCCTTCTGCAATGAAATGGGAGAGGTTCAGTGCTCCTGATTTATGTACCCCTTCCAATTTGGGCTAGGACAGCTACAAAAAACTGGGTGCATTTTTTGCTTGGAAACAGTCTTTTTTGCCTACTACTGCTGAATTTTCTGTAGATGTACCCACCAGGCCACTTACTCTGTACAGAAGAGCAGGTCAGTAACTGCTATTTCATTGAGACTTCCTTAATCTCAAAATTAGACAAAGCCTAGATCCTTTTAGGTAATGCAGGCTGACTGCTGCCATAGCTGGTTTTGCTGGCTTGGATTGAAACACTTGTTCTCCCTGATATTCCTGCTTTAGGCTGAGGGTCTCCATAACACTAGGGTCAACACCTATGTATAAGGCTCAATGAAGGGACTGTGAGGACTGAAGTATGATGCATATGCAGTAATATAGAGACCCTGCTGTCCAGAAGGTTTCCATGTCACGCACCAATGGTGCATTCTGGTAGATGTATGCAGACAACCATCTCTAACAACCACAGTTACTATGCTTATGAAGCTGTGGTTGTGACGCCAGAAACCCAATACTCTATTATTCTTCAGCATTGACTTCAGCTCAAAGCAGCCATTTTCTTGTATGTTATTGCTTTGGGGCTAGAATTACTTCATCCCAGACCACATGCTAAGAGCACTAACTTCCAAGGGCCTCTTCTGCTGTGAGTAGCTGAAACATGAAGATCCAAGGCTTCAAGCCAGTTTTTGATTTCTGTTGTGCTGTCATGAATGGAACCACTCCAGTTTTAATGAGCATAACTTGGGGGGGGAGAACTTGGGCCTTCTCAGAGCAAATTTCTGAGAGTCATACTGGAAAACAAAGCACTGTCATTCTGCTCCCTATTCTCTTCTGGGTTTGAATGGCTCAGCCAGAATTTTGAAAACTTGTCATCGGTAGTTTTGAAATCACAAATAAAAAGTTCATTTCTAGACTTTGTAAATATAGGGAAGATTTACTGCAGTGAAAAATAAAAAAGCTCATAGTATAGCAGCTTCACTTACTGTGCTCAGAGTAATGATGGACATGATAAAGCACACTTATAAGGGAAAAAATATTACCTCATGGGCTAAATATAATTAAAACCAGTAATACTGTTGAGTATCTCACTTGAGGATATGAGATGAAGGACACTGGCTAACTTTCACCGCCAGCGTTTGATGTACCTTCTACTGTAGACAATTGCTTTTGAGTTCATCATCATTAAGTAGTAGAGTAGATTTGGGGAGGTCACATAAGGGATATCAGCCCATAGCTTCATGGCATAATGTATATGCTGTTGGGAAAGCTGACAGAACGGAGCTTGGATTATTCACAGGTCATTTCCCCTTAGGGAAAGGTTTTGGAGCTATGGCTGTTATTTCAGATACCTTCTTCCTGGTCATGTGGTTTTGCTCAACACATAGCTCATTTGTTTGGGTAGTGCATTGGTTGGCAGAATATATCTTTGAGCAAATATTATTCCCAAAGTGGGGGTCATGATCTTGGAAGTGCAAGTGGAAATGGGGTCATGGGAAAAGCTGAGAATTGCTGGAATGTGGTGAAAGCAAAGTAATCTATACATGTTTATGTTGACAGCAACCACAAAATGGTTCCCCGAGGAACTCAGATGAAGTTATCACAAGGAGTAGAAAGGTAGAACTGGCATAAATAGCTCAAGATTTGGACTTGCTGTTCTTAAAAATATCTTTAGGTAGTTCAGCTCTCTTAAATCTAAACCATGTGACGCAATATCCTTTTAATCACAGAAATCAGGCTTTGTGGGGAAGTTTCCTTTGAGTGTACATGCAATATCACTGCTTTCTTGCAAACAAGAAACTTCCTCTCCTAATAGAAAAGTTTCACATATCACGTGTCACAGACATCAAAGAAGATTTTCACCTTCATTTTTTAGTAAAGTAAATATTACCAGGCGTGCTTGTTTACTTTTCAGCAGAGGGCTCCTCCAGACCTCAAAGTTTACAGGTGGGAATACCAAAACTAGAGGGTGAGTTTGTTGTCAGAGGAGAAACTTTGGGTTTGCCTGCTATGTACAAAACCTCAGACCAGCAGAAAGTTTTTCACAGACATAGATTTGCACACTAGGAGCTTACCACAGTACAAAGCTAAGTGTCTACGTTGCTGCAGAACTGGGTTTGAGCTGTGTGATTGCCTCAAAAAATCTGGCTGCTACAGGCAACTTGGCAACTGGCTTGAACACCTGGGTGCCAGATACGTTTGAAGGCAGCTGCTGTGTTGATCCTTCTCCCTTGTATGACGCATGGCAATTACTCTCAAGAAGGACTATTGGAGATCTTAAGGCAAATCCACAGCATCATTAGAGCAGTTCTTTCTAGTGCTGTTCAATTTAATGTTCCCTTTCCCACATATGGCAGTGATTGTGCTGACTGACTGCATATGACGGAGCGCTTGGCTCAACTCAGCAGTAACTTTCTGGTCATTAATGAAGTTCCTAAACACTTGATCAGTATTTTGCTCAGTTGGGATGCCTGCCTGCATTAAGTTTAGTATTAATATTTTAATTTTCCCACTCTGGTGTTTTCTCAGTTTACTTACATGAATGGTATGAAACTTCTCAAATCTTTGTTAAGTCCCCTGAGTAATTGGCTCCCTGTTCAGTAGATTTTCAGTGGATATCACGCTTGAACATTAATGAGTAGTAAACAATTAATGCCTAAGATTAGAATTTCAGATGTAGACTCCAATCCCGAAAACAAGCCTGGGCTTGTTGAGTGTGTGAGTCCTTTTGCATTGCTTTTTGCAAGGTGAAATAATTGTATGATTCTGTTAAAGAGACTGGCATTTACCATTAAAATTATATAATTTGGAGATAGCATTTCTGTCTCATGAGCTACACAGGAGGTAGCTCTATACAGGAAATACTTTCCTTACATTTAGAAGGTTGTCTTCACAGGTAACTTCCAGCCTCACCTTTTAAGTGAAATGCACATTCTGCCAAAATCAGTAACAATTCCAAAAATGCTTGTAGGGCCAGAAAGCCTCAAAACTTGCTGAATTTTTTATGGGCAGATTTTAGTGTGCAAAGGTGAGAGCCACCACTACGTCCGTCTACTTCTGTGCTTTACAGCGCCGGGGAAGTAGCAAATATGGGTAGGAGTTGGGAAACCCTGAGTAGCAAATGTACTGTGGTCCTCCTTCCAAGTTTCAGGGAAAACCTAGCAGAAATGCCACAGAAAAGCAGAGCAAAACCATCATGTACTTGCGGTTGTGTTAATTTTCCTTTGCGCTGTACAAAGCAGAAGGATGTCCTTAAAATGACATGTTTCAGAGCAAAGAAGGAGCTGAGCCCCACCAGGACCCCATGGTACTCCTGCAGTAGATTCTTCTTACCCAGCTCTTATCCAGATACCCTTGGTGGGATGCTTCTGGGTGCGCTGAGCAGCATTGCCTGCTGGAGGGCTGGGAGATGATTGCGGGTGTGAGGAGGGGGAAAGAGGGCAGCAGTTTGGTAGCAGTTCGGGGCTTTGGGAGAAGCACTTCAGGAACAGTGCAATGTTTCTGCTGAAGTGATCAGCTGAGGTTAATTATTTAGCCATTAAAACAGCATTATTAGCCTACCAAGTTAATGTTAGAGGGATTTAGGACATCTTGGTTTCCCTCTGATCACTTTTTTCAAGTTATGTCACAGCCCTGTGAGGTAGGAATGCTGTTTCCAAATGAAAGCTTATTTGACAGAGCAACAATTATTCAGCAAGAGGAGGGATTACATGATAGTCCAAATATATAGATTTTTCTTTAAACTAGACTATTCCTAAAAGTTTCCAGCTAAGAGAAAACAAACGTCTAAAAAAAAGTTGCAGTCAGTCCTTTTGGAAATAAAAGGTCAATCCTTAGTTTTGCTATGTTAAAAATGCCTTTATTTTGCTTTTGATAATGGTAAGCATCTAACATAAAAAACTTTTCTCTTGTATTTCCATTTAGGCATAATGATGTCCACAACAGACACGAAGACCCCATATTTCCTCTTTAGACCTTTATTTTTTTTTAAATTCCGATGTGCCTGACTGAAAAATCATCAGGAAATCAAAAGTGCCTGCCTTAACCAAGTTACCTTGTGCTTTGTAGAACTGGCAAATAAACATGGGGCACTGTTTAAACTGTAACCTTTTCTGCAGATTCAGCCTTGCAGCCCCAACAGGGAATTAAGCAACTGAAACCCAAACTCTAACGCCCACAAGCCCCGGGAAGTCACATAAGTGAAGTAAGTATCTGAGTGACTTTCACGGATAACACTGCGCTTGCCAGGGCAGGGGTTGTATTTCAATTTTCAGCTGGCTAGCATGTGCAGCAGTCTGGAAAACAGTATGAGCAATAATATATGCAAAATGCAAATGCTGAACTCTGGTACTAGCCCTGTGAGGAAACTCAGCCAGTGTTGGCAAGAGTTGTCAGCAATGGGTTCCCATAATCTAGGCTCGCTGGCCTGTGGCTGTGCTAGCCATCTCCCTATCTCACGTTGTCCGAGGCCTGAACTTCACTGGTTCTTGCACTAAAGGAAGCTAAGGTACAGGCAGTCATTTCTACCAGTATAACACTACTCATGCCTGTATTAAAGACAGAATATACTTGTTTTCTCTGTTCCCTTTCCCACGCATCAGTCAGGAGTACAAGGGGAGGAGAGGCTACCATTCCTCGTGAAGATCAAACATGGCTCCTTACTCTTTCAAAAAATGTCATATGTCAAAAAAGACTGAGGATTTTCTCCCCCTCCCAAAGTCCTGATATTCATTCCTGAATTTGCATCAGCCTTGGATATCTACTCCTGCTCTGGCTTATATCCTGACTGTACGAAACCAAGCAAGGTCAGATTCAGCAAAACCATGAGAAGGTGAAGGCCGACAATGAAATTTGTGTCCTGGAAACAGACCCGACAGCAACATGACAGTTTTTGTCTGTTGCATGTAGCTCAATGCGTATGACAGGAGAGGTGACACGTTCACACCATTTCAAGCTACGGAGACCCATTCAGTGGAACACAAGCAGGCTGGTGTCCACACCGTCTGAACCAAGGTGGCGACTGAATTTGCAAAGCCTGCCATCTGCACCAATGTCAAGAGGCAGTCTACACAACAGTCCCAGATCAAGTAAAGCACTTAAACCCAGGTGTAACTTAACTGTATTAAAATAATCTCCGCACACGAAGGACTTCACCATGTGGAGAAGCAGGCGCTGGAGGCAGGCTAGATGAGAGCTCTCCACTTCGCTCTTTGGATCTAAGCCCACGTAACCATGACATGTATTCTCGGAAAACTCTCGCTTTTAAAGGGCAAAAAATATCTGAATGCTTTTTGTTCTTGAAATTTGTGCTCCTTTTTTTATTAGTAAATGTTTTAAGGCTTATCTCTGTGCTTGGCTAACTTTGACCTTTCAGTTACTAATTACATAATTAGGCTTTGAACTTGTATATCACTTCACAGCTTCTCGCTTTCTCACAAAGGCACTGGTGCTCAGTGGTATTTCCACCTCTTCCTACTTTTGTATGCACATTTGTGCCTCCTCAATACACAATAAATTCAGCCAACACAAGCATACTTTATACCAGCTGATTAGGCTTCAGGTTGAGGCTGAGGAAGTGCTTTGATGCAAAGTTCTGATTTTCATCATTTTTTAAATACTTTGTGGGAAATTAAATTCTTTGTTGGTTTTTCAGTTACACTTTGTAAAACAAAGGAGAATAGTTTAAACTACTAAGGTATTCCATTTAAAGCATGTTTCTTTTTGTTTAACAGAGTGCAAAATAATTCACTCAAGGTTAATTGACTTCAGATCAGATATCATGACTCAGAACAAAAATCTGGATACTTTTATCCAACCCTCTTTTTTGGAGAAGAATTCAGTAGAAATTGATGTGAATCTTTGTGAAAGGAGGCATATTATCAGCAGAAACGGCTTCCTCGTGATTTTTATGAAAAATACAAGGGTAGTGGAACTATACTTGTGACAGATGCTCCGAATCCTGACCATCCAGAAAGATGAGACACTGCTATCTACAAAACAGGTGATGATATACAAGAGGAGTCTCTTCTGTAACTCATATTTATCTCTTAGATTAGAACATGGAGCTAAAACTTTCTCATAAAGATTTGAGAGGTCATATGGCAACAGACAAGGAATAAGAGAATTGGTTGAACAGTGCATTATTCACAGAGGCCCCACATCAGGAAAGCTTTTGAAAATTGCTGTTCAGGAAAATTTTTAACATATGTACTTACATAGTTGAAAAGAGCCACATGATACAGGGAAGTTAATGAGTTTTTTTAAGTGTTTTCAGATCTTGCCTAATCATAGACTTTGCAGGACAGGGGCTGTTGTTGTCTAGCTACTTTGCAGCTCTCCTTTCTGCATGTCCTGACAGAGCAACATCCTTTAGCGATCACACAAAGGGTTGTTTTGGCTTTCTAAGACAAAAGACATTTTGTTGGATTTCAGACTTAACCCCTGTCACATCTGTGATGTTTACTTTGGGGGTTGATTTTGTTTTAGTGGAGGAGGGAGAACCTAGATGGCCGGTATGTCATATAGAGTATCGCAGATATTGACTACATTCCGAAGAGATGGATGACATGGAGATGACACTTGTCACATTTTGTACCAGAAACTGCCTTCTAGGAGTATCTCAGACAATGTTATCTTTGGAAATATCTATGATGGCTCAACAGGATTGATGTGAGCTGTGCTCTATGGCTGGGTAAAAAGGAAGAGAAATAATTTTTCATTTTCATAAGAGGAAACATACTCCCTGAATCCAGTTTCTCTATGGTGAATTCTGACTGCTTCAATGGACACATTGAACACAGGGTGATTCTGCATCTGCTCCATGACATCACCAAAAACATAATGAGAGAAGAGGAAAAGCTCCTCATTTTCAAGATAATTTCTGAGTCATTAACAGTAGTTTGTATGCTATACTTCCCTCCTGAAAGCATAGCCTCAATTTTATTGACTCTTCCTTCTGCTGAAAAAGATTACTAAATTATTAGTAGTTATTTATTCTTGGAGGAGACTAAGTCACTTTCAGGAAGAGGAAAACTGTTGGTCTAGTATTATTTCCAGAATTATTCATACCTAAGAGACCAAGAGTTGAAGATCATTAACAAAAATGTAAATGCACAATGAATAAGATAAAGACACAAATAATCTTCTGTTCTCTTTCCTTTTTATCAGGCTTCACTTCTGATGATAGAAACAGACCAGATAAGCAGAATTCCTGGTTTAAAATAATAAAAATAAATAATTTATTTATTAGATTTATTATTTTAAATATTATTATTTTATTCATATTAATATTATTTATTAAATAAAAAAATAAATCGCACAATTGCTTATGACTATGTTGCTGGTTGTTTAGGCCAGTTCCTCCTGCCTTTCCTCTTACTAAGAAGGATATCTCCATTTCTATGAGTAAGTTGTAAAACTAGTGGCATGTGCTGGACTCCTGTACAAGCACAAATAGTACTCTACATTTTCTAACCTATGCAAATGATAACTCTTTGACATTGGTAGCCAAAGACACACTTAAGGTATATGTAGCTTCCCTTTGTGCAACAGGGAACAGTTTCTGATTTGTTTTTTTGGGGGGGATTTTTTGTTGTAATTGCTTCCATATAAATATGTTTACTTAAAATATCCAAAACTTTTCCACCCAAATGGACAAATTCTATGTTTAATTACAGTAATAGCCTACAGTTTCAAATCTGGGTCCTCAAACAGCTTTTCAGGTATGCAACAAGTTCAATTTTTGATGTGCTGACCCAAATGACATTTTGATTTATATGGCTCTTTCCATCTTTTAATACCTTTGAAAATAAAGCCACTTGATTAAGTCTTAAAATATGGAATAAGGAATCTAATTTTAAGCACAGAGCCACTTATCTTTCAAGGGATTTAGCTCAGGAGCTGATTCAGATCTTAGTATTTTTAGATTTAACCCCAAAAGCATGGTGTGGCTCAAATGTAAGTAATAAGAATTTCAAAAGGACCTTTCTTTCCTTCATAGTTAGCATCAGAAAGAGATTTTTTTGTAGGTTGGCCTTTGAGCCAAAAAATTCTCAGTTTTTCCCTCTTAGTGCAGTGATTTCACTGCCTGTAACAGTGTTTCATTTGTTACTCTGTAAATAAGTTATTTATGAGTTTCTGTATCCGAATTCAGGAATAAGTCACATTTGTGAGAAATAAGGGAAATCAAAAGTACCTGTGGAATGACTGCTATGACTGTATGCTTATTTGTAGTATATGGCTTAACCACCCTATGTTTCCATGCCCCTTGGGATCTCAAGCTATATGGAAGCCTGTTGGCCACCACAGCTGTTTTTTTATTACTGTTTCCTGTTTATTATTCTATATATAGAACATTCAATATATGAACATTTCCTGTTCTGCTAACAATTCGTACTAATTTAGCATTCTTTTATGAGCACACATGTTAAAACCTGGGCTACAGTTCAGCAAAGTATTTGAATACGTGTCTCAGTTTAAGAATGCAAGTAGCCTCAGTGCTGAACTGCCTTAATTAATCAAGGCAGATATAAAGTACAAGGAGAGTCAGAAATATGAGAACATCCTTTAAGCAAAAGAAAGATTAGGTTTTCTTTGGAAGATACTGTACCTCACGACAATTTCTGCAGACTGTTGGCAGGCGTTTAAAGTATTTAAAACCCAGCAAATTTTCAGTAATGGAATTTTACTTTGGAACACTTTGTTTTAAATTAGCCATATCCCTATCAATAACAGTAAGCAATCTACAGGCATGATTCCAAACCCTTTGGCTTATTTGAGATGTATATGCAATGTCTTTTTCTCACTTGCTATTGCTCTCTTGTGGTTGTTCAAATTGTGCATTGAATAAAATAGGTGAGGCAGAATATACTTACTTCATTAGCAGCAAATACCCTGCAGGCAAAGTTCAAGTTGTAGTTTTAATGTATACAAAATGTACATAAAGATCAATAAGCCCCTATATGTTCAAAAGCTTATGGTCTAAGTCCTCCTTTGGGACTTATTTTTTGATTAAAAAAGTACATATTTTTATACATACACATCTTGTGTAAAATAGAATTTGTATAAATATATGCATACATAAAATTTACATACGTTACTGTTTATAGTATAACATATATAGGTGTGTGTATGTATATAATTTTTTATTACTAATAGAACATTTGGAGTCAGCATATAGAGTTACTTCTGATTTGTAAGCCACCTTCAGTGCTATGTTGTACTATTAATATATATGGGGTTATATAAAGCTGTATTATATCATACTTATTATATTAAACATGTTGATATATTTGACATAAACCCAAACAACTGAGTTGTATAGACATCAACGTCAACTAGAATTACCGTGATCATGACTATGAATGTCTAAAATAGACAAAAGAAATATAGAGAAGTTAAATGAGGCGTCTTTAGGGGAACAGTACTTTCCCTTTCCAAGATCAGATCATCCCGTTTGCCAGGTAATATGAACAAGACATAGAAAGCCATAGAAACTGTTCACAGGTTTTGTTCTGCTACTTTGTGCCTTAAACCTTGAGAGGAAACAAGTTCCAAAGGGATATTCAAAATACAGTTTAGATATCAGCTCTTATCAACATATTCACTATGTCAGGAGAGACAGTGAAAATAAAGCTTGCTGTCTTCTCAGCTGTCTGGACAGCCTCTAACAATGTTTGTGTGAACATCAGAGAGTATCCTTTCCCAGTGCATCACATCTTGCATGGCTTTTTGAAGATTTTGATAAGACTATTACATCATCTGCCAAACGTACTTCTTTCCAAACTTTGCAGCCTTCTCCATCAAGTTTACTCAGTTCAACACTCCTACCAGGGACTTCAGCCTAAACTAATACTTCACTGTGCTCCATGCCTTTGCTAAGCGAGGGGCAGAAGCTTCATCTGCCTACACTGTGACCCACCGCACTGAAACTGTGCAAATGAGTTAGCAAAAAAAATGTTTCCATTGTTTTTAGCTTCCCAAATACTCCCTATTTACTTCTTTGCTACACATTCATTTTAGTCTTTTCAACATGAGTACCCTAACTTGGGGATATATTTCACATTCTTCCGGAATGCATGCGGACCGAGCCTCTATCTCCCTCCTCCCCTGGCTGCCCTGGAAATAGATAGGAGCTGGACAACAGTGGATGCACGTTAAAGATGTCAGGGCTTGTTGGTGCCAATAGCAGCACAAGAGTTGGGTAAACTGCCTTCACACTCCAAACCAAGCACAAAAGATGGAAGTTGCTTTGCACAATTTCCCAGCAAAGACAAGACTCACTGTACTTCAATGTGCAAAACAAGCCTCTCCTTGTTTTCACTTGAAATTAAATACTGTACTGCATAATGCTGCAGTGGAAGACACTACATAATATTCTGGGATTTGACGTTTAAAAATGCAGTGATGATTAATGACATATTCTACTAGGAGAGCATGGTGCAATAGCAGTACTGCCAATTCTTGCAATTACTTACAATAACTTCCCTTAAATCCTGAGCAGCATTTTCATAAATGGAGAAAACTCAGTCATTGAATAGGTTTCTATTTGTACTGTGATTCTTAGCCAGAGATGTTAAATAAGCTTCCTACGACTATTTTGTTTAACAGCATTAATGACTTCTCTTAATTAGTCTGTGTTGTTGAGAGCAGACACAAATTGTTGGCATTTACTGATTCAAATATTTTACGTTCTTAGATAGTATAAGATTACTAGTAATAACCACAAAGTAGTGTCTCTAATCCTGCAAAATATTCTTTCACGTTTATCAAGAAACTGGGAGTTACACAGGGGAAAAGGAGTCAGGCAAATTTATGTGTAAACGATGCAAAATACCTCTTCAAGTAAAGTTAAAATTTATCAAATGAATGGGTTTCACATTTTTATAATAAAATTCTGATTTTCTAATCCACTGTATGATAGGATATAGTCCACGCAATGATATCTTCTAATATATATTTTTATAGATGTAAAAGTTTACTTATTACTGTAAATATTTCAGTTTGTGTAGTCACTACTTATTTGGCCTCCTCTCTTCACTCAACCCTAACCTGTTAATCTTCTGACTGGCAAATATTTCTTCCTGAAGGAGGTGCATCAAGTTTCTGCTGGTAAGTCTCTCAGCTTGTCTCTTGCTCTCTTTCTCTCTTTCTACAGAGGAGTCTTTAGGATCCTACTCAGCAATAGTTTTTTTAACCTGACATTAATAAAAATAGAAAGCTATCACTAAATTCAATCCTCGTCAGAAAGAAAGAGAGAAAGAGAGAAGGAAAAAGAGAGAGAGGGGACAGAGAGGGAAAGAAAGAATGAATGAAAGGAAAAGAAAGAAGAAATGGAGTGACGAAGAAGAGAAAGAGAAAAAAGCTCTAAGTATTACATTCAAAAATGCAATAATGAAACAGCTAAGAAAACATGAAAAATGAAGTTAAACTATCAAGCTGTATTACACATGTAACTATTCCAGCAATAATCTAAAATCAGAAAAAAGTTTGCTTTTTCTTACATTCTTTTAGTCACAAATGACTGAGTTTAATTTTAAGCACATGAGTAGACTTATAAAAGCTATTAGGACCTCATAAATCCTTTAGCTAAGCATATGTGAACTGTTTGCAAGATTATGGGTAATAATGATCTTTTCAGATTGGCATCAGTCCTATCACAGACATAAAGAAGTATTTCACCTAAGTCTTGGAAAGCTTTCCTTTATTACAAATGTTTTTTACCCTTAGCAGAACTTGAGGTGCACTTTAGTAGTCAGTACTTCCACAGGAAGCAGCTTTCTAAAGAAAACACAGTACCTTTAATCGCTTTAGATAGGCTTAGGATGGAGAGAAGTCAATATTAAAACTTCCATTAATAAAACACTTAAGTGGATACTTAATTTTAAGCAAATAAATGCCAACACTTAAAAATATTTACAAACTACCTACGCTCTCTCTTTTCTCTCACTATTCTCTTTTTGTGTATCTCTTAAAAGACATAATTAGCTCTTTACCCAATTCCTTCAATTTTTTCTTGCCTTTCTGTAAAAAAAAAAAAAAAAAAGCTGAAATACAAACTATCTGGTTTTATCTTAGGTTTACCCAATGTTAAACAGTACTATACCTGATTATTTTCATCTCACTTTCAAAGTTATCAATGATAAAGTCAGTAGGGATGGTTTTGACATAGGATGTCTTCCAGCCACGGGACATATGGACAAATGCAATTCCTGTTTCAATGTACCATATACTCTGAAAGACAAATATGTGGCAAAGCAAAATGCTGCTTACAGCTCTCACAGTCAGACCACCAGTGAGTTTCAGTCTCAGTTCACTCTCCTCTGAAGCAGGTTTCTTTCTTGTTGCAAAGTCACAGATTTTATAGAAGCGTCTTTTCTAAATGCCTACCAAACACTTGGTCAAGAACACCAGCATATTAAATTGGAGCATTCGGTACTGTGAAATAAAATCTCCATCCAAAACTGTCTCTATTTATATTTCCTATGGCAGTGGAAGGTTCACAGCCATTATGTGATAATGGCTCTTTTTGACTCTATAAACAGATCTAGCTGGAAACATTAATCCCACTTTCTCCACTTTTTTTTCTCTGAGATTTTTGAAGGGTAACATTTTACATGGAAACCTATGTTGTATTCAGTAATTTCTGTTTATCTGAAGATTTTTGAAGTGACTTTGTGGCACTCTGAACATGGTCAGGTTTTGCTAGAAAGAAGGGATGAATCACAGTGGTCCTGAGGCTGCTCTACATTACGCTGGGGAAGATTAAAAAGGGTGTTGTAAAAGTAGTTTAAAGCCACCTGCATACATCATGGTTTCTATGAAGGTGGAACTAGAACTCTATTGAAAAAATTTTTGTGACTTTCCCAAATGGCTCATACAACCTGAGGCTGCTCATTATTTCACCTTAAGTGGCCTGTCCATACGAGCACGTACTAACAGCAAGCAGACAGAAATGTCTCTTCCTCTCCCTCTGCTTACATCCTTATTACTGAAGCTGGGGTTTATTTTTAACTGTGTCTAAAAAATAAATTAATCTTCCATATTAGCAGATTAATCCTCCTCGCCCACAACAGGAGTGCGTGGTTGTCCATTCCCAGAAGGTACAGGGCTGCTGGAGCACCATATGGATAAAGTCTCATTTATGTTTCTGTCTTCCTCACATAAATCAGGAAGCCAACCCACCCCTCCACATCAAAAGGTCACTGCTGAAAAGAATAGCAAGGAAACTCCTCCAGACTTGCTGAAAAGCACCCAGAAACACAGGAAGGTCGAAGAAGTGACAGTGATGAAATTAGCAGCCTGGTAACTGGGATTATTTTTCTCAATATTGCATTTTTAGGTTTTAATGAAATGCTTTCACTTTCTTCTCCCTCGCACTCATTCTTTCCCTACTTAATTTGTTGGCTTCTCCCACGAGGGAAGCAACGCGTGCATGTTATATTCTAGGGCCAGAGGTGACTTCTGTGGTAGTTCAGCCTCGCTTCATGCATCTGACCAGAAAACCTCCTCTGATAGTTGTCTGCATTTGTACTAACCATGCTAAATTTGTACAGATACTGAAATAAAGACCCTTTGTATTTATCGATATCTGTCTTCTCATGCCAGGAGGCTAGCAAGATGTCATAATGCATGTACCTTTGCACTGGGGGGGGTTACTTTCCTCACTGGGCTGCCAGTCCTGCACGACTGCCTCCTGATCCCTCTCCCATGACATGGGGGACACACAACAAATGTCCATTAGGTGTCAGCTAGAGATGCTCTTGGTATGTTAACCTACATGTCTGCATGTGGCAAGTCCCCAAGTTTGATATCTTTTGCAGCAAAGCAGGGAGTGAAACAATAGTGTGTAGGGTCATATTTAAATTTGTGACTCATTAAAATAGTCCAAGACTTCTATTCAGGGCAATAACTCATCCTAAATCACACCCCCAAAATATTCCAGACTGCTTTATGGATTTATACCTAGGATGAATCACTTCACCACAGCTGCTGTTTCAGCAACATTGCATAAATATTGTTTTTAGGGGCCAGGAGGGAGACAAGGGTGATTTCTTCGTATTTTGTTCCCTTTGATAAAATCACTAAATGGGGAATTTCTTCCTGCTCCCCTGCAGGAATTCTAATTGAGTGACAGTTTTGAGATCTGCCATGGACTGCCGACATGTATTTATGTCTTGAATTCATCACTTGAAAGACTACTTTGACAGTAATGGTAAATGTCACCACATGCTTTGAATAGACAGTTCTCCTTAATGCTGGAGGAAGACGAGATTGGGGAACACTTGCTTTTAAATGTTTTAAAAGAATTTGACATTTACTTCCTATGCTACTACATCTCAATAAATATTTTCAAGTCAGCCACGAAGAGCTAAGTGGAGTGAACTTAAAAGGATGAGAAAGATTTGAGGTCACATAAAAAAAGTAATTTAGTAACTAAGGAAGAACAAAGGGTTTCTTCTAAAAATGTGGAGTGGTTAGTAAGTTTAGATCATATGAATCATAAATCTTTGGAAGAAGCTTTCAAATGGTTATAGTGATGGTTCAGTGTGCATGTCCTAATGAGAAATGAAGCTCCATATTTTTTAACATCGACAATAAAAATAATGATTTTTATTAGTTTTCAAGTCCTATGTAAATCAAATAGTTTTAAATCATGAGGAGTTAATAGAAATTTAATTTTGCAGCAGTAATGATAAATTCATGTTTTTAGGCTAGGCTTGTGATTTTCAGGTTTGCTAATATAGCTTTGTTTATAATTAGCTCCATAAACTAGGAAAAAAACAAAAGGAAAAAACCGCCAAAAACCTCAAACAAAAATGTTTCCTAGCAGTTGAATAATTCATGAATATTGTCTTTTATAAATTCAGTTTCCATCCTTTCACTACCAAAACCAATTGTGGTAATTGGGCTAAAGGTAATTGGGTTGTTGCTGGCTGAGTCTGACATTAGTGGAATGGAAGGATCTTAGGAGAGCACGCTGTACTGAGACATCCATGTGGTTCATCTGTCTCTCCTCTGCTTTGTGTTTGCCTAATCCTACCTCCCAGCAGAGCAACTAAACAGATGCTATAACTAGAAGAGGTAGCAATGATCTGTCGTCTTTTTCACACTGTGGCAGAGTCAGCATTTGAGAGTTTTAGAGCAAATGGGTGAATTGCATCTCTCTCTACATGTGCAAGAAGTTCACATACACGTTAAAGGTGGTTCACAGAGAAAGCATTCTCCAAAGTATGCAAAAAGTGCCCTTGTAGAAAGAACAGTTCTCTAGCACAGAAGTCTCTTTGACCTTGGTTTGGGACAGACTTGCCTCTCACTTTCTGCTAATGAAGCCTTTGAGAAATTTCTTAATGACATGTTAATTAAACACTTACCTTAACTACTATGCATTCCGTACGTGTTTTACATGATTTTTCACTATCCCACATTTTTGCTAGAATTGAGGACCAAAGCAAAAGTCAAATCTGAACTAATACTCTTTCTATGCTTATCTACCATGTTACACCACTTGAGTGATGGTGATAAACCACTGAGACAAACTATTCAGCAAAACTGACTAGTCCATTTGTAGAAGACTTTGAGTCCAGGCTGAATATCATTCTGGAAAATACCTGCTAGGCAATTGCAAGATATCCAGCTTAAGACAGGCATCATTCGATAAATGTTTCTGACCTATGTTAAACAAGAGTTGGACAAACTGAGCTCACAGTCTCCCTGGATTTAAAAATCTAAAAACCAGGATTAATCTTACCCCCATCTAAACATCAACACTGCAGAAGTCCATGCCGGAGGTAGTTGTCTAGGCTCCCTTTATAACTGTCGGGAGATGAATAGGCACCTCTAGGTCATGATTCATCTCACCCTAATGTAGACATCTGAAACGGTGCTTATTTTTCTCCACCAAGTATAGAAAGAGTCTAGACAGGTAGCTCAGACATAAATGTTACACTATATACATCTGAAGTTAGGCAAAATGAAATGAAACCATAAATCCAGATGTCTTGGTACTACGAATCCAGTGCACGGTCTTTAGAAAACACTAAAAAAACCCCATGGTGAATGCTTTGTATATGCCAACAGCTTTGTGTTATGCCTAATATCTGACAGCCTCTCTGAGATAGTGTGTATGGGATCTCAGCTTTCAGCCCTGTGGACCAGGGGGAATAATACTTACTCTGTATCCTCAGCCACCTCTGAGGAAGAAATTCTCCTTGCAGGGGAACGGAGGATTCAGATATTTGCCAGCTTCACACTTGTGTTTCTCCCCGTCTCTGTACCTCTCCGTCATTCTTGGGCTGGGGCCAGGGGTGCTCAGCAGCGGGACAGTCTTCCCAGGGAGGAACCCCGGCACCCACCGGGGGAAGCTGCGGCACGCATCACGTCTGCTGCTGCTGCTGAGGCCACCTGCCCTTCGCTCCAGCTGTGTCCCAGCTGCCATCCTCAGGCCATAGTGTGGGTATATAGACGCATACACATCATACGGATATGTGCACTGTGAACAGTGTATGTATAGGGTATATACACACACAGTATATAAGTACACTGTATAGGGTATATATACTATATAGTGTATATACAGTATATATATTACAAAGCATATATACTGTATATAGTACACACATTATACAGCATAT
Organism: Pluvialis apricaria; assembly: GCA_017639485.1. Classification (NCBI taxonomy): domain Eukaryota; kingdom Metazoa; phylum Chordata; class Aves; order Charadriiformes; family Charadriidae; genus Pluvialis; species Pluvialis apricaria. The sequence continues at coordinate 106,520,569 of CM030007.1, forward strand.
ATACTATACACATACACAATAGTAAATATACTAGCTTTGCCTATGCACACACTATGTATATACATATATACAAAACCACATAGGTACACATATACATGCATATATACATGGTGTATAGTATATATAGTATACACACATGCACCATATATACTTTATACTGTATATATAATACATTTTGTGTATAGAGAGTATATACATTTTGTGTATATAGTGTATATACTATATACACTCTATGTGTGTATTATTATTGTATATATAACATATATATGTATACTATTAGTGTATATATATGCACGCATGTATATAATATATATAATGTGTATTAAGCAACCTGGTCTAGTGGAGGTTCCCCTGGCCATGGCAGGGGGGTTGGAATGAGATCATCTTCAAGGTCCCTTCCAACCCAGACCATTCTATGATTCTATGATATAGTATATATACATTAACTATACTGTATACATGCTATGTGTATATACATGATGTATAGACAACATGTATACAGGTATATACCGTACACGCGCACACACACACACACATACACGACGTGTGTATTACACGTATATACATAGTGTATGTGTGTATGTACAGACACGCTGTCAGGAGCCAGGGGTTGATCTATCAGCTGTTGGGTGCGCCAGAGGGCAAAAGCGCGCCTGGCCCCGCTGGCGAGGGATAGGCCACCAAATGGCTGTGGGGGCTCCCCTTGGCCCCACCGCCGGCCCTGGAAGGGGAGCAGCACGGAGGCCAAGGAAAAGCATCTGGACAGGGGGTTCAGACGCTGCTTTCCTCCGTTCCTGGTGCCTGGCGGGGTCGGTGGGGCAGCTGAGGGCCCCTCGGGGTGTGTTCCCCAGTGGGTGCGGGGTGTGCGGCAGCATGGGGCTGGTAACGGCACTGAGGAGAGGCTGCTGGTCTGGCTGGTCTAAGTGACAGTGCAAGTGCAGACTGCCAGGAATCGCACCCAGAAACACTGACTCTGAAAATCTTTGGGCATTCAGCATTCATTTGTAGGCCAGCACGGAAAGCTAGAAAGCAAAATGGCTGCCAGCGCTCAGGCACAGTCACTAGGCTGAAAGGGGCTTTATTATGGGGTGTTCTGGCCCAGGTCTAGCCTTGGCAGTACCATAGGGAGGGCGAAGAATGGTAAAGGTACTGAAGACGGCCATTGGCACGGAATATTTTCATATTCCCTGCTAAAATGCTGCTCTGAAGGGGAGTTTGGGGTGATGGGTGGTTGGTCTTGTCTACGTTTTGCTGTGGGCCGGCAGCGCTCTGAAACTGCTCCGTGGCTCCAGGAGCCCTTTGGAGCGAGCACAGCAGCCGTGAGGATGACTGATCTTGCAAACATAACTCCTCCGGCCTCTGGGTGTATTTCTCCTGGTGCTCTCTGGGGAAGCGAGTGGCTTTCTGACAAGCCAGGCCACTCCTGGGTCCCCACTTCTGATAACCTGTGGTCCCCAAAGCTCATGTAGAACTGACCTGGTGCCTGTGCCGACGTGAGGTGCTTTAGTGAAAGGAAAATTTCCAGCTTATTTTGTGGATGCTAGATGGCAGTATTGCATTTCTTAAACAATTAAAGTTTAGTTAGTGGAAAATAGAAAGAATAACAGCAGTCTGAAGAGCAGAATGCTGTCAGTAATGAAAGCTCAGATAGACTAAATAGTCATATAATTAAAATATTATGTTTACTAAGGGGTTGCCTGGAACAGAAGATACATTATACTTTCTTCTTGGCCACGTACATCTTTACCGCTCGTGAGTTAACAGTTGATAACAACACTGCTCATATTTTATGGGTCTTCAGGATTATGCCCATGATATAAGTCAGTTTCTTGTGATTTATAGCACTCAAGAGGAGCAGCGGTCTTGCAAAGAGAGTAGGTGAACCTTACCCCATGGACACGGATTTAAATCTTGTGCGATTTTATCGCAACTGAAAGAGGCAGACTTGGTTATCTCAGTTCACATATTAGTGGATAAGCATCCACATCACTGAGTTCTTGATCCAGAAAAGCACTTGAGCAAGTATTTAGCTCTAAGCATGAGTAGTTCATGGTTTTAATAAGATTACTCATATGGTTAAAGTTTGACAGACAATTAAAGGCCCTTCTGGACCAGGGCCTAAAGCAATCATTGCAACTTGGCAGTCTTTGTAGAGAGGCCAAAGGCTGACTAACTTTGTTGAGAAAGTTGCCTCTTCTCTGTGGTGTCCACAGTGGCTTCAGGGTAGGACTGATGCTGCATGATAACTTGGCAATGCAACTAGACTCTCAGCTGTGTTCCCTGTGCTAAGGAACAACCTTTCAAGCTGTGAATACAGCAGCTTCATTGGGAAAGTTGCCCCTGAAAAAGAACCTGAGCTCCAGGTGGGTCTGGTTAGCCTGATCCCCAAGTGATGGGGCTCAGGCAGAGGGCTGGCAATCACAGGACCCACCACAGTTGGTTTCCAAGCTTTGAAGAACAGCAGTGGTGGAAAAGGAGCTCTCGAGCAAAAGAAACAGATTTTGGCACAGTTGGGGATAGAAGAAAAAGCTGGTTGGTTGCTTGGGGGTAGGCAGCTCAATCTGATGGGGTTCTCTAGCTGGAGACCTCTGTTAAGTGATAGTTTTGGATCCTGATCCCTGCCTCGGGCACTGGGAAGCTGCACATCTGCCTAAACTAACAAAGAGGAGAGTTCAAAAGGAGCTGAGAGATGCCAAGAGGGTAGAAAAATCAATGGAACATCAAAGTCTAAAGATGGATGAAGGCTGAATTTTCATGGGAGTGTTTGTCTTGAAAGAGAAGGTAGTGGGAGAGTTGCTGTCTGTGTCTATTACATTTTACTGCAATATATTGGAGGGGATGAACTCTGACAAAAGGTGGAAAGGTGAATCATCCCTGTTCTGCAAATAGCAAAAGTTCTCCTTGCTGTAGCACAAGGAGGTGTGCCTGCGATGGTGATGTAGAAGAACGTGGAAACTGAGACAGCAAATGGGCTTGTGAGTCTGATGTTTGGTTTTCCACAGGAGGTGTGGTTCCTCTGAATATTCAGTTGAAAAATGTGAGGGGAGTCATAACTTCTTTTGGTTAAAATATAAGATGAAATGATGCTATACAATCTTGTGAGCTTTTATTTTGTGGGTGTAATGAGTCCATTTCAGTTGTGGGATTTTCCCAATACTTCATTGTCTCTTGTTGCAGCAGGAACACAGAGGTATATGTAAACTCCAGCTGTAAGCAACAGTTTAGGCATACATAAAATAGGAAAACCTGCATGAATACAGGTTATTTTTCTAAGAACAAGACTGTAAAATCAGGCCTAAATGTGAAATGTGTTCTAGAGCTTAGTCTTCACCAGGTACAGAGGCAGTTACTTCATGTTACTAAAGTCAGACTCTAATCCTGTGATAAGAATGCTGCTTTTATAAATGGCTCTGGTGTAAAATAGGGAATTAAAGCTGTAGCCTGGCTGGAATATTGATATTCTGTTTGTCACCAGGTCATTGTTTGATGTTTAGAGTCAAACAAGACTTGATCAGTTTTATTTACAGTCATTCCAACAGGTTTATAAAGTAAAACTGCATACAATTCTAGTGCAGATCTGATTTTTGGAACAGTTTAATCTCTGATAGCATGAAGTGATCAGTACTGGAATTGGTCATACGTTGCTTGGTCTGGCTTTATTTTAGTTTTCTTTTTTCCCTGACCATGGAATATTTTGACATTTGTTGAAACTCCCAAAACTCCCAACTTTCTATTTGGAAATTGATTGAAGCAATGTAGTTTATTTTCTGTAGAAACTGAATTTAAGTATCTCAGACTGCATGTTTCAGGGCTGCTCTGATGCCTTCTAGGAGCTACCCTTCAGCTAAGCCCTGCTCCTATTCTTCCATCTGGGCAGAGCTGGGCTGAGCGACATATAGCTTATGTGCTTCGTGTCCTTCCTGTTGTAGGACTTGCCTCACTCACTGAAATTATTCCATCTTCTAACACTCTTTAGGTGCTGTAAATTGCACACTTTAGTTCTCTGATGGTGATGTTTTTCCTTCTTTGGGAAGGAATAAAACAGACCTGCATTTTGCAAAACTTCATGAAGTTGAAATCCTGAAACTATTTTGTTAGAAAACATTTGACCTGATAAAACATTCCTCTTAAAGCCTAAGGCCTCATTGAACTCAATTAAAAAATAGAAACTTGCAATGCAGTGCCTCTTGTTGTACAACCAGCATCTCTTTAGTTGTAGTCTTCCAATGGCAAGTTTTGCAATGGCGTCTTCTCATTGAAAATTATTGATTAATGCTAGAGATGCTTGACTGTATTTTCTATCAACACAATGTCATTAAGAAAGTGACTAGTTAAAATAACATTCACACCCAGGGCTACTTCAGTTCACATGCTTTGCCAATCAAGAAAACATCTTTCTTTTTTCACATATGTTTAAAAGTTTTGCGTCCAAAGTGCAAGTCTGTACAATTCATGTCTCCAGTTTCTTTAGCTTGTGTATAAGCACACAAAATCTGCAGGCATGCTTATGGAAATGTCACCTGGGTTTGCAATCACCAAAATGTAGGCGCAGTTTTTAAGTTCACCAACAGAAAGAGCTGAGGCAAAAGTCTTTATGCACCCCATCTGAGGGATGCCTGGAGTTGTGGCTGCGAGTACCACATAAGGTAACGGGGGATCAGGGAAAATTGCGTATGGTTTTTTTTTCTGGTGATTGGCTTGTAATTGTCTATGCTTGCTAATCATGGATGAAAGGAAGCAAGCAGCAGAATACATAACAGGATGGTGAACAAGCAAGTGTAGGACTGTGGGACTTGTAGGTAAAATATAGTTAGTGGTTTTGGTTTTGGGTTTTTTTTTTTGGTGGTACAAGTTAAGAGCATGCATCAGAGGAGCATGAGAGATGCAACAGAAAGCTTGAGGCCCTGGAAAAACTTGACAGTTTCATCTCCTCTTCTTTGGATAGCTATGCATGCCAAGAAGAGGGAATGACTGTAATTTTAAATTTCCCAGAGTAACTTGTGCCTGAGCTGTTAGCTCAGGCAGAAGTTGGAAGAAGTTGGAAGTTTGTGGGGAAAGCAGAGGTTTAGGTAAAGGAACTCAGAGATACTTGAGCCAAATGGCAAAACTTTAAAAAGGGAACACTTAAAAATTGTTTCTGTTGCAAAAGCTTTAATATATCTGTAAAATTACACTGTATTCACAGGTACGATGCCAAGTGGTGAGACTACATTTAATAAGAAAAATAAGTGGGATTTTAGTTCAGCTTTTAGTGCAAATCTCAGTACAACCTTAACTACATACCTCAATAGCTTATCAAAACAGTTGTAGCTTGTTATTAATAATGCAGTCACTCTAAGTCATTGAGCTGGAGGAAGATGTAGGGACATTGATTTTTTTTTTTCTTTTTTTATTTAATGAAGCATTATCTTTCTGGGAAAACAGAGTTTTTTTGAAGGGAAAATTTATCTTGTTCTTTGTGAAAATGAGATTTACCTCTCTATTCTAAGCATAAGAGCTCCACTTTATTCAAAGCAGGTTCATAGATTTCTAAAGGAATTATTGGAATAGTTGCTTCTCAAGTCAGCTAAATGATGTTTTAATGTAAATCATCGCAACATGCTTAGTTTTTTAATTGGTGAGTTATAAAGGAGTCTTTATTACTAAATGAATATAGCGTGTTTTGTTTCAGGGTGCTGAGGGACAGCTGTGGTCACTGAAGAATTTGGTATTGCAGAATTTAATAAAAAAAACCCAAACCACTTTTTTTCTTTAAATCAGACCTGAATCTGTTGCATGATTAAGATTGATAAATCCTCCACCAGCAGAAGTGAAATAGATATTTCTCTAATATGGCTTATGTATTTCTGATATAGTCCAAACACATAGCAATTATCTCTTGGAGCCTACCCAGGGAGAACATCAGGAAACACTTTTTTACTGTGAGGGTGACTGAGCACTGTCACAGGTTGCCCAAAGAGGTTGTGGAGTCACCATCCTTGGAGATGTTCAAAAGCCATCTGGACATGGTCTTGGGCAATCTGCTCTAGGTGGCCCTGCCTGAGCAGGGGGGTCAGACAAGACAACCTCCAGAGGTCCCTTCCAACCTCAACCAGGCTGTGGTTCTGTTATCCCCACGTGAGCATGGTGCAAGGAGGGAAGAAAAGGCAAGGGAGAATTGATGACAAAGAGGGGAAAATGGGAAACCATTTTTTTAATTTCATTAGACTTTTTGAATATTCTGATTGTAAAAACTAGCTAGCAAAATAGTGCGGTAAACCTTGATGATATGAAGTACAGGGGCATTGGGTGTTTGCTAACAGTAATGGAAGCCAGTTTTTCCAGTTGAACAAATTGAAGATGATCTGTCTTGGGGCCTCTGTAGGAGAACTACTATCAGTGGACTTTCCAACAATAAGAAAGTTTCTCCAAGATTTTGAAGGCTTACCAAAATCCTATGACTCTGTTGTTTCCCTATAAATGCTACTTTCCAACTGTGATTTTATTTTTGGTGGTGCCAGGGGGATGAAGGGAGAAAGGTTGTCTAAATATTTTCTCTGTCTTCCCCCTTGGTTGTTCTTTTCCTTTCAAGAAATGAATAGGATGACTCATTTCCTACTCTGTGACTTGTTCTCTTGGGCTATGTTGAAGCTTCAGAAACCTAGCCACTGTATCCTGCAGCTTGCTTCCAGTTTGCATGCCCAGGTTTCCTACTTGTAGGTGGTGGACATGGTGAGCAACTATTTCTCACTGTGATAGGGAACGCGGATGAGGTCAGAGCATGGGCAGGGAATTTGGGAAACCGTCCGGGATCACAGCTGGACCCCTGCATGTTCGTTCCTTTGTTCCTGCAATAATCCAGAGCTCATATTCCTGGAGTGACCATGTGGACAATTCTTCCATTCTCATGCTGACACTTAGACCAGAAAAGTCCATTTTATATGTCCTTGGTCATCATAGATAGCAAGGTAGCTCCCAATGCCTTTGATCTCTGTATTTTCTTTTTTTTTTAACTGATAGAATGAGTATCATCAGATACAGCCATAACATACCGCAGAATTAAACTAGGGTGTTACCATTGTTAATCTGTCAACTGTCAGCATCTTATCTTGTTATTTTGTTTACTTTGGGGTAGTGTGCATTTTGGATATTTTTAAAATGGAGAGTCTTGACTCTTGTTTAAAACAATCTTGGTGGTCTCAAAAGTATGAGGAATTTCTTAGTCTGAGCTAAGCATGAGAAACAAGGGTCTTCTGTGGGGCACACAAGTGACTTTCTTCCTTTTCCCACTCCTACCTCCCATTTTCAGTTTTTGACAAAAAATTTTGTTTGGTGTTCATAAAATCTGGAGTGAGGTTCCCTTGTTCGCCCCCAGAGCCCTGTTTTTGTTTAATTAAGAAAACCATTAATTTTATTCTACGAACAAAAAAGGTTGCAATAGCTTTTTAATCAGACATTAAAAAACAAGAGATTGAACTATTCTTTCTCTCTCTTTTTTTTTTCTTTTTTTTTCCCCTTCCTTCCTCCTGTCCCCTAAAACATGTTTTCTGGCAAATAAGAATCTGTGTGACTTCAATGTGACTCTTGTATTGAAATGATGCAATGATGCTGTAAGGTACTGACCCCTGACTATTTTATTTGCACTGCTAGAAAGCCCTATTATCTAATTCTTTTTTTAATCTATTGAGATTGCACTTTCAGTAAAGGCAACCACACGATTGTATTTCTACTGGATCTTGTGCCAATACCCTGATTCTGGCACTGCAAGTGTTTAACAAAATATCACTTATACTAATTTCATCCAGCTTCCAAACTTTTATTTTTGCTTTCTTGTTTGAGAAGGGTGAGACAGTTGACTTCTGAGATTTGAAACTTGGATTTTATTTTTTAACCTATTTGTTCAACTTTTTCACCCTAAATATAAGGATGTTCTGAATTAAAATTTTAGTTCTAGTTGACATCTGGTTCATTGCTGAGGTTTTTTTTTTTCCTTTTTTTTTTTTCCTCCTCTTGGTCTTGCCCTCCTTTCCTCTGCCCCTTCCCCATGGTTACATTTATTCTTGTTATCAGATTTTGGACATTTCTTTCATCTTGCCAGTCCTTTTTGTTTTCTTTTTCTTTTCCTCTCCCTTCTTCCCACTGCCTGTCTCTGTCCCACCCCATAAGGCTCTAATATGGCATAAACCCTACAGATAGTACACTGTCAGGTGGTCTGCAAACTCAAATGGAAGCAGGCAGCAAGGCTGGCTGTTTTCCATGGAGCCATTTCTACACTGGGGATGTTTCTCGCCACAGGCAATAAAAAGCATGTTGGGTGCGTGTCTGTAATGCCTGACCTTGACATACCAGAAGGCGGCAGTTAGAATAAACTCATTGCTAAACCATATGGAACATGTTCTGGAAAAACAAATTGCATTAAGCTGGGGAAAATGCAGCTGTGCAGCACTTTGGCACGTGGAGCACAAGTCCTACCTGACGCCAATTCTGCTTTGTGTACATACTGTACAAAGTGGGAGAGAGCACATAACAGAGTGTATGGTGTGCTGGATTATCACCTCATTCAGATCTCTAGGCAGACATTTAGCTACATGTACTCTGTCAACTTTGTACCAGGTCATGACCGGTAACAGGATGATACCTTGCTGGAGCCAATTGTGTTGAAAACAAAGTCATTTTAATAAGAGTTGAAGCAAGGAGACATGAGAAGCAGTTTAGCCAGTTATGACTTTTAAGTATAATCGGTGAAGACTTCAAGCCTGACTTATGTTGAGGGTTGATACAACCTACTTATGGCTACAAGGCTGGCAAAGAGTAGAGTAGCAAGGTCAAGAAGAGAACATGGAATCCTTCAAAATAAATCACAGCTGCCAACCTAACATGGTAGATTGATGTTTTAGAAGAGGGTGAGCAAAATATCAGTACAGACTGGGGGATAAATTGTTTGAGAGCAGCCCTGTGGAGAAGGACTTGGGGATATTAGTGGATGAAAAATTGGACTTGGCAATGTGTGCTTGCAGCTCAGAAAGCCAATCATATCCTGGGATGCATAAAAAGAAGTGGCTAGAAGGATGAGGGAGGTGATTCTGCTCATCTGCTCTGCTCTGGTGAGACCCCACCTGGAGTACTGTGTCCAGCTCTGGGGTCCCTAGCGCAACTAAGATATGGGCATGGTAGAGTGGATCCAAAGGAGGGCCACAAAAAAGATCAGAGGGCTGAAATATTTCTCCTAGGAAGAAAACCTGAGAGAGTTGGGGTTGTTCAGCCTGGAGAGCAGAAGGCTCCAGGGACATCTTGTTGCAGCCTTTCAATATATAAAGGGGGCTTATAAAGAAGACAGAGAGAGACTTTTTACCAGGGCCTGTAGTGACAGCACAAGGGGCAATAGATTTAAACTGAAAGAGGGTGGCTTTAGATTGGACATAAGGAAGAAATTCTTTATGATGAGGGCAATGAGGCACCGGCACAGGTTGCCCAGCAAAGTTGTGGATGCCCCATCATTGGTAGTGTTTGAAGTCAGGTTGAATGGGGCTTTGAACAACCTGTTCTAGTGGAATATGCCTCTTTCCATGGCAGGGGAGTTGGACTTGTGATCTTTAAAGGTCTCTTGCAACCCAAACCATTCTATGATTTTAAAATATATACCATCCAAATTGGGATGAGTTTTAGTACTGTGGTGGCTTTTGTTTTGGGAACCAAAGGCAAGATGGTGACCATGGCTTTGCTTGTTTTTCAACATACTGAAAAGCACAGGTAGCTCATGATGTGAGCACTCTGCCAACTGTTACAGAGCATGAGCCCCACATCCTTTTTCTGTGAGATAGGCAGAAGGGTCATTCCTGCCCTCTGTAATAAAAAACCTGCCAAGGATACAACTAGGATAATTTAATATGAAGGGCTGTTTTGTTGGTGTCTTATACCTGTTAAATTTGTCACTCACAGCTGTGAAGCGAAGGTCATTGCAAGCAATAGGTACCAGCTTTGCCTGGAGAACACATTTCCAACAATGAGCAACAACTTCAGCTTCTAGTTGGCATGAGGAAAATGTCTAATGGAGTCTCCAAAAGTTACGATTCAAGCAGGGAACCCATCTTTTGGAGAAAATATTTCTTAAGCCTTCCAAGTGAAGTTTTTATAAATCTCCTAAGTGAAGCTTTCAAGAACCAGAGGAACTTCAGAATCAAAATATTGAGATTACGTATCCATATATTTAAAACTTTCTTTGCTGAGAACAAAGTTTAGGTGAATAGTATTTTTGCATGCTAAGTATAGGAAGGTTGAAACCCGTTGTTTTACTAGACTTGATTAGTACAAGATAGATGATGAGGCACAATCAACCGAAGATCACAGAAAAAGAATATTCAGTGTTTAGAGGCCCAGAGGGTATAATAGTAAAGAAAGTGAGTGACTTCTGTTTCTCACTGGATCAGTGATAATCTGGAATCACCATACTGACAGTCTGATTAATAATTTACAGCTGTGTTCTCAGTTTCATAAAAACCCATTTTGTATAAACTTTGTTTTTCTCTTTTGGGTTATGAAACCTATATCTGTCAAAATAAATGCAACTCTAAGATCATCTTTACTTAAATACTAGCTATTTACTGTTATGGGGGGTGCCTATGCTTGTACGTAGTGTTGGCTCTAATGCATTTTGGATAGTGGGGATGTGAACAGAAAAATCTGTAGTATGTTCCTGCATGCAATGCAAAGGAGGTTTAAAAACAGGTACAAAACAGGAACAGTATGGTCAACTCATGAGGTGACTGTAAGATTAATCACAGGATCACAGAGTGATAGGGGTTGCAAGGGACCTCTGGAGATCATCTAGTCCAACCCCCCTGCCACAGCAGGGTCACCTACAGCAGGTTGCACAGAATGGTGTCCAGGCGGGTTTTGAACGTCTCCAGAGTCAGAGACTCCACCACCTCTCTGGGCAGCCTGTGCCAGTGCTCTGCCACCCTCAAAGGAAAGAAGTTCCTCCTCACGTTTAGATGCAACTTCCTATGTTCAAGTTTGTGCCCGTTACCTCTTGTTCTATCACTGAGCACCACTGAAAAAAGACTGGTCCCATCCTCCTAGCACCCTCCCTTTAAATATTTATAAGCATTGATAAGGTCCCCCCTCAGTCTTCTCTCATCCAGACTAAAAAGACCCAAGTCCCTGAGCCTTTCCTCATAAGAAAGATGTTCCAGTCGCCTAATCATCTTTATAGCCATTTGCCGGACCCCCTCCAGCAGTTCCCTGTCCGTCTTGAACCGGGGAGCCCAGAACTGGACATGATACTCCAGATGCGGCCTCACCAGGGCAGAGTAGAGGGGGAGGATGACCTCCCTCGACCTGCTGGCCACACTCTTCTTGATGCACCCCAGGATGCCATTGGCCTTCTTGGCCACCAGGGCACATTGCTGCCTCATGGTCATCCTGTTGTCCACCAGGACACCCAGGTCCCTTTCCACAGAGCTGCTCTCCAGGAGGTCAGCCCCTAACCTGTACCAGTGTGTGTGGGGGGTTATTCCTCCCCAGGTGCAGTACCCTACACTTGCCCTTGTTGACTTTCATGAGGTTTCTCTCTGCCCAATTCTCTAGCCTGTCCAGGTCACACTGAATGACAGCACAGCCTTCCAGCGTGTCAGCCACCCCTCCCAGTTTTGTGTCATCAGCAAACTTGCTGATGGTACATTCTATCCCTTCATCCAGGTCATTGATGAATATATTGAACAGGACTGGACCCAGTACTGACCCCTGAGGGACACCACTTGTTACTGGCCTCCAACTGGACTCTGCACCACTAACCACAACCCTCTGAGCTCTATCTGTCAGCCACTGTTAAATCCATGCCCCTGTTCGTTCACCTAACCCACACTTCCTAAGCTTGCCTGTGAGGGTAATGTGGGAAACGGTGTCGAAAGCCTTGCTGAAGTCAAGGTAGAAAACATCCACTGCCCTCCCCTCATCCACCCATCCAGTCATGCCATTGTAGAAGGCTGTCAGATTAGTCAGACATGACTTCCCCTTGGTGAATCCATGTTGGCTACCTCTGATGACCTTTTCCTCCGGATACTTTGAGATATAGATATATTTTGCGTGCGCCAAGTGGCTGCATGCCTGTCCAAGAGAGCATGTGGACTGGCAGTGAAATCCCTGCTAAGCTCTGCCACAGGAGTGCCAGGTCCTATGGCTGCTTCCCTTTCCAGTGTATTTCCATAACGCTGGGCCAGGGTGCTTGTCTCTGCACAACCCAGGCTTGATGCAAGGGAGGAACAATAAGGTTTTACCGAGGAATGTAAAGTTACCATGGGGATGAGCCCCACTAACCCCAAGGTAAGAGCCACCCCTTGTTGTGTGGAAAACCTGGGAGTGATGCACTATTGCAGTTACTCCTTTTGGAGAAAGGGATTGAAGTCCCTGTATACAAAATATATGTGTTGCTCTGTAAGTAATTCTGAGATCAGCAAAATAAAACTGGTACAGAAAATGCTAAACTGTTAAAGTAAGTAAGTCAAACCTCTTGTCATTAGGAAAGGTGATTCACTGGGTGAACTGTTAGATGTTCAGATGAATATTCAAGGATGTAAAGGCATATCTTGTTTTTGGTTCAGATATCCATGGCTGACACTGTTCGCTATGTTGGATTCTGAAATCTGATTTTAAGGTTTGATTTGCATTTCCCTGGTTTCGTACATTTTCTTAAGTGCAATTTTAATGGGTTTGACTGCTACAGATTAAGGCCTAATAATTGAAATTTCAATTGAAAAAAGATGTATGAATTCAAATCCAAATTATAAGAAAACCTTTCCTAGGAAAATGAAGATGATGAATCTTTAAAAGTGTGAATTTTAGTTAAATTATTTGTTAAATGCCAAAGTATGTTCTGCACACAGCACAAATACAGGAAGGATGCTATTTCTGTCAAAAAGTAGATTAGCAGTGTTTGGTTGGGTTTTTTTTTTGTCATCAGTGAGGAAATAATTTACTAAGCAAATTCTCCACTTACCTATGCTTTTTGCCTCTTAAGATACTCTGTAATTCAGCTGGTATACTGGAGAAACAACGTAGGTCTCAGAAGTACAGCGCAGAGTTCAACTAGATGGTGAAAAAAATATCCTTCACTAGCCTGTTTTAAGAAGAGTAACAAATCCAACCTTGCTGTGTGTAGCAGTAGAGCAATTGATTTCTAAACCTTAAGACTTGCAATGGAGAGTTTGACTTTATTGGCTAAGGTATGGCAACATGCAGAATGAGAAAATAGGGTAAAAGGTAAATTATCTGGCAAGTGACTTTAAGGTGAAATATATTTGTACTCTGAAAAGTTACCTTTTTTTCCTCCAACAAAAAAAAAGGAAACACTGTGGATTATTTTTTTTTTCCCTTCTAATGTTCCCTCAGCCCCTGCAACCTATTGCTGTGTCCAATTTGGCTATTTTGCAAGCACAAGTTAATTTACAAGAACAGCCTTATGTCTTCCTCCTGAGGCTGAAAAGTTCACCTGAGGTTCTTCACATTTGCAACTACCGAAAATATTCCACAGGCAAAATTAATTGATAACTCTGAAACCAGTGTCAGATGATGAGCCCAGATACATTTGCAGCTTTATATAGGCATCACTGTGAGGGTTCTTTATGCCAAATTTTTGCACTTATGGTTCACAAAGAAATGCAAATGTAATTGCATATTCAGATTCTATGTTGAAACTTGTAGAACAGGTAGCATTTTTTAAACACTTAGAGGAAGGGATACAACATAAAGGAAGGGTGTCCAAGTAGGTGGTGGGTGTTTTTTTGTTTTTTGGTTTTTTTTTACTTAATATAACACTTTTCTAATTTGCATGGCTTCCAGATTACTCTAGTAGTCACAGGAATAACCTTATCGATGTGGTAGATAGAGAAAGCATCTCTTTTCTTACTTCATGTATTTTGTTTTAAGGCTGTTCTTATCTCCAAATAGACAAATATCTGCAGACTCTTCAAAGCTGGAGCAGGAGACATACTCCTTTCCTTTCTCAAATGAATACGTTTTGTCTTCTGAAAAATGATTTTTTTCAGCCTTCAGCTTCTCAAGATACCTAGGTTGCTGTTCATATGTAAACCATTGTCAGTCCATAAATTCCACATCAATCATCTAATTTCCTGCAACTTTTGCTTGCAAGAGACGTGAGAAGCAGCACAACTTTGCATGGAAAGCTTGTTTTTTCTAACGTTTTGTGAAGTCCACTTCAACTGTCATAAGAATTTACTTTCTTATAAAATCTTTACTATGGTTTAGCTCCAATTTCAGTACTGTTCTTGGATTTGAAGTGTGCACTGACTCATCAGCCAGAATGCCTTTCTCTGGAACACGTTTTTTCAATTTCAGAGCAGAAACTGCAATAACCTGTTTTTTTCTGCAAGTCTGTCTTCATCTTTTGTTATCAGATTTTGTTGCACAGCTACATTCTAGATTGCACATTCAGTGATGTCAAAAGATCTTTGCTCAAGACATGTCAGTACAAGCAAAAAATTATTAGATGTGTTTGAGTCCAAATAGTTCTCAGTTCATGCATACTCAATCCATCAATACTGTGTGTTTTAAACAACTCATTTGGAAGTGAGCCCAGTGTGCTGACTTTATCAGAAGTATTACGTGCATATTTATACTGAGGCACATACAGTCCTTATCCACAGCAAAAAATGATCTTGTACAGCCAAAACTATCTTATATGTTACAGGAGCACTGTCTACAGCAGCTGGATTTCTGTGTTGGAAATCTGAATGTGTGTTGTTCGTGCACGGATAATTCCTGAAGGAAAATACCGGGTTTGCTGTACACACAGTAGACACTGCTGAAAGCTTCAGACTTGCAGTACATGAGCAGAGCACAGAGAGCATGGGACACGGGTGGGCTCACCTGCATGAGGTCCATTTGCATTGCCAGTGTAGACTGGACCTCCATTGTGCTGTGCATGCTGGAGTCACTACTCACGCACATAATCAAAACCATTTATCCAGGACTACTGAGGAAGCCTAGCCGGAGCTTCTGCTCTGTTCTCCTGTTAGACATTTGGATATTTTAGGGCAAATATACTGCATTGGGTGTTGCCAGCACCGGGCTGGCAACAATGGGCCAGCACTGCCCATTATTAAGTCTACAGCTTTAATCTAAGTAGATCAGTTATACATGAACATTCTTTTAATGAACTCAAATCCATGTGTTCATTGGATCATGAATGACCTTAAACCATATTGTCTGTTGAGGGTGTGGGAGAGTGTCAGGTTTGGGCTTTTGGTTAGTATCAACTCAAGCTGGCCCCTGATGAACGCCCAGGTTCATCACATTACCTGTCAGCAGGAATTGTCTGTACACCCATGGGAGTTTCTTGTTTGTAGCATGACGCTGCCATAACTTCAGCATTATCTATCAATTTGGTTTGTGTATAACTAAACTATCTTTGACTTCTCTGCTTGAGGGTAGGTTTTTCCAAATTTGTGGCAATCTAACTACCTCTTAGGATGCATGTTAGGACTTGAAGAAACCTTATTACATGGACTGTGTGGCACCTGAACTGACCTTTGTGGTAAAACTTTAGCTGAAAATGTTATTATAGGGTACAGCTGAGGGAAAGAAACTCGTGTAAATATTTGTCACAAGGAACAGTAGATAACTGCTGTGGCCTTCAATGTGCCTTTCAAATGAGCATGTAGTCATATAGAAATAGTCATTTCATGTGATAACGGAATGTATGTGAGGATATCAGAGCCTTTGTCTGTATTTATCCCCAAAAGGCTTCCTCTCCCCGGCCTACCACACCCCTGATGGTTCAGGTATTTTTGTGGTGATGTTTTAAAATCTCCAAATGTAATGCTCTAGTGATGTGATTTTGTTTAGCTGTGCATATATTTACCTAGTTTTATGGTCTTCCTATGTCTCTCAGTTTCTGTAAAACCACTGAACAGAAGCATCTGTAAACTCCAGTGGATATCTAGTTCTGTCCATAGTTTGCCTGAGATAACGGTGCTTTGAGAAATCAAATTTTGACCTGAGAGAGGGGAAGACAGTTCCTACCCATAGCGATGCACTTAGGTAAGGCCCTTTGCACAGCAAATATGGTTTGGTTTAAATTACTATTAGGCTTTGTGCACCTGAAGAAACTTATGTGTTTGTGTTACAATACTTCCGTCTTCTGAGACTGAAAAAAGAAGGCAAGAAAGAAGCTTATTGTCAGTTGCATGTTTGTTTGTTTTTTTGTTGTTTTTTTTCTTCTCTGAATTATGATTCATTTCTGGGATATTTGTGCTAACTCTTTGCAACCAGCTTGGATGCAGTTGATCATGAGGAAATAATCAGGTAAAAATGTGCACTTTGAAAAGGAAGACAAAGGTTCCTCACAAGAAAATACTGGTTTTGATGACTCTGACCCTACTGATAGCCAAACAGTGTTTGCTTGTCTCATGGTAAATGGAAGTTTCTTGCTTTTGAAATGCCAGAATGAAAGTGGAGAGGAAAAAAACCCTTCTCCTTTTTGTCAGTATTCTTAGTTTAAAGAGTCACTGTTTAAAAAGTCATAGTGCAACATATAGTTTATATTTTTCATTCACTTTAGACAGATTTAGGATATGCGAAAGGACCTTCTAGAAATCTTATCTCAATTGGAGTGAAAACCTTTGTCTCACAGGAGCCTGTGGACAGTGGTGGTAGAGCAATGCTGTGTACTGTCTGGATTCGTGTTCAAGATTAGATAAGGCTTTTAATTTCCAAGATTATACTTTGAAGTGGTCCCAATACAAAGAATTATCTCATTATAGGTGGTTTACTGGGGTTTATATGGCAAACACTTGAAATTTCCTGTCATTGCAGATTAACGTGCTGCTGTCTACCACAATTGTGGCTATGTGCTGAATTCAGCTGGGTAGTAGAGCCAAGTCTTGTATATGAATGAGCCTGAGAGATTCACGAAGGAGTCCTTTGACCTGAAATTGTAGTAATGGGCAGACTGGTGGAGGATGAAACTCAGTTGTCTGTCTTCGCTGGAGTTTGACAGACAGTGAAAAAATGTGTTTTAAGGCTGACAAGGAAATAAGGATTCTGTTTTAGGAAAATTAAAGCTTTGAAATTTTTGCTTTTAGTTCCACATCAACGCAAATCATACATCAGAGACTTAATGAGCACAGAGGGGACAGAATTTTGCAGAATTGAAACTTGAGCCTGACTCTTCAGTCTTTGTGTTTCACTACCAAGTTACTGAAATTAGAAAGAAAGACCATTCAAGATTTGAAAAGTCTGCATCAAGAATTTAATTGAACTGGCTACAAAATACAGAATCCTTCAACTTAAAGTTATTTTTTTGGCTGTTTACAGATATACTTTTTCCCTTTCAGGCTTTTCACAAATATTGGTGAATACTCTGATGAAATCTATTCTCCAGTACGATGGAGAAGGTTGCACTCAGAAGCAGGGAAGTTGCAGTCCATCAGTGCAGCTATTTGTTTAGTAAGATTCCAGCTAAATTTCCAGCATAATATTTTGAAATAATAGGGATTACGATCCAGAGCTGGCCAAGAATCAAAGAGAAGAGTCTTGCATAACCAAAAGAGTCCTTTTTGTTGTTTTTTTTTTTCTTTTTTTTTTGTTTAATGTACAAAAAACCTGTAATGATCCCTTCTCTGTTCTGAAGCATGCTTCAATCGAAATGTCAGGAATGGTGTCCGCTCTTTAACGGTCTTGCTTGTATAAAACAACTTTAAATCCATTTTAAAGACAATAGTAAATTTTGATGAAGGAAACCAGGGTGTGTTTTCCCCTACAGAGACTCTGTGTGAAGGAAAGGGTATCCCTCGAGCACTTTGTGTGCCGAAACTTACCTCAGTTGTTCTAGAAGGGATAGATTCATTATGTTCACTTACATCAAAAGTCATCTAATCTAAGGCAGAGTTTACGTATCCTTGGTACTTCCCAGCTGAGGATGTTGATGTTTCTGATCTCTTTATACCAGGGCAGAATGACCTGCAGTGCTCCCTGTCTGGGATTCATGCTCTCCTCAGTACCCCATCAAGTGGTTTCATAGCACAGACTTTAAGTTAATACATCTTGTGACATGTAGTATCTTGCCTAGGGGTTTACCATAAAACTTTTGAAGGTGGCACTGACTTTGCTCCAGTTAGGTAACTTTGAAGGTTTTTATCCAGAAAAGAGGGTGATGTGAAAATCTATGTATCCATGAGTTTCAGCATCTGCATTACCTGGAGGTGCACAAATCTATGGGGCCGGATGGGATCCATCCAAGGGTACTGAAGGAGCTGGCGGAAGTGCTCACCAGGCCACTCTGCATCATTTATGAACAGTCCTGGCTAAGCGGGGAGGTCCCAGCTGACTGGAGGTTGGCAAATGTGACACCCATCCATAAGAAGGGCCGGAAGGAGGATCCGGGGAACTACAGGCCAGTCAGTCTGACATCGGTGCCTGGGAAGGTCATGGAACAGATCATCCTCAGTGCCATCACACGGCACATGCAGGAGAACAAGGTGATCAGGCCCAGTCAGCATGGGTTTGTGAAAGGCAGGTCATGCCTGTCAAACCTGATCTCCTTCTATGATGAGGTGACCCGCTTAGTGGATGAAGGAAAAGCTGTGGATGTTGTCTACCTGGACTTTTGCAAGGCTTTTGACACCGTTTCCCATAGCATTCTATTGGAGAAACTGGCTGCTCGTGGCCTGGACAGGTGTACCCTTCGCTGGGTAAAAAACTGGTTGGATGGCCGTACCCAGGGAGTGGTGATAAATGGAGTTAAATCCAGTTGGTGTCCAGTGACAAGTGGTGTCCCCCAGGGATCGGTGCTGGGACCGGTTCTCTTTAATATCTTTATTAATGATCTGGATGAGGGGATCGAGTGCACACTCAGTAAGTTCGCAGACGACACTAAACTGGGGGGGCGTGTTGATCTGCTTGAGGGTAGATTGGCTCTGCAGAGAGATCTGGACAGGCTGGACAGATGGGCTGAGGCCAATGGTATGAGGTTCAACAAGGCCAAGTGTCGGGTCCTGCACTTGGGTCACAACAACCCCATGCAGTGCTACAGACTGGGGGCGGAGTGGCTCGAAAGCTGCCTGGCAGAGAAGGATCTGGGGGTGTTGGTGGACAGCCGGCTGAGTATGAGCCAGCAGTGTGCCCAGGCAGTCAAGAGGGCCAACAACATCCTGGCCTGCATCAGGAATAGTGTAGTGAGCCGGAGTAGGGAAGTAATCATCCCCCTGTACTCGGCACTGGTGAGGCCTCACCTCGAGTACTGTGTTCAGTTTTGGGCCCCTCACTACAAGAAGGACATTGAGGTGCTGGAGCGTGTCCAGAGAAGGGCTACCAGGCTGGTGAGGGGTCTGGAGGACAAGCCTTATGAGGAACGACTGAGGGAGCTGGGGTTGTTTAGCCTGGAGAAGAGGAGGCTGAGGGGTGACCTTATCACCCTCTACAACTACCTGAAGGGAGGTTTTAGAGAGATGGGGGCTGACCTCTTCTCCTACGTGGCAAGTGATAGGACAAGAGGAAACGGGTTCAAGTTATGTCAGGGCAGGTTTAGATTGGATATTAGGAAGCATTTTTTCACTCAAAGGGTTATTAAACATTGGAATGGGCTGCCCAGAGAGGTGGTGGATTCACCATCCCTGGAGGTGTTTAAGAAAAGGGTAGATGAGGTGCTTAGGGACATGGTTTAGAAGTGGGTGTTTTTAAATCAGGGTAGGTTAACGGTTGGACTTGATGATCTTAATGGTCCCTTCCAACCTCACTTATTCTATGATTCTATGATTCTATGATTATTTTTCAGTATTTAGTAAAGCAACATCAGGTTGACCTCCTTAACATGTTGATTGAAGTCCTGAAGAAAATCTTAGGAACTTGAATTTACAAGGAGTGCCTCTGAGTCCAGTCTCATAAGGTCATCTGAAATGCTTATGTATTTATGTCAAAAAAATTTCCCAGATCATCAGATCTATATGTTTTCCTAAGACTGACCTACTCAACATGTTGCGACTAGCTCAAGACTTCTAGTATAAAGACCAAATCCACTAAAAACCACAGGAGAGAAGGAGAAATCAAGATTCCTGTCTGGAACAAAGAATGGGATTTGGGCCTCAGCCTCATTTGGTACTGGATGTATGATAGTTTTTGTGTGATGTACTTTGTTTCAAGCAAGGAATGACCCCTCCTTCTCTCTTCCTCAAAAATACATACACATCTTTTATTTCTGTTCTCCTTCCTTAGGGTTTGATCTGAAACCCAATTCTTGAGACACTGAAGGTGTAACATACTGAAAACAGAGCAAAGATGCCATCTAATTTCACTTTAATCTGAGTGAAACTGAACTTTTCAGATTTCTTATTTGTATTGCACTTTCTTCCTTTCTCTAGCTTTCTTTTTTTTTTTTTTAATCTTGGGGAATATGAAATAATTGTGCCTGCTGGAAGTATCCAATGGAACAATATCGGTTTTCACTTAAAGAACATCAGTGGAACCAAACAGTAAGTTGTTGCAACACAAATGTGCTGCCAAGTGTTTTATTACAGTCCATCAGCTTTATTTTGATTCAGATGAATGGATGATGTAGGCAGGAGACCGGTAATTAGAACTGTGTTAAATGTTTGCATTGACTCTTAAGTCCATCTGAATTGAATAAGATGCTGCTTTAAATATAGTTTATGCAACCTTGAGTCAATGTTGTTTTGAGCAACAGTGAGGTAGGCAGATCCTTGCCAGATGTCTTTGTCAGCCTTCCTCTTTTGTATCCCATGAGCCCTGAGGAAAGGACAGATCAGAAACCCAGCTTTCTGGCACCCCTCAGTGCAAAGAGAAGGCGTGAAGAAGTCTACTTGGTGGCCCTCTGAAAGATGCATAAACCAGCCAGCTGATGCTCCTACAAGGCAAAACATGGCACAGAAGAAACGGAAGCAGAAAGGAGGTCATCAACCCACTCACCTCCTGAAAAGGGCATGGAGATAGTTAGTGAGTGTGTGTGGGAGGATTTTTCTTTTGGAAGGAGAAATGATAAATTTAGGAAAGATGAAAAGGTTCATTTATTGACAGTGTACAAATGACAACTCTCACTACAGATCCATCTGAAACAGATAGGGATCTCTGTGCAGGTGGGCAGGCAG
The DNA here is from genome assembly GCA_017639485.1 of Pluvialis apricaria. Lineage (NCBI taxonomy): Eukaryota > Metazoa > Chordata > Aves > Charadriiformes > Charadriidae > Pluvialis > Pluvialis apricaria. Next base: position 106,541,664 of record CM030007.1, read on the forward strand.
CAAGAATGAATCAAGTTTTGAATTCAAGTTTTGTGCATTGCTGTGTGACTAGTGAAGCAGCCAGGACCTCGTTCATGTTACTTAAATAAAGGGGAAAAAACCTCCAGTACCTCATGAGCTGAGTTCCAGGGTTGGTTTGTGAACATAATTGTGAGGGAAGCCCTGCGGTATTAACAAAACTCCGGTGGTAATTTTGAACATATTTGTTTTCATCCAAGAGCTGAAGTCTATGGCCAGCCACAGTAGGCAGAGATTGACCTTTTCTTCCTTGGCTATGTTGTGCATGTTGCACACTATGTGCGTACCCACAGTGTAAAACATGGAGAGACAGGCAACTAAGTATTGTGGCCTTAAGCCTAAAAGCAGACTAAATCAGTAAATATCACTTGAATGGCTTTTTTTTTATTTTATTTTTTTTTGAGTCCTGTGCTGCTGTTAGTCTATATAAGAGGATTGGAAGCAGGGTTTTTTTTGAGAACAGATGTGCTCTCCTGTTAGTTCATATAATCAAAACAAATATCTGCTGCAACTATTTTCTTTCCCTAATGAAAGTACGTGAGTGCTGGACTAGATTTCCCTGAGAGGCTGTGCAATCGCCATGGCTGAGGATCTTCAGAACTTGACTTGACTAGGCTCTGAGCAGCCTGATGTAACGGTGAGGTTCGCATTCCTTGGAGCAGAAGGCTGGACTAGAAAATCTCCAAAGATGCATGTCAGCCTGAATTATTCTATGATTTTAAACTGTGATAGAATCTGAATTAATGATGGCTTCATATGGGTAATATTAAAACTGCGTTAAAAATATCCCTTGCCTGTGTAGGTATTTTTTTCTGAGGTTTATTTGAATGCTTAGAGACAGACCTTTATTTAGGTATTTCAGTGAATCTAAGCCTTTTATTCAGCATGGTAGTTTTGTGAAGTTAGACCACTAGTAATACCCAGCAATATCAAGTTTAGTTGTTTTGGATCAGTGTTTTTTCCAAGCTCAATACCTTGAAGGACTGCTGATTATTGGCTTATTCAGGCCAGTTAGCTCCAGCCACAAGATAGGTTTTCATGATCAAAACCTAACTTTGTATGAAGTATAACGCCCTCAATGAACTGTTCTCTGGGCTTTATATCCCTTCCAACACAAACCATTAACATCAGTGAGACGGTGTTAGGCCACTAGCTCTGTCATCTTTCACCGGCGACCAACTGAACGGGAGGTGCTGTGGCACTCTGATTCCTGACAACAGGCTGGTGTTCACAGAGCAGACCCATGTCCTTGTGTCTGTGAGATACTGCAACTGATCATGCTCAGCTTGGCTCTGCTGTCTCCCTGGTACTACACATGTGGCCTTATTCCCAGTTTGGCTGGTTCCACAAGTGGGAACTGTTTTCTAGGTAGGTAGCTGATGTCCTCCATTGAGCATAGGCAGTTTCTAGGATGTCCCTTGATGTGAGTTACAGAGTCTGTTGAGAAAAGGGAGGTTTAGTTCATAATAATCTAAACCATGATATAAATATTTATAATGTGCAGGACTACTTGTTTATCTCTTTAAGTCCCAAAGAGAATAATAGGTAACTTCAGTTGCATTGCTCCAGTGTGGAGTGCTTGACCATGTACCTCTGTAACATCAGATCATCTCAGAAATTAATTTCCTCCTCACAAATTCTGTTTTCAGTGCTTTAGTGCTCTGTATCATGTAAATTCAGTGGCAGACTTCTTGAAATATAAATTGTACTGCAGACTTAATCCTGGCACCATATGCTGGGAGTGCATGACTTGCTTTAAAGAAATCCCATGACTTTCAAAAGAGCTTTTGAGTATTCAATATATTGATAAGTCCATGGCTGGTTTTGGCTTTGACAGTTGCATTGTGTTTTCATCATGCAACAACTGTCATACTTTGAAACAAAGTCACAAACTTTGAAACAAGTTCTGTAATTGATCTGGGTAGTTGATGGCCATTAGGGATTCCTGAAGGTAATTGAGTATCCCAGTGTTCCTATCTGACTATACTTCGGCTAAAAATGACTTCCTGTTTATCATTTACCCTCTGAAAACTCTTGAAAACTCTTCCATGAAGAGCAATAAGCCCTTGTAAAATTTTCTGGGAAGGGGGAGGAGGAGGGGAGAAAAGGAACTGAAAATCCATTTGACAAAAACATTTGAGAATGATCGTAGATTTTTGTATAATGATCTTGTAACTCAGTATGATGATTTCCCATTCTTTTTTCCCACTCAGTGACTTTATTGCATCTATCTCCTCATTTCCTTTTACCTTTCTTATTCTAATAGTCTTTTCAGTAGATAACCTTCACAATTTTAACTATATCTAAAGCTTTGTATATAATACTTATTTTTTAATATCTCAATAGGGACCAGAAACAAGACCATCCACTTAAAATGAATGTGTTACTGCCCCATTTCCCTTGTGTTTTTCCTTACTCATGTGGCCTGCACATGGGACATCTTGGCAACAAACCTGGTTACAAGCACTGGAGACTTCTAAATTAAAAATCCTTTTTATATCCTATGTTCCCTTATTTGAATTTTAACCCACTCCTTAAATGTTACATGTTGCCTGTGTGCAATAATGTACCATTCCAGAAACAAAAAGTTGGAGATGCAAGGAAAATCAAAACATTTGTTATTAGGCTACATCTATTGGTGGAAAGTTAACCTTCCACTAAAAATGGTTAAGTTAGAATTATTTTTTTTTAAATGTGGCGTAGTCTCTAAGTTATTGAGTGTGTCACGGTCATAATGCATATTGTAATGTCATGTATACTTTATTCTAAGGACTGTAATGTGCTCAGGAATCCACTGTGCTTGAATGCAGCAGTGGTTCTCGTGCATTGAAGTGTGTGTTTATGTATCTGCACACATGCAGTGGGTTCTCAAGGATATAGACGCAACAGGTAGAAATGGAAAGAGAACACAGGAGGGCCTGTAGGGTCACAAAGTTCTAGTGTATCTATATGAAAATTATGATGAGAGTGCTGTGGTCAAAATGCAATTCCAGTGAAAGAAGGCAGTAGTCCGTTCTCTAAATAATGCACGTACCTGAGAAAAAAGGTCAAGAGGGTTTTGTTTGCTTTCTAACAACTGGTGCATGTAATGTTTCTCAGAATGCCATGATCCTTTATATACAAATGTGGCCATAGGTCAGCATAGGCTTTATTCTTTGAGTCCTATTTTAAGCTCACTGCTAACTCTAAAATGTACACAGAAGAGCTGATGGGAATTTCTAGCATCTTGAAGACAACTAACCAAAATAACTATTCTGATTCTACTGTGGACAGGGGATGTATTTCTGTTTTAGTACAGCGCCTTGAACAGAATACCCTATTTTGACTAAAGGTTGTACTTGAGACAGATATTAATACTGTAAAGGTGCATATTCAAAACAAAAATGCATAAATGGCTACTGTGTATATGTAACTAGTCAAGATGTAATGTTTCTGCAGGATCTATAAGAAACAGCTAAATTTGGTATCATCTCTTTCGGCACCTGTGTGTGCAAAGTCAGGTCTTGTGCACACTTTGTGTATGTGTGTGATTATTAGCATTCCTCTGTTGGTGTACTAAGTCACCGCACAGGGGATTTGAGACACATTGTAAGTGGATTTGAAGCAACACAGGCTTCTTTGAAAACAAAAAGAAATAAAAAATTAAGATTGTAAAAGCCTAAACTGAAAAATAGAAACTTTGCGCTGCATATATTTGTATTGGTACTAATGAAACATTTAAACGTGTCATATTACATTGCCCTGATGACACAACTTTTTCCCATAAGATCTACAAACGCAGATGCGATCCTCCTTTGCCAAAAGCTCCCTTTCTTGCCAAGTACATTGGATCATTCCCAACATACTGGATAAATCTAGCCATAGGTAAATACAATATTCTCTAACTAACTAAAGATCAAACAAAGTTGATAAACTTGTCACATGTCAGTATAAACCTACTGCATTTTCTCAATGAGACAAATAGTTTTGAATGATGACTTCTGTATTTTATTTCATGAAAACTTCGACATCTCTGTTTTAACAGACAGATCCTCACAAATTCATCACTTTTTTCAAGGTGTTGCACACTTAATGCTACTTTACTAAGTTTGGTATTTAATTACACTTAATGTTGTCAAACAGCCAGAAGTGGTGACATTTTAAAAATAGAATTGACAGATTAGGCAAATCACTATTATTACACTATTATCACCTAAAATGAGTGTGGTCTAATACACTGTACACGAGGTAATCTTTTCACATAGTAATTACAATGGCTTTACCTAGAAGTCTGTCTTTCAAGACAGCAGAATTTCAGACAACCTGGAAAGCAGACGTTACAGTTGAGGCTAGAGATTATGAAAAAGCTAGATATTTTATACGCTGAAATAAAGCCCAGAGGAAGGGGGAGCTCATTTGCTTTCAGTTCTCTGGAAAGCTTGGTATTGCAAAATATGCAGTATTGTTCAGTATATGGTATTGCAAAACCTCTCTAGAACTGGTGTTTGGAAGGTACAAAACAAAGCCTTGGTCATAACCTGCCTTTTTCCCCCTTTCCAACTTTGTGCTGTGATTGAGCAAATAGAGCTCTTCAGAGTTAATCTCAATTTTGGAAAGAGGAATGTATGTTTTTGACATCAGTGTAGAAACTTGAACAGTAGTAGGAAGCAACTATCGAGTCGTATGGCACTGAAAATTAAATTTGATGCAAGAATGAGGTGATATATATTTGAAGACAGAGATCTTAAAGCATCCTGAAAAGGTGTATGTCCATGTTATGGACTGCAATAATTGGTTTCAGAGATGAAATACACCTTGTCAAAGTTTATCCATAGGGCTGGCAATGAAAGCAGTAGTGCTAATTCTGAGCTCCTGTCCTGTATGTCAGTGATTCTCTGATGTTGCCTCCCACATAATGTCCCTTTCTTCTCCCTTTGCATTGTGTCTCAATAAGTCTTCAAAAAACAGAGGAGCAGGAGTCTTATTTAATCAATAAGTTCTTCTTCCACCCCACAGTTACAGTTGGTGAAACCTGAGCTCTACCAAAGACAATGGAAAAAAATCTCACTGAGTTTGAGGTGTCAAGATTTCACAGAATGTGCAATTTTGTCAAATTTACAATGTTTGTCTAAAGCCACACTGTTGTACCAGGTAGTACTGAGACAGAGACAAGCTTAGTTCTGCTTATGGACAAAGTTGGAGAAAAAAAACCACCACCCAAACATGTTAGAGTGGCGTTATTAGTGGATAAACTATCTCTCACAAGCATTTTTTTTTAAACTTAGGGTTGTTACTGGGCTAAAATGATCATATGGCTGCTTGGGAGTTGGACTTTGGGCAGAGTGACCTCTTCTGTATAAATACGTCCTCCCTTTAACAGGATCCACCCTGTGGAAGGAGCGTTGGGTTGCACATGAAGAAAGGTACGTGTGACTGCATGTTTTTTAACATTTTGATGAAATTTGCTTGTGGGGAGCTTGATCAAAACATTAAGTTGAAAGGAATGTCTGATCTGAATTTTGCTGCCGGGAAACCATAATATCAATACTTACTGTACTTGTGTACCTTTGTGTTATTATTTTTGGGCCCTTAAACAGTAACAAGTTTCCCCTACAATTTTGAAGTTTGTTTGCCATAAATGTAGGTAACTTATTGCAGCACTTTCCAAAGACACAGGAATATATGAATACAAAACTGTGTTTCTAAAATTTTACGTGAAATTATGGCTGAAGAAATTTTCAGAGCTGCAAATGAAAAGGCTGTCTTGTCCTGAGAGTGAATCCAATTAAATTCTGTGCTAATGCCAAGAAAATTGATTGACATGTAGATTAAAGCCAAACCTAAGTCTCCTCTGAACATTTACTGACAGCCATGAACTTTGACAGTTGCAGGCGATGAATTTTCCAAGTTGGGTTGGAGGGCTTTCTATAAGTTGCGACAAATGAAAAAGGAAAAAATCATAGTAGATGGAGAAGGGGAGATTCATGGACTCATGTTGAGTCTCTTTCCTGACACTATAATTTCCAAAGCAACAACAACAAAAAAAAAGCAACAAAAATTCCCATTCCTCATCATAAATCAATAAAAAACCCCATGTTTCCATAACATTTTTATTATTCTGATAACAACAGCTTGACATTTTTGCATTGGCTCAGTTAAGATTTTCCTATCTGTTGCCTGCCAGAAGAAAAAAGTTCCTTAATTTTCAGCCATCTACTGGAAAGTGTTTCTTTCTGATTATTAATGAATGTGCACACAGGATCATTTCATGTTGTTAATTCTGAATTTTGCCAGAGAAAGCAGGATAATGGTACAGATCATGTAAAGAAATGGTAGGTTATGACAGTAATAATGTAATGATTATGCTCCCTTTCTTTAAGATGAAGTTAGTGATTGTGGAAGGTATCAGAGTGACAACCACGATGCATGAGACTTTTAAAAAAGTATCTGCTGGATTCAGCACAGACAACAATCCATGCAAATTCTCACAAAAAAAGCCTGCTGCTGACCTGCTGGAGAAGGCAAATCTCTTCAGTGAGTCTCTGCATAACTCCCCAGCAGTGGTCTGTCCTTTGCATCTTGGACAAATGCAGCCATGGCATTTTAGGTCATGTGCTAACTGTGATTATTTACATGCAACGTCCTGGCAAGTTTATTTTAGTGACTTAAATACATTTTTCGTAGGACTGGAAAATGGCCTTCAGCCTAATGTGTCTGACTATGCAGGTTTATCTTTAATCTCACATGCCTGCTATTTTCACATACTCCAAATACTTCTGTAAGGAAACAAAAAATTGGATGTATTTCACAGTGATTGCCATCTGTTTAAATCAGGTTTTATTTAAATCTGATTAACTCTAGGTTTATTTCTTTTATATGTGCAACCTAGAGATGGGGCCACTCTTCCTCCTGTTCAATAACACTATAACTCACCAAATAATAAAAAAGAGTTAATTTTAACCCAAACCATTTTCATTGTGTGGTGGCATGAATGTTTGTACCAGTACAAGAGGATGGGACTGCTCTTTACACTCCTGATGTTGGCTTATATTGATCGAATGATTGCCCTAGGCATTGGCGAGTCCACGCAAAGGAAAAACATTGAAAAGTTGAGCTGTGGGGAAAGGAGCTCAGGGAAGCGGGGGTGGGTCAGAAATTTCCGTACATGGAAGCCAATCCATCATCAAACATAAACGAGAAATAAAGTAAGCTTTGTTAGACCTGGTGCTTCAGAACAACTTGTCAGAGGTAAGGGGTCTTCTAGGTTGAGTTGAAGGGTCCATGGCAGTTCTTGCATTATCTAACTGGTTTGTTTACTGCAAATAACAGTGTTGGCTCCTTTAGATGTATAGTTTATACCTCAGATATGCCACGGTGATGGTACTTTTATCCCAACAGTGACTTAAGAATGTTTTCCTAAATAAACCAAGGAAACCGTGTTGTTGTGTTTGTGGGGGCTTTTGTTTGTTTTTTTTAGCATTGTAAAATTTAATCAACTGAAAAGCCCATTTTCAATGACTTGGATTTGAAAATCAGTTAATTCAAAACACCAAAGAAAAACCTGGGAGTTCACATAGCAGGCTGGGATTATCCTGTCTCTAATGGACAAAGGAAGGTGGTCATGGTTTTGCAGATTGTTTTCAGGGGAGTGGTAGGCCTGCGAGGCTCAGACTTGAGCCAGAGGTGATTGGGGTCAAAGTTCTTTCTTGCAAACCGTGAGAGTTTTGGGAAGGGAGCCTGGAAAATTAATAACCAGAATATGGCCCTTATCTCAAATCTGTGAGACTTGCAATATCTCCTTCAGTAAATGGGAAAGAACAATATTATGCTAAGCTTTAGAGGCCGGACAAAAGCCATACCCCATATGTAAGACATTAGTTGTGCATGCCTGTGTAGTCACACGCAAACTGTTCTGTGCACTGGTTGTGCAAGGTACAATACTACATTTATCTTTATGTCACTTCAGCCTGCCCAGCCACCAGCTCACTGACTTCTGAGTGAATTCGGGCAAATCTCTCCACTTCCCAATGTTCACTGTCACAATAGACAGAGCAGAAGAAAACCTAGGCTTTTCCCACTCCAGTGAAAATTGGGCATTTTGTATAAACCAGCAGAGTGACAATGGCTGCAGTACTGGGGACGTGTTCTTTTGCCAGCTATTCTCCAGGGACAAGAAACTTTGGTAGAATGTATAGATATCCTTAACTGACACTTCTGTTTGGAGGCAAACATGAGTTGCAGCCTCAATACAATAAATCTGTGAGTTAGTTTAAAATGTCGTCACTTTTTAAGTGTTTGTTCTGATTAAGAAAGAGTGTCTTCTAGCGATGCTGCAAGGCAAGAGAAGTCCAAACTGGCCAGATTTTCTTAACTCGGGTGTTAATTTAATGACTTAATTTGGGGATATTTAAGGCACCTCCGGTTACATAGGAAATGCACAGATACACTCTTGTACAGCCTGACTGCTTTAGGAAGATGGTCCTTACCAATCCAACTGATTTTGCACTGTGAGAAATTGTATGGCATTTCAATCAGATGGGCTGAGCAGACCTAGAACATCGCTGTCACTGAAAGAGGTGTACCTGTCTCTCATCCCCTGTTTCCAGCCAGGCAGCCCAGCCTCTTCCTGACCCATGTGAGCCACTTCAGTTCACTGAACCAGCTGAAAAACAAGTAGTTCAACATGCAAGAATAAGTTATGTAGAAAGACACACAAATTTAGTATTTGGGCTCTAATATGAAGCACAAGACAGGGATGTGACGTAAGCATTTCTGTCTCTCCTTCCCACAGGCTTTATGCTACCTTTTTCAGGAAGGTAACTACGCTAAGAGACACATAGGGGTTTTTGAACCTGAGTTAACATTTGCTTGAGTAGAAGTTATAGTCCATATGCAGCAGGAGGTCGATTGTCTTGGCTGGCTTATGCCTTTACAACTGTTTTTGATGCACTGCTGGGTATTTTGTGAGTCTGGTGAATCTGAATAAAGAATATTTTTTTTAAAATCAAATACATTTCTTTGCATAAGCTGCACTAGTTTTGTCATCTTGGTTTGCCAAATGATTTGGTGCCAACTTCGGAGTAGCATGTCTTGTCAGGTGGCATGCTTTTCCTTGTGTCAGAGATATGTTCTTCCCTCAGTGTAACATCTCCCTGTGCTTTCATGGGCCATTTTCTGCAAGAGGACAAGGAAAGGCAGAACAGAAGAAACCATACTTTCTCTTTTACGGTTGGACTTGATGATCTTAAAGGTCTTTTCCAGCCTAAAGGATTCTGTGATTCTATGATTCTATTCTTGAATAAAGGAGTAAAGTTTCTTCTACTTACCACCTTTTCCCCTTTCCTTATATCTTTTACTCTCTCCTTTGTGTGTCCTGCTTTCATAAGGATTATTTTGCAGATGGAGACAACCAAGTATAGATCCTGCACTGTTAACCTCAGCCCTGTAAACATCTGTCAGCTATTCCCTTCGCTACTTTAGTAAAAAAACATTGTTTTTTTAAACATGTGGATGCCTTCAATTTTCCTTCTTTGTACTGAAGACACACTTTCAAGAGTTTTCTGCAATTCTGAGGTTTAGAAACTTTTTAAAAATGAAAGGTGATATTCTCAAGTAAGCATACACCTTCAGAAAGGGAACAGAAGAAATTTCGTCACTCCTCCAGCTCCACACATCCATTTAACGCTGTTAAGCTCATGATAAGCAATGATATTAAGTACAGCTTAAAATCACACCATAATTTGGTGCCATAGACTTGAAATTAAGATTTGTGGGATCTTCCCTTTCTCTGCTCTTTTGTCCTTTCTGACTGTAAGTGGTATTTGAATATTTTTTAAAAATGTAGATCACATGCTGTGATTAGAAGCTGATCTCTTTGGGCCTCTTCAGGCGCTTTCACAAAGTGGTTTCACACAAACCAATAAGCAGTTGACAGGGATAACCTAAGAGTGCCTTTAGAGAAATATATCCACATAAAAGCTTTGCTAACCCTATATGCTCTCCTGTCGGTATTTCCATTACAATTTGCTTGCTACTAGAGGCTCAGGCCTAAGGAAGCAATACTGTAGGCTTGCCTGCTGTAATTATCAGTTGGTAAATGAATGCAGAATTTTGATAAATGGCAACAGTGTTTTAGAACTAAAGTTAGCAAAAATTATTATTTTATTTTATTTTTTCAGATTCCTGGAATTGGCAAGGAGACAGATTTTTCTCCATCCCTGCATTGAAGGAAGGGACTTTTTTTTTAAATAGTTCTGCTGTAGAAATATGTAATTATGTGTGGGTAGACTTGGCATGGATCTCTTCCCCTTTAGGGATTTGAAGAAAACAAGCCTTTTCAAATACCCTTAATAACATACAGGTAAATAATGAGTTCAGACCAAATAACTGCTAAATATGAGAAAAACAGCATATTTCTACTCCTACTGCTAGCCAGAAAAAGATCAGTGATTACCCATATCCTGCCAGTGATATTTTACACAGACCTCTCTACTGTTTTCAAGTGGGAGATCAGTGCCTAGGCTGATGGCAGGATGTGGACCTTATAAAGTATTTCCTGCTGAAAAGAGCACTTTGGATTATTGGATAGGCTAAAATATCACTTAATGAGCTGGATTATGAAAGATGGACTCCTACACACACAGGAGTAAGTTTAAACCGACATAAGAGGTCCCGATCTTGCAAAAAACCCTTATCAGGCACGTCCCCAGGTCAGTAAGAAGCCTCACTAAATTCCAGTGAGACCTTTATTTGTGGCAACAGGCGCTTGGCTGAAAAGGACAGTTCCTCAATACCCAAGCCTGTGAATGTGGTTTAACTGTTTACATAGTGGTGACTCGTAACATGGGACCGTGCAGCGTATATCAGAGCAACCAGCATTTCTCCATAGCAATGTGTCTACGTCGTGTCATATTTACTCTGTGTGTGTGTGAACCCAGAGGCTGTGCATGTGGACTAGAGTTGCTCTGCAAGTGCTGCTGTATGGTTGTGTTCGACCTTCTTGGACAATGTAGACAAAAGCTCACAGGGCTTAATTTCTGCTTATTTAAAACTCCTGGGTAGAAGTAAAGACTAGGTCTAAGAAAGTCCAGACTCACTAAGAAAACCTGCCTCTGAGATCATTTGGAGAGACAAGAGCACAGACACTGCAAAGGTTGCTCCCAGAGAGCTTTAAGTAACCTCCTAGTATCTTCTGATGTTCATTGTAGACACAAGATAACTTACAGCCAGGTGGGTCTGCTTGTTTACCATGATGCCTGTGTCATAAACAAACTGATTGGACTTGAGGAGTACTGAGATATCAGCCTACTCTGTTAAGTTGTCCTATCATCTCCACTCCAGAGAAGAACAACTATTAAGCTGCCATGCTTCCTTGTGCTTTAGTACATCTTTCTACTTAAAAGACAGTGAATGGTCCTGTAGTTCGGGAGGATCTTAGGAAGCAGGCAGCAGCCTCTGTCTTCTTTTGGCTGTATAGTAGCTCTCTGTTTGTGGAGGGGGAAAAAAAAAGTAATCTTTAATACTTATTTTAAACTGGAAAACATGTGAGTTAGTATGGTTTTCTTTCCATATCTTATTGTCATCTTTATAGCTTCTCAAATGGAACCATATGAATATTTTAAGAACAAATTTCAACTGTTTGCCCTACAAATTCGTAGTAATGATGCTTTAGTTCAGAAGGTGGCACAAACTCTAGCTTTGCTGGTTTAAATCTTTGTCAGTTTATCATGTTATAAGCTTTTCCTAATTTCAACTTTCTGTTGTAGCAATAATAATTGCAAAAGCCAGGTCTGGGAGGTGAATGAATTTACCGCTATACAAAGCCTGTATGGTCACTGATCTCGGGCAATCTGTAACAAACCTTCCTTTCCTAGAATATAAGTCTTTGAGGTCAGAAGGTTGAAAAGCGTTCCAGAAACAGAGTCGGGCGTGAAAATTTTCCTTTTGTGTTTTGCCAACTGGAATCAAGGAGCCTCAATTGTCTCTCCTGTTTTATTTATTTATTTGCATATATTATCTATATCGGAGAACTGTTCTTCTTTCATCCCTTTAATAGCAGGCCTAAGTAGTTTGCTTGACCTTTAATGGAGGTTTGTGGGAGGGAAATATGCCAGAGCTTCTGCCCTGCTGTTCATAGCTGCAGCTTTATCTCATCTTGTGGCTCAGAAGGCTGCTTAGCTTTCGTCAGAGTCAGAAGTGAGGCCCCGCAGGGGCATGCTATCTCTGGGCTAGTGAAGGGATGAAAAAGGAAAAAAAAATTATCTTAATGACGGGCTATTCTTCAGCTTCTCAGCTACCAGCGTAATCTGCCTGGATTGGGAAAACATTTCCTGAACTTTTAACTAAAAAGAGACCTTTCCTCTGTCTGCCTCCCTGTCTCGCTGTCTCTCTCTGTTTTTTCTTCCCCTGAAAGTCATGAAAAACAGAAGTTAGGGTAGCCTGGAATAGGATGTGCTATACTAAGAAATGGTCTGATTTTCAGGCATAGGTAGTATGCAACAATGAAAGAATAAACTAAGCAGCAAGTTGTGGGTTGCTTTGACTGAAGGGTGAACCTAAGATACTGTTTAGGTGCGATGGTGTGTGCTTGTTTGTTCATTTTCCGGTGGCTAAAGCACAGGCAGTGCAGTAGGAACAATGCCCCTCTCCTGTTACACCAAAAAGCACCAGCATGCACGACTGTGATCTAACGCAGAGTTTGTACGTTCAATTCTCTGGGGTTTCTGCAGGAAGTCCAGAATGTGCAGCTTGCTTTGAAGGGTCAGTGAGCGTTATAGTTATCCCTGTGTCACGATCATACAGTTATTGCCCTGAAGTACTTTAGAACACCAGAAAGTAAGTTTTAATGTGCCTACCATTTCCAGTTGTCTGTGGGTCAGCTCTGCCTACCCATGATCAACCTGAGCAGTGCCTCACTCCAGCTCTAGGGTGTCATTTGAAGAACGACATCAGGGTGGGTTGGCCTTTAACTCTCTGTTCTTAGAGTTCTGTCTGGATTTTTGCATTTATGGGTCCATACATTTTATTCCAAGTTCTAATTAATAGCTTCTATCTTGCTGTTAATCTTGGGAGAATTCCCACTGCTCTCTGCTGTGGTACTAGTTCTTCCATAGACTGGTGCTGATCCAGAGCAATAAAGCACTCAGCAGCAACTACAATCCCACACACTTCTTTTTTTTCTCTTATGTGTACTCAGTTGTTTTGCTTCTCCTGATATGAACAGTTTTGTTACTTTGGCAGCTTAGCAAAAGCAAAAAAGCTGCAAGAGCAGCTTTGCAAAAGAAAAAAACCCTTTCTTCTATCCAGTTTCATGTCCACCTTTGTCCTGGTTCTTAATGTGTGCAGGATTGTGCCTGTCCTAGCGAAAGCAGCATTTCTTCTGTGCTGGTGCCTGATATTACTAATATTGCTTTGCTGTGTGCACCACATCAAAGCAAATGTAGCAGTATCAGTGTGCAAAGTGACACTTTCATGATCACAGATTATTAGTCAGATAACGCTTACAGCATTTAGAGACTCTTACACCACTTTACATAACGTTGACTTCTAACTCAATGCTATGTAATTCAGGAATGGCTCGAACTGATACATGTTGAAGGAGACACGGTGTTCTTTCTTTCTGAAAACCGGTTTACCATACATAGGAAACATGAAAAACTGCTGGTTAGGTATGAAGAGTGAGAGTTCAATGTCCAGGGCAAAGTAACATAGCAGTTCCAGGTAATTATGTTTGATCTAAGGCAAAACTAATTCCCTGAGTAGACATACAAGCACATCTTACCATGGGGGCTAATTGGCCCTGCTGCTTGCTTGTGCGGCCCAATATTATGTGCTGCTAACAAATATTGTGGTCTAACTGCAGTATGCCTGTTAGCAAGATTAGTCAATACAGCTGATTGCAAATTTTGCATGTTTGGGGCCCATGTGAGGGGATTTGACTCACATAATGTAAACGAGACTGCTATTAGATTAACTCTCTGTTCAGTCTGGGTAAGATGGGAGAGATCTTGCGTCCTTAATGAGAAAGGCCTGTTCCTGTGACCCCTATTTCCCTTGCTTTCAAAGGCCTGTGGGAGTATTTATGTAAAAGAGAACTTCTAGGATTAAGCCTAAATTCATTAGGAACGTTATCCTCCCGAGTCGTTATCAAATTAAGCTCTGTAGAGCAGCTCTCAGAATGACTTAGTACATCTTTTTTGGAGACAAAATATCCTGTGATCCAGTGATTCACATACGGTTTCATCACCACAAATTGGTCAAGTATCAGTAACCTTTTATCGTCTCATGTGAATACGGAGAACTCTGCTTGAGATAAATTTGGTACTAGGCCATAAAAAAACCCACATTATTTGTGTATGGAAGACATGTATACATTTTTGAAGTGTTTTGGCAAAAACCCCACAGCAAGGACAGACAGAGTAGAGCAATAAGCAGGAAATGTACCATTAGAGTTATGGAATAGGCTGTTCTCTCACTGCCTGCCTCTAGGGCAGGGGGGCGTGTTTGGGGCTAAACTGAGGGGCAGAGTCACAGTTCCCACAGGTTAAGGACAACCAAGTCTGGTTAGGGGAGCTGCTGTTGGTCAGTTTGGGTGTTTTGAATAAACTCTGGGTTTGTGGGGAAATTATTGAAGAAGTAAGGTTTGTGGATTCTGAGAAAATAAAACATTTTCCCTTCCTTATCCTAACAGTGCTCAGCACTCCTTCCCTGTTCTGGAATACATTCCCTCTGTTCTGACACCTACTTCACCATGGAAAAACTAAGCATCTAGTGGTGGCAAAAAGGCAGAACAGCCTTTGCGGGGGGATGGAGGGAAGAACTAGCAGAGACAGCACCAGAGCGTGGACTGTGATGTCTCTAGATCTGCCTGGCTCCTTGGGAGTTGCTGAACTACCAATTGCTCACTTTGTGTGATCGTCAGAGTGTCTTCTTTTGAAGAATAAACACTGTGAAGTTGGCTTCTTGCTACAAATGAAGAAATACTGCACTTCCCTTTCATAAAGTTGGAAGTGCTTTAGGACAGTGATGCCGTGTTGGCTGGCTTTGTGGAGAATGCACTCCTGCCTGTACGCCCATGCACATACGCATTAAACAGGCAAAGTTTCGGTTGCATGGGTTCACCTTGATGTTAAAACATTGGTATTAAATTGGGGTTAGATAGGGAGACTGAGGATTTTGTGCAGCTGCAACTCCTGGACTTGGGAGCTGCTGAGGCACCTCTGTCCTGCAGAAATGTTGTATGTTACCGGGGTGTGGTATCCCCTGCTCCCACACAGCTGTAGGCAGTCTTTTCCCCCTGATGTGGAAGCAGGTCTCTGTATCGCAAGATTTTACCTGTCACTTTGCTAGTCCAGCATATATCCCAGGACTCCAAGAGTGATGCTGGCAAAAGAGTATTTACCATGTAATTATCCTCGTCCCTCCTCCGGCTTCCTCCCCCTTCCTTCCTCTGCAGTCCTCTGGCATGAGGTCCTGGCTCATATGGGAAAATCCAAGTGCTTTGTGGTTGTCACTGTCTTTTCTTTCTGTGTTTGAATGGGCCCTGGCATAAAGGGAGGTTGGCACTGCCACAACACAGCACTGAATCCACCAGTCCCGGTAGGCAGCATTTATGACATCCATATGCATTCCTCTGTGCGTACCTATATTTAACACGTTTTCTTATATTTAATTTTTTTTCTGTGTCATTGCTTTAAGGGTAAACTCAAGAATTTGAGTATTACTTAGCACTAGGCACAAAAAACTGATCAAGAGTAATCTGCTTAAAGCACACATTTCTCTGGGGATAAACTGATTTGGTTTGAGGCTTTAGCTACATGGGAAAGAATATGGGCTAAATCCTCTAGGCTCCAGTCCTGCAGGCATTTTTACACAAGTATAATTGCTTGAAGGGCAAAGCTTTGTTAGGCCTAAAAGCCATAAAAACATTTACTTCAGTAACTCTATAAACAATACTAACCAAAGAGAAATTAAAAATCATCTATAAAATGATGACACTTATCTAAAGATCAAGAGCTACATAAACAACTTGTTGGGTGACATCTCTCAGATTAATGATTGGTAATAAAAGGAAAAAAGATTTTAGAAGCTTACAGTCTCTGGAGTCTTTCCACATAATTTTTCTTTTGCACATGCTAAGTGGAGGCAGATTCACTGGTTTAATATCTGTTAGTGACATTGTGTTTAAATGAATACTAACTGTCTGCGTAACTTGGAGCAAAATGGCTGTTCTGTGAGACAAACATATCTTGAGATGACATCAAATCTGGATGGTCTCTGATGAAAATCTCAAGTAATGTTCTGGGTTTGCTTTCAGCACATCAGTTATATCGAAGTGTTGCTGCTTTGTAGGCAAATGTTATTGCACTTTGGGTTATTGGGCTTGAACTGACTGTTTACTTCCCTCAAATACTTGCCATCACCTATTTTTTTTGTAGTGAGTGGCACGTGCTGTAGCATGGGTAGTTTGGACTGTGAAATACAAAGGATGTCTTCCCTATTACTGCATTAATTTTCTGGATTACCATCTAATTTTATTCCCAAAAGATATGTTTCCAGGCTAATTCCAATTTAAATTTTTTTTTATTATTATTTCTGTGAAGTAAAAGTTGAAGGAGGATTATTTCTCCTTGTTAAGCATATTCATTGCCCTTTTTAATTTTTCTTTTAGGGTCACAATATTTTCAAGGTGTTATTTTACAAAAATATAAAATCAAACCTTGCATTAAGATACCAGTTCTGATCATGGCTCTGAGCATTTAACTTCTGTCGACTCTAGCATGGGCTTCTCCTGCCTATCTGACAATGTTTCTAAAGAATGGAAAGGCCACTCTCAAAAGTAGTGCTTTGAGCAATACACTGCTTCCATATTTCTAGGGAAAAGCGGATAGGAACTTCTGGAAATGCTACTGGTTATTATACATATAGCAAGAAAGAGTTAATCAACAATATTGCATCTTATTTTATCATGGAGCGTTTTACATCACTGGGACCATATCCCTAATGACTGCAAATTGGCATCAGTCCACCAACTATGGAGTTAGAGCAGCTGAGGTTTTGGCAGTATTTTCCAATTGTACATTGTACTACAAGTGGCACATTATTTCAGTGCTGAAGTTTTATCATATCTGAGGAATTCCTTTGTACCTGAAGCAGATGGAACATTCTTCCTGATGTGGAAATAAACAAGAACCATGAAGTGCTTACCGCAAATCACTGTAAATAGTTACCTCAGGTTTATTTTCTTCCCAGGTCTGCTGGTTGCTAGAAGATACGACCCATTATGTGTGCAAGAACAGACAGTGTGTCGCCATTGTACTGAGTACGTGATTAATAAAGAAGCCTATTTTTAACAGCAAAACAATGTGCTATATTTAGAAGTAAGTAAGAGTATACAGATTTAGCCATATTAAAATGCAGCAGATGATCTTGAGATGACCACAGAACTAATTTTTTGTTATTTTCAGCATAGTTATTCTGGCAATTTAGGTTCATGAGAAAGTCATCACAAGAAAAAGAGTGTATGTCACCTAATTCCCCTTATTCCTTATGTTGCTAGCTAATTGTAAATGTTTAAGGATGAACATATGATAAACTCAAATCAGATTGATTTAATTAATTTGAATGTGATTTTTAGATGTCCTGCTTGATAGTTCCCCAGGATTTAATAACATTGATTTTGTGGTTTAGATATTCTTTCATAATTCATTTATACTAAAATTGTCTTTTTTTTTTTTTTCCCCCCAATGATTTTGACCATGATCATGTCTTGAGCCAAAGAGAATGTATGGTGCTTTCTTTTGGGATGCATTCTAGAAAAATTAACCACTTTTAGTCCAATAAAAAATATCTGAAAATAATGGCAAGCGATCAGCTGGATAGTAAGGTGTCCATTCTCTGTTTAATGTGGGTCTTTCGTGCTTTTAGGTGTTACCTGCATGAAGGATGAAAGCATTGCATGAGAAACCATTCTTCATGCTCATCTCCTGGAACTCTGGGGTGAGAAGTGTTGCTAGATCAAAGCACAGTCATTTCGGTATTTTCTGTTAATATCCAACCTGAATCCAGGGTCCTGCGATGAATATAGCACAGATGCAATGATCGCAGTTGGTGAGCTTCATCTGCATGGACTTCATTGCAAGATGAGCCTGAAGCTCATCAGTGACTCCTAAGTAGCTTAGCCAAACCCTAATCCTACAGACTGCTGAGCATGCGGAATCATGCAAGGAGGTTGATTGAAATTCAGTAGGACTTTGTGTGGGCATCAGCAGTGCGATGCTGTCTCTGTGTGTTGACTGGCAGCACTGGGGCCTTAATTTGTTAGTCTGTACTCTGTGTAGATGGCATTTCATACAAATTTTAATGTCTCGTTTTGGTTGTATATCATTGTAAAGGAATAATCAAATAGCATGGTAAGCATTTTTTTGCAGTTTCTTGGCATTTGCTTTCTTTGGCATTACAGACTTGAAAATCTAATATATTGAAGTAGAAACCATATGTATAAAAAGTACTCACAGCAAACCTGTGTAAAACCTTCCCTTTGGAATATTATGATTATAGTTGAGGAAAGGAAGAAAACCAATAAATGGAGCTTGGAGAAAAAGGTGAAAACATAATAAGGCCTTAAGAGTTTTGTTTTGTTGTTGTTGCCATAGTTGCTATTATATTGTAAATTCACAAAAGAGATTATATAGCATTGAAATAGTGCACTGAAAAAAGATTGAAAGTTTGCAAGACTACAAAAAGTTTAGAGAGACTTCATCTTTAATATGATTAGAAAAGCCTTATAGATTGCTTTTTAATGGTAGTGGTATTAGGGGTTTTTAATAGTAATTTTCTGAAATATTTTAAATAACTGAATCACAATGGATTTAGAACTCTGAAGTGTCTTTTTGACTCAAATGTAACATTTTTTTTTTTTTACTTGATAATGGATGTGCTTTTGACTTGATTATACAAAGTACAGCTAGGAAGAATTTCATAGCAATATAAATCTCATTTTCTTCTCTGCAATTCTCAGCATTTTTTAAACAAGAAAAACTATGCCTTTTGTTACAAATTTTAATTAAATTTTTGAGTAAAATGATTGAGCCGTGTTATAAAGACAGTGGTGTATACAGCAGATAGGAAATGTATGAAGAAAGACATTGGTTATGCAGGTATCCTTTTTATACACATATATCTGTGGCAGTTCAAAATTTTAGTTTTACTCTTTTTGTGTAGAACATAGTACACAAATCAAGGCTTTTGTCACATTTTTAGTCATGGAATTTCCAAATGGAATTAAATACTCCATTGTTCTTAAAATTAATGGAAAGTTTAAGATACCTAGCACTACACTTGCAAAATTGAATCTTTGGTGTGTTAATTTTTCAGTCAAATTAAAATCTGCCTTTTCTGTACTCATTATTGCATTCCAACACCTTTTCCCTAACCTCACATTCCCGCCTGATAATTGGTTACATACAATGTCCCATTAAATATACTGTTTGGCATTCTAGGCTGTAAAGTGATAGCACCCGTCCACCAAAAGTAAAATTTTTTTGGAACATTTTTCATTGCCAAACAGGAAATGCTATGAAGCTACAGCCATTTCAATTACTTGTTAGGACTTTTTCCACCTAGAATGCATCAGTAGGATAGTCACTGTAGATGGGACTTCTGAAAAACAGGAATAATTAAAAAAAAAATCCCAAACCTAAGTAATGTCACATGTTAGCAGTATTTACATGACCTTAGTGAACATGCTTACCTGTTCTATTTGTGCAAGAGTGATGTTTCCAGGACACTGTAACCAGTCTGCATTTTGAATATGACATTTGTGATTTGCCCAGAGCTCAAATGGAAGAATTTTATTTATTTCATTTTCTATTTTAACTAGTTAAGTTAAATTAGAAACAAGCCACAAACATAACTCAGGCAGAGAAATTATGATACAGAATTTGTGAACAGGAATATCAGTTCTAGTTATTTAAAATCAGGTATGAAGAAAAAAATTAATTAGTGATGTCAATCCAGTTTTTAGAGGATCCAAGTACAGTTAGCTAACAGCAAGGCTCCCCATCAGTGGAAGAAGTACTAACTTTTAAATCTGAGACATAAATGGGTGTAGGATCAGACTACACCCTTAATTGTTTGATCCCTCCTATCCCTCCTTTCTATAATATGTGGCACACTGTTGAATCTGATGATGATCGTATCACTATTTATACAGTATGTATTTTTTTTTTAGTGACCTTGTTTCATTCATGCTTATTTCCCTTTTATATTTGCCTTCCAAACCATTTGAGTCATTTGGAGTTACTGAATGTACTTAGTTGGAGCAGTGTGTACTTGGATTTTCTGAATTCTTTTAGTATTACTTATAAACAGTCTGAAGACAATGGTAATCTTTCCAATCAGTCTATCGGGAAATAATAATGATGAATTCAAGCACAACATGACATTCCAGCATTAATTTGTGTTTCCAACTAACTCACAGAATAAAAAAGATAGAAGAGATATGGAGGAATAAGTAGGTATGATTGTAACATTACCTTTTAGTGGCACCAGTTGGGAACCTTGAAGTAGGAGATGGGGCAGACCACTGAGTTGGTGTGAAATGTCTCAACACAAGACCTGGTCTGCACACCACTCACTGAGGAAAGACTCTCCTCTACTGCCTTCGTTCATTGAGTAGCTCCCAGGAGAGGCTAGCCACTCGTGTGTTTTCAAGTGCCTCAGAGCAAACCCTGACTTGACAACTCACTGTTCTTTACAGCCCTACAGAGCTCTCTGAGGCTCCATAGGTGCACCTACTACATAATGCCCACTGGTGTGTTGCAAAGGGGTAAGGACCAGGATTTCATTTGTTGCTATACATTATGATTCCAGGGGCATACATCCATATCCTATCTTCAGTGGCAATGAGGTTAACACCAGCTGCCAGTATTAGGTGTGAGCTGCACACCTGTAGAGAGCTTATTTGCTGGAAAAACTGTAAGTGGGAGGGAAACTGCATTGAGCTCACCAGGGAAGCCACTGAGAGTCAACTGCAAGACTCCAAGTAGGGCTGCAAGGGAAAGCCCACCAAAACCACCTCCTTTGAGAGCACTGAACCGCTGATGTGTACCATACTCCCAGCGCATCTGTTCCACAGGTGGCACATGTCCAAGCCTCACCACCCTCTTTAAAGGGAAGCCACAGCCCGATAGATACCAGCAGCTGCTGCTTCACACTCCTGTGATAACATGCTCCTTGCTGCTTCTGCTGTTGGTGTCACAGTTGCTGCTGGTGCTGTTGGTGCTATTGTCACCATCACCGGTTTTCACATCTGTGCACAGGAGGACATTATACTCCCCAAGGTCTGCCTTCTGACCAAATGAGACAGCTTTGGTCAGGTGCTGGTAAATGTGTGAGGCCTAGTCTTGCACCTATGAGATTACCACAGTTGTTTTATGCATAGGCCAGGGTCAGACATGTGCACTGAACAATTACCTAACCAGGATAACTTCGTTAGGCTAACTTGGGGTTAATGTGGAATTATTAAACCTGGTCAGTTAATTTGAAGTTCCAGGACAAGGTAGCCACTATACTTGCCTTTGGATGTGCAGACAGCTGGACAGTTTTCTGGCCCATGCAGTTCCTGTGTGTGGAGCTACTCATCTGTCCTCTTGGTGGAGGCTGAGATGAGGAGGGAGAAGGAAATATCTGACGCATAAGGAAGAACCTGCCGTTTACAGTTAAAAAACTGTTATCTGACATCATTCATTTTATTTTTGTTAGGTCTGTCTAGGCCAATTTTGTGCCCCCTCACCCAACAGGAGTTGTCAGCTATAAAATAGACAGATTCAACCTTGTCTCTTAACCGACCTTGCAGACTTCAGGTGGTGGGGCTGGAGGCTAGGGACCAGCTCCTGCAGCCAAGCAGAGTCTGTAGATTGTCGAGATGGAGGCTGTGGGGTTTACAGAGTGGGGTTTGATAGCTGTTCCAAGGAGAAAGCCACCACCAAAGTACTGGAAGTAGGGTGGGTACTTGTGCTTTTAGAGTCTTCAGCATAGGTAGTTAGTGGGGGCCACTAATAGACAAGAGCTGGAGAAGGCACTTGAGGGGGTGTGCAGCAGTCTTGCTGCCTAATACCGCCCTGTGACACTATGTTAAGGCCAATGAAGTGCACTCCCACCCTATTGCATTAGTCATTGCTAACCAATGATGGGTAGAACACAAAGTAGTAATTTGTCCTAATCTGATGTTTTATCTTAAAACCTGAACTTTTGAATGAAGAATGAAGGACAGTATGGAGAGTAGAAAAGCCAGTTAAAATTTACAAAACCAAAGAGGATTTTTAAACCACATTCCTGTTGCTATTCATATGAAGTCATATTAGGGAAATGGAGTAAATGGTCTTTGTCTTTAGTCCTACAATACTCTTAACCTTGGGCATCATCTAACAATAGGACGTGGAGAGAGAGATTATTTCTGACTTTCAGGTCTCTTCTCCCAGAGGACCTATCTTTGTTCTTTTTGGAAAGGAATTCAGTCATCTAAAAAAAATTCAATAATGACAAATTATTTGGAGAATATCCACCAGCTTGTTTAGTTTTCTTGTTAACAGATCAAAGAAAACTTATGTAATTTTTATATAACATTCATGTATGCATACTTCCTTTCTCATCAAAAGTGGTAACTTTACCTTGCCATGGTTTTATTTGTTTCGTTTTATCTTAGTACTATTGTGTTTAAGAGCCTGTTGTTCCAGCAGGGCTTTCTAAAGGTCCTCTAGTTACACAGTCTATCTTCACATTAACATTAAAATGTTTCTAATTTTATCACACATAGCTTGACTTGTGTACAGACGTAAATTTTGACATTTGAATGGCTAGTGTGATTTTAATGGTAAGATCTATTTTAAACCTCATTGGGATGAATGGAATCTTGCCCTAGACTACAACTGCTCTTCAGTTGTGTTTTTAAGATCTTTTAAAGTCCTTAAAATTGAAGTAATACACAAACTCGCCTTTAGTTTGTGTGCATACTTGATCTTAACAGCACTTAAAGTACAGTATACCATTTACTCATTATGCACATTTTCACTTACCTTGGCTAGTATAAAGAACTGGGTACAGCTTGGTTGCCCCTTGTTCTAACTTTCTTCTGGTCTTACCCCAGGAAAGCTAACGTATTCCAGGGTTCCCTTCCCTGGGAAGGCAACATTCCCATAACAGTTCCCTTCATAAACACGAAAGAAAAAACAGCAGCTGCTCTTCAGAGTATTTTTGAAGATTATGAAATTCAATTTGAGCATATTCCTTTTCACTGTTTTACTTTAAGGCCCGGGCTCTTCCCCAAGTTCTGCATCACTAATTTGTTTTCTTGTATTTATATTATAGTTACACATACTGCTCTGAATCTGTCACAATTGATAGCAATGCACCTATGAATAATGAAAATAATTTATCTTGCTGATCACTGCAACAGTGTTTTACAAAGTATAGAGAAGTCTCCGGACACTTGTGATGAAAACCTGAATTAGAATAAAGCCTAAAGTGGAAATACAAACTGCAAGTCAGCATAGCGTGATCAGATTATTTGAACGTTATGTACCACTACTTTTTATTCAATATTCAATATTATTATTTTCTGGGTTTGAGAAAATCCTAATGAATCGGGATGTGCTGAAAATGCTGCCAATTTTATATTTCTTGCAGTATTGCTGTACTTCCTGTGCTAACATGTTAGAAATGAGCAAACACTGGGAAATTATGAAAAACATTATCCTCCTTCTAGGCCAAATCCTTCACCAAGACTGTTCAGCCAGGCAGTAAAAACAATTAAATACAACGCACAAAACCACATCCTTCAGCTTATGGATGCTTGCACAAGCTGATCCAAATCTCTGAATATTTTGAGGTCCATTTGTCTCAAAGAAACAGGAAAAATACTGTGGGCAGTGAATACATTATCAGTTGTTTAAGGGAGAGGTCTGCCACATATCATCAAGTGTTGCAACTCCTGGTTGTGTCTGTGAATGTAAGTAATTTCCATTTCTGTTGTACCATCACGCGAAGCATCATGGAACAATTTGGTAAATTCACGCTGACTGTAATAATGCACATGTGACTTTTTCTTTTTTCTATTTGAGATAGAAAGGTCTATACATGTATCAGTGAAATCCTTCTCTTGCATTAGGGAAATAAAATACTTCCAGTGATTAAAGTCTGACAAACCTGTATATGTCTTAAGTGCAAAGTAGTGGAAAGAGCAGAAAGAAGAACAGAGCTTTTTATTTTCCACAGAGGTATAGTAGCTCAAGGCAAAGGTACTTTTTCTGAAAGTCATTTGTAATTAACACTCAAGAAGTTGTTCTTAACATGTAGTGTATTGAGGCAAAATGCCCGTTCTGAAAATGGTGGTCCCAGCTGGCAAATTCTGCTAAACTTGCGGATGAATGGGACATAAGATGAAAATGTGCAACAGAGGGCCAGATACTCGGCTGGTGTTACTGTTAGTAAAGAGATGTGAATTTTCAACAGCTCAGGATCTAGACTATAAAAGTCTGTCAGCCTGCATGACTTAATCTAACCTTCTGTGAAGTCAGTGGCAGTCTTTCCATAGGCTTTAGTAGGTGTTGTGGCAAAGCTCAGTGCTGAACTTGCAGTGCTTTCCAGAACACTGAAATGTGGAAAAGAGGATAATTTGCTCATTGAATTGCCAGTTTTGTTGCTAGGAAACAGAATTTCTTCGTGAAGGATACAAAAATGCAGGAAAAGTCAGAGTGTAACTTAGCAACAAGATTGTTACAAAGAATTTAGAGATTCAGTCTGATTTGGACGAGGTCCTGAGCCTACAGCCCTTGCTTGTGCTGGTATCTTCACTGTTGCCATTTCTGGGGACACCTGTAACTCCCATTAGCTTGAGGGGGATTTGTATGTGCTTAGCACTTCTCAGAACTTGGACCCTGATGCTTACACACATCTTGTATGCCGAATTTGCAGAGTCACAAATCTGGAAGAAAGAAATTTTGACTATTTTGGTCCTTTTGGGTTCTGGTCAGGCCAGAAATACTGGAAGAGTGGCTTTTCCCATAATATTTCATCACTGCAACTTCTCTTCCCATTCAGCAGCAAGAAACTCAACAGCATGCAACAATGAAGAACAACTTTTTAGAACTTATCCTGTCATTCAGCCCTAATTCACGCCTGTTTTCCTGTCTTTCTGTGGCTCTGAACCCACAGGCCTTGCTTTCAGGAGTGCACTGTTGCTGCCAGGTTGATGCCAAAAGCACTGCCAACATTCATCCAGGAAATTATGTTTATGACCAACTTGTGAGAAACTGAACATACTGCAGAACTCATAATTTGACCTGAAGATTTTTGAGGTTCAATTTTTGTCCTTGTCTGTATTAGTTCCTTTGCCAGCCCAGCACAGGGATATTTCTGTAGGTCTAAACAGCACTGGCTACCAAGGAACCCTAATATTTTTAGATTGTATTCTTTGGATAGTCCAAAGTCATGGATAGTCCAAATGGAACAGGTGGGAGAAAGAAGTATTATTCCTCCTTTACTGATGGGAATGAGAGCCCAGAGTGTCAATGGTTTCTTCACAGCCACACAAGAAGTTCATGGAACAGTTCCAAGATCCCAAACGAATGCTGTAAACCATAGGGCCATTCTTGTCTTGAATGAGTGTGTGGAGCCATGCAACGTCTTAAGCGTATTTGAAGCACCATTATTCAACCACTTCTCTCTATTTTTCTAATAAAAATCTATACACACTTTGTATTTCAGAAGAACTGCAGATATGTGCCCAATAAAAATACCCAGTGGCATGCTAATGAACATCAAACCCAGTTATCAAAAATTAAAAGCCTACCCTCCTTAGAGAATTTAAAGTACATAATATAACTTTCATTATGTATCTTGTAATGCCAAATTTCTTCAGAGGAGCCATGGTTCTAATTCATTCTTATTTAAAAGCAAACTGCAAGGAAAACCACAAAATTCCATGAACCTCAGCGATGCGCCCCAGGGGGCATTTGGCACATTACCACTTAAAACCTATTTCATTCTCAGCCCCCTGAAATTGCATCAACTCCTGTTTCACTATGAAATGTTAGCATTTGCAGCCTGTACATCCTGCTGGAAAGCTATGAGAACCTTATGGATGTGCTGGAAAACTTGTCCCCTTTCCCTGAGACTTACTGGAGTCCCCACTGACTAATGTCATCCTTCAACAGTTACTACCTCTCATGCAGAAAAGGTTAAATCTGTTGGTTGCAATTCTAGAGGCCTGGAAAACATTATGTTCAAGGTAGCCACATGTCAAATACGTGGAACTTCTATACATCCATGTAGGAGACTATTCCATTTGCCACTAGAACCTAGCTAGGCAAAACTAGGATGAATATCATTAAATCTTTTCTGTTTTTATTGGCTTGGGTTTTGGGACAAAAGCCTTGATAAGCAATGTGGTTAGTATCTTCCTAATGTTAAATCCTTTTTTGGATAGAAATTAAATGAGAAGTCATCCTGGTTTTGATTAGGTTTTCATTTAGTGATGAACTGAGCTAACCGTAAAAAATAACTATTTTAAACAATGTTGTGTTGGATAACCAGTAAGTATTAGAGGAAAAAGTTCCATAGAGCAAACTGCTAACTGTGGAGTAGTTTCAGTGACCTTTGATTGACTCTATTTTTTTTGCAAGTCTTTTGGTTCAAAGTTTTAAACTTAGGTACTGGAGACTGGATATCTAACTGAATCTGAATTCCTTAAGGTTTTAGATACTAGATGTTATTTTAATGTTGTCCATTAGTTTTTTTTCTGTAGTAGGGAAAGAAGAGACTCTTTTGCACCATTTAAGGTGATCAACTTCACTGAGCACATCAAAATCTGAGATAAGCATAGAAACTAAGCATAGAAAACTATAATTTAAAACACCAGGCTCTTTCTCATTTCATTTAATACGGAAATCTGCAGCAGTTCTGTAACCTATGGAAGCCCTCAGAACTGTAAGCCTATGTATGGCACCCTTGGGTAAGGCTAGATTTATGAAAATTTCAGAATAACGATTTTTTTTTGCTGTTGAAATGAGCAAGAAAAGCTGTAGGCAGAAAAGAGTTTGCATTGCTAAAAATACGTAATGGTGTTTAAATTGCATTGAACACTAAGGCCAATTTGATTGAACTCAAGTGAAGATTTTTGGCACAGATGTGACAGAGCTGATAAAGCATGCAGAGGGAGGTGGTTAAGATCAAGCATTCTTCTACCAGCTTTAATATTTATGTAGAGAATGGATGGGATTTGTGAAGTCTGTGATGATGGTGAGAATGCTGTAACAACTCAAGACAGGTTTTAAATTACAGCGGTCTCTGCAAATAACATATTCATGCAAAATTTGGATCTGTAGCTTCAAAAAGGCAACAAAGGCATTAAAGATATTGTAGGTTTTGGGTGAGAACTATGAAGTTGAAATAGAGAGATTAAGATTTGTTTGGAACATAAATGATGAGACAGAATTTGGAGGGAAGTGCTCAAGGTGGGAGACAAGTTTCCAGGTTGCCTCCTTTTCTCACTTCAAACTAACTTTAAACTCAAAAGGGAGATGGCATGAATGTATGAATTCTTGGCCTTCAGCCTTTATAGAAAAAAATCAGAGAATTCTGGAGCGGCTAAGAACGGACACTTTGGTACAGAATTGCTTGTCTTTCCCCCTCCCCCCCCAATTTTTTTCAATTCATGTAATTTAAAGCCTGATCTGAACAGGTTTTAATTTAGGGGTTTGGGGGTGGTTTCTAACTAAATATTAATCTGCCTTTCTGAATTTCAAAAAAGATATAGCAAGAACCTTCTAGATCTGGGCTTTTGTTTTATTTATTCCTGATAAAAGTCAGGTTTCAGTGTGGACCTTGTTCAAATGTGTGTAAAAGCAAAGAGGTATGCACTGAAACTATAGTTTCTCTTGGGGCTCTTAATTTCACATCCTAATTCTACAAATAAATTTCCCTGTCGTACAACTTTTAGATTCTGCTGCTTCTTGGCAGTTCCCTGCAACAAAGTAAAAGGAAAATTTCTTTCGTGGAGAAATCTTTTTCCTCAGTTCATGTTTGACTGATAACCATTTTCAGTTGTGCATTATGCTGAAGCGTAGGTTTTTTATATCCTTCAGTCTAAGTAGTATGTTTTCCAGAGCATTGGTACATGGCAGTGATAAAGACATACAAAGTGCTTTCTGAGAACCGTGTAATTACTCAATAAAGAGTAAACACATGCATGTTTGTGAAAGAAGAAATATTCTTTTATGGTGATTAGTTAAAAGTCACTTTAGTATCCTGTAGCAAATCACTAATGACTTAAGAATGTGGAAAAGGAAAGCTGATCGATATAGCAGCTCATGATTTTACTAAATGCTTCTCCCCAATTCAGTCATGTCATACATCAAAGGTAGAGTTAAAAATGGGAAAGTTACATTTATTTCTGGTGTTTAATTGCAGATCCCTAGAATTCATGTAGTCAAGTTGCATTGCAGCAAATTTGGCATTTTTACCTCCAACGTTACAAAATCTTCACTTTTTGGTTCTAGCAGGCCTGTTTGCGTGTTCAGTGCTCCATAAACAAAGTGAAACTGCATAGTGCCTTCCATGTTGATCCCCTGAAACTCGATCCTCTCTGTTGTGTTGGGTAAGGCCCTTCTCCAGGTTTCACTGAAGTACGAGAAAGTATTTGTGCCCATAGCAAAAGACTTTGACTCAGACCATAGGTTGAAATATATTCACAGTAGGTGGCTACCAAGCCATGCTTTAGAGAAAGATATTGTGGATAATATGTGATCTGGAAGACAGTAAAACAAGCTTTTTTTTTTTTTTGCTATTGGTGTTTGTTATGTATATTGATGAAGCTCTTCTCTGTACGTACTCATCTAATGGTACCCAGCTCCGCAGGGACCAGTAGCACCAGGTGGGAAGGGTGCCTTTTTCTTTTAATAATCTCAGCATTCATCTTAAGAGGCTTTAAAGGTGAAGAATGTCCTCATTTTCTCCTACAAAGTCTTTCTTCAAAGAAAGAGGTTGTCTCCCTCCAGTTGGGGCAAGTACTGAAACACGTGGATTTTATGGTTTACACAATCCGAACGTCTTCCTGTGAGCACAGGGTAGAATGATATCTTTTAATTTGGTGGGGTTTTTTTTGAAAATGAACCAATACTGAAACAGTTAGAGTCCTCAGCTTTGTTTCTGTCTTGTGTAATCTCTTATTAACTTCAGTGAGCAGTCAATGCTGGCTTTATGCCAGGAGACATTTTTCAGGTCATCCCAACCAGGAGAAATATTTTTTTAAGATGAGAAAATAATCTTTAAAAAAGAAAAGCCAAACCCAAACACTCTTCTTTATGCCATTTGTATAGACCAAAACATCCCAGGTGTATTTATGGCTGGGTATCTGTTTGAAGCCGCATAATTTGAAATGCTTATTCTAGGTTATTTTCCATAACTGCAAGTCTCCTCATTTCTGTCTTGTCAATGTAGATTTTAGGCTCTCTGGGGCAGAACCTGTCTTTTCCTGTGTCTGAGTACAATGCTTCTTTCCATAAGTTTGTGTGTGCGGCTTCTTAATTTTAGTGTAGATTAGCACATACACCCACTATTATTATTGTGTATATTATAAAACAATTATTTTGTTCCAACACTTTCAAAGCATTTGAGAGCAATTTGAAGCAAGACTTCCAATAGTATTTAGCAGTAAAAAAGGACTTTCCTTTCTTTTCCTCTGAGATCCTTAGAAATCAGTTAGTTCTTGCCTTTTGGCAATTGGCATTGGTTAGATAAGACCCCAAACTCTTTTTATTATGGATGGCTGCCTCTGCTTTGTTCTGATTGATCTGCTATTACCAAATCTGAAAACACACGTCAGAAGAAAAAGGTCTCTAAATGCAGATATACTCACTCCCAGGATAAAAATAAGAGCTCTTTACAAGTAAGGAGGGAAAGCATATGGAATCTTGTTTGCATCATGTTTGTCAACATGCCTCCTTGGCAAGCAAAACATTGGCAAAGACTGAGGGCAAAGCAGCAGGAAAGAGCTCTGTGCTGATGAGGTGGTGCTAAAAAATCTTATGTTTATCAGACAACCTTTGGGTGAGATTTCTAAGCATTTAAGAGAATGTCATGGTGAAGCATTTCTGAAGAAGACTGGATTTAAAAAAATAATCAGGTGATGTTAATGTGTTTGTGATGATTTTGGTGATATGGCTGGTGACCTCTGTGGCTGTGAGTACCCACTGGAGTAGCCCTTTGGTGAATTAGGACCTATTATCTTAACTCTGGCACCTTTGTGTCAACCAGTTCTTGTCAAAGCCTCTCCACTACAGAAGGGAGTAGTAGTTCAGGGGTGCAGGATGGCCCTGCACTCTTGTGATCTTTGCTAAATCTCTGACCTGGTCACTAGATAGTCTGTTAAGTTTCTAGCTTGTGTTTAGCCATGTTTCCATGGAAATATGCATATCCCTACCATCCGTCTTCCAAATCTGGTGATATAGGGGTAGTCATCATTCCTAATGCTGAATCCTTGGTCCTTAAGAGACAATATTACTTCTGGAGTAACATACAGTATGTTTTTCATCTCCTGTTGTGTTTTGAAATTTCTGACTCTTGATGGAAACAGTAGTAGCGTATTTTTCATGAAAAATATATCCATTTTTTCAGCTATAGTTTTTAAAAGTGTATGCATCTCTTTTAATGAATATCTGAATTTTGTTGAAGTATAGCAATTAGAAAGATGATACTGTAGGAGACACCTCTGTTGCTTCGTATTTTTGTTTGTTTTGCTATTTTTGTATTAAAACAAGGTGGTCTCCTATCAATTTATTGGCAATAAATAGGAATAGTAATAAATGGTTTGTTTAGGTGCTGTAGTGACTTTTATTAAAATGCTACAGAAGTGCCTGGGTCTCTGTTTCTTATATACTGCAACACAGTATGTGAGAAATATGTTTTTGTAGTCGCATTAAAAGTCTAAAGTGGTTGTCACAGCCAACTAGCACTGAGGTGTTTAAAAGCGTTAAAGGAGGAAAGGCCTCTGTATACTTCTGAAGAAATGAAATAGGTGTACAAACCACTGATCACTTCTTAAATCCACATTATGTTGCAAAAGTAGTATAATCAAAAAGGCTTAATCATAACATCACTTTATTATGACTTGTTGCCAACTCCAACTGTTGCAGCTGGAAAGGAGTGAATTACCTTGGATTTTTCTTTTCATGTACAATTTGCATATCATAACTAAACATAGGGAGGGAGAGAAAGAGGAACAACAAAGGGAACAATAAGGATTTTGTCTGAGGCCAGGTCAACACTTGCCCTAGATAATACTTGATGCCTGAATTGCTTATAGTATGTTACCTACCAGCACCGGCTGGTTTTCATCATGATGGTAAAGGAAAACATTTCACACAATAAGCATTGATCCCCTTGTTATGACTTGAAAGCTGCACAACTGCTTTTCATTCCAGGAGAATATGAGTGAAAAATCATCTTAAGAATATGGCAACCCTTTGGTATTCTATACATTGCTTTCAGTAATATATATAACACATAAAGCCAGGGCAGGAAGATATTTCGTACCCCTTTTAATAGGAAACCTAAACCTGTGAATAAAACTTGTTTAGCATAACTACATAGAATTTCCTTGACTGGGTTTATTTTGGCTTCACCACTGTCACAGATGTTCATTATTACTGAAAGAAAACACTGTAAATTCAGTCGAGAGTTTAAATGAGGAAAGGGAGAAATTGGAATAAAATTCGAAAGTTTTTTGTTGTATGTGACCTGATCATCAGCTCTAGAAAGCGTGTTAGCAACCTGCTGTGATCTGGTTTCCTCTGGGGAAAGCAGTGACGTAAATCCACTTACCCCTAATAGGAGCTGTTGAGATTATTGAGTGATTTGGCTGATGGTCAAATGAAAGGGAACACAACAAGGTGAAAAAAAATTTCAAAGGGTGTTTTCAGGTTTGAAGGAGATAAGATGGGGTTTGTGGCTCTTTTATCACTTTCTCATGCCAGGATACCTTAGATGTGTCCAGAGGAATCTGGCCCTTGCAATTGCAGCCGCTGAATTCACACGGGAATTTTAGCTGACCTTGTCAACTCTGAGAGCAGTGCCTTAGACAGTACAGAGAACCTCCCTAGGTTTTAAGAGCTCTATTAATAGACCTGTGGCATCTAACCGAACTTTAGTACTGGAAGTGTGAGCTTTTTCACTATTCTAAGGTTTTGCTTGCATAGGTCAGGACTGTACAATGAAGCCTTGAATCTCACAAGATAACGGAGGCATAATGCCCAGTGCTCTAACAGCACTTGGCTTTGCTTCTACTTCAGCATTTTTTTCGTGGATTCCACAGCATTTTTATCAGAACATTTTTTAAGCTGTTCTAATGGTGTTGGGATTTAAAAATCAAATTATAAATCAGTTGTATGTATTGCTGTAGCTTTGTGCGTGTGTGCTTACACTAGTACTGATCTGCTTTCAATCCTTCATACATTATCAGGGAATTTTCTTGCTAATTGGCATTTGTGATCTTAATGGACCTGTTACTTTCCAGAAACAAGAGGGACTGGATTTTTCATTCAGTCTAGTAGCTGCATTGCTGAGTGGTGTCTTTAAGATAGCTACTAGTTTAGAAGTTCAGAGAAGAAAAATCCTCTCCCAGATAGGTATAAATGCATGCGACAGACATAGAAGTCCACTGACACTGTAGTAAAAGCTCTCATTAGCTGTTCCAGTTCAATTCTCATCTAATTTCTCCATAGCTCATGACCTAATGTCATCTTATTTTACTAACAGAGCAGAGGGAAAATGCTTTAGATGTAAAATGGATCATAAGCATTTTATGTCTTCAAGGGTTTTGAGAAAAGAAAAGAAACATGACATCATGATGGGAAGGAAAGATGACTATTTCATAGAAAAAACATAGAAATATTTCTACTAGTAATTATGTTTCTTTTGAAAATGTGCTAACTTTTTGCTGGAAGAGAAACAGAATGAAATCTGCAGTCACATCAAAGGTTATAAAAAAGGATTCAGACATAAAATAAAAAAAAGCTGTAATAGTGATTGTTTTTTAGAAAAGAAGGGTAGGTTTGAAATAATGGCTAGGTAGAATTTAAGGAAAATTATTCTATAACTTCATTTTTTTGTTCTTTTCATTCATTTGACATAACACTAAGCTTTACCTATTAATTATTATGTACCACAAATCTTTTTGTTAATATTTCATTTAATTTTTTAGCATATTTTAATCAGATAATAGTCATGAAAATTTTTGTTGTGGTATGGTGTTAGAAGTAAAAATTTTTGAACTTGCAAAGTTCCTGTCCAGTAAACCTTAGAAATTGTTTGGACTTGTCAGCGAGGAGAAAGACAAGCCCAAATATGTGAGGGAAGAGGTTATACAGCAATCAGTAGGATGAAGGAAGGAATAGAATAATTCTGCTTCTTGAGAGAACAGACTTGGCAGAACCATATCATCAAATCAATAATATATATCTTTAAGAGTAATTCTTAAAGTACAAACTCACACTATGCTGACACTCGTACCCTGGTATATAGCTGAAAACATAATGTTGTGGTCTTAATTTGCCCGTCTAAGGATATTGGCCTTCCTTCACACGCCTTAAGGCCTTTGTCTTACATAGCGCTTTATCAGGCAATGCTCCAGCAGAATGCAAGCATACTCTACCCTAGTCTCAACCTACCCTAGTGCTTAAGGAAATGTTATTTTGTTAGCACATGGAGATGGAAAAACATGGATAGAACTGAAATTCCTTTTTTGGTTTGTGATATCACAGTCGTTTGTGAAATAGTAAAATTTGCATTTATATATGCAGTGCCATTAATGTTTTTTCCTTTTCTTTTTTTTTGGTGTCATTTACATCACAGAAGGTTTTTGCTTCTGGTGACCACAGTGGCTTCACCACAATGTCTCTAATGTAAATAATAATATCATTTCCTGTATGTGAACCAAGGAAAATGTAAGAGGGAGAGAGGAAGAATTTTAAAAAACATCTTTCCTATGCAGTTTCTAGACAACTTGCACAGATTTTTGGGCTTTATTGCTTTGTAAAAAAGAAAGATAAACAGGTGGAGTAAATTTAAGCTACTAAAGCAAAGCAAATGTACCAGCAGGTGGTTGACTTTTGAAAGTATGAGAGCTGGAAGGAGAACAAAAGTTTCCATTTTCTTTTAAAAAGGTTACCGTGGATTAGACATCTAGAAGAGAAATGTGGAAAGCCAAAGGGGTTTTCTTCAATGAAAATAACATCACATCTGAAACGGGTCTTACTCATAGAGTCAATCAATGAGTAACCTTTTCCAACAGTCATGATTGCACTAGTCTTTCTGTAAAGATGCAAAGAAATCCCCAAAACAGATTTCTATAAGATATTATGTATCAATATTGTGTATGAACATAATGAAGACAAATAAATTCACTAATATAGGCATTGCGTACATAAATTATTATAAGGTGTTTAGTCAAACCGTGTGCCATCATAATTCAGGTATGTTCATGGTCTTCATCTTGAACCACCCACAAAGTACTGGGTTCTTATATGACTATATCAAATGAGTTATTGCTTTTATATAATTTTTTCCCAAGAAAAGGCCATATAAATAAAAGCCCCTCCTTTTTTCTTTTTTTTTTTTTCAGTAAAAAACCGTTTGTTAAACTAGTAAATGCTACACATGTTTTGCCCTGTAAAATCAATTGACGTGTTTTGACAAATGGCCCTTTCCACTGGCAGCATCCATACAGACAAACAGTCTAAAAGTGGGGCCACTCTAATCTTCTCAAATGTCAGATTAAACTAGCAGAGAATATTCTGGAAACATTTAATGAAAAATGTGTGCTTTTTTGACTAAATGAAAATGTAGTGAAACAATATTTACTTTCCTCAATTTTTCTTCCATGTACTCCTCCCTGTCCCAAACGGCAGCTTTGAAACAGATGCACACTCAGTAAATTTACTGATAATATTTATCTGCAAGAAAATTGTGTCTCTGGCCGTCTTAAATTTTGCATGTAGTTTTTATGTCAGCATTGGCTAATATTTTTCCCCAACTTTGATATAGGAAAGTGAATGACATAGAGAATGGTTCTCGTCATTGTTGCATACTAGCCTAGTTTTTTTGCAGTGTTTTGAAAATATTCTTTCGTGTAGGATATTTCAGTGGGCAAGTCACTGATTCTGAGCAGTGAGTGTTTCCCTACTTTTAAAATGTTGTTTTTCTAACCCTTAAGTCAGGCCATAGTTTAGCTGCGCTCTTGGATTCTTCAGTCACAGCAAGCTTACATGGATGTTCATGCAAACGATGTTGCAATCATCTTTTTTGCTTAGGGCAGGCCATCCCAACCTGGAGGACAATCACCCAACGCTGAGTTACATGTATTTTTATTCTCTACCATTTCCCATGTCAGATTCTTGACCCTGAAGCAATTAGTCCTGACCTTCACTTAATATGTACGCAATCCATAAAGCACTAAGTCACAGTGAAAATACTGATCCTTTCTTCCAAGGGACTTATGGATATGGATGTATTTCCATAGAGTTGGAATGCTAGTTCAACAAAATTTTGTTAAAAGCTACAGTATGAAACTTCATATGAAAACAGGTTTTGTTTTTTTTCTGTTATCATTATAGAAGTAATTAACTTTTGCTTTTATTTCAGAAATCAAGTCTTCTACTTTGCTTTCCCCACTAAGTACAAATACAGAATGCTTACATTAAAAAATGTACTTTATCAGTGCATTGCCATGTGCGCATACAGTGCTGTCTGTCCCTGGGGAGACAAGGAGGCAATAATACAAGACAGGTATTAATGCATTATTGTGAGCTTAATAAAGTCATATAGAGTAGCCGTCTCGCTGAATTTCTATGAAGCATTGGTAAAACCGGGGTCAGTTACAGACAAGTGTAAAGATTCCAGGCACAGTCTGAGATGTAAATGATAGAAAATCTGCAAAGAAAATCTATAAACCTTGACATCCAGACATGGTCCCACAGAGAGTAAGAATGCTACACGGTTGTGTGCCTTGAAACTGGTGTGCGTGTATGTATGTTCATAATTTATAACACCTGTTAAGACAATGTGATTCCTTCTCTTTTGCTGTCAGGTACATCTGAGGAGATTCATCTCACCTCCCTTTATGTTTTGACAGAGTGGTCTAGTAAAAGGTATTACCTCTAACGACAAGCTTTGCTGTGTCTGAGTCCTTAAGCCTGCACAGCTACAGTGACTCTGCTGCTACTTACCGAGTCCTCCACTGTAGTCAGCGACCAGACTGAGAGAGAAATATGTACAAATGGCAGTGCATCCCATCGGAAGATAAATATCTGCTGTGGGAGATGAGTCACCCTCTGGAGATGCTGCTCCCTTTCTCCTGCTGTAAAGGAACCTGGATGACTGCCTAACATCTGGAGTGCTAACATTAGGTGTGACGGACCCCTCCCAAGGGACACCCGCAGAGAGGGCCAAGCAAAAGTCAGTTCAAATCAACGGGATGACCGAGCATCCAGAACAAGCAGCAAATTCCAGAAAAGCTGGAATTTCACGTTGTGTGCCACAGGTCTCTGAGCAATCTCCGGAAAAAAACAATAGCCACTGACCTGCAATGCACACAAGCGCTGAAGTACAAAATGCTTTGCTGACAAAAAGAATATTAAGTTGTCTCACTTAGGTCTTTCCTTTCTCTCTACTGAGGTGTATTAATTATAAATTCTTTTTAAAAACTTCAGACATTTTGAGAACTGCTTTCTCAGTTAGCTTCTCTTAAAAATAAAAAGATTTAGAAAAGTTGTAGTAAGTGATTGTTTGACTTCTGGCCACAATTACATTTATATAGTTCATCCAAAGTTAGGAAAGAGCTATATACAGTTATAGTCTCTTCTGTTCCAGGTTGATTCTGTGTCTTTCTGTGGTTTGGCCTTTTTTTTTTGTTGTCTTTTTTTTAGTGTAGGTATTTATTTATTTATTTACCTCACTCAAAACCACCATAGTATGACCAATTGATACAGAAAAAAATGAATATTTGAGACTGCACATCAGTGGATTGCCCTTCTTTTTTTTTGTTTTGCAATCCGATAATAAAGATGGATGTATTTTTACATCTATCTTTGACAGACTTGTGGGTTTCTAGAATTCTGCAGGTATATTCTAGAAATTCGACCTGCCTTTGTATTCATTGATGAAAAAGATTTGGCAGCTTAAAGAAGCATAAAATATAGTTTTAAATTCTGGGTGACTGGAACAGGCTGAAGTAGTTAATATTGTATTGCACAGCATGTTATCCCTGTTCATTCTTGTTTAGCTTTCTTCAGCTGTTAACAGTTCAGAGAAGCATAGTAAATTAACCCCATTGATTAGAATAATGAGTTGTCATTCTCCACTATTTGTGATGTTCTTGTTTGTTGTTAATATCCTCCAAATTCTTGCAGTCTTTTTAGTGTTACTTGCACTGAATTTGCACCAAGTGATGTCTCCAGACCGCTGGTAAAAAAAAGCTACTTACTGTAAATGGCTGTAACGTCATTTATTACTTGCTTACCTAGCATATAGAAATTCATATACAACAGTAAAAAAATTAAAGGATGGCAATGGAACAGGCTGTTTCTTGTTGCTGCTGCTGGTGCTGGAGCAGATGGGCTATAGGGGTTGACAGCTCCTCAGTCAGGTTTCTTGTAAGTGTGTGCGCTTCTTCACAGTCTGCCTTAGTATCATCTGCAGGTTGCAACCACATGCCAGAGGGTCCAAACAAAGCATATTCCTTCCTTTTCTCCATTTTCACTCTCTTCTTTGAAGACTTTGAGTGTTCCTCTTTGCCCTTTTACTATGCCATCCTTCCTCTTTCTCCCCTCTGTTTCTTCCGACTTAGGGTTTCTTCTTCCCTCATGCCAGGCCCCATTATCTCCTCCTGCCAGATGTTCTCCATGCCCTATATGTCACACATTCGTTACGTATGTTCCCTTCTTCCTTGCTGCCACTGCCACCTCTCAGACAGCCACTAGTCTCACTGGTAGTGAGCACAAGTCTGTTGTGTTATTATTTGTCCAGGCAGGAGGTAATTCATCTCATGTTTCTTGAGCAATGGACACGAGGAAAATTGAATGAATGATAAATTAATATGAGTGTGTTGAGAGAGATATTGGGATTACCTGTCTGTCAGGAATGGGTATGTAAGAAACTGCAGCAGCAACAGGAACCAACCTGGCTTTTCAGGGCATTGTCACTTGTAAGGCATTTTTATCTCCTTATGTTTTGCCCAGCTTAGTAACAGCCTGTTGAACACATTTTCTATGTCCCATCACAAGATAGAGTAATTCATGTTCTGTAATACAATAATTTACTTAATATCATATCTTTTGCAATGTTACATATTTTATCAATGTCATGTTTTACATCCAATAACCTCTTAGTTTTTCTATTATCCTGTTGCACTTAGTTTCACGGATTGTCTATAGAAAAAAATTCATTTTAGCAGCTTATAATTTGTCACTCTTTAATATTTTCTAAATATTCTTTCTGCTGTTGTACTCTAAGAAGTATATGAGCAAAGGAGACTGTACTAGGAAGTAGGAAACAGGTCTGCAGGAGTGAGTTATAGCACTGAGAAAGGAATGTAAGCCACCAGAAGTTCCACAATGTATTATTTTTTCCTCATTTATTAAATACTACTCTGGCCAGGGCATATTTGAAACATACTACGTGAAAGCAGTCAGAAAAAATTGTACTATTGTAAAAATATGCACTGTTTTGTATTGTTTATACTTTTTTTTTGGTACTGTTGTATGCCCAGAGATCTTCCACATCTAAGTAGTGTATAATGCAATATGTGTCTAATATGTGGTTCTTATTGTGCTTTCTGCACACTACCTTCTGGTATTTTTTAAATAATTTCCTGAAGGAATCACACTCAGTGCAAGTCTTTAAATTTTGTTAGCATTTTCACAGGTATATTTTTTTTTAAACCAAGGGCAGCCTGTGACTTCTGTGTGGCTTGAGAGCAGTTGAAGCATGGATCTCATAGCACGTTTGCGTGACTAGTACACCCGTGCAAAGCTGTCCTGCTGCGTGAGGCACCAGTGTTAGGCAATCTGGATTCCTGGCTGTGGATGACAGTGGAACAGCAGGCACGGCTGAAGGTGACAGTGACAAATGGCCCCAGGTCTGTGCTGCGTAGCCAGCATAGCCAAGTCTCATTGCTCAGTCCAGCGATGAAACTAGTAGGGTTTCCTCCAGAGGATCACATTCACAGCAATTTATCCTCAGTTCTTTATAGTCTATGGAGTGAGTCTTCTGGCTCACAGACACAGGCAGATATAATCCTCTGGCCCAGGGTTAAGACAGTTAATTGCTCTTGCTTAAAGGAGTATCCATTTATTGTAGATCCTTCCACCACTTGGAGGAGCCTTCTGGGTCCTGGCTTGTAGGCGCTTCATTTTTTAAATCTTGCGTTATGATAAAACTCAGAATTATCTGAGTCAGTAAATGTTTCACCAGTAATTCTGAGAAGTGGGAGTTATTGAAAATTATGTGACAAGGCACAGGTCAGTGCCTTGAGATCAGCGCTCAGCAGTGTTACGTGACACGCAGCTGCTAGTCCAAGGAGGTGGTGTTCAAACCATTATTTGGGATATAATTTTCTATACCAAAAGTGTTATACTTCACTGCAAAAAACAATTTTAGAGAGTGGGAACTATTTTTAACATTAAATTTGCGTTTAGTATGGTTTGAATTGATAGCATTTGCTTCTCTGCCCTTTTAGAAACAGTTCCTGCTTGAATTAAATCTCTTTGGCTTATCAGAAAGTAATATTTAAGAAAATATTGTGATAACTATGAGACTTGGAAATTTAATTGCTTTCATTTTGTACCTTTCTACAGATTTTTTTCTGCGGTGCTGGATATACTTGGCTGTCATAGGGACTGCAGAATGAATGACAACTTCGTTTCCATAATGTTGGAAGGAGTCAGATGTTCAAAGTTCATTAAAATCTTTTCCTATCTTAGGAGCTCCAC
Source organism: Pluvialis apricaria (assembly GCA_017639485.1). Taxonomy (NCBI): domain Eukaryota; kingdom Metazoa; phylum Chordata; class Aves; order Charadriiformes; family Charadriidae; genus Pluvialis; species Pluvialis apricaria. Next base: position 106,581,701 of record CM030007.1, read on the forward strand.
TGATACGCCATATGCAAGTAGGATTTTCTTCTTAGGGTCTTGAGAACTCTTTTTCTTTCTGTTTTGCCATCCCTGTATTGCTGAATATGACCTGCTATATTGCTACCAGGTGCCTTTGGGGTGAAAGCTCTCATGTCAGAATAATCTGGATCTGGCTGCGAAGGATAAACTTTAAGCAGTTGTCCGAGAGGACTTGTTCTTGTTCTTGCCTGTCATGGCTCAGCTGCAAAGAAATTACGCTGTTACAAAGACTCCTTGTTCTCAGCTGTTTTGCATTTAGATGAACGGCCAAAGCTTAGACAGCAAGAATTATCGTAGAGATGGGCTATCACCGAGTCATCTTGAAAGGCTTGAATATCTGAATCTGTGTCTCTGATGTCTCACTCCCCTTGAATCCATGGGGGGGATTGAAAACATTTGTCCCACAGTGCCAGTGGTCTCTTCTGTGTCTCAGACAGGCAGAATCCCTTTGCTTTCCACAAGGCTTTCAAGCACGGACACTGCATCCCACCTGCCCATGATTTCCTCAGCGTGCTAGATCATAGCAAGGCTTACTGAGAAGAGGAAAGTAAGGGATAAAAAAGGTGACTAATTTTTGACTGAGGGTAGTTAAATTCACAGCGGGCAGTTGCCATATCTCATTGTTAATACAAAGGCTACAGAGAGTCTGAGCAATACTTAACTGTCCTCGAAACACTTTATAACATTGCCCCCATGCTAGATGTTTGCATGGAGGTGACTGGTGTAGTGCTTATTCAGTGAGCACGATAAACAAGTCACCAGAAACAGGGAATCTCCATCCTGGCGTTTGAACATCTCCTTGCAGACGTGCCATTCATGTGAGGAGCAGGGGGACAGGCGCTGGAGGGAGAGTGCAGCTCCCAGGTCTTTATGAACTGAAGAAGGCAGCGTTACTGCTGGCAGCCAAAGGGCAGGCGGAGATTTGGAAACGGGGCTGCGGTAGTTTGTTCCGCTCATTATGCCCAGTTCTTTCCAGTCAGTTGGTTATCCATTAGCTTAGGAAGTACAAAAATCACCTGGAGGTATCCCAGCTTTTTTTAGTGCACATTTAGAAGACGCATCTCCCTGTTGTTTTTGTGTCTCCCTCTCCTTCCATTTGTCATCTTTCTCATTAGAGAAGAGATTATTTGCTGGCCACTTTGCCAACTCCAGGATTTATAGCAGCTGAAGAGAGTGTTTTAGGCAGGGAGGAGTAACTGCATTGACCACAAACTCCCAGAACTCTCTAAAAAGTAAATGTATTAAAGGTAATGATGTATCAATGCAATAAACTGTAGATGCTATAAAAAAGCTGTACAGATGTTATTGCATAGAAGCAAAATGCGTAACATAAAAATGAAAAAACCCTAAATAGCTACTGGAACTTCACAGGTCTTAAATATGCTGCTGCAGACACCTGTATGATCCAGTGGCACCTCATACATCACATTAATTGCACTGCTTGCCAGATAAACCAAACCTTTCAGAGAGCTCTTGTCCCATTCTTAAGGCTTTAATGCCAGACTTCAAAACTGGGGAGTAGGAGAATAGGGGAGAAGGGAAGTTGAAACCACTTTGGATTAGCTTATTTGATTTATTGCACCTTGAATTCCTTTTTTTTCATCATTCCTTTAACTTTAATGGAAGAAAGAAAACTCTCCAGTTCTCTGAGGTTACAATCTATGGCCTTTACTTCAGAAAGCATCTACGTATGTTCCCAAGTCTTCTTTCCTTTTTTGATAAATGAGACTTAAGCAGATGTTTAAGCAGATTTTTTTTTTTGTACTGATGGGCTTACGAACTAATGGTTAATGTTATGGGCTAATATGAAGGATGTGCTGAAGGGCTGCTGTGGTCTGAGGCCCAGCAAGTGGCAGATATGAACGGAGCCAGGGTGCACAGAAATGCCTGCTCCTGTTGGAAGTAACTTTGTCTTTGCCAAGGAGGGGGGAATGTGTGGGAAGTGGCTGGTACTTTTAGACAGCCTTACCTTTCGATGTGTTGTGCTTACAATTTAGAGCTGCCATAAATTATCCATGCTGTCTTGTTTTATTAAACACGGAGAATCTGTGATCCTCTCTGTTCAGTTCTCTGTGCTGTGTATAGCTAACCCTTTAGTCATCCTCCTGTATATTTTGAGAATAAAAATCCCTGCAGCTGGAACACGTAGTATTGGCCATGTTTTTTGTCCAACAAAGGCTGGAGGAACACAGAGTCCAAATGAATACATAACGTTTTGTTAAACTTCTGGCAACTTTACGTGGACAGACTTGAACACATGACAAATTGTGCTTGTCAGCATAACAAACTGTGTGTTTCTTGTAATGTACAGTACTTCTGAAAGTGGCTATCAGCGTACCCGCAGACAGTGTGTGTGTGCACGCGCACACGCCTCTGTGTGTGTGTGTAGTGTGCCTGGGGGAAACTGGGTTAATAACATAGTAGTGTGAAGTAAGACGTGGACTGCTGTTAATGTTTAAGCTGTGTCTGCTAGTGTGCAAAAACAGACTTCCTGATCTGTGGCTAATTGCGGTCAGCTAGAGAAGCGAGTGCGGCCGTGCGGAGATCAGCTTGGTAAGGTGGTGGTGCAAGAGTGGTGGGCACAGCCTGGCGCCTCTCCGGCTCTCTCTGCTGCGCGCAGCCGGCAGCAGGGCTCTGCCTCTGCAGCCAACGTCACGTCTGTCTGTGCGCTGCCGGGGCACAGAGCTTCAAAGGGCTGTCAGGGAAGACAATCCAGAAGGCTGCAACAGGTCCCACCTGTTGTCCAGGGGTGTGCTGGACTCTTTGGAGCCTCTGGTTCTTGAGAGGACAAATTGGCATATACCTTGAGATATATCAAGACATTTATCAGGGAGATTTTAAGTACTTTTAATGCAACTTTAAAAAACTCATTTTTCAGTTTTGTCAAGTCTCCTATTTACGAGTCTTAGAAAAAGAAAAAAGGCTGGGCTTTTTTTTTTTCTTCTTTTTCATTGGTATTCTGCTTTCTCTGGTGTTTGTTTTAGTTGACAGCGAGGGCACTAGTGTTCCAGTTTAGCAGTACACTTTGTCAGTGAAATCATGATGGCTAGCTGTAGAAATGCAGTCAACATCTTATAAACATGCATTTCTTGGTAATATTTTTTTCTGTAATTTCCCAATGACAGAACTGGGGGTTAAACAAAGTATTAAAAGGGGAAGTGTGATCCTCGTGTCAATGCAACAGTAAAAGCCTAATCAGTGATCCTATATTCCTTTAATTTAAAATATTATTATGATCTGATTATTTCTTGCAACACTCAACAGTTAAATTTTATACTTAAACACCATATCTTCTTTCACTAGCACATAATCTACCAGTCATATGTTTTATGATGATGTGAGCATGTATCTTACCAGCAAATGTTCTGGCCAACAATAGCATCATTTTTTCATAAGTAGGAGGAAAAATATTTTAAAAATAGCTTTAGATAAACCCAACCAGCAATAAAAGTTTGATTGTTAATGCAGAAGAAACATGCAATACAGAAAAATGGCTTTTCTAAGTATATCCCGTGTGAATAGCAAGCCATAAACTGCCACTAATTTATCTACAGCATTGAACAGTGATTTTAAAAACAAAACAGAAAAAAAGAGAGGATTATGGAACCAAATTATGTAATATTGTCAGGCAAGATTGATGTTTTTGAATATATGTGAGGAGAAAAGAAAGGTATGTTAATGTGTTATATGCTGCTTACACTAAGAGACTGAAGCTAAAGCAAAATTTGAGTACCTTGTCCTACTGTTGGAACAATAAAAAATATTCTTTCATAATTTTTTTAATATCTACCTAAAGTGATTGATTTCTGGTCTTTGCTTTCAGGTCTGTATTTAACCATGAAAAATATAATGTGTGTAACCATTGACTACATACCCATGAGCTCAATTAGCTGTGTAGCTTCACTCATTGGGAGTTGGTAGATGGCTGAGGCCATTATCATCTGTTGAAATGGCTTACTTCAACAACACAGAAAGTCTGTCTTTGCCATCATAATTGAGAAAAAATACCATTCTACTTCAACAGTTATGGAAATAGCTTGTTTCAAATAGAAGGCCTAGAAGTTGATAGCTGAGGAAGCACAGTCTAATTCTGTAATTAAAAGAAGCACACAACACTCATAAAGACTACTCTTATTCCTACTAACATATAATGCTATTGAAATGTTGGCAGCTTATGCAGTTGAGGATGCAGTATTTTAGTTTGTCAGAAACTTGTCTCAAAGGAGAAAAATTTTAGAGGACTGAATTACCTTTAAAATTTGTTTGTCATTCATTTAATTATTAGAAAAACTAACTGCAGTGACAGTCTGCATAAAGAAGTACCCAGGTGGATAAATCAAGAACAAATATAACAAGCAAAATCAGAAGCAGGGAAGGATTTGCAAAAATTGTTCACCATCACCATTGCATAAAAAAAGAGAAAAATTTTTGCTTTTCTCTCTTACACGTGTATCATAAAATAGACCAAATGTGACAAGTAAAGGAAATAGAAAATGAATGTTCAAACTGACATATACTTAGAATGTATATAACCTGGAGGGCTTGGGTTTCATGGGGTGCCACCTGTGACAGAGGTGGTTTCTTATTCTTGGCTCAGCACTACATTAATGCAGTCTCAAAGGTTTGGTCACTTAGCACTACAGGCAGAGCAAATTCATATGCACTAGAAGTGTGGACACAGTGAGGTGGCATTTGTTTATCGTACAAATGTAGGAAGGAAGTTGATTTTCAGCTTACCTTCCAGTTTTGTGACACAGTCCAGCGTGATCGCAGATGTACACCTCGGACTCCTTGTGGGCCAATTCCCACTTGTAAAAGACGGGTAATCTACTGCTTTTTCCAATCCTTTCTCACTACAGCTGGACTGAACCATCTCCATATAATAGCTAGAAAAACTCTAAAGTCTGATTTAGGGCCTCTAGATTTTCTAAAACTAGAGATAATAATTAAAGTTTCTGTAGGAGCTTTGATGTTGACTATGACTTTTTTGTGGTTAATATTGTGTTAGTGATGTACTCCATTAGTCATTTTTGTGTCTAAACACTCTTGGGTATTTGTCAGTACTCTAAAACAATGCTTTTTTTGCTGCAACATAATATTGAGATGTGGAGAGTTTCAGGTTTCAATCCCATGAAGACTCCTTGGATGCTACAAAGCGCATGTTGATCCTTATTCTCTAATTTGCTGCCAAAATGTAATCATCTGTTGTTTGTCAGTGAGCTGGTGGCATTCTAGAGTGAAACGGAGAATTTAATAGCCCAACATGTACTTAGCCAAAGAACAAATTCACTGCAAGGAGTTCACCTACTGCCCAATGAAGCTGTAAGTGTGTTGTATATCTAGAACTTCTGTAGCACCCTCTGAAGGCACACACTGTGATTTGCCATAAATAATGCCTTAATAACAAAACCTAAAACCCTGAATGCAATGTTTTCTGTTTACTGGGGGCATGTGATGGTGGTCTGCAAATTACTGGAAAGAAGGTCATACGATCCTGCTGAAGTGAACAAGGTAAATGTGACACTTATGTGTGAAGCGTGGTGGGAATTTCACAACAGGGCTGTAAGAATGCTTAAATGGCAGATTACTCTGTAAACATGACCCTCTGGTAAAAACACATACCAAATTCAGGACATTTTTGCTATTTTGGAGTCACAGTTGTTTACAGCTAGAGAATACCTCTTGGTTTCTTTCAGCACAAAGCAAAATTAAATTAAAAAAAAATGTGATTCAATAGGTTTTACGTGAACTCTACATTTCACGTGCTTTTTCATTTCCTCTTCATTTCTTTCCAGTCACTGTCACCAGATGTTCATGTAAAGCATTATGTTTTCAACTCTGGGTGATTAAAACTGGGAATTAAGTCTCAACTAGAAAGCTGGGCAGTCGAAGTTCTTTGTACAGTCCATAAGTCAAATATAAAAACGTAACTATTTATACATTGAAAGTAAGAAAATTTCTTGTGATTTACTTCCAAATTGGATCATGTGAAAGATCTATATTGGTTTTGGTGCCTTTAAGTCATTAAAAAATGCATCAACACAAGTGATAAGCTCTGATTGTATGTGCCTGCCTTCCATGTCCTTTTAGCAATGTCCAGCCTTCTTTAAGAGCTCCTATCAGATTCAGAAAAATTGAAACATTTTGGCATAGAGTGTGGTATGAATTTGAACACCCCCAAAGAAGTATTTTTTCAAAATTTTTTGTGTTATATGATGCAGCTTCATGGGAAGTTACTCAGGCAATTTGCTGCATGAATAGCCTACAAGTGTGTGTTATTGTTACACATAAAGAAAATGATACCACTCAATAGGCAATTTATCATCATCACTCAATACACTGATTTATCTGTACACAGCATCTGAGAAAACACACTTAAAATACTTTGAACTGATGAAGAAAGACATCTGGAACCCCTCGTGGCTTGTATTATACATTGTTTCCATCTTATTTTTCTGATGTGTGAGCCCCTGACAGATTAAGTTGTGGAGAGTGATTCTCCTTGGCTGGAAAAAAAAGAAAAAAAAAAAAAGACCCTGCACACTATCAGCAATTATTTAGATTGAAATTATAGCCTATTCAGTACTCCAGAAATCAGTAATGTTAGGCAGTGGACAGGTGGTTGCAAGCATGATGAGGTGCAGTAGTTAATGAGTTAGTACTTGTCGGGTTGACGACTGTACGCTTGTTCTTTGCCTGTCCCACGTGGAATAAGATGTTAGGTTTTATTTGCGGGTGAAGGAAGTGAGAGCTGCGCACCTGGTTACTTAGCATGCTTTGGTCTTTTCAAACCACAGTACTAGTCACATAGCAAGACGGAATGTCCTAGAAGGGCTTGATCTTCATATCGCTGTAGGTCCTGTTGCCTGGGTGCATGCTAACATCAGCTACAAAATCATGCCGTCCAAAGGAATACTTAAGTCCTGCATTTGTTTAAAATTTGGCCTTGTGCTCAGAAATGTTTATACTGAAATAAAACATAGAAGATGACATGATTCCTATCCCAAAGAGCTCCCTAAAATCAAAAGCAAAACCGTGTAAAATAAAACCAGTCGTTGTTTCTGGCTGAAACTTTTAGCCGGAGCTGGTCTAATAGTTATAAAACATGGTCCAATATATGGTGTAATATAATATGTGTTAGACTGTTCTTTATCAGTAGTGTCAACTAGGACTAAGAAAACTTTTTTTGATTAAAATATTTTACAGATATACGTCTGTATAAATGCACAGTATGTTTTTTGTATGTGTTTGTGTATATGTATATACATATTTATACAGAGAGAGATATCAAATTAGGTACACATGCACTGTACAACTTAGGAACTCAGGTATTAATAAGACAGCAAATTACCAATGCAGCTGTTAATGCTTTAGCGTCCTCTCTCTTCACCATTGAAATTAGTAGGCCATATACTCACTGGGGTTTCCTGAGCCACTACTAGTAATCCAGCTGTATTGTAACCACACAGCTGGAAGTTCCCTAAATCTTTTGAGTTCTTCAACTGAAATCATATGTAAGGCTTTTCATCTGTTCTTTGAATTTCTTGGTACTAAGGGAGTGGAGCTGTTTTGCACTTGCCCAGATTACCTAAGGTGCTTTTGGAAACAAGCCAGCTTGGAAAAAATTATCATGTTAGGTTAAAGATAGAAATGTGTGAAACATGAAAACTCGCTGCATTTTGTATTTAAAAATGTCTAAGTGAATCTTGGAAAACACAGACTGACTTGCTCCATACCCCCAAATCTCCATTATCAATCTGGCTCAACGACTGATAGTGGCATTGCAATACTAGGGAGTTGCAATTAAAGTATATCATGCCATTGTTTTTACACTGGATTTGGACACTCCCTTTTAACCTATTCTACTCTGATGCACTTTGGTTTTGGGATGCTGATTGTGCATAGTTTTGAAATGCAAAGCGGCAGAATAGGAGGGAGACATCCTAGTTCCTCTTGATCAGCTCCCATGGCTGTGCTCATAACCTTGCACTAGAACATGTCTTTCTCCTAGAAACCTACAGAGAGTGAGTCACTTTTCTCCACCAACTTGTTTTGTTTCTGCTTTTATCAGCCCCGACACTTAATAATTAGAACAACCACCTTAGACCAAATGAAGGAAATACCCAAATTTTTTTTGTGAAAAAAAAAATTGAAACCACCTCCTACCTGAAATCAGACTTATCTTTACCTTTTTCTTATCTGAATACAAACAGAAGAATGAGAAGGTAATCAGGAGAACGGAAAGAACGAATGGCAAAATATGTGTTCCTGAGGTTTCTAGCCCAAGGTCGAGACATCTGGAACCACTGGATAAGATACTTATAAACATCTGAACTGCTGGGAATGTCCTGAAACAACAGTTCCAGTTGTGAGGAATTTAGAATTTCACAATTTATTTCTATTCTAAAATGGAAAGAAAAGGAAATATTTCAACATTTTGGTATTAAGGAGGGAGAGGAACGCCATTGTCAGTGGAGAGAAAGAAGCTGCTTTGAAAGGAGAGGTGATACAGGACTGTATCTTAGTCTTCTGAAAAATCTTGCTCCTTCCATTGACAATAAAAAAGAGCTTAGACACAAAATATTTTCTAAACCCTTTAGCCATTTGAAAACTCTCGTAATAGAATGTTTTTATAATGCATATAGTGTACAGTTTATATATAGGTTGCATATGTTTTAAAGGCATCAACTTGGTGAATGGATGTAGATAGAAAGGGAACATAACTGTGGGCATGCTAAGCACCAAACTCTTAGAAACCAACATGGTTTGCAGACTTTTCTGTTTTGATGAAATGCCTGTTTTGCTGGGGGAGCCTGAGAATGTTTCCAAAAGTTCCAGATCCTTATTCCTAGAATATATCTTCTAATCTTTTAGACTGGTGACCTTCCTTCACATAATTGTTCTTTTTGGTTTATGTAAAAGAAGGGGGGGGGGGCGCCCAACTGCTTTATAAATAAAAGTCAAGCAAACTCAGCTTAATGTATGCTGTTTATAGTAACTTATACAGTTAATGATTGAAAATGTAACCAGAATTCTTGTTTTGTATTGTTTTGATTTTGTGGGGGACTTTTTGAAATAGTGCCAGTAAGCACTGTCCTGTATGGGGAACTGAGGGATGTTCTCTAGCCTACAAAATATACAGAGCTCAAGAAAATAGGCAGTATAAATTTAGTCTTTCAGTCCATGCCTGGATAGCCTAAAAAGTAAATTAAATTCAAAAACTATTAAGCACACAAAAACTGAGAATCAATAAAGTTACTTACCTGGAAGCATAAATGCAAATTTCAGAATAACCTCGAGTTTCTCAGTGTTAAAATCTTGACCTAGGAACATTTATGAAGATTACTGTAGGAAAAAAGGCGAACTATAGGAAATGTTTGTTTTACACAATACTAAATCCAGATTTCTTTCATTTAGTCACTCTTATGTAATTTCATTGCTACTTCTTTGTGCATGCTTTCCAGAGAGAAATATCCTATAAAGCATAAGAGAAATTCAAGTTAATTGAAACAAAACTTTAGGTAAAATTTATCTCTTCGAAATACCACATGTATGAATGCTGTTTAACTCATATGAAGAGACAGAACATATGTGGACGTTTTTTCAAATTTTTCATGTCAATTTACCGCTACTTGTAAATTCCAAAGAGTAAATTATGAGCTGACGAATGAATTAATTTAAGAGCCTATGCACTGATAAGCAAAGTTAACATAAAGTGGGAAACAAATATAAAACAGAAAGAAGCCTTTATGTAACTGATGGGAAAAGAACTTGTTTATATTTCTTGTCAGTGCGTCCCCAACATGTCCTTACATGCTTGCCTCTGTGTTTAGAGGGAAAAAAAATGCCCATGTGGTTTTAAAACCTTAACTGAATGTTTTTTTCCACAGGACCAATAACTTGAACATTTTATCAGACAATGAAAGCCAAAGACGTACTGTGAAGATCTGTTTCAAGCTACAAAAATATATAACTGACAAAATAATAAAAAATAAAAATCAAATAAAGATTGTCCTTTAACTTTCATTGCTTTCTTCAAAAAGAAGAATATACACAACAAAGAAAATAATATGTCAATATCCCATCCAGCTGTGGACATAATCAAATAAATGCAGTAAAAAGTTATTAACCCAGAAATGTGATTTGCAAGCATTTATTGGTGCTGACCAGACTGTGTATAAGAAAAAAAATTAATTAAAATAAAATTCTGCCCTCAAGACTTACCATAATCACTTATAAACTGAGCGCACATTCACTCTAACAAGTAAATTCATTTTACTTAGTTATCTAGTGGACATCAATGGTGTTGCCCTATAGTTTTATGAGTGAGGAACAAATTCCTGCAGATATGTGGAGCAGTGGCACACTCACGCTCTTGGGTATTTTAAGGCTATGACTTACAGGATACATACACAACGAGAGAGGAGTCTGTGTTTCTTAATCTAAACTGATGCTTCGTTAAAAGAATTCTTTATAGATTCGGTAAACGACAACTGCAAGTAATTTTGAGGCACGTGTGAATAAATCTGTTACTGGTGCCTTCTGCTCAGCCTCTGCTCTTCCCTCAAAGTGCAATATAGGACGCTGAAGAGCTGCACCCTTGTCCCAGATCACTTTAACGTCTGCATTGAGCTGAGATTTTTTTTCTTACTTTTCTAGCACAGGATGTGTTCCAGCCTAGGATAAAAGCAAAACTGAGGACAGTGTGTTGCAGAAATATCTTATTGTCTTGCTCCATCTGTATGTTTGCATGTAGCCTCCCTGCCAGCATGCTAGAACAAGCAGGGAAAGCCTGGGATGGGCTGATGTTGGTATGAGAGCTCAACAGGCCATACAACTGCCACTGGAGCAGAATAGAGAGGGACAGCTCCCCAGAGCTGCTGGGGACCCTGGCTCCGCTAGACCAGATTTACTCGTATCCTGACAAGAACCACATCATCCTCAAGTACACACCAGGAGATTTCAGGGGAAGCTTCCTCCCCTGAGGACTAGTCTAAAAGCCTGTATCATTAAAAGCAGGTGTTATGTCTTTTCTAATTAACGGTGTTTATCCCAGTGGTATGATTCAGATCCAGGGTACTTTTGGTGTCCTGTGGTCCAAGGATAGCTGATTCATATTGCCTTCATTGGCCCGGTGTTGATATTTTGCTGGTGTTACTCAAACTCAGCCTTCACTTAAGATGTCTCTGGGTGCATTAGGCCATGTCAGGCACACACAGGGCACAGCAATATTCCTGTCTCAGCAGCAACAACAGTCCCACAGACCTGCTACTCTCATTCCCACCCTTTCCGATCCATTTGCCCTTCAAACCTGGTCACTTGTGTTCAGCCATTGCAACATCCCAGACAACACCCTGGAGGTGTCAGCCTCTGGCTTGCATTCCTGCAGCTCCCTCCTGGGCATCATCCTCTTTGCTTTTCCTTCTTCCCGCAAGACATGTTGGGTGTTGCACCCGCTGCCTGAGCAGCTACCCATGTAGCGACCTGCTCCTGAGCTCCTGTGTGAACTTTCTCCACTCCGCTCCCCTCTTGCAAAGCCGTTATCTCTTCCTTTGTCAGGTTTTCCCTGACATGTCTTCTTACTCAAGTGGTTCAGTATGTTTGATCAACAGCACCCGGCAGTGCGTGTCACCCTGAGCATGCCAGCACCAAGCACAGGGATTCGGCTATCATGCATGTAATGCATGTTGGTGGCCCCCAGGAGGTAGCAGAGTCATCAGTAGGCTTCCTTTGCCCAGTCTGAGGTGTGTGGAAGTCAGGCATCTTGTCTTGGCTTTCTCAGTGGTGGAGAGAGAGGAAGGGAGTGCTTTCCCTGCAGCATCCTCTCCTCAGACAGATGTCATCATCCCCACCACTGGAGAGGAGATCAGAGCATGTGCCTTGGACTGGCTACCTAACTCCGAGAAAGCTGACGTAGGCTCTGGGAAGTCCTTGCTGAGCGTCTCCGTTTCATTGGATTGCAAAATCAATGACACAATCAGCATGATTTGAAGAAAATGTCTTTTATGTGAAGTTGCACATACTTACTGAGCTTCGGATGTGACATTAGCAAAAATTATAGCAGAGGATCTCCCACTCCCTTCAAATACTAAGGTCAGTACACACTTACATTGACTACAAAACAATTCCATGGAAAAAGAGAAAAATAAGCCAATGGAGAAACAAGAATTGTGTTCCCGCAGAGTGCAAGGCCATTACCATAGTGAGTGGAATAGCTACAGTAAACCAAATATCTGTCTTGCAGAGTTCAAGATGGAGCCTTGCCTGCTGAAACTTGCAGCCTCTTGGGCTGTAGCCCCTTGCTTCAGATGACAGATACAGCCCTCAGGGAATTGGCGAGATGCCAACAAGCCACTTATTTGGGTAGGATTTTGCTGACTGTGGTAAATGGATGAGATTGGGAAGAAGGGTGGGCTCACACATGTTTGTGTGTGTCGGAAATATGAGTTCAGTAGAGTGGGAAGCCAGGAAACTGTGAATTTTAGTGAACCACAGCATCCGAGCAGAGTGTATTCAGTTTTTAATCCACCCAAACTGAAGCTTCATTTGGTGTTCCGTAAACTGTGACAACAAAGCACTTTGTTCTACTCGGTGTGTAAAGCCTGGCAAAAGTCTTGTCCTGTCCACTCCAGAGTAGCGCTACTTGTGCTATAAAGAAAGCAGAGACTGAGGAGGCTTTTCCAGTTCATGTCTTACGTACCTATTTACTAAATGCTTAATTTATTAATTAATAAAATATGTAAATAGTGATAAGTGTTTCTAATATTATTCCCAAATACATGTCAATGCTGCAAAGAGTCATAATTGTAAACTGCCTCTCAGTTGCTTCAGGCATCTCCCTCATTTAAATCTAACCACTAATTTCTTTCAGCTATCAGTAAAGGATAAAATTCAAATAAGAAAAAAACAGGATGCAAAACTGAATCACAAAGCCTATAACATGACTTGAAAATAGTGTGAGTTTTATCCTTTTTGATACCTTATAAAGGTATTAGAGATGACTGATGATACAAAGATGCACAGTTTTTTCTGTCTTTTAGAAGTTTTTCATGTGTTATGGAGAACACAGAGCCACTTTCCCAATGATTTTTCAAAATAAAATAAGAAAGAAAAAGGTAAGAAGCAATGACAGTGTCCCAGCTCTCTCTGCAATGAACTAACCTGATCTCCTTCTACAACATGATCACCCGCTTAGTGGATGAGGGAAAAGCTGTGAATGTTGTCTATCTGGACTTTAGTAAAGCCTTTGACACCATTTCCCACAGCATTCTCCTGGAGAAACTGGCTGCTCATGGCTTGGATGGGCATACACTTTGCTGGGTAAAAAACTGGATGGCAGGCCGGGCCCAGAGAGTGGTGGTGAATGGAGTTAATTCCAGTTGGCGGCTGATCACGAGTGGTGTCCCCCAGGTCTCAATACTGGAGCCAGTCCTGTTTAATATCTTTATCAATGATCTGGATGAGGGGATCGAGTGCACCCTCAGTAAGTTTGCAGATGACACCAAGCTGGGTGGAAGTGTTGATCTGCCTGAGGGTAGGGAGGCCCTGCAGAGGGATTTAGACAGACTAGATCGATGGGCCAAGGCAAACTGTATGAGTTTCAATAAGGCCAAATGCCAGGTCTTACACTTTGGCCACAACAACCCCCACCAACGTTACAGGCTTGGGGAGGAGTGGCTGGAAAGCTGCTCAGCAGAGAGGGACCTGGGGGTGTTGACCGATAGCCGGCTGAACATGAGCCAGCAGTGTGCCCAGGTGCCCGAGAAGGCCAACGGCATCCTGGCCTGTATCAGGAACAGTGTAGCCAGTAGGACCAGGGAGGTGATTTTACCCCTGTACTCGGCACTGGTGAGGCCGCATCTTGAGTGCTGTGTTCAGTTTTGGGCCCCTCACCACAAGAAGGACATTGAGGTGCTGGAGTGTGTTCAAAGAAGGGCAATGAAACTGGTGAGGGGTCTGGAGCACATGTCTTATGAGGAGCCGCTGAGGGAACTGGGGTTGTTTAGCCTGGAGAAAAGAAGGCTGAGGGGAGACCTCATTGCTTTCTACAACTACCTGAAAGGAGGTTGCAGAGAGGTGTGAGTTGACCTGTTCTGTAAAGTAACCGGTGATAGAACAAGAGGAAATGGCTTCAAGTTGCACCAGGGGAAGTTTAGATTGGATATTAGGAAGAATTTTTTCACTGAATGGGTCATCAGGCATTGGAACGCGTTACCCAGGGCAGTGGTGGAGTCCCCATCCCTGGAGGTATTTAAGGGTCCTGTAGGTATAGTGCTTAGGGACATGGTTTAGTGGTGGCTTGTCAGTGTTAGGTTAATGATTGGACTAGGTGATCTTACAGGTCTTTTCCAATCTAGGAGATTCTGTGATTCTGTGATTCTGTGAACATTTGACTGGCTCATCATGCAGACTGCCATATCTTAATGCATGCTCAGAAATGCAACCCCCTCTCCCCAAGGCATTTCCATGTATTTGTCTTTGAGAACCTATGAGGGTCAGTGACCTGAGCAGGGCGTAAGCAAAACTTTTTCAAGCTACCGGGGAGTCTTTCTACCTGGATTTAATGAGTTTGAGATTGAGTCCTATAACCAGATATAAAAGGAACCGCTCTAAATCCAAATAAAACTCTTCACTGAATGATTGGGGAAAAAGTGAATCAGCAGCCTAAGCAATGAAAAATAACTGTGTTTAAAAGTGACTGTCAGTCCAAATTATCTGGCATATTGTAAATGAGGAGAACAGGCATTTATGTCAGACTTTTGCTTTATAAATGTTCTTTTTACTTTTAATGTTTTTTCAGTTCATAAAGGTCTGGGAGCACTCCAAGCCTTGTCTTGCAGTGAAGTCAACTTCTAAATACAAGCAGGAAGTATAAAAAAAATAAGAAAATTTCATTTAGTCATTTTCACATCTTCCTACTGTTGGCCTAGTGTATGGATAGAAACACGGAGAACGAGCAATGGTTTTCATATCTTAGTTTCACTACCGTGGTGGCAGTAGTATGTGTTCATTTCTGCCATATATAGCTGTGAATCTAGCTAAACCTGAATGTCAAAACCTAGACTTTGGGTAGCTGAAGGCTGAATAAGTTTGCAAGGAATATTCTAAGTTCAATTATTAGCAAGGGTGTAATTCTGGAGAAAATGCACTTTCATGTTCAGTACCAAATCTTACTTGCACTTCATGTATTATTTATTATTTTTCTGTTAGCACTCTGGGACGTCTTTTAGTCTGAGAAAGAACATTCACTGTCTATCACAGCTTGAAAACTATGGAAGAGTAAATGGATTAATTGCATTGTTTTTATTGCTTAAATATATGGAAATGACTAATATCAATAATAAATTAAAAATTATAAACTAATAAAGAAATAATATGCATTGGTCTATTCATAGATCTGCAAGATTTGCATTTCCTTCTTGTGTAAGGCTATTTTAATTTTTGCACAGTTTTATAGTTGAGATACAAAGGGAAACTTGAGGGTAGCTTTCATATCCGCGAAAGGAAGGAATTATTTTGCAATGAAACAATTGTAATCAGAAAAAGAAAAGTTAAGCGCATTTTAAGAGTTCTAAGGAAACATTTGTGAGTCATCCAAAATAGCTATCACATAAATAACTAGAAAGCTGCTAAAATGGATTTAATTATTCTTTATATGTAGTAAATTCATCAGTTCAAAAGCTTTGTGCATGGCAAATCACTCAATCAGCTGGGAACTGGAGTGAAAATGGCTGTTGTAACATAATTTTTTAACGCAGTTTCAGTTCTAGATAAAAATGTCTTTTACAAAATAAATGTTTTTGGAGGAAAAATTAAAAAGACAGATTATGAGGAAAGTGATATGAATGCCTGGGACAGAAATAGAAAAGGCATAGATAAATATTATATTATTTCTGTCTTCAGGACTCACAAATGAAATATACTTTTATCCTTGTTTTCTTGATTCTAAAGCCTCAATGTGAACATATTCATTAACTTTTAATGTTAATTTGGAGATTAAATTTACTAAAGCATATTCATAATTTTGCTAAGCACATGCATTTTATCCACAGAAGTTTCCTCGGTACCTTGCCAGCAGCACAAAGAATTGTGGAATCAGTAGTGAGCTATTTTATTTTGAAAGACTGAACTGAGACTAGATAGGAATTAAAAATAGCTGTGCTTGTTGGCTAAATGAATAATATCTGTCATGTAGATTCACAGTATGAATTAGATGATAATCTCTGAAATAATTATCTGCAATTACTCCATTACCTTAGGGAACTAGAAAGATAAAAGACTGTGAAAGCATAAATTGTGCGTTACAGATCGTTTCAGACCTTCCCCTGTTGATTTGCACTACACACAGGAAGAACTAGTTTCAGCTTGAGCATTCGCTCATAGCTTTGGGCTACATACATTTGGAAAGGGACCTAGTCCTGCCCGGCTCCTCTGGCTGGATATCCTCTGAGGGATCACATTACCCCTCCGAATGGGGCCGTGGTGCACCTGGCTGTCCTGTCGGCTGGACATCTCAGGCACGGGACAGCCTGTTTGCACCGTCTGCTTGACAGAGAGTGGACTTCTGACATGCAGCCTCCTTGAACCCCGCAGAGGGTTGGTGGAGAGCAACAGGGCTTTCCTTGAGCAGGGTCTGAGCAGGGCTGTAACAGAGATGCTCCTTCTCTCTGTCAGCCCGACATAGCCCAAGGTGACATGATGCCCATGCTTGCACCTGTTGTTTGATGCTGGAAGTCGATGCCATGAACAAATACCTTATTCTGCTCTTCCCTGGACTCACGTTCTTAACATTTAATTTCATACTCCAAATCCATTTCTTCTCAATGCTGAAGACGTGCTGGGTTGTGGAGGAGCCAAACTTGAAGCAATTTCTCCTCCTGCGCTCCATCTCCTCATCCTGCATGTAATACAGAGGACCAGATCACTGACCACAGCTTTATAAAAATAATTAATAAAAATAAATGAAGCCCTCTCCTTGGGTCAGAAGTGTGTCTGGAGAACTATTGCCCATTATGAGTGTAGCGTGTAAAAATATCTTGCCCATCTTCAGCAAGTAACCCAGGGTACCATTCTGTCTCTCAGAAACTATGGTTTTCTTTATGTTTCTAAAAGTGCAGAGTTGCACAAAGTACGTGCCAGCTATTAGACGATGGAAACTGAGTTGTAACATTTCGTGCCTTATATACATCATGAAAATGTGCACTCCCACAATCATTTTGGTTAATTAAGTATTCAGTGTCTGACTTCAGCCAACACCAGGGAATGAAAGGGAGATAAGTGTACCAAACCAAACTGACAGGTCTGCAAATGATAATAATGAAACCTAGTCTTTTTGGACAAGTTATGTTGCATTTTTGGTTAATGACAGAACTATCATATCTGTCAAACTGACATCAGAATTTTTAGAAATGCAAATGGAATTAAAAAAGCAGTAGATTAAGTGGACACAGATAAGGGTAAGGGGGGGTAGTTTCTGTGAAACAACAGCACTTTGCCAGAAGTTTCCATGCAAAACCAGATGGAAGCTGTAGCATTAATTATTTTTTTTTAGCAGAGTACAGAGTCTAAGTTGGAATAGATATGACTGTCATCACAAAGATACATGTGAGCCACTTTTAAATTAATTGGTTTGATTGCCAATAGTAGTATGGTTATGGTGAGCATGACCATCAGCTGGCCAGGACTTTTCCAGATGGCCTCAGAGCATGGCACACGGTGGCTAGTAAGTGAACAGGTTAATCCAAGAT
The DNA here is from genome assembly GCA_017639485.1 of Pluvialis apricaria. Classification (NCBI taxonomy): domain Eukaryota; kingdom Metazoa; phylum Chordata; class Aves; order Charadriiformes; family Charadriidae; genus Pluvialis; species Pluvialis apricaria. Next base: position 106,599,469 of record CM030007.1, read on the forward strand.
AAACTTGTCCACACCTTCCTCTCCTCTACTCACACCTCAGCAATGCAGTATGGATATTTCCTTACCTAATGCTATGAGAGGTACCTACATGAAAAATAGAGGGATTACTTAGAGTAACTTCGCAGCATGGCGCTTGTGTTATGTGAAAACTGTGTCACCTGTCATTTCTTTGCCTGACTTCCATTTGTGCAATTAAGAGAATTTTATGTTTTCTCAGGGGTCAGTGATAATTAGTATGCATATTTGCTCCAGAGAATAATGTGACCTAATAGCGAGGGAGGCCATGCCTGTATGTAGGAGATGACAAAGTGCAGGAGAGCCTGAATTAGGACTGAAGTCTTTCCTCCTGCTCTTCGACCCCACTAACCTTGCTGCATGCCAAACCTGCGCTCCCCATGTGCACGCAGCTCCCCAGCTGGGCCAGCTCCTTCCCTGCTTCACTGTTTTCTCCTGTGACCAGTTTCTACCTTTCTCCTTGAAATTGCCACAGAGAGGAATACTTTTCCTCTTAGCAGCTCTGGCTACAGGTTATGGCTAGGTCTGTTTTGTTGGCTGATGTTGATTTTTGTGCTTCAGCAATACTCCCTTGCTCGGCTACATCTTTTCTATTCCTGGCTGGAATTTAGCAGGCTGTCAAGACAGAAACATCCAGAGAATATTGCTAAATATTTTGTCAGGGATGGATTAGATGCAGGCACAGGTTTGTGTGAGTGTTCATGTCCAACAACAGTGTCTTAGCTACCTGTTTTTTTTCTGTCATTTCTGGCTCAACATTTCCGTAACATGCTGGGGTGATGCCAAAGGTCCGTTCTGCCACATCTCCAACTTTGTAGGTTGGGATAATACCACTTTGTATGACATGGTGACGTTATACAACAAACGTATGACATATCACCTGTCCGCATGATGTGGCTAATTCAGCCACGTCAGCAAGACATGTTAGCAGCAGAAGTTGCATCATTAGTTCACAACATTAGTGTGCCAGCATGAATTTCAAGGGCCTCCCAGGACAAAGGTTGTTCTTCAGCCCCTTGAATGTGCTCCAGTGGAGGAAAAGAACTGAATTTGTAAATGGTGCAGGTGTCTGATCTGGCCATCACATACACATTATTTCCTAGGCAGGAAATGTCTCCTCAAATGTGTATTGAGATTTTTTTTGCCTGTGCAGTTTGCTTCTCCCTTCATATGTGAATGCCATGCTAGTTTCTGCTTCTGTGTGTTCTGTGTGTTCTGTTCTGCTGTGTTTTTCCCTTGTGGGCACTGAAGAGGAGGGATTTGTCTCCTGTAACTTCAGGTGCCTACCCTGTAGAGGCACACCTTGGACTGCCTTTAGTGTCAGGTGAAAGAAGTGATCGTTCCTGGGACACAGTGACTCTGAACAAGTCTTACATACTAGGGGAACTAGGAAACTCTTACCTACTAGGTAGGTAAAGCACTCACTTTATGACATGGAGAATCAGGCTTTTGAAACACCTAAGGTCTGAAGCCACCTTCAGTGGCTGCCAAAAGGGTCTAAAAAATCTGAATTTAGTCACATGAATACTGCCTAGGAGGCCAAATTTAGACCTATTGAGTGGCTCAGATGACTACTAGTCACCTTACCCTAAGCAAGGTAAGCAGGACAGGGTCAATGTACCAAGTAAGTCTTAAATTTGGGGTTGTCTTTGGACTTGTCTGAAGCATGGGCCTAACTTGTATGGTGACTCTCGAAAACCTAGAGAGTGGGTAGCAAATTAACTTCTAGCAGTGCTTCTCTCTTAGGAGAGAAATAAGGATAGAACACCTATCTGAATGTCCAGGGGTTTTTGTTTCTTGTATAAACATATTATTTTTATTTAGAGTGGGGCAGGTTTACCCTGTCTTGTCCTCAAACCATTCACAGCTGCAATCAAAGGGGAGACACTGCAGAGGAAATTAGGAACGGGCACTCCTGTGAGTTCAGTATCAAGTGATAAGCTACACAAAAGGTTATAAATTAAAGACAGACACTCTTTGACAGGTAGGAAAAGTATGAAAGCAACATAATCGAGAAGTCATGGCAAAAAAATAATAACTTTTAGACACTGGAGGTCTTTGCAAAAATTCTGAGAAAAAATCGCAATCAGCCCTCACTGCTTCCAGAAAGAAAATAAAGGAAATATATATGTGTAAGGTTCTTTTGTTCTTTTACAGGAATGTGATTTTTTCTTATCTTGTGGCTACAGCTTTCCCTAAGATAAAATAATTACCAAGCATAAGGCTAGTTTTCTGACATCATTAGTTGTATCATGAAAGTTTTCTTAAAAGACTGTCTAGGGGATTTGGGTCTGAAAAATTTAATTAGCAAAATCTACAGTTTTATTTAAAATAGTTATGTTTCTAAGAATTGTAAGGATAGCTTTGATTGCACATAGCATGCTTGGTATTTGCAGTAAATCCTTTTTCTTAATTTTATTTAAGGACAAGTAAAATAGCTTCATAGTTCTAGTTCTTTAATCTGAGGTCTTCTGAACTCTGTATTGAAGAAGAATGGAAATACTGTCTCTTTTTCTCGATACCACAAGAGTTGTGTTCAGTTCTAAGTAACATAAGCACATTGAACTGTATGCAATGTAAAAATGTCAGAGTTCCTCAAGTCACCATATTTTAGACTTCTCTTGTCAAAGTACATGGTACGTGAATGACAACCACATTGAATTGTTCTTCTAAGAAATGTTCTTCAGAAACTTTGCATTGCAAAGATAATTCTTTGTTGAATGCTTATTCACTCAAGGTGAAAAATAGTCTCACAACAATACGTCATTGCAGAATTTTCTGAAATATGAGGACAGCTAAGAGGAACCATGTATGCATAGAGCCTCCTGGTAGCAGGGAATTCATTTTTAGAGAGAGCCTCGTGTCCCTTGCCCTGAGTTTTGTGTGGAACCACTTCTGATGGTCTATCCCAGGAAACTTGTATTCCTTCCAAAGGTTTTGAGAAAACTGTGGTTAGACAACCAAACTATGCTGTTGGTGGGTTGGTGGAACCTAATAAGCCTCATTTTGTCTGCAGCTGTTATCAATTGTCCCTTGATGATCCTTTCTGTGTCTTTGATCTTATAAGGCAACTTTGGCTTATTAAAAGGGCAAGCTAAAATGATCTTTTAACAGAAACCTATCCTTTTGAACAAACAGGATTTTGTGTGAGATGTGTCTGCAGAAAATACTGATCTGGAAAAATTGTATCACAGTTTATGGTGGTTGTAACTGAGTTGTGTCATAGACTAATGACATCTCTGTGGGTTAGTTTCTTTGTGTGGACTTTGTCTGGCATGATACCTTAATCAGAGAATACTTCTATGTGGCAAAGTTGATGTTAATATTTTCTAAAGCAGACATACCTGCTTCCCTGTAAAAACTCCACAAAGAGATCACTGAAAAACAAGAAAGGTTTTAGGTGTCGTAAAGAAGCGAGAAAAGCCTTAAATTTATTTTCTTTACAAATCAGTCCTCAAGGCAGATTTCTCTGGGCTAGATTAGCCCAGTGGAAAGTGTGAGCAGGAGAACTGCAGCCTTCCAGATGTCTGAAAGTTTTCTGCTCTGTGGTACTTTGAGTTAAACATATTGCAAGTAACACTCAAAAGGACCGAGACTTAGTGAAAAAGCGACATTTCAAAGGGGCTTTGCCAGCATTGTGATATTAAAAGCATTTTCAAAGCACTCCAGTGAAGGCCCAGGTGCCTATCACACCCACGCACAAGTGCCAGAAAACTTTTCTATGTCATCAGAGGTTTCCATTTCCTTAGGAATCTCTGTATATCATGGGGCTCCGAGGCAGCCAGCAAGGATTCAGCCTGGGTAACAAATGATGAATGGGAAGCTGCTGCTTCCATGTTTTTTACTGTTCAAGACACATTTTAAGTCTGAATGACAGCTCCAGGATCACACTCTGTTCCTTGCGCATCTCGATGAAAAACAAGACAAAAAAAGAACCAGGCTCAGTCCCCTGCCAGACATGGAAATATCTGTTCAAAAAAGCAGCCACTACTACTTTGAGGGCCAAATACTGGTTACCAGTAGGCTGAGTGGGTGGAGAGCGTCTGAAGGACTCTGCACCCAGACACCGGGAAACAGCAGTGGCATTACAATATTGCTGCTGATGATTTATGAGCTGAGACTCTCATGGGCTGTTCAATAAAGTTCAGAGCCAGGAAGAAACTTATGGCCCATCGTCAGTGAGACCCTCAAAAAACTATCAGTGAGGTTCCCCTCACCTGTCCCCCCAGCATGTATTTATTGGTTTCAGGGTGTTGGTGACTCAGCACCAGGTGACTGAAAGAAGGGCTTGCAAGCTGCATTTCAGCACTTTTTGGGGAAAAAAACAAACAGGGAAGAGAGAGATGCATTAGACCCTTGTATAGTTGCATGCTGTGAGAATGAACATGTCTTTCTTTATGTAGTTGCAGAGGCTACACCAGTAAGGTAAATGACTAGGCTGTCTAGGCACTAGTCCTAATTAAATCCCAGGGAAAATTAAAGCCTTATGTATTGCTGTACAACTCGCATATTGAGGTGGCCTTTGAAAGGAACAGAACTGGAAATATATTTTAAAGAAAGTTAAAAATCTTGCATTATTAGACCTCTGTGAAGAAAAGCAGGAAGATTTATTCAGAATTAGTGAAAGATTTTGAATAGATCTGGATAAAGGACTTTGAAATTCCAAAGGGATGTGCATACGCTCATACAAAATGTTCTGTTTTCTAACCGATGCAACCTCTTACTCGCCATCTCTTTCATTGATTCATCTGAGGCTATGTAGAAGAAGTACATCTATAAGAGGAATTCCTGGAAATATGTTTTCCTATTATTGTATGCTCAAATTGCAATTTGCAGGGCAATAATAGGTATAATATTAATTCTGCTCAGTCTTTTATAAAGGCATTACTGGGGGATCACACTTGCAAACTCCCTCGGACTTTGTAGTAATGATGAAGCAAGGGGTTCCTCTCTGAAAAGGTACATAAATCCAATTTCAGTGCATGTGGCCAGCTTAAGCTTTTGTCAGGAGAAGGATGCTATGATTTCACCACAACTTCTGTAGGAGAACTTATATTGGGAAGAATAATCATGTTAATGCAGGGAAGATACTCATAGAATCATAGAATCATAGAATGGTTTAGGTTGGAAGGAACCTTGAAGATCATCGAGTTCCAACCCCCCTGGCCACAGGCAGGGACACCTCCCACTAGACCAGGTTGCCCAAGGCCACGTCCAGCCTGGGCTTGAACACCTCCAGGGACGGGGCTTCAACAACCTCTCTGGGCAACCTGTTCCAGTGCCTTACTACCCTCAAAGTGAAAAACTTCTTCCTAATGTTTGATCTAAACCTACCCTCTTCCAGCTTAAAGCCATTCCCCCTCATCCTATCACTACATGCCCTAGTAAAAAGTCCTTCCCCAGATCTCCTGTAGGCCCCCTTTAGGTACTGGAAGGCCGCAATAAGATCTCCCCGGAGCCTTCTCTTCTCCAGGCTGAACAGCCCTAACTCTCTCAGCCTCTCCTCATAGGAGAGGTGCTCCATCCCTCTGATCATCCTCGTGGCTCTCCTCTGGACGTGCTCCAGCAGGTCCATGTCCTTCTTATGTTGGGGACTCCAGAGCTGAATGCAGTACTCCAGGTGGGGTCTCACGAGAGCGGAGTAGAGGGGCAGAATCACCTCCCTTGACCTGCTGGCCACACTTCTTTTGGTGTAGCCCAGGTTACTCAATGGATCAAAACTCAGTGGCCTTCTGAAACTGACAGGGAAAGCAATGTGGCTTATCTGACAACAAATATTTCCCTGCAAAGAATCAAATCCCATGATAAAATGTGTGAATCTGTGCTATGCTCTCAGACCGTAGGCTTCATGTCTGAAATAAATGGGATTCAACTAACAGTCAGACCAGCAAAAACTTAAACTGGAATTAATTGCTTGTATTGAAAGCCTGAGAGCTGGAAATAATTATAGCAGTGGTGCAAAAGATGAGTTGTGTCTCACTGGTAAGGCTTAGACACTACACAACAGTCACATAAACTACCTTTTTAACAGCTGCCACTGTTCAACAGTTCTGCTGTAAATAGTAGTGGCCATTGTCAAACTCAGCTATGACCAGTCTTCCAAATTGCTACTTTGATTCTACTTCTCTCATTTTTCTGTTGTAGAGAGTATGTCCTTCAATACTGAGGTCATTGCTTACTAGATAAGTTTGTCAAATGTCTTTTGCAGGCATATTTTGCATTCTCCAAGAGATTTTTTAAATTTACTCATGTAAATTCAGGGTTTGATCATATATGCGGTGATTTTAACAAACACAGTCTTCTCACAATAAACAAACTTACATTTATCTGCTGCTCTCTGTATATGTTTTTCAGTGTGGTCGGAGTTTATACTCATGTATGTTCCGACCAGCTATACAAAAAGAAGATTGTATCAACTGCTGGAAATTTGGAACAACTTCATGACTGCAATTAGAGGGGCAACCAATAACTATTTTCTAGCATTACAAAAGTCACATACATCCAAGATGCCAGATGCTTAATGGCATCAATAAAGAGTAGGTTCTATATGTCAGTGTCATGTAAATGAGATTTTTGAAATGAAGTTGTTCTTCCTCCTTACTAACAGAGACAAGATGGAGTTACACCATCTCCAAAAACTTTGAAGTACCAGGGAAGAAAGTAAATAAAAGTAGTTGCATTTGAGGCACCCCAGATGGATATTAATGTAAATATCAAACCTCCAAGATCTAGCAGTTAAGCACTACATATCATCTAATAAGTGAGCTTGAAATTATTCTATGATTCTATGAAATGAGTAAGACTGTCACTTCATTATACCACCAGACTTATTTAGATGATAGAATGAGGCTAGATTGTTTTCTTTTGTCATAAAAGTTGCAGAATTAGATAACTAAATGTTACAGCAACTCTTCTGTTGCAGCTCAGCTGTTTCTTGAAGCACTGCTTTTATTTCCAGATTTGCTCTTAATACCACTGAAATTTGGTCCAGAAGAATTTGTGCTACTCTTTCAGTAACATTGAGACTTTGAGTGGATTGCAAAATTGTTCTAGGATATTGTCTTATTTCTACAATATTTCTTCCCTGCAACAATTTAAAAGCAAACAATATGAAAGGATAAATCTATTATACATAAAGCTGGGAGTGCCCCCATGGAATGAAGTTATATGATGAGACTAGAGTTCTCTGTGCCAGGTAGTGGGAAGAGAGAGAGCCAAGTAAAAAATGAATGGTGGAAAATTGGCATTTAAATAATTGTAAAGGAAAACAGAGATTGCAATAGGCTATCATTAAAATGTGGGCTTTTAAAATCAAAAGCTGGTTGCAATTTTGACAATTCTAAGTTGGCAGGTGGCTGCAAACAAAATTACACTTTTCATCTTCTCTGGAAATAGTAGTTAATAACTCTTAGGCATTTCTGGCCCGTGGGACTCCAAAAACAAATCAGTGTGCCTAGATGAGATACTAACTGGTGGTTCATGAAAACCGGTGCCAGTATGAACAAATTCAGAGCAGTGTGGTAATAAAAACTTTAAGTTATATAAAAGAGTTTATAGATGAAGGAGACTACAGAGGAAGCAAGAATGAGAAGAGAGAAGCCTGGTGAGATCTGTTTAACTGGCATTGGAATAAATGGTTCTGTGAAGAAGTAGGGATTTTTTGTAAGATGCACTTCTGTCTTTTCTTCCCTAGAAAAAAAAAAGCATGGACCTGCAAAGTATGTGTTAGCCAGCTGTAACTAAAATTGCATATATTGCCTTCTTCTGGGAGAGAGAGATACTCTGGTCAGTACCATGAGCTGCATCCCTGCATAGCCCTCCTGTGAATGCAAGACAGGGAAGTCTATTTCTTCTGAGAAAGTCCTGGAGGGAAAAGAGACAAGTTCTGCCATCTTTTCTGTTAACTTAGTCTCACAAAGAGAAAAGAAAAAGGTTGGCTCTGAAGGCACATGCTGTCATCTGCAAAGCCGTAGAGAACATGGTGTGTGTGCATTTCTGAAGTCATCGCAAAATTATCATGTCACTCAACAGATAGACCTTGCTTTTAAATAAAAAATGAAATGTTAAACACTGACCACATAAGTTAAATACATGCAATCAAGAAAAAAATAGTCTGTGATGAGCCATGTAATGAAACTGACCTACTTGGCAAAATACCATAGAAAATTATTGCAAAAATATGAGTAACAAACTAAAAATGTTTCCAAACAGAGCTGATAAGGAAGTGCTTGTTTTTAAGTAATGCTGCACTGTGCTGCTTTGGTAAATTCTCATTGAAAAATCCTTAGCACAGCAACAGCAGAAAATCCATTTTGATTAAAGATGGCATTCATACTAAAATATTAAATGGCAACATCAACAATTTGTATAAGTATTTGGCATCTTTAAGCCATACGTTCATGTAATCACACTGTTGAGGATTTATATTTATTTATTTTTTTTAAAAAAAGCATCAAGAAAAAATGCAGTCTTGTCTCATACTGTCTTACTTGGGGGTAATGTTGTTTATGTTGTTAATCTTTTGGTTGAGTTCAACTTCTTAATTCAGTTCATTTATATTGAAGCCATGGAATTATAAAATAGATGTCAATTCTTTGTGTGTGTATTTGCCTCATGAAAGATGGCAAGGAAAAATGCTTCCATATGAAAAGAGCAATGGTCAGTGACACCACTCCTGCAGTATTTTTTTAAATTTACTAATTCATATTGTACTATAACAAAGGCACTGTGGATGGCAGGCAGAATATGTCATCTGGAAATAACTGCTCCTGCAGGGAATAACAATGTGGTTGGGTATTATCTTCTAAAGATCCATAGCTTACCTGACATTCCTCAGTTTTTAAATACCAAGACTTGATTTTCCCTTACAAAGTAGAAAGACAATCTTGCAAATGCCTGAAGACAGTAACTCCATTACCTCATGCGATATATAAATGTGAACTGCTACTGTTTTTTGTGTTGAGCTTCATATGTACAAAAAGCAATAGGATTTGAAATACATTAGGAATTCCTGTGAAAGTTATCGTCTCACATCGGCACATTCTGATCCCTCTGTGGTGGTGCAGACGCCCTGGGCCACATTGTGATGTCAGGAGCAGTCAACATTGTGTTCTTGTCTTGGTTACAAATGAACCAAATTCAGTTCACATGTTGACAAGCACGACCCATGGGGTAGAGACCTTTACTTCCTTTATTCATGCTAATCCCTGTGGTAGCTGTAGTACATTCTGCACCATACATGTTTCTCTGTTGTGGGTGCAATCTACTGTAACAGCAATTATTAGGGTAGATGATAAAAACACCTTGCCCACTGAAATTAGAAAGGTAGTCTGGGATAATGCAAGTAAATTTGAAAGGGAATCCCAATCCTGGTGGCATCTGGTTAATTTCACTTATGACCCTGCCAACAGTAAAGCCACAGCTTTTGTTTTGACAATATGCAATGCTTCAGTATACGCCATATACCAAATCATTGCACTGGGATTAAATCGCAATGAAACTGTACTCTATCCATTAGAACATAGAGTATGGGCCCAATAAAACAGAAACTCAATGGCAAACTGTTGATGTTGATGCATGTATTGTACAGGAACACAAGGGATTTATTTGTGAAAGTAATACCATTAAGGCCCAAGACATCTGTCTTGACACTGAACAAAATGTTTGTCATTTTGAAATACATCCTGATGAAACCCCCAAAACTGCACTAATATATGTTAGGAATGGATGCTATTTTATAAGAACCCTTTGTAAATCTATATTTATAGACAGCACCACTGTAGAAATGAATAATGACTCAAATATCTGTATTTGTAATTTTACCAGAATTATAGAATGTGACTTTACCTATTCAACTCCTGTCACAACCCACCAATTGTTGCATTTTCAACAATACATTTTATAAAGATTCATTACCTACCCCTATTGGAATGAATCTCAATCTCACATTGATCAGAAAACTGTTACAATATGATGACTTGAGTCAATTGCTAAAACAAATTTGGAACAACAGACAAAAGCCCCTAATTACTGTCCATTATGATGCAGAGGAGATACACCATATCCTAGAAAGAGCAAAGAAAGATGGAGAACTTCACTGGTGAGAAACTCTTTTTGGATGGTCTCCAAAAGCAAATGAGACACTGAACCTAATGCTACATCCCATCGTGGTTCTATTGGCTCTTGTTATACTATGTTATTGAACATTGTTCTATATATCAAGGTTTGGAAGATGAAAAAACAAGTTATGCTATTACAAGAACATCCCCACGTATGCAATGTTGTCTAATCCCATTTGATGAAGTAACATATATGCTTCCTTAGTAGTTATAGAGGTTAACCTAACATAAATTTTCCCTCTAATTGCAACTAAAATGCAGCATTGTTTATAAACACAGAAGCAAGAGGTGACCACCACTCTGTAGAAAACAGATTGACTTTGGTCACGGGGTGGAATGCGGTAGTGCAGACCCCCTGGGCTGCATTGTGGTGTAAGGACCAGCCAATGTTGTGTTCTTGTCTTGGTTACAAGTGCAGTGAGTTGGGATAGTCTGATACTTCCTTATCCCAGTTACAAGTACAGTGAGTTGGGTTGATTAGGCACTCCCTAACCGTACCTGAAACTCCTCCTGCCTGGATCACAGCCCGCTCTGGAAGCTACCAGAATTACCTGAAAAGAATTCTGGCCAAAATGGAAAAATACTGACTAAAGTCAATCATCTCACAATCCTATAAATAGCAATCCTAAGTGAGACCCTTTGAGCTCTCTGGGATCACAGCAGGCTGTGACCCAGCATCTCCCCCTGAGCTGGGATGCCCCTCGGAGTAGATTTCGTGAGGATTTCGAAGAGTAGATTTTGTGAGGATTTCAAAGATCGTCTGCTGACAAATGCCAATGAAGGAAGAGTGAGCAATTCACTACTATTGGATTTCTTGAGGCTTCAAAGATCATTTGGAATCAATAATTTCCTACTTTTTGCAAAACGAGAAACGTCTTAGTTATATAGGTTAACCTCTATAACTGTTTGTGTGTGTGTGTTTGTGTGTGTGTGATTTGATTTAGGAAACCGTCGTAAGTCTCGTGTGAACCTTGCTGTTTTTGAATATTTAACTAAACCACTGTGTTGATTATAGTAAATTTTGTTAAATCGTTCTGATAATTGGCTGATGATTAAGTATTGGTAAGAATCATAGAAACTAATCCTGTGTTAATAAATCTGGGTCACCCCAAGGAATATTGGTGTTAAATTCAAACTGTGGTATCCTGTGGCTGCATCTGAACTTTAGGACTTCCACCCTGGCTGGCAGCTGAGAAAAAACCAAATGTGTTTAGTCCTGCTTTTTCACACTGCCTCTTGCCCTTGAGGGACACCCTTGCCTCCAATAGAAATGGCATGGACAAGGAGTTCTACTGCTTTCCAGCAGGTACCTTAGTGTGGACAGGATGTTATCCAGAAACACAGTTTTCAGTTTTGTTTGATACAGAAAGTCAAAATATTCTATGCATTAATTCATTTTCATTACACCAAACCCAAATCTAGCAAGACATAACATATATGAAGAGCAGCAACATCTCAACCCTTTATGCAGGTACTGACAATTAAGAAGCTGCCACTCTTCTCTTCATCACTCTGGCTGGACAGCACCTTAGTTAACGGGAGTGCGCTATTTTTTATCTACTGTTTCGGTCCTGTCTCTGGGGTAACTGCAGACCCAGATGTAAAGCTGAAAGAACAAAAAGTCTTGCAGATGTCAGTTTCTGCTCCAGTAAATTTAAATTACCCTAAAATACCTCATTCATGAAAATTGTCTTGTCTGTTTTGACATGACGTTTGCTGATGAAGAGCTTTTATCGGCACAAATTTTCTTTCAATTAACATTTGTTCTTGCATGGGTTTGTATCTGTTATCACTTTCCTTACTGTGGTGTGGTTTAATGAAAGGACTGGTGCATTTGGGATCAGGAGATACAAAATCACTTTGGAAGTGGAGATCTCACCAACCTTCAGCACCTCTCTCTCTGTGTCCATTAATCTTTCAGGTTTACACATTGGGTTGTGTAAGGACTAATGCTGTATCTTGTGTGGTTTGTTGTAAAGCAATTATCAGAACCGTCTGCTAACATTACATTCTTATAATGTGTGAACCATGTTTTTCTTAGGAGATTGACTTTCAGTATGTAAGTGTCATTGGTTGTTGGAATCTCCTCAAAATTTTTAACTGAAAAGATATACAATTAATTTATTTCCCACACCTCATACAGAGATGTGGTAGTGGTACAGTGCAGCAGAATTAACTTCCAGTGTTAGGTTAACGAACGTCAAGTCATCTCAGTAGCTCTGGCTGGGCTGCTGCTGTGCTTATGTGCTCTAGGGCTCTGTAATTAACTTCCTGAAAATATAACTAAATACTTCTTACCATTCTATGTCTCCTTCACTGACATGCACAGAGAAAATGGTTAAATAACGAAAATATGGCTTTTTAGAAGGGGCTTTCTGACTATCCTAGATTCCTGATGAAGTAATTCCCTTCACAAATTGACATCTCTTCTCGTACAGGGATCATCTAAATCTCTTTACTAAAACCGATCCTCGTTTGTGTTTCAATGTAAGAGGATCAAGGCCTTCTTGGGAAGAGATCAGTTCCTAGGGGGAAACAATCTTAAAAAACTGACAGAAAACCTTATTTTAAATAAGTTCCTGTGCTGCCCCGGAAGCTGTGCACTTTTGCGCGCATTTGCTGCAGCCTGATGCTGCGATGATGGAAAAAGCTCCTTCCAGCTGTGGGTGGGAGGTGTTTTTTCCCCAACCCCGTGGCCCCTCACAGCATCAGCCGTGTCAGCTTTTCTCTGACAGAGGGCGGCTGTCCTCCTGACACCGTCCCCTTGGGGCAGTCCCACAGCCTCTCATGGTGTGGGCAAGAGGGTGAGTGTGGCCATGGCGGGCGCTGCTGAAGGACTCTGGGGTTTTCACGGCTCTCCCTGCCCACAGGATTGGCTTTGAATTGCAGATCGAAGTCCTTAGGTTGACAACAACAGACCACCCTGGATTATATGATATGAAAGCAAGGAACTGCCTTGGTGGCAGGCCCTTCTGCAGCTCTGCTTATGATTACTGTCTCACTGTGTTCTGAATAAGCAATGTATGACTTCTAAGTTACTGGGTCAAAACACATGTTTTTTGGGGAGGGGGAAAGAGCTGTGTTTTGCGAGCGCGTATTTTGTTTTCTTTTGCGTCTTTGGTTTGGCAAATCTGATAACAGGACTAACGTATAAAGAATGCTGTGGAAAACGAGGAATGAAAACAGCTTTACCTTATTCTTGGATGAACTGGTTCTGACACATCAGTACAGTATCTTCATATTCCTCTTGCTCTGTTTAGATAAACGTTTCCAGTCAAAAACCTCAGGCTGAAGGTTTTACCCAGACTGTGAGTTCAAATCTTGCCCAATACAGACCTTTCGTTGTAACTCTGTTACTGATCAAAACTTTTGTCAAGTTTCGGAATAAGAGCTCATCTTTAGTTAGCACATGTTTCAAAGGAAATTATCCAGGCATAGCAAATATCATGCATGCGACTCAGTGAATTCATGAGGAACAGATGTCATCTGCAGTAAGAAATAAGAGTAGGCCCTTATGTTTTGAATTATTTAAGCACATGAGAGCAAAGAACAACCAAAAGATTAAAAAGAAAGTATTTTTGGTGTGTTAGTCCAAACTGTACATTCTCATAGTAATTTAAAATCATGCTAGGAAAGATTAATAATCAGCTATTGTTGGCAGTAGGCTTTTACTTAGAGACCCCAACCAAGATTAGAGTCCTTCTGCGTTGGGTTGTTTGTGGATATCTGGTAAAAGTCAGTCCCTATCCACAGAAATCTGTGATTCAAAAGCACATAGTGAAATGGTTATTCACACTAGGAGTTGTTTACAGGGAGATACATCCTGCCTTGCCCACTGTATGGTTTTCTGCTTCCTCTGAAGCAGCATCGTAAGAAGGCAATGTCTCAGAAAATATGTCCTCATGTCCAGCTGCTCTGTACAAGGAGGGAATGGTCCCTCCATGCTCAAGATGCTGCTACACCTACGTTGTCCTCTGTTGTGGTACACTGTAGCCTTGTGATGGCTCTGCTCAGCGTAATGGGGGTGAAATGGTGCCCACTGCTGCCCTGCACGCAGCCCCATCTCTCTGCAGGCTGCGCCGTGACTTCTCTCAGACGTTTCAGCTGAAGTGACATATCTGCTAATTTCATAGACTGTCCCTCAATTGTCAAGGGCAAATTGTACAATATGTACAATATGTGTCTATTAGCTAGGAACAGAGGGCTGTAAAGCTGGGGTGTAAATTGAAAAGAGGCATTGGCATCATTATGATAAAAATCACCAGGGTCAATTGTCCTGGTCCAGCTCTAGTCAAGAGAGAGTTGTAGCTGCTGCTTTCATTACAGACAAGATTTTTCAGCCAGAACTACTTTTTAAGACAGAGAACATTATCAATACTACTGACTACAAAAGGAGTCAGGATAAGGTTTTAAGACCAAATGAACATGTACATATACAAGCTGAAAAATAACGAGTAAACTAGTAAAATACGAAATAATTGATTTATTTCCAAACCCCTCTGTACATCAGAGCAAGCACGAACAATGTATAGGAATAACTTCTCACTTTTCCTTTGCCTTTCACCTTCAATATTTTCATGAAGAGTGTTTAAGACCTTAATTAAATTTGAAAAGCAAAAAAATGTAATAAGCATACATCTGATCCTATCAAAATCAAACAGGATATTCCCCTCTGTGGTAGCAGGATTTTTATAAAAGTCCTGATAGTTCTTAATTGGGATTAGTTTTAAGTAGGAAGGCTTTCTAATACCAGAAATTAGATTATTTTTGTAGTCTTTTTGCACTATGAGTTTTTATTTGCTAAATACATGTTCTGTTAAAAATAACAATTTATAGAATGATCTAGAAAATTACTAAACACACCACAGCTACAAGGGCAAGAAATGAAAATAATATATGGAATAGTTATGCTCCCTTTTCAAGTTGATTGGAAAAATATATAGCGCTGTAAATCAATGCCTAACACATTACAGCTGTAGTTACTGCAAAATTAATTTTGCCACATCTTATAATATAAATTATTGAAATTCTGGGAGTGCAAACTATTCAAAACACTGTATTCAAAAATAAGTTATTTGCCTTTTTATTTTCGTATGCAAGATATGTACAGAGTTAAAAGATAAACTGAGAGTCAGGAGAATTATAAACAATATTACAGTTGAGAGGCGCATAGGAAAAGTCCATCTCAGAAGCACAGTACATCTGTTAAGCATAACTCATGTAGATTTGTTAGGTTCATTCATTGCTCATTGGCCAACCCTTGCTTAAATCAAAATAAATCCCACTAACTTTCACTGGGAGCAATACTTGTACATATACAGCTGCATAATTTAGACTGAGATGTAAACAGCCATTTAATTATTTAGAAAGACATATATCTATCTTGTGGCTGTTGCCACGAATTCTGTAATCAGTTTTATTTATTTATTAATAAAGTCAAGGATAATCATTCCAGTATAGCAAACATCTTTCCAAAATCTACCGCTCTGCATTAGTGTTTGTGGTATCCAGTTACCAAGGAAAAGTAGTTCTGCAGCACTTTTTATCTGTTATGAGACTTAAAGTGAATACTTGGTTAATGGTTTTGGAGGCAATTTGGGTGTTTGACTAGGCACATATGTTTGTGTCTAGCAGAATGGGCAAGTGCAGGTGAATGTTCCCTTGCGTAAGATTAGGTGTGGTCTTCTCAGGGAACCAAACTTGTACAGGGAAGTCAAAAGGGAAAATGGAGTTGTGGGACATGAAACTAGAATTTTTCTGTCACAAATTATTACCATTCTTCACTAAGCACACTCCAAACAGTTGGTATTTTTAAAAACAGAGTTGGGCATGTTTTCCTGTGTGGAAAAAAATAAAAAGATACTTTGAGTTTGTGTCCTGATTTGATATCAGGACAAAGTGTTTCAATAATGGAATTTCCTGTGTGATGAGAACGCTGGTTGTCAGCTCTTTTTAGAAATCTTCCCCAGAATCTCCCAAAACAATATATCCAAGCAAATACTGCTCAAGAAAAATCCAGCTGTGCTCTTTACACTAGCAGGAAACTCAGCCCATGATCTCCATACACCCATATACCACAGACTAGAGATAAAAGAACATATTTTTAATGTAGTGTTCAATCTCAGTGTTACTTGCGAGAAGAGTTTTCTCATGACTCAAAGTAGTATCTTAAAGAATACTTCCAGTAGACTCTTGGTTTTAATCTGGACTCTGTTTCTTATCTTCCCTTTCTTTGCACAACTTGCACTCTGACCACTACTCTGACACACTCAGTGGTTGTTGATAGTTTTATATCTAATTCTTTTTAAATGTACTATTTGTTTTATTATTCGCAAGAACTTTGGGATCTTTGGATGAGAAGAACTCTTGAACTCTTAAATAATATCATTTTCATCTAATAACATTATTTATTCAACTGTATTCTGACTGGAAATGAATCATAATACTGAGCAATCAAGATTTTAAACTCATTAAAAAAGATTGATTTACAATTTGCATGAATTTACTCAGAGGAAACTCTAAAGTATTCCAGAAAGAGATTAAAAGGTGCAAAATCTCTGAGTTATGCTCTCCCATCAATAAGATGCCACATGATTTCAGTTCATGCCAACCTATGGGACTGGTAAAGAGTTGCACCTAATGTGATTTTGAAAGACACTTTCTTCTATTTTATTTTTAAATTTGTCTCTTTTAGTCCATGACAAAACACTCAGTGAGTTAGCAAGAAATAAAAAAAGCAATTAACTCAAGCTTAAAAGTATTTTTCTTTTTTTTTTTATTGTAATCTTCATCCTCATTTACTAACTATTCTTATTACCGACTTCCTTATAAACCAGTGAACTATAATAATGAAATGCTTGTGTTTCATACAATACACCCATTTCTCTTTAAAGATGCCCTTACTTTCAGTTTGTTGGTAATCTTGCTCACTGGGGTCATGAAGGTCTGGAGGACACCTCCTTATTTGCAACCATATATGGAATTCTTGCCTCTTATTACCTCTGTGTTAATTCAGTGGTAGTTTTGTTGTTCAGTGGTAAATTTATTGTTCAGTTATTGTGATAAAATTAAAATATTTCTTTATTACAAGAATGTAAAGTAAATTCATAAATACAGTGGCAGCATTTTTGTGTCTTTGTGTAACTGAAAAAAAGAACTGCTTTAGGAAACCAGATCCAGCAACAACATGGTGCTATAGCAAAGTTTAACATGGAAGGTAAAATGAGATAATCTACCAAAAATCTGCATGAGAATAAAGTAAGTTTATCTATTTGTTTTAGGAAGTAACAGTAAGAACAAAACCAAAGTGGCTTGGTGTTGTCTTTATGTCCCTTTTTGAGTCCCTCAGACTGAGTGCAGAGCCTTTGCTGGTGCAGACAGTTCCACTGACTGCACAGACCTGCATCATGGCCCCTGGGAAACCCTGTTTTAGCAGTGTTGAGCCTGCTACAAGTAAGGCTAGTATACAGAAATCATTGTTCTGTATCTCTTGTACTCTTTCCCAGAGATAAATTTTTTTTTCAATTGTCTTTTATCTATCTGAGAATGTTTTCACACACTGCCTAAGAAGTTCTGTACTAAAATAAAACAATAGTTTGCAGTTTAGGCCTGAAAATTCTATCAGGGGGCTAGTTTGCTGGAGAAAGTCTTCCTAATTTCTCTACAGTGCAAAGCTGACTTCAAAAGCTAGTGATTTTTATGTAGTAGGGGGTGGTTTGAGAAAATGTGACCAAATAAAATAAAGTCAATGTGAGCATAGATGAGTGCAGAATGGCTTCTGCAATCAACTGTGCAAAGGAAGACTGAGGGGAAGAGTGAAATGGGGTGACTCTGCCCTTTTGCAATGAAAAGGAAGAGTTGATAGAAAAATTTGCCATTTTTCTTGGAATCAATTTTCAGGATTCTCTTAATTTATTTTTCGGTTGGGGAGAATAAGGATTATTCAATGCTGGCTCATCGTGGCCTGGGGCATTTGTAGTAGAAACAACCAGCTCCTGTGTCACCTTGTATTTTCTTCAATATCTGACTTTAGTCATAATTATCGTCCCCAGTCTGATCCTGCGCTCATCCGTGAAAACCCCTTCCTTTCTTTAAAAATCTTTAAAAGATTTTCTGCCTTCCATGAAATAGATGGAACAAAATGTCTAGTGTGCTCACTGAAAATTCATAGCCTGAAGAGCAAAAAGGACTATTTCATAGCTCTGTATATTTTCAAAGACATTCAATGAAATTGCATTTAACCGTTTTTGACATGACACCTTTGTGAGTTCCATCTATCGTCATCAATATATGTAGACACAAATACTAACTATTCACTCAGTGAAAACAGCTGCTTTTCAGATGACTTATCAAACCTTGTTCTTTCTCATGTTCAAATCAGATTCATATGTGCATGAGCGCTTACAGCAAACATGCTTGTGTAGGCTAAGGTCTTTAATAATGAAGTACACAATCACAGTGTCTTTTATTTTAATTTATGTATCAACTTCCATTATTCTGAGGAATTCCAAAAAGCTTTGGAGTACAATGGTAAATGCTGAGGTGAATGTGCTCAGGTATAGTTTTAAGAGACCTTCTGTAATCCCAGCAAATTCCTGAAGCCACTGATATATCCTGAATTGGGAGTCCTTCACTGTGTTCTTTACTGGGCAGATATATATATATGCATATGCATATTTATACATCTGTATGGTACTATACGTATATATACAGACATACGTATATTTGCTTACATGTACATAAGTAAATATATATATATATATATATGCACATGTGTATGTATACTTGTCTGTGTGTATACATATCTACCTGTCTGTCTATTTCTGTATCTGTTAGTCCAGGAGGAATACTTCCACCTTTAGCTGCTGGCCCTGCATTTAGAAACCTTCTCTGTGTACAGCAAGAGCAATTGCAAAGGGTCTTCAGAGAAAAATGCCAGAGGGAAAGTGAGGGAGGAAGGTTGAGAGACTTTACTCACAGAATTAAAAGAGACAACAGCAGCATACTTATTGGTACTGGGCTGACTTAATGTAAGATGCAATTCATGAGAGAGAGAGGGAAAGAGACCGCGCTCCATGGCAAGAAAGTTGTTCTGGTCCATTCTGTGTTTCTAACTCCATGCTTACCCACTCTTAATTTTCTCTGTTGGTTTCTCCATTACCCTGTGGATCCTCTAGCTCCTGGTGACGGTGCTCAAGCACTTCCATTTATGCTTTCCACAATATTCTGGAGCATGAAAGCTACTACTGAGTCCAACTTTTACTTATAAGACTCAGGAAAATCACTACTCTACAGATCACATAGATTGCCATCTACTTAGGTGAAGGAGGCAGCTAATAAAATGGAAAAATGCAAAATAGCCAAGTTAGAAATGGCCTGATGGTGATCTGACTAGGATATTAATGTCAGGAAAATGTGATATAATATCTTGCTATAGGTAAATTTTCAGTGGAATGTGAAGTTACTTGAGTGTTTGTGACTACTGTGAATTAGTCTTCACTGTCCTCTTAGCATTTGGCAGAATAGACTGGAAGATTAAGATCAGGTAGTAAGAGTTATTTTGCTAATTTTGCTCAAGCCAATAGTGAAATTTTACAATTAGAACTGAGGTAGACCTTCAAAATGTTAAATGCAAACTGTAAAAATCTTTTGACACTTCTGCAGTTCATAAAGTATTGAAACTAGAAATATTACTATGCCATAAAGACTTTTAAATGAGTGGTGCTCAGAGTTTTCCCAAAGGTTATGCTTTGCTTTGTCACTGCTCAAATACCTTCTGGAAATTAGATTAATTAAAACTGGCATGTAAAATAGGTTTTGCCCCCTTTTTTAATGTTTTCAAAACAGCCCTGAAATAACAACTTATCATATACACCTCTTTCCTCTGTATGAAGTCATCTTGTTTTCAAAAGCCAGGATAGACTTTAATAAATGCTTGCTCCTGTTAATAAATAGCACATGTTCTTTTATGCATGTGCTCAGTATGTGAAAGGAGTTTTCACCTCTTTTTTGATAGAAAGTTACAAGTGTCTGGTAGAAAATTTAAGGCGGTAAATTAAGATTTTTTTCAGAAACATCTGAGAACTCTTTGGATCGTTAAACCCATATGAATGATACTTAACACTTACATAAACTTTTATATTTCTTCTAGTCACTAAATAAGCATTTAAATTTATATTTCTTGCCATTATTAATATATTAGAATTAATACATTTATTAAATTACAATAATCAGTGTTAAAATTCATCATTAGCATTGCAAAGGGAAGTACATGAAAGCCAGAAAAGTGCCAGCAGCAGGCATGCCTGTTTGGATGGCTGCATTAAGGTACAGTCTGAGATAGGGGAATTACTGCAAAATCCAAGGAAGTCATTAGCTTGACACCAGGCTTTCATTTATATCTACAGTCCCCAGGTTTTGATAAGTGCCAGCCGGTAATGGAAAGCACACCACACTGATCTGGTTCAGCATGTTAAAACTTGCAAACTTCTTTTATTCTTTCTGGAAAGTTTTAGGTTTCCCAAAGCTTTTAGGGACTGAATTCCTCTTTACTATGTTTTAATTTTGTGAAGGTGCGTGGGCCTTAAAAAATGAGGAAATAAAATGTGCTTTCAGGTCAGAAGGAAGTGTGAAAAGCTATTAACCTGAATATTAAATGAGTGATTTGTTTTCTAGAATCTGAGCATTGCTTTTTCTTCACCTCAAACATTTTAATTTGCATCCCATGAGGACAATTGGAATGGCCCATCATTTAGACCTATGCAATTACTCTTGATGGGGCTAACTTAAATATTGTACAAATATTTACTCTTCTATAAGGTGTTACTTTTCCTCTAAGCTAGCAAAATCCGATTCTTAACACAACTGCTGCATTTTAAGGCATGACCTTAAAACTTCCGGAGTTTTTCCTTAAAACTTTAACTGAAAGAGAAATATGAAGTTTGCAATTGATAAGCACCGAATTTTATTTCCATCATGGTTATCGATGAAAAATTGCATTCTTTTCCACCTAGTTTTCTGAATATCTGAAAAGACAGAAACACATCCAAGAAGAAACTGTGGTGGAAGGTATTGTTTTTAGGACTAGATCCATATGGTGCAACAGGCTAGATGTGGCCCATAGGATATTACCAACTGACACACCACCTTTCTCAGACAAAATGGGAAATACAGCCTTTACACAGGTCCAAAAGGTTATTATAGTGGTGCTGGAAATGATTACATTTATAAAAAAACCCATAACTTTTATATCGGAAGACTCTAAGTAAATCCTTTGACATGATTATCTTGACGTGCTTATTGTGGTAAGAAATGATTTATCAATAATAGTAAATCTGTTCAGGAAAAGAACATAGTCCCCTTTTTTCCTTCACTGGTGGCATATAAACTACGGGCAAGATTCTACACTGCTGAGATGATGAACATTTTGTTCTGCTGTTCACAGAATCCCTGCAAACATTACAAGGTAGCATTTGGGAGACTATTTCCATTCTTGACATTGATAACTTTCTCCTAATAAGAATATAGGGTATATAGTAGGTTCATAACTCCCATTGTAATAATTTTGGGAGTTTTATAAACAGGTTAGAAATGTAGCTTCATGGTTGTGCATCTTCCATGATTCTCATAAATAGAAATTTCTTTCTGCTTGTAGTACTAAAGGTACAGAAATTAAACACTGCATAAGTAGTCAGACACTGAAGCGCTCTCTATTTAGCTGTTTCCTTCCATACATCACAACATTGGAACTTAAGAAGTAGTATGTGGCTATGCAAAATTTGGAATTAATAGTAAGTAAAGAGTAAAAAATGTTACTTTATTTCAATGCGATCACTGAAACAACATCTTTGTTTAGTGCTGGGAAAAAAACCCCAAACCTCATTGTTATTTACTTTTTTTTTTTTGAATTTGAAAAAATATGTCGTGCTTGCTGTGCGATTTTGTGTAATGGAACATGTACCTACATTTGCAACTACACACTCACGTATTTTATACAGATAAAACTGGCTGGTCACTAGAAACAGTATCTACAGCTAAGACTGCCCAAAGCACTTTTATGTTTAAGACCTTCAAGTATGTCAACTAAGAAGTGACACTGAATGTGTGCTGTGTCATAAGGATTGTACATTGCAAGGGTTCTCTGAGGCCAAATAATTCTCTGTGGACTAAAGCAAATGAAGCTTGATTTCTTAATTTGTGCCTTGTGAGTTAGTAACACTTTAGTTAAATATTCAAGTTTTGCATGCCTGAACATGCAAAGAAGAGATGCTGAATGCTAAAGTCTGGGAAAAACCCTGCGAGAGGTCTGGTATTGTTAGACTTCAGAGAACCCACATGGGTGAAAAGCTGTTGCTGAAGGGTAATTTTCTTTGGTGGATATAATGCACATTGAGTCATTATGGGAAACAGGTTAAGAATACATGCAGCTTAGAAATTGTGTTTGCTATCGGGGATTCTTTATTTTTTGTCAGCACAGTAACGTAATTGGGTAGTAGACACAAGAAAAGATAGATGTGTCTGTCTGCTTGTACAGTCACTTGGCCCTGAACAGGTAAATGCCCAGTTCAGGGTTCCTGAAAATTTGGAATAGTTCAATAGTGACAAGAAAGGATGCATTTACATTTCTGGGGAATTTCAGGGGGCTTAGTGCTTATATTTGGGAACTATGTAGTTGAGCTATCATGTCTGATTTCCATATAGGTGTCATAGATGGAGGTGCTGTACCCAAGAAATGTGTCAGATCACCCAAAGAAAGAGGGCTATGAATGAACCTCAAGACACATGGAATTAGGATGTTGCATATAAATGCAGAAGACTAGGGAATGTCTGTCCTCTGGGACTAAAAGGACCAGGACAAATAACTCAACAAAAATTAATTTCCTGTGACATTAAATCTCTTTTCTAGTTACTATTTTTATTTGCCACTTTCTGTATTAGATACATAGTTCAGAGGAGAAAATTCAGAACACAGAATTCAATAAAAAATCAGCTTAAAACCAACTTTTGTTATATCCCTACCATCTTGTTCAAATCACCCTGCACATAGCCATTAGCTGTTGCCGTGTACCAGCACAAACATGTGACTCATGTTTTTGTATTCCTCTGCATCGAAAAAAACAAATCCAGTTCCTTACCTATGTTTTGCTTTTTGGTTATGTTTAGCGGAACGAGTCTGGCACCTAGTCTGCATTTTGATTTGTATCAGTTGAGGTTAATAATTCCCCAACTGCAAACTGTGCTACCATGCTGTCCTCGTTATTGAAAGTGTCCCAGGACATTTGTGGAGGCACTTCCGTTTCCTGGTGAGGTGCACCTAAGTCACACACTTGCATCTGCCAGCTCTGCAGGGCATACCTGTTTTCTGAGAAAAGCACCTGTCTTCAGTTCAAAAGATGTATGGTGTCCTCAGGCTTTCTACACTAATACTTAACAAGATTGCCAAACGATGCCAAATTAATTTTGTTTCAGTAGCTCTTTCTTGCACACTTCTAAGCAAAGGAAAAGTCAGGGAGCTTAGAACCTGAATATATTTCCATGCTAGACCTGCTGCTATCATATGTAATTATATGAAAGAATAAAAATATGTCAGCTTTATTTTCTTCTTTTAATTTCTTTAACTTTGACCCGAGGTTTAAGGGTGATTTTTTTTTTTTTTTTGAGGGGAAGACTTTTTAGGATATTCTATTTATTTAAAACCATCAACACCACTGAATAGAGCCATGAGATCCATCTTGGTGTTTTATTTTTGCTCCCATTAACATTTCATTTTAACTTCAGTGGTCTAATTAGCGAGACACAAGCACATTTATTACTTCTTACCTTGGTGTAAAGCTGTAGTCAAAAATCTAAAGTTTTGTGTATTATACAAGTCTATAGAGAAAAAGTATATCATAGAATCTCTTTGTTGAGTAGCTATACTGAAAATCTAACCTCTTATTTAAAATAAATTA
The DNA here is from genome assembly GCA_017639485.1 of Pluvialis apricaria. Taxonomy (NCBI): domain Eukaryota; kingdom Metazoa; phylum Chordata; class Aves; order Charadriiformes; family Charadriidae; genus Pluvialis; species Pluvialis apricaria. The sequence continues at coordinate 106,623,551 of CM030007.1, forward strand.
CATTTTGCTGCAATTAAAACAAACAAAAAAAGAAACCAGGTTATTAACTTCCTCGGCCCTTCTAGAGTTCATTCAGTATATTAAAATAGTATAATTATTCCCCTATGCATAAATACATAACGCTGCCAGTAACTTCTACACTTAAATCAAGTTGAAATATCTGTGTTAACTTCTGGGATCATTACGCCTTATGGAGAAACTGATAATTTCTCTTTAGGCCATCTTCCTATACATCTCAGAAATTTTGTAGTGCCTGTTAACATTTCCCTTTTTTGCTTTTTTTGGTTTTCAGAGGGAGATTAGTCAGCATTCCACCTGTCCCTGCATTGTGTTAGCCTTCTGACCTACAGGGGTTCATACAAATGCACAGAGAACTATTTCTAGCATGATGTTAATGTGTTCTCATCTTTTGATGAATGATTTGCTTTTCTTTCTGACATTTACTTTAAAAGGATTAAAGCAGCAGGATGAAGGATAGAAAGCAGAAAGAAAAAAAGTTTTTTCTTGGTTAGCTGTCAGACATTCTTGCTGTCTAGTTACTATAGTTTCTGCTTTGTACTTTTAGACTTTGCACATCTTTTAGTGAACTCCAGAAATTGAAATTGTACATTATACTTTCATGTTACCCTTGTACATTTGTTCTTCTATTTTTCTTTGCTATCTGCCTCAGTTAGGGACAGAAACTCAGTGGATTTTGAAATTCCTCCAGTGGTCTGCAACTGCTGCTTGTCTGCTTTACACAGCTGTCACTCAGAGTCCAATCTCTTTTCTCTTGTAGCTGTTGTTTTATAATAATTTTCTAACCTAGGTATCTCTTTGTTCTTTAGTTATCTACAGTGATGTCAGAAATACAGACCAGACTCGATGAGCAAGCCTTTTTCCATTCTCAGTTTCTAACACAAGTCGTTCAACTTCTAACTACAGGGAAAAAATCATACAGATGGCTTTTTTAATATCAGAAAAATTGTTTATCTTATTTAAATACTAAAGTAGGACAGAAGTCTGGCCATTTGTTGGTTTTCATATAAAATGTTAATCTGTGTGAAATAACTTCCAAAGCCTTTTAGTTTGATTCAGTATCTTACTCACTGGTTGCCTTGACTTCAGTGGGTTTATTTGTAGACATAAAGCACTACACTCAGCATTAACAGTGTTCTTTTGAAAGTAATTTTGAAGTCAGTTCACAGGTGCCCTGTTGAATTGCGAACAAACCAATAGCAGGGAAGCTACACGTCAGGGCTGGCACTCCATGTTGATGGACAAACACCTGTACGTGCATCTTCCCAGTCATCAGTCCCATAGCTCCTTCATCCTCCTTGCCCCTGGTGACACTAATCATACACCCTATATCTTTTCTGTCAGGTGAGTTTTATTCAGAAATCCAATATATTCAGTCCCCTGTCCAACACTATGAGCTGAAAATGCCTGTAATTGGGAAAGAAAGGCTATTATTTTTGACAGAAAATCTTGTTGGATTTGTTCCCCAATTCCTGGTAGATCAAATTCTGCCTAAACTAAATCTAATTTTGGGCCAAATCCAAGTGCCAGTTCCCCTTAAAAGTCTTCCATTCATGGGGCAAAATTCTCTATTCAAGTGATCAGAGTCACTGCAGCTGAAGATTCAGTCTATCGCTAGGCTAGACTGAGGTGGTATGATCGAGGTCCAGCATGGTCTTTTAGTGCTTATGTGTTTAGCGCTAAGGAGAGGGAAGGATATAGTAAGTTTGAAGGAGTGCTGGCAGGTCAGGGAATTGTTTTGACTCTCGGTGTGCTATGGACTGTTTTCAAACCATTGAGAACACAGGAAAGTTTTAAGATGTTATAAAGGTTTCCAAAATTATCAACAATAATAAAGTATTAAGTATCATTCCTATAATATTCTCAGCTTCTCAGCAATATTCTCCTTTACCATGCAAAACACTAAGTGTTTTCAAATTGCTTTGCACACTTTCACAGATGGCATATGGCTTCATTTTATCTATACATCAAACTACATTTAAGTCTCACATTCTTCCATACAACTTTGGAAATATTTAGAAATAATGTGCAATTAAAACACTGATAATAGAATAATCTGATACCAGTGGAGCCATAAACTGATGGGATTTGCACATTTTTATTGTGTACTAGTACTGTGAAGTTTTGCAAATTATTATCAGTAAGAGTGATGGTTTATCATTTCTGGTTTTTTTGCTTTTGTCTCCTTATTCAGTTATGTGTATCCTGATACCACAGCAGTTAGAACAATGAAAACTTTGCCAGGGCAAGTCCTTGATAACAATTGATAACAAAGTGAAAAATATTTTAAACTCCAAACAAAATGTAGCTAGTCCTATATATTTGGAATATATTCAGTAACGTCTGGCTATTTATTAGTTATCATCAGGAGAGATGACTGTCCTTTTTTTTGTCCTGATTGTAGTAACATAAGAGTTAATGGACAAATATGCATATTTTTTTCTTTCAATTGCTAAGAAAATTTATTTTTCATTAGCATTGTTCCAGTACTCTTTATGTCTGCCAACAACCCTCAATCTTTGGAAAAATATATTAAGTAGTCCAACTTCACCTCACAAAACTTTAACAAGAAACTTCGGATCTTGGCCATTTTTAAGTCTTTGTTGTTCAGGGAGGAGGACATTGCCACAAATCACAATGGTTTGAGAACAGAGTTCCAGATTTTTAATTCTGCAGCTATTTGTTGCTTTGAAATGATGAGATTTCTTTGGGTTTGTTTTCTGTTTTTAAATAGATTGTACGAATAACAGAAATGAAATATTTTTGAGAATCATACGCTAAGAATTAAAAAAAAAGCTAGAGAACCCAGTGTTTCTAAGTGAGAAAATGTATTTTTAGAAAAAAAATGTGCTGGTATTATTCTTTACATGAAATTATCTAAGTATGATCCCAGTCTTCTGTATCACGTGACTCCTTTCTGCTGATACATGCAATAACATAGTAGGGCAGCGAATGCTGTAAGCCCAACATTTATGTCAAAAAGCCTTTGGATAATCTTCAAAAAAACAGGTGTGCACCAAACCTGATGTTCTAGGAAACAAAATAATTGTGCAAGACACTGTAACTGTGCATGAAAGCAAAGGTTTACATCAGCTCGACTCAGCAGTGCAATGTCTTCCTGCTTACACCTTTAGAAATGAAAAGTTCTGGTCTCTCCTTCTTTATTTGGACAAGACTTGCAGGCCTCAAACCTCACTGTAATTGATGGAAGGACCTACCACAGTATGAAATACATTTTAATTGCAAACACATTTTCTGTTATTATTCCTTAATTCACATGCATGTCTAAAATATGAAAACCCTAAGAATAAAAAAGTAAGGATTTTTCACCTGGTAATATTAATCTTTTCTTCCCCTGTTTTATGGACTGTAATTTTTAAAAAAATGTTTATTGATGTGTTCACGTGCAGAACTGCACTTACTGATAAGAGTTTGCAGGGTTTGCTCCCCCTCTGAATTGTGGCTCTTTCAGGTTTTCTGTATATGCCGTGCCAGTATGTTCTGTTGTGTGCAGAGTCTCGGGAACTCATGTACACTGAGAAGCTAATTTGCTTTTCTGTTTTGCCAGTGGTTGCCACTTTAAAGACATACAGAAGCTCCTCTACCTTCCCCTTGCAGACCATAAGGTCTGACGGGGTTTTAGTTGGACCTCAGACTGATACTGACACCCTGCACAACAAATTGGATAAAATGCTTCTGCATAAACTGCTGAATTATTTCTGAATCTGTTATGATGTTTCTCATAAAGTATTCTGTTTAAATTATGGGGAACATGTAAAAGGAATTGTATCTGATAACTTTAGTTTGCAGCCAATTTAAATGGGCCTTTAGAAGTTTAAATCTTCCCTAACTTTTCCCATTAGAAGTGCAGACTTCTGGAAGAGGTCAGCTCCCTTTTAGGTCCATTTACAATGTTTAAAAATATAACCTCGTGTGTGGCACTTGAAGACATAAAGTCTCTTGAACATCAGAATCAAAACATGCTTGTTGTGATGTGTCATTTTTTGTAGATAACCTAGCCAGCGCACTACTTTGGCATTTGGGATACTCTGTACCTACTCTGTACTCAGAGCACATTTTTTTTTACTGCAGACCACTGTGAGTCAGGCCCTAAACTTGATTCTCTCACATCCCAAACTAGTGACCTAATCTTCAGTATATGGCATGTGAGCATGCTTTCTTTCTCAGCTTTCCCAACAAAAACTTTGTGGAAACAGATATGTCTCTGAAAAATGTTTTGGCTTGGATGAAACAGCATATTTCGATGAAATTTCATTTAGTTGAGAATGTTCCGACCCGCTCTAATTACAAGTCTCTGTTATAAGCTGGTTACTGCTTTGCCAAACATTAACGGGTTGAGCTGATACTTTCCATGATTGTTCTCTGCCTTAGGCTGAATGTTTTGATGGCAAAGGCTTAACCATTTCGTAGGCCAGAGAAACAGGGGCTCTTCCACCACTATGAAAGTAACACTCTGGAGCCTCTAGTATTTGGAGGAGGACCTTCAAATTTGGCAGGGAGAAGACCTGGTGCACTGAAGATGTCTTTTGCAGCTCTCATGGAAATTCTTTTGACTTTAGCCTTTGACACTCCCTATCTGGCAGTAAGGCAGCAGAACTTGCAGAAATATTTGCTGATAACTTTTTTCTGTTTCTTCGGCACTGATCGTACCCTGCCTCCACAGAACTGCTTCACGTGTCAAGGCCACTAAATGGCCCCAGCTCTGAGGCTTGAATGAAGAGGATGATGCATTGCCCCGTTGTCCTGGGAGAAGGTCAGGATTGATGTGCAGGGCAGTGAGGACTGCCATCGCTCCCCTTCGCTGAGTGGTACAGAAATAAATTTCTCTTTGAAATTCTGAAATTGGAAATTAAATTCAAATTGAGCTATCATGGCTCATGGACTAGGGATTCTTCAGAGGGTCATTGCTGCCTCAGTATAATAGTGTCTTGGAGAAAGAGCCTTTCTCTCTCCCTTCTCTGGTTTCTGCTGTGAGCAAAACTTAGTGCCCTGTGTGTGGACTGATTATACGAGTCATCCAAGCCTGTACTGTAGGTTCTGATAATGCGAGACTGTAGTATGCTTTGTGCAACAAGGTGATTTTAATCTTCTGCCCTCTCCACCCCATCCCTTAAGGTTATGAAAGAGATTTAATGAGCAAGCTTTTGATACTTTGAAATTACTCCTGAATTTAAAAAAAAAAAAAAAGAAAAAAGCTGCTTATGCGTCTTCAATATTTCTTAAAAGAAGTGACTTTTGTTCATTAGCAGAGGATCAGAAAGCTACATTCAGTAAAATGTTTAACTAAGTATTAACTTTGACATGAATGATGTAATTCATTCACAGAAAGCGAAAGAACATTCAGTTTTCCCTGGGGCACTGCTTTACCAATATCAAGGCTAACCTACTAGTTTAGCAAGTTATGTTTTAGTGTGCCATCCTCCAGTTTGGACTTTCATGAATCCACCTATTGAAGGCGGCATTTCACCTGCAGCTCTGAAAGCCTTACAAATAAGCCCCCTGTTCCTCATTTCCCAGAACCACAATAAAATCCTTCTGAGGTAATGACTCATAAAATGCCTTACGCCAGTTTCAGCAATAAATTATTTTTTTTCACTTGCTGTGCCCACTCATTTCAGCTTTACAAAACATCTTTTTTGTACTTTGCACAGGGTGGCCTTGTACAGTTATGTCATGGAGACCCGTGCAAGACAAATCCTTCCCAGCAGCATCCCATGCTGCTGGTGGAGGCTGGTGGGGTCTCCATCTGCACTGGGCTTTTGCCGGGCTGGCCTTTCACGTGAGGGAAACTGCAGAATACAGCTTCCTCCAGCAGGAAAGGCTGGGGCTGGAACAGAGCTCGTCAGAAGGCGATGGGGACTGATGCTGACCTGCTGCTGCCGCATGCCTGTGTGGATGAAAGACTGGCTTGGGGTCAGGGAGATGACCTTACCAGCGTCCCTTCGGTCTCGTACAGCAGCTGTACAGAACAGTGTGGTACTTACACAAAACTCTTGTGACTGGTTGGTATACGGGTTTCAAAGGCGGTTAACAAGCACTGTTCTTTGCTAAAGTAAATACATTTAATTGGATCATGTTAAATCTCTCTTGGCTGTAACATTGTTACGACTCGATAACCTTCTCACCACTTCCTGAAAATTTTTGCATTATTGTTATAAGAAGAAAAAGAGATTCACTTTTGAAAGAATTTTTGGGCTGAAACTGAAATTAAAGCTGATCTGATATTTTCCATGAATTTTTCCTCATTGAGTATGTAGTAGCTGTGTAGTGATTGTATTTTTATGTGCAAAAATTTCAACTTCATTGTTGTTTTCAATTCCCCAGTGAGAAAATTGGGTTGACTCCTTGAACTGAAAGTGATTCAGTCTCACATTAGTCTGCATCTCCTCACTGTGCAATACTATATGATAGTAATACGTGTATGATAAAAGATTCTACTATTTTCTCCTGTGAGTGGATTTCCTTCCTTTGAGAGGTTTCACCTCCTAAAATTCATCTGCAGACATTAAAGAGAAGGCTAACGCCAAGGAACATGACTCTGGACAGTGACAAATATGAGGAGTTTGCAGTGTTCAAGCATCTTTTCCTCTGTGCAGAGTGGCTCTGTAAGCAGGATACACTCGACCTGGGAACCCCAAGTTGTGTTTATCGGGTAATGTGCAGAGGAGGTAGCTGTGCTGTTCAGCTACTATGCTGAGCACTGACATGCTCTGCTCCCCCATGAGACACTGATGAGATGGTGGCAGGGAGAGAGGCAGTGAATTGCTCTATTCCATCCTCCACTTTTTTTTTTCCTTCCCCTTGAGGTTTTACATCTTTTGTGCCAACATTTCTCCTCTTGAATCTGCAAGGTGCTAACTATCATGATTTCAACAACTACCCTCTGTCTAGGTTTTCACTTTGCTTATCTTGCACAGCTTTGGTTCACGTATGTTCTCACAACTTAACAACAATATTCTCAGTAAAACTGTGCCAAGATCACACAGCTGTGCTGTATCCAAACAAGCCTTGGGTTACAGACTTCCCATGAGATGTGTGATACTGCAGAGAGCTTCTGAGTTAAAAGAGTCACAAAAGTTTCAGACACACACAAAAAGTATATATTTAATCATCTGTTCAGGTTTTGAATGAAAAAGTTGCACTACCTCTTACAGAATGAAGATTCAGTTTTTTCATTTACCTCCATTTAAACTGTGAAATATTTGTGGTTTGTTGTCTCTTAAGATTTTACAGACCATACATGCAGAACAATGAAATGTGCATATTTATTACTCTTCATCTCACAAGTGAAACATATTTTCATGTTATGATTATAGATTTGTCTCCTTAAAAAGTCAGCCCTGTATCACTAAGCATGAACCAATTGAATAGCAGTCCATCCCAACAAGAAGGATGTTGGACAAAAATACCAGGAGGCCTGTATGGATGAACAAGGAGCTCCTCGTAAAATTCAAAGGTAAGAAGGAACCATGGAGAAAGTGAAAGCAGGGACAGGTAACCTAGGATGAATCCAGAGATACTGTCTGAGCATGCAGAGACATGGTTCAGAAAGGCAAAGCCCAACTGGGATTGAATGTGGTGAGTCATGTCAAAAGCAATAAGAAGGGGCACTCTTAGTGACAAAAGGAAGACTGGTGAAAATGTGATTCTGCTGCTGAATGAGGTGGGGGACCTGTTGACACAGGACATGGAAAAGGCTGAGGTACTGAATGCCTTCTTCACATCAGTCTTTCTAGTGAGACTGGCCTTCACAAATCCTGGGTCCCAGAGATCAGGGTGATAATCTGGAGGAAGGAAAATTTACCCTTGGTGGAAGATGATCAGGTCACGGAATACTTAAGCAAACTGGACAAACATAAGTTCATGGGCCCTGATGGGATCTACCCACAAGTACTGAGAGACCTGGTTGATGTCATCACAAAACTGCTCTTGGTAATCTTTGAATGATCACGGTGACGGGGAGAGACATATGAGGACTGGAGGAAAGCAAATGTCACTCCTGTCTTCATGAAGGGCAAGAAGGAGGACCCAGGGGAACAACAGGCTGGTCAGCCTCACCTCAATCCTTGGGAAGGCAATGGAGCAATGTACCCTGGAAACCATTTCCAGGTACCTGAAGAACAAGGACGTCATCAGGAGTAGTCAGTATCAATTCACCAAGGAGATTCATGCTTGACAAGCCTGATAACCTTCTATGATAAAATGCCTGGTTTGGTGTTTTCTCCGTGCTTTTGCCCTCTGCTTTCATTTCCTTTCCATGTATGAGCATTTTTCATGCTCACTATATCCCCTGAATCACTTGTTTTCCTACTCTCTCTCCCAATTACCTATGTTCCTCCAAAGCAAAGTTAATCCTTTGTACCATATTCTTCATTTGTTTCCCACAGCGTCGGAATATTCATCCAAAATATTCCTTGGCACCTATTTAACAAATGGAGACTTCTTATTCATTCGGATTTGTTCCTACTAATCATTCCTTTTAACAGTCTTTCTACAATAATTCCAGCAAAAAAAGCAATAAAAGCTGCTTTAATCTTTGTACTCCACAACCTACCCACCAGAAAAGAATTCTAATCCTCTTACTGCTGGGTATCTGATCTGCTTTGATTTCTCTGTCATTTGTTTTTGCTTATTCTATGGCCATCGCAAGGACTCTCACTCCACATCAACACTGGAAAACAGTGCCAAATTACATGCCAAATCTTGCATCCATACAACATAATGCTCTTACTCACCAAAACAGCACAGATCTAAACTCTCTGTGGAAATGGTCCATGGTGTGAATTTGGATGCCCTTATAAAAAGAGACACATTGTCCCTTATGCCCCACCTGAGGTAGCTAATGCACAATGCTACATTATTCTAAGAAAATATGTCAGTGAACATAATAGAAACAAGCAAATCTGAAGATAGCCTTACATACAATATAACACTGAAATAATGAATTGGTACCTTATCCATGGCCAGCTAGCACACTCAAAAGCAACTATATACCTCTGCCTTTTTTATTTTTTTAAGCAATCATAGAACCATGAAATAATTCTTGTTGGCAGGGATCCCTGGAGGCTATCTACTCCAACCCCCCACTCAAAGCAAGGCCAACTACATCACGTTGCTATTGAGGTACAAGGGACAAGTATCGACATATTATTCATCACATAAAGAATTTGCAAAATTGTGAACATTAAAACAATTATAATACATGGTCTAGGTCCAAAGCCTATTGAAGGTCAGGAAGGCTATTTCTGTTCTACTACAACAAACAGAGCCAGGGCACAGACTTTTGTGCACATTTGATCATACAGTCTGAGAGTTTTTGTCCAGTTGCCTTATCCAAGATTCCCATTCCTGTCCAAGCAGAGAGATTGTCCTTGAGGCAGGAAGGACAAAGAAGATTCAACAGCAGAAAGCAATGACTTTACCAGCTTCTGAGCACAAAGAAAAAGGAGGGGTTAGAAAGGGCTGCATTATCTTCTCACTATGCAAGGAAAGTGCTCTTACTCTAAACCTTTCAAGGAGCTGCAGTCTGGTACACTCACAGTGAATCATAATTCATATCATGATGTCAGCAAAATTACTAGTGGAGTGGAGTATGCTACTTGTCATGAAAAAAGAGCATCATAAATTAGCAGAAAAATTGATATTTTTTTTATAAATCTGGAGTCATACCACTAATGGAATTTGTTGCACCTCCTCCATGCACAGGTCTTACACAGTTGGCTCTGACTGCAAAATCATGCCTATGATTTAGATATATGTCAACTTCCTGTTGCTTTGGTAACATCCATCACCTCCTAAATTCTACCAGTTTTATCAAAACATGAGTTCTCCATTTTTGAACCTTTTTGTCTTTAAAGCTAAAGGGATGTTGGTACTTTATTATATATTCTATTCATGTATAGTGTTTCCAGCTTCTTTCCAGCACGTCACTTTATGAGGAAATTGTTTCGTGCATTTTCCATGGAAACCCTCTTTAAAGTGAGCATTGCAATCTTTTCTCTTTGCTTTACTTATGCAATTCTGATGTTGTTTCCCATTACACGGAGATAACTAGCTATACTAATCTTGGAATATTGAATAGCAAATGGTCCAAAGCACTCTTTATTCAAGTGGAATGCCTACAGCTTCTGTGTATAATTTGTGTTTTCATTCCTACTCAAAACCAGTGCTTGTATTTGTTTCCCCATGCAGACCTTTACCATGTACATTTTCATCCCAGGCAGAAGTCACTGGGGAGTTGCGAGTAGTTTTCATGGATGTGTGAGCTGTTCAGTCTGACACCATGATGTACAGATGTGTCAGAGACACAGAAGACAGTTGGTTTTAATAGCTATATTTTGCAAGGTCTGAAAAACAGTGATATGGACATCACAGATGAAGAGGATAGTATAACCTTACTGACTGATTGCGTTCCAAGTAAGTATGTTTGTTTTGGTTTGGTTTTTAACTTTCGTTTAAGCTTTTCGTTCTTTGTATATTATGGGCATCTCACAAAGGAACTTCATTAAGTAGATTAAATCAAGGGGGAATTTGCTTAAATGCAAATAGCAGCATGGATTTCTAAAATATTTAGTCTAAGCTGATGACATGAATGAAAACTGTACACTATTTCTCTCTGAACCACAAAATTTTTGGTAGTTACATAAATGTTTGAGTTAAACATTTTCTTCTCCATTGAAAATAGGGAAAGTGCTATTTTGGTTTGATCTGTTACCTCTTATACATGAAAAATATTCATACCTGCTTAACTTGGCAAGTTGTTTATTTGGTTGTCTTCTTTTACAAAAATATTCCTTGAAAAAAAGCTATTTAATCTTTTGTAGTAAGACAGAGCTCTCTACTTTTTCTGAAATGTACATGAGAGAATAACTGTTCACTCGGTAAGAAGGAGCCTTCCTAGAAATGTTCACATTTTGTTTCACTTTTGTAAGTAATAGGAATTTACATTTCTTTGTACAGATCATTTACATTTCTCTGTACACTGTAATAGAATATTTAAAATATACTGGAATATTCCTAACAGCTTAATGAATTACATTTAACCAAAGCAGTTAGTATTTTTTTGTCTAAGAGAGGCTGAAATTCATTAAGTAATGACAAACATTCATGTATTCTTTAAGTTTAACAGCAAACGAAGAAAGATAAAGCTCATCAAATGTTTGTACAAACTTGAAGGTTGAATGCAACATCAAAGACTATATTTTAAAGCTTTCAAAAGATATCTGTGGTAAAAATAAAAGCCTAATTCTGACATCCACAGGGCCATGGGGCTCACCCCACTGTCAGTGTCTTTGGTAGCATCTCCTTCTGCACAGGAGTAGTTCCAACACCTCTCTTTGAAATGCAGGTGAACTCGGATGCTGGGGTGTAGTAACTGGTTGCAAGTTCACCAGTGTAAGTACCTGGCATCTTTGATGTAGGACCCGTACGCTGAAGTGCAGTATTGAGTGTTTGAGCCTGGGGAAAGATTGAGCAGTGATTATGTCTTTAGGCATCCCTGTCTGGGTTTCTTCAGGCTTTGGCTCCTCACTTAACACCCCCAAGGTGTGCCAGCATGGTGTTCCTCTGACAGCACAAACAACTTCACCAATGTTGTTTTCTCATTGTCCTCTCATTGCTTCTGCTCCATAAATGAAGGTGAGCTGCCCTTTCTGTCACGATACAAGTTGTGACAGATGTCGTACAGTCCCATTGCACTGTGAAATTAGGCAGTCCCTAGCAATTCCCAGGAATTGCCTAAATCTTACCCAGTTGCAGAATGGCTGTGAGCTGCTAATGTGATATATCCCTTAAAAATAAAAAAAGGTCCAAGGATGTAATTGGTTTATCAGATAAAATGAAATATTTCAGCAACCATGGGGAAGCATTGGTGTTGTTGGACAAAGCATTGGTGACAGACTCCAGTCACTGATGTTGAAGGAAAATGACTTCATAGTGCACTGGGTGCAGAGAAGGGCCAAGTGGAGAATGAAGAGAAGGGGAGAGGGGGTTCTAGGAAGTTCTAGGAGAGGGGGTTCTTCACAGTGGAAGACTACGCAGACACCTTGATGGGGCCACTTACCTTAACCACCACGGGGGGCTGTTGTGGCGGTACTGCCTGCAGAATGAAGACAAATTGCACAGATTGGGTAGGGGGTTCCGCACTGCGCTTTTTCTCTGGACTCCACATGTTCTGCAAGAAGGCCCAGCTTGTCCCCGTCGTGCAAATATGTCCTAGGGCAGCCCGGCTGGGTGAACAAAGGCGGGGAGGATGTATGTTTGCTGGTATCAGAGAATTAAGCGGTAAGGAGGGAAAAGGACCTTTTTAATCACAAGCCAGTACTGGCAGAAGACCAAAAGGGACCATAGAGAAAATTTGGGGTGGACATTTAGAAGACTTTTTTTAAACAGTGATTTGAATTTTTGGGACAATGTGGGCATGGGGGGCATCTAACTTGTTTTTAAACATAATTCTCATAATTTATGCAAGTCATTTTGCATACTGGTGCCTGGATATGTCTTGATGTGAAATCAAATTTGCTCCCCTACTTGGAGTGTGGAGATAAGTGGTGTTTATCTTTAGTGATGATTTACATTACCTACTTGGCAACAAGAAGTAGTTGTACAGTTTTGTGGATCACTTTCCTTTTGCTACGGGAACAGATAGATATTTGACACCTGGCAGCGACCAAGTGTAGGTGTGCATGTGCATTCATGTTCTCTTCTAACAAGAAGAAAACCAGGTTATGCTACCCCTGTGTTGCCATCACCAAGAAAAAAGAACAAAAAAAAAATCTGGATTTTAAAAAAACATTTATTTTATAGTAGTGGTTTCCACTTCTTTCTCTGGTAATCAGCAACAAGAATTTCAGAGAAAGAATGTGACAGGGAGAGTGGAATTAATTATGTTCTGAGGGGACAGGAGAGGACAAAAAAGTCTTATCCGGGGCTACTCTCCTGTTTGTAAGGTTAGAAAAATGAAGAGACTGAACCGAAGTTTACATAAAATAAATGTGATTGAATTGCACAGCAGGAAAGAGAGGGAGAAGGTGTTAATTAGTCGTTTGGGGAACAGTGGTAGCTCCTTCAGCCCCTTACAATTTTTATTCTTTAAATTTAATTTCATAGTGGGAGCGATTTGGTGGATCATAAAAACAAAATAAAACCTTTTGGAGGGATATTTTTATATATCTATATATTTTTATATATCTATATTTCTAGCTTTTTATTAGAGCTTTGTTTGCATAATAAGTAAGCTAATCTAGGCTGTTTGCATTGCATTTCAGTCTTAACAACCTAAGAAAACAGTACCTTTTGTTATTAGGATTTAATCTACACATCCTGTTTATACTTCCTTTTGGAAAAATCTAATCGAGATAGCCATGTTAATTATTGTAATCCTCTTTTGTTTTATTAGATTAATTCTTATGGAGTACTTCCATAGACCTCAACAGGTACGGGGTAAGAAAATTCGCATTCACTACAGCCATCCTTCTTCCTACATGAAAGAAAGACCTTTCTCTGACATAAATCAGCATGTCCACGCTTTAGGTCAAAGCAGTTTCTATTAGGAATACTGTTTTTTCTGAATAGTTTTCAAATGGCTGTACTGGCTTTTCCAAGCCACCTACCACATTAGTGTTTATATATCTCACAAAGCTTCCACATCAGCTCTAAGCACCTACATCAGCTAGCTGGCTAGTTTTTGTGAACGATCCTCTGAAGTAAGCCAGTTCTCTCCATCGATTGCAGAGGAGGACCAAGCATTGCGTTTGGCAGCCCCGGGAGGCTGCGGTCTCCCTGAAATTCTCTGTGCGCCTGCCTCCCGCAGAACTACATGCAGGGCGGACTGTGGGAAAGAGCTCATCCCAGGCCATGTTGAATCGGTTTCTGTTTTTATGAGGCCTTATACAAACGGAGGGACAAGTGTATTGATTTAAGCACAGGGCCATAGAGGTTCCTGTTATGATTTGTCTCTGACACCAGTTTGTATCAGCTTGTACCGTGGGGCAGTCTGACTGCATGGATGGGGGCTGTTGGTGCAGGTTACTGCCCTCTGTGCTAAGGACGGCACCGTGGATAAATGTGCCCCTGGACCAGATCCTGGCACGCCACATCTGACACTTTAATCAGTCTCAACTGTAACTAAACCCCACTCTGAAGGTATCCATCTGTTTTCACTGATTACAGAGTAAGGTTAGAAGACTAGCTTTTAGGAAAGCTAAAATTAGGTGAGCCCCAGCCTTTCTGCATAATTAGATTCATTGCTCACTGTAGGACTCTCCGTGGGATAAGCTGCAGCTTTGTGTGAAAAGGGTGTCAGAACCAGCCACTTTGCTGAGAAATACAACTGCATTTCTGCTGGTGGCCCAGTTTGGCCAGTCATCGTGGAACTCCTTTGATCAGTATCATGTGACTTGGCCATAATGTACCTCTTTCATGAATGAAAACAGGGGCATGAAGCACTGGAGTGGCAAGTCCCACGTGGCACTGTAGCAGTTCAAGAAGATGTAGTTCAACACTGAACTCGTGGAAATAAAATTACATGGAGGATGTTTCTCTTTTTAATGGTTCAAATGTTTGAGAACATTTCTATTTATGTTAAACACAGAGACAAGTGTGAGGGAGAGAGGGATGGAGAAAGAGCTTGTGTTGTTCCAGTGCAGTAATGATTGTCAAAATTAAGTAATCCTCTGCAGGGTGGAAATTCCCTTGTTTTTTACAAGCCAGCTCCTCTGAAAATGTGGTGTTAACTTTAGTGATGGGCATGCGCTACCTTATTTCAAAGTCCTTGTTTGCCTAGAGTGGAATCATAATATTGCGTAACTTCCATTTTTGTGGTTTAGTAAAGATAACCCTTTTATTTCTGTTATTAAAAGCTGAGCTATTAACACTTTCAAGAATAATTAAAGGAACAGCAGGATAATTTGTCAGGTTTCTACAGATGTAACTAGTCCCAAATGGAAGCGGTTGGACACAGTGGACGGCTGAGGGTGATGCAGCGTAATTCCACACGAATCCTTAGGTCACTGTTGGCTTACACTGGACAAAGATCTGGTCCCTTCTGCTTTTGCTGCGTCTCTTCCTTTTCCATGCTTATTTTCCTTTACCTTTTTGTAATACATCATTAGCTGGTTAAACTTAATCAAATTTTCTGATGCCAGAACATGAACTGTCCTCAGTGTGAATGAAGAGTATATGCCCTCCTCTATGCACTTTTAAACTTTTCAAGAGCCCCAGGCAATTCTCAGGCAGGTCACGGGAAACCCTGATTTAAAACAGGACATAAGCATTTTGTATGGCTCATGATGGCTTTTTGAGCAAGGGTTAATATTGCCCTTCAGAGTATTTTATAACCTTCTTTTGCCTTTATAGTGTTTGAAAATAAAATTATGTTAATCATCAGCTGCCAACAGTATTGATCTAGTGCTGAAAGAGGGGTAATGACATGGGCTGAAATCTTAAGCAACGGGTCAGAATGCTGCATTCATCCAAGCCTCCTTCAAGGCAGCTCTTTGCCCCCTGTTATTATCTCATAGAGCAATATTGTACTGATACCGCAAGTTACTGTGTAATAGCAATTGTGGCTTCCAACTACATCTACCATGTAGTTACCACACACTTAACACAAAATAGTGCATTTTATTTTGTGGTAATCCAGTAAGCTAATCACACTGCCAGGCTGTGCAGAAAACCCGTGCTGTGTATCAGAGGCAGAGAATGTCTGGTGCTTTTTGTGGGAAAAGGCCGATCTGATAAGAGTGCGATATTCCTCCAGAACTGTTCTTTTCTTCTTCTGCAGCCTAAAATGGCTAAAATAACTTTAACCTGTTAGCTACCACAGACATACCAAAACTCCCATCTACTAAATTTACAGCACATAACATACTGGTGCTCCACAAGTTTCAAAGGAAGATTGTATAAAGCTAGTTAATTCGTAAGTAAAAAGAGCATTAATTCAACAGCCAGCTGTCTATGGCTGGAAAGAATGGATGGATCCACATCTGTTTCTTGTGTGTTTGTGCCAATCCTCCTGGTTTTAGTGGACAGAGGGACTTTTTATATACCAGTAAATTTAATTGTCAGCTTCTTTTCCTGGGTGGTGGTCTTCTACATTTGGGAGCTAAGCAAGTGAGGCTTAGCAGAGCCAGCAAAGACTGAAAGTTATACGCATGTGTATTTTAGTTTTGAAACAAATATTTTTGAAGGTATGTTTTAAGTGTAGTGTATGGAGCTCTTTAACAAACTAGATCTTGGTGATCTAAGAACTTTTTGGAAGTGAGGGTCCAGATGAGGGGCATCATCTCTACTCCTCACCAGGCCATAAGGCTGCAGTCCCTTTTATAAACACCAGAGCATTCAGTGATCCAGTTTGCTCTAAGTGTAACACATGCTTGAGTTGTAGCTCGTCTCTCTAAAAATAATACAGAACAGCTGTTCTAATGAAAAATTGCATATTTTCCTTCAACTAGAAAATTCAAATATCTTTAATTTTGTAACATAGAAGTAGAGGTGTTCTCTAAAATGTTGGGGATCAAGATCCAAGTGTTCCTGAACCAAATTCTGAGTTTATCTAGTAGGACATGTTTGGTCTATGGTGAAGTCTAGCTTACCTCTCAGGAAGCTCGCAGGGTTTCATGGGAACAGCTGGGGACAGATGTGGGCTCTTTCCATGCAGCTAATTCGGCTACACAGGGGACGCTGTTAGCTACCTGAAGTCATGGTGATTTCATTGACACCTATAAACACCACATCGGCGCCAGGACGTGAGGATTATCAGCTGCCACCTCATCTTCTAACCATAAAGACAAAATTACTTTAGTTAACATCACTGTCTCTCATTTTTTTACAAATATATTGCACCCAATTCTCGCCACAGACAGTGAAGCCAAGGGGATTTTGTGTCTGTATTGGAGAGTAGATTTAGATCCATTGTGTTAAAGTAAACCGATAGCTTCAATTATTAATGCAAGTACTTGGCCAGGCTTTAGTGAAGGAGGCCATTAAAGTTTCTGAGATCCTTTTTATTTTGGTTACCAAAGCCTGTTTCCAAGAGCCAGAGTCTGAATCCTGTTAAAGCAGGACTTTCCATCATTTTCCATTAAAGAAAAAAAGTCTGAATTGGGCAGTATTACCATCGCACTCAGACTTCTGCCAAAGCCTCTGCTTGGACTGCACAGCTGCCTTTAAGACGTTTGAAAAGCAAGCCCTTCCCTGGTATATCTGAAATCCCTCCCTTTTCAAGCAAGACTCATATTTCTTTGGAAATGTAGCAAGAGAACCATTAAGTATGAAACACCAGCATGTAGGACCAGCTTAAAAAAAATTACTTGCATGCCTTAAATGGGGCTTAGTGGGATATAAGACTCCAAAGTACAACACTAAAATTACTCACCCCCTCTTCCAGCTGCCCATCTCAAATCACAATACCTCCTTCATTAAGCTGACAGTTCCCATGCTGGATGTCTGAACAGGACGGCAGAGGATGGTGAGGAGGAACCTGGCTGGGTGGGCATCCTCTGGACATCTCTTGCTTGCGATGTTGGTGTCCAACACAAAGTGCAGTCACCGCTGCCAATTTTTTAAAACATGGTGCCTGGAGGAGCAGGTGCTCGTCACCTGCTCCTGCCCTGTGCCCAGAGCATGGAGCAAGCAAGATATGGGAAGAGGTCGGTGCGATCTGGTCTTCAGCCAGAGCATGTTCACCCGCACTTGTCCCACCCTGAGGTCACTGTTTTGGCCCTTGCCCTGTTGGCTGGGCTGCAAGATGGCTCTTCCCCTCCCACAGGTTTGGGCCATGGAGCAAAATAGGGGAGAGGAACTGAGAGAGGACAGGGCTGTGGCAAGAGCTGCATCCGTCCTCTATTCCAGCACGAGTCTCCCTCCCTTAGGAGGCCTGTGCTGTCATCTCCAACTGCAATCAGCACCAGAAATATGAAAATTAAACCAGACACCCACAATGCTAAGAGGCAGCAAAGGTGGTTAAAACCAACTTTGAAACCTTGCTGGGAAATTTAACTCGGATGATTGCTTGGTAGTCTAAGAGAAAGTTATGGAATGAAACAATGTTGGATAAGGGCAACAACAGCAGCCAATAAACTCTACTTGAGTTTTTCTTTTTTTTTCGTGAAGAAACTCTAGACAAATTTATGTATTCTAAGCACATGTTGGTTGGTATGACCCCTCAAACCAGGACAAAGAGACATCAGAGGAGTCCCACAGATCTAAAATATCACAGATGAAGTAGGTAGTTTTATTTGTTTAGTCTGAATTTCAGCTACATGACATTTTCTCTAAAGCAAATCCAAGATACTTTTGTGCTTGGTCATATCTCCTTTGCCATTCACATCTTATTCTGAGAGAAATGCTATTTCCACTTTCTGGCATGTTCATCGGTGTTATTTGCTATGGTCAGCATCTCCCTGACAGTGGCAGATGTACATGTCTTCCAAGACATTAGCTGCCAAAATGTCTCTAAACGCAGATGACAGAAATTCACCTGAACTTTCAATGTCTTGATGACTGAGGGTGACCAAAAGGAAAGCAAAGAAGTACTTGTGCTTGCAGTTTCTGTTTACCCACTTACTGATCACAGTGTGAGCAAAACCAGGAGTGTGTTAGCTGCAGTGCTTGTCCAGGAAAAAAATAATGCAATTCCAAATTTCCAAGAGAATTGCAAAGAAAGTTCAGTTTCATCATGAAGAACCCTGATTGCAAACTGAATGATTTTTTTTTTTTCAGAGGTACTTGGTTTGCTCAGCTAAATACAAAGCAGATTTTAAAGCTGATGGATTTGTTTCAGCTGGCATTTTGCTGATAACTCGTAGATCCCAGCTTGATCACTCTGTAAAATTTTGAAATACGTTTTCTTAGTGCTGATGTGGTCTGAAAAGATAGGTTATATATCTTAAGCACCTCAGGCAATAAAAATAGGAAAATTATTAAAATTAAACACTTTTATGTATAAAACATAAGTGCCAATAAATCATACTGTTGTCTCTCCTCACCCACCCTACCAAAAAGTTATTGTTGCTGTTGCTAGCAATAACTATTAAGGGATTTGGTCCAACAGATTCCATATGAAGCATCTACTTCAGCCAGTTCCTGGACTAAGTTTTTCAGGCCTTTTCCCTGGATTATGACTAGTTCTTTTTTCATTTGTGATACAGCAGAAGTGGAGTGAGGGTGCTAACGATGTCCGTTGGGCAGTACCCAGGCAGAGCTGAGCTGCTGCCGGAGTGCTCAGCCTTCCTGGACACGAGCCCTCAGCTGTGGGCAAAGGCTCCATGACAGGCTAATGGTGTCATGTCCACACCATCCACTCTTTCTTTGCACTTGAGTTTTCCACTGGTGAAACGGAGCTAGCACCATTACTTTTGTCCTTGGTTTCTTCAGTAAACTCTATGAGTTGCGAACAAGCAGTTACCGCCTTTTCATATATGTTAGTGTGCTGTGCTGAGGTCCCTCTGAACCTCCTCATGCTGCAGCAGTGCACTATTTATGATGGGTCAAAGAGGAAAATGGCTTTAATAAGTGAAATTCGGTGTTTTGTACCGGTGAAGTGCCATGTTTTCTTGCACACAGTGTTTCTATACAAATTTAAAATTCTGGTCAAATTCCAACATTTTCCCCCTTGCTGAGTATCAACCATGCGCACCATAGAGTTTCGGTTCTATAGGGACAAAGTATATATTTATATAGCATATATCTTATTGGTTATTACTGCATTAGCTGAAATGTGCACTAACAACATATCTATGAAGGTAGATGGGGTCTTTTCTTAAATTATGCATTTGAAAGGTTTAGCTGGTCTTTTTTTTTGCATTGTTTTCTTTCATAATGCTTCACTTTCGGTACCCAGAAGATAATTTTTACAATGTCCTTAATGCAATCTGAAGTTGGGCTTTCATTTTATATTGAGGCTTCTGAATGAAATGGTTTGCCTTTCAAGAGTGTGAGATAGCCAGCAAACTGTCTTGGGATTTGTGGACACTCAGGATCTTTGAAAAATTGCTCATCCTAAATGAGGAATTAGAAGCCTAATTTAAGGTACTTTTACTTTTTTGCTTCTAAAGCATGATCCAAGCCTTTCAGTGTGTGGAGCATATGTCTCAAAGATTATTTTTTATTAATATTACTCAGTTATAACTAAATTTCACTGTCAGGCTACAAAGAAACCTATGAGTTTCCTGTACGAGCCGTGTGTAAACTTGGCTAGTTAGGAAATATTCACACCTTCAGAGTACAGCATGTGTTGTTAAAAGATCTCTATTAAAATCTTCAGTTTATTAAACTGACAAATGGTAGGAAACTTTCAGGCCTCAAAAGCTATGATATCATTTCATTTTAAAATAACCCCACCAAAATCTCACATTTCTTAGTGTGAAAGTAACTAAAACTGTACATGTGTCATTGCAGGCAGCACCTCAGGTTTGGTCGTCATTAGCTGGGGTTCTTGTGTTTAAATCAGAGCCTTCAAGGCCTGTGAAAGTAAAAAAAGGAGAACCTGAAACCTTCCATTTACAATTGTCAGGGATTAACCTTTATTCATGAGTTTCAGATACTATATCCTTTCATGGATTTTAGATAATGAGGAGAAAACTTCTGAAAAAGGTGTTGTTCCCCCCTTGCCCCTGCAGTTTCTAATAGAGGTGACACTTTACACAGTGCAGCTACATATTGCTTAGATGTATAAAACACTGTCTAATTAACGCATATCGCTAGCCAGGTATCTTAGCGCCACATATACAGTTGCAATTTTATTGCTCAGGTCATTCCGCTCCTGTTTTAATTCAGTAAAGGCTCCTGTGCCGTCCCTGTTGGCCCGGCTTAGGGCTCCCACTCCGCAGTGTGTTAGCCGAAATGACTAGGCTCAGCCTCTTTGCTCCCTCTGCTCCCACGCAGTCAGCATCAGGTGCCTTGACCGGTGTTGGGGTCTGGCGGGGAGGAGAGAGGAGGCGCAGGATACTCCCCGCAGGGTGCTGATGATAAGGCAGGCAGGTTGGAGCAGGGCATTTTGCATACCGTGGTGCCAAGAAGCAGGGTGAGGGGAGCTTCATTTCACAGGCGCACCTTTCACCCCCTTGGGTCAGCCCCCAGGAGAACCCGGCACTGTTATACGCAGCGGGCAGGAGAGATAAGTGTGTCTGACGTGGAAGCGTCCCTGATGGAGGGTCAGAGAGTCATTGTGATATGCCTTGCCCTTGGGCTTCCGCGAGATATGGCAAGAAATCTTGGATTTGCTGCCAGCAGGGCTTTTGCGTTGTGCTACAGAGCAATTCAGACTGTTTGTAAACCCCGTCTGTTGAGGAGGACAGAGATTAAGCATCACATCTTTGAATACAATTTGGAGTTGTTAGAGGCTGTTGTGAAAAAGAAACTTTTTGCTAAATGCCAAGATGAAACATTTTAGCCAAGGAAAATGATTCATTGCTTTTGAAAATGTCTCCCCATGTTTTTTAGCCAAACTACGTGTGCAGAATGACCCGAACTTACGAAATAACTTTGACACCCAAGTCGCCCAGAATTTTTCTATTGTTGACCTTTTTGTTGCAAAATTATATTCGACCAACTCACTTTCTCTACAGAAAGAAATAATCCTTCCTACAGATAATAATAGGTCTGAATGATGCCAAGCTATAAATACCACCATGACAGACACAGTGTAAGACTTAGACTAGAACAAGTTGTTGAACTGGTATTTCTGAATTATACAGGTAAGTTAGAGAGCACGGAGAGACACCTCTTTATGGCTATGAAAAGTTCTCTTAATCTATGAAGCATTTACTCATCATTGCCATGGAAAATACGTAGAGTTTTCAGAACAAAGAGAAGTCAAGTAAAAATGGCAGCCCAGTGGATTCAGGGGGTAACTTGGTGTGTCCAACAGCAACATGAACGCAGATGAAATGCAGAGTCAGCATGAGAGCTAGAATGGTGCCTGACAAACTTGCTAAGGAGCTACGTGGTGCCGCTTGGAAAATACCTTCTATTGCCTAGCTTTACTTGTTTACTTTCTAAAGTGGAGGAGAAGTGGAATAAAGGGCTTACATTCCTTTTCTTTCATCAAGGAAAAAAGCTGAATATTTTGAAGAAAATAATACAATTCAGGCCCTTCCCATGAACAAGTACTTCATTCCAGTGTTAAACATTAAGGAAATGAAGTACAAAAGTAGGTATTAAATAAAGGAAAGAAGACGTTTGTTTAATGCTGTAGATGGCTTTGGCAGGATTTGTTTGTTATGGGTTTCGCAAAGAAGTCTGCAACCTATTCCTGTTTGTTTATTTAAAGAGATGTTTGTGTTTCCTCATAATTAGGTATCTCTCTAGTAGCTATTCACAGACAGAGGTAGCCATAGCCAGTCTTTGAAACTATCTTGCTCCTTGTAACTATTTGATCCCGTAAGTGTCTATAAAAGCTTGGATCCAGTGCTGATGCTGGGAATATTTTATTGCTCACCAAGGAGCACTTGTGGCTATGTTTTGATAGCCAGGTTTGCGGTTCTGGAAAAGTTCAGGGATTCCAGGAGGCCATAAGTGCAATAATATTATTGTATCTTTTTAGTGAAAAAGAGGAAAATACTAGAGGCTAGTGAAACAAGTGTCCATAGTAATAATTATCAATAATAGAAGAACATCTGTGGAATAAAATTTATAGTGTAAAACAGTGAGTGTCAGCTTTACTTTACTTTCATCAGCTGAAGATAACAGCTGAAGGTATACAACTCACATGATGAAATATAGCAATAAGCATCACATTTTTTAATTCTAGAACACCCACCAGTTTATATATACCAGCATCATATATTTTTCTCTCTTGCAATGCTGCAGGGAGTCCACTTATTCTGGATGAGAAACACAACTGAACATGGTCATATTCTGTAATGAGACACAGAGATTTAAACAAAATTCTGTTCATTTTGTCACCATAGATTTCAAGCTGAATTTTCAGCTCAGGACTTCTGGAAAAAAAGAGTCACACTCTCACTGCATTTGACAAATACTGGAACATGTTTTAAAAGTCTGGCTTATTTAACATTCAGGCATTTTATTTACCAGAATAACTGACTTTATTCAGAATATTATCATAAAATTATTTATGAAGTTTTCATCTGGAGTATCAGGACATAAATAATGAATATACATTGTTGTAGAATGAAATGTTACTGAAAATATAGGAAACAATCTCTGGGGAAGGGAGAGGAACTCAGACCCTCTGAGGATTTTTTTAGGTATATTCAGCCTGTCAGAGAGTTCCAGCACGAGACTCATTACTTTGCTGCATGTTCCCTACTTGGACATAGCCAGCATGTCTTACACTTCTTTCGTTACACTCTTTTATATTTAATGTTCCTTAATTTGCTGAAGTCCGCAATAACAAATCCTTCATTCACACCCAGTTTATGCAAATTCTGTTCTATCCTAATTTGTACACCGCTCTCATCACTATGGTACTTGAATGATTCCCAACTGACATATTTAATAGCCATCATGAGTATCTATCCTTTTAAAGGTAGGATATGTGTGTAGCACCGTGATTATTTTTTTTTAATTATAGATGATAGGTGCCATTTATCATGAGGAAAGGTACATTTTTCTCCTGTGTATGACAAAAAAGGAAAAGAAATGTGATGTATGGTATCACGCTTGGAAAAGGGATGATGACTTTTCTGATGGGAGAAGTTTCTAATGGCTCTTCATTCCCACCAAACTTTCTTTAATGGCTGTAAGGTGTAATGGTGCAAATTACGGACCTTGCAAATTAATGGAGCGTAACACTGTGGGCAGTTCTGCACAGTTGTTTCTCACTCTACCCACATTTTAATCCATCTGATAGTAAATTGACTTTAATCCGGTCGCTGTGCTGGGCTACTGAGCTCTGAGAGAGAGGGAGCGTATATTGGTCAGGCTCAGCACCACACTATTACAGCTGTAGCACTGTTGACTCTTAAAATGTATCTATATTATAATATTTTTACTCTGATTTGTTCAAGCTAATGATCTATGACTAAGCAAAATTAGGCATTACCAAGGATGTTACATTATGCATTACAGTTTGGTATGTGATGACTATTGCTAGTCATTGGGAAACAAGCGATCTACACAATTATTTCTCAGGCAAATGGAAGATAAAGCACTCAAGTTGTTATATGATCATTACTATTGTATTGTTTGTGAAATTCAGACTGTGAATCTCAGACTAGTGCTCATACAAATGTAGATTAACATTTTCAGTGAATGCGGACTTTTTGCCAAAAATTATACACGCCTTCCCCAAATCTCTTTGCAAATTCTCATTCAAATTTTTAAGCGCTACAGGCCCAAACAGTGCAATAAGAACTGAAATCTGGATGTCCACCTCCTGGGCAAATGTCCATTTTCTTGCTCTTTTGTGAATAAAGAGAACTGAAGAAAAAGTCCATAATCTATATTCTTTACTAAGCCAAGTTTCTGGTTCTGTAACTATTCTCTCCTAATCACTTTCTAAACACTAAAGATATTTTGCATAAGCAAATTATTTTTAAAAGAAATAATAGTAAAATATGTATTTCTTTGTTGTTTTCTTTATCTTTTCTCAAGTCCCTCATATATAACTGTGATCCTTAAAACTTTTAATTCTCAACCTTTGTTTATAGGAAAACATTTTAACGTAATTCCTCAATGAAATGTGAAATTTCATGTCTCTTCACAAGCTGTTAGGGCATCAGTGAAATTATTTTCTTGCTTGTAATTTTCTGTTTAAATTGGATTTCTTTTTATATTTTCCTGACCATATATTTGTTTTCAAACTTCTGTATGTATGTGTCACTTGTTATACTATAGAATGAGAGAATGACAAAGCTATCTTACAAATGAAATTATTTATGATCTCCGTAGTGTAGAACACTTATACCTAGGCTGGGCTGGGACCACCTTGGACCACATCCCAGTTTTCCCAGTGTCTCTACCTTGCACACTGCAGTCTGGGTGCATCCAGTATTGGCAGCGGCAGCTCTTCCCAGGCTGTGGCTATGTGTGAGAAGGAGTGCTTCTACATACTGCTGGTGAAAGGCAGAGAGCAGATGGAAGTATCGCATGGACCAGACACACCATGGACAGGGGATTTGAACCATATGTGTATAAATCCTATAAAGATCAGGGATGATAATCTAATTCTAAAGCAGATCTCTCCAGAAAAGATGGGACAAAGCTTTTTGTTAATACACTTCACCACATGACTGCACCATGCAATAGAGAACACTGAGGATCTCCCTGAGCTGGGACTGGGTATGCCAACTCCTGAACAGGGCAATGGCATTGGCCTAGGACAGCATCTCGGCATGGTGCTGCGCTGTATCATGTGCGGCTGACAGCCAGCTCACGGCCAGCTCACAGTCAGAAAGGCAGGGACAGGGCTGACTGCGTGGAGGAGGACGGCCCTCTGGGTCTTGAGAGGGAAAGTCCCAACTAACATTTTTAACATCGGTGTAAGTTTTGGCACTTTTCTTGTAGCAC
Organism: Pluvialis apricaria; assembly: GCA_017639485.1. NCBI lineage: Eukaryota > Metazoa > Chordata > Aves > Charadriiformes > Charadriidae > Pluvialis > Pluvialis apricaria. The sequence goes on from CM030007.1 coordinate 106,649,063, forward strand.
CCTGGCAAACATAAAATACTTGAACCAGTTATGAAGACTTGAAGGGACTGTGTCGCCTTCCACAGCAGGTTCAAAACCTGCTGGATAAACTCTCTGCTCCTCTCTCTGCAGGCATATATACTTCTTTATATTTCAAAGAGTCCGTCTCCCAAGTTTGGTCCTTGTTCTAGTCCTAACGCAGTCGTGTAAATCAAAGACAGGATCTAGCAGAACTTTAGGAAAACCAGAAAAAAAAGTGCTTTTACTTTTTTTTTCTTTCTTTTTCAAAATTTTCAGAGTTTATGCAAAAGTCCATAGTTGCACTTGCTAAAAGTTTCCAGCCTCCGACGCATAGTGATTCTTCTTGCAACTAGAGCAGCTGCTGCAAAAAGATCTTTGTCTCACCTGTCAGTATGTCTGACAGAACATGGGAGATGCACCATGGAGTCACTGGCACCCGAGAAAGAAACAGCTGCTCTTGCAAAACAGCCAAAGTCCTTTTGTCCACAGCATTTTGTTTCTCTCTGCCCTAACCTCACCGCCTTTGCATTCCCTCCCCTGGGTCGTGCTCAAGCAGATTTTGAGGGACTCAAGGACCTTAAATCTCGCTGCTCAACCCCACCAAGGGCAACTAGAAAACTACTTTCAAAATCCCCAGCTAGGACATTTTAACCTTATTGGACGAACAGGTAGTTGAAAGGAAACTGAGAGGACAAATGTGGGTGTTTTTGAAGTATTAAGCCCGTGGGTGGACAGTGGAAGGACTGATGGATTTGCGAGAAAGGAATAGTATGAGTATTGTGGATTCCTGAGACTGGAGAAAAAGTAAATTAGTAAGGAGTTGTCACATGCGTTGCCAAGGCGCTTCTGGTTTGGTAACAATTTCCACTCCCTGCTTGCACAGATGAAAGTGATGGCAGTCCAGCAGCCGTTCCAGGCCCCAGCAGGAGATCATGCAACAGGACTGATACGTTCACTTGCACCAGCTCTGCTGTTGTTACTTCCTTTTCAACAAATGTATGTAGTGATTTTGAGTTTTAGACATTTTTCAATAGAGCATGCATTCCACAGGCTTTAAGGAAATCTCAAAATGCACTTTTCATGCATACAGAACCTGCCTCCTTTCACCAGACTCTGTTTCTAACGTGTTGCACTTAGCTATTCAGTAAGGTATTTTGGCATTGTGTCTGCTAGTTCCTGTTTAAAGTAAAACACGTCATAGGAATTGGATGGTGGATTTTAATACATCATCAGTTTGTTACATACAGAAAGCTTAATAACATAATATAGGTCTTTTCCTGATGTGTCTTCTGTGTCTCTCTGTCCCATGCACTTTAGGGCCATCTAGTAAGATTTACCCTAAGGCAGCATTCACTTCTGCAGGACTTGTATGTTCCACCTTAATAGTCTAAATACTAAAATCAATAAATTCTTACTTTTGTAAGCTATATTTTATAAGCAAAGATATAAAAATACCTAGTAAGATTATGAACACTATTTTTTTATTGAGGGTGTAATGTCAATCTTTTATTAGAAGAGACTTAATGTAGAACATAGATTAATACACATGGTATTAATTAGAAATTTTTTTTTGAGCTTCTTTCCACATATTGCTGATATGTAATATTCCATAACTTCCCAACTGACTTTTAGCCTCTTTGTCAATGACTGTAAAAGACAGGAGCTGTTTTATTTGCTTGCAGGCATCTTACTTCCCTCCAAAGCCAGCAGGCAGCACAGCTGAAAGGCCGGTGTGCCTTCTCCCGCCTGCTGCACTCTGGGTCTGGATGAAGCAGAGGGTCTGAGGGTGGACTGAGTCCTCAGTGCAGCGCTGGGGGGAGTGGGAAAGGGGAGATCACAGCACATGCCTGTGTGCACATGTGTGCGCCTGTGAGCACCAGCTCATGTGCTGCCTGAGCAGAACCTGAGAGATTGCAGGGAGACAGGGAGTAGGCACACCACCGGCATCAGAGAGGATGAAATGCAAAGAGCTTTTTCCTGCAGACTGTGTAGCGTCGTGGTAGAGACCCATGCCAAGCTGCTGGGCTGAGAGCAAGACCAGGAGAAAGGATGGTGCACAGAAAGAGACAGTTAGTTTACAGACCTTTTTGATTTCACCCTAGGTTTCTTTCTTTAAACGGAAAAGAAAACAATGTGTCATTCTAGTTTCTGTGCTCATAAACACCATTTATTTTTCAGGTTTTCACCCCATTTTGTTGTTTTGTTGCCCTTCATTTAAGGATGAATCTTATGTTCTTCTCAAAGCCACAACCCGTCGAAGTCCTGTCACAGTGGTCAACTCCCTACCCAAAACCACAGGTTCCCCTTTTCCTCATCCGTTGTGCTCTGTGTGAACTTTGACTCCTTTCAGCCATTACCATAAATTTTGCTGGCACGTGTAACTTACCAGTGTGCAGTAGGTAAAATTATGCTTTCTTCTCCCAACTCAACTGCTGTGATTGGAACTTGCATTTCCCATGGCAGCGAGCCATGCTGGACCCTCCCTCAGGTAACGCACTGCCTTCTGGTCCCAATGCCTTGACAGCTGGTCTGGATTTGTTTTGGTCTACACAGACTCTGCTGTGGTTTGAACAATTCCTATTCCTTTCATTGTTCTCTGTCAAGAAACTAATTTCTGAGTGGTGCCAGCCTGAGGGAAAGCAAGGGGTAGGCAGAGCCAGAGGGAAGGTGTCAGAGCAGCACCCAGCGCAGAAAGAGACAAGGGAAGGGGCTCCTCAGTGCATCCCCTCCCACCTCCCACTGATGCTGGGAGGGGGAATATCCCCAGCTCCTTCTCCTGCTGTTTCTGCCTCTTCCTCCTCACCCATACCCCAGAAGCCTCACCCTGGCAGGTGTAGCTCTGGCTACTTTGCCCCTGGGTTGGGGGATGAGGCTGGGCACAGTGGCAGCTTAGCGGCAAGGGGCTGAGCTGCCCTCTCTGCTTCAGCTGCAGAGCCCTTCCCTGCAGCTTTTCCTTCTTCTCCTTTCTCATCTGTACTATGTATTGCCACACTGTTTTGGCTCTTTTGATTTGTCCATCTATCTCGATTTCTGAGCGCTGGCTATTGTGTCTGTGAAGTACAGACGACTGGCTAGGTACTATGCATCCCTTGATTAATTACTCTCCCATTCCCCCCATTGCCACATGCTCCTATGTTTTGGATCAGCCACACGGGTGAAAATCTGGAGTAAGTCTGTTACGCTGTGTGATCTGTGGTAATTTATAGCAGAATCTAATCCCTTCCCTCTTCGTGGTTCCTGGCTGTACCATAATAATATCTTATTAAATGCTTTAGACAGCTGAGCAATCTGTTTGGCTATCTCATATCTGTGTTTCACTGTTCTAAGCCCATATGCTTTTGTTTTTGCCATGTCACACGTGTATTGATTTGTTTGTCTAGCTCTGTTTCTTGAAGACTGACATACTCACTCCTTCCCCAACACTGAAAGCCTTTAAATGTCCTCCATCCCACCGCATTGTATCTACTTTCAGCTGTTGTAATGGTCCTTTCTTTATCTACCTGCACTCCAGGGGACACGAAAAAGCTCAGCCCAACTAGGAGAGTTCATATGAGCCTGCAAGACACGAGAGTGAAGAGTGGCTGAGGGAGCTGGGGTTGTTTAGCCTGCAGAAAAGGAGGCTGAGGGGAGACCTTATTGCTCTCTACAACTACCTGAAATTTCTTCCCCGAAAAGGTTGTCAAACGTTGGAACAGGCTGCTCAGGGAAGTGGTTGAATCACTATCCCTGGAGGTGCTTAATAGGTGGGTAGACGTGGTGCTTAGGGACATGGTTTAGTGGTGTTTTTTGCAGTGTTAGGTTAATGGTTGGACTCAATGATCTTAAAGGTCCCTTTCAACCACAACAATTCTATGATTCTATGATTCTAAGAAGATCTGATGTCTCTTTCAAGGGTTAGTCTCTCTGTGGTGCCATGCTCCCATGCCCATGGGTCTCTGGAGAGCATAGCTGGCCAGCATATACAGGATGAGGCTGGGAGCTGATTTGGGATACCTATTAGAAATGTTCGCTTTGTTATCCATATGCCTCCCTGTCTCATCTGTGAGTCTAACAGAAACAATTCCCTGGAATGCAGTCTGAAAACAGTGTTAGAAGGTTGCCAGGCATAGGCTGGGAAATAATGGGAAAATACTGTTGGGCTGTGATTATTTTTTGTTCTCCTGGGGAACTACTCTGTCTCTGAGGCAGTCCCTTTGGGACTCATTCAGAAACAACGAAATGATGCTTAAATGCATGATGTCTCTTTGGTGTAGAGATGAGATTCTAGGAATGGAAGCTGATTTTTACAGATATACAAAATAAAGAGCTGAATTCCCTAGTTGCTGTCCAGTCACTTGGTTTCTATCCAGGAGGTTACCCTACAAGCTCACCGTGGAGGTTTCCCCTTAAAAGGGTAACTGTAACTTTGCGTGGCATCTCCTATGTTGGAAAGTTTACTGGAATAGGGATTTACTTTACACAGGAATGCGATTTTTTTAAAACAGTTTTTAAACAAATATTTGGACCAGTAGACAGGCTGGTAGGTGGAATCATATCACTAAAATGTGCTGATATTGGGGATTAACTTCTCTTCTACAAAAAATAAAGCAAACACTGGCAAACACTTCCAATGTTTAATCCTTACCCATTGAACGATATTGTTACTGGTCTCGAAGGCAAGCTTTCTTGTTAAACCATTCAGTACTGGTAACTATAATAAACTCTCTCTCTTCCTAGAGAAATGAGCATATTCTCCAAGGTTATGTAAAAACAATAAATTTAGGACCTTGCAACACCGTGTTTACCAATCTTTTTACAGATGAGGACTTAACTGACAAGCTTGGTGCCTTCAGCCATTCTCTGACTCTTCAGCTAAGGAATTATCTCTGAAGTTAGATGGCATTACAGGCTTTCTGTTATCCATACTGCTTATTTAAAGTGAGCCATTATTTTCAGAACTTATACTTGTAAAATTTAACAGTGTTTACAACCTCTCTGCAAGCTCCTCGGGAGGACTGTCAGGTTAGCAGGACATGGTGGATAGAGCCTGGGCTGGATAGGTCATTCCAGATCCTCAAATAAGGGGAGCATACTTGGTGGGGAAAGTCATTACCCAAGGAATGCAATGACAAAACAGCACACTATTCCAGGGTAGTACTGGACATTTCACAGGATCATAAAAATCTTGGCCTCCTTTCATCGAGGGCCTTTAAGCAGCTTAGCGATCCAACTGCATTCAAGTGCCTAGCAGAACAAGTGCTCTCTTACTGTTACATTCGGTTTTGTAAATCTAGCATGTAAAACTACATGACATTCGTTAAAAAAAAAACACACAACAACCAACCAACCAAAAAAGTATTGTATTGATCAGGGACTTTACAGCTGTGCAAATACTGGCTTACAACTGGCTTCAGAGAAAGTAACTGTTTGGATGCATAGTTTTAGCATGGGGTCCTCTCAGGAAAGATCTGAAGATTATTGGACTATAAAAAATAGCTTTTTTAAACTTGAATATAAATAATTCTACTTTTCAGTCACAATGAAAAAGATTCATGTGTTTGCTCCAGTTACATTGGTTTACATTTTTTAACAGTTGAGGCTGATTATTCATTTTGCTCACAGCAATCTCTGTACAGTAGTAAAATCCCTAGGAAACACTGATCTTGAATTTAAATGCTCCTTGTTCTAATTTGAGCATTACCTGTTCCTGAAAACACTTGAGTTATAGCACAAGAGATCTTTTTTTTTGGTCAATTTCTCCAAATTTGGAAGGCAGGATTTGATAACCGTTTAGTTAGACCAGTTTCATAGAATCATAGAATCACAGAATGGTTTGTGTTGGAAGGGACCTGAAAGATCATTGAGTTCCAACCCCCCTGCCATGGGCAGGGACACCTCCCACCAGACCAGGTTGCTCAAAGCCCCATCCAACCTGGCCTTGAGCACCTCCAGGGATGGGGCCTCAACAACTTCCCTGGGCAACCTGTTCCAGTGCGTCACCACCCTAAGCAATTTACTAAGCAATTCATTTACCAATTTACTGTTTACTAAGCAATTTACTAAGTAATTTACTTAGAAATTTACTGTTTACTAAGCATTTATGGAAAATGACACCTCCATTTAATGTGAAGTCTAGAGAAATGAATACGTGGTGGGGTTTTTATTCATATTTACGATATAAGCTGAATGGATTTCGTGATGGCAAACCAGAAGACAAGAACGTATGCCTGCACATGCCATTTTTCTTCTTTATTCACCCTTTAAGAGGTTGCTTTAAAAATCTCAGATTTGTAGTTCTGTCAGTTTCTTCAAAGTGGGGGAAGGGCAAGCAAGGTATGAACTTAAGAGTATTTACATTTGAACACTAAGCAATTTCTGAAGAGTGTGGTAGGAACTAGTTATTGCAAGAACTATTATTTAGTTTAATTGATCCCAGCTGGGCTTGGAAGAGATTCCGGCCAAAAGCATGCAAATGCTTGCCAAGAGCCTGTCATATTTGATAGCTCACACTGCTATGAACTTGGCTAAGAGAGGTCAGTCACATAGCAAAAACTAAGCTCTCCTCCGTTGTATCCAGGCTAGCTTAAAAATGCAGATATGTTGCCAGCTGACTAGCAAGCCTTTCTCCTTTCAACCTTGTTTTAAGAGGCCCCTGCTTTCTTGGAAGTGGGGGAGTGCAGCGCTGTGAAGCAATGGGAAGATGTTCCACACGTGGAGCGATGGGCAGACACAGCTGCCTTAGGATCCTCTGGGCATCTGTTTTCATTAAAACTTCACTTGTGCATTTGACCTATCAGCTGGATTCAGCCCATGTCACTGGTAAAGGTACACAGTGTATGTAACACCACTAATTAATCAACCTTGCTTTAAAAATCTCCCCTCTGTCAGAAATACCTTCTTCTTCTTTTTAGGGTACCTCCCCCTCAGGCTTTCGCTAACTTTGTTAAAGATTAGAAAAGTTTGTATAACATAATTTGGGACAAATCGTCACAACAAATGTCCTGTATTTATTACATGAGCAGGCGCATTAAATCTGATGAATTTCACATTGCTTTCCTTCCTTGACAGCTACCTGAATAATTTAGGATAGAACAATAATTTTAAAGAAATATGAAACATAATTAAGGACAATTAATTTTCTAATCAACTATGCTTTTCCTTCTAAACTCACTTAGTAAGCATAATTATTTATGTTGTGCAAAAGACCTACGGAGGCACCTCTTTCCTTGTTGAGATTTATACATCGGGTTTCCTCTGTCCGTTTTCTCTGTTGGACCGTAACCAATGTGGTGGAACTCTCTCAGCCTCTCCAGAGAAGTAGTTCCACTTTGCCTAAATAATTAAATATTCCTTGGACAAGAGGACTGGAACCTCTACAAAGGGCTTATTTTTTCCCTTCTTCTTTATTCTTTGTTTCCCTCTCACCCAGTGAATATTTAATTACAAAGTGGAAAAGTCCAACAGGAGAGATGAAGTCAGGGAAGATCCTCTAGGTCAGGGGAATTGGCTTTCGAACAACATTGTCCCACTGGAATGAAACAAAATTATCCTTCCGTAGCTGAAGATCCGGCTCATTTAATCCAAAGCACTTTCATTCTGCTTTTCAGAATAAAAACTTTCAAGGAGCATTCTTATGGGGAAAATTAAACAGCTACTATGGACACAATCACTAAACTTAAAAAATACATGTTACACGGGTTCATTATTATTAAATTTGGCAAGTAAGATATAGAAAAGAACACAGTGTAACAAAGTGAGGGTTTTACCTATCATAGGGAATAAGTAACGGAATATGGAGATTCAGGAAACTACTCAAGTGATGTGAAACATCTAGGCCACTGACTGGTCGTAGTCAACGCATGCTACTATCTGAAGTGGTTACTGAATTAAGAATAAGCTATAAATCTCTGTCCACCTTATGTGAACATAAATATGTAGCATCTTTGTTCTTAGATTATATTCTTGCCAGAGAGTCAGTCTGGGCAGTTGCAGGGAACGCATTGTCTTCTCTCAGTTGTTCTCAGAATCCTCTGAGCATTCATTGCAGTGTGCTATGAGACCGGTCCTGCTGCTGTCAATAACGGATTAAGAGCGGGAGAGACCACTATGAATTTAGGAAGAGTGAATGGCAGGGTAGGTGCTAGATGCTGTGCGCATAGAATGGGGAGACAGCAAAAGCAGAAGTGAGAAAAAGCCAACAAATGAGCACTCCAGTATTAAAGCACTGAAGAATCAGATTTGTTAAAAAAAAAAAAAAAAAAAAGGGTCATTATGTTTATAAACTCTATGGCCATTTCACTCATTTAACAGCTCAAACTTCTGAAAATATCTACTTCACGCTGGCCACATTTAGACGTTAAAATCTTGAATGTTTGTGACAATTATGCTAACTTTACACCAGCTACCTAGCATCACCCTCTTACCAACCTTCTTGCCTTGCAAACCTGCCATCCAGGTGTTAATTTTACAGTGAAAAACTGAATGGTCATGATCACCTTATAGCATTTCTATTTAACAGCATCTAGTTAAATAGAAGGAACATATTCCAAAGAGGAAGTATGGTCTGGACACAGACAAAAATCAGTAACAGATTCATTGGCAATTTTATTGTTTAAGCAGAGAGAAACATTGTGAGAGAAACACTGTTTGGTCAACATTCAAAACTGGGTACACAAATAGAGTTATTTTGGCAGCCAGGTACTAGAAATGGACATTTAGACGCCAGACATAGGTGTTTCGGTGAATTGAGTTCCACCTACATAGAGTACAGCACCTCTTTTGAGTTGGTCAAGTGTAAAAGGGTGATCCATCATTATGAAGAGAGGCAAATCTAAGTCTTGGACTAAAATGGTGTGATGGGTTTGGCTGGGCAGAATCAGGTAGAGATACAACATTGATTATTTCATATTCTCTCGTACATTGCATGGCTCGCAGTTCTGCCTAATTTAGTCTAGTTCAAGCTTTCAGTAATCTGTGTCCCTGAGCATTTGCCCATTTCTGTAGTTTCCTGGACTAAGAAAGAGCATGAAAAGCAGTGCAGATCCAGTTCAGACACGTGAGCAGAAGCCCATGATGTTGTGGGACATTTTTGCTTGGTGTTAATGGTAGGAATTCAGTGGGCTAGCATCCTGCTGGCGTTAGCAACACTCACGGTTGCTTTAGGCTACACCAGCAGCTTGTACCACCTTCTCTCAGGCAGCAAGTTAAAAAGTAAGCATACTGTGGATACTTGTCGCCACATCCTGTTTAACTTGGGCAGCCCTCTCTTGGCATTTCTGTCTTGGCTCGTAGTCTTGGTTATAGGCAGAAGGATTGCAACTGTTTTAGATGACGAAGGATTTCTCATGTAGGGAGCACATTTCATGACTAGCAATTTTAACATCAAGAGAAGCTGAAGTTTGTAATAGTACCACTTTTTGGACAAAAAAACCCTAGCTTTTTAAACAAAAAAGAGCATCTTTGGGAAGTTCAATTGAATATGAGGACTTGGTCTAGCTTTTCAATGAAAATTCGGAGGCCATAACTTCTCTTTCAGTTTCTCCTTTAGATTTGAATCTGCTTACAGAAACATCCTTTGAAAATGGATTCTTTTTATCAAGAATACCATTTAGGAAATCAATTAAAAAACCCCTTTTTCTTCCCGTTTTAGAAAACTGACATTAAAGCAGTTTTATACAGAACAGAGACATCAATGATGTAAACAACTATATAGAATACAGTGCATAGAACTGATACTTAGAACAAATATATTTGTTCTGAATAACACCAATTAAAGTATGGTAACTAATAGAAAAGGAATGTCATATTTAACTCTCCTACTCTATATATGTTACTAATCTTTTGTATACTCCCCAGTGCTTAGAAAGATACGCAGTAAAATGCTGCAAATATTGTCATAGTGCAGTAGGGTCGGAATTAAAGCTTGTTGATTCCAACCCTGGAAAAAGTCTCAAGAAAAATCTGAGTCTGTACCTAGACCTGCAGTGATATCAAGGATGACATCTTTCTACTTCAGTGTCATCAGGGCTGTGTTCAGGTAAATATTGTGGTGCCTTACACATACAGTTCTCTAGAAACAGATTTATTCTTTTAGTCCTGAACTAGCCAGATTCTAGAAACAACATAAAACTTCAACTAAATGTGCTTCACTTAGAAAGGACCGTGCATGGGCTTTCATGTTTACTGAAGAGCATAGCCAGTTTGGTGACCGTCTTGACAGTGTAAACAGAGGGCAAAGAGGCTGCTTTGTTATACATGCCAGTTATCAGCGTACACAAAAGAGTAATGATCAATAAATAGCAAATAAATTCTCCTTCAGGTGGGTAGTAGATTAAAGATACTGAGGAAGATCCACTTCAGTAGTTATATCGCTTTGGGAGGATCATACATCTATTCATTAAGGTCGATTAGAGAAGGGACACCACGCTATTCTTAACCTTTACTTTAAATTATTCTTCAAATGTCAATCCTTCTTTGCTGTAGTCTCTGTATAACAGAGTAAGGGTTCATTAGGGCTTAAAGTGTGAAGGTAGTATATGCTACTTAACAGAAAAGGAGTTCTGTTTTTCTCAGTATTCTTTAAACATTAGAAAATAAGACCTTTTTATACATTTCTCTTAAAAAAGGAAGCAACAAAAGAAAACGTCCCTCAGACAGCTGTAAGTTAACAACTTCAGATATTTTACATATAGCTCTCATCTCCAGGACCACGGCCATGCCAGTGAAGCGCAGCTGTGATAACAGAAAAGAGCTGCAGAAGAAACTCATGAGCTGTAGTTGCCTGAGGCAGGTACAGGCACGGGAGTGGACAGACCCAGATGCCTGGTAGTGCAGGGATACTGAGTGAGGATGCTACAAGTCAAGGAAAAACTGCGAAAGCAGTTTGTGTGGTTTGTGCACACATGCAGTGCTTTAAGACTGCTGGAACCAGTGACTTGCTTTTGATTCTTTAACAGGGCATCTGTGGAAGGGAGAAGGCATTTGATGATATACACAAAACTTGTAGCAATAACTTCGCTTCTTAGAAGGGTTTTTGCACCTTGCATAACTCCTCAGGGAGTAAGGTTGTGCGTAGCGTGAGTACAGAGCAAAACTATTTCCATATGAAGTTGTTGGAGGACTAGCCTGTCCATTGATTCATACTTTAGCTATTAGTCCAACTTGCCACAAAGGAGCATTTTATTTTTGTTTGTATAGCACTGTCCTCGAATCATAAATCTCAGTTTTCATTCTTTTGTCTTATTTCAGTGGTCACTGTTAACCACCAACAGTATGTAAATAAAGCAGACCATCTTGCATGTGTTATCTGCTGTAAAATCATAGTTTACACTACATTAAAAGCAATGATGTAGCCCGACAAAGAATTAAACTGACCTTGTGGATCATAGTCTGACCTTTTGTTTTACATTGACATCATCAGTGTTGCGAATTACGGATTAATATTCATTTTTCTGTATTCCTTTCTCTCAGTTCCAGGGCAAGAGTTTATAGTAGTATAGAGGGGTTTTCTTTACTATTTCTCACTGCCTAATTTTTGCTTTCCTTTCCTTTCCATCTGTTGTTTGTCTTTTTTCTCCTGTCACTCTTTTTTTTTCCTTTTCCAATGGCACTTGAAAGATAGTGAATTATAATACTGTTAATCATTTTGATGATTGATATTTTAATAATGTATGTTCTTCTTTTTATTTCAGTTGGGGGTCTGACTTTTGAAAATCATGAACAAAGAGCAGAGTTGCATGAGAAGTTAGCTACCACCGGTTTAATATTCACCTATCAGGAGAACAAAAGTCTTAATCTGAATTTTCGGTCTGGGCTTTTATCTTTCTGTGGTCTCTTTCCAATCAAATGACATCCTTTTCCTTTCTGTGGCCTTCAGATCAGTCTTTGCAACTTCTAAGTGGCGGATAAAGGAAATCCTTATTGCTTCAAACAGCTCTTCCTATTCGTAAGGACCTACACTACGGTTTCCTAAAATACAAGCTGACAAGGCCACTCGCCTATGAAAAACTGCCGGAGGTGGTTTCAGAACTGGAATTACGAAGCCTGGTTCCAACTAGCTGTTGTCTGTGTGCTAGGTGCTAAGGGGTGTCAGCAGAGCCCTTCCCCAACACAGAGCCCTGAAGTCCAAAGGAAGAACAATGACCTATGCCATGAGAATTCTACTCATAAGTCAGAAGGATAAATATATTTTTTAAACAGGATTTTAAGCTAAAATATTCAAACTGAAAAGGTGAAATATGAGAATGCATTAGCCTTATGCAATGTAAAAGCTGAATCACTTCTTTAACAGCTATAGTAGTAAAATGAACACATTCAGCTATATTGAATTATATTTTCTTTCCTGTTTTCTTGATGGTATGCCCTATTATGAACTTCACCTATATTGCTATTAAATAGGGATATTTTTCCACTGTTCAGGTATGAGTGTTTAAAGGGTGCTAAATTTCCAGGTACATAGATGAGCTAATTTAATTTTTAAAAGTTTTTATTCTAATGGTAATACATTCTGAATTAATACACCGTTCAGGTTCTGAAATGGTTTGTAAAGTTTTGCTTGATTATTGAGTACTTCCAGGCACTTGAAAAAACATGGCTCAGAAAAGTCCATAGTGTTCTGTTTCTGAAACTCACCAGTTAACCTCAGCGTTATTAATTTAGCAATAAACTTTTGTAAGAACTGCAGTTTCATTTGACAATATAGTTTACAACTTTGCAGACAAACCAGACATTAAAATTCAAATAGCTTCTGGTTTTATGGAAAATGGCAGAAAAATAAGGGGTTTTTGACCCAATAACTTTTCTTGACCTTATGTTAAGATTGATAGGCCTTAGTATTGTTGAAAATCAGAGTTGTCCATGAATATTTAATATCAGTCATAGGTTAAAACTGCATGTAGGATGATAAACAGTCTGGTTTTGCAATGGATATTTTAGTTCACTGGATACAAAGACAAGTAAAGGAAACCCCAGTATGCTTACTGTCCTGCACACTTGCTGTCTTCTGTGGCCACCCCAAGGCTGTAGTGCCCATAGGGGTCAACTGGAAAATTAAGATTTACTGAGCATCTGCCTGATGCTCTGTATTCTACAGCAAGGAGCCAAGTATCAGTTGATCACACAACTACCTGGAGTAATTTAAGGTTTACTTATAATTCAGGACTTCTTATTTCAAGACCAAGCACCTTAATTGTGGATGCGTTTGTTTATTTCCATTTTCTTATCTACACTTTTTTTTTAAAAAAACCCCTTTTTTTGTATTGCTGAATACTGGACAATGTTCATTTCAAGTATGGGGTTATATCTTTTCTGTTTGTATGTACTAGAGTTTCTCTTTTATACTCTCTATTTATTTTAAATCTCATTACACATTTAATTTAATGCCTAGATTCCTCCTTAGCAATCGGGAGATTTTTCAAACAACTTTTTTTCTGTTGCTGGAGAAGAAGGAAAAACTGACATTTTCTTTTGTAACAGCACTAGGTTGTCGTATAGTAAAACTTGACAGGCACTGCCAAGTGTTCCAGCTGTACTTTCCCCCTTTAGTTTTACTGATCCTCCTTTCTGTTCCTTCACATGTCGCAGATAACTAGTGATGTTTCTGAATGTTTCTTTTATCAGCAGGGATAATCTTTGTACGTCAGCTTTGTGGCTTTCCATTTAGTCCAAGACATGTTTGCCTCAAATATAAACAAACACAAATTTTGTATTACACTTTGTCCGCACCAACTGACAAAGCTTTTTGGATAGGTATGATACCACTGCAGACCAGCACTGTTAGTACCAGAGCTTTTCTTAATCTTTTTTGACTCCATCTCCTGACGCTTTTGTTGATATTCAATATTTGTGCTGCCACTTCGAAGTCCTCATAATACAAGGGCATATCTCAGATTCTTGCACAATTTGTCTAATATGCTTTGTCCACAAAGGCAAAATAGCTTTATACTGCTCAAGAGCCGCCTGTGGGAGACTTTTCAGCTGCTGGTGACTCGTGAACTCACAATCAGTTCTGCAGCTCTGATGGTCCTGAGGCTATTGGGGAGGTCAGGTATGGAATGAGGGGAGGAAGCCCAATGGTGCTGGTGAGGCTGCCCTGGTTAGGAGTGGGCCGCCTGTCTACCGGGATGGTGGGATGCCTGGGACATCCCTGCTGCCACCTGCTCACTGTGACCCATCCCCAAAGCTCCTCACATGACACAGGCTTCATGGCCTCTGGCCATAGGCAGCTCTCTGAAGGACTCCTCAAGCTGTCCAAGACAACACTATGAAAGCTAAGAGACAATCTCCATTAAAGAGGTTCAGGTGAATACTCCTGTTGTCTAGGAGCCAGAAGCCCATCTTTCCAGAAATCTTTGGGTGCTTTTACCTCAGTAAAATCATGAAGTTTCCAGTTTCAATTTTAAGTGCAAAGCAAATATCCACTCAAAACAGTGAATGTTTCTTTATTAAGACTAAGCTGTTTGCAATTATAAGAAAGTAAATACTGATTTTAGAAAATACACACTGCTAATTTCCACCTGCATTTGATTCAGCTGTGTGCCAAATGCCTGGGTTTCAGCACCTACTTGTTTCCAGGATGTTTTTCACAAGGCAAACGAAAATTAATTTTAAATGCATTATAAAAACAACAGGTGTTTGGTATTTTTTTCATTTATGTCCATGCCTCTACTACATGATAAATAAAAAGAGATTGATGAGAAAAGTGTATGGACAGCAACCAGGGAAAAAAAGGGCAAAGTTTTTATAAATTCTATTATCACATCAACATTATACTTAATAAGAGTTTTAGTCATGTCTATAAATACTTAATAATATAATAAAGTTTAATAATAACTACATCATGTGTGACAGTTTTTTCTTTAGTCAAACTTGGATTGGGAATTTAATAGTAAAGACATGAAATCTATTGGCACTTTATGCCACACTTTTTTGCACAATTAGATTATCTGTTGTTACTATTAACATGCCATGTGTGTTTAATACTGTAAATTGGCTTACCCTCCAATTTGGAAAGTCAAATGCCAATTTTTCTTCCACAAGGTGTCAAGTGTGGCTCTTGTAATAATGTTTCTCACAGGTGATAAAATTTAGCATGGAAGGTTTTGCTAGAAGATATCGAAGTGTTTTCTAGCAGATTGAAAATATGATCTGACTGCAGTCCTCCAATGTATTTTGACCTAATAGATAGGAAAAGAGTGGAGAGGGGGCCACAAAGGGGAGGAGGAGAAACAAAGAGAGGCAATCAGAAGAAAGAGAGAGAAATGGGAAGAAAAAGTACCTGCTTTAAGGTATGCTTTTGAACTAATGGTTATTTTACAGAAAAAGAGGCCACACAACTCAACCCTCCTCCTTTGGTGCAGAAATAAAATGAAGGATAGGTGGTGGGTTTCTGATGTTCAGATATCTTTGCTCCTGGCTATTCCCTGCATGTGTTTCCTCCTAATGGGAGATCCTCCCCTGCGTGTAATAGACGTGGTCAGAAGGTGACTGCAAAGGTACGTGTAGAAAAACTGGTGAGAATTCAGTCAAAAGTTTGAAAAACTGTTCAGCGTCTCTTATGGCAAATGATATTCTACATGTGCATAGAATGAAAGAGAAAAGCTAACCAGAAATGTGTGATTTTCATATGACAAGACATGTAAGAGTTGTGAAGACACGTTGAAAATGTTTCTTCTGTACAAATGTTCATATATCTTGAATTTGGAGTTTACTTTAGTATATGACTTGCAGCTTTACTGTTACCTGGCTTTTTTATCATTTTAGTCTCCAGAACTGGATGAAGAACTCTTGTTTTATAAGCCAAGTATATCTGAAGCTTGATTGTGTTAGAAGTATTTACTCTCCTTGAGGTTTAAATCAACAACCCCTCTCCCCAGTGCAATGATGTAGCATAAAACCCTGGCAGAAATGCTATATTTGGCTTTCTTCTCTACCTACACACAGTTTTAGGCTATCAATGTAAGAACAGATGCACAGAGTATGTTAGCCAACTGAAACATAATGGGGAGTTGAGTCTTGTTATCATTTAGCATATACCCAAATTATAAAGCTAGTTCCTAATTCGTGTTGATTAAAAAATAGGCTTCCAGGGTGACATGATCACCCGTGTCTTGTTTTCACATTGGTGCACTGTCAGACACTGCATCCGTACTGCTTTCCCTAGTCATGCCTCAGGGAAAGTTTGAGTTCAGAGAACAAGTTGTCCTGTGTTGGCAGGGGACTGAGTTTGATTATACAACAATTTGCGCATGTAATCAATGGAGAAAGTCACTACAAACCCGACAAGTGACTCATTCCAGCACTAAGCCAAAGATCAAGTCAATGTGTAAATGTGGAAAATGGGGGACTGGAATATGAGCTTGATCTTTAGCTCATGTCTGTGCAGATATCTGTATGAAGTGTGACAGTATTGTAGCGAAGAGGTAAAAGTACCAAATACTCAAAAATCAGAACATAACACTCCGTTATCAGTTATACAGCAATACTAATTGTTGTACAGTATTAAAAATGCAAATGGTTACACTCTGCTAGAAAATAGCACCTCTATTTTTTATCAGAATAAAAGGGGAAAACTCAAGATCCAATTGAATTTCTTCCAAGGCATTTTAACATTTCAAGAGAGTACTCATTTTGTACAAGACTTTCCAAAGAAACTTGTATCTGATAGTAAGAGGAAATGAAAAACCTTCATTTCAGAGCCAAATTCGACTCTGTTTTACCATGTTACCTCATAGAAGAATGCATGGCTCTGGGAAACCGAACTTAGAAAAATCTTCCTTTTGCTTTGGCTTGTTACAGGAGATTGCAGGATATTATAAGCTTTTTGTATGACAATTATTGTTTGCAATGAGAAAAGGGGATTTTCAATAGTAAAAACTAAAGCAGAAACAAGAAGTAACACAGCTCTCTAATGAGACTGACACTAAAATTGTAATCAACATCTGAGGGTCAGTTGAGGATGTATTTGTGTGTCTTCTACCTTAAATAAATGTTTCATCTGCTTCTTAGAGGTTCACATTTCATGTAGGCCATCAACAATATTAGTCTGTTTTGGAGTTCCATGCTGCCAGATAATGAGAATAAAGTTTTTAAAAAAGTTTAAAACTGGTGCAAAAAAAAAGGGCATGTAATGAAAAGAAAGTAGTTTGCTGAGCCATCCCTTTGTATCCCTAGTTGCACAGAATAAATGGTGGGTCACATTAATAAATGAGAGAGGAATCAAAGATTACAAGATGACAAGCAGAAATGCTACGAGTATAAATAGGTAACTAGACCACATTGTGGATGAGGCGACAGCTGCTGGTTCCAGTTCAGGTGCCATGTGGGATACCATACACCACTGAGAGGTTACTGTCGTCACTGACGGTGAGGGAAATGACCCAAGTAAGCTTTTACCTGCGTACTGCAGGAAATCGCTTCTATTTTTCATAGCATGGAGAAGATGGCCTGGTAACCCCAGCTGGTAGACAGATATAAAACAATTTTAAAGTTGTTCTAACTTGTTGGAGAGAACCACTTTAACACAGCCATAAGAATTGGGAGAAAATAAGAGTAGTAAAAAGCTGTATTTCTCTTTCCTTAATTGGACACATTACCTAAGGGAATGTTTAGCCAGTGTCACAAATCACTGTCTAGGACTTAAATTAGGGAAATTACGTAAGTGAACATTTACTTCATATTCCTTGTCCCCTCAAATTAAATTTGAACTGAACTTTCCATTTTTGACCAATTTTCATTCAGGTCTTATAAAGAGAAATTTGAATTAATTGAATTTACTCTGGCTTTTACACTTGACTTTTTCAAAGCAAACTTGCTGCTCAAGACTCTAGTATTAAAAAAGTGATGAAATTGTCATGGCAAGAACATCACATTGATGCAGAGAGAGAATGAGATCTCTCTCTTGAGCAGATGCTACTTGAAGATAATGCAGTACATGAATACTGATACGAGTCTTTCATTGTTGGAAGCCTGGTCAAGGGATTTAGTACCACTTACTACTATGAGCATTCATATGGAAGCATTATGTCAAAGAAGGAAACAATCCTCACCTCCAGCCTAAAATGGAGGCTACTGGCTACTACTGACTTCACACATAGTGTCCTTTACTTGAAATTATTGATGTAGGCAAGTTTCTACATCACTTACACTTACCGAGTGACATTTTTTCTTTGAATTTGCTGACAAAGGGGACTTGCTGTATGTTCTGGAGAGAAAAAACAGTGACAGATATTTGAACAAAACAGATGTGGCCTCTATGTCATTGTTCTAGAGAACAGTTTTCGATGAATTCTTAATTTTCACTTCATAGTGATGGATAAGTCATTGAAAATGTCGATGTAAACCACAAAAAGTAATCCTTCTATTAATATATGCATTCTCAGTCAGATAAAATACTATCTGTAAAGGAGAGGAAATAGTCATACTTCACCATAAAATGATTTTAATATTTTCAGGATTATATAAATGCCTTTGCCCTTTCTTATATTCTTCATTGTTACTTTCCACATTTGTTTTTCTGGAATTAATGGAGTTAATATAATTTTGTTAAGAGACATCTCAGTGTACCCTGTAAAGATTTCAACCTGACCCAATATGTATTGCCATCAACAAAAATTTTATCACTTGCTCAAATAGAATGCAGTCCAGGTCAATATTCTGCAGAAAATCTCAAGTTATCTGGAAAATTAAAGACATGTAAACCATAATTGTCCTGAAAGTAAAGCAAAATTATCTTGTTTTAGTTGCTTATATCAGGACTTTTATGATCATCTGTAGTATGCTTAAAGATAGTCAGTTTTTCTATCTGACCAGAATTTTCAGAACTATAAATAGCTAATCAATTATTTTTGGATGGGTCAACTGAGATAATTTTGAGAGATATTGCTTCTTTTTTAAGCTTTCAAATTTCATTTCCATTTTTCTGGTATAAGCTACGATTTAAAAAAAATAAACAAATTGAAAAACAGATTTTTAATTAGAAAACTGAAGACACAATTGATCCTTTACAGGATTAGGCTTTGTTTTAATAGACTTGTGAGAAGCTTCATTTTAAAATTCCTGATCACTCCAAAATCAAATATTTAGCTAGTCTTGCTTAACACAGAATAATGATGATGGTTCACACATCATGTCATCATCATAGCTGGATAATGTCTCTTCACCCTTTATAAAAGTGGACTAAACTAAGCAAGTTTTGCATTTCCAAAATCTTTGGCAGATTTAGTAAGTCATTAAACTGTCATTGCAGCATTATTTTTTTCAGTTTTAGAAGCGTTTTTGGAAAACAGGACAATTCCAAACATTGATGGGATTTTCATGATGCATAAAGAGAATATGCACGTTGCGTTGCAAAACATGGGGAAACTTCAAAATCCTTGATGCCATCCAGCTGTGGTGGAAGGGCCAGGAGGAAGAACAGGAGATGGGGTGTGACTATAAGCAGTGACAGGGACTCATGGGACTCTCTCCTGGGCCTGCTGTAATCTACCCTTCTTATCACTGATGCTTCAAAACCGTTTTTTCTTCCTTTATGGCACTTGGGGAAGAGGTGGCTAATGAGGATGTTTCTCATCATTGGCAGAGTGGGGAGAAGAAGCAATTCCTCTGCCTCTTTTATCTGGGGAATTTTCCTCTCCTTACCTCCCATACCACCCTGGTTGATGGTTTTATTTTTTTTCTGAGACTGTGGGACATTTTGAGGATGGCATATATCGCTGTATGTCTTCCTGTTAAGCATACAGAATACCATTGGCAACAGAGTCATAGTCTTGATTTTTTTCCCATCAGAGCTAAGAACAGGCTGGGTTTCAGTGCGGACTGTGTGGGTGACCTGCTCATAGGCTCCCAGTAGCTGGGTTGCACTGGTGTCGAACTGATAGATGGTGTGGTGGATCACACTATAGTTTTCACTTCTGACTCTAAGTGTTTTCTGGAGCTGTTATCTGGCTTTGTGGCATTGCAAACTATGTTAAACAAACACTGGAATTAAAAGAAGGGTGGTAATTTTCATCTTAGCTTGGGATAGAAAAAGGGCAGCTAACTTCTAGTGGGAAGGCAGAAACCATAGTAGCTTCCTCTTAGATGAGTCAATTGTTTTCTGCTTTTTTTCCATTTTAGGTGCTTCAGTGTTAACATTCTCTGCATGGAACCGAATATTAAGATATGAGTAATGTGAAATAAGCAAATTGTGAAGCTCATATTAGTCCCATCACTGGAAAGAATTAAGATGAATAAAAGGGTTTTGAGGTGAGCTAAGTCTAACTACAGATTCAGCAAAGCCACCAAGAGATTTATATAATTACTATTAAAAACTACCTTTTTGTTTGGTACTGACTAAAACTGTATGCTTTGTAACAAAGTTAGTGACTCTTTTTAGAAAGGTCCTATCTTGCTTTAAAAAGAATGTTTTCTAGAAACCAGGAGTTCTGGCCCTGACCAGTCAGATACATACCAGCTAATGCAGAGAAGTCTGGGATGAAGGAAGGTCTTTAAAGAGAGTTACAGAATAGATATAGGACAGACAAAATCAGGTAATGTACTGTCACAAGAAGATTGTATAATTAGATTTTTTTAAAGGAGAACGTATTTAAAGCCACTTTCCAGAATCAAGAGTAGACAAGTCTCTCAAACGTCCTCATGCCACTATGCTACTAAAATTCTGTAGGGTCTGTAAAAACATGACAAGCATACAGTGTACAAATGTTGGTCACATCACATTGTCTGGGCAGCTTTTGCCCTGATCTGCAGTAGCATGTGTCAGAGAGGGAGCTGCTAGAAAGGTGTAAGAGCAGGAATATGTAGTCTAAAATGGACCTCAATGCACAGGATACTACTGTAGCTACATGTGGACTTTATTCCTGGTGATGTTATTCTAATGTAAAAGCCAATATGGAAAGCATCAGAGAGAGAATAGATATTTCTAACTTACACTTCAACTTCCAGCTACATATCAACATGTTGCACTATGGGTAGCCGGAAACAGACAGGATGGTAAATCCTAAGTCAAATAAATTTATTTGGCCTAGTTACAAACAGGAAAGAGTGTTGTAGCCTTGCCTTTCCCTTTTTTGTTTTGATCTTTTTCTTTGTTTGTTTGGGGCTTTTTTTTTTTTGCATTTTTCCCCCCAGCTTTTTGGGATCTGTGTTTTTTGAGTCTCAGTCTTCAAAGAAAGCCCTTCCTGTAGGAGCAAGGGCTATTAATGCAAGTGAGATATTTTAGCACATTCTGGCAATACTGGGTCACTGTGCATCAGTGCCATTTTGCAGTGTTTGAAATATACGAAGGGCTAACCTTTGATTATTGTGCAGCCAGTTTACACTAGTGTCCCAGTTTAAAAAATTCCTGGAGACAGATCATTGATCCTTACTGCTCAGTGTTACTGAATCTGATCAAAGAAACCTTTGTTATTGCTGGAGGAACAAAAACAGAAATAAGAATAAAGTTCTGACTTTTCACAACATCTTAAAGAAAAATCTGTATTTGTGCAATGCAACAATTGTCCAGAGATTGCCAAGAGTCCTCATGCTCCCACTTACCGAACTTTCTCTAGCTGTGACTTTTATATAACTTTTAACTCTATTATCTATACATTGTTCTGATGGGTGTCCTGCACGTTAAAAAAAAACAATCCAACACGTCTTGGAATACAGTCAGAGCCGCTACTAGTGAAAGACACCACTGATGACAGGGAGGAAAAAGGTTAAAATTAAAAAGACTCGCAGGCAGGAACAAAGGTATGAACATTTGCTTTGAACCTGGGAGCCTCAGAAGCCGCCCTGCCAGTGTATCCCAGGTGTAGGCCACATGAGCTGGGGAAAGAATGCGGCTGTGAGGAGCGTGATGACAGGTCCAAGTCTGTTCTGCATTCATCCCAGCATGCACCGGTACATCTGTTATGCATTTACAAAAGGTTTGACTTTTTCTTGCATTTTCTTTTTCTTGGTTAAGTTATTTAAACAAATTTAAGCAAATATTGAAACCATTACCTCAATGCAGCTCAGAAACTCTTTGAAAGCAGGAGATGTAGTCTTGGCCATAAGGTGGTAGCACCAACACTCCCTTAGAGCTGCTGTAATGGTGTTGCCCTGGTCTCTGTGCGAATCTTCTGTTTTCATGCAAAATTAGCAACAGAGCGATGACTTGACAGCTCACTCGTGTGTACTAAGATAAGGTACTCCTGAGAAAAAATGTTTGAACGGCTCTAGGGAATGTATGTCTGCTGCTGCACTGATGGAGTTGCAAGGTGCCTGCAAGTCGGCTGAGGGTGGGCAGGCGGGGTGCTCCCAGAAGGTGCCCTGAAGGCTGAGGTCCACCATGGCTTCCTCCCAGCAGCACACTGGAGTTTTCCATCCAAGATCCATACCTCAGTACACCTGCCACACCATTTATACACTAACCTTTAGAGCCAGACAGGTAAAACAAGTTTACAACCTATATTGTGTTGTGTTTTCCATCCCTTTTCAACCAGCAAGTAATCTTGCTAGTTTTATTAAACAAGCATAGCAAGCAACATTATTTATTTCTGATACCACTCTCAACCTGCTAGATATCTGCCAAATTGTCAGTGAGGCTTGGGCCCTGACTCAGAATGTTGCTGTGCTTAAGAGGAAAAGCTAGACATGGGATATAGAAATCATTTGTCCACCTCTGTGTGAAGAGCACTAAACAGTGAATGCAAGACAACAGGATATAGTGAGAAAGATGGAGGAAGAAATAGGAAAGAAAACAAGAGCTTGCTTGGATTTTGCTCAGTATTTTATTTCAGAGTACAGTTGTACAGAAATGAAAAACTATGAATTTAAATGATTGATAAAGCCATCTTTTTGAAATCCCAGATAAGTGTTAAAATTGTTGCAATTTTAAAAGGAAACAAAAAAATAAACCCCCAAGCCTAGGGCTCACTCAAAAACCTGCAGAATCCAAAGGGAGGGCTCTTTGTGCAGCTGGCTGAGGATAATGTTATTAGTAGCCTGCCTGTGTCCATGCTAACTGCTTCAAAACAAGGGATATCTGTTATCCATGTCACTATAGGCCACATTGCACCCTCAGCTGGAACCTAGAGCAACATGGGAACCCAGGCAATTTTTTGTTTTTGAAAGCAGTGTCATGCTGCGACAACAATGTCTGCTGTATGTCTTGCAGAAACTTAAAATCAAAACTCTCTTTGGCAGGTTTTTGATTCCTTTGTAATATTCAGAAATCTATGCAGCCAAAGCAGAGAGGGGCCAAGTTCAGGTTGATTCAATTGCCAGTGTTGAGTCCTTGCCTTATATACCAGGGCTGAAGGGAATCATCTGCTCCTCAGATGTTTTTATTTATTATTTTGTGCAACAAGATTCCAAGTTAATCTGCAGTAATAACAAAGTTTTATTATAAATGTGATTAATTGCTTTTAAAACTCAAAGTGATTGTTGAATGGCTTTGGTTCAATGAACCATTGGAGGTTTCTGGTCTTTGACTCTCAGCATTTATCTCTTGTGAAGGCAGAAGCTTCTGAATTTAGGACTACACCAAAGTAAAAAGGAAACTGAAAAATAAACATATGCATGACTAGATCTCAGTCAGGGTGGTCCACAACCTTGTTGGTCTAAGTGTTTCTGTTTTGCTGAGGAGAGCAAGCTAGGCAATGTTAGTGATTGCCCTCGAGTGGAAGGGCTCCAGTTGTTGAGTCTGGGGGCCTTCAGGTTGGCCACCAGCCAGGAGAAGGAAGAGAGGAAAAACAATTTCTATAATGGGAGAGGAGAGGGGCCTGGAGAAAGAAGCAGCACATTGCTGAACCAGCCAGCAATGCAGGTCTTTGTGTTTCTGTTTTTATTGTGGCTTTGAAATGCACAATATTGCTGCATCTTTGAAGAAAGCTGTGATTTGGGAATCACACCTAATACTTGATTCTGATGGTAGGGGCTGAGTCTCCCATTCCTCTCAATACACAGGACACAGAAGGTCAGACCCATCATAGGGATCTCTCTTCTGTCCTTTTCTACTCTGTCTCTACCTACATGACCACGGTTGTGTGGCTTCCAGTAGTAAAAAGCCATGTGAAATGGTGACACCACACAGTCGTCCTGTGTGAAACCATTATGAGTAATCTGACTGGATCTTTAATTTTTGTCAGATAGCAAAAGCATAGCAACTGGTAAAGGCAAGGCCATTTGCCCCTAAAATTGGTAAGGTGAACTCTGGGTGAAAATATTTGGGATGGGGTTTTCATTAAATACTCTCCTACTTGTTGAGAAGTGAAGATCAAACAAAGCCCTCATTGCCCTGTAATTATAAAAAAAAAAAAAAAACCCAAAACCCAACACCAAGCCAAAACCTCACACAACAATACCTCAGACTGTACTGAACCAGAAATTTCTATCTGTCTTCTCTCCTCCATCCCTTCTTTCAACAACCTGGAGTTAGTCATAGTCCCATTCTATACTAGACTAATTTTTCCTTTTTCATGTGCTTAAAAAAAAAATAAATAATTAAACAGAAGCTTTTTACTTAAGAAAGGGAGACTATTTCCCCTCCTAAAAGTATCATTATGGAATTTTTCTTTCACAAAGCATCTATCTCATCTTCTCCATTAGGATGATTAAAATCATTTTAATGTAGTGCCAACTGGGGGATTGTTGCCTTCCCTCAAAGAACTATTGTAAACACTTAATCTCCTTTGTTTATATTATTCGCATGTAGAAGGCTGCTTTCTGTCTCTGGACCTGCTAAACCTTTAGAGATATATCAGCTCTTTCATCTTTTTCCAGTGCTTGTTTTAGAAAGGGATTAGATCTGACCGTGAGTAGGGTAGGACTCGCTGCACAACCGATAAGGTTATCAAACTCCTAGCCCTTCTCCATGCCGTCGCTTACTTTCACCTTGTTAAGTCAAGTTGCTTTTAGTGTTTTTTTCTGTTTTCTTTTCCTCCTCTGTGACAGTAGTTGAAACAAGGTTTCTTGAAATCCTTACAAATGATCTGTAGAATAAAAGCACCCCCCAGGCTTTTGACAGCCTACCTTTAGCATATGACAGAATGGGTGGATTTAACAGCATCACTTCAATGCTTCCCTCCCGTGCCTTCCCCGGCTTCCTCATTCTCTGGCTGTCATAGCTTAGACATGATCTACCCCGTGGTCAGAGATATGAAGCAAATAGGAACTTAAAAATAGTTGGTGCCAGGAAAGCACAGCACCACGTCCTGTGAGGCTAATACCAACTTCCTGACAGTGCTGGGCTTTCCAGGGGAAATCACGTTCTGCAGGGTGCTCAGCATCTTCTAAAGGCAATGATTCCACTCACATCTCTTCATTCACGCAGCAGCCAGGACTGGATTTAAATACGTTTCAGCACTATAATATGAATGTATGTATTCTTTGTAATTTTATCATCCCTATTTCTTAACCAGGATTTCTTGTCTCACCCCAAAGTGTCAGTCTTTATCTGTAGTGGCTTTATAACTTATTTAGTTAAAATATTATCTTTACCATCATCAAAAAGTAACATTGTTAATTTCTTCCATTTGTTTTTTACAGCGACATGGTTTTGAGATGACAGAGCAGCGCATTGACTGAGTCTGCAAGTGTGAGGGAATTCATCCTGCAAATAGACTGAGACTGATGGGAAGACTGATCTAGGACTAGTAGGGCCATATGTCTACTAAAGCAGAATAATGTATCATATTTGGTACCCCATGAGGACTCTGCTGCTATTTACTATGCCCTCCTGTGAGATTCTCTGGGAGAGGTTTATAAGTGCCACAAGTAACTTACCTAAGATGTTATCTCTTTGACTTTTGAATATTTTATATATAGTATACTGTATCACCAGTCTCATTAAAACTACTTTGTGCAGCATGGAATACCTAGTCAATTGACTTTTTTCCTGTTACGTTCACCGCATTCTTTCCATTGAAGCCAGTTCTAATTGGATTGAATCTTAGTGACAAAAGCCAAATTTAAAGTTGTTTATATGTAGCCAGAGAAAATGTGCTTTAGTCAGTAAATCTTCTGGTTGTACACAGATGACATTATTGAAATAGATAATCCTCTACAGATGCATTAATTTCATAATCTAAAAATGCCTCCTAAAGTATTTTACAGCAACAAATAAAGACCAGCTTGATGACACAGCCTACAAGAACAATAGTAAATAAAACAAATGTTAGAGCAAGTCTGCAATTGCAAAGCCTTTAGAAAACTAGCCTTTTCCACTTGATCAAAATTTTACACACATCTTTTCCTATAGAATTTCTCTCTATCCATATTTATAAACCCAGTTATTTTACAGAACTATGGCTTGCCTCTAGGTGTTCCCGTCTGATCAAAGCTGTCCTGATTTGAGGTAAAACAGGACCAATTTTGTTCAGTAACTTTGTTCCTTAGCTGGGCCTCTTCTAACTACTGAAATTGACAGCGTATTGTGCAGACACTGTTCACTCTCTCAGAGTGATAAGACCTGTGTTTATAGCTGATGCCCAGGCATGGTATGCAGAGAGGCTCTGGCTTACACTTATTGCTATAACACCCAGGGCCGGATAACTTTGTTATTTGCCCCGTTGGAGGGTCGGAAGCGGAAAAGCGTAGAGGAGTCCCACCTGCGGGGAGGAGCGGGCAGGACAGGTGACCCAAAACTGACCAACAGGGTATTCCATCCCATCTGCCTCATGCTCAGTATGACCTTACGTGATCTGTGACTGTTACTGGCGGTTACACCTCGCTTAAATCCGCCGCCATTGCCACTGGTCCTGCCCCTTCACATCAGCTGCTCTGCCTCGAGCTGCCGGCGCCCTGCGGGTCCCTGTGCCACTCTGGCACTTCCCTGGCTCAAAAAAGCTCTGAAAAAGGCCCTTTTTCACTGAAATCAGCTGGCTCCGCTGCGGACGTGCCTGCACTGGAGCTACTCGTCTTGACGCGTGAGTAGTTTAGTAGTTAGTAGTTTAGTTCCTTCTAAACTGATAAGTCTCTTTTTCCCTCCTCTGCCTCTCTCTCTTTGAAGAGGGGTAGAGGGGAGCATCCATCAGTCCCATCTGGGGTCCCTCACGTCCCCAGTAGCTGATTTGGCCTAAATCACGACAAAAGCTAAGAAGACCTGTAGCAAATTTTGTTGTTTGCTTGACACTTGGAGTAGCTGGCATTCACCCTGGTGTTCTAAGGTTGTACTGCCAAGGGAAAAAATATGACATGCATCCTTGTAAAATTTGTGCTGCTTTCTTTGGCATTCCCTTCTTTCAGGGCCTGAGTCCATGTGGTAGTTCTGCTTTGTTTTTTCTAATTACTAGCAGCTGAGAGAGTTTGTGTCCAGGGGAAAGAACTTTAACCAGCTCTAACAGGTGCCCCAAGGCCAAAGCTTTTATGCAATAACGTGTAAAAAGAGATGTTTGCTGCACCTGACCTGCTAGTGAGCAAATGAAACTAACACTGGACAAGAAAATACAAGACCGTTTTTTCTAAATACCTACATTTTCCAAGGCACTGTGCTGAAAGAGGTGCCAAAGAGGACTTACTTACCTTTCTTCAATAACTCCATTCTGTGTTTTTTCCAAAGTCCCTGAACAAATGAGTTAAAATCTATTACCTGTCATGGGCATTTCCAAAATACTTTAAACGTTTCAGTACTCTGGAGAACATGTGTACCTTTCCTGAAATGCATCCTTTAGTTAGCTCTTCAGATATTCCTGGGATCGTGGAAGTGGGCAGCTTCACCTAATGTTCCTGAAAACTACTTATGAACCTTTTTCCTTTGGAAAATTTTACATTAACATCACTCGTTATGCAATAAAAAATGTTTGGAAACAATTGAAATGTTTATAACAGATGATAAGAAATAGAGAATACTTTCTGCACTTCTATTACAGTCAATAATACCTGTGTGAATTTGAGATGATTTCTTTTATAGTTTGCTATGAGCAAGGTCTTGACCGTACACTCAGGCATTATTTTCACTTTACTTATTGTAAGTTATCCATACATTTAACATGTAAGGTATAGTACCTCAGTTAAGTCCACTCCGCAGGGCCTTAGCATATCCACGCAGTGTTTCTGGCCATGTGTGTGCAGTATTTCCATGGCTGGGCATACGGACCTAACCTTTGACATGATGGTTTGGATGGAATGACCTTGATGTGGCTCTTTCACCAAGAATCCACACAAGTCTTGACTTTTTCTGTCTTCTTAGCGGAAACCTTTATCTGTACCCTGTGGCTCACTCTGCTCCCTCCAGTGATTGCTGGCATGGTGCCTGCTATGTGCCCTGGGTCTGTAGCATCCTCTCTCCCTGGGGTTGTCCTGGAGACGCCAGCGCCACTGGGGGGGGTGTTCTGAGGTAGTTTGCAGTGGGCTGGGGTCGGTTTGTCCCTTTGCAATAAATCAGTGCTGTATTTGGGGAAAAAAAGCAAGGAGGATGGTGGAGAGCAAATCAGTACAGAAGTAGGCCTTTGACTGATGGGAAAGGGCTGGCTTTTCTGTGCTTATATGCTTATATGTTTGTGCATATGGTCATGTTCATACATGCTGATGCCTGTTCATAGCTGTGCGGTTTAGACGCATTGTGACTTGCTGAGATTGGAAACGGAGATGTAGTGTAGCTTAGACTAAATTACAGCAATCAACAGTAAATTCACTGAAAAGAATGACTTTCTTTTTAACATCCTGATACTTTTTGGCAATTTTTTCCCCTTTCATATTAGCTAAGATATTCACCTATTTATCTAACAGAAGAGGTTCAGGACACTTGAATTCTAGCCTTTTATCCAGCTTGTAAAATCTGAATTCAGTTTTGACTCTAGAGAACACAGACAGTTGCCTCTGACAATGCTCAGTGCTTGGGCAGAAAATGTGAGAAGAAAAAGATAGTGGGGGCTGGTGGGATGAAGATTGGGTAGAATAAGGAAGAAAGTAAGTGATTTTTATTTTCTTAGAAAGGACAGGGAGAGGGGTGGAAATTATGAGGATCAGGTCAAGTATAAAATAGATTTAGCAAATAGCTACAAATCTAATATACCAAGAAGTGCCAGAGAGCCTCATTATATGTATCACATTGAGGAAATGCGGCAACTGTTTGGTTCAAGATTTGCTAGCAATGCAATGAGGCTGTGCACCACTTCAGTCTTTGGGAGTCTCTGCAACAGCCAGAAAGAAGTTGTTTTTTTTCCAGTGAGATCCTCTCTGTCCCCTAAATGATGGGATCTGCTCAGTTCTGCCAGCCCCCCGACTCAAGCTGCAGCTGCTTAGTATTTGGCAATTTATAGGGGGTTTTGATGATTTTTGTATGGAAGCTCTTTGTCATATGGCTGACTAGGGGCCTGTTCTTGTGTCTGTCAGGGTGACGCATGGTTATTGACTGAGTGTGGTTTATTGCCAACATAAATATTAGCCTTGCAGTTGTTGCAATTGATATTAAATAAAAGTATTACTAATACTAAACCAAAATATCTACATAGAAATCACTGTCAGGTTTCTCTCAGCAAAAGCACTGACTTTGTTAGCATGATAAATACATTTCATAGCAAAAATTGTGACTCTGCAGACCAACACAGGATGCCACTGGCGTCCCTGCTGGAGGTAACTAGAGTCAACCTGAAGTAGTAGTAGGTAGTTACACCATAAGCACCACTGAGGTACTCTGTGGTCACAGGTGTTGCTGGTCCCCATGAGTGTCATTAAGTCTTTGAGAGCAATTTGCACTGGAAAGTGTGCACCTATATGGATGTTTTAAATACAGCTTATCTGCCCTTGGCATGTAGAGGAACTGTGGATAATCACAGGGCTAACTCATTTAGGTGGTATATTCTTCATTTTGCGGGGTACAATCTTAAATTAATGGTGCATCCATACTCCATCTGCTCTCCATATCTAACCCAAAGGTAAAAAATTACCTGTCTTGGGTGAAGTATGTGGAGGACAGAGTCAGAGAAATGGAAGGGTGAAAAGAAGGGAGAGAAGCAGGGAAAAAAGTGAAGAAGAGTTGCGAAAACTGCACTATGAAGTTTAATCTGTGTGGCCCAAGTGGTACAGTTTGCTTCTACTTTGAAAGTGATGTGTGTTAACCTTTGGGAAAGCATGGCCATGTATCACAGCTGACAGATCAGAGTAGAGTGTGTGGATGGATTCGGTTTTGTTCCCCTCCTTACACCCTTTGCCACTCCGTTGCACCACAAAGATCAAGAATTAGTCATTCACTATTGTTCGTTCAGTAACAAGAATTTGAGTAGATACGCTTTAAAAAGAAATCAAAACTATTCATGTGCGAGTAATTCATGTTAGGCTGTGTCACATAAATGATGGTTGAGATGAAAGTGTCATGAGAAAACAATGTAAATAAAAAAATCCCTCAAACACACATAAAAACTGATTGACAGAAAACAAATAGTTTCACTTCCTATCTTGCCCTGACAGTTACTAGTCTTTAGCTGCAGAAAGCAAACAAGGTAAAGAACTTGCAAAGGGAGGGTATTACACTGAAAGACTACCCGGGGAGAATACTTGAAGCAGGATATTACACAAACTTTTAACTTCAACTGTGACTGCACCACAACAGGACAGGATGTCATTCCTTGCTCCCATTTACTCTTATTGATGTGTATCATTGCTTATTCTTTTTTACCATTACTTGGGATTGGTAGCTATTAGATACAAGAGTGTAGCTTATGAAAGAGGATCCAGCAAAGAAAAGGTATCCTGAGGCACTGGTTAACAGACAGCAACACAGAGATCTGTGAACTGTTAGAAGGGCGTGGGCTATGTCTGTGTTGGCAAGTAATTCAGAGCAGATCAATAAATCACAGCAAGTGGGGCCAATGTCTGTCCCCTACATCTGCCCTCTATGAGGCTCAGGTTATAATTTGTGTTTGATTGAGCCCATTCCCATTAACTGAATGTCCCCACTGTGCATATGGTTTGGAGCTGCCTAAAGGATAAATTACTGTCTTGAATCTTTGTGTCTTAGTTTGCAGCAGGTTTAGTGCAAACGTAGGACAGATCTTCTAGATCACGCCATGCCTACGTTAGCAATTACTGTGGTCCTATAGGAGTACATCCATAGAGTAAACAGCTGGATTAAGCCTATACTAGATCTATCAGCATGTGGCAGTTACTTTGTCTTAGCTCTGGACTGGTCCCATTAACTAAATGCTGGTTGGTAGTTAAGTGTATGGGATGTGTTCCTGGAGCTCATCTTCCCATGGATTTCATCTGAAAAAAATACAACTCGTGCTCCACAGACCTTCTGCAAAGTGAACCAAAGCATGGTAACTGGCAATATTTAGGAAACTGGCTTCAAAATCATGCTTCTGATCCAGGTGAAATGCTAATGGAGATGTACCCCTTCTCTAGAAGGAATGACATGCACCAAAACTGCTCTGTGAGCCAAACCAGCATGTGGTAAATGGAGGCAATCAGAGGGTTTCTTACAAAATTGCACTGCAGCTCTGAAATTAATGCTAATATAGACAAAGACAATGAGAGAAGTCTCAAAGCAAAAAAGGAGAGACCCAGAAGAACAAAAAATATTGGCTTGTAGGCAGAATTGCTAGTGTTCTGGCAAAGATGAACACAGAAATGACTCTGCTGGGAAAAAAACAGGGAACATTTGGAAGAGAAAGTACAATAACTGGGGAAAATTGGCAACAAAGAGCAATCTTAAATTAACTGTAACCTTGTGTTAAGTCTTCTGTTTTGTTGCTTCTCACTTCAGATTTATGTGATCACCTGAGAAATTTCTTAGTTTCTAAATAAAGCATAATCTTACATTAAAATAATTTAAAACAAAAAATATTATTTTGTTGTTTAGAAAAAAATATATAAAAGCATCTGAACTGTGTTTGTGTGTATTGTATTTTCAGAGTGCAATGACAAATATGCTTTGTAACTGTTAACTACTGAAAACTGTCTGTTAAGCAGGATACTGTGTGCTCTGCTTTATAATATACAAACAAAACAAGTGACCACAAATTTGCAAATATATTTAAGAAACAGTCAAGTAGCTAATAAGGAGTAAAGGAATGTTTTACAATATTTGTGTTTTAAGTTTATATTGCTAATATAAGGAATAGAAAAGGTAGAGAGTACTGGGGTCAAGGTCTATGGCATTCTTTTCACTTTCAAAAAAATGCCTAGTGAGCAGTAGAAAGTACTGTTTCCATGTAGGGTTTCCTCCCATATTTTTGTCTAATAAAAGATAAGTTAGTTAGCACTTGCCTCAGAGGCGGCATTAGTAGACTTTTTCCTAGTCCACTGTCCTTATTTTCCTCATCTTGTAGGTACTCAGTATTTTGTCAGACCTCTGAGACCCTTCATACTTGATTGAAATTAGAAAACTGTGATTAAGGGGAAAGTTCCTACATACATGAACACACACTGACCTTAATTGCATAAATTTCTTACAGAATCAGGTTAAAGTATTGTTCTAATTCACTTGCATTTACAGAAACTTGGAAAGGCTTACGTACCTTACTGGCATTCTACTTTACTGTGCCAGGCATTCTACTTTTCTCTTAAAATTTGATATCTGTGTCAGAATACTAATTCCTTTTGAGTATAAGAGTCTGAATTCTCTGCTGAAGTTTATCTTTGTGGTGTACTGGCACTCTAACAGGTGGTGGAAAAAGACTAGTGATAACGACTCACTGGATTACATCTTCTACCACGGGCATTGTTCTGAGTGGTTCGCATGTTGGAAATCTGGTTTATCAAAGTCACTTAGTGATAATGTCATCCGTGAAAATTCTGTGATCGTCTGCTATGTATGGCCAAATAATCAGTGGAAAGAGGTGGTAGGGGTTTATAAAGGAACAGAAGAGATCTTTGTTTTTTAGGAGATGTTTCTCCTGCTTAAAGCTGTAGGAGCTACTGCAGGAACTTGTTACGGTGCGGAGGGAATCTGCCTTCCTGCCTGCCCTGACCCTTCTGCAGGAGGCAGGAGGGGCCCTGCCTCCCCCATCCCGTCAGGGGGTGAGCCATAAAACCTGGGGACGTGGGAATCAGGGTGTCTGTTTTGACCATTCTTGAGTACCTACCTTGACTATAATAGAAACCATACATCAGCTAAAGTGTCCTCAGTAAAAGCTCTAGCGCACATCTCTGGATCCATGCAAAAGCTCATGCTTGCTTCCACCCTGTTTAAGCCTTATCTCATGCAGTGTTACTCTACAGAGAGATTGTGCTTATCGCATTTCTTCATCTCAGTCAAGTAATAAAACAGTGTAATATAGGTGTCTGCCAGATAGTTTCCAAGTCCTGTAGAATTTGTGTTTTGTTCCAGGTCATCTATGATGCTTCCGTTGTCATGAAACATTTATTGGAGTTGTGCTATTAAAAACTTACAGTACCATCAAGCCTCTAACCATTACTATTGATCTCAGCAGATAAAGGAGTGTTCCTCTAAGCCCATATCTGACTTCTCTTTGGTGTGTTGAAAGAGAAAATATGTGGGAAAAAACAAGTGGATTTTTTTTCCTTCTTTAAAGAAACAGACCTATTGGCAAGCACATTAAATTATTCCTTTCACATAAGGCATGTTTTCTGTGGAGGCCTGCCATGTTTGTTTCATATGAAGAGAATCACACTACTTTTTTTTGTTCAATCAAACGCAGGAAATGTCTGATCATACCTCCTAAGATTTCCTCCCACAGCAGTGATTAATCATTCCCTTTGAAGTGCTTATATTTTTGCAGTTAGAAGGAAAGTATTGATAACTGATTAAGTTCCAGCTCTTCAAACGCTGCATACATGACAGCAATGACACACGGAAGTAATTACTTTAGTTTTAGTGGGACTTGCCTGTAATTCATGTTAAAGTATCTGAATATTTGGAGACTGATGTTACTTTATGAGTTTAGAGATATTCCAATCATTATTATAGAACTGTGTATTCTGAGTGGTGGTGAGTAAATTGTTCTTTAAAATTTGAATCACCAAGGATATGAATTCATTAACACAGGGATTTTAAAGGTATTGCAGCCAAGGGCATCACTGTTGAGATCCACTTTTCAATTTTTATTTGCCTATATGTGTTGCAAGGAATTTTTTGCTTGTCCATAGAGATCTTGGTATGATTGCATATGATGCTGTATTTGGTTCACAAGTATAAGTTATGGTAAAATATTTAGGAAAAAAAACAATTAACCTATGTCGACTGAGCACTGTCACTCTTGAAAGGGGAAACTAATCTCCTACAGCTCAAGATAAGATTTCCCTTTTAAAAGGCACAGATTAATAGACTGATACGTGTCTTACAAATACTTTGTTCAAAGCAACCAGATCACAGAACCTCAGAGTCATTCAGGCGGGAAGGGACCTCAGGAGGTCTCTGGTACAACAACCTGCCCTGACCAGGCCAGCTCTGGAATAAGACCAGGCTGCTCAGGGGTCTCTCCAGACAAGTCTCCAGGCTCTTTTCAGCAGAGCTGCAATTCAGCCATTCAACCTGCAGCCTGCACTGGTAGAAATCAACAATCCATCCCAGGTGCAAGACTTCATATTTGCCATTGTTGAATTTCATGAGGCTCCTGGTGACCCATTCCTGGAGCTTGCCTAGGTGCTTCTGAGTAGCAGCCCTTTCGTTAAGCATAGCAGTTGCATTCTCTGGTTTGGTGGTGTCCTCAGACTTGGTGAGGGTGCACTCTGTCTCCTCCTTCAGGTCACCGATAGAGATATTGGACAGGATAGATCCCAGGATAAGATTCTGGAGGAAATCCACTGGTAACTGGCCTCCAGCCATTACCCTTTAAGCCTGACAAACCAACCAGTTTTTCACCCATCTAGCAGTCATGCGTCCAGTATATAACATGCTAACTTGGATACATTCATGCTATGAGAAACCACTTCAAATACAACCGTGGAGATGAACTCAAATTCACTAGTGCCATCATGTGAAAAGAGAGTGATATTCTGATTCCTGTTTTGTTAAATGAAAACCAGCTGTAGACTGAATTTCTTCGGGCATTCTGAAAACTTATTTACAGCTCAGTACAGTATGTCGTCTTTTTTCCTTACAAAACTTTTGACTGGAGCTGAGTGCATACTGGAAATCAACTGTTGTCTGGAGGCCCAGTAGAAGAACTTCATATCAACTATTTCCCGCTTTTCATGAGGTAGTATATATCGTACACTCTGTCTTTGTGCCGAATATCATTATTTATAATAATAAATAACAAGCACATTTCATGAAGAAATACTCCCAACTTTTCTCAAATGCTGAGACGTGTACCTATGTTAAAACTTAGCGGATTTTCCAAGATTCAAATGTTAGTACAACTCATAGCAGGATTTGCTCAGTGACTTCCTGAACACCTATTGCTTGTAACCCAGCTTTTCTCATATGAGTGGTTTTTTGCTCTGTTATTCTTAATTAGAAGAAAGTGCTGAGACTCTCTATCCTGTAGACTATGAGCTACAGGTGTCTCAAATTGTGTAATAACAGGTAACGCAGGAAGGATCATGTCTCAAGTGCTCCCTGTGGAAGGGAATGTCTCACCTTCCAGCTTCCTCCATCAGCACTTCGGAATTTCAAGTTGCTGAATTAAAACGGTGTCAGGAATTCACCGCTTCTTTCTGAAATTTCAGGTGTGGCAGTTAAAGTATCTGGCACTCTCTTAACACCCTACACTGAAATAATAAAAGCCCTCAGAAACAAATTACAGATCTCACTGAATATTACTAGTCTTCTGTCTTTAGCATCCCGTGGCCCAGAATTTTTTTGTGGCTTTTCGTTTGCTGGATAGTTGAAGAGTGTACACCACATGACATTCCTCCATACAGTGTACAAATGTTTATGCGTATTGCTTGAAATGTTATGTAAATAAAAATTAAGTCCACAGCATTACCATGATTTACAAAACCTACACTGGGATTTAGAAGCCTGTTTTGCAGCTTTGTGCAACTGCGCAGTTTGCAGTGCAACACAAAATGGGAGTAGAATCGAGTTTGATTTGTGCTAGCACTGATCAGCTACAGGCTAGCTGCTGTGCAAGAAAATAAAGCAACTCTCATGCTCAGAGTAATAAAACAGCTCGGAGTCAAAACCTTGCTATTAAAAAGCTGATCTTCATGTTTCCCTTTTCAGCCCCACCACTGTACATCAGGAGGCAGTGTAGCACAAGACAGATATTACTATTTTAACTTCTTGTTATCTTAGACCAAGCTACCAGAGAGAGATACCGGTAGAAGTGAGAGGGAGCTAAGCTATCAAGTCACAAACATTGCTTCCTGCAGCACTCATTCTTTTTTCTTGGTGGTCTCCTGTTCCAGCTCAAACCAGGCTGCAGATGAATCTTTTTGTCGGTTTGTTTATGCCCTGTTACTGCTCACATAGATAGTATAAGCACTTCTAATATGCATTACTTTTAATGAGTTTTAAAGAAATGTGCTTGCAGAGATTGGTTCGTAGAGAAGGGAATAAGTGACTCAGAAAGGATGAATGAAAGACAGCATAAACAGATGTTTACAGGAGAACGGTTCATTGAGTGCATGGAGCTTTGTATGGCAGCGGGGCATGTCTGCGTCCAGGCACCCTCAAATTATTGGCACAGTCTAAATGTGAAAAGCAATGCCGACACTTACTAACATTGTCCCACCACTCAGCTGTATGCAGTGTAAGGCAAACATTAAACATGTTCTTTGGCACCCTAATGTTACTGTCCCGTATCCCCAGGATGAGATAAATTTACAGACTTCATCTTGTTGGCAAAGAAAACAGATGGGCTACACAGGAACCTGTGAATTTCCCTTTTTTAGTTTTCCTTAAGACCGATTGGACTAAAAACTGTGCTGCAAGTCTTTACGGTGTGACCTCATGCATAGCCAGGATTTGGTCATTTTGTGTTTTGTTGAATTTCGCTCTGGAAAGCTCATACTGTGATTTGATGCTGTGATCATTTGAACACTGATTTTTTCCCCCCTTTTTCTCAAATCACATGGAGTAGTTCTTGAATTTTGCAATGGTTGTAAGCAAATAAATGTATTCAAAGGGCCAGATATGTTAGGAACTGGCAGAGCTCCATTGACTTGCTAAGGTTATGCTGCCCCAGCATTCAGAAAGGTCAGATGGTTTCAGACTAGTGAGAGCAACATGACATTTAGGGCTTTGGCCATATTCCAAATTCATGTGGTCAGTTTTGCTTTTTTTGCAGAATTTGGGGTTTATTGGCTTATATCTAGTTGCCCTTTGTAAATATTCAAAATAATCTTTTTAAATGTGGCCTACTTAGATAGCAAACCAGAACACTTGGCTTGCCAAAATGTGTTCGTGCTTTAGTCTTATAACACAACGACTTTGTATAGAGCCCTTCCTCAATAATTTTGCACACATAACTTTTATAGTGTGCTGTACTTGCTAATATTGGAAAAATAATGGAAGGTCTGCCACTGAAATCAGTAGTTGTTGTGCAAGTGAGTAACAGTGGGATGCTTGTGAACCATCACCCAGGTTAACTAATCAAGGACACAAAAGAAATGAAGAAAAACATTCTGAAGAAGATTTTTACAGCTTCTCAGGTTCTCAGTGACAGTTCTGTGACTACAGATGAAGATTTTCTCCAACTTCATCTGAAACTACAGACAAAGAGAGATTTAGGATGTTTTGACTTATTCTACTGGACAGCAGCACCTCTCTTACGGGCCTCATTTTCTGGAAGATGAGAACAAAATTATTTAGACTAAATTTGCATTGTCACAAGTGTCGGAGTGGCTCACTCTTCCACAACTTCATTCATCTTTCTGGGTAAAATGACTTTTGGATTCAGCAGCAGATAGAAAACAAAACTAATGATGATTATTTGTGTAATGTGAAAGCACTTTCTCCTCCTTTCATTTGGGAACACTTGCACACTCTCTCTCTCTCTCTGTGTCCCTGAGTTCAGCTGAATAGCAGCCAAACTGCATCACTCAGTTATCTCATTAGTCTTTTATAAAGGGCAAGACAAACAAGTGAGCAACGCTGAAGTATGAAGGGTTTCATTTCAGGGAGAAAAAAAGGGTTTCTCTGTGCTCTGAGATAGAGTTGGGAAAACCGAACTTTAAATTAATCTAAGAAATAAAAAAAAAAAAATTTAACATTTTTTACTATAACGCGAACAGGAACAGAAGAAGAAATTGATTTATTTTAGATGCAGTGTTAATAAAAGTCTTTACACTTGACTGTTGCACATTGAGAATAAGCTCACTTACGAGTTTTGAAAAATACATGTTTTATTACAAAAGGAGAAAAGCAACAGTTGCTAATCCTTACATGATGATGTGTGCCTGCTTCAAATAGAGATGGGCAAGTGACGAAATTATAGCGGTCTCAAACATCTGAGAGTGGAGCCAGATACTTGTTTTGATTTTTTTAGTTCTGTAAAACAGTCACTAATGAGACGCGGGCTATATGGTACATTGCATCATTACAGAAAATTATAACAGGGGTCCTGAGTCTTAAACTACGTCAAATGTCGAAGTAAAAGCATAAACAGTAAATCAAATTCCATTAAACTTTCAAAAATTGTGTGCTATGCTATCAGTTCACCGTGTAGCCTTTTACTCATCTGTATATTGTAATTTGGCAAGAGAGACAGGAAGAGACATCTCAACAGAGATTTTTCATATGAATTAGTGTTTGACGTCATTAGAAGTAGTGCTATTTCCATTTCTGATACAATAGTTTTTGGAACCATTTGGAGTTCAAGCCAAGACTGATTTATGTGATCTTTATTCTGGAAAGATACAGAAAGGGTAGGTTTATGTAACATAATGCATTAGGAATAGAGCAAAGCAGTTGCTCTATTCGCATTATAATATCTTGTTATAATATAATTATAATAGATAATATAATATAATTAATTATAATATATATTTGCATTACATATCCTGTTGTTGCTTTAATATGTTGCATGCACTATACAAATAACATTTTTATAGTTCTGTGTCTGAGGACACGGTACTGGAAGTTCAAAGTGGTTTTACTGGTCTACAAGTTCATTAAAAAAAAAAAAAAGAGAACTTGCCTTGTCAGTTGGTTCAGCTACTGCTGTAGCTGCGTGCTGGCTCCCAGTGTTCTGGCACCTTGACTGAGTAATTGCCAGCTGCACATCTGCAGCAGATGTGGTTGCTCTCTGCTGCCTCCTGCTGCCCCCCACCTTCGCCCTGGGGCGATGGGACAGGCTATTGGTTTGGTGCCAGGTTTGTCAGTAACAGAGGCAAGACCAAATGTGGTGACCCAAAGATAAAAAGCCAGGCTCGGGCTTCTGCTGTAGTAGGAAGCAGAGGAGAAGGAGATGAGCTAAGCATGGAAAAGGAGGCAGAAAATGACATCTGGAGGATCAGGCTTTCGGGTCCTGCTGCAGGTGCAGAAGCGTAAGGGCTGGCACAGCCATCACTGCTCCTAAATGGAGCTGACTTTGCTCCCTAAAAATAACTTTCTGTCCTTGACTGCCTTGAGCAGCAGGGAGAGCAGCCAGCCCGCTTCCCAGGGCTCAGCACAGGCAGCAGAGGTTAGAAGTAGGGTGGCCTTTTCCCCACCCCGCCAAGGTGCGCTCTCCCCACGTAGCTCCCTGCCTTCTCTGCCTCCTCCCAGGAACAGTGGACAACATTTAGCGTTGATAATGGAGCTGAAACCTTGAGGAACCACATCGAGGGTGGGCGAACACAAGGCATGGGCAGCCACAGTCCCTTGTGAAGTGTTCCAAGTGATGAAGCACCTGTTTTTGCAACTTCCCACTGAAGAGAAGCAAATAGGGTTGAACCCTATATGGTGTGGACCAGTGCTCTGCTTTTACAATAAAGATTGATAATTTCTTGGGGGCTTCTGGTTGCTTTTTTTTAAAATTATTTATCTATACTGTTCCTCAATAACATGCTGTGTAACCGCACCCATCGGTCATTCTATAATGGCAGAAGGCTTTCTCGGTTACCCTTTTGCCAGATTGCTTCAGTACAGATGAGTTTCAGAAGTTTTGGTATGAAGGCCTGATGCTCTGTACTTTTTCGTCGCAGTCTGCCAGAGCTGTGAAAGGCAGCGATGACATGTCACTGATGTCAGCATCACCACACAGGATACATAATTATGGTGTAGTTGGCTGTGTTTCCTCTGGGGAGCTCTGTATTTTGGGCTGTGGTACCTTACTGCAGACAGCAGCGATTGCAGGGAGGAAGAGGAGCATTGCTTTTACTCCCCCTCCTTTCTCTCCCCATCAAACCGGTCACCTGTCACCAGCTGGAGGTGGACAGTCCTGCCTGCCTGGGGCTTCCCTTATGGAGAAAAGCAAATGCCGCCTGTGCCTGGCCATCGTGGAGGGAGGAGGGTGCAGAGGGACTTTTTGAGCTGCTTGTTTACCAGAGGCTTGGAAATGAGCTGGGGGGGTCAGAATAACTCAGATTTGTCTGTGTGTTAACGTCCAGCTCTGTTTCATATCAAAGACAGCTGTAATGCTTGCACAAGGCAGAATCTTAGCTGCTCAGCTATCTTACTTTACCATACAGGAAAAGGCCAGCAAGGGATTATTTTTTTTAAAATGGAAGCGTGGTTCTGCAATATATAAACAAAAGTTTAGTCCAAAATCTTGAAAAATAATTGGACTGTAAGTTGTTTCTTTGTTTTGTTTTTTTTTTTTTGTTTGTTTCAGGGTTTGAGGGTTTTTTTTTAATCTTTTTTAGTGGAAGGGTGGTTAATGCCTGGTACTGTGGGCCAAGAAAAAAGGAACAAGCCTGAAGAAAACACATCCTCTCCTAGGACTAGATTCTCTGTGTGTGTGACTCCCATTGATTTCACTAACTATTGTGCAAGTGGAGCTAAGCACAGAGCTTGACCTGCTGATTTAGCAAGCCTAAGTTTAAGTTTCATATGTGTTCTTATCCGGTTAAGTAAACAACTATTCCTCCTGCGAGATAAGTGCTCTCCACTGAGATGTCTTGAGCCTGTACTTGGCTGCTGTCGGTTTTCTTCTCTTTCCCACAAAGCACTCGCTGTCTGACCACTTGGTGTCAGTAAAAGACTGCGAAGTAATTTTCTGTAATTAAATATGCGTGAGTTTCTCTCAGGCTCTGTGGGTGTTCTTCAGTTAAGGTGGCCTGGGCAATTTTAAGAGAGCTGACTGACATATACAGCCGGAGTGCATAATAATCAGGAAAACCAACTGAGATCACTAAGTTGTTACTGAATCAGTTCACTATTCTGTATAAAATAATTCATACTACCACGGGCAGTTATGAAAAGAAAGAAAAAAAAATTATCTTTCTTCTTTTTCAAGTAAAAACACTATTCCCAACATAGTACAATGTAGTGGTACAAAGCTGTCATATTTTACTGTAATCATATTTCTTGTGCATTAGCCACCAGTGTGTAACTGGAAGTCCCAGTCCAGAAAGGTGCTGTGCGCATACAAGGGTTCAGTAGGAAAATGCCTATACAAATGTATGAGAATTGAGGATGCTGCATGTCTTAAACTTATTTTTGAGGCTCTGCACACTTTCATCAAGGGCAAAAAATTCTGCTGTGGCTTATTTGTCAGAATAGCCTCAAAAGATATCAATATCTGACATAAGACACAAGCGGAAAAGTCAGTGACCTTTTTTTTTTTTAACTGAGGGGGAAAAAAGACTTTAATTGAATGGAACGGGTAAATACATGTATCCACATAATAGTACCTGTATTTGCAGATCACATTTATTTTATGTTGAAATTGATTCCCATTTTCAATATGTCTAAGGTGTAACAGCATTGAACAGGCTGTTGGAAGGAACTTTAAGAGTTTTGGAAACTTGGCAGGAAACAAGTGGCCTTTGGGAGCTGGGCAGGTGTCACAAGCATTTTGGGGTTATGTAATAGGCACATTAATTGCATACTGCTGCGAAAATGATCTGCTGTCAAATAACTGAGAGTTTCAG
This sequence comes from Pluvialis apricaria, assembly GCA_017639485.1. Lineage (NCBI taxonomy): Eukaryota > Metazoa > Chordata > Aves > Charadriiformes > Charadriidae > Pluvialis > Pluvialis apricaria. The sequence goes on from CM030007.1 coordinate 106,690,871, forward strand.
TGTCAGTCTGGCCCTCCCTCTTTAAGCTTCAGAGTCCTCTGACCACTGAAATAAGTTAAATAGACAAATTCCTGTGACCCGCTGCTCCGTACTGCTGACATATTCAGGAGGGTACTGCTGCCTTTGCTCAAACTCTATTCATAATTTAAGGACAGTTTGCAAAATTAAAGCGTGTAAAGGTTTATTTTAAAATAATGTTTACTGATGGTCGTTTCTTAGAAAAAAAATCTGCAGCAAGTTCTCTGGACATACAAATGTAAAATATATTGGACTTCAGTTTAGAGTACAACCGTAAAAGAACAAAACAAGATTTGTGCCAAAAGTTTTCTTTTGCACACTACAAAATGGAATTTCCCTGAATTGCCCTTCTAGGTATTTTTACTGCTTACAGAGTGGATATTAAAAGGCACAGATATTTGAGATCTCACTCGATGCATAACTGTGGTATGGGAGAACTGCCCTCGGAGCAAGGATTTATCTAAACTGAATCTAGTGTAAAAAGCATCTTAATTTCCTGCGCTGTAGGTATACACGACCCGTGTGTCTAAATGAGGGAAAAGTAATAGCCGAGCACTGCTGAATTTCTCAGTTTTTCCCTGTGCTCTGCAGAGCGACTTGCCCGCCGCCCCGGACCGCAGTGTTTGCCGCTAGAGGCCCTTCGGCGCTAATGGGATGCGGCGCGGACATTGCACAGCTGCTGCACCTACGTTTGTGGGCTGAAGTTGTGCTCATGGAAAGGAATTGCAAAGTTTCCATTATTGTCATCGATGTAACGGCAGGTCTGTAGGTCAAAGACAAAGTTTCTAGGCAACCAGAATCAAGAATCAGTGTTATTTTACACATATGCACAGTAATGTAGTTCTACTGAACTCAAAAAGAGTATTTTTGCTTTACTCTAAAGCTGAAGTGCTCAACCTGTACCTTCTTAGGTGCTTTAGTGCAGAGAGCTACATGCTTCAATTATAAGAATTTCAGTGATATTTAAACATGTTTAAGTGATGTTGGAAAAGTCATGACATTCTGACTAGAGTGCTAACAAAATTTTTTTTTTGAGAAATTTTTATTTTGGTAATGAAATACAAATATTCTTTACTGTTCTGTTGTCATTTATGGCAGATAGAACATTAAATACTTTTCTGCTTTAATGGGATATAGTATTGAGAGTGCTCTGTGTGTAACAAGCTCTCAAATGTTTCAGATCAAAGTCTATCAACTTAATGTCTTTCAGCATTAAGGATTACAGATAAGATGGAGCCACTGTGTATTTACAAAAGTGATTTCGTTAGACCTAAACAGATCACATCACAAATTAGATTTATATAGTGGCAGAGTACCAGCACTCTGGCAAACGTGTCCATATTAAATTTGCAGACCAGAAAGCTAACATTTTTTTTTTTCAAATAGATATAATCCAGGGCTAATATTTCTTCATGTATGTAAAATATGATTAATTTAAAATTAAGTTGCTCAATAATGGTATCATAATTTATTATTGTTGTGCACTACCTCAACATATTAGCTATACAAAGACTTCAGAGATGAGCTTCCTCCTAAGTGAAATAAATGACGATCCAAGCGTATCAGAATTATATTTATTGGGAAATTTGAATAGGCTTCTCGCCTGTGAAATTGTAGAGTACATGCTTACCATTCTGTCTTAATTTATCAATTTTTAAGTAAAGATGCAAACACAAAGGAGGAGATCTGTGGACTCTCGAGCTAAAACTGCAGTTTGAGAGAGGTTGCCCAGCGGCGGGGCTCAGCTTTAACTTTGTGCTGATAAGAATATCAGTTCGAAGGAGCGGTCACGTCAGTCTCTGGGACCTGGGCAGCAGCTCAGGCTGCCTCTGGGAGCACCTCTCCTGGCTCCACCACCTGGCCCACTCTCCCCAGCAGGCAGGGATCCGGGCAGGGTGACTGCAGGGCAGCTGCAGGAGCAGCTCTTCTGGAGGGTGCACCGCTGCGCATATTTTTCGTTGCTGTAATCGCAGTGATGTGGCTCCGTGGGAGCCCGGGGCCACACTGCACGCTTCCCAGCTGCAGCATTGGGGAAAAGTGGCTTTGCTGCCACTGTCTCCTGACATCCCACATCTCCTCATTTGCAGGGAATGTGGGAGCCCGCTTCTTGCTACCTGTTTGTTGAGTGTCCAGTGACACGAGCCCTCATCCTCTCCCAGGCCTGCGGGCACCATGCTCACATATGTACATCAAAAAGTATTGCAAAAGTGGGTAGCATTAAGACGATTATGAGGAGGGCATTTGCAGGACTCGGTCATGGTTCCTGCCTCAGTGGGAAGGAGGACTACCCAGATCAGGGGAGTAGCACTACCTGCAGCCGCTGTACGTGCCTCCAGGAGCATCTGAGGTTGCATCTGCACCTGTGAGACAGCAAGTAAAGCTGTTGACCACATGGAAAACAGCATTTCCAAACTAGAAACAAAAGTTTTCTCTTTCTGAATTTGTAGGGCTTTACTAATGTCAGTAGAACACTATTAAATTATATTAGATTTTTCAGGAAGAACCTGTTGTTTCCAGAGAAGGAATCACCTCATGCTATTTTAGACATCTGTGACTGAATACTTTTATTCTACATTTTATACTGAGGTCAACCGTAGAAAAAAATTAGTCTAGAAGTGAGTCATGGGTTTTCACAAGGAAGGCAATTAATCACTGGACCACCCTGACATGGCTTGCGGTGGCTTTTTCATCACTAGAATTTTGTATCAAAGTATAATGTTTTTATAAAAGACATGCACTTATTCCAACAAGAATTAATTTGGGAATGCCCTATAACCTGTGCTGTACAGGAGATCATTCTCAGTTACCACACTGATTTCTTCTGGCCTTATGATTTATGAATGTGTATATATGCACGTATTTGCTTCAGTAGTTATTTAAAAAGTTTAATGTTTGCATTTTCAGTGTTTTCTTTCATAAAATTAAACCTTTTGTGGTGATGGCACAAGTCATGTTTCCCTAAAAGCAAACAGCATAGAAACAATTATTGTCTTTGGCTGCTTTGAGGCTAAATAAATAAATCTCTTAATTAAATCTAAAGGATTAATGAATGTAAAAGGGAATAAGAACAAACATACAAGTAATTTTAAAAGATCAGAAAAACGGCCAGCTAACTTCAAAACATAATACGTACAAAGGCCAAAAAAGTGGCTTAAATTTTAAAAGCACAAGTTAAACAAAACAACAAAATAGCTCCCTACTAGTTTCCAATGTTAAATTAATTAAACATATTTAATTATGCCATGGAACTTGGCAAATACTAAAATCCAACACAGGTTTTAGTCTGTTTCAAATAATTTCAAATAATACTTTGTTGTTTAATATAGGTAGTGGTGATTTAAATGCAATTTAATATAAATATATATGTATATATACATGAAGAATAACCCTAGAAAAAAAGAGTAAGTCTATCTCCTAGGAAGTAATCTGATAATTTCCAAGGTAAACTTAATGTTTATTTAAAAGAAAAAAAAAACCCCAAACAACTATATGTCTACAAATGTAAAATTTATAAAGCTGACAACCTGTGCAGACAGCCTGTGGGTGTTGTGAACGCTTTCCTTCAGCTGAAGACTAGGCATGGGAAACAAAAGTTGGGACTGGTCGGTTACTGCCTTTTGGGTAGGATGCCCTGTCCCCTGAGGCAGGAGGAGGCAACACCTCTCTGGGATGCAGTGTATCCATCATCTCTCTCTCCTCGACTAACAGTGTGATTATAAACCAGAGAGCAAGGACATCGGTCTGCCATTGCCAATCTTGATAAACTAAACCTCCCCTGGGAAGTGCCACGTGTATTCAGAGCATGCAGTGCGACGTCCTGACCTCTGGATCCCATACATACATTTGCAGAAGCACTCCATGGAGACACATGGAGTGGCGGTGGCTCTCTCCTTTCACTTGGGCCCTGGCAGAGCCCTGCCGCCCCTGGGAGCAGCCTGTGACTGCCGCTTGTCAAGAGCAGTGACCTACAGGGAGTGTTTTAGCCAGAAGCTGCCTGCCAGACTTGGAAGCAGGTGCTCAGCTGGTGTAAGATGGGAAATGACACTGACAAGTGACATCGCTTTCTGGCTGCCTGAGGTTCTGCCTACCACTCAGGAGCACTCAAGGGCTTTCTGAGACATTTATCAACCTCCCTTACCCTTTAAGTGAAGAAAGTTTTTGGCAGTAGGCTGTGGTTCAAGCTTTCAAATTGCTCTTCAAGGGTTCAGTATTCTGTCTTAATGGAAAAGATTAGGTACACAGTACTTGATACCGCTATATTTACTGACGAGGTGTGGATTGATAGGGACTGAGTACGGACATAAGGAAGCTGTGTTTTCCAGTTTTCCTTGCTCATTTGCTGTCTCTCCATCATTTACTTTCAATTAAAAGATTAGTGGTAGTTTAGTTCAACCACTATGGTATGAAGTTCCTGCTTCTCCAATTGCAGTTGAGGAGGGAGTAGGGATAAAGAAATAATCTTGTAGGTTTGGAGAAGGAATAGCTATCTTCTAGCAAGCGATCTTCACCCTGAACTCTGCCATAGCCACTAAAGGTTACTATTAAATGTGCCAAGAAGGAAATGAAAATTAATGTTTGTATCTCAGCATCACCTGCTGGAATAACACCTATGCATTTTAAGGGTTTAATTGAAGGTCGTTTATTGCCAATGTATATACTTATTTATTTCAGCAGAAATAACATTCTCTTAAAGTGAATATTTGGCTAGTAATACGGGCCTACCTCTGAGACCAAATCCTCTGAAAGAGCTGCAGATCACAACACCCAGGCAAGCAGCTGCACACAGAAGGGTTATTTTCTTGGGCTTTCTTTTACCTTTTTAATCCTCTTATTCTATTCTTTGCAGAATAGTGGGCCTTTTTTTTACAGCTACAAAATGGTCCTTTCTTTATAGGATATATGATTGTTTCTTGAAAAAGGATGTTATGCCTGCAAGTTGTCCAGGTCAGTTTATAAGTAATATGAGTAATGTGTGTTTAAAGCCTCACATCTGATTTGGTAAATTTAGTTTTACCAGGCCACCTGAAATTGGGCTAGTTAATTGGTGGAACTGTTTCCATAGCCTTATTATGTACAATGGGGCTGCCATGTCTCTCTACTGAGGTAGTTTACACAGATTTGAAGGAATATAGCGGTCAGTTGTAGTTTTTGTAAGACGTGCAGGTGTAGATACAGTGGGAAATGCTTTCAATGACTTTCTCAAACTGCTGGATAGGAAGCCTCGTCACATCAGTTAAATTCATTGTAACAACAGTAGCTCTAATTTGCTCAATGGCAGGCAATTGAAGCATTTTTTTCAGTGTTTGGCATTAAGATTCTAAAAACACTTATTTCCTTGTGTTATCTTACTCATAAAACTGTGTCCATTCTCTAAGGCTGCTCATGTTGGTTTCATGGTCATAAGCCTAGAAACTAAATTTTCTCTGACAGCATGGGTAGCATTCAGATACCTGAACACCCAAGTGACTTTAGGTGTTCATTAGTGACACTAGACCCCTTCATTCTGAGTAATTTAGTCACTTCCCAGGATAAAATATTACAATATATTATTTTCATAGAAATGTTCATTTCTGGGGGAAAAATAAACAAACAAACTCACTCCAAAGTAATATCATTATTCCAGTCTCAGCTTAGTGTAACTGGAAAATAGCAGCACATTGCAGAACAGAGATTCTCAGAATTACGCGGAAACTACACAGAAGCTATCAGGAAAGCTTAAATTAATGATGTACTGTTGAAAAGTGTCTTTTCTTAGAGTGCACTTACAGAACAACTCATCAGGCTGGAAAATAACAAAACAAGAAGGCAAGATGATAGCCAAAGCTGTTCAGCTGTGGAATGAATAGCTTAAATTCACACTTTATCTGACACTTCTCATTTTTGATCCCTGTCTGTGTACATTAACCCCTTTGGGCAGTCATTCATGCACGTTTGCAGAGTGAATAAGACAATGTCTACATGTTTCCAGATTTAAAAGCAATCCATAGCATCTCATTCAAACTGCCATTTTCAGCAGAGATTAGCAAATAGCTTGCTTCATTTTAAAATAAATTTAAATTTATTTGAATAGTGTTTGAGTCTACAGCAGTGGTATCATGAAACTAAAGATTGTGGCCTGAATAGCTCATTGCATGTGTTCTTTCTTCTGTCAAGAATGTAGGAGCCTATATTATTTTACGTATCCCCTAGCCATTGTCGGACTTTCTGCTGAGAGTCCACTGGACTGTCTCCCTTTAAGCCAGTAAACCTAACTGCTCCTTCCTCCTTTCAATTAAAATGAGATTAAACTGTTTAAACTCATGATTTCCTTATGCCAATCTGACAAAAAAAGCTGCCATTAACTTCACAGAAAAAGTTGCTTCTACATCAAGTTTTCTCCACCTTTCCCACAGTAAAGTTGGAGTTGCGAGAAACAGACTATTGCTAGGATTCTCCATCAGGATATGGAAACTATGAATTGCCGAATATAACAAAAAGAGCATCCCTAAGGCAGGCTTGTTTTCTACTTCATTGTGGGTAATACTCATTGAAACCAGTGTTAGGAAAACACTAAATAGGGTTTAAGGTGTATCATAGGACCCCTAAAAAAAGTCAGCAGTTGCCTCACAGAGCTGCAGCCGAAATCCTATACTACACTGTAGACGAGATTCCCAATGAAGACTCACAGGGGCATGCTCTCCCACACAGTTTATTTGTTCATAACAAAATACAGATTTGGATATTTAAACCAGAATTGTAATAATAATAAAAATATTCCTGTCGAAACCCCATAAATGTACATTGCACTTGTAAAATGTGTCCCTAAGTGATGGCTTTCCATTTGAGAGCAGACACGGCAGTGGATACTGGTCCTGGGAGTGGTGGTTCCCAGCCTGGGTTTCAGCTACTCTGAAACGGCTTGTGTCCTACTAGTGCCAGCCATGCAACAGTCGTTCTCTTCTTCTTTTCCATTAAGATTGTATAAATATTTACTAAGATCTTTTGGGCAGAGTCCATAAAGACTGTGCAGTGAGAGAAGAGGGGAAGGAAGCCCCTTTACACAGTGACAAGACATTTGCCATGCCACCTAGAAATCATGCTGACTGAAAATAGTTAATTTATCTTTTAGCCTGGCAATAAATTTTCATACCTCAAACAAAACTAAGACGTGCAGGGGGTGACTCTTTTATCATTTATGGAAAACTGAAGGGGTTCTGTGGTCAAAAGCAAAACCACTTCCATGCTGGGAGGCAGCTTGCACATGCTTTGCTTCTTCCTCGTGGCCTGGAGCCTAGCTAAGAGCAGTTTCTGTCAGGGCTGAAACTCACTGACAAAGCTCTCTCCTCCTGCTTCTGTCCCACATGTCATACACTAACTTCATCCCTGGCATCCACACGGCAACACTCAAGTTCAAAAAGCTGGGCTTTCTTATGTGCCAATCTCCATCTGCAATCACTGTGGCAGCACAGGGCGATGCTGCAGGGGAACGAGCATAGAGACCCTTAACATTTTGCCGGTGTGGGCCAGGTTATCTGTACAGCACAGTCTTGTGCTGTGCAGAGCTGCTTCCACGGGCCTGAGGTCAAAAGAGCCAAATTGAAGTTTCAGTGAGGGAACGTAAGTCTTCCCTCCTCGCTTGACCTGGGTGCAATGCAGGCATCCCACTTGCTTCTTTCAGAGCTGATGCAGCCAGTGTCAACTTGTGCATCTTTCCTTCATCCTTCACCTCACTAATATTTCAGCATATTTTGATCAACACTCACTTTCTTATGAAAAATGTAGATTGCTAAACAGTTTTGATTTACTTTGCGCTCAGTAATCACTATGGGGTTCTTTCTTTATTAGTAAAATGGGGTGATACTATTTAGTGATGCTCCCATACTGGTTTATAGTCTGGAAATACAGAACAGTAAACATGCATGGAGCAGTATTAACCTTGTAAGCTCATCTGGGCAAGAATTGCATCCAGCTCTGTTTATCATAAAAAAAAACATTTTTCTTAAAAGGGATTAAAGTTCCTTGAGTGCCATCCTCTGCTGCCAAAGCAAACCCATAAAAGTAAAGAGGTGCCAAGCAACAGGACATTTCTTACTGATATCCTCTCACGGCATATTTTCCCTGACAATGACAGATTACATCTTTTCAAGGAATTTTTGCCTTCCACAGATAAAGAAACAGAGCACCCTGAACATGTTAATCACTTTTGCTGGCTATTACAAACCCTGCCTTAAAACCTCAAAAACACCAGTGAATACTGAGTCCTGACAGATGGTTGCAGGCTGTATGCAGTGTGTTTATCTGAGGATGAAGTATGAAGTCATATGTATGTGTGTACGTCTGTGATGTATCTTCACTGGCTACTTCTTGCTCACCCTTTAAATATCAGCTTATTGAGTGATAAACGAAGTAGAATATGGAATTTGCCTGGCTGTTTTCATTAAAAATTGTGTCCCGTTTGCAATTATTACATCCATTTTTTCTCTTTGTGTGTTGCTGTGTTCTGAACTCAGGGTGAAATGTGTGAGCACAGGGATACTTTTAAATGCAAAAAGGAGGCTCCAGACAAGGCTTAGGTCTCCAGAGTACAGACAAAATGTTAGAAATTTGTGCAGCCACTAAAACAGCTAAGTCTTGCTTCTGTTCATGTCTGCTAAGGGTCTGTATGCCTGCTCTGCTAAAAGGTGGAATACTGAGGAAATCCACAACTGTGTTTAAAATATATTTTGTTAATATATACGCTATGAACTATCATATCAGGGCATAAACAGAGCACCAAATTGAACTGCCAAAAAAAGAGCTGCTTTTTATTAACCGCTAACAGGATGATTGCCAAAAACAGAAGTTATAATCATATGAGAGAACTTCAGCTCTCCTTCTGTAAATTGATAGTGATATTCTTTTTCTTTTTACGTTTTTGTTTCTATGAGTTTGTAGCACAAATTACTGCACTTCTGTGGTGCTGTATGCCATACAATGAATCTTCTTGAACGAGAAATGAGAAGAAACTCCATTTTTAACTGAGAGAGGACTTGGAATACTCTGGCCTGTCCACATCCCTTGCCTTGCAAATGATTGATATCACTGTGGTTTCATGCAGTGAAATAATCACTTTTGGAGGAAAATGGGTTCTGTCTAAAGAAACATGGTCTGAAATGATCAGGGTGTAAATAATACTGTGTTTGTCATCAAGTGTGACTGGGAAAAAGTCACGTCATGCCAAGATTTACTGTAAATCGTTAGGGAACAGGATGGGTTTGGATTTACAGTTGGCAAGCTCAACAATGCTTGGAAAACTAAGGGTGGAAAGACACCCTTAGAGTGCAGAGGTGAGGGGTGGCACATAATAGTGATAAAGATTTTCTCCTGATCAGAAAAGTTTCTGTAAAATCAAGATTTTTTTTCTTTTGAGGAAAGAAGTGTATTATGTTCTCATTTTAATCAACACTTATGTTAGTGTTATAAGGTAGACTTACACTGGACAGCAATGTAGTTACTGGAATATTTCCCTGTGGAAGGAGGGAATGTCTTGTAGTGGTGTTAACCTTCTTCAAACACTGTACTAGCCTCATTTTGGCCTGTGCTCCTAATTGTATATTCTAATTGTGACACCTAACTTTGTGGATCTGTTGTCATCCTGAGAAGCAAGGCGTTACTGACAGAATTAAAACCCTGTTCATTAATGTAGAAACTTTTCACCTGCACTCTGAAAATACAACCCATTGCAGGATGTGAAAGCACTGTTACAGGACACCACTTCATGTTGCCATCCCTGGCTCACTTTTCTAAATATGCAGATGAGTACCGTTGCACTCAAAAGTCAAGTCTCAAACTGTATTTAAAGACTTACTTTGCTAAAAAACCCTAAAATTACAAACTGCTGTGTGAAGGCATAAGAGAATTGCGGATAAGATTGATGAAAAAAGACTAGTATGTTTGGGGGTTCTTTTTCACCAGTGACAGGTTAATTGCCAGATAACTGCCTTGAGGTAGCTGGTAGATTTTATGAGGACTTGTAATGTTATGCATCAGCAATTCAGGTGACCTGTGGTTTTACTGTGCAAAAGACAGTGTACTGTGCAAACCTATACTCAGAATAGATGAAAAGACTTGCCTGTATTGAATGGTATTAATTTAGCCACTCTTCAAACTGTCTTATCACCTAAGTACCTCTGAAGTTATCAAATATTGTGTAACTGTGGTGAGCAGAAGAGTGTTTTAATTCTGTCTTGTAAAGACACACTGCAAACAGTAAAAATTACCTTCACCTATATTTAGAAATTTGCCCCTTAAGAGAGTCTTGTAGTAAATTGAGAATTTGGCTCATTGGAAATACAATGCTAAAACCAGAGAATATCCAGTTCATTAAATATACTCAACTCTGATCACAGTGCTCTGACCTGTAGTTCAGAAGTTACTGCCAAATTTGGATTAAAATATAAAGAATATATTAGACAGACTATCTCAAACCGTTAATGCTCCCAATGGTTTTAGAAAGATCTATGAAATATTGTCTTTAGGTTTTTTACCCTTCACAGAAGTGGGAATTAAGGCTAGGAATAAATGAGTCTTTACAGACATTTGATCCAAAATCCACTAGAGTAAATTAGGACTTACATCGTCTTCTGTAGGTGTGGTATCAGCCATTAAGACAGTGTGAGATTCAACTGTTTAATTAGTATAATACAAGAAAAAAATTGTTGCACAAGTTTAAGACTAAAGTTATAAATTACAGAAGTATACAGTCACTATTTAATGATCCCACTATTTCAGCTTTGTTGGTGTTTGCTGTCACAGTCAGCCTGTGCTTTCCTCAGGTATGAGTTCAGTGAAAATGTGATATAAAACACGGCAGAAAGCTGATTGCACTGCTGGCCCTGAGCAAGCTGTTAGAGCCCAGGACACATTCACATCAGAGGTAATCATGCTGAGCTCCCTTTATTTTCAGTAGAGTGAAGCAGGCCCTTTTAGAGGATTCACCTGACTTACTTCAAACAGTTACTCAAGTGAGATGGATCATGTCCCTTTCTATAGAAATGTCCTGGTTTCAGGTGAAACAGGACCAATTTTGTTTAGTAACTTTGCTCCTTAGCTGGGCCTATTCTAACTACTGAAATTAACAGCATATTGTGCAGACACTGTTCGCTCTCTCAGAGTGATAAGACCTATCTACCTGTTTATAGCTGATGTCCAGGCATGGTAAGCAGAGAGGCTCTTACTTATACTTATTGCTATAACACCCAGGGCCAGATAACTTTGTTATTTGCCCTGTTGGAGGGTCAGAAGTGGAAAAGAGCGGTGGGGTCTCACCTGTGGGGAGGAGCGGACAGGACAGGTGACCCAAAACTGACCAACAGAGTATTCCATCCCATCTGCCTCATGCTCAGTATAAAAGCTGAAGGATCAAAGGGTCAGCTCTCTGTCTTCCTTCAATGGCCAACGTCTGAGGAGGACTCTGTTTGTCTGCCTTTGGTCCCGATCCTGAATGCAGATCCGGAATCCAGTTCCCATCCATCACTGAATCTAGTCTGGGACTTCCCCAGTGCCAGCCAGTGACAAGATCGTCATCCTGGAGCTTGATAAGGTTTTCTATATATTTCATTGTTTTCTTTTTATTTTATTATTAAGATTTAATTAATTTAGTTACTTCTAAACTGATAAGTCTCTTTTTCCCTCCTCTGCCTCTCTCTTTGAAGAGGGGCAGAGGGGAGCACCAGTTAGTCCCATCTGAGGTCCCCCACGTCCCCAGTAGCCGATTTGGCCTAAACCATGGCAAGAAACCCTTGATAAGGTCTCAGCTGACTAGCTGAGATGCAGGTTATTGTAAAACTCTGCATTTTTTATTATGGTAGAGTACCTTTGCATTTGAAGCCCTAGGGTACAGATTGCTAAACTGTGGCTTTTAAATTTTTTTTTCTTCATCTTCAAGCCTGGCTCGCCTTCATGGTCAGCATGATTCAGCTAGAAAAGGACCTCTGTAGCAAGTCTAGTGCAAGTTCTTCTGGGTTATGTCAGTTCCTTACTCTAAAAGGAAATTTACTAATGTCTCCACCTGTACTGTGAGCTGCGTGCATCTCACAGGTTGTCCCATGGCCCTGGTTCCCTCATTGTCCTCATTCAACAACACATATAGTTCCTTATATGCCTGTGTTCCCACTCTGAAAAGGAGAGGAAGAAAGAGGGAGAACAAAAGAAGACAAGAAAGAAGGAAGTAAGGAAGGAAAAAGAGGCTTCATGGCATGGTGATGCATGCTCCGGTCCCATCTTCATGGGCCTTACAATGTAAACACAATTTCTGGAAGTAGCTGAATGGTGAACCTGAGCTTGCCATGGGGCTGGAAAGCCATAGCTAAACTATGGACCATTCCAAGCGAGAAGCCTTCTCTTGCTCTTTTAGGTTAGGTAGTGAATGTCTGGTGACTGTTGGCTGTATGAAGACTTTTGAATGCAGCTTAGAGGGTCAGAGAATCTGGCCACTCCTCCTCTTCTAATGTGTTGAAATCAATGGAAGTTTTGCTTGGAAGCTAAAAGTAGAGTTTGAGCCAATCTAAGATTGTGAATGAAAGTGTCTTCTGAAGTATTTTAGCCATTTTGCTCACTGAAAATGTAAATTTGTTTAGTAAATACAATCCTTATATGCATACTGCTATTTTCTAAATATTCAAGTAATGAGACTTTCTCATGATTCTTTTAAATTACTATATCACAGGGTTTTTTTTAAGTTACCCTTTTCAAAAATTGTTTTCTAAGGATTCAACTTGAATGGAAACACCTTCTGCTGGGGAATACCAACCCAGAGGCCAACAGGGCATGAGGAACCCAGTCTAGACTGTCTGTGAGGCGTCTTAATGGTATTTCCTAAGTAACAAATCTTTGCTCTTGATCTGATGTGTTCAGGTTTTACTGTGAAACATCGCTTTTCCTTAGAGAAGTCAGGCTCTTTTTTTCAATAAATTTTTCCCCAGGGTCAGTTGTTCTCAGGAAAATTTTGGTCAGTCAAGACTTTGGTGGAAAAGACTTTCTGCTGGAAAACACTGTCTATTTAAAAAACTCAGACAATTTTTTTCAGCACAGTAAAGCTCACTAAAATATTTTGTTTTAATAATGACATGAATTTTCTATATTTTATATTCATCTGTAGCACTTAGACAAAATTGTATATATTTCCATGCTTTCAGTTTTCATGAAATCACTTATTTGGCCTAGCATAACTTTAAAACTTTCCAGCTTCCAAGGATGGAGAGATCATTACAAATTCTTTTCCATTGATTTGGAAAACGTTTTATTAATCTAAAAAAAAAAAAAAGTCTTCATCTTACAATAGTAAAACTTTTTTTTTTTTTTTTTTGGAACTGTGAAATCTCTCTTTACTCTGTTTTATTCTCCTCCCTTTTATAAATTTTCCCCAGTTTGTATGGACAGTTTACCACTCAAACCACCTCTCCAATTGTACAGTGATTTACTATTCTATTTCATTCATTCTTAAAGATACCTCACTTCCCCCAGTGAAACACCAGGTTCTACGTGATTCCTGTTTCATATCTTCTCCAGATTGCAGAATCTAGTCCACTTTTGCTCAATAACAACATGTGATTTATTTTTTTTCAGCAGAAATATGAGTTTCACACTCACAATGACAGTGTATATAAATGCAGATCTGTGTCTCCTTTTCATTAGGTTGTATTCCCTTTCCCTCTCAGAAGGTGATTTCATCATACTTAACCCAGTGATAAAGCCCTCTCTAGCCAAGGGGCGTAGGCAGACTTGAAGACTCCAACTTCCTTTTCAGTAAGCGTGGAGTTTTTGCCCATTTCTTATTACAGAATATCCTAAGCTAGAGTCCAATCAAAAGACACTTATTAAATTGAACGGGATTTTTTTCCATATACTTTTCTAGGTTTTGGATCAGTATCCACAGAAAACCATCTAATAAATTACAGAATAATTGATAGTCGATGACAAGAGTTTCAAATGCAGGCTCGCCACATCACTGCCAGCACTGCCTTGAAGAGATAGGAGCTATATAAATCTAGGAATAATGAAATCATCCATTTTTTCCAGAGACAAATGCAATCCAGAACTGAAGCCGTGAAACCACATCTGATGCTAGACAAAGGGAATATTAGCATACGTATGTTTCCAACTATAAGGGTATTTCTTGAATTGTGTGTTCTTATTCTTGCCTTTCAGCCAGCTTTTTTCAAACCCAGATTTTCCAAGTGAAGCACTGCCTGCACAGGTGAGAAAAAGTTCATCTAAATAAATTAGTGGTCATTCATGCAGCCAGACACCAAGGTTTTGCTGATATCATATGTGTTTTTCAAATCCAGTGATGTCAGAGGCAGAATATAGATGTTCTGTTGCTAATACTACTATGTTCATCAACCTTTGTCACTTTGAGTCATCGTTTTTGCCATACCTGCTTTTCTGGAGCTCATTATTTTTTGTTGGATTGCTACTTTTACCTTCTGAAAATGTTCATTAATAAGAAAATATTTACTCTGAAAGTTCAAATATTTGTGGTTGCGTATAACAACATACTTGTACAATGAGACAAAAGAAGTCTGACAGCAACACAGAGCTGCATAAACTGTTTACAGTGATAAATCTTGTATGTGGGATCAGGATCCCCACTTCTATACACAAGAATTGAGCAAAGGTTATAATATGGATGCATGAAAAATTTTTAAGAATGAAAGAGGCTACACTTTTGTATTAGAATTGATGGAGCAGATCTGTTTTTCCATACCTAGTTGCTTTGACCTTGAAGGGGTTGCTCATGTTGCAAAAATATGTTCACAGAATCGAGACTTCTCCCCAGAAAAAAAAGGAAAAATATCCTTGGGAGAGTCAAAAGGCAATTACTACACATCAGTTTTAACTTGTAAGGGTGCACAGCCCCAAATGGCAAGTGCCATATTATAGACATAAAGTGAAATTTGTGAATTTTGTTATCATTTATGCCCTCATTTCTTGGGAAACTTAGCTCTGCAGCAAGTCAAGGAAGGTGCATTCTGTTACATGGTGGTGCCATTACACATAAATGTGTATATCATCATTCAAGAGGTGAAAAAAAAGAACACAGGAAAAAATAGTACACAGGGTTAATATGAATGCTTAAGAACCTTTTAATTTCCATTATGATTTTCTGCAGATACTTTTGTTTTTTGAGAATAAAAAGTTTACCAAAAATGAAATAAACATGCTCTTCCACAAACAAAATACAAGGCTTGATTTATAACTTGTCCCACTTTCTTTTGTTTCCTTTTCCCTAAATAGTTGTTTACCCATTTTGATGAAATGATCCAAAATTTTATGTAGAGCAAAAAAGATGGTCAAATCTTCCCCTGCTAAATACAACGACCTCACAGAGTTATGGTCCTTAGGTCTCACACAAAGAGAAGGGCAACAGGCTTTGAAGCAACCATGAAGAACAGGGAGAGAGGAGAGGAAAGTGCATAACTGAAGACCGCATACACTGGATAGTGCACCAATAAAAGTAATGTAGAAATTGCCATTTTATCATCATATGGGTGTAAGCCAAGTACTATGATATAGACAAATTTGTGATACTTTTGGGGCGCCTGACCTCCTTCAGTTTCCAGGGACTGCTACTTTAACAAAGACCTAAAGCAGCAAACATTCATCTTCAGAAGTCCCTGTAATGAGATATGCATTGAGCATTGTCAGCTTAAATTCAACTCATGTGACTGAGAACACTGGGTATCTAAATTACATCGTATTCACTTGCTTAACTTGTTTGTATGACCTGTAAAATTTATTTTTATGTAAAATACAGTATAAATGCCCTGAAGCCCTTCAAAAGGAGATTAAGTCCATGTTTAACTGTAAATGCTTTTGTGGATTTTAGTCAGACCCTATAATATATGTGATTGTAAGTTATTTTATGTACTATATGATTATTATAGATTGCTAAAAGAGACCCATCTTTAAGAAAATTAAAAATAAATGAAAAGGTTATTTTCTTAGTTGGTGGCAGACATTCAAAATCTGCTTGTAAATGAGTGTATTTTTAAAACCAAATACAAAGGATCCCTTTAAGTATATGTTTTCTTACCTTGAGGCTTAGACTGAAGTTTTTGTGTATGATTTGTTGATACAAAGGTTAGATCTGGCTTCAAAAATGGCAAAGTATCTTTACGTAAAGTCCAAATACGTCAGTGTTCGTACACTACCCCTTTCTAAGACCTTGCAGAACCCAAATCAAAATGTTTATTTAAACCTGTTCCCTCACTTCAGAAAGCCAAAAAAAGAAATACAACAAAATTCAAACTGCAACACCTCAGTTGGATCTTTTTCCATGACGGTCAGGCAAAAAAGCTGTTTCCAACATTTTTACAAGAAACTAGAACTCTTAGCTTATCTTGGTACATGGTATATTTCCATGAAAAACTGAAGCCTGTGTAAATTTGTTTTATATGTGTGCTCTCTGTTTATGTATGTATATGTAAAACCTCACACAAACTGTGTGAAAAGATACTGCAGGTACGTTGTATGGGACGCGTGTGTGAATGCTTGAATTATGACCAAATGATCACCGTGCTGTAGTTAAGGTTGCTTTCTGTTTATAAGTAAAATTGTCTAGCTGATCAAAATTTTCAGAATATGATATTAGCGTTTTTAAAACAGCAGAAAAACCAACCAGCTAAGCAGTTAAAAATTCTTCCTCAAAATTTTTGAGTTTGAGTGTATACTTTCTGAGTCTCCTAGTGCTGTAAGAAATGGTTGAAAGAAAAAATTTTCTAGGTTATGACTTATGTCTTCAGTACAAGCTGTGAATGTAGGACCTGTGACACTGCAACACTTGTTTTCCCAAAGGGCTTTTCTTCAGGAAAAGAATTGTATTTATGTAATCCTCCTAAAGGAAATGGAACATTAGATAACAAAAATGTGCAGTTATGGATCAGTTAAAGTTATTCTACCTAACAGATTAAATCCAAGATCTAAGAAACAATAAAATTAAACATCATCCTATATTCACCTACCCATGAAAAGCAACTCACCAATAGTAACCTTCATATCCCATCTCAGAACTGTGCTGGGAGGGATACCCATTCATCAGCAGTCTGCTGCAATCTAGAGCTGTGCACATAGTGTGACGCAGCCAAACACCAGGGATGATGTATGGGACATCCGCTATTTGTAATACAGTTAGATAGGGGTAAACTATATTTTTCCATTACTTTTAAAGGTAGCAACATCCTGGTTTTGTCTATCTTCATGAAACAGACTTTTTTTTTTTTAGGAGTGGTGGTGGTTGTTGGGTTTTTCTGAAGGATTGTAGTGATGGAGTTTTTACGTCAATTTTGGATGCTGACTCTGGTTTCTTCCAAAGAGAAAAAACCACCCCACAGTCTGTATCTAGATCTCACGTTTAAATCTCAAAGTGCTGAACCTAGGTATATTCTGCTTTGGTTTGGACCTGGTTTGTCTCTTACTTTCAGGGAGTGTAAAATGTTTCTGCTTTTAGGTATTTGCTAATTCCTTCCAGAGTTGATTTATGTAAATTACTTATATCCTTCCTTCCTTGGTTTTCCTGGCTGCTTCTATTCTGTTGCTGTTTTAATTCAGAGTGTATACTCTTTAGTGCGGGGTCTGTTGGCTTGCTGGGTGTTGGTAGAGGGCCTAATCAACAGAATCATGTTCATACCCGGCCTCTTGGCACTCCTGTAATTCAGTGATAAATGGGAATCAAGTACAAATCTGGGATCTCAGAATCTTTAAATTGCTAATATATAGCTCCTAGATACAACAAAATGAAAGTAGCTGGTCTTATCATCTTATCTGGGTCTGTTTTATTGATGTTGCTAAACTCTGAACTTGTGAGCATGGGTTCTCTTGGTTCCTTGCATTTGCTGGGATTGAACATCATCCTGCAAGGAGTCACTATCTCTTTGAACCGGCCAGCTAAACTGCTAAAGTGGGCACTGTCTAACCCTTCTCAGTCAAAATCAGCCTTTTTTGGTCTTATACGGATGAGATATTTGGTCTTTCTAATCTCAGCTATTGACTGAAAGCTGTTCAATAACTGCTACCATAAGCTGCTACTGCAGTGAGCTCTGGGAGTGCTGCAGATGACCACGTCTTCTGGTGGGACAGCAAAGGCCAAAAGAGGCAGTGAGTCCATGTCCTGAGATGTATTCGAGTCAAGAGCCTTATGATACCATATGGCTAACTTCTCTGCTGACACAATAGGATAAACATCTCTGCAAATCCACTTTTGTCCATTTAAACACTGTGAAATTTGGCTTGTGGTTTTCCAAAAACTGCTGATCTACCAGATGAGTTTGTGAAGTACTTCACATTGGATTTCTACTGGTACATCTTTGAGCCTGTGTGCCTTAAGTTTTAAAGTATGTGAAGTTTATTTTATTGAAAGGAATGCTTATGGTGTATAGTGAAAGCATTTGGCTTCTGACTTCTGGCTTTCATTCCACCAGTTCAATCATGAAGTGGTTAAGTGTTATTTATAGCTCTTAGACATTCTTTAAGGATGAACGTATCTACTGAAAAAACAAACAGTCTTGGTGCTCGTGGGTAATTTATAGCAATTTTAAAGTTAGGAGAAAACTGTGAGCTCATACTACAGGCTAAAAACCTGTCCATTCATTACTGCATGGCAAAGGAATTTGGTTGAGACGTTGACAAAATCTGAGGAAGTTGAGATTCACAGCATGCAGGTACAACTGAGCAGGGAAAGGCTCAGTTACGTGTCCTAAGGAATTACATAACATTTCTTTCTCCCACTTTTTTTAATACTAGACACAAAGAGAGGATCAAAAAGACCTTAAAGACCTTTTTGGTTTTTTTTCAGTGCACTCCATACTTTCTTTAATTTAATTAAAAAAATTAAATCCACCAGTGTTGGTATATGTCAGTTTACAGAAAGCAGAAACTCAGGGTTTCTTTTCAGTAAGATGTTTTTATATTTTAAATCACAGATTTCAGAATCAGAAGACATTTTTTATACAAAAATTCACTAACTGTAATTTAATTACACCTTTACATCACTTTGCACAATGACATCCAGTCTTGGTCTGAGGGCATTAAAAGACAGAGATCCTGTCACCTCTATTGTGAAGTTGTCTCACTGCTGAGATGTTTCATGCCTCAGTTTCAATGTTTGGCTTCAGTGCACAGCTACTGGTTTTAATTAGACCTTTCCTCACTGGATTAAAGAGCTTTTCAGTACATTTAGTAATTTTTTCAGATACTCGTACATTGCTAGTCATCTTCCTGTTTATAAAATAGTGAGTGAGCTTCTCACTTTCTCATTGTAAGGCATCTTCTCCAACCCTCAATTTCCTTTTGTGGGTTTTGAGCTTTTTTTTTCGGGTTGTGTTTTTGGGGCTTTTTTCCCTTTTCTTTTTTTTTTTTTTAGCTAATAGTGTTATTCAACACATTTTTTACATTTGGGCACAAGACAGCAGAATTTGTCTAACCATTGCCGTACGGTGAGGTGAATTAATCCTTATTTTCTATTTTTCCTCCTCATGCTGCCAAAGATTGTCTTCACTCACTGTGCCTCTTTCCCTTGTAGTGGCAGGAAACCACAGCTCTTCCACACAGATGGGCAAGCAAGAAGTTTATCGCTCCCATCCTACTTTGCCCTGAAAACACATTTCCTTGAAGCCACAGCTCAGTTGATGGCCAAGATTGCCAGATTCCCCGATTGGCAGTTCCCTCATTTTTTAGGCAGGAGAGACCCATTCACTGCTAATGTCCCTTTGATTGCTTTTTCCACGCTTTCTGGGCCATTTCCTACACTCCAGGCTTCTATGACCAAATGGAGAGTCTAATTCACATTGCCTTTTACAAGCTTAGTGTCCATAAAATGAAATGGAATTATTAACTGGACACATGTGAGTTCCTGAAACTGTTACCACCCCCAGTTTTGATTTCTCTGTCCCTGTCCCCCCCCCCCTCCATTTATGTCCTTTCTGAAGAAATTCCAAGGTTTCCTCACTTTGTTCTGTCTTATTTCTTCTCTTTAGCATTTGGTGGATTTATCAAACAAGGCTGACAGAGTTTGTGGAGAGGTAGCTTGATTTCAAACAAACAATATGAGTAGTAATCTAAATAAAGATATACATAGATACAATTTATTTTGAAAGAAAAAACTCTGAAGGAAAAACTCCTAATTTCGACAGAAATCCAGAAAAACACCTAAGCACGCATATAATATTTTTTTTAAAAGTAAGTTTGTTGGCTTCAGTAGTTTGCATATACTTTAAGCTAAACACAGGCTTCCATGTTTTCTCTGAAATCTTATGTTGATTAACTCTGCATTCTAACCTGGATTGCAGTACAGTTGTTCAATAATAGCTATTGAATAATAACTATTATTGCCCAATAATTATTCAATAATAATTAAATAATATTAAAGGATTTTAAAATTACTTTCAGCTTATGGTAATTGTGTGAATATAATATATAGCCACAGAGCAATATTTTTCTTCATTGACCTTCTTTTCTATATTTAATGATTTCCAAATTAAAATAATACTTGAAGAGTCATCTCTCTTTAATAAAATCAAGTGGGGCTTTTTGATTTTTTTAGATCTCAGGCAGGGCACTGTGGACTGGCAGTACCTTGCTTCTAAAGAAATTTTTTTAAAGAAAAAATAATGAATATTTTCATTTTGTAGTGAGCTCTGTTTGTATGTCTGGGGGTATAAACTTTATACAGTTTAACTTAGGGTCACTTTTTTATTTTGTATGTAGAGTTTTTAGCATAATGAGGCCTTGTAGTTAGAGTCCCTAAGTACTGTTTTAATGCAAATAATAATAAAATATATGCTTAGATAATTAAATCATTGTTTCATGAATCAAAACATTGTATTGATGTACTCCTAGAAGTCTCATTATACAATCTTATCATACTCTTTATTATTGCTTATTTGATGATAAAATAAAAACTGAAGAAGTATTCAAAAGAATAACAAAACCCCGCAGTGAGTAAAAGTGTTATGATGTGAATACCTGCTATGGCTGAGATCATAAGTCATTGGAGGAACAAGACATGATCACACCTAAAAATCATGTAGAATTTTTATGTCATACTTCCAATATCCTGGCTTAACAGCCTCATCCTGTAAGTTACAGTCTCATGCTGTAAGTCGTAGAACATAATCAGTTTAGGTGGGAATCAATAAGAAATTAAGTTGCTTAGCACTTCCCATGAATGACATATATCAATATCATTAATATTTCCGGTTTCAGCTGGAGACTGCCTTTGAAATTACATAAGGTTCCCAATTCTCTGAGGCTTTGATTCTTTGCATTTTCCAAGCTTAAACTTATCTACTGACATATAAACAACAGAATTACACCAATTGCTACAAATGGAATACTACCTACATCTTGATGTTGCTTTTGTATCTGCTATTATATGGAAATAAACATTAATATTTTGATATTCTTGTTAAGTTTTAAATTAAGATTTGACCTTTTAGAGATGTTGCTGACAATGGTGCTTACTGCATATCCTGTTTAAAGCTCATTCTGATTTGTAATGAGCAAATACTGGGAAGTATTCAGGACTTTTAGAAAGAATAAAGTGTTCAGTTTCAAATTACGCCACTTGGAAAGGATCCTCAAAGGATTTATTTAGTGATGATGCACTAGATTGCATTTTGTTTTAATTATCAACCTTTTTTTTATTGGAATACAAATAAATCTGTAAAGGGAGAAGTGATCCCCTGTTCTGAAAAATGTTATAGGACATTTCTTTTAAATATCCCTCTGAATCCCTTCCATTAAAGCTATATTTGTTTATCTTGGAACACTGAGATCTATCTGAGGTAAATAAAATAACCTGTTTTACTACTATTCTCTTTTCCTTTCACTTAAAGTTTCTGAGGCAATTTTAGTTACCATTTGCATCAATGTGCAGAGGTTGTATTTACAAGAGCAGGTACAAACTTCTTTCTTTATATTACACAGGCCTGCACGGACTGTATGTGGTGTGACTATTATGCTCTCAAAGGAGGGCATCAGGATTCACTTTAGTACGTCAGAATCCTTTTATAATCTCTCCAGGCTGTGCAGCAGGTTTGGTGCTACTAAACAGGTTACATGAGGTGTCCGTGCTCACCGGTAGCCTGTGCTAAGTTGCACCTTCTCCTTTTGACAGATTGATTCTGGATCTGATTATCAGTTTGGAAAAAGTGTCATCAACTACTTTCTGAAAGAGACTCTCCCTTTCACGTGATCTGCTGAAACTTAAATTCTGTTCATATGTTAAGTACTTTACTGAGAAATCTTTTGAACAGCATAGCCAATAGTGAGAGGTAGTGGAAAACGCTTGCACTCAGGAAGCTCACATGGCTTTGAAAGGCTTATGTGGTCAATGAGAGAGCTCACTAAACTAAAAATAAAGTTACTAAGTTCCTGTGTCCCTCTAAGGCTATGAGACTCTCATGTTGTGCAAAAAACACACCTGCCAGTTGGAGAAGTTTCCTTGCACAGCAAACCTGAGGAGAGGTGTTCTGATCAGTGTTGAAGTTTTTTGGTGTGTTGATTGCATGTCCAGTAAGACATTGACAGTGATGGCCTAGCTACAGTAGATGGATGGTCAGCATAGCTGACAAATAAATTCCTGAGCAGATCATGTCTCCAAATGGAGAGAGAAAAGAGGTGTCTTTGTCAAGGCAGTGCTCCAGGAACACCCAAAAGGCATGTTTAACCATGTACAATTTAGCCAGATGCTGCTTCTGCTCTCTTAGCTGAAAAAAGGGAGTGATGCAACAGCTGCACAAAGGAAGCTGTGAGTTTCTTAGGACATCTGTTTGATCTTTGCATCCATATATATAACTGACATCTGTACCTAAAGGAACCCAGCATCAATTCCCAGTCACTGAGACCCAGGCACCTGCCCTGGCTAAAGTGTGACTCCATATGGAGACAACAGGTAGACAAAACAAGAATGTCCTCGGTCAGGGGCGGGCTAAGCGAACAGTGACTTCGGTTGGGCAGCACGCCAGTCACGAGTGACGGTATGAATTACCTGATAAAAGCAGCTCATAGTACATCGTCCTGTAAAAGCACCGGTCAGGCTTGACTGGGCTTGGGTTCCATCAACTAGAATAAACTTAGCTGGGTAACAATCAGTTTTCAGAAAACAGGTAATCACAGGTTATTTGAGAACAATATGCTAAGTGATATGAAAAGTGCTGAGGAACTGACTTATGAAAAATCACGTGAGGAGAACATCCATTAGAAATTATGCATAACTTAGTGATGGTTTTCTTGACGGATAACTGTAAATAAGAACATAGTGTAAGACTGCACAAGCCAGAACAACCCAATGATCCATGTAAACTGGTATATTGCCTCTGGTAGTGTTGCATACCTGAATTGTTACAGAAAGACAATATGGAGACATAAATATAATAACTACCTGTATAAGACTGAATTCTGCCATTGTAGGTTAAAGTGAATAGCACCATACCTCTGTGAGTAGTCTGTCTGGTTCTAAATATGTAGTGCTGTGCAATGCAAGAGCAAAAGTTTTGCAGGGGAGGGAAAGGAAATACCTTTATGACCTCATATTATCCATTTATACTCTGAGTCATTAAAATGATTGCTTCTTATACAAGTTATCTTTGCTAGTAGAGGAATATGTGGGCAAATACTCCCTCTGACAATCAGTGTGCTTTGGATCAGACTCAAAACATACATATTATTCAAACTTAACTTTCCTTGACTCCTACTGAATTATTTGCCCCCAAAAGAAAACATCTGACTTTCCATAAAACTACAGTCAATGGCGAAATTCCTGTCAAGTGCTGCAGGTCCAGCATGCTCTTCAGGTTAATTGCAAATTACATCGTAATGTGTTACTCAAAAATAAGATTCTTTACCAGTGATTTTCAACCCATGCCCCCCCAGTGAATGAAGAACACAAGTCCATTGTCAGTAGATCAAATTTATTGCACAGTATCCCTTCCTTCAATGGAAAAAATTAGGGGATCCACAGATCAAAAAAAGATTCAACAACACTCTACTGCATCCATACATGTAGCATCTAAACAAGTTGTGTTTCTGCTTGTCCGTTTTAATTACATATTATCTTTATTGTTGACCACGTAAGTTATTTTCTCCAAGTGTTAAGTGACCCACTAAGAGAAAGCGAAGAGGAGTGGAAGTATGAAGAACAGATGAATTTCATAAAGCTGCGGTTCACTTCGTGCCCACATGTCTAGGTTTTCTTTCGATGGAAATGAAGTAGGGGGATGATTCATAACAGGGTCTTGCTCTGATGTGGCAGTAGAGATGTGGCAGGACTGTATTCCCTGATCAGGGAAGTAGGAATTGCTCCCAGGTTCCTGCAATTTAGATTTAGAAGAAAATATATCTTGCTATAACAGTTAAGACAGTAAACTCCATCAGTTCATCCAGTTTAATCCACTTTTGCTCAAATACTTTGGTGGCTAATCTGATTCAGACAGTGTGTCATTCTATTTCTCAATAATTTTATTTCAGTTAACCACATTTTGCTAGTCGGTATTTGTGTTTGCAACCATAGTGATGAAATATGTTTATTGGCTAGAGATACAAGAATTCTAAGCAGGTGTCTAGGTTTTCAAGATTCAGTAATTCAGAACATCTCCCATCCACACTGCTAATAACTGAAATTTAAACAATATAACCCTTTGTTTCTATGATATCAAATAATAAATCTCTCAATTTGGAATTAGCCAAGAAGGTATGAGAAAATTTATCTGCAGTTCAATATCTCTTCCAGTATTTTGCTATTAATTTTGCCCAATCTTTTAGTAGATGGTTATCAGTAAGTAATGGCAGTTTTCCTCGACTGGTCAGATCTCCATTGACTTTGGTGTGTTTTGGTATAGGACGACACCAGTTTATTCTGTTATGAATTGTTATGACAGTGAAACTGACAATTGATATTTATGATATGTTTGTTGACTAATTTTTAAGCTACTATTGTTCTTCAATGCTGTTGAAAATATCCCTATAACCAAAGTATTCTCAGGTTCAGAGAAGATTACTTTCATTACAAAAAATATTATCCTCTATCCATCTTGTGTTACAGCAGATGTCAAAAAGGAACATATATTTGGCTTTTTTTAATTTTGAAAACGTGTTTTTTTATCATTCTTTTATTATCTCTTTTTTTATTTCTTTTTACTTTTTGCAAGTAATCATAGACTTCTTAGTTGGTTAATTTTTATATTTTTCTTAGCCATTTTAGTGTTGTAAAATGTTGTATGAAATACACTTTCAAAAACTCTGATAAAGAACGGTAATACCTTTAAACTGTGTTGCGGAGGAGAGAACATTTTGCTCCACCCCTGCACATATACGTAATCCAACCACCCACAAAGTATTTAAACACAGAGTGTATTCATAAACTCACAGTAAAGATCTTTCTGGATTCTTTCTTATTCCTATTATGTACACTGGAGATGTTTGGATCAAAAGGAATTAATTTAAGGAAAGAAAAAAAAAGATCAGTACCACATTGCATAATTTCCTTTATTGCTTTTTTTCCACAGGCAGATTAATATCTTGCTTGTCCTTCTGATTCTTACAGAGAATGAGCTGATTGTTTTATTTAGGTACCTGCTGGTTGGTGCTTTAGATTATTTTCTTCCTGAAAAATAAATGTGTTTTATTAATATTTAAGAATTTTTAACTTCTCACATATGTTTACAAGGTTCATGGCTCACCATATTATTTAATTACCCAAAGTGTTGTGTTTGTTGGTATTTCTTAGACTTGTGCTCATGCCAGTCTGCATGATATTGCTAGTAAGCACCGTCATGATGATGATCACGGCTTTTAAATGTGTGTTAACATATCAAATGATGTTTGTGCCTGTATTGGAGCTTGCAACACCTCCATTCTAAACTCTTTCCATTTTGAAAACTGGTTATTTATTTGTACTTTGTTTTTGATATGACCTAATCAGTTTTTAATCCGTAACAGCATTCCACCCCATGGCTACAAATGTTTTGAACTGTCTCAAGTGGAGATGTCCATATAATCAAAATTCTAGATATTTAATACCACTCTTGCCTTCAGCAGCCTTTCTCAATAGCATTCCTGCTGACAGAAGTTTGGCCTAAGACCAGAAATAGATACTGGAATCTCAGAAGGAAGTCTGTATTAAAAAGGGGGAAGCTGTGAGACAGAGATCACCTTACTAATATGTTTGTATCTTATAATGCTTCTTCATTTCCCTTTGACTGTCCTACTTTGTTGTAAAAAGTTCAGAATAGAGACTATAAAATCTCTTTGCAATTCTGAATAAAACTCTGCAAAACTACTAAGATGTCTATTACGAAATGAACTCATAGCTAGTAAAAAACAATATATGACTACACAGGGGTCTGGCTACAGATATCTCTTTTTGAAAGCAAGTCAGCAGTAAGTATTAAAGAGACACACAGCTATACTTGTTAGTACATATTATCAAGGAATTGTTTTGTTTAACAAACTCATCGATTCCCGTCACTTCACCCATGTCCCTCTCCTGGACAAGTTGAGACAAAAATTATAAATTTTCTTGATGTTTAATATTCTCACAGTACGGTTTTTATTGAGTAAATATTAGTTACACGATTTAACTGTTCATACTTATGGGACATGGAATATTGGATTAATACAGGAATTTTTTTTATCCCCTGAATCATATTTGTAAAATTTTCCTGCCTAACAATATTTTAATTTGTTTGTAGCAAATTAAAAATTTATTAGCAAATCAAGTCAGGAGATGCTGGAATCTTGCTATTTAGAGGCAAAAAGATCTCCAAATTACAACATACTAAGACCACATTTGAAAACAGAGGCATCTGTGTTTGAACTTGAGGATTTTGGTGCAAATGTATAAACACTGACTAAGTAGTCTCCAGCAGATTTTATACATATATATATATACACACACACACACACACATAAAATATGGTAATCTAGTTTCCTTTATCTTAGCTCTATTATGCATAAGGGAAATCAGCAAATAAAATGTTATTGGTAGTAGAAATATCTTAATGATTAATTATTTGATACGACTGACTACCTACCTATATAAATGATGCAGTGGAAATTTAAATGGAAATGGGTTGCAGAACTTCCAGGTAAGGCAGTGACAAAAGTAAGATTGTCTAACCAATGTTAAAGTAGAATGAACTCCTAAAATGCTTTAAAAATTATAACATATTGTTAACATTTCTGATTTTCTAACTGCTACCTTATCGTCAGTCTACATAGAACTGTTTTATCACAACATCAAATCAGCATTTCAGAAAACCCTGACTACCTTCAAACCAGGTGGGGAGAAGTGAGAAGTAGTCTCTAGTTTATGTCTAAATATTTTTACAGTGGGTATCCATAGCTGGCAATTTTGCTTCTGGACCTTCATCTTAGCCACTTCAGCTCTGTTTTCAGCTGTTTTATTGACCTTTTCCTAAGGAGATATTGTAACGGATCTAGACTTGGAACAGTGGCTGATTATAATTTCAGCTTGGTTTCAATTTTTGGCAGCTAAGTATGAAGACTTTTGGAAGTCTGGAAAAAATATATACAAGGGAGGCTACTAAAAACATTAATCAATTGGGAAACATTGCCTTTTCCCAATCACATAGAATGGAATAATGAATAACGTGGACACCACTATCAGTGACGTAAATTGTTGTCACTGCATCGAAGTTGATGATGAGACAATAACTGAAATTTATGATCTGAACTGTTGTTCCTCTCAATTTCCTGTAAGTAGATATATTAAATATCTTGTTAGAGGACATTGAAATTAAAATGGGAATGACATGTGCCCACAGAATTGACTGTAGCATATTGAAGGAACTACACTTGTTATTAAAATTTCATTGGAAAGATAAGATGCCAGTAAAATAACTGGAAGAATGTAATTTTCTTTCTCCTCAGAAATATTATGAAATACTTATAGTGTAACAGTCCACTTGGTAGATCCCTAAAGGATAATTTCCTTTCTCTGTCTCTCTATAGTTCCTTCTGTTCCAAGTACTGCATGCTTCCTTTATTTATTTTCCTTTTATACCATAAAACTTGACTGTCATTAGTTATATTTTGTTAGGATACAAAATAGCCCATTCAGCATTTTTTTTGCATTCACACCTTGCATTTCAAAAGAGGAAAAAAAGTTACAGAAGAAAGTGCAGCTGAGGACAGGCAGCATAATCTGTCTAACTTGTACTGTATTTGACTCTATGGAAACTAACTGGCACTATTAATGAAGTAAGCTGCACTTCATCCTAAGTAAAGATGGCAGAATTTGAGTACTTTTAGGAGCAAAATGAAACTGGATAGATTTTACTTATGAACACAGCATTTTCAAGGTAGAGGCTAAAGTAGATTTTCCTTTAGTTTTGAAAAATACTTAGCCTAGAAAGTACAATAGATGCAAAATTTCCTATCTCAGGGTGTGCTAGCCTTAAGGTATGCTGAAGACTCTCCAGCGCCTACCTCCCTCAATCATAAAGAAAATTGCTATCACACATAAGAAGGTATCAGCTTAGATATCAAAACTGAAGAGATCAGTGTGATCCCTGTGTCCTTTATATCTAAAATGCATATTTTCCTTTATCTAAAGGAAAATCTTATACACCTTTTTCATTTTCTACTGAGCAGTTACCAAGAAATTATTTATTGCACTGATTTAAAGGACTAATAGTGAAATTTTTATAGACAGGTTCCTATTGATTGTTGCTTGTTTGCAGAAACTGACCTTTACAAGTGAAACTGCAAAGTATAAAAATGATGCAAGTGGAGGGGGGGGATATAGGACACTCTGACTCTTGTCACTTGTAATTGCTTAACTCCTAGGACCCCCAGAACGCTGCTGGAGACAGAGACAGCCTAATTTTGTGCTAAGGTGACAGACCCAAGTCCTCATGGCATTCAGGGCAGAGGCCCAGAAGTACAGACATCTCATGTAACAATCCTATTTCTGCTAGTGACTAATGAAATGAACACAGATCAGTCATTTGATCTTTTAAACCTAGTTTGTATTGACACAAAAAAAAGGCAAATGTGTGTGTGTGGATAAAGATACAGATATATGGATGCAGCTGAAAGGTTTTGGTTCTTGTGTTTTTTGCTTTTTTCTTTTTTTGGGGGGGGGGAATAAACTCATTAAGATCTTCTGGGATCAGTGTTACGTTTATCAGTGTAATGAATATCCATTTCTATGCTGTTCCAGCCTCCCAAGAGCAATTTCCCAATAACGTGGCAATAGTCTCTACATTGGTTGGAACTGGCTCTGTTAATGCAAAACTCTGTTACCCTTTCCTTTGAAGTAAAATTGTTGTTGCTTTTATTGGTCACAATAAGATCCCACCAACACTTGTTGTTATTTTTTTTTCCACAGAAACGTCATGAACTAAAGTTGGAAGAAATATTTAACTAGTAAGCTAACATCCTTGCATTACTGAATATATACTAATATAAGTTACTAATTGGACCAGTCTGGGGCAACAATGTTGATCAAAGGGTTCCTACCATATTTTAAAATATTAGATTCAAATTGTACTACTAACAGTGGTAGTGCAAATCAGAGGAATTCCGGAAGACTTATCACAGTATAACCGAGAGCTGTATCTGGTCCTTATGATCCTTGTCTTTTCATTTAAAGATAGAGAGAATGTAAAAGCGGCAATCTAAGTATCTGCTTTTATACAGTTAAACAATAAAGCTTGTTCTTGTAAGGGTTTATCAAGTGAGAAGTAAGGGAATTCACAATTTTTTTCTGTTATTGGATATTACACCACCTCCTGTCAGGGTAATATTTACAGAATCACAGAATCTCCTAGATTGGAAAACTGTAAGGTCATCTAGTCCAATCATTAACCTAACACTGACAAGCCCACCACTAAACCATGTCCCTAAGCACTATACCTACAAGACCCTTAAATACCTCCAACCATGAGGACTCCACCACTGCCCTGGGTAACGCGTTCCAACGCCTGATGACCCTTTCAGTGAAAAAATTCTTCCTAATATCCAATCTAAACTTCCCTTGGTGCAACTTGAAGCCATTTCCTTTTGTTCTATCAACTGTTACTTGACAGAACAGGTCGACTCCCACCTCTCTGCAACCTCCTTTCAGGTAGTTGTAGAGGGCGATAACGTCTCCCCTCAACCGCCTTTTCTCCAGGCTAAACAGCCCCAGTTCCCTCAGCCGCTCCTCGTAAGACGTGCCCCAGACCCCTCACCAGTTTCATTGCCCTTCTTTGGACACACTCCAGTGCCTCAATGTCCTTCTTGTGGTGAGGGACCCAAAACTGAACACAGCACTCAAGATGCGGCCTCACCAGTGCCGAGTACAGGGGTAAAATCACCTCCCTGGTCCTACTGGCTACACTGTTCCTGATACAGGCCAGGATGCCGTTGGCCTTCTCGGGCACCTGGGCACACTGCTGGCTCATGTTCAGCTGGCTGTCAATCAACACCCCCAGGTCCCTCTCTGCTGAGCAGCTTTCCAGCCACTCCTCCCCAAGCCTGTAGCATTGGCGGGGGTTGTTGTGGCCAAAGTGTAAGACCTGGCATTTGGCCTTATTGAAACTCATACAGTTTGCCTTGGCCCATCGATCTAGTCTGTCTAAATCCCTCTGCAGGGCCTCCCTACCCTCAGGCAGATCAACACTTCCACCCAGCTTGGTGTCATCTGCAAACTTACTGAGGGTGCACTCAATCCCCTCATCCAGATCATTGATAAAGATGTTAAACAGGACTGGCCCCAGTACAGAGCCCTGGTGGACACCACTCGTGATCAGCCGCCAACTGGAATTAAATCCATTCACCACCACTCTCTGGGCCCGGCCTTCCAGCCAATTTTTTACCCAGCAAAGTGTATGCCCATCCAAGCCATGAGCAGCCAGTTTCTCCAGGAGAATGCTGTGGGAAATGGTGTCAAAGGCTTTACTAAAGTCCAGATAGACAACATCCACAGCTTTTCCCTTATCCACTAAGTGGGTGACCATGTTGTAGAAGGAGATCAGGTTAGTCAAGCAGGACCTGCCTTTCATAAACCCATGTTGACTGGGCCAGATCATCTGGTTGTCCTGTACGTACTGCGTGATGGTGCTCAGGATGATCTGCTCCATCAGCTTCCCCAGCACCAAGGTCAAACTAATAGGCCTGTAGTTTCCCAGATCCTCCTTCCAGCCCTTCCTGTAATTGGGTGTCATTTAGGGTAACTACACATCTTGTAGGATGAAACGGCCCTGAAGTGGAAGCCTCATCCACGTCCCCAAATACATCAGCACCAGCAAGGGACAGTCAGTCTTTCTGTATGGCAGACACCTGGCAGAGGCTGAGTGGTGGTGCTGAGAACAAGCCCTTATACCGACACCTCTGATGGGACCACGGCATGCATGTGACGTGGGCAGCCTGTGGGGTTCAAATGGGTGGAGCTGCCCATGATGCTGAGATGCAAGACATCATGGTTTGGACCTTATATTATGTCATGCTCTTGCTGATGTCCATTGCCAGCCCGCTGCCTGCACTTGTGCACTCTTCTGAGGAAACTGTCCACAGCAGATAATATGAGATCAAAAGTGCACTTGTTCCTATTCTGAAACTGGCTCCTGAAAACGTTAGTTCCTGCCATCAGCACAGATGTCATCTATCACATGAGAGTCACTTAATCTACCTAGTTCTGCCTGTCTGTATTTCTTTACATCACCACCACTGTGTGGAGGACATAAGATCCATTAAGTAATAGTGCTTGTATTCTGGTCTACAAGTATAAGTATAATCTATATATCTGCAAGTTTTTCAATGTTACATATGCATAAGGAGCCTTATAGTTAACATTCATAATTTGTTCTGAGATTCTGAAAGATGTTACACAAAATAAACTTCTAGCATGCCATGTTCTCTTTGTCAGCATCTAATTCTCCCTCTTTGTTTCACTTTTGAGCAAAGAATGCTGTTAAACTCCGTTCTTTATGGAAAATTTCTGTTTCAAGCACCTGCCATCCATCTTACTCTAAATTGCAGCTATGTCTTGACATTGTTTAATATGATAGCAATCTATTTTTTTGATCTTTGGCAGGAACAACTGTTCTTTATTGTACAGAGAGGAGCAGCAATTCAAATGGTTATTCTATCGCTGATTTGTAGCTTTGTTTTAGAGGCGCTTCATTCACCTTGTCAGTTCACTTGCTCCTAATTAATCCATCTGTTAGAAGCATCAACAAAGGATTTCCCTTATTAATATATCTCATATGTGTGATTTATGGACAGTATTACTGGTATCACAGTCACAGAGGTAAAGGATTATATCTGTCTTCTATGAACATTTAGTTTGCCTCATTCGTTTTACCAGCAGCTTTTATCTTACTCTCAGTTGGACTGCAAGCATGATAGCCTGATGTAATGGATGATTCCACACACAGTGCTAGTGGTCTGTGCTTCTAGTCCTTTCTCATTTGGCTAATTTGGCATCTTCTAGTTGAGCAGAACTTAAAGAACTCCAGCTTGCTTTGTTTAAGCAAATTCTGTAATGCTGAATTGATAAAAGACGCAATTTGAAAATGTATTCTCATAAGAATTTCAGATTTAGTCATTTTCCATGCTAGACAATTGCAACAGCAGTAGCGTAATCAGATTCTCAGGAGTGGATAAATCCTGTTGGTAAGTTTGCTGAAAAAAGATAAATTTGTCCTTTTTATGCGTAAGTATTATGTATGGTTTTGATTACCAATAATGTATAGATTTTGTACTTGTTCACTGGGAGGAAAGAATGAAAACATTTAGTCTTCTATTTCTACTTGAGCCCCTTACTAGTTGTAGAATTGAGGTCCTTACAGCTACAATTGCAGATATAGAAGCTTCTATTTATACCACCCATAAGATATCTCTCTATATAAATTAATTATGACTTGCTCTGATACACGACTATTCTAAAAAAACCAAAGAAAACTTGTAGGTGTAGATCATAGATTATTATAATTGATCTGTTAAGGAGATTCTTTGACTGCATGCCAAGAGGTTAAAAAACAGTTATCACCAATGAGTGGATGGAGGAAATGTACTGCTTCCGTCTGTGCGCATCAGAGCAAATCTGTTTTAAACAGGTTGGGTTTTCCCAACCCCCTTCAGTGTATTATTATCAGAATGTGGAGTGACTGTGTCCAGTTATGCAAAAGAAGGCAGCATCCATGCAATGTGTGACTAGTCGAGATGATAACAAGTTCTCAAGGATCATTACAAGTTTTGCAAGCAGCAATACCCATTTTCACGGTATTTTTTGTTTCTCATGTTTTATATAATTATTTCAGCATTAACAATGAAACTCATATTGCAATAAAACAATAGAATTTGTTTTAACCAATAGAGTCTCAAAAATTCAACATTACATACTCCATTAAAATATATAATAAAATGAAACTGGGGAGACAGAAAAGCTCAAATTAGAGGCTAAATGTAAGAGTTGATGTATTCTTATGTCAGCCTCAGCAGATCTGTAGTGTGTGGAAGGCCCTGCATTTTAAATGCCAGTTTTGTTTTATCCATTGTGACTGAAGTCTTACTTATGTTAGAGTGGAAAAATAGTATATGCAAATTTTGAAAACTGTAAGTAAAATAGCAGCTTCCATTCCAGATTAAAATTCATAAAGTCCTACTCTTGTGTTTGGTCTGTTTCCCACTGACATCACTTGGCCTGTGTGGAGGTAAATGAGGTGGTGCAAGATTGGAGCTTAACTGGGAAACTAGACCTAACTCAGCCATGCTTTAAGAATGTTCATATTTTAAAAAATGAAGTGGAATTTTTTCAATGTTGAACAATTGTTTACAGCAGAATAATCTTTGGGGTTTCTCTGGCAAAGAGTAATATTTTCTTTTTCAACAACATATTAAAAACCATTACAAGTGAGAAAGGTAGTTTGGTTAATGAATGATGATAGAATTGTAGTTTCCTCTCTTCTGCAGTAGGAAATATTAGGTGAATGGTAACTACTGAACTGAGAGAGTTCGTTAATGTGAATAACGCACACAGCTCTTACCAAGGTTCAGAAATTTGTGCAGAAACTATGCCAATGACTTTTATACCCACATATAAATACCATCATTTGGGAGGTGATTACTTTACTGAAAAATATGTTAGAAGCATCTGCAATGCGTTGCCATAGCACCTTTACAACTTAAAATAATTTTCTGATCACAAAGAGCAAAAGCAGCAGGAGAAACTTAAGTCATGCCTTTCTGCAATTTCCAGACTTACCAGGCAGCTGAACCTCTTGTGTATGCAGCGATCACTTGTGAGTCTTATCTGTGCTCATCATTCAAACTGAAGAGAGAAGAGGAAAGCATTTAATGATTTTAAATCTTATTTATTACAATAGCTGATGTGCATACATAATGCCATGGTAATGACCTGCTACTGGGTTTTAATGGGTTAAAAGGTTGGAAACATAAGGTCTGTCAAATCGAAGCCTGTGTAATTCAGTGTTTACAGAAACATCTTTATCAGCAGAGAAAAATGTAAAGTTTTTCTTGTTAAAAAATACAGCGTAAAAAAACATGTATAGGTTGTTCATAAAGACCAGACACTTGAATTCCACAGCAATATACTTGTTCAGACCTGGTGTGTATTATGCTACTCATATAAAACGTGGGGAAAAAAAGGTTATGTATTATACCCGTTGTTATATAGCTCTCCTGTCAATTTCATCAACATTAAAACTGGTCTGAATTACAAACAAAATCATACAATCACCCCTCCCCCCCTTCCCACCCTAATATCTTAAGTGATGAGAGAAAAAAATTACAATCTACCAAAATGTTTAAGAAACAGGGTGGGGAAAAGACTACAACATGCAGGCATCCGTTCAAAGTAGGTGTTTTGACCAAACATGGGATCCCTTAGGGCAGAAAGATAGGTCACAAAGTCTTTGTCAGGCACGTAGTTTGCTCTGCAAGGCAAGATTTACGATTTTGTTGCTGGCTCCTCTAACAAGATAATTCCTGTCAACATATCGAGTTTGTGGATGAAGCAAGATCACAGCTCAAATATCTTCTATACTGTGCTCTTGTGCCAGATGAGAGCTGATCCTAGAGATGTGGCTTCTCTGCAAGAGGTGTGCACATACATGCTGCTTCAGCCAAACCAGTATCAGATCAAGCCATGGCCACGGTGGCCGTGGCAGTGTCCTTTATTTTGTATGAACATATATACAAGCATTTGATAACATTAAGCTCATAATGTAAAACTCCTTGTAACAACAGAGCTCCTCCTGATTTAGTTTCAGGGAGGCTACTGCTGAGACTGAGGAGGTGTCCTGAGCACCCTGCTCTCCAGTAACTGCATAGTACACTCCTCTTGAAGTGCTTTTTCCAGATAACTGTTGCTGTGCCTATTTACATCATTTCTGGGCCCTACACTCCTTTGCTGAAGACTGGTTCCCCCCACTGTAGAGGCTGAAATAAAAAATGCAAAATAGATCATCTACACCACAGATGAGGATGTATTTGTGCTAAAATATCCGACTGTGAACTGCAATAGTCAAAATGAAGAAATTTGATCTCTTCTGTTGATTCTTACACGGAGGCTGTTGCTGCTGGTCAGGTAGATGGTATAATGTAGATGATGGGATGCTGGACCTGTGCTTGATTTGAAGAGGCTGGATTAGAGCTCATGTCCAGGTGAGAACACAAACTTAGAGAAAGTCTGTTCCTGCCTGGCCAGACACACAGGGACAGGACAGGGTCCTGTGCCAGGACCTCCAGGGCTGGACTGGCAGAGCTCTTCACATCCCTGTCTGCATCTTTACAGGTCTGCCAAGTCTTGAGGAGGCAGTGATCCCTTATAATATCAACAACTCTTTCTTAGGACAGTGTGAGTCAGACCCACGTTTTCTTATATGCAAAAAGTTAGAATATAAAGCCTTTCCTAATATTAAAACATTTTAAAGGTAAAAGCCAATGAATTCCAGATCTTTATAAATATATATATGTGTGTGTGCATGTGGTTATGCACACAGATACTCATTTTCTCAAGCCTTTTTACATGCCATTCATACGGTGACTAGCAAGGGGCAATGGAAGCTAATTCTGTTCAGAATGGATTAAATCTTCTGTCTTTACACATGAATTTATATTCTTAGATGATGTGAGACCTTGGTCTACTTTGGTTGGGTGAGAAAGGGTGAGAAGAGACTATTCCAGTGATTCAAATTTTTGGACGACATGCTGTCTTGTTACAGCTTTAGCAGTCACAGAAGAGCACAACACGCCTGGTGATACTAGTCAGTACAATGCTAAGACTTAATTACATATTCAACAGTTCTTGTTTTGCTTTATGTTTACATGCTTTTCAAATTCTGGAAAAGAAACAGTGTTAAACTACAGTGACTCAAACATGTTCAGACAGATACTTTAACTTCACATGCCTGCCTTCTTTCTCCTCCCCTTCACACTCCCCTCCATTCCCATATCCTTTTCTTTGAAATATTACTCAAAATCTAATAATCATCTCTGGTCATGAGTTTCAGATAAGATTATTACAAAGTTTCAAAGGAAGAAAGTATTCCAATTAACTTTCATTTTCACTTTACCTATTGTATTGTGTTCTAGAAAATTAATTAAAACCTTCTTTCAAAGGCAAAGTGGCATTTTCTTTTTCTATTTATATCTTCCAATCATTCATCAGATTGTTTTAATGCAGTCCAAAGCCTTCTTTACATGGCACATGATGCTAATTAAATACCTGAAGTGATGTTTGATCGCATTAATTTCTCTGCTGGTTATATAAAAATAAACTGACTTTGCAGTAGACTTGCCAATAAGTCTAAGCAGATCAAGAAAGAAAAAGAACATATACTTTCCTGAACATTTTTATTTGTTTAATCCATATTTATTTTTGCCCTTTACCTTCAGTGTGACCTCTTAATATCTAATTGTCACTCCACACTTAGGATAGCAATTATCCACCTACTATTGCCTTCATATCAATCCGTCATCAGCTTTTGCCAATCAGTTCAGCAGAGTTATGTTCACATGGGGGTTTCAACAAAAGAATAAAAGCTAGATGCAGAGAGAGATTTAGCAGTGTTTGCTGTTGCAGGAGTGAAACTTTAACTGTGTAACGTTGGTACTGAATTCAGAAAATATGTGTTGGTTTCTTGGGCTCTTTACCCCTGCAGAGGGACATTATTGTGTTCTGGGAATAATCTAATTTCAAGGTGTTACAGTACCTATAAGAATGCTTAATAAGCGCAGGAAGGGGAAAGACAGGGAAAATTAGATTAAACTACGATAAGAATTTATGTAAAACAATGGGGAAGAGTCAAAATAAATTTTCAGTGAAATCCTGTTTCCCTAGGTGATTGAGCAACTCTGCAAAATGCGGGTTTTTTTCCAATAATTTAGACATTCTAATACATGTAGTGAATTTTAAATGTAATTTGTTATTTTAGAACAGTACTATAATTGTACAGCTTTTTTACAGACAGTTGCATAAAATGCACATTAACTGCCATTCCTGGATGAACTAACCTTTGAGAAGGTTTGGAGCTCAGCTGGTTCTTTCTCACATGACTGGATAAATTTAGTCTTATGCTAAGCCCTCGGCCCAAATGTCTGCCAGTCAGAATGGGAAAGAGCAAATAATTTAGGGGAAAAGGTTTTATAAGAGAGTAGATGGCCTAATTTGCAGGGAAAATGTGTGAGGAAGAAACAGGGGTGGACAAAAGTTTGCAGGACTGGAGGTCAGAGAGGAGAGTGTGTTTGGGTGCTTTCTGGGTTGTTGCCTTGCGAAGCTGAGATACTGAAGCTGATGACTTTTGAGACTAAAAGAAGCGAGAATTGAATCTGCTACAGTGTGTTAGTATGGGAGTGAAACTGTGGGGGGACAGAAGGCAGTATCCAGTTTAATCTTATGCTTTGTGTTTGGTCACTGGTGGCCTATGAGAATATTACCTGCAAACTACTCACAAAATTATCCTCAGGTGAAATGTATTAGCAGAGGATTGGCTGTAGTTCTCTTCCCTGGTCCTCTTTATAGCTTCATGTTTTGTAGTAAGGAAGAGATACTGTTTTCCTTAGTTCCCTTACTGTAAAAGTATTTTTTTATTTCAGTAGCTGTGTGTATGGGCCAAAAACAGGGAAACTGTGGTGGGAAGTGATGCTCAATCCAGGCAGGTGGGTTGCTGCTGTTAGTTGCAATTAAGTTTCTCGAAACAGCCTTCTGATGTATATGGCTGATTGTTCAACTTTTTCTTTTTGTAGAGTGGTAAATCAGGCTACCCTTTAACTGTATGGGTAATGAGGTTCATCTTAATGAACCTGTGACAGAGGTTAGAATGGGACCAAGGGAATCTGGTTTCTATTTTCCTCTTCTTCCATTAACATTTAATTAGGAGGGTGTTTACTGAGGTCATAACTTTAATGTCTTTAATTCATCCCTTAGAAAAAGGATGGATTAATTTAGCAAGGTAAACTGTCAGTGTTTTTTAGGAAGTGATATAAAAAGCTGAAGCTAAGCATGTCTTAAGCAGAAGGAAAAGCTGACTGAACAACAGCATGTCTTCCAAAATAGTATAAACCCTGTACTTTAAGACTTAGGCTGTTTTGTTATAAGCAACAAAACCCAGAAACCATGAACTATAACTGAATGTAATAGGGCAGAAGTCACAATCAGGTTTGGTGGCTTGTTTTTTTTTTTAAAAAAATTTGGAATATGTTGGTGTAGAAATGTCAAATTGAACTTCAGCAGCAGCCACAGGTAAAGGAAGTGGTGTAATAGGTATTTTCTACTCCTGAATAATATCCCCAGACTAACTTCTGTGAGGATGTTCTAGGGTTCATGATCTGTAACGTTGTCTTTAAAATGGTTGTGTTAAAACTGCTCTTGTAAAATTAATCCTGTAAAAAGAAAAGTGTAGAGAACAGATTTTTGAACTCTCAATCTAATGCCTTTACATTTAGTTCACTTGCATCTTAATGTTCTTATTGTAAGCTGTAACATGGGCCTTCTGGGAATTCTTCCCGGGAATCTTAGTTGGGAATTCCCTTCTGGGAATCTTAGTTAATCAGGAGACATGCAATGAATCCAATGACCTTAAAAGAGTGCGAGAGAATTATTCATATCCTTATTCCTACTAAAAATTTCCTCAGAATTTTGATTATCTGCTGCCTGTTAAAGGAATTCTTATGAATAGCAAGATTTTGGATGGTAATGCTCCAGTACTTACCAGTACTTAGGAGAAAACCCATTTGGCTGGTTTGAACAGGCATGGTGTACTTTAAAGGAAAATACTGAGGGCCTCCGAACTGACTATGCTCTTGTGCATTAGCTCCACAAAGCAAATAGAAACACTTGGAAGCAAAGCATACTGATTGGACAGGATAGCTTCAACGGATGTCTTGGCCATTTTCCTCTTCCCAGTGCAGTGACATCAAGGAAATAGCATTGCACTTGGAGACTCTGTGCTCTCTGAAGAGTTTGCGGCCTGGAACAGAATAGTGTACTCAAGTGATAACTAATAGCAGTCAGTGATGAAAACATTTTACATAACTTAAAGCCAAATGGAATTGCAAAAGGATATGAACTAATGATGCAGAGGAGAAGAGTGTGGAGAAAAGGAAATTGTGTAGACAAAACCTGACACTTACATAAGAGCTCAATACTGGGTCAGACTAAAGGTCTATCTAGTACAGTGTCATGTCTTCAGCCCTGGCTAGTACTAAACTCTTAAGAAAAAAATATATATATATATAAATGAGGCACATTGAGAGTATTTAATGCCTGCATTTGTTTTCTCGACTTTAAACAGCTAATAGTGTAAGGTCTTTATGAATGAGAAGTTGTGTTTGGACCAAAATACTCAGTAGCTGTTGATGGACTCATCCTCTGCCAGTCTAAACCTTTGAATCTTTTTATACTGTTTGCTACAGCATGTTGTGAAGGCCAAGAATCACCCAAACTAATTATATGGTTGTGTGAAAGGTGATTCACTCAAAGCTTTTATTAAAAGACCATGGTGGAAACTCCTTGACAATACAGGTCTGCCATCAACTGTTTAAGCCTGTGCTACTTGACTGCTTCAAAAACTTTAACAAAATTTTTAAGACAAAAATCCAGCATTACTGCTAGAGGGAGACCCCAGTTATTCGTAATGCACTAATAAAGTTACACTTCAGTACAACATCTACTAGTTTGTCTAGGGATGTCAAGGTTTTAAGTTTAAGACTGCTGTTATGCTTGCCCCCTTTAAATATTTTAAATAAAACACACACAAGCTCTGTGTGTGTGTTTTTCAAGGTGCTAGACTAAATGTTTCTGTCCCACGCTTTCTGGTGTTTCCAGTATTTTATTCGGGAGAATCTGTAACATTCCAGAAGTGCTTTTGTTTTTAAATTTCAAAATGCATATTCATCATTTGAGTAAGTGGTAATGCAGTCAGTTATTTGAAAATGTTTTTGTTGGTCTTGACATTGAACCCCACTGGTGAAGGTACAACTGATGGTACGTTACCATCCAAAGTATTTCCATTCACAGTTTGTGATCTTTATTGCCAATCTCAGTGAGCTGGGCTTTGTGCAGTATTAGGGAAATATACTGGTATAATATGGGGGTTGCTTGAACAACTCATCAGAGGTTTACCTATTCAGGATTCATCTGAATATTTTTCCATGAGACCTACAGGCAGCACAACCGACTATGTGATACTGACTGCAGGCTGCTCTGCACTGCTCTTCAAGCAGATAAATGACTTTTTGCATTGGACCACAATGAGTGACATTTTGTAGAACAAAACTTGTTTGCTAGCTTACAGGAATGCCTTTTAGCAAAATGCGTTTAACAATCATGTTATTTGTACCTTACACAGTGACATGCTTAGGAGTCATGTTCAACCAAAAGACTTGAGTGGAGTCTTTTTCTACTAGTTCTGCTGGTACAGGAAAAAAATCTGAATTATTCTACTTCAGGACAAAGAGTTGCAGCCCTAAAAATAATAACAATGAATGCTACGAGATATATCAGATACGTGAGTTGGTGCATTCTTTAATTTGAAAGAATTTATTTGTTATAAAGAATTATGAGTAGTTAAGTAAATGAGAAAAAATTTGCAATAGTCTTATGAAAGTTTAATGAGCATTTTATTCCATTAAATTACTTTGAATATACCGAGTACCAGGTTGTCTTGTGGGCTGCTTCCCCTATAGACTCTCCAGCAGTCTATGCTTGTGATCCAGGACTGACTATCGTTGAACATGGGGGAAGAGTAGAGCTGGGTGAAACGAGTAAAAACTATTAAAGAAAGCCATTTAAAAAGGACAACTCAGCCACGAAATGTGTGCACTTTAGAGCATTAGTAGTGGTTCATTTAAGTTAAGAATTTGCACCTTGATAACAGATATAAAAAGACAACTAATGCAACAGCTAATCCCTACATTTTCAACTCTCTTCTGGATTCAAAATGCCTTTGAAAACTTTCTGCCAGTGTTTTGTAGGTAGATCTCCCTGTTTCCATTCTTCTTGCATTTCGACTGGGAGGTGAGAAGAGTGGTGTTAACAGGACTGTGTTCATCCAGCAGTCTGTTCTCAGATGCTTGTGA
This sequence comes from Pluvialis apricaria, assembly GCA_017639485.1. Classification (NCBI taxonomy): domain Eukaryota; kingdom Metazoa; phylum Chordata; class Aves; order Charadriiformes; family Charadriidae; genus Pluvialis; species Pluvialis apricaria. The sequence goes on from CM030007.1 coordinate 106,732,454, forward strand.
TGAAAGGATTAAAACACACTATTGAATTCAAGCACTGCTTTCATACTTTATCTCAGCTTTATCCCAGTTACCTGAAGACATGAATTACCTTTCCCTGCTGGCAGACCGTAGGATGACGGTGGTGACAGTCGCACACACAGTGGTCTAACTTATGTGAAAATGTTCCCTCACTGTATAGATCTATGTAGTAATTGTAAAAAGAAAACAACCACCTTACCTTTACCTGGTTTGAGACAGAAACAGCATGAAGCGAAATGTAATGCCTGTGGCTCTCTAAGCTTCCACTGCAGCTACTGCTGCATTTACCAAACACTTCAATGGTGGTTTAAGTCTTCAGTGGAGCTACTCCTGCTTACACCGGGTGGCCCAGTGTAATGCAGTAAATTTCATATTTGATGAGGTCTGAAGAATAAAACTTAGAAATACCATCACAGTTGACGTAAAACTAGAAAGCAACCCAAAAGCTGAATAGTGCAGTGTATGAATAAAGGCTGGAGGGTCTTTGAACAGTAAGGATAAGGCTTGGAAGAGCTTTCCGACAGGAAACATAGAGGCGGCCCCCTCTCCTAGAGACGTAATTTTGTACAGGGTGGGGGTTCCCAGGCTGGGCTGTTGAGGGGGCGCTGCCCCGAGCCAGACACAGCCGGTTCCAGCCGCTCCAACTGACCCACCGCAGGGCACAGCTGAGCCCCACAGCCACCATGGTGGCGCCGCGGGGAAAGCCTGTGTCAGAAAAGGCAAAACGCTGCCCGGCAGCCGGGGCTGAGGGGAACAGTGTGAGAAACAGCCCTGCCAGCCCCCAGGGGAGGGGGAAGGAGGTGCTTGAGGCCCGCCAGCAGGTATCCACACTGCAGCCATGGACGACCCCACGCTGGAGCAGAATATGCCCTGAAGGAAGCCGCAGCCCATGGGAAGGACCCGTGCTGGAGCAGGTTTGTCCTGCAGAACTGCAGCCCATGGGAGAACCTCATACTGGAGCAGGGGAAGAGTGTCAGGAGGAAGGAGTGGCAGAGAAGAGCTGTTGTGGACTGACCACAGATCCCCAATCCCTATCCTCTTGTGCCGATCAGGGTGGGGGACAGGGCAGAGGAATCGGGAATGAAGGAGTGAAGTTGAGAGCCTGGGAGAAAGGGGTTGGGTGAGGGGGAGGTGGTATTGCAGTTTGTCTTGGTTTCTCACTATCCAAACTTATTTTAATTGGCAATAAATTAAATTAATTTTCCCCAAGTAGAGTTTGTTTTGCCTGTGATGGTAACTGGTAAGAGATATTCCTGTCCTTATCTCGAACCAAGGGCTTTTTCATCTTATTTTTTCCTTCCCGTCATGAGGGAGGAAAGGGGGAGCGAGAGAGCGGCTGGGGGGGCACCTGGCAGCCAGACAAGGTCAACCCATCACAAACTTTACCAGTTTGTTATGTGACATAGTGGTCAGAGGAAGGCACACTGTCTGGAAGGACTGGTCCTTTCTGAGTTCTCAGACCTTCTTCTGATGATGTAGAAAAGACAGGCATTTCTTCATCTTATTTTTTTAAACTTTGTTTTTTTAGGTATGCTATAACATGGTAGACCTTAGTGGGACAAATGAAATAAGGCAGGCTGGTTGGAAGATTTATTGCTGTTGTTTGTTTCAGGGTTCTTTGATCAAATTGATTTTCAGTCCTTTCTATCTGTCAGCTGAAGTACAGAGCCTGTTGTGGCAACTGAAGGTGACTACTGTTAGTAGTGATGCCACTGCAAACCACATAGGAAAGAAAAATGTCCCAAAGTCTCAACAAACTCCTGGTGCAAAGTCTTTTGCTGCCTTCTCATTTTCACCTTCCGTGTGCTCCAAGGAAGTATCTGCATCAAGGTGAGAAATTTTGAGAGGGCTCATTGTAGGCCCCGCAAGGTGTTATCCAGATTGTAATATATAGTCTTTCACAGATGGCTTGGAAGTTTAGAAACTACCTCTCACTGACAGCCAGTAGGGTATGACTTTAAAATTATGTTGATGCCTGTCTTGCATGATTTCAATGAAAAGTAAGTTACTCTACACCCCAAATGTATTAAAATGTGAACTATGCTTCTGAAAATTTTTTCTTTTCATTCTTCCGCATTAATCTTTACACATTTAGTTTACGAAGTTAATGCTTCTGATAGAAATCCTCAGCTTCTGCTTAATTCCCTTAAGAAGCATTAACTTGGAAGCAGCCCACCTAAGAAAGCAAGCCATCTCCGTGCCAAAAATTGTTTTGGCATTGACACTTCTGACTGACTCCTCTCTTGCAACTTTTCCCTTCTAAATGCCAGTTGCGGACCATCATGGGGCTTGTGCAGTTCTATATCAAGGGACCTTCTGTGACACTTTTGTTGTAAGCAGTGCTCTCACTCAGGTTGTCTTCCGTATTGTTATCACCCTGAGTCTTCAGAGAGATGACTGAAGCACAGTTGTCCTCTTGCCAAAGCTATGGATGAATGTGGCTGAATTATGCACTGAATTCTGAGCCTATTCTGTCACATCTGCTGCTGCTTTGATAGAGGCCCCGAGTTTAGAGATGTTACAGAGAACATCAGTGTTTGTCAAGCCTCAGCAAAAGACCGAATTTTGTCTTGATGTGTAGGTGTGTTCTCCATCCTTATGAGTCACTGTTGTTAGGAGGTGAACACCATTAAGTACAAACGTAATAATAAGATGAAGACAAATAGGAGGAAAAACTGCCGGAAAATTGAGTACGTCAGGCCACACAATGGTGTGCAAACAAAAGGAACAGAGAAGTATTGCATGTCATGTTTTCATCCTCCTTTGAGAGCCTAGTTCTTTATCATTTGTGTCCTTGTTTACTTTCCAAGTTACAAGGTCCCCATACCTTCCTCATTGTGGATTAATGTCTTCCCCCCACAGCAAAGAAAGTTCTTCTTGACCTAATGCAGTTGTGATTATGTACAGGTCTGACAGATACATTCCTCTCCCTTAGTGCTGCTTATATCTGGTGTGTACAGTTCTGTGTTACATGGCATAGTTGTGAGTCAGCAGCTGTGTAGCCCTCGGGTCACATCACTTCTGTGTTTGCACCTTGTTGTTCCACACTCTCCACCCTTGAATCTGTGAAGACTGGTGTCCCCTCATTGTCTGTGGCTGAGCCAAAAAACCTTGGAAAGTGAGTTATTATGATTGATTCATCAAGAGCACCACCACAAAAAACAACAACAACAAATAGCTGAATGTCCTGAATGACCAGGTAAAGAATGCTTGCATGTAACATCAAAACCCTTATGTTTCCCAACTTTATACAGTTTCTAAGCTAAGGTACACACTGTATTTGGAGAAAGGAGAGGACAGGGTGGTTTGCAAGACATCCAGAGATGAAGTTTAAATAATTCTTGGAAAAAACAAACTATATAGAAGAGATGGGGGAAAATTACATTGATGGCTGAATAAGATTAGTAATTGTTAAACACATGTAAATGGCACACCATAGAACAAGACTAAGGTATAAAAGAATAACAAAACCACTTTTACCTGACTGCATACAATTCAGCTAAATTTTTTCACATCTATTTAAAAAAAATCTTCTAACTTTGGTGGATTTGAAGGTGACTAGAAGTGTTAAAATACTTCAAAAACATGCTGCATATACGAAAACAGTGGTTCCAGTCCTGTCCTAAACAGTAGGATTGAAAACCATATCAGAAAGTCTGTTTTCTTACTATCTCCAGACCTTCTTTGCAGACCAACGATATGTTTATATACTTTAGTTAGGATAAGATTCAGATAAGAACACATTTTGAGATATTTCTTCCAACAGAAGTGACATGTTTTGCAATTTGCCTGTTGCTCAAATGCTTTGTATAAAGATCAAAAAAGAAATCTCTTTTGTGTATGGATGTAATGTTTCTGTGTGAATGTTTGAAGCTTTTTTCTTATGTAAAATGATTTTTTTTTAAAATGGAATTTCTAGAACTCTCCTGTGAATGAACCAAAAAATATTATATTTTTTTAATGTTTCTAAAATGAAAGGCAAGCCTGGCTGTTACGCTGGCTCTACGTTTGCACTCTGTTTATAAACAGTCTCGAGGATAATCCATCATCTGTCCTGAACTTCAAAATGACAACATCTGGACTACATCCTTACAATGGTGTAGCACTGACACTTCAAACAAATGCAGAAAATGGTTTAAAAAAAAAAGCACTACTTACAACCATCCCATGAGCATAATCATCTGTGCGCAAACAAAAGACTAAAAGACTCATTTTTGCTGGAAACATTTGAAGTTTCTTTCTTTTTTTCCTTTTCCCTTTTCCTGGCTTTAACTTATTGAACTTTTTAGTTAAGGCAGCCTGAAGGCACTAAATTACAGATGGTGCTCACTCATACTAAAATTGAAACCTTCCTCTTTCAAAAGGTAATTGTTTCCAGTTGATACATGCAACATGAAGTGGGTAAGTCAATCATTTCTAGAATGAAAATAGCTCTTATATTCCTGAGAAAAGAAACTCCCTGAAAAGATCTCTCTGTCCTAAGAAAAGAGATTGCATGCTCTTTCCTTTACATATGATCTAACTTTAAGCGTCAAACCCGCCCACAGTAACTTTGGCAGAAACAGATAAAAGCAGCAAGAGTTCCTTTTTATTTATAGTATATGAATACAAAAAAACAAATATGGAAACAAGCATATTATATATTTGAAAACATAAACATTACCTCTTAATATTTTAAAATTGTCTAAGAAAGACTGGTCCTAGATTCTGTAGCCTTTTTGAACCTGGGAGTATTTTGAACAGTAGGTCATGTAGTAACTACAAGAATATGTAAACAGTATATACCATTTTACAGTGCACTTGGTGGTATACCTACCCACGTTGAAAAATATCCCGAATAATAATATCTATTCAAATGAACACTGCTACAGTCAGAAGAAATATAAGAAAGTTAGGTTCCTTCTATAACTTTTGATAAGCTTCCTGAAGGTATGCACACTAATAGGGGTTTTCTAATTATTTAGCAGCTCCAGATCTACAGTAAGAAACTCTGCTTTTTGTCTTTGCTGTTCAACACAGATGTTAGCACAGACCTTAAAGGGAAATGAACCATGCCTTTTCTCACTGAGTTTCATAAATATATGCTGATAGTAAAGGCATGCTGAGCTTCAGGAGTCCTGCGTCTTATTTCAGCTCTGAAGAAAATGTGCTTTAGGGTTACAAATTCTTCTGCCTCTGAACAACCCCTCATGCAGTCTCCTGCTCCCATTGGCTTCTTGTCCCAGCCTCTTTTCTCTGTCACCTGTCCTGGTCTTCTAGTTTCTTGTCCCTGTTTGCCCTCTTTTAAAGAAAAATAGGGTTAACCACTTAAATTAGTGTTGTTAAAATCATGTCTTTGAGCTATTTCAGAGCTCTCTTCTTGCAAGTGGAAAAGCTGCCACAAATGCAGACTTGAAAGTAATATAAGCAGCGTTGCACACAGACTCTCAGAATAGTTTCTGCCTGTGTTTCTGTAACTGAGATACGAACATCAAGGCCTGAATGCCTGGTGCTTAATTTGAATCATCCGAGTGAGCTGGGCTCAATCAATAGCCGTGTTTGCTTTATTCAGGAACAAACACACTCCAGCTTATTCCTGCTCCAGTGAAAACAAAGCTATTTCCTACTGTCCATTTGCACTTTTATTTACTTTAGCTGAATCAGATAAGAGTTACAGTTTAAGACATGTGAAGTGAGCAACAGCTCCCTAAAATTTTTGTTCCACGTGGATGGCTTGCCTCTCTCTGGGAAGTCATGTTGGCCCGATGCTCATATGTCCCACTGAAGACTCATTTTTTCAAGGGGGGGCAAAGAGGAATGAGTTATTTTGTGCACACAGGCTGGCCCCACATACAGCTTTGTAAAATTATTATAAAATGTTCAAGGTAAGGCATAAGATCTATCTTTCCAGTGGGAGGGGGAAAAAAACTTTGTCATCGTAAAAAAAAAAAAAGGGAAAATAAAAAAGAAAGGAACTTTGAATATGTGCAGTGAGGCAGGCATTCCTTCAGAAAGCTTAGCCCCTGGGCAGCACAAGGCCTCGGTGCTCCCTGATGTTTTCCTACTGACCTTCCTGGCAGCTCGCAGCCCGCTGCCGGATCTGCTCCCAGAATGCAGGACAACTGCGGCTGCTGCTGCACGCATAAAAACCCCGAACCCATAGAACATCCTTGGGCTCATGAGGTATCACATAATCTTTCAGACCATCGAAATGTTTGACTTAATGAAACTCAACTGAACAGATCTGTTTACTTTGCAAGACTCCTGCTCAGTTCAGAATTGAAGAAGGGCTTGCATGCTGAAAAGCTTATTTTTTTTTTCTCCAAGCTGTGCCAGCTGGCCTAGAAATAGCTATTATCTCCTGCAAATCTTGTTCCTCAGAAAGACTAGTGCATGTATGTTGTTTGGTGGGGTTTCTTTTTCACTTTCAGGACAGATTCACACAAGTAAAAATCTGGTTTCTGTTTTAACTGGACTCTAAGAGGTATAAAAACATTTGTAAATCTCCCTCCTTTCTGAAAAATAAATGAAGGACTGACTGAAATTTAAGGTAGAAGAGGCCACTTTAAAATAAGAAAGGAAAAAGAAAAAGCACAGCATGTGCCTAAGCATTTCGCTGACTATGATGAAATTAAGCGTAAGCTTAAATGAACAAGGGCAATAACATCCTCTTTTGCCCTGCTGGAAGGTCCCTGTTCTTGAGGAGGTGGGGGTGCCAAGGGAAGGTTTTTAAACAAAGCCATGTTTAGTGCAGAATACCAGTTCCCAGGCACAATCTGTTTATCAGTCAGGGAGCCTGGCCCATGTTAGTTGTACTGCGGATGAACTGTTCTGAATTCTTTCATACTTCCATTTCCAACTTTATGAAGAATATCAATTAAAACCATAAGTGTTAAGAAATTACATGTAGCTGTCATTGTATGTCTTCCTAAGATAATTAAAAGTATTCTTATCTCTTAGTTAAGGCTTCTTGCTGCTGAAACTAAAAGCATAAGACTTAACTAATTTAAATCAAAGTTGAAGACAATAGTAAAATTGAAGAGTGCTTAACTAAGCATTTTGACCTGGGTGGTGATAGTCAATATGCCTGGGCTTACGGTGTGCTATAATCATGGATGCATCATATGGTATTTATTAGGCTCTCTGTCTATTAGCACTTTGAAAGACTATCCTGTAAAAAAGTGATGACTGAATTTTTGCTTTCTCTGCTCTGTCTATAGTTAAGACAGAATAAGCAGAACTGCATTAACTGCGAATGTATTGTTTGTTCTGTGTGGAAATTGGTGGTTTCAAATGAATGCAGGTAGTAGCTAGGTAGTGTAATTAGGCAGTATATAGAGAATTTTACCATGATTTACGAAATATTTGTAAAGAGATTGAAAATCAGTTTAAAACAAACAAATTTTAAAAGATGCGGTAATGAAGGTACGTTGGCACTTAGCACCTGTGGAAGGTAGATCTTTCTCATCACGTTTTTTTCTCCCACATTTATTTTATGCAAAAAATGCTTGGAGAAAAGCAAAAAAGCAATTACACCTCCCTGCTGCATTTTTTAATCTAATTTCCAAGGTACATCCAAAAAAACCTAATGATTTGGCAAGACATAAAAAATAAAAGCTTTTTAAAAGTATAGCTCTATTTAGTCATTAGTTCTTATGCTAAGAAAGAGTTCTGAGAAAATTTCTTATAAAAATGGCAATAGAAATCAGTCTGGTAGCTTAAAAAAGCAGCCCAACTCAAGGCATTGGGGGTGGTAAAGGGGAAGAAGAGAAGGTGATCTCATTAATAAAACAAAGCATGGAGTGTCTGTAAAGAAGGATGTATTATGTTGGGAATCAAGTGAAGGATGCACTTGAAAGGAAAAGGTGCAGCTTGGATATTTGACCGTAGTTCTTGGAGACAAAGCTTGATTAAAAAATTGAGAGAACAGTCAATCCTCCATAAATGCATAATTGTATACTGCTGCTTCCCATACAATGGTTCCTTTATGGGCTGCCTCCTGTTCTCTGCTCTGTACTAAGCTCCAGCTCTGACAGTACAGGTATGACTTGGAGTCTTGAAGATTTTGAATGTTGGTGGGTTTTTTTTAAGCAGACCTCAGATCTTCTGAGCAACACAAAGGCTTAGCTTGTTCTGAACCTAGGTTTTTAAAATTCCCTTCAAGTATAAAGAGAAAAAAAATTAGCGCTTTACTACCTGAAATGCAAATAAAACATCCTTTGAGTACAATTATTGAACTCTAGCAAAATATTATTTTAAGCCGGGTAAACTGGTGCTAGTTCTGTGCTAAACAGCACTCAAGTCCTACAACAGTAATGTGGAAACTCACTGGCTGAAGGGTGTGTGTGTGTGTGTGAGGGGGAATTACTACTCTTGATAAAAGCAAAGGAATGCAGCCAAGCAGCAAGTAAGGAAAGCATGAAATTAATGGATTTCCCTTGTTGTTTTAATGAAGCCAGTTTATTGTGTAAGAAGAAAGGACTCCATTTTAGGAAATCTCATTTCTGGATTAGGAAAAGACCTCCATCACATCCACCAACTTTTCCCAGCATATGTTGTTATATATAAAGGAAAAACTGTCATTTTCCTTTTGCTTGAATGCTTCTCTTCTACTACTAGAGAACTGCTGTCTTAATTGAAGAAATATTCAAAGATTTCAATGGCAGGAAGAAAAAGTTTGCTTAAAGAAGTTTTACCGTTACTGTGAATTAGTAGATTTGGTGTCTGCCAGACACTTGAGCAAGTTAGCTGGGTGTTGTCTTAACACCTGATGCCTGCATGTGCAGTGTGTCTTTCCTAGTCTCTCCCTGCAGAGATCTGGTAGAGGTTGCCCATCAGCTCAAGTTATCAGCTTTCCAAGCTAATGCAAGAGGGAACATCATTGCTTATGGAGTGGGAGCTACGCTTGCTGTGCATCTAATAAAAATTGCCCTTCGCAGTATTCTGTAGCAACAGTCGAGTCAGCTCTAAGTATAAAGTGCTTGTTAGTTTTCTCATCCAATATTAGATCTCACTCAATGAATAATGAATCATGGGTGTGTTGTGTTTCCATCCTTTTTCACCTTTACCACTTACTAATTTTGGAACTTGAAATTTATGACAGCACTGAGCCAGGGCTCTTGGCTTAGGAAATGAGAATGTTTTAAAGGAAAGCTTAATAGCTGCATTTTGGTTGAATACACCATTAAGAGTTTAGTCTGACTACATTAAAAACTCAGAAATCTTTTCATTCTGCAGATGAATAAAGGGCCCTAACACTGAGAAAAAACACATGTTAATGTCTCCCTAAAATACTAGGATACACAGAAATAAAAATGGAAGAGTTATTGTGGGACTTACCACTACTTGTTTCAGCACGTTATGTGGCAGTGCAGTTTGTCAGTGTTTGCTTCAGTGCTTAGTGCAGTAATCTGTAGATTGGACTAAGCAGACAATTTGATTTGTCCTAGCACGTCTCCTGAATGCCACTAAATTAAAGACAGCTTCTAGATTACAGGTTAAATTAGTTGCTAAGTACTATAGGTAAAAGAATAGCTGATTAAACTATTGGTAAAGTTTACTGATACTGCAAGCAGATATGGGACTCCCTATTGCAGTCTGTACAAACTGTAAAGATAATACATATTTAGACCATTGATGCATACATAAAATGCACATATATGATTTTTTAATTAGTGTTATTAACTACGGCTTTGTTCTCTCAAATAGTTGAGTGAAAATTAGAAAGAAAATTGTGATCCAAGACACTCGTTATGACATAATGTGCAAATGTCTTGTCCTTTTTGCGTGCTCTGAGAAGGAGGAGGTCAGGAACGCAGAGAATAAAATTTTGTCTGTCATGTATAATGTACCTATTACATAAAACTTAAACCTAGAGAGTCATTGGATTTATTTATATAACGATTTTTTTTTCACACAGAAACACATGTGCTTCTTTCCTTCTCTGCTGTAAAGCATATAGGGGAATAGCCTCAACTAAGCAAATGACTAGTTTATATTTTATAATTCCATTTTTATAAGTCCCGTAAAGTGTACATGCTTATCAAAATTATTTTGCTGCTGCACTGATAGCAGTCAGCTGAGCTTCAGATTGCTGTCCTGCTGCCACACATGGTGTAACAAAACTTATTTGTGTGAAAGCTGGGTCTCGAAGGGAGAAGCTGGAGTGTTTAGGGGCTGAAAGATTGTTAGCTGGCAAGATGCAGAGCTAATGGTCATCTCAAAAAGGCTGAGTCCACACTGCTGAAGCCAATAAAATGCTCTGTGAATCTCACAGGCTACTTGCCATATCTGACTGTCATCTTATTTAATTCCTGACCGTATTTGGCTTTAAGTACTGAAGAGAAAAGACATCCATTTTGATCTAGGAATAAATTTTTTCTTCAAGCAGTTTTTAAGCTTTCATTTTCTTTCATTGGCTTGTAAATTGTTCTGCTGCGGCATTAGTGCAACAGGTTGCAATACTGGTGGCACGAACTAGGAAAGGTTGGTCAAAGCTTGGCTCAGATTTAAGAAGAAAAAAAAAATGAAAGACTTGATTTTAATTTTCAACTAACTAAAACCCCATGTGATGATAATTGGCATTCTGTAACAACAACCGAGGAGGAATCATTCACGCAGATTAGGAGGTTTGGTTTTACTTGTTTGTTTTGATGGGGGCTCTGAAGCCGGGCTGAGAATCCAGCACTCTAGTAAAAACAAACAAGCTGACAAACAGGGGAATTCTCTGACATGATCACCTTTCCTGGCATTAATATTAAAGAGTGACACCAGGTTTTACAGTCACGATATCCGGATTTGGAGAAATATATTCATGAGCAAGAGAAAGGATGACGTTGTTGCGAGGAAATGTATAAGATTTCCCAGTTTCTAAATATACATTTTAAACACACAAGTCCAGCTTCCAAATGCACAGTGATGAATTTTCAGGCAGTGTAAACTTACTGCAAGCACAAGTCTACTTGTATTTTGTAGATCCATTCCTCAAGGCTACCTCAGGACAGCAGCTTCTTCCTCCACATGAGAAAGCCCAAGAAGTATCACTGCACAGCGCTTTTTCTGTCTCATTAATTTCTAGTATCTTGTGTGATCAAATTCCTGCATACTAGTGCTGTTTCCTTTATACAGGAGTCTCCTCCTCCTGGTATCTGCCAGCGTGTTTGTTTTTCTGGTTATGTTACAAATGATCGGCTCGAAATTCAGTAGCCTTTTTTTCAGTAGGTCAAAATCTGAGAGATGAAGGTCTGAGTTTCCAAGTCCAAACACTGAAACTGTGTGCTGAGCTCTCCTCCTCTTGTTGGCAGGGTGCCCTGGCTGCAAACTAGAATTAAAGATGAGGAATAGAGGCACTGTAAAAGCAAATGCACTGGGGTTTTGAAGGTTGGATCAAAGTTAAGCTGTTTAAAGCCAGGAAAGTGCACTCTGATCCAAACAAAAAACTCTCCCCCCTCCCTTCCTCTCTATCCCTTTCGAGATAAATTTCCTTTCTTTATGACAACCCTGTTTGGAAGTGTGCAGCACTGTGTGACCACTTTTTTTTTTCTTTTACACAGAAGTTCTCTGATAACATTTCCAGCTCAGGTCAATTAAGTCAGAAATAAGGTAAGCTCAGTTCCTTAAAACAATGCAAGTCTTTGTGCCTAAATAAAAATGGCTACATCTAAATCCCTATGTTTTATGTTTGATCCACTTTTAGATCTTTGGCATGATATGTTCAGTTTACTGCACATACCGTCAATGCTGCATCATTTAAAAAAGAAATGTTGTTTTTCATATCTATCAGTGGAAAACTCTACATTATACAATTATAGTAGGCCACAGTGAGTAAAGCAAGATGGCTTTTTAATATCCAAAGTGTGCACATGTGCCAGAGAGTTGGGACATGAAACTTGGAATAGGTACAGGTCTTCTTGCCCCTGATCTTGGACCTAGAATTGAATCCCCAAGCCACCAACATTTTTGGTTTACAGTTGCCCTGCAGGCCTGACTGGGAAAATGAATTATTAAAGACCCTTAGTCTACAATTAGATCTGAGCAGACATAGCTTTATGCTTCACAGAGTTCTAGCCAGGCTTGGGGGGAAAAGGGGTGTCTGTGTAGATATAAAAACACCACTCAGGCCACAGCCATCCTCTCTAAAGAAGACTTTTGGCAAACTGAACAGCCTACCAACTCAGAGTCTGATGTCATCTGACAGCCTGCAGTTTTAGTGAAAGGACCGCTGATGTATTTGGCTTATGTTTAGGATTACGGAGCAGACTTGATTCTGTGTTTTGCCATGAATTATTCAAAGATGAACAAGACTAAATTCATCATATTCAGACTAGATGCCATTTCACAGCCATACAACTGATATGCTTAGTGGGATTTATTAAGAACTGCCCATTAATTTTTTCAAGATTAAGGATCTGTTTGGAAAACTTTCTTTCAAACTTTGAGGTACTTGCTCGCACAATGTGTTTAGTCTGAGATAGTATAGCACATATAAATAAAAACTCTTAGAAGAGTGTTCACTTTGGACACAGAAGCATAATAAAAAAATAGCACACCACAAAACAGTAACATATGTTAAATGTCACTTTGAAACATGGAGTGTGTAGGGGAATGATTTGTGAGATCAGCAAGAAAATAATGACCTTATCACTATAGTAAATTCCATTGTCTTCAGAAATGATTACATTTTCACAGTCTTTTAGTGGATGCAGCCCAAGCAACAAGAAGCATCAGAGCAACTGCAGCAGGCACTATAAAAAAAAAAAAGCATATTTGTTGCCATGTTTAAGTGCATTCCATAACACACCCAGGCTATTTTTCTTAAAACTACATCTTCATCCTAAGGGCACTTGTAGAAGGGAATGACCAAAATAAAAAAACAAATCTGTGAACTTTCTGTACTGATGTTTAGATTTGTAGTTGGTGTTTGTGCCATATTACAAGGGAAGTAAGGAGTGGCAGTACTGGTATAAAACCAAAAATTGTTTTAAAATCAGGTTGAGGTTTGTTGGAACTCATCTGAGAAGCAGTGGGCTGCAACCAGCTGATGACAAAAGTGTTTGGGTAGATCCAGCCAAATTCCACATGGTACAAAATGTGAGATGGGAGGACAAAACTGACTGAACGCTACCTTCAGCATCCTGGCATACTCTACCCCAGCATACTTTGGTATAGGCTCAGGCCTGCTTCAATTTACATCCAGCTGCAAGAGCTCTCCTTTAGGCCATTTTAATAACTTAATGCCTACGACAGTACTCGAGGTATAATTTTTTCACTTAGTTGTACCTTAAAAACAGCATGCAAACTGCAAATACAGGGGTAAAGATGGAGAAATGCTTGTTTGTCCAGGGTACCAGCATTTCAATAGCCAGAGACTCTTTCAAAATGAGGGAAATTTCAGACACTACCAAAATGTTCTTTGAAGTGTCTTTGTACTCGCAGTCTGGCAGGGAGCAGCCTCCATGAAGGAAGCCAAGATTTGAGCCTTTTCTCTGGCATGCATGTACATTGGAAAGAAGAGCACACTGTTTACTTCAATCACTGCTGATGCCCTTAGGGAGAATTAAATAAGGAAAGTGCCAGAGCTGGTGAGTTTCACATAAAACAGCAGGGAAAGGATGGGAGGTTGCAGAGGAAGCGCCAGTCGGAAGTGGGATGGCCCAAACCAGCTGAGATAATGCTTCCTGAGGTGTAATCGCTGGGTGATATGCAAAGGCATGAGCACTCCACCTCTTATTTCCTTGACAAGAATAAATTTTTTACACTGATGGGGTAGTAAATCCCATTAACTCTTTCAAGCTTAAAAGGAGTTTTCTTACTTTTAAGCCTTCTAAAATCCATGATGCCTTTCCTAGTTGAAAAACGCTACATTACCTATCTTAATTCATTAATGGATACTATTTGTGACTCTTTATGGACACTGTTGAGGGCTGACCTTACAACACAGCAGTTAACGTGAAATCGAAGTAGGTTCTGTTTTACATCCAGAAAATCTGGATGCTCCAGGCTTCTGTTCCCTTCTTTATTTAAATTATAAATTAGTGGGGAGAAACAAAAGGAGAAAAAGCTTCTGAACTGGATAAGCCTTTAAAAGTGGATTCTGTTCTGTTTTATGACTGTTTTAATGATCTTTGTGAACTGAACTTGCACTTTGGGTCAAATTTTGCTAGGGTATCTAAGTCCAATTGCCGCCCATTAAAGCCGGTATTAGTCCTGCGGCGCAAAGGGACACCGCTGGCTATATGGGCAGAGTGAGTGGAATAAATTAGTTTCACTTCAGACTTTTGCATTTCTTGGCCCGATTTACAATGTTAAGACACTGAATGGGTCTACCCAGCCCAGTTACCTGATTCTCATTTCAGCAGCACTGAAGGGAAACCAGTGGCTTAGGCAGCAAAACAACAATTGCTCTGTATTTATAATGTATACTTAAGTAGCAAACCTTACTGCAGTGTTATTTGAGTTACTGGAATTCTGTCGCTTATTCACTGAAGGGCATTTTTGGGTCATGGACTTTAAGAAGGTATAAATTGGACTAGTAGATGTCTGTATAAAAGAGATGAATTGCATCATATTTATGGGTAATTCACTTAAATCATTTTCCTTAGAAAATGGTGGAATGCATTGGAAAGCAAAGTGACTACATGGACCATGTCTTTCTATATAAGCACAGAGAGTTAGCTGGGTGTGTACTTAGCCTAAAGAGGGAATGATTCATCAAACAAAGAAAAAAAGTAGGAGAAAACCTTGAGAGTATTTGAATGTGTTTTCATCTTATGAACGAAAAGAATATTAAAAAGTCATGAAAATTAAATAGAGCTTACCTAGGAGAGATCTCTTATGTGATCTTTGCATATTATGAATTCTTCTAGAGTACTAATTGATTTTTGACATCACCAAACTGTCTTATATACTTTATTCAGTAGATGATTAAAACATCTGAACAATCAGTTCCTAGTGCTTTTTCATACACTTTCTAGGTTAAAATAGTAGGATCTCTGAGCAACAGTCTTTCAGCTTGAACCTTTCCCAACTGTAAAGATATGTGTTGGGTTTTTTAAATTTTATTTTAAATAAAGATAAATAAGCATTTGGTTTTCCAGTTTCGAATTTCTAAACTTTTTCTGTATAACATGACTAAAATGATGAATAATTCCTTATAGCATTTTTCAGGGAGAATCAGCACATGTTTCCAACACCAGTCTATGACTATCAAAAGACCAGTCTGCACAGCTGCGCGTTTGCGTACCAGCCCAGATACTTTTGTTCTTGTGTGTATAGATTTGACAGATAAAAGTAATAGTAATCTGAGCAAGATGCAAATGGTATGGAATAAGGGGTAGAATGTCCTGGTTTGAGGTAAAACAGGACCAATTTTGTTCAGTAACTTTGTTCCTTAGCTGGGCCTCTTCTAACTACTGAAATTAACAGCATATTGTGCAGACAATGTTCACTCTCTCAGAGTGATAAGACCTATCTACCTGTTTATAGCTGATGCCCAGGCATGGTAAGCAGAGAGGCTCCTGCTTATACTTATTGCTATAACACCCAGGGCCAACCAACTTTGTTACTTGCCCCGTTGGAGGGCTGGAAGCAGAAAAGCGTAGAGGGCTCCCACCTGCGGGGAGGAGCGGACAGGACAGGTGACCCAAAACTGACCAATGGGGTATTCCATCCCATCTGCCTCATGCTCAGTATAAAAGCTGAAGGATCAAAGGGTCAGCTCTCTCTCTTCCTTCAATGACTGACGTCTGAGGAGGACTCTGTCTGTTCATCTGCCTTTGGTCCTGATCCTGAATACAGATCCGGAATCCAGTTCCCATCCATCACTGAGTCCAGCCTGGGACTGCCCCAGTGCCAGCCAGTGTCATGATAGCTTGATACAGTTTTGTATGTATTTCATTATTTTCTTATATTATTAATATTTCATTAAAGTAGTTTAGTTCCTTCTAAACTCATAAGTCTCTTTTTCCCTCCTCTGCCTCTGTCTTTGAAAAGGGGTAGAGGGGAGCATTCGTCGGTCCCACCTGGGGTCCCCCACATTCCCAGTAGCTGATTTGGCCTAAACCACAGCAATGGTATACTAAGATTCCTCCTTCTGAGAAGTAAAATTAATATATTAATTTTAATATATTCATAGAAAGCATCTTAGGATAGTATATTAGATTACTGTATACTTAGGCTGGGGAAACATGTAATTTAATTACCTTTCTGGGAATAACTCCTTTCCTATTTCTACGATGGAAGAGACGTGTGATGGAATAGTTATCAGCATAAACAAATGTTCTGTAATTAACCTACAGACGAGTAGGAGTCTGTGGTTGACAAAAGGCACATTGACATTTATACACCTATCTAGTCCACCATTAGATGTTTATTTTTGGGGTGTAGTTAGTGGGATTGCTTGTCTGTGTAGTGACAGGACAATACATTTTCCCACCTACTCATCTCATAGTCCTTATTTACTTCTCTTGTAAATTCAGCTGATTCTGAAGAGCAGGGCTGCTAACAGCATTGGCACATGCCTACTCTGTGAAGAAAATAAGGAATGTCTCTAAAGGTAAGAGAGACTGACATTTTCCCCTTGTTTCTGGTACAGAGCTAATGGAGGAATTAGAAACCACAATAACAGTACGGAAAAATGCATAAGTTTAGGAATGAAAAAATTTTAGAAGAGTCAAAAACTGTGTAGAAAGAGAGTCCCATGACTATCCCACATTTCTTTTAGGAACAGCTGGAGCAGTGTTGTTGTTTCCAAGCTGTTACACTTTAAGGTGTAATCTTTCCTACAATTTCTTAGTATTCTGCATTTGCTGTACAGGAGTATGCTTGTAAAATGTGCATAATGGAAACTAAAGTAGTGCAAATTATGAAAAATATTTCCTTTGTTATTTATTTTCTACTGCTCTGCATGGATGTGGTTCTCCCCTTCCTCCCCCCACCAAAAAAGAGAAAATAAAATTCCCTCATTTATAAAAAAAAGGAAAAACCCTGACAAAAAGTGTGAGAAATGGATATTCTCTCAAATGGGATTTACACCTCTGAGTTGATGAAATTTACACCTGTGCTGAATGCTGATATGAGAGCTGTACACTTTTTAAGAACCACTGAAGACTTTCTGTGAGGAATCTCTGGAGAGAGATAACTCTCAACCTCATAACCAGAATTACATCCAAATTTTCTACAAAATATCTCTTTTTAAAATGCCTTGCACTACATTTTTATTATTTTTGATGATATGATAACTTTTTTTATAGTTCTCTCAAGAAAAAATAATCTTCTGTGTCTTTATTTGTTTCATCTTGACCTTTGTAGCATTTTGTTTTCCTTTTTCAAACTTTATGCAAAATCTTGTGTAATATACAGACCCAGTATTTCAAATTAGGGTATCTGGGTCTGGTTGTGCAGTCCAAAATAGATTTCTGTGATCATCCCATATTCTTTTTTTGCTGTTTAGAATGCAGTTTGAAAACCCAGACATGAGAATTAAGAAATATAGACAGGGAAGGATATGCTGGGAAATGTAGACAAAGAAGTTAATGAAGGATCATCAAGTTTTAAATGTAAAGAATAATGGTCATTGCATGTGTAAGTTGTTTTTATTTTAGATAGTTATTACTACATTGATATTATGTATCATTACAAATACTGATAATAATAGTCAATCAATCAAGCAGTCCTGTTGCACGTTGCTGCATACTGTAATTTCATGCTTACATAGTTTTGTTTATTTGTAAAAAAAAGTCATCATCTTCTGCTTCTTGTCTAAAGATTCCAACTCAGCAACATTGTTGTACTTAGGAAAAAGGCAAGAAGTTTATGCCAGAGCTCCCTTCCTTCAAGAGCTTCCACAGGCATTTAGTCACCCTTTTTTTGCTTCTTTTTCTCCAGGAGACCAGTATGCATATGACTTTCCCCTCCTCTAGGTGCAAGGTGTCTTAGCCAAGAGGTGAGGAATTTCTCAGGTCTGCAGCTGCCCCCAGACAGGGAAAAGGGAAGACAACTGTGGGTTATCTGAGGACTTGTTTTCATCAATAAAGCAAAAAAGACTTTAAAGGAGTAGAGGATTCTCTGAGATGCAGATTGTGGATATGGAAATATGGAATGATGAAATAGTCCCTAGGACTTTAATTATTGAAGTTATTAAATAGTGAAATCAGCTCTGTACATAGTGAGGAAAAGTATGTAGTAAACAGTGTACTTGGGAAGAGTACGTAGTATGTAGTATTTCTGGGAATTCATCTGAAAAGGAGGACAGTCTTCATTGGACAGGAATACTACTTTATATCCACTATGGATATAAAGTTTTTCCATTGTTACCAAGTTCTAATTAATTTGAGAGTGATCCACTGTGGAAGAGAACTGTAGAATTTCACCTAAAGATAATTTGATTTCTGGCAATTAACAGGTGCCAATGGATGACCCTGACATAAGAAAGGAGCAGAGAGCAAACAGAACAGCATATGGAGGTAAGGAGAGTGAGGTGTATGCTGCTTATTACTTGAGATCAGGTTTGAAATGCTGACTGAGATGGCCACTGCGTGAGCTGCACTAACCACAGACATCGCAGCAAACAGGGAGGAAGAAGAACAAGAAGAAAAGATTTTGGTAGCTGAATTCTCTAAGGGGACTTTCAGAACTCAAAATATTCTGATTTCTCCTTGGCCGAGCAAAGTTACAGACCCGCTTATCTCCTTCAAAAGGGGAGAAAGCTTCATTTTTAGTTATCCTTTTTTCCCCATAATAATGCTGCAGGTTACTCGAATAGCAGGAAAAAGTTACTTAGTTACAAAGCTTGATGTCTCAAACTGATGTTTTCCAAGGATCCGTGTCAAATCTCTTGTGTCTGTCCGTTATTTCAATAGGGTTCACAGAGAATGCCATTAACAAAGCCTACCATCATTATTCTAGCTTTTATCTTGGATATCTGTTGAGCCTCCCACCACGAGATGAGATCAGAGTTTCCTGTAATATCACTCATGGACAAATGCTTGCCAAACGTATGCTACTAGAACTGCATAAGTGCTCGGGGCAAGCACAGCAATGCAAGGTGCTTCTAATTTTTCCTTGTAAACACCTCATCAGATATTCCAGAAAAATAATATTCAACTATGCAGCTGTCCTGAAATGCCCTGACGATGGAGATAATAGTTTTATCAGAGGTAGGATATGGTTCCATCTGCTTCTGTCAGGCTGATTTACAGAACTGGAAATGTTTCTGTTCTTTCATTTTTCCTCCCAGAGATCACCACACCTATTAATGAAATGTACATTTCTCGGCATTTTTTCCCCATTGTTCAAGGTTAATGAAACAGCATGAAAGCATTGCTACTCTTAAATTTCAAACACATTCTGAACATTCATTGCTCCAAAAAGAAGACATTACCTTTTCCTTTTTCCATAAGTCAGGAAAAGGCTGAGATTTATCATATCCCTCTGACACATAGTAATAAGACAAGAGTTACCAAAAAGAAATTTCAAAAAATAAAACAATGAACTCAGGAGAGAACTCTGATTCCTTGGCAGGACTTATTTCCTTATTAAACAGATTCTAGCACCTGTTCTAAGTAAGTTTCAGTCAAAATAGTTACGATGGCAAAATACTGTTGAAAATGTTATGTGATCTTGGGGAAAAGGAGTTTAAAACTTTGTATAAAAAAATATCAGAAATGAGAACATAAAGCCAAACACAAAATAGGTATAAACTTAGGATAATGGACACTAGATCTGAAGTGCACTTTGCACGGTCATTCAATGAACTTGGCTTTTGAAGATCCAGAGACTTTAAAATAGATGCCTGTGTTTCAGACTTACTTAACAACAAGTGCTACTTGGAGAGAAAGAAACACTCACTCAGTGGCAGCCAATATTCCCTGTTACAAAAGGCTGGTTCTAGGAATCAGATGAAGGCAGGTTGTTGAGTAGAATTGCTGCCCCAATAAAAAATGTAACATAGACATGTAAATTGGCATTCTTTTCTTGTTCTTATCTAACCAGTCATTGTAAGAGTTGTAACAATTTCAGAATGCCTGGGGATGTGAAAAAGACTGTATATCTAGGAACAATACTTTTATTTTCATTTACTGTTCTTTTACAACTTAGCAAATTTCTTTTAAAGATGGCATAGTCTGAAGCGTATAGATGAAGTTATGAACATTTTTAAAATGTTTGGTATAAAACTGTAAGTATACAGTTCCTTATTCTTCTTCTTGGCTCTCGTCTCCTCTGGAAGAATTCTCTTGCTTCTGTTTCCAGGTTTAACCTTTGGATCTCAGACTTCTTTTTGGTGGTTTGGGTTTTTTTTGGTTTTTTTCTTCATTCATGAATGGGTTTGTGTAACTTCTTTGGGTCTCATTTTTCCTACTTCATATAGGCTTAAGTTGGCCAAGCAAATCCACCTGTAAAACACTAGATAAGTACAAACTGTCAAATTCAGAATTCTGCTCCTCCAAAGAGGCATCGTGTGTCATCTGGTTTTCATGTTCTGTTAAATCTCTTCTGAAATCTACGAATGCAAACTTTTAATACAAAATATGCAATTCTTTCAAAGCATGTATTTTTGAATGATGAAGCTGAGGTGTAGTTCAAAATACATGTTTCTCTTTTCTTACACAGATATTTTACAGGTCCTTTATATTAATTTCTTTCGTGTTTCCTGAAGTAGAAATAGTTAAGGCTAATGTAACATTTGCAAAAACAAAATTAGGTCGTCCTTGTGCTCTTCAGCAGTAGTTGTTGTTCATTAATGTCCCTGTTGAAATATCACAGATTTTAAAAATCAAAGGAAACCACTTATTCCGTAAGAACTTAAATTACTAAAGTAGACCTAGCACCTTGTTTAAGAAGTGCATGTGTCTTTAGTTATGGCCACCTGTCATCAACTCTACTTAAACCACTGCAATTTCAGTGGAAATGTGGCTCATCTAAATTTCTGTGAACATATTGTTATATAGCCAGATATTTTTTCACCCGTTATTTACCAAAGTCAATGGTCATCTTAAAATAAAATATGAACACATATAGATATATATGTGATCACATCTGAATTGGAGAATCTAACAACACTGTCTTTACTAGTGTTTTTCACTGCTAACCTTGCTAACGTCATTTTCTTATCATGTACCATATGGTCACGTCTTTATTACTGCCTGTTCACATGCTATCTCCCTGAGAATGTCTTTAGAAGAATGGGCTGGCCCTTAATAAAGCCTGTCTGTGTGGACACAAAATACACCTTAGTGGAGAAAGAATGTTGCACATGGAAAGGTGTTGCAGCCATGTGGAGGTAAATTAAAATATACTTACACTGTTTGATATCCTCTTCAATAGCCACCTGGAGGGACCATTTTCCAAGACAGGAAAATAATACAGAGTTTGGCTTTTGCAGTGAAACTTCAGGCTGGTGCATAACATATATTTATCAACAGGACCATTCAGATTTCTGTAGTAATGTTCTGAGACACACCTATGATTGGTTGCTTTTCCTCCTTTTCTGTGAAGCATCCACTGAGTTTGCTGTTGGAAAAATGATTTGGATGTGACAGGCAACAACTATGCCCCATTATGCTCTGTAACAGGAGATTACTCTGTAATGGGAGATTACTCTGCAATGGGAGGATGCCTGTTGTTAACTCACACGCACTAGATTATCTCTGCTAGCTGGGAACAAAATTCAAATTGAAATAACTCTCCTTCCCCCACACCTGCTCCATCCATTTCAGTACTCCTTGAGTAGCTCTCTAGGGACATCAATATTTTGTTATGTTAAAGAAGCATTTAATCAGCCCTCCTTTGAGGATTCATTATAACAGAATATAATGGGAGAGACCGAAAGGACAGATAAAACTGTAACAGAAAAAGAAAAAGGTATGAATGTGACAAGAAAACCTCACCGTTCCTCATTTGCTATGCCTTTGTTTGACTACAGTCTGTTCTGGCAAAGATGTATCTTAAGCAAGATGAAATTATGGAGAGGTAAACCCAACTTTTTGAGGGTTGTGAAGCATCAGCAAGCAGGTCATAGGTAGTCATGCCTTATGCTATACCCACGTAAATGTTCTCTGTTTCAGTCTAGTTTGATAGGTGTATATAAACCACCATTCAACAATCATCCCAGTAAATCTTCAGATGATGTCATCTTACAAACTAAGTAAGGGAATCTTAAAATCCAGTATCAGCATTATTCTTTTGGATATTAAACTTGCAGTTGGTTACTGTCCACTTAGCTTCCCTGAAATAATTCAGGCTGCTTCCAAGTCTATTTATAAGCCAACTGTTTCACATATTAGGTGCAACAGTTTTTCTTCGCTTACTTTCAGCTGGCGTGATTGTTTTTTATTTAAAAAAAACAACCCCAAAAAAACCTTAAAGCACTAGTCTACTGCTCTCTTAGGTTTTATAAAAGTTTGCTGTCGTAAGAGACATCAGGTTCAAAAAGGCAAAGAGATTGTTTTTCATCAGCATCATGACAGTTGGTAGGAAAAAAAAAAATCCAGAGGAAAGATTTATGGAAAAGAAGAAAACCACAATTCTATCACTGAATTTTGTTTACAAGCTGATAAACAGAACTGTTATCTGGCCATTGGAATCTCTCACTATGTTTAGTGGAGAATGAGCACACTTCCAGTCTCTGCTGCAGATACTGAAGGTCTGCACGTAACCGGGGTCACGTACACAAGAAAGCACTCCTGCTTTTTTCTCTCTGAAATGGATACTGAAGTTGACACAGATGGTATTAATAAGAAGGCAACTCCAAGGCTGCCAACTGCGTCAGTCCTGGGTCTTTCAACACACCTCATCTGAAACGATAACTATAATTCCTCTTCCATTGTGTAGTACCACTGTGCCACACGTCTTTTAAAAATATTAAGAAAATTATTCAGAGGACTTACTCTACTAAAGCATTGTTGGAAGAAAAACCTCTATATGTCGTATTCAAGCTTCTTTTTTGATTGAAGTTGTCTTAGAGTTTTAATGCTTCCCAGCAACGATCTCTTTTCAAAGTTGGATTAAAAGTTGCACTCAAGTGTGTATGTTAGCTGATTCTCCCACTGTGGCTTGTGTTATCTAAGTGTCAGCTGTTCAGCCCTGCAGTGCAGTACAGCAAACAGAAAAGGCAGGAGTGAGTGATATGTTCCAGGTGTATACTCTCTGCATAAGAGCTAATGGGAATCTGCTCGATGTAGAGAAACTACTCCCTTTCAGGTTTTAAATTGAAACATATTAAATAAGCATAAAATTAACCAGAAAAAGAAGGTGTTGGCATACAACTTTTTAGATACCCTCAGAGGTTTTAATATATCTGTGGGTAGATAAAATTATTTTAAAGTGTTTTGCACTTGAAAAGCCTTTGCATCATTAGGCATGCATAGGGAAACCATTAACAGAATGAAAATTGGACTTTTCCTTTAGTGTCAACAGCAGCCACTTGCAACATTTTCATTAATTCTAGGATTGTACTGACACAGTGCATACTTGGTGTCACTGGTTTAAATCACTTCTGTGCTTTATGTTATATTTTTTATTTGTTTTTTATCTTATGTTTTGCTGGGGCTAACAAGAACCATGTCTTTAGAGCTAGTATGCAAGTACTGTTTACAGCAGTCGAAGAAATCCTTAATCTTTTTTTTTTTTCAAATCTCTTTTTAACCCTGTTCACTATGATGCCATTCTGTTACCCCCAAAAAATGTTCCATCTCAGTCTTTTCTCTTCCTCCCCTCATATGTAACAAGTGTTGCATACGCATATTTATAAATACATAAATACTTTTATATATATATATATATATATATGAATACACACAGCCACAATCAGCTATGAATAAGCAATGGCTGTGATTGATTCATACCAAATACATGAGCTGCCCTGGAGCTGGGGCCACCACTCTGAATCCCTCCCTACCTCCCAGAGTCCTCTGCTGGGATGTTGTCTTGGAGAGTGGATGGCAAAGTCTGAAATCCCCCTTGCAGAGGAGGAAGTGGGGTCTGATGTCTCACTTTGGGGGTGTGACTTTCTTTGTTGTATATAAAATACAGGACAACCCAATGCTACTATAATTTCTGGTGTCATTAAGGCAAGGTGGTCGCTGCGTAGGCAGTCCCACTCTGGTGGGAGATGTATGTGTTAGGAGTGTTTTGAAGGTATCACCTGGTTGATCCGCTGGACTGGAGAAGTGCCCTGCTGGGGTCTGGTTAGGCTGACAAATCAAGCAGGTCCCAAGGGTCTCAGCCCGACGGAGGCCAAACGCATCTGGATTTGTGAGGAGCAGAGGAACATGTTGTCTGGACCTGAATTTTGGACACTGGCACCTCAGTTCTATTCAAGATATATGATAGGTACTTCATTATATTTTAGATTTAGTCTCTTGTCCTTTATGAAACATTTGGTAAACATTGGAGAAAACCAAAATAAATCTCATTATTTTCTTTCTGGTTACCTCAGTGAACTCTATTAATTCAGGACACAATGTACTGAACTTCAATAAGCTGAGAAAACATGTTATCTTCAATGGAATAACATCCTATCGCCAACTTCCACTTTCATAGTATTCATTTCTAATCTTGCACCTGATCATGAAAGGATTACTGAAGAAGCAAGCAAATCAAGAGCTCTCACATTCATGTCTGCTTTGTATGAAGTATATAAAAAGATCTTCAAACACTTCTTAATTTCCCTGTGCAATTATTTATCTTTCTCCTTCTCTTTTCTGTTTCTTTTCTGATGAAGGCTAGCTCATAATGGTGCTTAAGCTTGAGGTCAGATTCAAATTTGTGCATATTCCCAATCACTTTGTAAAGTGTGTATTTGCTAAATTGAAGCTTGCATGACAAGAGTTTTATTATTTCATTAACCCAAAATGCATCAACAGCGCTGTGCAGTAAGAATATGCTTACAGAGAACTAGGGTATGTGAACTGTTTATGAAATAGTTTTAACCAACAACAAAGTAATGTACTTCGTTTGTTACATGTTTAATGTGTTATTGTCCCTATCAGTATAACTTCTATTTATTTTTATTATGAGCAAGTGATCAAATGTTGGAAATTGTTTTTGTTTGGATCTACATGTACCTTGAAACTGTTCTTTTTCACCCTGCATATCTTCCCCCTGCATTTGTTTTTTTAATTTATTTTCCAGTATGTAAGGAACTACTTAACTGAAGTAATATTTTCTGCTTATATCTAGAAATGGAACTAATACCATTGCAAACATAACCATAAAATGCAAAAGCAAGATGTTAGGTGTCAGGGTTACAGAAAACAGATAAGTGTGGTGGTGTTAGGAAGTGTGCCTTTTATTGGGACTTTAGACAAGAGCCCTTTACCTAATGCACTGAAAAGTTTCCCAATAAAAAGAATCCAAATTGGAGCACTTTGCAATAGAACAAGATGAATAATCTTGCAGACATCAGTGTTGAATATAAAGAGCATGCGCTGTAGGAATTAAATGATCACATGAGTTAGATTCCTACAGTTGCAAGCAACAATTTAGCAGAAACCACCAGTGGTTATTTTTGTCCTTGATTTTTATATCCAGCAGGTGTCCCCTTCTGGTAATGGTGTGGGACTCCTAAAAGATGGAGTGGAAATAGTGAGTGTATAAATACTCCCCCAGGTCTTTTAAAATTAAATGGACATTCCTGAAGCTTAAAATATCCTTTAAGTGTGCACTTACAATTTTATTTAAAGCTAAAGGCTGCTTGTCAGAAACTCCATTTGCTATGATTAGATTGACAAACAAATACTGCTAACTATTGACGGTTCGAGGCCTAATCAACAGACTGGCTTTGAGGAAGATAAGTATTACAACTAACATAATTTTGTAAAATATTTGTTTGGTAGCCTACCACATATGATGGGTATGTATTTCCCACAAGACCTTAAGATAAGGCACCTAGAAGGGTGCAGTGGCAAAGTGTCCCATTAAAAAACAAACAAAAAAACCCACAAAAAAAACCCAAAACCTCAGCCATGAAAAT
Source organism: Pluvialis apricaria (assembly GCA_017639485.1). Lineage (NCBI taxonomy): Eukaryota > Metazoa > Chordata > Aves > Charadriiformes > Charadriidae > Pluvialis > Pluvialis apricaria. The sequence continues at coordinate 106,758,420 of CM030007.1, forward strand.
ATTAAGCCTGGTCTGACCCTAAATGTCAGCCCCATGCAAAGTCCAGGGCAAACATATGGAAGAGAACCAATGTAAGACAAAGGACATCCAAAGACTTAAGCGGAGGTCATGGGAAATGTCGCCTACCTTGAACTTGATTATAATCAGTTATAATTGTTACAAGGCTCATGTTGTTTTTAAAGAATGCAATAATAAAATTTTGGCTTCCTGGAACTTGAACCAAATGTTGCATTTAATGTGAGAAGAATCTTTCCTTGGAGATTGTGTTGATTGCATAGTAAATGTGACTTGTCATCTTTAGTTTCAAATAGCTGTCTGCACCAAACATTACTGGAATGCTTAATATTGTTACTAAAAACAAGATAAAAGTAACTTTCTCCTTAGGCAAAAGAAATAAATTATAGTTGGTTATATAATAGGCTTCAACTTTTTGGAAAATAATTTTCTTTTTCTTTGTTACTTTACATGATTGTTATTATTAATATTATTAATTTTTATGATTTTGAGCACTAAAATTCATTTTAATGGTTGGAGCTTTCAGCTCAGAACAGCTATATGGTATGTGACAGCCAGCAGGAACTCTTCCAAACATGCTGCATTTGGTATTCTGGGCCAAATTCTGAGCTTTGGTAAACTCCTTTGAGACACTCAAAATGCCCATGAATGCTTGAATGCTGTTCTTCTGAATTAGATTCTTAACTTTTCTTTTTGCCCTGGTGTATTGGGCAATAAGGGGGGCAGATGGGTTTACAGAATCCTGTATAAGAAGTAGGGTATATTTTTTAAATCCTCCTACAAAATAAAGCTTATACAGAATCATGCATCTCTATGATAGAATTTATAATGAGACTTGAAATACCCTGGAAGGGTGAGAAATCCCTCATAGCTTCTATACGTGCTTTTTTTCACAAGGAGGTATATACAGGATTTTTTTACATAGGCAGAATGCACCTATGAGTTTTTCTGTTCCTCATTATGTCCTCATTATCACGTCCCAGGCCAGAAGTGGTTACCTGACTCATGTAATTCTCACATTTTAAGGTAGGTCTTAACTTCCAGTTTCCCTTGACATGGGTTCGCATCCTACAGCTCTCTTCCCCAACCAAATGGAAGGCTGGTGATCAGTGGTCAAAATGCCATTTGCAACAAAGCATACGGTTGGACTCAATGATCTTAAAGATCTTTTGCAACATAAATGATTCTATGATTCGATAACTTGTTCAAGCAATGGTTTAAGAGAAACTGTAAATGGCAAACCAGACGTTCTCCAAGGCCTATCCTTCCTGGATCTGGGTAGGTCTATGGAGACAGTCTATTCTTCCAAAGCAAACGCATCTCTTTCTGTCGCTGTCTCACACTCTTCATAATCTTCCCCGGACAACTTCCCAAGGGTAATTCTCCTGTCCTTTTGAGAAAATTCTAATAGGTCATTATTGAACTTTGTTCTGCAAATCCAGAGCCTGCCAGAACACACCTGTGCCTTAAAATGCAGGATGCACAGTTGCTGAAGCTCATGGATCTGTTCATTGTCTTTCAAGTACAGTTGGATATTTTGTTCAGGGATCCTGTTTTGTTTTTTTATTTATTTGGTTTTGTGTGTGTATGTGTTGGGTTTTTGTTTGGTTGGTTGGTTTGGTTTGTGGGGTTTGGGTTTGTTTATGTGTTTGTTTGTTTTTTCCATGGCAGAATAAGACAGTACTGTCATTTTTGGAACATTTATAAATGTTTCCATTTACAAATAACATCTCCATTGTAGCGCCTGTGATGGCTAGTTTCACACTACTCCAAGTGACTCTGTGATCTACAGTCAGAGCACTCACTGTAGAGATAAACATGAGGTCTTAGTAGCTTTTATTACAACTAAATATTAGCACTCCTGAGCATCAGCACAACCCAAGTGTTTACACAAGGCTTTTTTTTGGAAATGCCATGGAATACACTTCTTGAACCCTACTGCATTTGAGTTACATAAGAGCTTTCCAATGTATTAAAGAAGTCCCCTCCAACCTCCCCTTTTATTCACTCTTTGATAAAAAAAAAAAAGGGTGTTGAGTATTTCTGGGGTGAGATGAACTGGGAACATTGTTGTTGATTTATTCATACAGTCTTCATTTTCTTGGGTCTGGTAAATTTAATAGTCGCTTTTTGGTCCCTGGGTTCCATTGATCAGCATTCCTCCTTCTCACACCCATGGAAGGCACCATGCCTGCAAAGCCCTTATTTTAGCTTTGTGCACCTGAGGAGGACATTAATTCATGGTTTGTGATTCTCTCTAGAATGAAGGCCAAAGTATGACTGCCATTTGCGTTTGGGTAATTCAATCAGTTGACAAAACCAAATAGTTGCATTTTCTGTATTTTTATAATGGTGGGAATCTGTCTCTCTTTTCCATATATACCTTAGAAGTAATAGTCAGAAGTTCAAGGGTTCTAGTTTAGCAGTATTCACGCTACCAATGGTGACTGCAGGAAAAAATATCACTGACAACATTTTACCTGTTAGAAATGGCCTGGAAGAGCGGAATCTGTCAAGGAAAAACTATAGTAGAGCTGAAAAGCCATGAGGTCATGAGAGCAATTTGCAAGGTGGCAAATACATAGGTTGGCACGTAAATCACGGTTTCGCCCATTTTTTGCCAGTTTGCCTCATCCTGGTTACCTTGCTCTTGCACATTGTGCTCATCTGAGGGCTCAAGCTGCATGTGGCAGAGGAACTCTTGACCTCCTGAGCGCTTTGGTTTGTTCCTGCTTTAAAGCAGCCTGTTAAAATCAGCTCAAAGGAGTGGCAGTCAGATTGAGAGATGCACTGGGGAGGAGTCATATCTGCCACCAAAATATTTCCAGGAACTGAAGATGAAAACCGGATGGCAAAGGACTTCTACAGCTGGAGAAGATGATTTTAACTTTAGATATATTTGTTATGGCTCGTAAGAGTGCGATCAGTGTTGAGAATCTGCTACTGGCAAGGAGAAGGCAGGGGAGAAGATTTTAATTGCAAACATATTTGTTAACAACGAGTCCAGAGACATGATGGGGAGAAAGAGAGTTTTCATTTTTAACACATGTGCATTATTAGTCATGAATGATACCAGGGTTACCAATGGGAATCTGCCTGGAGGCAGAGGGCAGAAGAGATGATTTTTATTAAACATATTGAGCCAATTTCTATCCTCTGACGTATGCATGCAGCTTCCATTGAACTCCATGGGAGGCCTACACTTGTGTTGCAGGGCATAATTGTACTCTGCATGTTCCATACATATTAATCATAATTAAAAATGAAGTTCAAGGCATGGCTGAGGGTTATGTGGTTGAGGCAGGGTTAGGGCCAAGGTAATCTACTTTATCAATATACATTTCCTAAAGTGCCTTGTATCTTGGCAGGCGATAAAAAAAAGATGTAATTCATGTTATACGAATATACACTGATACATGTTGTGTAATATTTCATGTGATAACACCAGTTACAATCCTTTTTGTTGCTTTTAAAGGATTTTTAAAAGATGGTAAAGGCTAAAAAGCTAAACCCAAAAGTTTAAAACTCCTGGGAACACCATGAGTGTTCCAGCATGATGCTTACCAATATGCAAAGATATCCCCTAATGTAACAAAATTAAACAATCAAATGAAACTGTAATGATTAGTATTATCATTGCATTTCTATTTGAATTGTTAAGTTGTAGCCCTGTTTTATATTATGTCTTTTGGATTGGGAATGTTTCTCTGCATTCCAGAGGAATCTTATTTCCGTGCTGTGAGGCTGAGTTGTCTTTGTGATTTTCTGTAAGTGAATTTTAAACAGTTTTACGAACTTCATGGATTCAGTTGTTATATCTATACCTGAATATTTTCTAATTTGTTTGCCATCTGTCAAGTTATTTTGTTATATATTTTGTATATGTTATTTTAGACTTCATGGTCTAGTCCATCATCTCGAGAAGCGAGCCTTCTTCCCAGCTCTTCTCTGCCCCTCATCATGCCACTGCCTTCCTCATAGTCATATTTGAATGCTCAGACATTGTCTTCATCTATGTCCAGTGCTTGCTAAACTCAGGCCTCTCTTTTCTCGATACTTCTACTCAAATTGGAGAGCTTTTAAGACCTCGTGGCCCTGAGCTGAGTACTTTAACCTGTCTCTTTTAACTAACTTTCAAGACTCTTGAGTAACTTGCACTGGTGACCCACAGGTTATGAGATCTGTAAGACAGAAAGTTGCTTTTTATCTTAAGCCACTCCTGCTGATAGGTTTGGAAGACTTCACTCTGTCCTTGTTTGTCAGCTATCAGATTTACTTAATTACTTTCTGTTTTGAGGACTGCATGTTCCACTATATCTATTCTGACCAAGGTATTAATGCAAAGATGGTTTCCTGCTTACTCTGTTTATTCTTCATTTCTGTGTATAGTTAAATCTTAATGTGAAGTAATCTAGGAAAACACTGGCCACTCCTTTTTTTGCCCACCTCTCTCAAGGTGTAGAAAAATGAGCATCTTGATTATGAGCACCTTTGGCAAGCAGTGCGATCCCAGGCATCAGGTAAGGAAATTTGTTCTAAGTCCTGGGCACCCTTCTCCTGTCCTTCCCATGAGTGGCTTTGTTTCAGAGAATGTTTGGGTCTTCATGTAGTGCCCTATGACTCTTTGTGAAGTGCTTATCTCTAAGAGTGAAATCATGTCTTTCCCATAGACTTCAGCAAGACATAATGTTTGCTTCATCTGAAAAGAAAAGGGAATATCTAGACAGAGTGGGAAGAGAAAAGAACCTTCTTCCTTGGGAAAGCAGATAAAAGGGTCATGACAGCAACCTCCTCTTCTTCCTAAATGCCTTCAGCACCTGGTCATATATGCCATCTAGGAGAGTTTCAGGTGAAAGGAACCGCTCTGTAGTTTTCTTCGGGATGCAGGAGTTGAGACTTTAGTAGAATGATGCGGGTATGATAATTTTCCTAAAGTTTAATTCAGATCCTAAATATACTCTTTTTACAAGTGTTACTTTGCAGAAAAACCTTAGAATTTGCACAGTGTTCTGGCTGGAAATCCAGCCACACATCTTCACCAAAGCAGTTTCTGGATTGCTGTGAGTTCTGAGGCCTGATTGCAATTTTTCATTCAGGTCAAAGATGCTAAATGACGTTACTTTATTAGATGTTATATACATATGTATGCATACATATTTCCAAATACCTTGTTTAAACAAATTACATTCAAAACAGACCAAACTGAGAAATAACTTACATAGTTCTGTGAAGACGCTACTAAGCTTGCTTAAAGTTAGGTAAAAAAAACTCGGATTCCAGGGAAGAAAGAATAAAAATGTTAGCTGTTTTATAAACTGTTGATGTGTGTTATAGACAATAATTGAAACCAAAGCATCAGTAGATGCCAATAACCTGAGACTATGCATCGTATCTGTACTGGATAGAGACTTTAATAAAACTGCTCATTTTTCTGAGGGGGCAACATAAACAGGCAGAGGAAGAGAAATCAGACAATCATAGAATGGTTTAGGTTGGAACGGACCTTGAGATCATCAAGTTCCAACCCCCCTGCCATGGGCAGGGACACGTCCCACTAGACCAGGTTGCCCAAGGCCTCATCCAGCCTGGCCTTAAACACCTCAAGGGATGGAGCTTCCACAACCTCTCTGGGCAACCTGTTCCAGTGCCTTACCACCCTCAAAGTGAAAAACTTCTTCCTAATGTTTGATCTAAATCTACCCTCTTCCATTTTAAAGCCATACCCCCTTGTCCTATCCCTACATGCACTAGTAAAAAGTCCTTCCCCAGCTCTCCTGTAGGCTGCCTTTAGGTACTGGAAGGCTGCTACATGGTCTCCCCGGAGCCTTCTTTTCTCCAGGCTGAACAGCCCAAACTCTCTCAGCCTGTCCTCATAGTAGAGGTGCTCCAGCCCTCTGATCATCTTCGTGGCCCTCCTCTGGACCCTCTCCAACAGGTCTTTCCTATGTTGAGGGCTCCAGAGCTGGATGCAGAACTCCAGGTGCGGTCTCACCAGAGCAGAATAGAGATGCAGAATCATGTGCTTTGACCTGCTGGCCACACTTCTTCTGATGCAGCCCAGGATATGGGTGGCTTTCTGGGCTGCGATCACCCATTGCCAGCTCATGTTGATCTTCTTGTCAATCAGCACCCCCAGGTCCTCCTCCTCAGGGCTGCTCTTAATCCATTCCCTGCCGAGCCTGTATTTGTGTTTGGGATTGCCCCAACCAAGGCGTAGGACCTTGCACTTGGCCTTGTTAAACTTCATGAGGTTGGCATGGGCCCACGTCTCCAGCCTGTCCAGGTCCCTCTGGATAGCATCCCTCCCCTCCATCCTGTCTACCTCACCATGCAGCTTGGTATCATTGGCAAACTTGCTGAGGGTGCACTCGATCCCACTGTCCATACCACCAACAAAGAGGTTGAACAGCACGGGTCCCAGTACCAACGACCCCGGAGGAATGCCACTCGTCACTGGTCTTCACTTGGACATCGAGCCATTGATCGTCACTCTTTGAGTGCGACTGTCCAGCCAGTTCTTTATCCATTGAGTGGTCCATCTGTTGAATCCATGTCTTTCCAACTTAGAGACCAAGGTATCGTGTGGAACAGTATCAAACACTTTGCACAAGGCCAGGTAGATGACATCAGTTACTCTTCCCTTGTCCACAGCTGTTGTAACCTTTTTGTAGAAGGTCACCAAATTTGTGAGGCATGACTTGCCCTTCGTGAAGCCATGTTGACTGCCATCTATCGCCTCCTTGTTTTCTATGTGCCTTAGCAGAGTTTCCAGGAGGATCTGCTCCATGATCGTGCCAGGCACAGAGGTGAGACTGACTGGCCCGTAGTTCCCCATCATCAAATCAGAAACTGACATGATATTTTCCTTAAACACTAGGCCCTCACTCACTAAATAATTTCTGCCCATGTTACAAACCTTCATAGATGGTACTTGTAAAATGTGAGCAAGACCATAGCTCTGTTTGATGTCTACATCAGTAAGAATTATTTGTTAATTTCTAATTAGCAAAGATTGAAAATGCTGCATTATTTGATATAAAAGACTAGTGTCAAAATAGAGGTATTTTTTTTTTCCCTTGTAGGAAAAATAACTGGAAATATACTTTATTTTAATGAAGACACTGAAATATTTAAAAGGATGATTTATTTGCCCTTTAACAATAACTGTATCTATGCAAATGACACTTAAAATACTAGCTTAACTCTATAAACCTATATTTTTAGGTCTTGCTATGGTTATGCAATCTTGAGGCTCCTATGGTGACTTGACTGGAGAGCATAAAGTGGTCATGGATGTCTTTCATCTGTTTTTTCTCTGCCCTCTCCTCCCCATATGTTTTAGGATCAATTGTTTAGGAACAATTTCTGACTCTGTGGGTATGTAATACATAATCTAAACAGTTTGACTTCACTTGCATTCTTACATGTATGTTTATCATTATTCCATAACTGTGTGTAGACTATCTAAATTTGGTCATAAGGTACCTAGATACTTTTTAAGAACACAGACTAGTGGTGTAGTCAGCAGAGAGGATTTCAGAGCTATGGCTGCATGGTTTATGTGACAATAAGGGAATACAGTCATGTTATCAAAAAAAAAGTCCAGATCATACTAAAAAGAGAGTGGCTTAGTTTTTAGAATTTTGTTTGGCTATCCAAGGCAGTGTTTTTCTTATGACTATTTCATTCAACAAGAACAGATTTTCTTCCTAAGCAAAGTTTTCAGCTAATGAAAGTTACAAGTGACCAGTACAGTTCCTCAAAAAACACTGAGTAATGTGAGTTTGGCTTGAATCAAGTTTTCTGTCTTCTGTTTCTGCATCTATAGAAACTTTTGGCATAAAGGTAAGCCAGTAGTGAATTCAGGGGAACTGTGTGTGTTTAAACAAGGATATTTGTGAGGTTCAGATCTGTAATCTAGCATGTTCAGAAGTTATGAATTTTGTATTTGGAAGATGATGAGTAGATTAACTCCTTGGCAATGATATCTGAAGATAAATTGGTAAGCATACCCAGATGCATATCCAAGTAATAGATAATGTCATACTATGTAGGAACTTTATTTAAAAAACATTTAAATAAAGGCCATTAGAGAAAATAAGTAAACAACTGAAGTTTGTTTACCCAGGTCTTTCAAAATGCACTTTGTATCATACAGAGCATAGGAAAATAACACGTATTATCTGGATTGTGCTTGCGCTTAAGTTGTTTTCCCACTTTCTGTAATGTTCTTTCAGGATGTTAAAAAGGTTAAACTACATTAACTCATTCACCCTATTGATATTAGAAGTACTTACCCAGAATGCTTTTGAATTCTTTTGCATGGAAATCAGCTTTCTTCAAAGCCACTCTCAGGTTGCAACTGAAATCCTCCATGTGTAAACAACTTGAAATTCTTATGCTAGACTGAAAATCAATCCTTTACCAAAGTACTTGTTCAGAGACTAAGAGGATTTCAATACTTCCTGGATATTAGCTCAAATGTTTTATGAATTAGAAATGAGAAATTATTCACTTTCCAAAATTCAAATTTACCCAGAGGTTTTGAAATTTTTAAGGAGCTATCAAAAATGTTATTTTGCTGAAGCTGTTAGGTATTAGAAATAAAATAAAGTTGCAACAATAAGAAATTACAGAGTGCTCAATTTAAATATTGTTAACCAGTAACTGTAACGGTAATATGAACAGGTTCAACCTGAATTCTGAAGTGTTTGACATCTGCAACTGAAATCCACTTAGAAACCTTAAATATATGTATTTTAAACCTTTTATACAGCTACAATGGCGATTTCGTAATTTCAACTGACATCATTTTCAATGATAGGGATACAACATGGCTGACATCTATCAGATTTCAGAGGTAATAGAAGCTCTTAATAATGTTTCACTAAGCAAATCTCAGGAGATGGTCATGTTAGTGTATACAGGATATTTAGAAAGTGGCGCTGTCTGTGCTGGACTTACCTTCATATGTTCATAAATTTAAAACACAAAAGTGTTTATGGTAATTTGTTCTGCAAATTAGAACCAGACTTTTACATGAAAACCTCGAGAACTCCCTAATTGTTAGAAGAAAGACGAATTCATGACTTGTCGTATAGAAAGGAGACTGGAATTATTTGATCTACGTTCTCTTTAAAGCAAAGATTTAGATAGGATTAAAACAGACAGTTAAAAAAAACCTTATACCTATATTGATACTGGAGAATATTGCACATCATCTCCAACTGAGGCAGAAATCTTTAACCTAACCTGACTCATGTTTGATTGTCAGTTCCATGTGTATCTAAACACGATTAACACCCATAAAATTATTCCAGAAAGTTTTAATTTTGAAGCAGAAGTTTATGCACAGTTATGTGAAACAGATGCTTGCTTATGTATTTGAATGTTAGAAATTTTGAGTTCTGATGTTGCAAAAATTTATGCTTACTGTTAACTTCATTAATCTGTATTCATGTTGTGCTCAGCAAGCCTCGGTATTAAAAGCTAGACATATGCATGCCTGTGTGGATAGCAGGGTCCAAGCAATGCAAAGTCAGAAACAGAAATGTTCCATGCATAAAATGGATAATGTGCTTTGGGAACTACTGATGACTAAGCGAAGAAAGAGGAGACTGTTTGAAGAAGCAGATGCTACGAAAGAAGTGGATGAAGGAAAGAGGCATTTGTTGGGTGAGCATAGAGGTACCTGACTGTAACAGCATTAAAGGGAGAGAGAGAGAATGGGAGACAGAGAAGTGGAGAGGAGAGGGAAGAGGTGTATGTCATTTGCACACACATTTGCAATAACTCCCTACCTTTCGTTTTCTGTATCCAAACCAATATATCTACCAGACAGTTCATAAACTTGCAAGAATCAGCTCATTTTCAGGAATTCCTTATCTGATATTAATATCTGAAGAATTTTTGAAAGGTTTATTTAAAATCTCTTCTACAACTGTATTCTACATAAATGATATAGAATCATAGAATAGTTGAGTTGGAAGGGACCTTTAAAGGTCATCTAGTCAACCCCCCCTCCAATGAGCAGGGACATCTTCCACTAGATCAGGTTGCTAGAGCCCCATTCAACCTGACCTTGAATGCTTCTAGGGCTGGGTCATCTACAATCTCTCTGGCCAACCTGTTCCAGTGTCTCACCACCCTCATTGTGAAAAATGTATTCCTTACATCTATTCTAAATCTTCCCTCTTTTAGTGTAAAACCATTACCCCTTGTCCTATTGCAACAGGCCATGCTAAAAATTTTGCCACCATCTTTCTTATAAGCCTCCTTTAAATACTGGAAGGCTGTAATTAGGTCTCCCCGGAGCCTTCTTTTCTGCAGGCTGAACAGCCCCAACTCTCTCAGCCTGTCTTCACAGGAGAGATGTTCCATCCTTCTCATAATTTTTGTGGCCCTGCTCTAGACCCACTCTAACAGGTGCATGATTTTCCTGTGCAGAGGGCTCCAGAGATGGACACAGTACTCCAATACTGATATAATGATGATTAGTTGTTTAGATAAGGCTGTTACAAAACTCATCGTTATATTCAATAGGAGGGTAAAAGAAAATTGCACCAGTTTTCAAAACTCGGCCCTTCTTCAGGTTTTCATGCTCATATCTTACCATTATGTCCAAAAATTGCAGTGATACACTTTCCATCCCAACTGCAGTTTTTAGTTTTTATAGTAAAATCAAGGGATTGAATATGTACAGGAAAAAAGGTAATGGACTAGTTTATTTTTCAAGTAGTTCACTACAAAGTGAAAATTTCTTTGTCAGATGGGAGAAACAGTAAAGTTTTTCAGTTGAAATCTATTGTCATAAGAATGCCTCCCCCAGCAGTTCTTCTATTACATAGAGAATTAGTAAAGACATTCAAAAAATAAAGAAGGGTATTAGGTAACTGTGTCTAAGCCTCACAACTGATGTAATACTGCAGTATCATTTTCCCATTCTGCTCAAGAGAGTTATGGGATATGGGCTAAAATCCTGTCTCCATTGAAGTCAATTTCAAAGCTCCAACTGTTATTCCTGTGATGTGGTGATTTACATGAAATAAAGCATTTTCAAGTGACCAAAACTCTCATCAGCACTACTTCTAAGACTTTAAAGTGTCACAGAAGAAATCATTGCCATTCTAGCAACTTTTCCAACTTTTCCAGCTTTTCCAACTTCGTGGCTTTTAGTTTCAACTTCTATATGCCTGCATTTTTTAATACCACATTTTGAGGAAGAATATTTAATCTGAGGTAAGACAAATCAAATAGGAATAACAGGAAAACAGACAGTCTGATTACTAATGTCGTTAGAAGTTTTCTTTTAACTAAAATAAAATGATGTTTTTTATCAAGGTTTTCTTTTATTCCTGTGACATATGTTTTCACTTCCTCTTTGAATTTTAACTTCACACTTCTGAGCATGATGAATGATCACACTGAAAATACTGTCTGATTACACAAAACTATTCCCAAATGCAGATGGAAAGCAGACATCAATCTCTTAAGATTTGAAATAAAAGCTAGAATTAAAATTTTCTATCATTATGTAGAATTATTTCAAGCTATTTATACTAAAATAAAAAAAACTCTGGCATTGTTCAGTCCAAATTGCTGAAGGGCATTTTCTGTGCCTTACATGACCTACTTTTAAAACCACAAGCCTTTAAAATGTCAGAATTAGTAAATATGTCTGTCCTAGTATTTTATACTATCGAGGCAACTCAGGGGATTAAAATCTCCTGTATTTGCACTAACTTATCCCAAAACCAAATAAATAGAATAGATAAAGCAATGTAAAAGTACAATTTCTAAAAGCTGTTGTTCTTAATCTTTATATATAGGATGCTGTAAAATAATTCTGTAATACAATTAGTCTGCAGTATAATTCATCTTCTGTCTTCCTATGTTAAGACGACTTTTGGACACCTGTTACCATAGAAGAATCTGATTTTTAGGAAATAATTTGAATTCCAAAGTATAGACTGATAAGAACACTCCACTCTCTCACACGCACAGCAGCATCTCTTCTCAGAGTCAATTTAAAGTGAATTTTTAACCTCTGTGCAGTGTAAGAAGATAAAATATGTCTTCAATTTTGTGGATAGAGGCTGTGAATAAGAATGTGAATGTTGGTCTGTCTTAAAATAAATTTTTTCCATATTTTCTGTGAAGAAACAGGATCCTTAAGAAATATCTTTTTTTCCTGAGCTTTTTATTTATTTTTCAAATGTTGCATATAATTAAAAATCTCTTTCAGGTCAGGGTCATTTTTTGAGACACACTTGAAGAGTGACGGGTTGATGTATCTTCCCTGCCTGTTTTGTGGAACTGAAACAACTGGCTTTCCTTTGCTACTGTCATTTCATGAAACCTTGTCATGTGAAAGGTAACTGTAGTCTTCCATAGCTCTCAGTAACTGGATCCCTAACAGAAATCCACCAGGATTTCTCTACAGCCCTTGTTTCTATGGTTTGCCAGAAATCAACAGAAAATATTAAAATGCAGACAAAAATTTGCAATGTGACATATTTTAGTCCTGGGAGATTAAAAAGGTATTGTAAAAATATCTTCACATTTCACATTCTGTACCCTTGAGAAGGAAATTTGATGAAATGGAAACATTACAGTGCACAAGGGTAATACTCTGAGGTTATTACCTGTATTACCAGCAGCTTGGAACTCAATGCACTCAATATCTCAGCACAAATCTTCATCACTTGCGGTAATGAAGAAAAATTTAACCTTTGGTAAGTGGCTACTAGGCAGGAATGTCATGTACATAACTGTTTTCAAATAGCGGTACCATCTTGAAGGATCAAACCACTTCTTTCTTTCCGAGGCCCTCACTTAAAGGGCTGTTCTGTTGTTAAGACAGTTGTTGGAGGCAAGATACCTACACATAACTGTTTCATACACATTTCTGCCTGAATGGCAAGGGTTGGCATTTGGGTCTGTAAGCTGAGGGCTGTGGCTCTCCACCAGAACCAGTCCTAGAACAGATTGCTGAGAGCAAACTGCATGGGTGCCGGAGGAGAGTGGGAAAGGCGGCCTCCTTGATCAGCCTCCATGATCACACAAGTGAGGACATGTTCACAATGGCTACAGTATTCTTGATAATACTAAGAAGGAAAAAAAAGGTAATGTTTGCTTTGATGATCTCTGCTGCCCCTTCTACGTTTCTGTTGAGAGCTTGAGAAGATAATATCTTCTGCTGATTCAGTTGTGCAGAACTGTACTGTTTTGGTTTTTTTTTTTAAGAACAAACTATGCAAGCAAAACTTTCTGCACACACATAGTCTCTTAAACCTTTTTTTCTGAAGTCAGAATCTACCTGTGAGTGGTGATAAATCCCAGTGGTGCAAAAAAGTCTGGAAAAATCCAGCCCAAAGACTCAGAGTGAGAAATTTCCTGAAAGACAGTTAAGACTGTGTGAGATTTATTTGTTACATGGAAATGACTGTTTCTTTCTCAAACTTTTGTGCAGTTACTCATTATTCTTTGTATAAATGGTTCCCAAAAATAAAAATGAGACAACATCAAAGAAGTATAGATGGTAGGTGACTAACACCCAGTCTGAAACAAGTTTCTCAAAATTAAGGATATATGAAGTATGCATCATTGATTGTATAAGACTGTGAATGATGTACTTGTCACAGTTTTAATATAATAGCAGAACACTGATTCCATTGAAATACACTTTCTTCTGTAAAATTGACTATATTCTTATGTGTGCCATTACAGAAAATAATGACAAGGTTCCAAATAACTGTGTACATTACAGGACTGTATACACTCCTGCAGGCAATTCACACAAATTATATAGTTCTGATGCACAGGAGAAGATATATCTCAATGAAACAATTGTCCTCATCCAAAACCAAAATGTAATTATGAGGGTGAGCCAAAGTAAACAATAATAACATAATAGCATTAAATATCCAGAAGGATTAGAGGATATAGTATACGGTTCAAGAGTATAATAGACTAGGAGGCTAAGTAAAGTTCTGCCGTTTCTTTTTTTCATTTTTTTCCCCTTTTTTCTTACTTCTTTTTTCTTTTTTCTTCTTTTTTATCTTTTTTTTTCTTTTTCTTTTTTTTTTAATCTTTGGGTTGGTTATTCAAAGTGGATCAGAAGTTTCAGCATAAGTGCAGCTTTGCCTTTCTGTCTTTCTTTCTCTCTCTTTCTCACCCTTCGACAAGTCTGGATTTTTTTCTAGAGGTGTAACTGAAGGTCATGCCAGCATTAGCTTTAGCAGCCTTTCTGTGATGCTTAAGGTGCAATGATTGCAATAGCACAGGCCTTAATTTTGTCTGCACATGTTCAGCTGGGCGGAAACTATTCAATAAATGAACCCCATATTGTTGCTGCATCTATACAGCTGTAAGTATTTGGGTGAGGTAGTTCAAATGTAGTTTAAGCATGCTTATAGGATCTGTAATCATTTACCTGGATTGTAAGGTGAACGCATGTCACAATGCCATCTTCCGATATTCCTCTTGAATATGTCTCATACCAGTATAGACGAAACACCACAGAGTCCCTGTCCTCTAATCTGCCTAGGTACTGTATATGGTGGCCTGATAAAATTATTGCTGTATTGCTAGATAAATAGAAATAATCCTAGTTTTGGTAAATTTATGGACATGTCAAATCTGAGGAAATCACAGCTGTTGGCTAGCATGTCTGCAGCAAAGCAAGGCTGTTTGCAGCTTCTTACAAGTTTGAGCTGAAGCCTGTACAGCTTCATTTATTTCACAGATGTGGAAAGCTGTGGATGCAATGGTATGCAAGAAGACATAGTAAACTGGAACAGAGATAATAAAAAACAGAACCTATAGATCTCATTCCTCGGCTTTAACTGCTAAATAACAATCTTCTCTACAAGCAACCAAAGCTTTGAGAAGGTGAATGTGTAATGGAATTATCTAGGAATTTAGCTACTAAATCCTCTTCTACCACAAGGGAATACAATGCTGGCGATGCTCTTGATCCTCCCAGCTCATTCCTGTGACATGTGACTCTGGTGGCTATTGATCTGGTCTTAAGTGTGTTATCTGATGTTGAAAAGTATTCTGGGTCCTGTGCCGAGAGGATATTAATGGAGCAAGTAGTCTGGTCTAGATAATCTCTACACAGCAGAATAAAGGTCTCTGGCCTATAACAGCAGCATTTGTGAGCAGATGAACTCTCTCACATTTATGTTCAGGTGAAACAGGGAGAAAAATGCATGTACACAATAGTGAAAAATGGCCCTCACTGTAAAATACAAGTAGGGATTTCAGTTGCTATGCAAATCCAAGTTGACTGCAAAATAACTAAAAAAATAAAACTTTAAGGCAACCCATCCTAACTATAAGCTTTTAGTTGATTTGAGTAAGGGCTTTAGACGTATGTAGAATTCCAATGAGTTGTATATAAACCAGAAAACATACCTACACGGATTTTACAGCCTAGGTTTATGTCCCAAATTCTAGAGTCCTATTTTCTTTTCCTGGGCTAAGTGAGCTGATGATTTGTTTGTACTGTGCATGAGGTTTTGTTCTGTTGTGCTGAAAAAATATTTTATTTTCAAACTATGCAAATTTTCAAAACTTTTTTTTACTCTTAATAAAAACAAAAAAATTTCCTATTACGTTTCTGTAAAAGTGGTGTTTCAAATTTGACTATAGGTCCTTAATAAAATGGTCTTCTCACCCCAAAAAACAAGAAAAAAAACCAAAACAAAACAGCAGGAAGTGCCATGTCTTTCGTCCCAGAAAAAAGCAATAGTACAAAACTTGGTTTATACTTTGTCTGAAATGTTCATGATTTAAGCTGAAAGAATGAGGGCTTACATTTTTATGCATCAGCAGTTTGTTTTAGCTTGGTAAAATCCTTTTCCTACCATAAGGTGAGCCAGACCTCAACAATGCAGATCAGCTTTTTATTACTGTGTGTGGATAACAAAACTTGAAGTTAATCATTAGCTGAATTATAAACTCTACCCATACCGTGACACAAATACTAGTGGGACCAGGCCCTGTAATCCCCTAATTGCTGTAACAAGATGCAATGCATTCACAGAACATGTAGGGTACTGGTTTTATATTTTCTGACTTTGTTTTTCTACTCTCTTCATTAATTTATAGATTTTTTTTTCCTGGACTACAGAGCAAAATATGCTATATCAGCAACCAATAAAAGCTTCAAACAGGAATGTTTCCAAGGAGACCCTACTGGCTTGGCTCTGGCATGACTTTTATTCTTATGAAAGCTAATCCCCTGCACTGAGTAAATTAACTTTTTCAAAGTGTAACTTATAATTGTACTTAAAGATTTTCCATATGTTAATAAAAATTACTAAAATATTTAAAGTAATGGAGAATATTCTTGTCATTCTGTGGCTCGGTTCTGCAGTTTCTCACATTCTCATTGGGACCCCTGGTGTGAGAACCATGATTTTAAAAGCCTCCCCCTCTCCTGGAATTTGAGGGGGATGATGGTTACTCAGGCCAATGCCAGCTGCAGCAGCCAGGGATGGGAGCTAAATTTTAACAGCACCACAGGCAAACTTCACCTGCATAAGGAGCCTCTCTTAACTTTGTTATTGGATCTCTTTTTAATTTCTGAGGCTGACAGCCTAATTGTAAGGAAGCAAGTGGAGGTAGCCTCTTCAGTGGAGCTGGCTTATATATACTGATGGGGAACAAAGGTAGGGTAACAAAAAGGCAGCAGGAGGGGAGGGCTTCCTCCCATTTTTGCTCTGTTTTCATAATCTCTTTATACCCATGGCTAAAAACAACCTTTTATTCTCATGCACTCAAAGCGATTTGTTATCCAGTCTGTTGTCAACACATTGCTGCTGAGAGAGCCTTCAACTCTTTCTCATTCTCTACTTCTTTGCTTGTCTTGGGAAATGCTTTCTTGGATGGTGTCACAAAACAGAGAGCAATGAAGAACACCAAGAAGAAAGCATTTCTGGAGGCTAGAGAGGAAGAAGGCGGAAACAAGGATTTCCCAGGACATGTGGGCACAGGGGCATGGATAGAAAGGAAAATATATGTAAGAAGATGGTTGAGATGGTTGCTGTGAGGAAACAACTTGTCTCTAGCATGGTTTTTGTGTTACCCTCAGGTTATTTCTGTATTAAGAATAAGCATGAAAGGCAGAATATGGGCATAGTATGGGTAGTAATTTTTAATACATTATTGTATAAATATTTTGTCACTGCATGTATCTGCATAATGAGAGTCGGACTATTTTTTAGCTGAATTTGACACAGGCTGAAATGGAATGAAGACAGACTTTTTTAAAATTAGATAATTTCATCATAATGACTAAAATGGGCAAAATTGCATTAAAAATATTTATTTTTTATTCAGAGACCAATATGCAGATAAGATAAGATAAAATCAGTGGCCACAGGAAACTTCGGTTGTAAACATCCCATAAGGTCAATATAAACCACTGGAACAAAATGTTGTCGACTTAGCACTTGCAACATAAAGCGTGAAAATCCACAGTCAAAACAAAAAGAAGCCTCAAGGAATTATTTTTAAAACAATGTTATTTTTAACAGCATCTATGAATTATACCTCACTAACTTGTGGTTCTTTGTTTCAAAAATGAAAGGTGGTTTGTTTTGGTTTTAAGATATTAAACCAGCTAGCTAGGAGAAAAAAGGCCTGTGGGAACCAAGAATATTAAATTCCAAAGGAAGAAAGGTTAAAGATTAAGAAAGGGACAAATGAGGCCAGTGATTTGCCATGCTTTGCTGGTGTCTGGGAAGCCTTGTTTGCCCTCAGCTGGTCTCCAAGTATCTTGAAAGTAAGTGCTGACTCACCACCCTAATATTTGTTAATCACATCAGACTGCATTTGTCAACAAATATTAGGTACCTTATTATAGACTGACATTGTGAGACAATGTTTTCTTTGTTAACTTTGGTTTTTGAAACTTGGCTTTGTATTGCATCTGAAAAAAACCCAACAACTGTTTTTTTTGTTAAATTGTTCCACGGTCTTTTCTGCTTCTTTAATGAAGTCTCTGCCATGACTTTTGCATGTCCAAAGTACCTTTCATGTTGCCAGTGTAGAGAAGCTTCACATTCCCAGAGGTGACAATAATGCAATTTTACTCTCAGTGTACTAAGGAAATGCTAATGGAGTGCTAGTATTCAATTTCTGCAAACCAGAGTGAAATACATTAGTTTTATCAACATAGAAATGAACACTACACATTTAAGTCAGTTTTACAGTTGTTGCTCTACTTATCTAGAGAAAACAAAATAAGCCAAAAATTTATGACTATATTGTTACATGTATCTTAATTTGTATAGAGGGAGAACTGAGATTCTTAGACAAGTCCTACAAATTACATCAAGGTACCAAGCGTAAAAAAAACCTTGAAAAAAAGCTCTTTATCCCACGAAGTTCTAGGTCACAAATGATTTCTTATTTATATATACTTTATTTTTATATACCTGTAAGTTTTAAAATATATAAAAAACACAATATCTTGCTCTGTTTGGATTATATATATTAAGATGGCAAAAAACCAAGAAACAAGCCATTTTCCTTCCATAGTGGAACTTTATTTCTGCTTTCCTTCTGTGAGGCTATAACGCTCTTACACTCTCCATTAACTAGAAACAAAGGTGTCAGATGCAGGACGTGTGCCAAACTCCTAATATTGTATTAGTTTGTTTTCTCCCCAGTAAAATCAGTTTTTTGGTGAAAAACAGACTCGTGGATGGAAGAATCATTATATGTTATATTATGGGTTACAGAGAACAACAAAAAAAAATAAATAAAATTCAGGTTTGTGATAAAAATCTAGGTCATTTTTTTCCTTACTTTTTAGAATAAAGTAGATTATATACTAGGAAGACTCAATAAGCCGTAGGTTTTTTTTGTTGGCTTTTTTTTTCTTTTTCCTGGATTGGTTTCAATAGGTAAGGGGTGTGGTGCTCTCACTTGAAATTTCCATTGACTGAGTTCAGTACTCTCCAGGATGATAAACTCTGTGCAAGTTAAAACTGGATATATTTGTACTTAGGAATCTTAATTT
The DNA here is from genome assembly GCA_017639485.1 of Pluvialis apricaria. Taxonomy (NCBI): domain Eukaryota; kingdom Metazoa; phylum Chordata; class Aves; order Charadriiformes; family Charadriidae; genus Pluvialis; species Pluvialis apricaria. The sequence continues at coordinate 106,777,471 of CM030007.1, forward strand.
TGTATCTATAGTTGTTAGTTCAGCTTGATCTCTATTGTCTTTGTTTTTTTCTTTGTTTTCCTGTTTCTATGAATGGTTTTGTTTTAAAGTATTTCTTGCTCATTTTGAAAATCTACTCTGAGGTAGTAAAGCTAAATGAAAAGCCGTATCTGTGAAAGATTTAACTCAAAAGAAAAGAAAAAAGCTTATTTCCCACAACTCTGTATTTCATTTCCCAAAGTCTGCACAAAACAAAGCAGAATTCCATAGTACAAATATTTGTTTGACTTCTGAAGATGCCTTTTAGGGTTGGCTTTATCTTTCCTCATTCTCACTTAGTGAGCACACAGCAGACGTTAGTTGCATACTTTCTCATTTTAAAAAAAGCCTTACTCAGAAATAGAGTTACTATTGATAAAAAGGATGTAATTTCTCAATGTACTCTGTTCTTTTGACTAGAAAAGACTAAAATAAGATAGCCATGTCTCTTACTACCACAAAACTTTGTTCAGTCAGGGTCAGCTGTCCTGGCTGTGTCCCTTCCCGACATCTTGTGCACCCCCAGCCTACTCGCTGATGGGATGGTGTGAAAAACAGAAAAAGGCCTTGATGCTTTGCAAACAGTGTTCAGCAATAGCTAAAAAATCACTGCGTTATCAATGCTGCTTTGGTCACAAATCCAAAACATAGCACCACATAAGCTACTATGAGGAAAATTATCTCTGTTCCAGCTGAAACCGGTATGCTATCTCCCTAGTTTGTTTTATACCTTTGAAATATTTTCCTCTTGAGTTATTCCATGGATTTAACATCTTTTCTTCCACACCTCTGGAAAATGTAAGAATAGAGCTAAGTAAGCATGCCAATTATGTTTAACACTTCTGTGAGTAGTACTTTTCAGGAACTAGCTGGTGGGACAATGGTTTGTAAGAGTTTTATCATTTATGTCTTTCTTAAACACAGAAAAAAAGACCAAAAAGGTAAAGAGTTAAAACAAAAATAAAAAGAGAGTTCAAACTGATATATCAAGATTCCTGACTTTAGATTTAAAGGAACATTAAAAAAAATAAAATCCTGCATTGATGAGGAAAACTGGAAAGTCAAGTCAAAAAACAGGAAAAAGCTAGGGAGAAAGTGACAAGAGCCAAAAGGCTGAAACCTTGTGCTAAAATGATAAATCTTCATCTAATGCTTCACATTTGACAGTATTAAAAAAGTCCAGTTTATCTAGCAGTCTAGGTCTGTTGTTCCCGAATTCCTTTCTTTTCATTAATGAACCCTCACCCAATCATTCTTCCTCTATATCCTTTATCTGTAATAATTTTTTTTCTAAATCATAATAAAAATTTAATAGCAAAGTAACAAAAGCAATCTGTATGGGATCTTAAGATAATTTTTGGTGCAATGGTAATTCCTTATTTATAATTAGAATTTTGAAAGCTAATACATAAACAGTTGTAATTTCCATTGAAACTTGGACTTGAGTTACCTTAATAAACTTGAGTTTAGTTTTAGACTAAACAGAAATATTTTTCTTATATTTGCAAAATGCTTCAATTCCTATTTTGTCTAAATAGAACTTTATTCAGCCTCCTGTGTGCAAACCAAAACCCTACATGGTCATTAAGAAAGAAGATACGCTATAACTGGGTCACAAAATTAAAAAAAAAACAACCAACCCAAAATAAAACAAGAAATAAACCAACCAAATATGATAAAATGATAAAACATGATAAAATGGTGATGTGATTGCAATATAATGCAAACTGTATTCTGTCTGAAAACAAAGCAGTGATGATCAAGGCCTAGAGACTCTACAGCTATCACTGCATTTGTTAAAAAAGATTAATGAGTCCTACTTAGTCTTTCTGACAGTATGTGGAATACCCTACTTCTCAGTCATCATAGTCAGTCTGTGAGTGTCACAGATGTTAGTGAATATTTTGTGACTTTCCTCCACAGTAAAACTCCTCCCCAGTGATCAACACTTCTCGTTCCCACTTGAACATAGAGTGAAAACTCGTCTTTCCACTGTGGTTTTTATCAGTCTGTCTGCAGCTAGCAAATGACACAGCAGATGGCTTGCTCTGCATTTTTGTATTTTCAAGCAATTAACTCTTCGTTAAAGACTTAAAGTGCAAAAGGTGGCTTAGAGCGGTTTCTCATTCTGTATTTTGGAAGGAGACAGAATCGCTGCGTCACCATACTCTCTAAGAACAGTCTGTTCCAGGTCAAACAGGAGCACTTTTCCATTCCTTCACAATCAATTACTTCACAGTAATACCAGTTCCTTCGACTGCCTTCTTTTTTTAAAGAGAAGCAACTACAACTGGATTTTGTCCTGAATCCTGTTGGCATAACTTTGACATGTTCTAAGAATACCTACAAGGCTGAAGCCTCTGGAAGAGAAATACCCAGTCTCTGGAGCCTGTTTGTGCTTAGATACAATCTCTGCCCTGGGTTGTTCACAAACAGCTTTGCAGCTGAGATGCTGAAACATTAGCAGGATGTTCCTGTGGCTGGAGGATTTTAAAGATGCCAGCTGAGGCACCTTGGGAATTTGCTTCCCAAGTAAGGCAGTAACTAAGCTAACTAATTCAACTTTGGATTTAAATTCACGTCCCCTTCCAAGCGCCTAAAATCCATTCTGGATCTATGCTAACATTGTATTCTGTAGTGATCACCCAGCTGTTGATGGAGAGCATTACTCCAGAGAAGCCATGGAGGAACTGAGCATACAATGAAACCCTGCTCCCTTTCAAACCAGTGTAGAGTTTTGACCACAGTTTCAGTAAGGCTTTGATTTAACTCCATGTTCATCAGATTTTCTTGACAGATGGAATGAAGCAATAAATTCATCCTTGTAAGCAACATATGACTGGCCCCAAGTATCATCAAATTAAAGTCCATGTGTAAAGGCCATTTTTCATGAGCTTTCTTGCAGAACAATTAATAATGTTTTCACATTTTAAAAGAAAATATGCATAGCATACTCCCTGTTTGATTGAGATGGAGACTAAAAATGAAGTTTTTTGTACAGATAATTGATATAATCCATATTTTCTAGAAGCTTACTAGTTCATCATAAAATCCTGTACAAACAGAGCAAAATAAAAATCTTCATTTCTTCTCTCTTTCCCCACTGTGGCAGGGTATAAATTGGTATTGCCTTATGCTCGGCTTTTTTTCCTACAACGGAAGAAAAGTTGGTGGTTTCCCTTACTACTTCTCAGCTGATGGAATTTGCTTGGTGTCTTATTTTTGGTTGGCTTTCTGGGCTGAGAGAGCATGTTGTTGGCTCATGTCCAGCTTTTCATCCACCAGTACCCCCAAGTCCTTCTCAGCAGGGCTGCTCTCAATCCCTTCATCCCCCAGCCTGTATTGATACCAGAGGTTGCCCTTACCCAGGTGCAAGACCCTGCACTTGGCCTTGTTAAACCTCATGAGGTTCACACAGGCTCACCTCCCAAGCTTGTCCAGGTCCCCCTGGATGGTATCTGAAGAGTAACAAAGATTTATCTGTTTTTTAATTTACACATTAGATTATTGAAGACAGCTTTATACAGTGTAAGAGCATTTTGTCAGTTTATCATGAACATAAAGCAGTATGCAAGTGCTTGTGTGTAATTCTTTGATCTTCACGGTTATTCAAATGGAATGAAATCATATATCTGGTAGGTGTATGCTACTCATATACCCATATGCAGATAAGGCCAAATCTTCCACATAAGTATGTCACCTTTTTTTTTTTTTACAGACTACTACAACATGAGGCAAATGGGCTTGATATTGTCAACCTTTATCCAAGTGTAGTACTTTACACCTTTGTGGTGAGCTTTACAAATTGACCAAGCTACTTATGAGCCTAAAATTTGTGATCATAATTCATTATATACTTTTGCAAATTCAAGCCAAAAACTATTGACAGGGAATTGCTGATATTGCAGGTAGTAATTTTTGCAATGGTGAAATAAGTTCACATTGTTCTCTTTCTAATGTGCTAGTGAATAATTAAATAAATTATTTGTTTTGTGTTTCAATATATATTGCCTATAATATACATATGTTGTCATAAAGCATGAGCAAATACTTCTAAGGAAGCAAGATGATTAATGTTTTTCTAGCGAAGTAAATTCAGATTATGGAATAGCATGTCAAGAGGACTTGCCTTTAAGAACCATAAGGGTAGAGGTAAAGTTTTATTTGATTAATTTTATGCCTTGCTACACAAAAAAAAGTAATTTCTGGAAATATTCATAGTTCTGTAATATTTAGGTTCCTTCTGTAGTTGAGATTGGACAACAGCTAGAGCTGAAGCTGAGAACCGAGTCTATACCTGACTGAAAGAGCTGTTTCCTAATCAATGCTGTAAGAACAGGCACTAAATCATATTTTGGAGGCACTTTTCCCTTATTTACAAATTTTTTTTCACTTATTTATGAAAGAAACACAAAAACAAAACAGACCAAAGACCTCAAGAATGTTGAATAGAAATTCTAGAGGAGGAACACCTGGAAAGTGCGACAGAAAAAAACCCTTTTGTCTATTCAGTAAAAATTCTCTGAGTCATGGATCTGAACACCACAAGTCCATCACCATGATTTTATTTGTTGTTGGTAAATGCACTATTGGGAAAGTAAAGTGAACTATCAGGGATTAACAACATCTTTCTTTGTTTGAGTCAGCCTACTAGCTTCAAACTCGATAAGTAGAGGCGGGGCCCATGCTGGTTTTGAAAGTCTCTCATCTCTGTTGATTACCATAGTCTAATTCAGTTGTAAAAAAACATTTAATATAATAATGTAAAGAAAAATTATGAGTAGAATTTTAAAAAGGGCAAAATATGCTGTGTGCAGTAAACCATCACTGCTTAGTTTCCTGTTATGCAGTTACTTCCATTTATTCATCATTCATTCATCAGAATTGTAAAATAAGTCTAGACAAAACTCTATTAATAAATTTTAGATTATTACTAATTTTCAGCTTGAGTCAGATAGTACACATTGAATTTTGAGACAGCCTAGTCACATTTTAAGAGAACCTGGCCAATCTATTGTTTTAGGTGGCGATAGCAGGAATCCTTAGTGGGCTTGATTTACAGCTGCATAAAATTTTGGCAGTCTTTGTTATGCTTCACTGAGTCTTGGGGTTTATTTAACCCAGAACTCAAATTTAAGTGCAGAACTTATGAATTTTTATGCAAACAAACTGAGAAAACATCAGAAAAGATCCCAGGGCATGGAGATAGCACGTAAGAGATAGCATGTCTCATTAATCATTTCCTTTTGTCTTTTCCCCATTCTATGCTCAGTGCAAACACCCCATGAAACAGCTGCAGTAAATATTTGCAAGTTTTACATAATGGAGAGTTAAGTCAAAGTCTTATGCTGTTTGAGTTACTCATATAGCTGATTGCAACAACAAAAAATTGTATTTGTTTATTTTTTAACTTCTACTAAAAACCAGCTACTATTTCCAGGCCTCAGTTATTTCTCCTTTCTACTTTCTATCTCCTTTCCCCCTACCCCCCTTCCCTTTTTGTCACTCTTAAAGAAAAGAAGGAGAAAGGAAAAAAGGAAGACATACAGACCCTCAAATCTAGCAATTCCACTAAAAGAAGTATTTCTTTGCAAAAGTTTCAGTCAGCTTCAGGCTTTTTGGGAGTCAGCTTGAACTGTCAACAATGTTTTCAGTTGTCAAATAATTGTCAAATCTTCTCTTCACGGTCTGGCAAACGCATGGGAATAAGACTTCAAGGATAAGGGTATTTTTAAATGGACAGTGTAAGAAAGAGTTTGTAGTGAATCTACAGTATGATGGAGACATGGTGACAGAAATCTTAAGCCAAACAAAAGAAAATAAAATATATATGGTGGGTTGCCAAAGCATAATAGAACTGTTCCTCTATTTTACAAAATTTATGGGTAGATGGCCTTAAAGAATAGACCAGCTTGAAATACAGGAGTTGAAAATATGAGTATTTTTAAGTGTTTTTCTTGGTCGCAGTTAGAAAAGGTGATAAATTTAATGACAATGAGTGGATTTCTCTTCTCAACAACTTACTTTGGTTTCTTGGTGTTGAAATAAAACAGCGTGAGGATAAGATTAGGCTACCAACTGAATCTCTGGCAGACATAAAAAATGCAAGGTCAGAGAACCATGTTTTTGCAGGCTTTGCACCAAGGAATTTTTCGGAGTCTCAGCATCTCTGAAGAGGTGTATGGATGGCCCGTGCTGTGGCACTTGTTCCTGGGCACCTCACTCTGCCTGCTGCTGCGCAGTCCAGGTGGGGTTTGAAAGCAAGTCGTAGTGCTAGGCTAAGACGGAGCTTCCATGAGACCGTGGCAGGCTCTGCTTGAGATAAAATGATTCATTGAGGCTAATATAGCTCTGACATCACAGCCCAGGCCTGACCTGACAATCCTGGTTTTCCATAAGTTGTGGCTAAATTACTGGCCTGTAAAGCACACTTGGGCCTCACGCTCTGAACTCCCTTTTCATAGCACATTACGCACCGCGCTCAAACAGCCAGCAGGTCTTCGGCCCAGAGAGTGCTGCCAGTGTAAACACTCACACACCTTTGATGAATAGTGAGGAAGCCTTCCTGACTGTGCTCTGAAAAGAAGTTATTATGGAGAGGCAGCAATCTGGTCAGTTTTATAGGTCTCCACTGGGAGTCCCCGCTAAACGTCTGACTGCTAACTAACACCTGAACTGGGGACATTGCACACAAATCACTTTGCTGGTGAACTGCGAGGCTGAACTAATAGTGTATAGTAGTACAGAAATGAAGAGCTTAACTATTTCAGGAACAAAACAGCCTGTGTGTTTTACAATGTGAAGCTGTAAAGCACATTCTCATCTCTCTCTCGGTGAACGGCTTTTTAGACATGTGTGGGCCAATGCGTGCAGAAGATGCATATCAAAGCATAAAATGGGATGCTATGTACAGCAAGCTACTGTTTGAGTGGTATTGTTTGTCTGTGCATTGCTCTGTATGTCCACAGATTTGTCAGAAGAAGTAGCGTAATTACATACTGTCATGAAAATGTTTGGTTATACAGAGAGGGAGTGCTCTTCTGGTCGATAAAATACCATAGACACAGAAGGTGAGCCTAGTTCTGGTTGATAGAATACTACTTCTATGCAAACGTCACCCTTAGTTTTGCAGCTTAATGCTTTAAAACAATTTGCACAGATAAAAAGAACTGGCATGATGTGCCAACTATTAGTCATCACTTTTCAAAGTTAGTTCTTTCAAATGCGTTCAGTAGGCCAATCTCTGCTGTGTGGAAATAGTTACATGCAAATAAAAATGTGTTGCAAGTTTCTACTCCTTGATGCTCCTATTCTTATGGATACTATAGTTGGTCCCTCTGCAGAAGGGGAATTCTGGAACTGTCCAAACCCCAGAAGATCATAAGAATGCACCAAACAGACAGTCCCACACAAACTTAAAAGATATTATTCAAAACATGGCAGGCCTCTAAAGCCTATTAACTTCCTCTCCTTCTTACTGCTGAAGGTATTGTCACTCTGTTTTCTTAAAATATTCCAGAGTTGGAAAGGCAACTTTACTGAACAAGTGTACAGAGTCCTTTATTAGAAAAATTAGTTTCTGTATTAATCAACCATATGTTGCACAAACTTGATTTTCTTTTAAGATAAAATTAATTTTTCTCTTAAGATAATGTATTATTATTTTTTAACTCAGAGCATAATGATGGGCTTTAAGGACTGGTTTTGACTCCAGTCCCTAAGAAAGAATCCCTTGCTTACTTCTAAGAATAAATAAGCATGCTCTGTTGCTGCCTACTTTGCCATTATGCTATCGCTTGTAATTATTCTTGCTGATGCCCCTGGGTTTATGCAAACTAGGATTACAACAGAAGGCAGTACTTTTCTCCTGAAAGGGCAGAAGTGTCTTGCTGAACAAACTGCTTTTAAAACAGTTTCTATGTACTTGTGCCAGTATATAGAAAGTAATTCTACTGGTGCCAAGCAGAAGATGCACATCTGTTATCCAATGAATTGCACTTACAGGTAACCTCAACATGGCAAACCATTTCGTATTCCCTTCAGAGATCTTGGTCAGTGTTCTTCAATAATCAGAAATTTATAATGAAGTGTATTTATTTTTTTTTAAATTTTTCCAAATTAAATGCAATTTGGAGTACTCTTAATGAAACCACAAAAACTCTTTATATTTCCTTGATGAGGTAGGTAATGATGTTAGTCACTGCTGTCATCCAGGCTTCCAAATACTTTCTTCTATTAGACGGTTTGCAATTACTTGCAATTTGGCCAGACTATTTGAGCTCATATTTCCCATCTCCTTTCTGGAGGCAAATTTCAGTTAAAACGCCCAACTCTTTCTGTGAAAAAGACAATAGAAAATAAAATATTTTTTGATATTAAATGAATTCTGTCAACCTGTGTTTGGACAGCTCAATGTTGTGCTAACACAAAACTTTGAAATTTGGCTGGAATGTCCTTTGTGTGAAGAACATAGTTTTGCTTTTTACAGGATCTCTAAAAGACCAAGCCAGGAGCCATAACATGCAATGTGCACATGTGAGCATCAAGCAATATGTGCAATGTCAGCTACCTGTGAGCAGTATTTGTTTGAGCCGTGGTGGACTGATTGGTGAAAGTAACCGGTACTGAAAAGTGCAGTGAGATCCAACCGGGATAAATCATGACATTTCACTTTCTGTGGGAGTCAATCACAGTAAGAGAACATTTGTCTCAAGCCTACAAGCTGCTTTGTTTTAGGCATCTAGAGGTCTTTCATGGCTATCTTAGTCCTTTCAGTCCTCCCATTGGCAATTAGAAAAGACCGTCATTTTCTGGTTTTATTTCTTGTTTACATTTTCTCTTGTCTGCCATAAACTTAAGTAAAAGATATTCTCACAACTTTCTCATGGGAAGCTAAAATCTTTGATGCATTTTGTGAATATGTAATACCATTATAAAGAAATTAGTAACTGCAAATTTAAACACAACATTCTCATTTTACCACACCTATAACAAATTGAGGCCTTATGAAGATAAGGAAAATATAGTGAAGAAAACAATAACTTTACTGTTTAAGGTTTAAAATGCTCCTTTACCACAGCCTTAGAACTTTAGATAATCACTTAACTTTCACTGATCATATTCCTTATGACAGAGGTATTAGTGTAGTTAAAGAGTAGCTATAACAAAAGACTTGGTAGTGTTCTTGACATTACAACAAAGAAGGTGATAAGAAGTCTGATCTAAATAGAAAAAAATCCACATATTTCCTTAATATTGGGAAATAAATCCTAGATCTTCCTTTTTTATCCAGTTACCAATAAAATCAAAATCTATTGAATTAATATCCTTTCTACCTGTATTTTATTTTGACAGAGGTATCGATATGTGTGGAGGTTGTATAAGGAAAGCCAAATCAAGTAGGTAATATCTATAGCAGCCACTGCCACTGGAAACAGGTCTCTACTGTGGTCTTCCCTGAGATATGGAAGGATGATTTTTGGCAAATTTTCCATAGTTGTAGATTTTAATATTGGTTTTCTAGAATATATCACTCCAAAAAGCACTTATTTACTAGTTTAATTCTTACAGACAAGAAGTACCTTTCTCTGGTATTTCAGTGTTTTTCAGTGCTATTACAGTGGATTTAATCTTCTATTCCAATCCATGATACGTATGCATAACTCTTATCTGCTTTTACACATAAAGGGTCTTATTTTGAATACTGGAGTAGTTGTTCACTATAACTCTTGATTGCAGTGGTTAGAAATTAGATCACTTTGGCCACCAGGTCCTGAAGAATCACAACAAATCTTTGCTTGGGCTCTCTCAATGGAATGTATGCGTGGAATAAGATTCATTATGACATGAGAGTGCAATCTGACTCTGAACTGATGTTAATCAGCAAACTCTGTGCTAAATTCATTTAATTTAGTAAATGCAGAGTACATTCACATAAGTTCATCATTTCTCCTAGTAGTCTCAGTAAGTCTGTCACTTGTATTTTTCTTAAAATGCTTTGCATCTAAGTATTTGTAGAAATACACATTTTTAAAAACAAGGCTTTCTGCTTGAATACATTTCAGTTCTTTTTTCTGATTTACATCTGGATTATATTTCTAGTATCTCACATTTTGTCATTATCCACAGAGTTGTATATCTTGTAAAATGCAGTTAGAAACATTGTAGCACAGTAAGTTTAGATTGTCATTGAAAAGCTCAGACTACTTGCATGCCTGTATCTTGACAGAAATAAAAAAGCAAGCACTTGGTAATATTATCATTATATTATCTATTTAAGCAAACAAAGACAAAAACCTAGGCCTCTGCCCATGTTATTCTGTTTCTTTTCTTTTCTCTATTTTGTACCAACCAACAAAAATCTGTAATCAAAATAACTGTTACTTGCAAGCACTTTCAGCAGTTAATGTCCCTATTTTACAATTCATTTGCAGGATAATGTATATGACTTGCTTAGAAATTCTTTTATCAAGTTTTCCTTGCTTAACTTGTTAAATCCTTTCCGTTTTTTTTGGTTTTTTTGGCCTCTGTGAGAAAACCTTTCTCCAGAAAACTAAGTAGGCCATTTCATTTAGTTTACCACACTGATCATGCTGGGTGTTATGGAGAAATTATTTCAGAGTTCTTTCACCAGAGTAAATGAGTTGGAGCCTGATTCCTGATTGTTCTGCGTAATACAGGCACCAAGCCAGAAAAACAGCTCCTGTGAGAATGAGCCTTTATCAACTTCCAGGAGCTGAAATCCAATTCTGTGCAGACCCCTTTTCTTTTTTAAGTGAAAAAAGACTAAATATCAAAGGAAAAAAAGTGCAGTTTAATATCAGCTGGTTGTTCTGGGCCCAAACATTTACTGCAAACCAGTCCCTGCTGTGAAAAAGTTCAAATGATCCTATGTGGCAAGTTTTACTAATCTTTGTCTGCCTTCAGTTCAAATTACAATCCTGCAAAAGCATACGTATGTACTTAACGCCCAGCACTGTAATCACTTCTGCTCAAAATGGGTTGGGGTGGGAGGGGAATCAAGGGAAGTGACGTGTGCTGTGCCTTAAAGCTGATTAATGTTGATGTGGAAATGCATTTGAGCATTTCTGAGTTGTCTCTCACTTTATTGTTCTGGTCGCTAAAGAATGTTCCCTTGACAAATGTCATTGATCAATCGTTATCGTACTGCCTTTCTTTTAGTATAATAGATTTCTTAATATTTTATACATGCTTTTCAATTTTGTTTTGCTCACTCTCATTTTGAAATGCTGGGCAAATATATTTTTTTGGGGCATAATCCTTCAAGATGCTGAGAAAGCGTAGTTCCTGTTGGTATCAATAATGTCTCCTCCAAATGCAGCGAGTTTTTTGATTCTTTTCACTGATGCTCTTCATTTTGATGGTTTTGCCTAAAGTTACGTACAATCATTTTACTTTTTCAGGTATCCATAAATGTGTTTGGAATATATTCATATTTGTGCCAAACACTTTCTACTTTAAAAAAAATCTAAGAATTCACAGTTGAAATGTCGTATAAACTAAGACGTCTTCATTATTTGATTTTTAAGCAGCTCTGGAATACTCTCTGCACTCTTAGGAAAATAATTCAGCTGTCTTTATGGGGACAACTGACTAGCAACTTTCCCCTAAATTATAACACTCCAATCAGTTCTCACTGTTCTACATTAAACTGTAGTTCTTCAGTGTAAACAATCACCACAGTCAGCTAATGATGGTAACGAAATGGTTGTTTGTTTACTAAGCTACCTCTCCAGCAGCTTCAAGCCTGAGGTTCACCACAGTCTTCCCGCTTTATAGGAATACTCAAATTCTAGTGGCACTGCTATGAAAGTACCTTTAAGCTGCCAACAGTACTTTTGAATCAGGCAGCCACTTCCTAAGGTGTTATTCAAATGCTATTAAACAAACTTCCAGCTATTGAACAAAATGATACCATTAAGAATGGGTAAAGGATTATATGACACACAGCCTGCCTAAAGAAATGTGATAAACTGAAATACACAGCAGCCCTGTGGAGAAGGACCTGGGGGTGCTGATTGACGAGAAGCTCGACACGAGCCAGCTATGTGCGATCGTAGCACAGAAGGCCAACCACATCCTGGGCTGCATCAAAAGATGTGTGGCCAGCAGGTCAAGGGAGGTGATTCTGCCCCTCTACTCCGCTCTGGTGAGACCCCACCTGGAGTACTGCATCCAGATCTGGAGTCCCCAACATAAGAAGGACATGGACCTGCTGGAGAGTGTCCAGAGGAGAGCCACGAGGATGATCAGAGGGATGGAGCACCTCTCCTATGAGGAGAGGCTGAGAGAGTTGGTGTTGTTCAGCCTGGAGAAGAGAAGGGTCCAGGAAGATCTTATTGCAGCCTTCCAGTACCTAAAGGGGGCCTACAGGAGAGCTGGGGAAGAACTTTTTACTAGGGCATGTAGTGATAGGATGAGGGGGAATGGCTTTAAGCTGGAAGAGGGCAGGTTTAGATTAAACATTAGGAAGAAGTTTTTCACTTTGAGGGTGGTAAAGCACTGGAACAGGTTGCCCAGAGAGGTTGTTGAAGCCCCATCCCTGGAGGTGTTCAAGGCCAGGCTGGACATGGCCTTGGGCAACCTGGTCTAGTGGGAGGTGTCCCTGCCTATGGCAGGGGGGCTGGAACTCGATGATCTTCAAGGTCCTTCCAACCTAAACCATTCTATGATTCTATGATTCTATGAAACAGTAAAGCAAACAACAAAAAACCCAGAACGCCTTCTGCAACATGGGAAAGATCTCCATGTTTCAGGATTTCTCCAGGGCTCTCCAAAACCTAAAAGGGACTTATCTATCAAGTGCTCTCCTCTGAAGAAATAGGAGTGCGAAGAATCTAGGGAGACACTATTGTGAAGAGACAGAAAGAGCTGGAAAAAAACACTAGTCAGCAATTTAATCAATGCAGGCAAACAGGAAGTATATTCACATGATCTTAACCTGAAACTGGGAAAATTGATCTGGTTCTTTCTAACTTGTACCTTCATAAGTGCTGTGATACTCCTTTCCTTTTTGTTTTCTTGCATGCAAGTTTTTTGATACTTTGCCAATTGAAGAGTATATATATATGTGAATAAGAGTATATCTATATATATGTGAATAAAATCAGTTTCCCTATCCAGCATTTTCTTGTCTTTGTGCTTAATATCTTATCACTGTGGAATTAGCTGATGAAGATATTGAACAGAAAGAACACTGAGTTGTTATTGTGTCATGTTGGAGCAATTACAGGGAACGGTGTCCTTCTCAAATGTCTGTAATAAGGCTGGATATAGATTTCTCTACTCAGGCTTGAAAGACTTGAACACCAGATAGGTTCGCTAGCTGAGTGACTTGAGAGGTTGGGTAGAAAAATAAAAATACGGTTAGAACTCTGTTTATGATATATTAAAATAATTAATAATGAAACTAAAGGTTAATTCGTAGAAATTATGAAAAAGAGATTTTTGATAGACTTTTCCTGTGTGTATTTAAACCTTGTATGAGAAGACATAAGGAAATGTTGACAGCCCTGAATTGAACCAATATGGGGGTAGGAAACCCCACTCCCAAAAAAGTGAGAATTGCTTTATAGACAGGAAAATTGTGAAATTTACCAGCAGCATTAAACCACAAATTTATATAATAGCTATCCAGGTCTCTGCAGAACAGTATGCTTGGAACAAAGATGCAGCTAGAAGTATGGTCAGCTTACATCTTTTTCATGAGTCATTTCCCTTCTCATTGCAGGCGGGTTGGACAAGATGACCCTTAAAGTTCTCTTCCAACCCAAACTATGCTATGATTCTATGATCATTTGCTGTAGAAAATAAATACTTTTTCTATCCAGCAACTATATACACCAAACTTCTGAAAACGTGCATTAGTGAGAAAGGCCGCTGGTTGCAATGAGGTCTTGAACTTTCTGGTACAAATTAATAGGTGGGACTTTTCTATATTTTTTTCAAAGGAAGGAATTCTACACTACAGGTGTTTTAGCTCTTCATGTATATGAAATAGCAAATACAAAGAAGATACACCGTTGTTTTAATTACATTTATGCAGAGTATGACTACAGGGCCTGATGAGATACTTTCTATATGAAGAAAAAAGCACTTCATTCAACGTCGCTTTGAAATGAGAAGTGTTTCAGTTAAAACTTTACAGTGCGGTAACCTTTGCATGACTGAACCTGAATTTCTACAACACAGTAGCATCAGATGAGATTAAGGATACTCTGAATAAGCAACCAGTTTTCCTGTCATTTGTGTCCCTCAGAGTGCCTCCCAGCAGCAGTCTCATTTAGGGCTTGTCAGAACTGCTCTGTCACGATGCCAAGAGTGGTGGACACCATCCTCCTCACACCACTGAAATGGTACTACTGGTTTCATGTTATCCTTCAGCAGGCTAAAATGATTGATCAGGAAGCCAGTGCAGCTAATGGAGGTTTAAGCAGGTGCTGACACTTCTTATTTGAGTGCACTTGTTAATTAAATGTGAAATGAAAGCACACATTGCAGCAATAATCTGACAGAAGACATAGCATTAAGCACTCTGCCAAATTCTGATCAGAAGAATGATAGACCTGAGGTTATACAGGAAATATTAGATTTCAAATATAAATTTTAAACTCTACTCCTAAAGAACATACATTTGCATGAAGATATTATTTTATATGGACCATTTCTCCCTTTCCTCCATTTCTGTATCCCTGAACAAACAAGATCAGATGAAGTTCGTGGTGGAGATATGACAGGTTTGAACTTTAATCTGCCTCTAGGGCATTGGTGGTTATTGATATCATAACAGGCCTTCTCTTTTTGCTGTCACTAATGATTGCGATGTTTAGCCATATATGCCCATTCAGTCTTGCTGCTAAACCGACGACAGGGAAGACCCTCTATTCTGATATTGTACTGTCCTTTAGGGAACAGAACCGAGGTTCTACCAGGGATCCCAGTCACTGGTTCTCTGTGTTAAGTTGCACTACCTGAGATCTGGGGCTCTGAATGGGTGGCTTGAGTCAATATAGTCTGCAGTCAACAGAAGAATCTCATTGATTTTAATAGTGCACTGGAATTGTTCCTTGGCCCACAGTTTGGGCTTTGAAACGAATAAACGGAGTTGGAACACTGGATTTATTTTAAGATGTAAAATTGGTGTTAAATATATTTGAGGTTAACCATATGTTAATGACATTAAATGAAACATTGAGTAAGTCAAATAAATGTAAATGATAGTTCTTGGAAGCATTTAACCTGTCTGTAACCATGACAAGAAAGTGAAAATTCTCAAGACCATTTTTGGTTTCTGTATATAAATTAGTTAAGTTTAATTGAAATCCTTCAGAACTTGACTTTAGCATAGTTCACTGCTTTTACCTTCAGTTTATTAAATTTTTATGTCTTCCATATTCTATGCATTTAGTTTTCCAGTAAATGACCACAGTACAGTAGTTTCCCAGCAGTGATGTAATACTACAGAAATAGCCCAAGCTGAGTTCACTTCAAAGTGTTACATTTTGGTTTTGTTTCTTGCCTTTCATTTATTTTTTCCTGCAGAAAGAGTTCCGGGCTGTTTAAAGGTTTTATAATAGGAAACTTATAGAGAATATTGTTGTTTGTAAACAGCAGTAACTGTGCAACCGAATCAATGTATTCCTGCAGATTTTTAATATAATCAGACTTTTTGACTAAGATGGTCTTTTTTTTCGGTCTTCATTTTAAATGAAGGCCTAGATAAAAGCTAATTGCCTGAAACTCCCTGATAA
Organism: Pluvialis apricaria; assembly: GCA_017639485.1. NCBI lineage: Eukaryota > Metazoa > Chordata > Aves > Charadriiformes > Charadriidae > Pluvialis > Pluvialis apricaria. Next base: position 106,793,259 of record CM030007.1, read on the forward strand.
GACAAAAGGCAACACACTGATATCTTTCTCAACAAGAAATGAATACATTGAGGAAGCTCAAGCCTTTGTGTCTGCTTGGAAACTGTCAGAAAACACTTGTGGTATTACTTAGTGCAGGACTGTGTAGATAAATTAAGCAAGAGTACTAACACATCTTTATTTTGCCAGAAATCTAGTTCACTTTCTTTTGAACTCTGATTAAAGGACAGCAGTTATTAGCATTCAAATATCAGTACAACAGAATTATCTCAGTGTTTTAAGGAGAATTGACATTGACTGCAGCTTTTCTGCCACAACCTGTCCTTCTCTAAACGATCCCTTCACGTTGCACCTGGCTGGTATGCCTCTTCTATCAGACAATATTTCTTCTTTTCTTTTTATAAAGGATTGAGTAAATAGTTAATACATTTATTGTGTAAAATTATAAATAAATGTAGAACTGAGCCCTGTTTATTGCAACACTTTCTCTGGTATGGGCAGAGACAATCGTACCTAATGCCAAGAAAATGCCTGCTTTGGCTCAGGACTTTATTGTAAGCCATTCTTGAGCCAAGGACATTTTGAGGACTAGATCCAAGTCGGTATGGAGATGGCAGTGTATAATATTTTGTCAAAGATGGAAACTTAACAGTTGAATTCACATTCTAATTATTTAGCGCATATACCTTGTCAATGTGTTAGGCTTCATTTTCATTTTAAAAGTACCCCAACAGAAGAGGAAGAGAAGACTCAGAAATATTGCAACTGACCTTAAATTCTATTCCAGAAAAAAATATTTGTGATGCCAATTACCAGCTTGTGCAATTTTTATTATAATTCTGGTTTGCCCAGCCCATCTCTCATTTTTCGAATGTATTTGCACCAAAAAAATGCCAAATTTCAATAAAAATAAGTACAGTACCTCTTTGCTGAGTCCACTGGTAATGATACATCATTCTTTAGAATAGCTCTTGTGTAGTTTTATTTTTTTAATTATATATTGAAATAATTTCTTTAGAATACAAGTGATATTGTTTAGTTTTTATATGTTGTTTTTTAGTGGGAAAAACAAATATAGTTAGCTAAGAAAAGAGATGACATGCAAACCTCAGTATCAGGTGAGTCTCCTGGGGTTAAGTAGAAAGAATTTTAATAATTGCTCTTTTGTGGTGCTGTCTTTTCTGTATTATTGTGAGTTTAGATTCATGCTAAATTTTGGCCACTGTACCATGAATTGGGATGAAGTTCTTTGTTTCTCACTGGGAATCAAAAGACAATCCAAAGCAGAAGTGAAAGAAATAACTTCTGGTTTGATCTTATTTGCTAAAACCACTGACATGGATTCAGATCTGGAAATCTGACACTGACTCATCTAATCCATCTGCCTTTTCATCTGTGGAAATATAGATTGGTACAGTTCTAACAGTGAATCAAGAAAGTATTTCTATCTGCAAGTATAAACAGTACATACATTATGTGTCATTCCCAGACCTCCTTTTCATGCCTTCTGTTTTCTTGGGGGGATGTCAGGTGTTTGCTTTCCTGTGATTGAATCTGGTAATCTCACAATCTGGACTTTTCTGCAAGTGTTCCAATAGATTTTGTATACGTATTAATCAAGTGCACCTGGGAAGTGCATCTACTTATCAGGTATGAGTGGCCTTAAAGAATGGAAACCATATTTGTCATATGACAACCATTACAAAATCTTAAAATATTCCCTGACTGTTTTTGAGATAAACACCACACATATTTCAAAAACCTGTTTATGGAATGAAAACAATGTCGCCTCCATACTGAACCCTACTATCTTTTTCATTGTATATGGTGTCTCCTAGCTAGTTTCTGACCACCTCAGCAACATGTATGTTCCTTTTATGTGGTACTCTAACATCTGTCCTATAGGCTGTTTATGCAGTTGAATACCTTATTGTGGAAGGAACTCAACACTGGCAGTATGAAGAATAACAAGATACTGTGTTTCTGCTGCATCGTCTTAATTCATATCTTAACACCAAACAGTTTCCTCTGGTTGCATTACACTAGCAATCACTTGCTGTTGTAGTGTTCATAAAAATATTTGTATGTATTCACGAGAATATTTTGTCCTGTCTTCCAAAAAAGTGACTCTGTACCTGCATGAACATGCTTTTATACAACTTTTAAAATGTCTCTTGGAGGCCAGATGCAGGTAGAAATCCTGCTTCTAGGATTGCGTTTTATATGAAATAACAGAACATATTATAAAATTCCACATGCTTTATCAGCTAAAATAACCCCCACATTTGTTTCATTAACTAATTGTGCTTTGCACCAAATTGTTGAATTATAGTTAATGAAGTGCTAGCATGTGCTAGGTACAATTAAGCATGCTAGCACTGGCAACTGATTAGTATCTTCTTAAATGCTTTTCCTTTTAGGTTAATTGTGCTACCTTTCAGACTTTAAAAATCATGGGAGCAATCTGTTTCACAGTATTGTTGGTATCCCTTTCCCGTTGGTATCCCTTTCCCACTTGTAGCCAGAAATTAAAGAACATAGCAACATGCTATTTTGTAAGTTATCTAACTGGCTTTAAAGTTCTTACTTAAGGTTTTTCTAGACCTCTGGAAAGTTTTTAACTCATGGGCACAACAAAATAAGTACTTTGTTACATCATTTAAAAAAAAAAAAATCTATAGTTTCTTTAGCAGGATCTGTCCTAACCACTGGGAAGTAATTTAAGATCATGAGAGGTTAACATTTAGCTCAAAGCAGAATCACATGAAACATCTTTCGGTGGTCAATTGACCTTTGCTAGAAGTATAAGGGCTCTCTTTGTGCTCTATTTGCCTTTCATATATAAAGCTTCAGTGACCCGCTCTTGGATATTTAGCTTAATATAAAATATAGTTGTCAGTTCTTTTATATACACAGATAGATAAAGATATTAATATTCAAAAAGAGTTTTGCCCTTCAATCCAGTTGAGCTGGGCTGACAAAATTACCTGAAGCCGAGCATAATGACAACTGTCCGTGGTTTATGCAAACCACTGGTGTGAAGCCAATGTTAACTCAACAGAACAAGTCATGTTTTTCACATTCTGTTAGCATTTCCTAGCCCTTCACTTTCTGGTTGGAAAGAAAGTTTATACAGTAAGTCATGCTCAGTCTGCTTTATTTCCTTTTTTCACCAATTAGATTGGAATATTACTTGCTTAGTATCCAAATCAATATTTTCTAAAAATAACCTGATTGATTGTTACTTGAATTTTTCTATTATGTACATGGGGTGTATCGGGGACATCGTAAGTGGTGCATTGTTACTCTCATATTAAGGGGAAAAAAAGAGTATAGGTATTCTAAGAGGGTATTCAGTTCAGCTCCCTTCGTCTTATATTGTTTTGCACAATTCTTCTGACTTCAGTTGAAAGCAAAATTTGAAGAACACCGGAACTTTTGAAATCCAAGAACAAGAGCACATCACTGAAACAAATGTATTCCTATGTTGCATTTTATCACGAATATAAGCACAACTTGACTATTGTCAATTTGATAGCCCATAAGGTGAGGACTCTACCAGAACACTCATTCAAGCACTTGGAAATATCTATGCGCTATCATATTTCAATGAGCTATCTAAAAATTAAGAAGCATTAATGTGGTGTAACTTTAACAGAAAAGGATGTGTTCTTACCATAAGATCTCAAACTACTTTATTTGTAATTTAATTCATTTCTGCAGAGAATTTATAAATGAGTTATTTGACTGCATACTGAGTAAAGAGAGAGAGAGTATTTTTGTTTTGTGACATTTAGGTAGGACATTAACCTAAACACTAACCTTGTTAGTGTTTGTACCTTACTATGGCTAGCAGAGTCTACTCTCTCAGAAATAGAAAGTGAACTATATCATTAGGACTCAACAAACAGAAATAGCATTATCCTTAGCTCCAAAAATTACCTCTCTGTGAATGGGAGGATTTCGTACTCAAATGTTGGTGATGACCAGGAACCACAAAACAAAGAGCCAAAGCTCCAGCAAATCCACAGGACACCCTCTAATACAAACAGAAGCAACCACAATTAGAAGGGTACATAACACATATTACAGAGCACACAGTAACATGATTTCAACAGCCACCTTTATGTTTAATGGCTTGCTGTGACATATGTTTCGGCTAGTAGAGAACCGTTTATAAACAACAGAAATATATTCTAATGCAATATCTAAAAAGGCAAAGTGGGTTTTCAACTATTAAATGAAACTGCCAAATAAAAACAATTTTGATAAATCACCTGAGAAAAAATCCTGGAGTGAACTCCTGGCCCTGGTCTCAGACAGTGGCAGGACTCCCATTGACGTCAGTAGAGAATGATTTTACCTCTGCTTTTCGGCCTGCCTGATGGGAGGAGCATCACCATATGCAACTTTCAGTTGCTGTGTGAGATGTCACTTAAAACTTCTGTAGCAAGTTTCTGTTTTCTGTGTGACTCATTTCAAATGAGATCTGATGTGGAGTACTCAGAGGTCTCCTCTCACTCATTGCGGGTTTCCCTTTGGTGAGGGGTTTCTTTCTTGGGGACTACTGAAATGCTTCACATTTGCTGGAAGAAATTCCTGTCCCCAAATTATTTCATTCACATTCCAGTCTGTTTGCCAAACTTATGATTTATTTGGGATTTGTGGAAGCAGGAATCCTGAGGAATTTTACAGCTGCTGCCTCACAATCAAATCTCCCGCTCATGTTGCCGGATTCAGGCAACCATTGCCTCCTGCACACAATACTCTATTTCTTCCAAGATTTCTGGAAACACATAAAGCCAGACAAAGCAGGCAGCTGCCACCCACAGAAACACTCTGACACCTTTCCATAAGGAAAGCAGTTTTTGAAAGCAGATGCCAAGACAGCTTATGCAAAGGATTCTGGGAAGATCTTTTGCATACTCCCTCTTTAACCAGTGTCCTCTTTTTTTTCCTTTTTGAGTCACAAACTTTGCATTTATAGACCTTCTTTTCCTAGCTCCATTTTTCTTACTACTTATATTATTTTGCATTTACCTTTACCTTTTTGATACATTTGTTCCTTTTTCTGACTTTTTTTTTTGTTTTGTGGTTGACCTCTATCAGGCCAGTGACAATCTTACTGAAAGCCCAGGAAACATTCAGTCTTCAAATAAGGAAACTGACTGGAATAAGTCAGAAATAAAACATCTTTATTTTCTTTTGATGTTCAACTCCTTTAACCTGCCAGTTTCAAGAACAGGAATTTTATCTGAAAAGTAGAAAGAATTCTTTTTATAGCTACAAGCAAAAAAAAAAAGATTTCCTTACGGAAGTAGGATATGCACATTGGGACAATGCCTGATTTTAATAAGGACTTCAAAAGGGAATGTGATTATTTTAAATTATGATTTATGCCTTTGATGTCAAAATGAAGGACAATTACATTTCATTTTGCAAAAGCAAACTTTACAAAGATTTATTTTTACCTACTTTTTATGTCTGTGATAATGCTGTATGTCTTAACTGAAATGTTTTGGCATGTGAAGGATTTATTCACACTCTGAATAGATCTGTTTGGTTCTCATTAAATTGATTTAATCATTAGGCATTACAGGATAGTATATCCCAAGTATCTCCTGGACATTTTCACAGCCTGGAAAGTCAACATCCTCACATACCAGACTGGCTGATCTTTGTCAGTTCATAGTATCATAGAATCACAGAATGGCTTGGGTTGGAAGGGACCTTGAAGATCATCTAGTTCCAACCCCTCTGCCATGGGCAGGGATACCTCCCACTAGACCAGGTTGCTCAAAGCCCCATCCAGCCTGGCCTTAAACACCTCCGGGAATGGGGAATTCACAACTTCTCTGAGCAACCTATTCCAGTGTCCTACCACCCTCACAGTAAAGAATTTCTTCCTAATATCTCATCTAAATCTACCCTCCTTCAGTTTAAAACCATCACCCCTCATCCTATCACTACACTTTCTGATGAAGAGTCCTTTCCCATCTTGCCTGTAGGCCGCCTTTAAGCTCTGGAAGGCTGCTATAAGGTCTCCCTGGAGCCTTCGCTTCTCCAGGCTGAACAATCCCAACTCTCTCAGCCTGTCTTCATAGGAGAGGTGCTCCAGCCTTCTGATGATCTTCATGGCTCTCCTCTGGACTCACTCCAGCAGGTCAATGTCCTTCTTCTGTTGGGGGCCCCAGAGTTGGATGCAGTACTCCAGGTGGGGTTTCACGAGAGTGGAGTAGAGGGGCAGAATTACCTCCCTTGACCTGCTGGCCATGACGACCCTTTCAAAAAGAAATGCTTGAGAAATACCTTGTGTAGATATACAGTCAGTCAAAGGATGTAGAAACTGTGTTTTTGTTTAACTAGGCTCCTGCTTGTTTCTGAAGATGTCCAGCCAACCTCTTCATCCAAAATCAAGGTGCTGTTCAGAAGAAGTCCCATAACAAGGCTTTCTTGTAGTCTAGTAAACTCAGTTATCTTGCTTCTCCTTGATTATTTATTTCTAGTGGTTTTGAGGAAGCTTTTGCACTGACTTTTCAAATCAGCAAGTGTTGAAAGACAAAAACCCTTAACAACTTCTTGTTAAGAACACCAGTTGTTTGGAAAAAAGAATGGACACAGCTAGTATTCCACAGCTCTTAAGCTAGGAGTTACATTATGCATGAGAAACTCCCACACAGGCAATGCATGATCCAGTAGAATGAGGTCAAAGCACAAGATTGTTTTAATCATCAAGTTGCTTGATATGACTGAATAAAATTTATTCTAAAAAGGGATCAAAACATACCAAAAATACTCTCTGTTTTTAAGGGGAAAAAAAACCCCAACAAACAAATCACTAAAAGTTTTGTAATAGAAAACATCTTTTCCAACTTCCCTTATAGTTTATTTTCAAATGATAGCTTAACCTTCAGCAGTGTCATGTGTTGGCAGTCACAGCTCTAACAGCACGTCCCTTCAAAGGATCCCCATTTCAGTATTGAACATAAAAACATGGATTTTACCAATGCATAGGTGTTTAGCCTTAGCTTTTATGTGTGCTGGGCTGTGAAACACTCCTTGTGATTCACAAGGTTCAGAAATGAGACCCAGTCACTTACCACATGCTAGAAGAGATTGCAAGGATATTGCTATATACTGTAAGGTACGCTCTCCCTGGTGCCTGAAGCATAAGGTCTCTACATGTCATGGGCAGCTGAAATGGGAACTGTGCCATTATGCCTAGGAGACAGTGGAAGGGATGGTGGAGGGCAAAGGCAAGCTCTCATTTATAGTTTCACGACATCCCCAGATTAGGAAGAGAATCCCCCTCAGGTGGGAAAAGCCCCCAGGAGGTCTCTAGTCCAACCTCCTACCCAAATAAAAGCCAACTCTGGGATCGAACAGCAGACCGAACTGTTCAGGGTTTTATCTAATTGGGTCTTGAAAACCTTCAAGGACAGAGACTGCACAACATTTATGGGCAACCTGTTCCACTACTTCACTGTCCTGATTGGGATGAGTTTTTTTCCTCATATCCAGGCTATGTAACACCCTGTTGTTATCCAGATAGCTCAAAATAATGGTTGAGTAAAAGCAAGTAAAATAAAGTGGAAAAAAAGAGCAATAATTCATAATGCCCTAGAAAGCCAAGAAATTGCCCATGTTTACAACAAATACCGGCAGGATTCTGTCAAAAAATACATCCATTAAAGACCATCCATTGCAATCCTCAGGAATGATCCAACTACTGCAACATCTGATGGCTGCCTTTCTTTAGGAGAATGTGGTGCTTCATACCACCTCTCTCCTCTTGGAAGTCTCACAACACGTTTAGAATTTGAAACTAATTTAATTTTTTTAGTTGAAATAAGGATTTGGGGGTTTTTGTCTCTTGGTTGGTCTCTGGACTTGCTAGTGAGCAGCTAGATCCTTGATTCAGTGGTCCTCGGCTAAACAGGAGAAATGGATTTTTCCCAGCCTCTTGTCTGAGGTCAGACATAATGGCAACTCAGCTCTTTGAAGTAACCGTTTTGCAGTCCATTTCTCCAGTACGTATTATAGTCAAAACAATAGCTTTCAAAGAAGTGCTGAGGATGTGGTGTTTCTGCAAGTGTTAATATACCATAGTTAATATGCTTAGTAAAGTATTCATTCATATTTCATAGATATAAATGAATAGGGACTCATTTGCAGAAAAGAGTTCATGTCAGTAAATATGTTTCCACCAATTTGTATCCAGGCTATCTAAACTTCAAACACAATCCATGAGTATAAAACATAGAAATAGTGTTATTGTTAAAGTCATGTTATTTTATTCAGTAAAAAATATTTTATTTCTGGAAAATCTTAACATAAAAAGATCCGTATTTCACACCAGAAAGATAACTGGCAAGGAGAAAATTATGGGATGACATTTAAAGAGTATGTGTGAGTTCAGAAAAACATAATAAAAATTATTTTTATAAAGATGCCAAATTGTCAGAAAAATAAGTGTTATGCTAAAATACTATTCTGTCAGCATTTCCATTATAAATTTTATCTTTCTAGGTTTTATAGGTCACATATAAAGACTCACTGACAGTTAAACTGAGTTTAGGCTCTTTATCACATGACTGTAATGAAATGGAATTGTCTGGTTTTGGCAGCTTTAAGGCATCATACGCTAGATATAACTTCATGTTTAAAATGAATTCCAAGGGAGATCTCTTCTGTGAATTTGCATATCAAAATTTTCTTGCTAACTTTTCAATAGGGATTTGATCTCTGAAATCTGTTAGCCCAGACCTAAATATATACAGGTCTGAAAAATTATATTCATGGGCTGGAAGTTAGTTTCTGAGGTAGATTTTGAGGGTTTTTTTCCTTGATCAGCTTTACAGCTAGTTACTGACAGTAAAGGGACTTTTATTAAGATATGGGACTTTTCTTGTTGGACATGTGAGCATTTCTGCTCTTTGGGAAACCTGATATGCTGAAAAAAAATGGTATTTGCTCTGTGTCAGAACAACAGGCATCATCTGTCAAATAGGTAAATCTGGAGAAATATAATTTTTCAAAAATGGAAACTTTTTTTTTTTGGTATATGACAAACCTAGAAATTGAAGCTTGGTGGCTTCCAGCTCTTCACCAGTCTGTATGACAGAAAGATCAGAGCCTAGAAGTCCCAAAAGTCAAGCTGAGAGAGGAGCTTTGGAGCTTCAGAGCTTCAGGATAGTAGTCTATCACCTTAAATTCAGACTTGGGAGTTTTGGGAAAATAGCAAGCTCTAAGTGGGTTCTCAAGTGCTGGTCTCCAAGGAAGAAAGTCTAAATCCCCAAGTTCTTCCTAGTTCATATGGAAATTTTCAGCCTTCTCTCTGGGTGATTCAAATCCAAATTCTGGAGAAAATTAGTTCTTCTTTATCCTAAAAGTTCCCAAGTGTTTTCCAAGACTATATCCCATTTCTACAAAATAAAAGGAAAATTCCCTATAGCCCAATGCTGGATAAGACTGCAAGAAATGGTATTGAAGTTGATGGAAGTATTCACACTGGCAAAATTCAGCAAGTCTGAGTGGTATTATTAGGATAGTGATAATATTTCATTTTTGGGAATAGATAATTTTTTTTTAAGAAATACTTACATTAAACAGTTTTTCCACCTTCAGTTAGGTTTAAGTTTAATATCCTAAAATAATGAAAGTTCATTTAAAATAATCTCTAAAGCAGATTGGACACCTTTTAAATTAACCATACCATACAGCTCCACTGACAGTAATATAGGAGCTTCAGTTTTAAACTCATGTAAACTTAAACTTGGCTTCTTTTTTTTAAATTATTTTTAATGCACATTGAAAAATTCTATAGTCCATAGGGGGGGAAAAAAACCCAACACCACAAAGAATGGGTATGTTTGTCACTGCTAATTTGGTATCTTATTTCTAGGTAAAATATGTGCCTTTTTTTGCATTATGTTTAGGTATTACGTTTATCTATAATGTCTAAATGCCTACAGCTAGCAGACCCCAAATGTGAAATGATTACTGTTTTCTTGTCTCTCAGGAAGACAGAAAACCCAGAAAAAAAACACATTCTTAGAATCATGATTTTTGTCCCAAAGGCAGCAAACGCCTCTGACACCTCCTTCCACTCGCATTGCCAGCTCAGCTCTGGAAAGCAAGCTGTGAGGATGGAATTGACAAAGCTCCAGCTATTTTATGCATACAGTAGTTTGGTCCCTTAAAATCTGAATTATGAACCACATTGCTTTCTCCTGGAAAATCTCTCAGGAAGGGAGAAGGTCTTCCAATGACAACACAAGTGTGAATTTATGTGGAGGATAAGAGGACCTAAAAGTATTCATTTAGATTTTATTATCAGAACTACCTGTAGGCAACTAACCACTTCATTAGTATGCCCCTGAATCTTGGCGCTGGGGTGAAGATCTGAAGTTTCATTCTTCATCCTCTTCTGGACATCACGTTATCCACTTTGCTTTCTCATCATTGCTCAATACAGGTTTAACTCTTCCCAAACAGATTCAAAGCCATTAGTTAGTCTGAGTAACACCTTATTCTATAGGTAGTCTTCCACTAAAATCAATACACTAGCTATGGAGTGAAAAAAACATGGAGAGATTAATACCAGAGTTTGTCCAAGAAAATGTCTAAACCACAGAGGAAGAATTAATGCAGCAGTATTTCCATTAATATTGTGGTCAATTTGCCGATTCCACTGTCTACTCAGCATTTGGTCTCTGCATCTCCTAGACCTAATTTGCCCCAACACACTCTTTTAGAGTGCCAAACCAGTGATGGTTGCTACAGTTATTTTCTCATCTGTTCCTGTTCAGACGTTGGAGGCCTTTGTATGCAATTGTCCCTTCCTTTATTCCTCTTCCAGAGCTAGCAGAGAGGGTTGCCTATGCAGATCTGAAATAAACCCTAGGGCAGAAGAGGACAATACTCCAATTCCTGGTATAGATGTAAGGGAGGAACTGAATAACTGGTTAAATAGCAATTTGCTAGCTTCAGAATCATCAAAGAGTTCTGATTGCAGTGGTGAGGAGAGCAACCAAGTACATCTGGCTTTCAGGAGAGTGGAAAGTCTACTTTTATGCCAAAGCTAGCCCATAAATGTCTGGCTCGGATCCCAGCTTTGTTGGCCCATTATAAGCACTTTTATTTGACCTTTTTATTAATGTCAGTGTTGTTCTGAGCACACACGTCTTAGATTTTCATACAGCAAGAAAATTAAAAAAGATGGTTTTATAAGAATTAAATGTGCATTAGGTAGCACTGTCCTTAAGTACTAGCTTGTCTGAAACTAGTGAGAAGAGTGGTCAGTTTGTGTGTTAACTGTGGATCCTGTGGCTTAGGTGCCAAACAGACAATGAATACATAAAAAAGGTTGTGGCCTGTTCAAAGTGATTATAAGAAATCACAGAATGACAGAATCACAGAATGGTAGAGATTGGAGGGAGCCTCTAGAGATCATCTACTCCAACCCCTCTGCCAAAGCAGGTTCACCTACAGCAGGTTGGACAGGAAGGCATCCAGGAGGGTATTGAATATCTCCAGAGAAGGAGGCTCCACAACCTCTTTGGGCAGCCTGTTCCTATGTGATGCAAATATAAAATCTTGCTTTGGGATTATTTATGTTTGTATTATAGTCTTCTTTAAACAGGAAGTTCTGTTGTTTCTGGTAGTACTATATCTGTCTTATTTCTCTCTCAGTTTACAAAAACAAGCCTATTGTGTTTCTTGGAAATTATTACACATAGGATTCAGTGGTCTGTTGAACAAACACATATACTGTGACATTTCAAATTGAGGTGTTTATGGCATACAAATATGAAAATTAATATAATTTTAAAAATTCAGCTCTTTTGGGGGGGGGGGGTTACATGCACGAAGAGGCATTGAGCTATAAAGATGAATGTTCAGATGTATGTCAGATCATAGAATCATAGAATCATAGAATGGTTTAGGTTGGAAGGGACCTTGAAGATCATCGAGTTCCAACCCCCCTGCCATAGGCAGGGACACCTCTCACTAGACCAGGTTGCCCAAGGCCACGTCCAGCCTGGCCTTGAACACCTCCAGGGACGGGGCTTCAACAACCTCTCTGGGCAACCTGTTCCAGTGCCTCACCACCCTTAAAGTGAAAAACTTCTTCCTAATGATTAATCTAAACCTGCCCTCTTCCAGCTTAAAGCCGTTCCCCCTCGTCCTATCACTACATGCCCTAGTAAAAAGTCCTTCCCCAGCTCTCCTGTAGGCCCCCTTTAGGTACTGGAAGGCCGCAATAAGATCTCCCCGGAGCCTTCTCTTCTCCAGGCTGAACAGCCCCAACTCTCAGCCTCTCCTCATAGGAGAGGTGCTCCATCCCTCTGATCATCCTCGTGGCTCTCCTCTGGACACGCTCCAGCAGGTCCATATACTTCTTATGTTGGGGACTCCAGATGAGCAGACAAATTTGTTTTGGAATTTCTTGACACCTGGGGAGGAGACAATATGAAGTGGATTATAAAGTGTGCATGCATTAAATTAATGTTGTGACACAGAAAACATTCTATTTGTTTAATTTTTCATCCATAGGTCCAAGTCTTCAATAGATGAACAAGCAAAAAGGACCTCTGTCTTGGAAATTTTTTTATTGCAGAACAGGATGACTCAGGGATTTGTAGTGGATAGAGTTCAAGCCACTCATTCAAATCTGGACCAAGCTGGTAGTGATCGCAAGTCAGTACTGGCTGCTGTGTGTGTGTTTGGGGGACTGGGGGACATGCATGTATATGTGATAGGACTTGGCAGTCGGATGTCAGCTGCTAGTGGGCACCGACCCGTATAATGTAAAGTAACCTCACACAACCCGCTCCTCAGCAGTCTCAGCCAACAGACCAAACATAGAACGGGCACTGAGACAGAGCTAAACTTTCCACCCCGTGTAGCAGTTGCTTAAAACACACATTTCAGTAGGGCGGGTAGCGAGAACACCACATTATTGCCGCTGTCCGTGTTGTACCGAGTCTGTGGAAAAACTGAAGAATGGAGCTTCCAGCAGGGCCAGCCTGGTACTTCTCATAAACCTCTTTTACATTCCACCATTGTACTTGTGTTCAGCTGGAAAATGTTAATCACCACTATCGGCTTGCACCTTCGCCATGGCTGACAGGGGTCTCTCGTCTGAACACAGCTTTGCAATCTACTTTCCTTGGGACCCAGTCGGAGCTAGAGTTAAATGCTGCTTGGTATGAGATGCCACTGTTCAGAGGAGAGATTAAATAAACACTGGTTTATTCAATGCCTTTTAACTTACCTGTTAAATGCCCAATTATAGAATCATAGAATCATAGAATGGTTTAGGTTGGAAGGGACCTTGAAGATCATCGAGTTCCAACCCCCCTGCCATAGGCAGGGATACCTCTCACTAGACCAGGTTGCCCAAGGCCACGTCCAGTCTGGCCTTGAACACCTCCAGGGACGGGGCTTCAACAACCTCTCTGGGCAACCTGTTCCAGTGCCTCACCACCCTTAAAGTGAAAAACTTCTTCCTAATGATTAATCTAAACCTGCCCTCTTCCAGCTTAAAGCCGTTCCCCCTCGTCCTATCACTACATGCCCTTGTAAAAAGTCCTTCCCCAGCTCTCCTGTAGGCCCCCTTTAGGTACTGGAAGGCTGCAATAAGATCTCCCCGGAGCCTTCTCTTCTCCAGGCTGAACAACACCAACTCTCTCAGCCTCTCCTCATAGGAGAGGTGCTCCATCCCTCTGATCATCCTTGTGGCTCTCCTCTGGACGCGCTCCAGCAGGTCCATGTCCTTCTTATGTTGGGGACTCCACAGCTGGATGCAGTACTCCAGGTGGGGTCTCACGAGAGCAGAGTAGAGGGGCAGAATCACCTCCCTTGACCTGCTGGCCACACTTGTTTTGATGCAGCCCAGGATACGGTTGGCCTTCTGGGCTGCGATCGCACATTGCTGGCTCATGTCGAGCTTCTCATCAATCATCACCCCCAGGTCCTTCTCCTAAGGGCTGCTCTCCAGCCATTCTCCGCCGAGCCTGTATTTGTGCTTGGGATTGCCCCGACCCAGATGTAGGATCTTGCACTTGGCCTTGTTGAACTGCATGAGGTTGGCTTGGGCCCACCTCTCCAGCCTGTCCAGGTCCCTCTGGATGGCATCCCTCCCCTCCAGCGTGTCTGCCTCGCCAAACAGTTTGGTATCATCAGCAAACTTGCTGAGGGTGCACTCTACCCCACTGTCCATGTAGCTAACAAAGATGTTGAACAGTACGGGTCCCAGTACCGACCCCTGAGGAACGCCACTCGTCACTGCTCTCCACTTGGACACCGAGCCGTTGACCGCAACCCTTTGAGTGCGACCATCCAGCCAGTTCTTTATCCACCGAGTGGTCCATTTATCGAATCCATGTCTCTTCAATTTAGAGACCAGGATATCATGTGGGACAGTGTCAAACGCTTTGCACAAGTCCAGGTAGATGACATCAGCAGATCTTCCCTTGTCCACTGCCGCTGTAACCCCTTCGTAGAAGGCCACCAAATTTGTCAGGCATGACTTGCCCTTGGTGAAGCCATGTTGGCTCTCGCCAATCACCTCCTTGTTTTCTGTGTGCCTCAGCAGAGTTTCCAGGAGGATTAAAGGTGGTTGTGAAGGACTGCGGGCTGGTGAGGGGCCAGCAGACCCGTGCCCTCCCTCACCGGCCAGGCCCACCCCTCGGCCCTCAGCAAAGCAGGTTGAGATGTGCCAAGGACAGTGATGAGAGGCGGTCACAGCACAGCCATTTCAAGGCACCATCACAGAACCCAGGCCTGGTCAGGAAGGCAGCCCCAGGGACAAGGACAGGGTCAGGTCCAGAGATGGTAACAAACACCATCCAGCCTCACATGGAAAGTCATGCAAGTCAGCCTGTGGACCAAGGTCCTGGTCTGGGTCGGTGAGGCGCAGGGCCAAGCACGGGCATGCCTGCAGGGTGGCTGCAGATGCAGCTTGGGGAGGCACCAGGAGCGAGAGCAGGAGCCTCAGCTCAGCAGCAGCCCTGAGTGAAGAAGGGGAAGCCTCTTGCTTCTGGGTCTTTATTTCAAGCTGCACTGCTTCTAAGTTGACCCTCAGCCCAGGAAGCCACACCCTGGGTGCCTGGAGATATTCAGGGTCTTGTCAGTGCTGTGCGATCTTAGTGAAACAAACAACTTGGAGCACTGAAACAGGTTTGCTTTTGGCTTTTTGTGTTAGTGGATGTAAGTGTTACAGCACTGAGGTCATATTAAAAGGACTTGTAACTTTTTCAGATGTTCCCAGAAGGAAACTACTCCACAAACAATGCTGCTATAGATGTGAATTAAGGATGTAGGATGTACAAAAGCATTTTGTTTTCCAAATTTTGATTTGCTACTAGCCAGCTTAACCCATGGCATTTCTTGATAAACAGCAATCTATGATTTACACCTTCGGTAATACAATCCTTTGGACTTTTGCAAGACACAAATTCTCTTGGCCCAGAGGTTCTGGGGTATATAATGCTCGGTCAAAATCACGATCCAAATGGGAAAAGCTTTGTTATGTATTTCAGAACTCAGTGATCCAGATGGAGATAGTTAGGAAACAGTATTACTGAGACTTTGGTCTGCATAATACAGAACACAGACTGGTCAATCATGCCTTTAGCAAAATTGCTGTTTTCCTGTTGACCGTGACTTCTAACTTCAAAATGTAATTGGTTTTTTTTCACTCAAATGTCTCCAAAGTTACCAAAGAACACAGAAAATTAAGCCTGCTATTCAGTTGATTATCTTCAGACACCAGCAACATGCTCCTTCTTCATTGGTTTCCTGTTCCCCTTGAATTCCCCATATGAGGTTTTCCCTCCTTCCATAGATTTCAGGCAGAAGATTTGTACACATTTTTTCTTCTGAACTGACCCTATAAGAATAATAAACAGTTTCATTTAGAGGTGTTAAAGTGTAACTGATGTCTAACATTCATAGCTGCTTCTTTTTTCTAACATTTGCATTGGTTTTCATTAAAAAACAACAAAGAAGACATTACATGACAAACAGGAAGTAGTGAAAGAGTTACACAATACTGAAGAAGTACATAACATGGTAGTGATGGTTAAGCCTCAAAGTATGCAAAGTTTAATTTGGCTTAGATTAGCACCCCAAAGTTGTGGTCCCTATTAAAAGCTACGTTTAGACAAGAAATTGGACCACGTATCTTTCAATAACAGACTGTCTGGTTAGAATTACAGCATGTCCTGGTTCTTGTCACACTGAAAATGTCACAGGATTAGTTTTCCGCATAGAGAATTCCTCCTTCCAGCTCCAGTGTGATCTTTGTAGGATAACAAGATGCTGACTGAGATTGCATGTCAGTGGGTGTGTATGCACGAGACAGGCAAGTGTACAGAACGTGAATAAAAGGGGTTCATCACCAGGGAATGAAAACCAGAAAAGTAAATCTAAGTGCCATGAGTTTATGTCATTGCACACCCTGAGAGCAGAGTTCATCTCATCATTTCCAGGCAAAGGATAAGTAGTGGTCCAGGAGTGGTAAAATACTAATATAAAACCAAGCTTAGCATTCTGTAAAAATGTTTTGAGAGAATGTGCAATATCTAACTTTCAGATGTCACACAGACATCACAATGTAATTGAAATAGATTTTTGAAACTAAACCTAGCTGATAATAAAGATCATAGATACAGAGAATAATTTAGGTTGGAAGAGGCCTCCAGAGGTTTTCAATTTGTCAATTAAGTGGTTACCCTAATTATTGATTTACTGCTATAACTGAATAGCTGGGGATAGAAATATGTTACATGACGTTAGTCGTACTGACTGGTAGTTATTTCATGCTTACGAATTACTCCAAGGTCAAAGTATTGATAATGAATTTATGCCGATTTCTTTCTGAGGATGCCAAGTCTTTCCCACACCTTGCTGATTTCAAACCTCTGAGCCAGCCCTCTTCCCCACAAGAAGTACCATTTTCTGAGGAACTGCTCAGTTGTTTAAGCCACCTCAAACCACCTTGTGTTGCAAACACAAATCCTAGCCATGCACCCAGGTAGCCCATGGACCTTCCATGCACTTAGCAATACCCTATCACTCTTTGGCTGCCCTCATGTTAACCAAGGCCTCCATGGCAGTCTTTCCTGAACCAGCCTGGCAAAGGAACATGCTGGGACTGTTCTGCGCCTTCCCTGGCCGTAGACCTTATTCTCCTACTTCTGCTGCAAAATTGTGAATTTAAAATAAGTATAGCCAATGCTGCCAGAATCTCTCTGAACTCAAGAGGACAGCCTGTGGAGCTCTATCCTCCTTCTTCATTCCAATTCCAGCCTTTTCTGACCTACTCTCTGTTGCTTATGTGGCAGGGAGAAAAATTGTCTTGTGATGCCTCCTAGGCAACTGTCACCACTCCTTTTCCCTGCTGCCAAAGGGGGAAGGAAAGCCAGAGAAGTCTCCCAGGCACTGGGGTTGTTCCTGCTCTCTCTTAATGCACACCTCCATCCACATCAGACCCTATTACACATGACTCAGTCCCTTTGCCTTCCCACTTGCAAGCTGGAGTCCTGCCCGCTGGGCTACAGTGGCAAGGGCTCACTGAAGAACATCCTCCTTGCCAGCAGAGCTGCAAACCCAATGTGTTGCAGCCCAGCTGGGGCTGACAGACAATCCTCTGCCCAGGTTGCACAGCTTCATCCTCAGTGTTTATAAGTGCCATCTGACCTTCAGAGCAAGCCTGTTCTGAGAGCTGCTCATTCCCAGCCTTGGCCTGGGCACTTCCCTGGTCTTCTGCAGATGCTGGGCTGGCTGTACCATCGCTGCCTGAGACCAGAGTGCCAAGCAGGACCTGTTCCTCACAAGGCATTGGCAGAGAGTACCAAGCTACTTCGTTCTCTTGCCCCTACAGTGAAAATACCCATCCCTGACAACCCTAGACCTCATGGCCATGTCACATCTTGCCTCTTTCCACATTTTCCTGTCCCCTCCCCTATCTGGAGCAAATACAGGAAAGGAAGCTTCACAAGGGTATCTATCTCTTCTCCTTCTCTCACTTATCCCTGCCAAGGATATATGGGGAAACTGTGGTGTTGACAAATGAAGATTTCAAGATATGCGCCTTGGTCAAGCAAATGTTTTTGCCCTCCCTGCCAGGCAGAGAACATGTGTGTATGTGTGTGCATGCATGTGTGTGCTGCCTGCTCCTGCACCTCTGCCCTTCCCATTCCCTATTGCCTCAGTGGGTACTGCAGGAGAGAAAAAGAGCCAGGTGATTCCTACCAAAAAATCCCCATGTCTCTCCCTTGCCACTGTCCCAGCCATTAAAACAGCATATGCCAAAATAATCTCCAGATCCTCAGGTTGAACAAGAAAAGTGCTTTTTATCACTGAGTGGCCCAGGGCAGTAGGCCATGCCCTTCCTTGAGCTGTAACCCCAGTTCACCACAGCTGATGTCCTCCTCACCATCCAGGCAACCACTGAAAAGAGGCCCTCTGCAAAAGAGGCAACGGCATAACCTGTGAAAGCCCAGGCATAAAGCTTACCCATATTTCAAGTGAGACCAACAAGCCTGAGCTTCATGCCTTTTTGGGAGACAGCCACCTGCTTCAGCAGCTGAAGCTGGAATTTCCCTGGCAGGACAAGCAGTCCCACTGAGAAGACGAGCCAAGGCAAGTGGAAGCATGGCTGAGCCATCTAAAAAGCTGGCATGAGACTTTTGTGGTGCATGGAGGAGCAGGGAGTGAACCCCACTGCTGCCAAGGAAGGATCCTTGAGGTAACCAGTGGCCCTCTTTGACTTCTTTCCCAATTAAAGGTTTCCTTGATGTACATGAGTACAATTTATAACCTCAAACCATTTAAATTTCTAATACAATGGAATTTATGCTGCAGCAGACATAAATTGATTTTAGCCGTAATCCACTTTTACCATTAAAACTCTAAAATGATGGTAAGTCTTCCAAAAGTTAGCATAAAGCTACTTTTACTTTGCAATTTTAAAATTTTTTTTCTTTTTCTCTCACACACGTTTTGCTCTGGATTTGATCCCTGGGGATCTTTGCTCATCTCAGGTATCACAGTGAAAGCTATAAAAAGCTGTCAAGTATTTCCTGCTTTTGCTGCAATAATTTAGACTCAAAAGCCTGCATCATTTTCCCTTGAATGTCTAGCAACATGCAATCATAACAGGATTTAGACTTCCAAATTATATGCAACTTTTATGGAGTTTCCATTTTCTTTCATATAGCTCTAACACTTCTAATTGTATCATGTTAATTTGTGTTGCTAGGTGAATTCTTTAACAGACGGGGAAACAGAGCAAATGTCTCAGGTCATGGAAATAGCATGAAATTTTAATACAGGACTTCCCAGTTCTGAACAAGGTTGCAGTTCACATTACTTGTGTGTTAATTTAGACACAATAGGCTTAATTTGGCTGCCTAAAGATAAGCATTGCATATCTTTTTGATATCCTTTATTGTATTCCTCCTAGCCTTCAAATGTTACTTCAAAAGGGATGAAATAGCTTCTGTAGCATCTATATTTCACCTGTAGCCTCTCGACTTATGCTAGAAACATAAGCTCTATGTCTATATGTCTACATGTACACAACTGACTGACATTCCATATGTCCACTGGTTTTCAGCCAGCAGATATCAAGCTGTACTGACCATTAGGTACATGAAAAACTGAAATTGCCTTCAAATACATGTTGTATGTAAAGACTGAGAAAGCAGATCAAATGAATTGTCATTCTTTAACAGTGAGAAATGAAAGCTACTCATGTATTGAAAGAAAGAGAAAATGTGGTATGTGTATGTAAAATTCAAGGGAAGGAAAGAGGAATCCCCAAAAGTCAGCTAAATTTCTCATGGATTTTTTTTTGTTTGGTTGGTTGGGTTTTTGTTTGTTTGTTTTTTTGTTTGTTTTCTTTTTTTAATCAAGTGTATGTCATATTATCAAGGTTATCCGTGAAAAATGAGTCATACAATAACATCTGACTTGTCTTGGGAAGGTGGGGTCTTCCTGTTGGACCTGTGAACTTCCTGCTACTCAAACAAAAGGGAGTGGAGCATCCTGAGCCAAAAAGCGAGACAGGAAGGGTCTGCTGAGATAGGATGAAACCATAAATGGAAGATAACCTACAACCTGACAGAAGAGATATTATTTTGCAGGCTTTTACAAAGAAATGTGAAGTGTTTGGAAGATTTTTGTAAGCTTCAGATTTGTTCAATTTTTTTATGAGCATTCAGCTTTTAAAATGTTTGATGAACTATATGTCAGTTGTAAATGATTAAAAGTGGCATTTTTTTTTTCTTGAATGTACTTTATAGTACATCGGATCAAACTATATCCACTACCTTTGGAGTTCAGCTGTAAATTTCTCAAAGGAGATATAAATCCGTTATTTCTCTGTTACAGTGAACACTTCATACATGATTTCAGGGTTGGTGGAAGCTACCAAAACTAATTTTTTGACACAAAGTAAAAAATCCTATTTTTTCAGGCTACCTTTGTTTCAGAGCTCTTCATAACCTGCTTTTCAAGTCTTTCTACTTAATAGCAGAACAAGGAAGCTTTTCTACACTCTTTTGTTAAGGAAGAAGATTTCACTGACGTAAAGCAAATAAAAAGCAACTCCAAACCATGACATATTTTTTGCTGTATCTAAGAGCAATCAGTAAATAGTGTTCAGCCACTATTTGAAATAATGCAGCCTAGCTGTCCTGTAGTAAAAATTATAAATTTCGTAACACATGAAACTGTTCATTTCCCACCTTATCTGTGGACACACATTTCAGTCCAAGAGTTCCTTCCTTGCCAGGTAAACTTCAAACATATCATTGCTTAGGGCCCTTTCTACTTTCAGAGGAATGTGGATTGGGAAATATTGAGAGAGAAAGAGAGAAAGATTAGGCAAGTAGAAAGTTCTAGGTTGATTAAATGAATCCTCTCTTCCCAAAACAAATTAAAAATATTGAATAGATAAGTCTACCCTTCCATATTTTCAGTGATAAAAGACATGTTCTTAAATCATCTTGGAAGCATGTGTACTCATCTATGCCCTTACACATTTACAGGGGGAACAATTTATAAAGGGATATCCTGAACTATAACAGAAATGAAAAAGTGTTTAAGACTGATTTTGTGTATCAGTCCTTTTAAGCCAGCCCAGCCCAAACCATGACAAGCAGCAAAATCCTGGGCGGTTCATCTTGTAGGCTGGACCTAACACTGATACCCAGTGAAACTTATAAACCCTTTCTGACTTCAGGAGGAGAGGAGGACTGCACAAGATGCAGACCTGGACCTGTGTGTAGACTTGAACAGAGAGCTAAATTGGGCAGTGTATACAGGAAATGCTGCTGATGGATAAAAGCAGCCTAGTAGGATGCAAATGCGTGGTTTGAGTTTGAGTCACCCTCGTAGCTGATTAGAGGCTGGTGAGGTGGTTACTTGGTAAGGGGGGAGGGGGGGTGTAGGGTGGGCAGGTAAGAGGAGGAGGATAATTCTTCATAAACCCAACAGGAAGGATAGAAATCAGTGCTGTAGCAAGAAAAGGGCTTGAAGATCAGAAACAGAGATTTTTTTTCCCCCTAGATCTTTTTCTTTGCTAATTGCTGCCACAGGACTCCCCTACTAATTTCCTTTTACCTCATCTGTGAGCTCTGTCTGGCTAATGTGCCTTTGGGAATGAAGGAAATGAGAAATGAGGATGTTATTTATCTTAATGGGCTTCTTGGGTCTCAAACCATCTCTTTTTCTGTCCCCCACTTCCTTTTTCACAATGGGCTTCTGTGAGGAAAAAGCAAGAGCCTTTGGTGGTCCAAACTCCTCTCTGGGTTTCTCTCCATGCCCCAGCCTGCAGCAACACTACAGCCTTGATCAGGGAAGCATGCTGGATGTGTAGGCACGATCCTTCCCTCCCACTTGTGCTCTGGGTAGCCTTTTTGCCCCCATGGCTGATAACACCTTCCTTTCTTGGACTGGGCAATTAAGCATGGAGGACGCAGAGATAGAAACCTTGGAAACCACCTGCAAATGAGGATAGTGGTAGGCAAGGCTGCCTTTCTCTTTCCCGGTCCCTGGAACACTGTGGGCATGTGGCCAAGAGGCATACCCAGCATCCCTGGTCTTAGTGGGGCATGCTGGGCACAGGGGGTGTTGTGGTGCCTGTGGTAGCCAGGGAAGGGAGACCAAGAAGGCACAAAAAGTGTCTCAAGTCCTATTTCTGATCTGCTGTGAAATATTTAACTGTTAGACTCTATAAGAATGTAAATAATGGTGATACACCTACTTATCCAGTACAAGTGGAAAGCTATATTTGTTATATTTTGGAGTGAGAGGTGTTCACATAGGGGCAATTAGAAATCCAGCTCTCAACAGGAGTTGTGTTTGCCTAGTTGTGCTTCAGCCACTGAACAAATCCCTCTAAACCTTTGTGACTTACTAAATTATTCTGTTCTTTGAGATGGTAGAACTAGGGATAAAACACAAATACTCCTGTAGCTATAGAGAAATTTCTAATCCCTTCAAACTGATCCAGCAAAACGATGGAAACCGTTTACTAAGGAGCTGTACAATTTATTCTGTGTAAATTCTTCTTCTGAAGTGCTAAACATGCTCATACTGAAATAATATTTTTATTCTGAGAAATGGAGATCTGCAGTTGAGGAAGATAATTTGCAAGATATGTATGGATGAACAGTTTGATTGTTTTTCCTCAATCGTTGCAATTCACAGTCTGGCAGAGAGACTTGTATAGACAGTTGCAAGCTGTTCATGTTAATATCCTAAGCAGTGAAGTGAGATGGCTGAAAAGCAAGCACGTATCTCCCTTTGCTCCAGGATGACAGTCACCTCTGGCAGAAATGTGAGGTAGATGCATTAATCACTTCATCAAGAAGTGCCAAAGTTCATCTGTTAGTGCCTGAGGGCCTGTCTTCAGTTTGGGTATCATATGTCACGTAATTTACAAACACCAAAAAACAGACAGCCTCTGTTTTGAGTAGATTATGATTTTAAATAGATGGGACAGAAAGCAAGGAGAAAAAATATTACATGCGAACACAACAATAGCAGTAATTTTATTTCAGTCTTTGCTGGGGAGGGGGAAATGAAGAAACTGAAGAGATGTGTGTGTAGGAGTGGTTAGAGTAAGCAATCAACCAGCACGAGGGAGATAACATCTGACAAAACCTGTACAAAATGCTGATGAAAACATTGCTCTCCAAATGTCTCTGCTTTGGCTGCTTCAACTTGAATCCCTGTCTGGCTCCACTGCAAAATTACCGAACACAGTTCTTTGAAGAGTATGAAGGAAAATCTGAATTTCAAAACATTTCTTCCAGATAAGTCTTTTGCAAACCCTATCACTTCTTTTGGTGTATATTTTAAGCTGTGTCTGCAGCAGAGAGACAGACCATGTGTGATTAAGCTGGTTAAACACAGTATGAGTTTGGCCTAGCAGTGAAAGCACTCATCATTTATTTGGGAGACCCAAAGCAGGTTCCCAGTTCTACTATAAATCTATTGGGTGAGCTTTAAGAAATCACTTGCCCTTGTCGTGCCTTCATTACAGATAGGAAAACTGGGTTATTCAAAGCACCTTGGGATATAAGAATTAAACTGCCAGAAAGGAGGTAAATACTCTTGGTAATTAAAAGCATGAATGAACAGTGGGAAAGGCTGTTCTTCAGCTGCTGGACTGTTCTGTGTAGCACCACCAGCTGTTCTGGCTATAGCAACACTGCTGGTGGGAGTGTTTGCTGATACAAATTCCGTATGCCCGTGTTGCCTAATTAGGGGACATGTGTAACCTGGTGCTGTGACCATTGTAATCTGAGGGCAGCCAGGGTCTAAGCTTCCAACAAATCTCATCAGCTCATCACATAATGGCCTCAGCAAAAGTGTTTGTAGCTGACTTCTCTGTCTGACACCAGTTCTGTCACATCATGAGAGGGGAAAACACAACATATGGAGGCAGATCTCAAGCTCGGTTCTGCCTAACTCACTTTATGGTCACTTGGCTTTTTGAGATGTGATCATTTATTGAAGTAAAAGTCTTCTCTTTCCTTAAGGTAATGGAGCTAAACCTTTACTTCAAGCAGTGGTGTGTACAGGTCCCAGATTGAATGTTTAAAGCTGATGAAGTCAGCTTGTGGGCATGTAGGTAGGTGTTGGTTTAGATAGAAAAAAAAAGTAGTTTTATGAAATCAGTGAGAAAATATTAAAGATTTCATATGCAGAGTTTGCAAGATTGAGAGGTGTGGGGAGGGAGAAATCACTGGCAGACACTTAATGCTCAAGTGGTTTGCTGCTACGATATCATTATTTCCAGTTATGTCAGCAGAAACATGGTTGAGAATCATAGCAACATTATAACACTTCTGCTAGAATCAGAGCCGATGGAGAAGTTAAGGTTTTAAAGAATAAATAATTTTGAAAACATTATGGACAAGGGCAGTGGGATTAAGCATACCCTCAGCAAGTTTGCCAACAACATCAAGCTGTGTGGTGCGGTTGACACGCCGGAGGCAAGGGATGCTATCCAGAGGGACCTGGACAGGCTGGAGACGTGGGCCCATGCAAACCTCATGAAGTTCAACAAAGCCAAGTGCAAGGTCCTGCATGTGATTCAGGGCAATCCCAGGCACAAATACAGCTGAGTGGAGAATGGATTGAGAGCAGCCCTGAGGAGAAGGACTTGGGGTTACTGGTTCATGAGAAGCTCAACGTGAGCCAGCAATATGCACTTGCAGCCCAGAAAGCCAACCACATCCTGGCCTGCATCAAAAGCAGCAGTTCGATGGAGGTGATTCTGCTCCTCTACTCCCCTCTCATGAGACCCCACCTGGAGTACTGCATCCAACTCTGGGGCCCCCAACAGAAGAAGGACATAGACCTTTGGAGGGAGTCCAGAGGAGGGCCACCAAGATGATCAGAGGGCTGGAGCACCTCTCTTATGAAGACACGCTGAGAGAGTTGGGGTTGTTCAGCCTGGAGAAGAGAAGGCTTATAGCAGCCTTCCAGTACTTAAAAAGGGCCTACAGGAAAGATGCGGAGGGACTCTTTATGTGAGTGTAGGGATAGGACAAGGGGTAACAGTTTTAAACTGAAAGTGGGTAGATTTAGATGAGATATTAGGGAGAAATTTTTTACTATGAGGGTGGTGAGACACTGGAACAGGTTGCCCAGAGAAGTTGTGGCTGCCACATCGCTGGAAGTATTCAAGGCCAGGTTGGATGGGGCTTTGAGCAACCTGGTCTAGTGGAAAGTGTCCTTGACCATGACAGGGGTGTTGGAACTAGATGGTCTTTAAGGTCCCTTCCAACCCAAACCATTCTATGATTCCATTAAAAGTTTGGAAATAGAGGAAAAGGATTCTAGTTCTTTAGAGTTATTCTGAAACACCTAGCTGCTGATAAACACAGACTCTGTGACCTTTTTTGATTAAAAGTCTACCAGTTACACTGGAAGCATATTGAAAAAAAAAAAAGAAATGGAGTAGACTACATCAGTTGTCAACCTAGTTGTGAACTTTGTTGTCACACAAATCCAACTGTGTAAAGAAACGTTGTAATCATTGCATGATAGCAGTATATAATAATAGATTATTCTGTTCACATATCTTGCCATATCTGTATGTTTTCTGTAAGGCCTCCTACAGTAAACGCCAATCTGCCAGAGTAAGAGGCACAACATGCTCACAAATGAAACTTAAGAGATCACGGCAGTGTTCATTTCTATCTTTAGACTGACTATCCCAGCTTTTCCTGACTCACTTTCCCTGTCGGTAAAACAGTGTTTATCATTAGCAGCATTTTAACGAATGTGTTACAGGAAAGTCTGGAGGCTGTGGTGGCGGCTGGGGTTGCCAGAATGCTGCACGGTGGAGACACACAGCCCACCCTTGTTCTGAAGTTACCTTTTCCGTATTAGATGCCTTGAGGTCTGGGGATGAAAAAGGTAGCATCGTAATGCTGTGGAGTCCTTAAACTGATTTGGCGTTATGGCTCTGCAGAAAAGAGGTGACAACTTAGAAAAGCAACTCTGTAACAATTACAAACATTTGTCTGATGTGCTTGTGTTGCCTGTATTTTCTTCCCTACAAATAAGAAGGCTGTACACGAGCACTGGAAAAGAGCAGTTTTTTTCTTCTCCCCCCACCCCCCTCCTTCCCCTTTCTGAGGTACAGCGTCAGGCTTTCTCTCTCCACCAAAAGGACCATGTGGTAAAGCGCTTGCTTTAGAGACACTGGCCTTTTCTTCTTGTGGAAAAAAGGAGCTCCTGTTTTATGGTGGCCTGGAGGCTGAAGAACCGCCTGCTGCCAGGGCCGCTACTCTAATGGTTTCAGCAATCAGCCTGGCTCCAGCTGAGAGGCAAAGTGGTCAAGCCTCTGCTTACCCTCTGTTTACTCTGTAACCTGGAGCAGCTCCTCTCCCCCTCTCCCACCCGCCCCTCGCTCCCGGCTGGCGCTCATAAACCTGAGCACAGCATCAGCACAAAAATCATTCGAAAGAACCGGCCATCTGCCTGCGCAAAACGATGTGCTGAGTTTCTCTCTTGAAGAATGAGCCTTTGCTTCACTTTTCCTTCCAGCTGCTGGGAAAAAGTCAAGATTAGATGAGTCACAGGGCAGATCAGATCTGAGTAAGAGCTTTTTTCACTTGTTGTTCGAGACTGTAGGAACAAGTTTAGTGCTGACCCCAATGTTTAATCAGAAAGAGGTTTAATGTTTCAGCAGATTTTGGAGAATTAATTGCTGACATCTGGAATATCACAGAAACTGTTAATAAAACATTTTAAAAAAATGTAATGTTCCATAGCAAACACAAACAAACCAACCCCCCACAAGACAGACTGAGATTCCTGGCTACTTTGGTTACTTATTTGTATTTTCTTAAACATTTTTTTTGCCATCAGGCACAAAAGCACTTGAAAAGATATTTGAGAAGATGAGCCTTGTAGGCCATTTTAGGAAGTAAGTGCCAGATAGGCCTTGCTTATTAGTTTTTACCGGCAGCTGTTACTCTGATATTGTGCCTGCTAAGCTTATAGAAAGCAGGCTGTCATGTCTCGGCAACACAGCATTGCACCAAGCTGCTGCTAAATCTGTCATGTTCGCTTTTGTACCAGACCCTGCTGAAAGATAGTTTCACATTAGGGCCAAATGTTCAAACACAAGTGAATGAACACTGATGCACTGGCTCTTGTTCGCCCTACTGCAAGCCAAATCTGATATTCACCATCTGAGTCACGTCAGGACGTTCCGCATTGTTATATACACAGGTATTTTATCTCTTTGCAAGCCAGGTAGAGTTGTGGAAAGTCACGGATGCTTTGCTTAAGGGTCTTCATCTCTACAATTATAATGAGAGACTAACGTTGTAGGAATCATAAAGGTGGGATTTGCAAAAAGACTGTAAAACTCACTTTCCATTTCCATCCAGGGATTCTTGCTTAACAGTGACATGAGAGCGTTTTGAAATGTCCTCTCTAGCTACCTAAAACCAAAATCAAACCAGGCAGCTCTTTCTGAAATGTATAGCACATTCTGTCCTTGGTCTTGACAATTTTCTTCTGTGAGTCAACTGAAAGCTATTCTATCTATCACTTGTTAAACTGGGAAGTACCATGCTGGCAGACCTGAACTGCTCTACTGTGAGGAGTGGGAAATGTTTTTAAGTAGCTGCATGTGTTATTTTTCATATACACTGAAGGCCTTTTTCATTTGCAAGGCTTCCCAAAAATTAAATATCATTCAATTCCCTATTCAAGCTTCCATGTAGTACTTGAGGACTAATTGCTGGTCATCTACATAGTCTGGACAGGCTCCATTTATTCAGATTAGGTTTTTAGCTATTTTCTAACTTCAAGAGCATATGCATCACGTGCAAGAAAATGGCCTAAGAAGGCAGCAGGGAGAGGTCAGACTCTAAAAGCTGTGCCAAATATGGAAAGTTATCAACTGCATAAAAACTTTTATTTCTGTCTGCAGCTCAAAACCCTGGCCCAAAGAATCATGCTGAAGAAAGAATTTTAGCACAACGTTCTGGCTATTTACAAAACTGAGACAAATTTTCTTGGTCCTTTTTTAGTCTTCTTGTGTTGTAATGTTGAACGCCAGCACAGACTAAATCACCAAGGATGCAGTCAGTTCTGCATGCTACTACCTGGGTGTGCTAGGATTGGTAAAATAGTTCAAACAAAATTCTGATAACCATATGAAGATGCTTCTGATTCACTGCTTTAGATGTGGTTAACATTACAGGTCAGGGCTTTCCCCTCCAGCACAGTATACCCTCTATCTTCAGTTCTTTTCCAACAAAATTATTCACAGTTTTGCAAACTAAATGTCCCAGTTTTACTTGCCATATTTTCATTTTGATCCCTCTCTCTCCCCCTCTCCTCAATGCCAATATGAAAAAGGTGTGGCAAAAATCAGACCTCAAACACAACAGGTGCCATTCAGAAGCTTTAAAACTGGAAATGCTTTTCTCATGAACACTTAGAAATGGAGGGGTTCGTATTTTTAATTGAAATTTTTAATACAATTTTTTTTTCTTTCTGAAATTTTCCCAAAACACATTAGCAGTTTTCCAATTAGCTCTTATATTTATGTCCTATTCAATCAAGGCAGAGAGCGGAAACCATATTTATCTTGAATTTCTGCCCTGTTGCTTCTGTGCATTAATGCTTGTGCCTCTGTTATGTGATAAAGTCTGGACATTGGCTGGTTTACTGCCCTTTTAACCTGGAGGAATTGACAGGAGTTTATTGCCTTAGGTTAATCCCTCTGCTTTTCACCTTCCTTTTTGGATAATATGCATTGCACCATGTGAAATGCATGTCTAATTCAGTAGCGGGTACATTAACAACAGTGGGATCCTGCTTGGGGACATGGCTGAGGATGTAATGCCCTTGTAGTTCCAGATATTTTGTTTTGGTAATTGTGCATATACTGTCTGCCTGCTGTTTTGATCCTGCTGTTGCTATTGTTTGCTGGAGACTCATGCTGCTGCGTCCTGCCTCCCTGCCCAGCCTAAATTCCATTGTACCCACCCCACGGGCCTTTTGTGTAATGCCAAGCGAGCAAAAATCCTGGCATCAGACTCTTTTGTTGCCCAAGGGAGGTATGTGGGAAAGGCAGCTCTCCACGATCACTCAGGACGGCAACTTGGCACACACTGCGCAGTGGTTTCCACTAGACGTCTCTCAGGCTGAGAGACAATTTTGCTTCAGGTGCACAGGCATCCACATTCTGTGTTTGCAATTGAGTTTTATTTGCCAGAGCAGCAAAGGAATTCAGCTGTTGTTAGGATTTTATACTATGGTTTTCACACTCCAAGCGGCATGTCGTACTAATGCATTATTTGTATTACAGGAGTCCCTCCAGGCCTTCCCCCACATCTGAATCCCATTGTTTTCGCAGTATAAAAAGGCATAGTCAGAAACAGACCCCAGCACAGAAAGACTTATAGCAATTTACAGTGACTAAAGGAGGATTTAGGAGGACCCTAGCCTCCAAGTCACTGAGAATGACTGAGACCACCCCATTTTCAAGCACCACCCTGCCCCTGAAAGGACAGGGACCCAACAGAAGTCACAAAGGGCAATCCAAAATAAACAGAAACCACCTCATGCCTAACCCAAGGCTCTTGACAGGCTCAGAAGTAACCTGAATAAAGAAGCAGGAGAAAGCCAGACAAAGCTTTTTGGTGATTCAGAAACGGGCACCTTAAGTAGCCCCCCATGTTAGTCCTGGTTCAACCACAGCTTGTGGAGTCAGAAGGTGTGGGGGTCTGGTGACACTCACCTCCTCATCCTGGAGGAGGGCTTCGAACCCAGAACGGGCATCTCCTGAGATAATCCCCACCCAGGCTCTGGAGGTTATACCTGGTACAGCCCTCCATGGCATCCAGCGAGACATTTGTTTTCAGGGCAGGTCCTCCGGTATAGTAACATGAGAGGAGATGTAGGGTTTGCTTCCTATTTCGGTGGCTGCAAATACATTTGACATTAGACAAACACTGGACAAAACTAGAACAAAACTAGAGAGAAAAGACTGCCACTTCAGCCACAACCCTTCGGGCTGGGAGAAGTTTCTGGCTGGAGATTACAGAAAGCTGTAAATACCACAGAAAGACAAGATTTGATATATTTTGAGATGAGTGCTGCTTTCAGAGCAAAAATAAAAAATAAAAATTTCATGCTCCTGCTGTATGTCTGAGGCAGACAAGCATTCAGGCCCGATGTATGAAGGAACAGCCAAAAAGAAGAGCAAAATAGCTCTGTAGGAATAGGGGATTGGAAAGGAAAAAAAGTTGCTGGTTCTGGTTGCAGTCACATGTGCAGTGAGTCAGTATGCATCCATGCTCAAGAGGTTTCCTTCTCAAGCTGCTTGTTATCACTTCTCCTCCTCCTCAAAGGTTGCAGTCCTTTCTGGGCTGTGGGCTGCTGGCATAGCTGTTAGTGCAATCGTGCCCGAAGCCATTTCATTCAAAATGGGGTGGGCTGGCAAAGAGCTGCTTCTCAGGTTGTTTAAGGCAACCCGGTTTGCTTTTGCTGAAACAGGTTGGGGGATGTTCGCATGAGGAGCGGAGATGGCAAATCGAAAAGGGAGGTAGTTTCTGGCACGCTCAAAGACCGTAAATTTCAAATGTCTTCGCTGTGAATGTTTTGTGTTACTCTCCTCATGACTATTAATATCAATGACATTTTTCTGTGTGATGGTTTCTCTTCCTGACTCACACAAAAGAATACAGGCCACACAGGATGACTGCAGTCTGAGATTTTGCTGTTTCATTGCCTTCTTTCCCTTCCTTCTGTTTTCTTTCCCAGTTTTTATTTTTCGTTTTTAGCAGGCCATTAAAAGGTGATAATTCCTTTCCAGAGAACAGGTATCAAATAACCAAAGGCTTCTCATAAGCACAGGGCTGGGTCTTTCAGATACCAGCTGCTGTGCTGGTAGCCGTGGTTCCTGCCTTTCTGACCCATACCTCTGTCAGCAAATCTCTGTGAGACTCTGAGTCCTTCCATTTTTCACTTGGGATGTTGTCACACTGTTGTCAAACAGAGAAATAGAGTCCTGTTTCCACCCTTTGATTTAGAGAGATTAACAACGGGGCACAGCCCTATTCAGAGTTCATTTTCTTTCCCATCTGTGGATTTTAAGAGCCTTGAGACAGCCGCCTGGTCTGGCCAATATGAAACCAAGTCTGTCACATAGCTGGAAGGCAAAAATGGGTTCCCTTGACTTTGGAATAATTGTCTTGTTTTGTTTTTCTGTTATGTTACTTTTTGCATAAGTTTCTCTCAAGTCAATATTTACTGCTGGACTATGTTGTCCATTAAGTCCTGATAGGGGGAGGACTGCAGCTTGGAGCCTGCTGACAAGATCCGCAGCTCAGGAACATTCTGTTGGCATAAGGGATACTCGAGCTTTGCCAAAACAAAATGCAAGAAGACGACTCTATCTGAGATAGGTCACACACTGTGTTTTGGACTTGATTCCTTCCATCTGTTTGCCATAACTATCCATTCCTGGTCCAGGAAAAAGCTTTTCTGGAGCATGTCATCTTTCTCTACTCTCTTAATCAAATGCTTAGATTCACCCTGCAATCTCTGTGCTGTTTGTCGGTCAGTGCAGCAGCAGTTGCTAAGGCTAAGTGATGAGGTCACTACTGAGGAAAGGGTAGTAACATATTCCAAAACAAATCAAAGAAGTTAAGACGTATAAAATGTTCACATACAGCTGCCTGTGTTGAGACTTGTGAGTGTTGGGTTTTGAGGTGGGGTTTTTTTGCCTTTTTGTCTTTGATTATTTTTTAAGGTGTTCTCTTTCTTTAGCTGAAAAGTCTTAATTTTAGGGAAAGGAATATTGCATAACATCTTCAGCCTTCACTGTCAATGGCCTATTTGGGACCTTATTTTTTCCCCCAACCAAGAGGTATTATTACACCTTTTGATCTTTCATGTGAAGTTACTGACATCACCAATTTTTTTCAGGTATCCTCATGTGCTATTCTTGCAAGAGCAGTGAAAAGATAAAAATACTGACTGTGCAGAGGTCAGATCTACAGAACACAATATGGATGTGGCTGGAGTGGAACTAAGATTTGTATAACCAAAGGTAAGGAAAATCATCCGGGTGACAAGAATTTAAGAGGAGTTCGAAGGAGTAAATTAGAGCCTTGTCTACAATGAATGCTCAGCTAGATAAAAGGTTTTTTTCATCTGTTTCACCATGACATAAATTCAAATAGGTCAATAAAATTCAAATAGTTCAATAAAATCTGTCAAGGAAAAATATGTGGAAGCCTGTTTTTGTGCTACAAGATACCTTCTTATTAGCACTGCTTGAGGGCAGATGAGATGACGGTGGAATAATACTATTGAGGAAAAAGCCTAGCAACAACATAGAAAATTACATGGGTTGATCTTGATCTCATCTGTGTAATTTTATGCCAATTTCAGATGTGGGTCTCCTCCAGGAAGTGAAGGTCTATGTGTGATCCAGGTCCCATACCCTACTTTGAAGATTCAAAATGCTCCGAAGGGCAGGGATCACTCCTTAAATTCTAGAACAACCTGCTTCCTGGCAGAATCCAGGGCACCAGAGTCATAGGGACTCTGATCTGTTTATTTTTGTTTTATTCTAAGGCATAGTAATTACTTGGCTTCCTTTTATAAGACACCTGCATACATTGTGCTGCCTTACTGATCCAAGGCTGGGCTCTCAAATGTGGCTGTTCTTGCCTGCTTATATTTCCATTTCCCTGGGCATGTGTATATGTTGTTATATTTTTTTCTCTATTGATTGTTTTTCCATTAGTTTCTCTGCTTTTACTTTTCCAGAGCTGAATACCCAAAGTTTATATAGTCTAGAAGAATAGACTTCTAAGTTCGAGCTTACTTTACAATAGTTTGCTGTCCTATGTTTCTTTTTTTTTTCTCTCCACATTTGGCAATGCCTCAAAGTCTGTGTGCCAAACATTGTATAAATAGGAGTAGTCATGATGGTGCCCTAAGCAGCTTACAGTTTAATTAAAGACAGGAAAACAAGAACTAATTGTAAAACAATAGGAAAGAGACTGAGGGCAATAGTAAAAATGTCATGTATTTAAATAAGCTCAATGTGCACAGTTTATGCACAGCTTCAAATCAGAAGTCTAATGGCTTTGACACATGCTTTCCATGAAATAAAGTGGCTCCTCAACATTTTCTCTGTCTTCCCTTCTCCCCTTTGCCACTCATGGAGAAGCTCTTCTGCTGTTTGTCTGCACAATGCTCTGTCCATCCTGCGTTAAGTGCTCTGCCACCTAGAAATGTTAGGGTCCACATAGCACAGCTATCCAGATCACAGTATCACAGTGTCACAGTATCATCAGGGTTGGAAGGGATCTCTGGAGATCATCTAAGTCCAACCCCCCTGCCACAGCAGGGATACCTACAGCAGGGTGCACAGGACGGCATCCAGGTGGGTTTTGAATGTCTCCAGTGTGGGAGACTCCACAACCTCTCCGGGCAGCCTGTTCCAGTGCTCTGCCACCCTCAGAGTAAAGAAGTTCCTCCTCATGTTTAAATGGAACTTTCTATGCTCAAGTTTGTGCCCGTTACTTCTAGTTCTATCACTGGGCACAACTGAAAAAAGACTCTTCTCATCTACCTGGCACCCTCCCCTTAAGTATTTATAAGTATTGATAAGATCCCCCATGAGTCTTCTTTTTTCTAGACTAAAAAGACCCAAGTCCCTCAGCCTTTCCTCATAAGAGAGATGCTCCAGTCCCCTATTCATCTTTGTAGCCCTTTGCTGGACCCTCTCCAGCAGTTCCCTGTCCTTCGTGAACCGGGGAGCCCAGAACTGGACACAATACTCCAGATGCGGCCTCACCAGGGCAGAGTAGAGGGGGAGGATGACCTCCCTCAACCTGCTGGCCACACTCTTCTTGATGCACCCCAGGATGCCATTGGCCTTCTTGGCCACCAGGGCACATTGCTGCCTCATGGTCATCCTGTTGTCCAACAGGACTCCCAGGTCCCTTTCCACACAGCTGCTCTCCAGGAGGTCAGTGCCCAACCTGTACAGATGCATGGGGTTATTCCTCCCCAGACCCTACACTTGCCTTTATTAAACCTCATCAGGTTTTTTTCTCCCCAACTCTCCAGCCTGTCCAGGTCACGCTGTATGGCGGCACAGCCTTCCGGCGTGTCAGCCACCCCTCCCAGTTTTGTATCATCAGCAAACTTGCTGATGGTACACTCTATCCCTTCATCCAGGTCATTGATGAATATATTGAACAGGACTGGACCCACTACTGACCCCTGAGGGACACCACTAGTTACTGGCCTCCAACTGGACTCTGCACCACTGACCAGAACCCTCTGAGCTCTATCTGTCAATCACTGTTCAATCCACCGCACTGTCCATTCATCTAACCCACACTTCCTAAGCTTGTCTGTGAGGATGATGTGGGAGACAGTGTCAAAAGCCTTGCTGAAGTCAAGGTAGACAACATCCACTGCCCTCCCCTCATCCACCCATCCAGTCACGCCATTATAGACGGCTATCAGATTAGTCACACATGACTTCCCGTTGGTGAATCCATGCTGACTACTTCTGATAACCCTCTTTTCCTCCAGATGCTTGGAGATGATGCCCAGAACAAGCTGCTCCATCATCTTTCCAGGGATGGAGGTGAGGCTGACTGGCCTGTAGTTTCCCGGGTCATCCTTCTTGCCCTTTTTGAAGACTGGAGTGATGTTGGCTTTCCTCCAGTCCTCAGGCACCTCCCCTGTTCTCCAGGACTTTTCAAAGGTGATGGAGAGCAGCCCAGATAGTGTATATGCAGATTAGAGTATGTAGAGAAACTATACTAGCTGCAGTCAGGAGGGAATTTCTTGAGGTATGGAACAAGTCTGGATTTTGAGCAAAGTGTATTCTCAGCTAGTGTATTCCCTGGTACCCATCTCAAGCTACCTGCACTGAGATGCGCCATTGCCTGCTGACTGGAGAAGGGAAGCCTGAGGGCCCCATTATCCTGCTGTTAAACCGTCCCTTCCTTTGAGGTCCATGGTGGCACTGAGCCATGATTCATCTTCTCTCCCCACCTGAATTCACTGGCAATTTCTGCTCTGTAGGGTTCTGATGCTGGTGCAAAGCTGTGCCACCCATCAGCTTGATCACCAAGTAAGATGCTTCCACTACCAGACATGTACCTAAGGCTGGTGTCTCAGCCTCAGAGGGCAGCCTGGAATGTGGAGGGTTTGTGCTTGACATGCATCAAAGAGAAAACATCACACCCATTGAGCAGACTGAGGGTCCAGCCCCATCACGGTGAGTGGAGACTAGTTACAAGTGGTGTTCCTCAGGTGTCAGTACTGGGAGCAGTGCTGTTCAACATCTTTGTTGGTGACATGGACAGTGGGATCGAGTGCACTCTCAGCAAGTTTGCCAATGATACCAAGCTGCGTGGTGAGGTAGACAGGCTGGAGGGGAGGAATGCCATCCAGAGGGACCTGGACAGGCTGGAGACGTGGGCCCATGCCAACCTCATGAAGTTTAACAAGGCCAAGTGCAAGGTCCTGCATGTGATCCTGGGCAATCCCAAGCACAAATACAGGGTGGGTGGAGAATGGATTGAGAGCAGCCCTGAGGAGAAGGACCTGGGGGTGCTGATTGATGAGAAGCTCAACATGAGCTGGCAATGTGCCATTGCAGCCCAAAAAGCTAACCGTATCCTGGGCTGCATCAGAAGAAGTGAGGCCAGCAGGTCAATGGAGGTGATTCTGCCCCTCTATTCTGCTCTGGTGAGACCACACCTGGAATACTGCATCCAGCGCTGGAGTCCCCAACATAAGAAAGACATGGACCTGTTGGAGCAGGTCCAGAGGAGGGCCAAAAAGATGATCAAAGGGCTGGAGCACCTTTCCTGTGAGGAAAGACTGAGAGAGTTGGTGTTGTTCAGACTGGAGAAGAGAAGGCTCTGGGGACACCTTATAGCAGCCTCCCAGTACCTAAAGGGGGCCTACAGGAGAGCTGGGGAAGGACTTTTTACAGGGGCATGTAGTGATAGGACGAGAGGGTATGGCTTTAAAATGGAAGAGGGTAGATTTAGACTAGGTATTATGAAGAATTTTTCACTTTGAGGGTGGTAAGGCACTGGAACAGGTTGCCCACAGAAGCTGTGGGTGCCCCATCCCTGGAGGTGTTTAAGGCCAGGCTGGATGGGGCTTTGAGCAACCTGGTGTAGTGGGAGGTGTCCCTGCCCATGGCAGGGGGGTTGGAACTCGATGATCTTCAAGGTCCCTTCCAACCCAAACCATTCTATGATTCTATGATTTACTCTCTGTGCAGTGGCAGCACAACTTATTTTAAAGAACCTATCCGTATTATTTATTTTATCTGGAGGGCCTTACTGTGAGTGCCTGGTAACCTTTCATATAATGATTGTCTCTTGAGATAGGCAATTGGTGTTATTCATCCTTTACAGATGAGTAGGCAGAAACTCTAGTGCCATACTGCAACGGCTTAGCAGTCTTCTGACAAGCTAATGTATTAGGACTTCCCAGCCTGACTAATCTGCTGATGCTCTACTATCTTAATCTGGCTAGACAGAGGTATAAACAGAAAGTGTCACTATTTCAGCAAGAGATTAGGAGGAGGAGTACTGGGGAGTACTGGGGAGCAGGAGAAGAAGAGAGGAAGGCAAGACAGAGGCAATACTGTTTGGAGGAGGAAAATAATTGGAAAGGCTATGTGAGACACCGTCTGTGTTTGTCGGTGGCGCAAATCCCTAAGGCAGTGCTTGACTCGGTAGTCACACGGCTCTTCACAAAGGTTCGTTTCACAATAGCCTTCCAGGCAAGGAAGTCCCCTCTCATCCATAAAGGATGCTCCAGCTGAGGGTCACCGGGGAGTGACGCACGCTGCGTGCGCTGCCTTCGTTGGGGCGAGCACGCTAGCCTGCGCTGTGCCGGCTTCTGCTGCCAGCCCCGGGACAAGAACAATAGAGGCGTCCAGGCTGGGATGCCTGTAGGGTGGTGAGCTGGATAATACGAGACCACTGGGCTGGGCTTTGCCTTCCCATTATCTTTTGAAAGAAGGCTCTGCAACTGAAGTTAGGGAAGGGAAAGATGAAAACCATGACAACCAAATTTAAAAAATGTTCCCATTTAAAGTAGGGCTTTTATATCTCAGCAGCCATTTTCCTTCCAAGGAAATTTATATTTGATCACTTCCCTGACCTCTTTTTTTAATTAGTTTCAGATACGTATTGAGTCTTTAGTAGTTCTTTGCCTGAGGTGGTGATGGTTTTTTTTTCCCAAATTGCATTGAGACTGATTTCAAATGTGGTGTATTTTCTATTGTCATGTGGTACTTTCCCTCTAATTGTCCCTCCTTTCTTTCTTAACCAAAGCAAGCTTATGTATTTTGATATATATGAGAAATAGTTCCCCTATGAAGAATAGGGACCAAAGCTATTTTGCAGATTGTAATAGAGAAAATAAAAAGCCGAAGGAAAATAATTTTTTATTACTGTCCTTAGAAGTGTGTTCATCTTCACTATTTTAAGAGCTAGATTGTTTCAGTAATAACTGCAAGATATGCACAGGTCCTTGCACAGATCCTTTTGCTTACAGTGGTAATCAAAATAGGGTTTATTTCTTTCCTCTGCTTAGTGAACACATATAACAGTTCTAGCACATCCTTCCCCTTCCTCATATGCCACAGAATATGAGAATGTCTGTCACTGAAGTCTGAGAGAATAACCTACTGAATGTAAAGGTTTCCATAGTCCTCTCTGAAATATAATTACCTAAAATTTTTAATTAAACATTTTTAAAATGTCTTTAATAAAATGTCTCAGTAATGTTTTATTGATAGCACAAATGTATGAGATTTTAAAAGATGACTGGGTTGTTCTGTGCAAGTGTCAAAGGTGTCTACAATGTCATCATAAATTGGCAAAATAGGGGTGAGTTCTGACAGTGTTGGAGCCGTGGAAACATCCAATCTTTTGGTCTGATCCTACACAGACAGAATTTGTCTTACGTTCAGTGGAAACCTTGATCTTGTTTGTACTTGTCACAAGCCATGTAAATTTAATTCAAATTAAAGTAAAACTTAATGAAGACTGAAGTTGGCAATTTGTTTCTTTTCATAAGAGAACCATCACGTCTTCTATTTCTTTTATATCCAATGTAGTAAATGAGAAACAACACTAATATAATATGAGGCAAAAACCTAAGGAAGATTCTGGAAGCAAGAAAGATAAATGCACTTATTTTTTATTTGCGTCCTTTGAAACAATGCCTTCAGACCAGCTTAGTACCTTGTTTAAAAACTTCAGATTGCTAAATAACTTCTCTCAGAATAACCTTTCCTAGCCAGTTTTAAGATTGTTCCATGTGAATCTGAATTAAAATACTTCTGTTGCAGTATGCTTGCTGTTCCAAAGAGAAGCAGAGAAGGAAATCTTGCATTACAGGGGAGAACATATTGTCCAGCAGGCAGATGAAGCTCAAGAAGTATGGAAAAATACTTCAGAAAAAGAACCAAACATATTTTCAGTGCAGTGTTTGTCAGTCTATATTTATGCAAGTGCTTTCTATGTCTTTAATACTATTGGTAAAATTGATGAGGACTTTCAGCCCCACCATTGTCCAGGTAAAGTGTGCCGTTGAAGCAGGTACTACTGCAAGGAAAGGAATAGGCCTTGTTTGCCTTTACATGGTGACACATAGATATTTACTGTGGTTCATACAGGTGTGTATTTTCAAGTGAGACCAAGGTAAGCAATACCAATGTATAATTTCTACATGGTTCAGGTATCGTAGTGCCAGTTCTTATAATCATAGTTGTGGGGAAGGATGATAACACTGGCACAGAGAGGAGTAAACGAGACTGAGCAGATGCAGGTTACCATGGGCAGCTCAGCACATTAAGTTCATCTTGTTATGAGATTCATAACACCGTATTTTCTTACATGCTTTCACTCTGCTGCAGCTCCAAAAGGCTTATGAATTGCCTTAGTTTGTCAGTACATTGTTCCCAGTTTGCAACAGACTGCACTGAAAACATGCCTTTGAATATCCTTGAAGTACTTTCCTGGACAACCATGTTTTTTCTCTCTGCCCTCCATGTCACCATGGAGGAGTGATTTGATCATATGTATTGCAACACCGTGAAATGTTAAAGTAGGATGTAAGATACCTTTAGTATTAAAGGTTTTTAAGAGAGTGGGAAAGACAAATAGTGGATAGTAGAAAAGCCAATATGATGACAATAATGTGGTTGTGCTAAGATTGAATGGTGTGCATATTGTTTTGGGACACATGTGCTACTACTGCTCCCTGTTTAAAAGGTTATTTTTTATGATTTCCACAGCCCATTTACATACAACTTTAGTGTGTGACCATAAAAATATATATTCAGTTGACCATCAAATATAAACTGCACAAATAGTCGTATGACCATCTACAGTCCTTACTGATGCAATCTGTCTTGTCTATCAGTTTTCCTAGGCATAGCAAAGGGATTTTTGCTTGTAATTGGACATATAGGTGACAGTTTCTTTGCAATTGGTAAGGCTAGATTTTTATACAGAATCATTACTTCATGAAAGTGATTTAGGTAGCACAAAATATTACCAAACTGGATCATTAGAAGCAATCACTGTCCAACAGAAAAGCCTGAACAGAACAGTATAAGATGTGCTGAATTCCAAGATTACTAGATATCACGCTAGAGTTGTTCATTAATTCTTGCGTAACTGAAACAATTTCAATCATCAAGACAAAAAAAAAAAAAACTTTTTCACATGTTCTAGTTTCTCCAGAATGGATTTTTCAAGCCCTAATTTTATTTTTGACACCTGACAGGTTTATTGCCTCAGCATTAAGATCCTAAAGAAATTAAGTGTAACAATCCCAAAGCACAATATCAAAAGTACTAAAAGTTTTGTGATATTAAGGCATTTGTAATTTTCTTATTTCACCTAAGTAAAATACTACACTATGTAGATACACTGAAATTTTCCATGTTAAAAAGGTGGCATGAATATTGCACTAACTTCTTGAATCTTGAAAGTCACCTTCTTGCAAGATGTTTAATTACCTGAGTAGTTCCAGTGACCAAAGTCACTGATACAAATGAAACTTCTAATGTGATTATGTTGATATATGGAGAACAAACTATGACGTAATCCCAAGTACATAAGAAAGTACAGTTCCGTTGCAGAAAACTTGCAGTAAAATGTCTCCAAAGACAGCCATATTCTGTTCTATGTGACACAGCCACTCTGTTAAGGCCAGTTGATTTCCAGCAATATACATTTGGAGTAATTGAATAATTTGGAATAAAAGAAGATTTTCAACGTTAGAGTGAATTTCGCTTTGTATTGGGTACTATAGTTTTGTTTGAGTACTTTGACATTTTTATGGAGCTCAATTGCTTTTTATCCTTATTAAATTTTATAGCACTGTTCAATCATTAAACTGTTGAAAAATTGAACCATTCAAAAATTTGAAGTAGAGCTAACCGATACAATAACTTACTGCCCTGGAACCTTCCTCCACGCTACTGCCATTTTTGTAGTGGTAGTTATCTTAACCTAAGAGCTGATTTATTTTTGAAAGCTATACTGAAAATGTTATTTGTATTTGGATTCATAAATACATCTTCTTGAAGCAGTATTGCATGGTATTTGATGACGTTTTGAAGTACTGAAGTAAAATGCTGAATTATTTTGGTTTTTCATCAGGATGGAAAAAAAGCCATCTATGTATGAAAAAAATGAACTGCTTAATCTGTGCTTACCTTGACTAGAGTTCAGGCTATAATTTATATTTTCTCCTATGCTCTTTTTTATTTCTGCCTTTCTTTCCATCTGCAAGAACACTGGTGCACATAGCTGACATCTGGATTAAAAGAAAAAGTTTTACAGGCCAATATAGTGTCTTGTAAACCTTTACTCCCACTACTAATATGATTAATATTTTCATTTTTGTAAAAATAAAGAAATAAGGCTTACTCATAGAACACAGATTAAGTTTCCTGAAAGGAAATATAGATATGAAAAAGTAAAAATAGGAGTACATATGGAGAGTATCTTAAAGAACGTAGATGTCAATGAAATGTTGACAGTATATAAATGAACATGGAAACCACATAAATCTCATTCTTCTTGAGCCCAAAATAAAATTTGCTTCTAAGAAAATATTCAAGAAAGAAAACCTGAGCTAAAATTCCCAGAAAATCTGCTCTGATATTTTTATGAAAACACTAATTTCAGCTTCTTGCTTCTTTATTTCTACTTTTGACATGACTGAGGTGAGCTCAAGCATACTTTCTGCTCATTGTTTGATATTTGGGACTCATGTCAGCTCTCAACCTGCTGCTGTCAAAGGGAGTACAACTGCTGAAACAGTCCTGAATCAGTTGTTATGTAAAATGACACCTAAAGTGACATGTCAGGGTTGAAATAGTGCAAAGGGCTTACCTACAGGTTTTTAATCTATTTTAAATAGCTTTGGAAAAGAAAAGCATAGAAGCGCTATATTATTCTCCATTTTAACGGGTAGCAAAATGTAGTGTGATGTGTCTAAACAATGTCTCATTTGGGTAATTAGGGTTGAAGTAGAGATAGACAATAGAGAAGCCTGGCTCAATAATTAGTCTCAATTGTTTCTGGTGACGAAAAGATGGATGAAGAGAGAGGACAATCCGAGTGACAATATTTGTTTAAAGCAGTCAAGAAGTCGAGCAATTACCAAGTGTTGTAAACAATTAAACCAAACTATGCTCATCCTTTCTGACTGATGTGAAGTTTTCTGGCTGGACAGTGAAGAAAAAGCAAATCCCTGGATTAGGAGAGATAGTTTTCTTATAATACTTTTTCACAGCTTTTTCAGAAGAAAAAAGACAGCAGAGTAAATACTGCATTTTTTGCAAGTCTGAAAGTTTTTGAAATGGGAACCAGTTCACTTTGTAATATATTTGTACAACTCATAGTTTGAGAGAGCAAGTGGTAATTATACAGACATGCAAATCAGAGTTAAGAATTATAATTCTAATTTTGCAAGTACCTGTCTCAGATTTTACTATCGATTTAGAATTAATAGATTACATTTGATTTAATGAACTTACTAATAACTTAGATTCTGTTTCAGGATTTAATTAAATTTATTTAATACATGCAAAATATAATTTGTTTTGCCTAGGATTTTTAGAAGGTAAATACTTCATTTGATAGGGTGAATTATTAGTCAATTCAAACCTTAAATCCCAGTTTACTTGAAAACTTGAAAAGTTCGTGACTAAATACAAGATTACAGAATCATGGCCTGTATATTTTAATCACGTCTCAACAAACAAAAAGAAAACAAAGAAATAAGATTCTAATATTACTGGGGCGATAGTGAGATAATTACCTTTTTCTCAGCTCTACTGTGGTGTGCTTATATTGATTACAGAATTAAACTTTTGTTATCAGATTTGCATCTTTTAAGTTAGTGCTGCCTCCTGGTTAGTTTGAAAAACTGTTCATCAACGTACAGAAAGGACTTACTATCTTTTTAAAAATAAATATTAAAAACCAAAACTACTCATAATCTTATCTATTTGCTTTCCAGAGCAGAGAATAACAGAGAACTCAATAAAATGCATGCTGATTGGCCTTAAAAGCATCTCATATGGAGAAATTACTTTCTCTTTTCTCTTGGCTTTCTGCCTCTGAAAGTAACCGACTGTCCTCTAAACAGCTTTTTCCTTGTCTTCTCTTACTACTAAGGTTTATTACAGAGATAAGGCAGAGGTCTAGACACCAAAAAATCTGACTTTTGTTCCCAGTTCAACCATAGCCTTTTATATGACCTTGAACAACTCATTTATCTCAACTTCAAAGGCATTAGGGAGGATAAAATTAATCACTGTGGTGCCCTCAGATGCTATAATGGAAGGGTCCCTCTATGTTACTAACTACATTTAGTAGCATGTTAACTATTTTTTTTGAGGAAAAAACAGACTAGGAGTATGTTGACATAAATACAAATTTTAGTTATTCCCTAGTTTGTCCTGCCTTTGCCATCTAAAGAGTTGTCACCCAAAGCACAGCAACTAAGTTAATTTATAAAATCTTTTCAATTAAAGATGTTACTAGATTTTCCTGATCTAGGAGAATGGTCTCTTCCTGGAAACCCTGATTGCAGAGGCTCTTAGATTTCATAAAAAAAACAGTGGTCACGTTTTCCATAAGAATGTGCTTATATTTCATCCATTTGTTCTGTCTGCTTTACCTATCTGTGTCACTGCGCAAGTTCCAGCTACTACTCTCAGAATGAAATACTATTCTC
Organism: Pluvialis apricaria; assembly: GCA_017639485.1. NCBI lineage: Eukaryota > Metazoa > Chordata > Aves > Charadriiformes > Charadriidae > Pluvialis > Pluvialis apricaria. Next base: position 106,836,579 of record CM030007.1, read on the forward strand.
AGAATATCACCTTGATTTTTCATTGGCAGCTTTCCTCAAACACATAGCAGAGAAAGTGCACCTTTATCTAAACCATGCTTGGATCTTACGAAAGCAAGATGTTATGATGTGAGACATCTGTGAAGCTCTTTCTCTGTAATACAGCCTTTCAGTGGAAAAATAAAAACATAAAGGTATTTTCAAAGTATCTTGAAGAAAATTTCTATTAAATGCCAATTCGTTCTGAAAAAAGAACAGATTCCAGGGTAATTTTTGGCTATGCTGAGTAATGACGCTAATAGGAAAAAAAAGGAACAAGAACATAACAGGGTACTAGAATCCACAATGAAGTCACTTTGCCTCAGCTGATGTGTGGTAACCAGGTCAGTACAAATGTATCTCATGCCGATGCAGAATACTGTAGCATAGATTACCATCCTTTCCATGCCCAGTTAAGCAAAATCCAATTGTACCTGCTACTGATTTAAGACTGGTCACACAGCCGTTAAAGGCAATTGCGATACATAAAAACTTGGCCAGAGAGCTCCTTCCTAGACACTGCTCTCCTTCTACCATTGTAAATCTGAATTAATCCCCCTGAGGTCAAGTGAACTTTAGTGGAATTTCTTTCCAGCTAGTGTAACTTTTTCAGCTGTTGAGTACCATCTCTGACTTACCTAAATTAAACAACTTCCTAAAAGAGACATTTAGTTCAATGCTCTCAGTATTAAGAACTGCTGAATTTCTGTGGTCTGCATTTTGCAAGAAGAGCTTGCTAAATCAAGGACCCCATGACCTCAAAATCTCTAAAGCTGTATTTATGAAATCTGCAGCTTTTTATGGTTTATTGTGAATAGAATGGGAGGCAGAAATGTGTTTTGTGGTATGCCACAAGTGAAGTTTCATGGAGGGAAAGGGGAGCCTGTAATTACTGTTCCCTGGGATTTGTTCCGAAATGTGTGAACAGAGCCTTTTGAGTGTTCTTACCTGACTTCACATACTTTGTAAAAGGACTAGTGGCCCATTAGCATGGATGTTTGTTCACTGTCTCTGATTATCAAGATATCCTTTGTGAGCGCAAACCCACCACCCATCTTTATGCTACACCCAGTTGAGAAAATGGCCATTAACAGAGGTGACACACAGTTTTCATTTCCTTTTCTGGAGCCCTAGGATGAAAGGGAGCAGTAAGGAGAGAGCTGTGGTTGTGGAAATCCTCGATGGCCATCTTTGGCAGTGTGATGGAGTGACTACGCTGCATGCACTATAGTGCACTCACCACGAGAGGAACTACTTTCAGACAGAAACTGACACAGATACTCCTTTGCTGATCAGCATGAGAGGAATTTTAGAGCTCAGAGAGCAGAAGTCTGTGTGCCAGCGCTAACAAGGGTATTTTATGCTCCCCTGCTTCTATATTGATTTTGCTGACTCAGATAATCTCAGATTCTGTTGATCTTTTCCATTGAAAAGGGATGACTGATTTTTTAATACTCTGATGAAATTGTGCGAAAGTATACCAAAACTGCTTGATTGATTAGATGGCTTATTGTCCAAGACTTTACGTTTTGGCGAGGATGCCTGTCTCTCGGTCTCTGTCAAAAGAGATCAGTTGCTTCCTCGCTCTTGCTGCTCTTCTCTGCCCTGTCTGTCAAATGTGTTGCTGGCACAAAATTTTTTGCTCTTACTTAATTGAGGCCTCTTGTTTTTCAAATCTGATATTTCAGGCATTTTCTGTGAACATAATTACAAAGCTTTTTGGTGAATGTGATGCGCACTAGCAAGCTCCTAAAATTCACGTGTTGTGGCAGGCTTTACAATGTCATCTCTTGACAGTAATTAGTTACTGATTCCTACATTTTTCATCTATGAAAAGACTTGCTATGGAAAATTTGTTTAAGATTCATGGGTGTAAAATGATTTTGATAAAATCTGGACTGGTATGTGCATTGATCAGAGGTGCAAAATGCTATTTTAACTCTGTTGTTAGAGCTTTCACACACTGCATGCAATGGAGGTCAAAGCTGTTAAACATTATATTTGAATTTATGAGTTTACAAAACAAAGTTATAAATATTTAGTAAAGTTCTATGGCAATGCCAATTGTTGAAAACCTTCCTATTTTGTAACATCTGAAAATTAGGTACAAGAGCACTAAGAATCTCACTCAAAGAAAGTGTCCCCAAGAGAAAGTGTCTATGAAAGCCTCTTTCCACCTTAGAGAGGACCTAAAAAGGGTTCCAATACAGTGTTTGATTATGTTTATCTCCTAGAAATACAAATCAAAAGAAATTACAGAAGTTATTTGTCTGAAGAGATGTCAGCATTAGCCAGACACCAATATTACACCACCTTGACTATGTTGCAGCTACACATTTCTTTGATTCAGTGTTTTCTTTAAACCTGTTTTCCCCATTGCTTAAAACTCCTGTCTCTGATACTCACCTAATGCTTGCATGCATGAAGAGTTTGCAATGTTTATTTTAATCCCTTACAGGACACAACATTTCTAAAAGTCTATTTATGTTGCTCCTTCTATGCTCTGTGGGGCCATTGTCTCAACTTTTCAAGCAATGGAAACGTAGTCAAGAAAGATTTAAAGAAATGCAGTTACCTTTTAATAGTATAGTAGGGAATGTGTTAACACCAGCACATGACTATGGAATGGACCCGGTAACCCCATGGTTTGTGTGTTTATAGGCATCAACTTTAATGGTCCGTTGTGATAAATGAGAGATATTAAAATCTTACCGTTAGCATGCCTGCACAGTCATTTGCAGTCAACAGAGGGCTAAAAGTTAAAGGTCAGGCCTAGGAGAGTTAGAAAATATGCCATTCTGCTAAGCAGCCTCTGAACACAGGGAATGGGCTGCTCCGGGGACTGGAGGCCACGGCTGATTTTTCTGCTGTTCTTGTTGTTCCTGGCCTGGAATAAGTTTATGCATGACCCAAAGCATCCAAAATGAAATATTCTCCTTTCTTCATGTCCAAATAAACATGCACATGATCCACTAGAGGGTTTCTTAAGTTGCATATATTTCCCCATGTTGTTTTACCTGATATGTTTACTAGAGAAAGAGACTTTTTTTGTTTGATCAGCCCTTTCCAGGCAAGCTGTTAAATCTAAGGGAAGGATTTCCAGCAAACTGGTTACTTACCAATGTGCTGAACTCCTGTTACTGCAAAATACATTTTAGCCTCTGGGTATTGCCACTGCCAAGCATGTGCTGCTGCCTTTGGGGATCAGCTCGGGTGTTGGCTCTGGTAACTGGAGCATATCAAAAATAAGGACCAAGAAAGAGCACTGTCAGCAAGGCCAGTGGCAGAATTACTGATGAGTGAATATTCACACTGTAGAGAAGACAAGTGTCCACTTTATTCTTTGGTTCCCTGAATGAAGCTATGTCTCTACTTCCAATTTGTTTATTTAATCGGTGAAAGTCCAGAAGTAGCTTATATATAAGCATGAAGAAGAGCCCAGTTCCTCTTTCCCAACACCCTGATGCAAAGATGAAGGTAGTGGAGGTAAATTAAGGTTGCTTTAGGCCACTTTTACATACTTTGTTGTGGGACCTGGCTCAGTCTCAACTAACTCGCAGTGTGTCACCAGAATGGGACCTTCTGTGATATACCTAATGCTTTCTGTATCTCTCTGTCCTTCTCATTAGCATTTGATGGCTGGAAATGAAGGAATAGTATGACTTTCTCTGGTTACGCTGCTGATACACCCTTCCTGTGAGAGCTGGGGGAGACTGCTGAGCCATCCCTTTCCATTAGTTATATCTTTTTCAGAGAGGCCAGGGAGCTGATTACATCCTTTTAAGGTCTCTTTAGTCTTGTGGGATGTCACATAGGAACCCTGGAATAACTGGGAACAGAGACAAAGAGCAGGAAGCCACAAGAATAACTACTCACTGAATTTTTGGTCATGCCTTCGAAGATACCGCCTCTGTTTCAGAGTATATCCTTTGTGATGAGGGACAGAAAAAGCTTGTTATATGTTCTTTAATTGTATTCAAATGTTTAGATTAGCACAAACACAGAACTGTAATATCGGTGATGTGTTTGCTCTTCTAAACTTTTAAGCAGCTAGGGATTTTTAGCACCAGGCTTCTGCTGGTTGTGAAACTTGGAGTGAAGCAGCCCCAGCCACTGCCTTACATAAACTGTGTGCCTGGTACAATGGACCGCTGCCACTGCCGTGTTTGTAGTAGTGAGATTTCCTTTCTGACCTACTTTTCTGCTGTACGCATTGGGCCAGGCCCTCTGGAGCATTAGATCATTTTATATCGTTCCCATGCCACAAAGCTGCCCTGACACCGCCCCGAGTAGGCAAGGAAGGATCCCGTCAGCCTAGAGGGATCCACAAACTTAACAACTCTGTTGTCTTTTTTCTTGCTGTAGCCAGCACAGCAGATATACTTAGTATGCTCTAAAACAGACAATAGTTCCTATAGTCGTTCTTTAGGCTGCTTCACATGGGGTAATTCTCTAGCACACAAGGCGAGGAATATGAGAACTGTACTCACAGATACGCAGGTCTATGCTGAGCACATCTTGGCCATAATTGCCCTGGATAAATATATATGAAAGGAAGTAATACTAGTGGAGACAGCTTGGACAGATATTTAAGGTGTAACCTGGGAGATAATGAAACAAAATTAAATTTCATGAACTTTTAAATAATGGTAGAATATGAAATATGCAGTATTTGATTATACAAATGTCTTTATAAGAGCTGGATACAACTCTGTTAAAAACAAAATCTGTGTCTGTGAAGGCTTTTTGAATGGTGGAAGAGAGGGTAAGGATGGGAAAGACCCAGATGTAGATCTGTATCTGAGTCTAGGTATGTAACTAGGGCAAGGAAGGTCTGTGAGCAAGCCTTGCCTTCCCCCTCTCAGAGCTGTGAAGTCAGTGCCTCTTTCTGTCTCCCTCTTAGAGCTGTTTCAGACAGCACAGATACCAATATCTGAGTCTTCTTAATGGTGTTTAATAGAAAACATCAATTCTGTACCACAGAGAGCATAGTTTCCTACCTATAGCCTCTGCTTTATATTTTTTTTTTTTTTACAATCATGATGTTAAATTACCATCATATTTACTAGAGCCAAAATTTCATGCTCTGTTATGCTTAACTCCTTGCAGGATGCCTGATAGAGCCTATCAAACAAATATGCCACCATATTGTAACACAAGATTAGATACAAGAGACATTTACTTATTTCACAGGAGAGTCAGAGTTTAACTGGCATGCTGCAAGTAGGTTGCTGTGGTTGCTGGGGATGAGGATGGTACACATTTGCCAAGTTTTCGTCCTGCTTGCTCTGCTCCTCGGTGAAATGCATATTCCCCTGAATTACCTGCAGACCCCTACCACCATACCCTCAGGCATGTGCACACCCAGCCTGGTGAGAGTCCTGACATCCTCTTTACAGCTGAGACTTCTAGTAATTTGTGTGTAGCAAGCGATGCATGTGTTGCACACCCTGCCTGGACCAAACACAAGTTGTCGTCTCGGGAGGACGGAGAGCAGGATGCTGATTGGGGTGCCTAGGTCGGAAAACTATTTTCACCAGGCTCCTCCACACAGAGGAGAGAGCAGAGAATGGGAACTCTCCCAGCAGAGCAACACAGGCACAGGGTTTCTGTGCCGAGGGATTCCTGTTTAACTGAGAGGAAGAAAACAACAGCAGGGGAGAGGCTCTCAGCCAAAGGAGGACTTGAGGGCAGCTGATCTTAAGCACATCCTGCGGTGATGAGAGAAGTAGGGAAAGGAAAGCGTGCAGGTGATCAATCATGTTTTGCCTACATCTCCTCCACAAGTGCTATTTAGCTTAAAGAGTGCCTGGGTTAAGAAAACCTCCTGTAACACTCACCATATGTGCTTATGTATGTCCTGAGCTGTTGACTAGTGTCCAAAAAGCTGGGACTTGGCAAAAAGAGGCAGTCTCTTCGGGTGGCTGAGCAGGATTTCACTGCCCAGAGTGATCTGTCATTCCATTTCTGAAAAATGCCCTCAAGAGTCTGTGCCTTAGGAGTCAAAGAAAGAGACGGTTTTGCAATGTGTCCAGATTATGGAAGTTTAAAGAGTTCACAGACCCAATGTGGTATGACCTAAACATAAGGCCTCACAGCTAGATACTTACCAGGCTGTTATCTTGGCCATGGAAGTTACTTGGCTTGGCTATTTTTGTCCTGGCACATCTAGGCAAGCCTGGATCTGATTTATACATTATGGTCAGACAGACTTGAGAAAGAAAGAAAAGTTAAGGAGTTAAAATCAGACACGCAAAATACCCATGAAAAAAGTTAACAAGATGTTTTGTGTACCTGAAAGTTTGAAAACATAGACATTTCTGACAAAATATTACTTTTCTTTCTGTGACTCTGTAGCTGATCAGAACCCCAAGGGAGCTTCTATTTTGCCTATGTAATATATTTTTTCACACATGTATGAATGGTCCGTACCTCAGAACATCATAACTTTCACATCCAGGATTGCCTTCAGATTTTCTGGTCATGATTTTGACACTGTTAATTTGAAAAGCCAGATATATTCTGCTGATGTTATCCTAAATATCAAAAGTGTCCCTGTAGCAGCTTCCTATACCTCCTTGGAAGCCCTGCTGAAAGTAAGCCCAAAGACCTCCAAATCACTGGGCCCACATGCAGGCATATGGTGCTCCAAGGAATGTGCCTATTGCCTGACATAAACGTAGGGTGTGATTATATGGACCTTTTGCCAGCTGCCAGGTTATGCTGGCTGTTTGTGTCAGATGCTGCAGCATAGTTTACCACTCACTTGTCTGTGGGGATGCAGTGCAAACCAATTCACTGAAATTGTCAGAACTGAAAAAAAAGAAAGCAACCTGCTCTCTATTTCCCAATTTATTTTTTTTTCCCTGAGTTAGGTGTGTATGTGTGTGTGGGTTTTCTCCTTCCCCTGAAACGTGAATCATTTCAGCAATCTGGATGACAGTACGACCTTAAATGTTTGGAGGGGCTTTTAAGGTTCAGGAGGGCAGAAATGACCAGATGCTGGAGGGGAGGGGAAAGAAAACTTCCTAAGTTTCTTTTGCCAAGAGAATAATGTTCACGTGACAGACTTTCCATGATTTCTGTGAGCAAGTGTCTGTAACAGAGGGTGCCCTGTTCAGCAAGGTTGGGACAACCATGATTGCAGATGACCAGAGCATTAACTTCTAAACCCTGAAGTCTGTTTTCCCTCCGGCACCTGGTAGTACCAAACCTTCTGGTGCCAGAAATCAAAACCACAGGCTTACCTTGCGCTGTTTGCCAAGCAACCTACTGCCACCAATCAAACCAGCAAAGAAGGGTATTATATGGAAGAAAGACAAGCTGTGTGCCCCATGGCTAGGTGATGATTAGAGTGGCTGCATAACTGCTGGCATACAAAAGGCTGTGAGAGCTACTCAGGGGTACCGAGTACTTTCTGTTTCCCAATTCCTTTCAAGTTTGCTTGTAGAGACAATATTGGCCATCCACTTATAACCTGGATGCTTACTCAATCACAAATCCCATTAAAAAGAAAAGACTTGAGGGAGTAAAGTTGACAAGATTTGTCCATAAATACTTGTGCTTTTGACAGCTGAATAGAGTTCACATTACTTGTTGGATGTGTCAAAGAATATGTATGAACTTGAATCTTAGATATTGAATGGCAATGTGGTGTGATGGTGTTATATAAAAATAACTCACCATTACGTATTTAGATATATGGTGCCAGTCCTGTACCAGGTGTACCAGGTGTACTTGAGACAATTTAAACACTGTTCAGGACAAGCTTAGGTAACCAGAAAGAAGTTTCATAATCATGTGTTTCTCCCTTTCCCCTTTAACCCAAGTTGAACCCTACAGTTTTTTCCTATTCCATTTAAATTATTTCCCTGTTTTTCTGACTGTGAACCCTTCCTGTACAGATTTCATGATCTCATGGAAGACTTCAGAATGGTTAGGATCAATAAATCTTCCTGCAGGGCTTGTTGAATGTGTGGCTTTGTTGACAGGCATTACTTAGGCCTCCAGCAAAAGACCCTGTAGCAAGCAAACTGGGAGGGTACTCAAATGGTCCTGGTAAGTAGGTTCCAGCAAAAAAGAAATTCAAAGCATTTCCTTATGTTACATGTTTCTTACCTCCATTCTTATTTGCAATTTACTTATTGACGTGGACTTCTAATCTATACTTGGGAAAACCGGATTCGTAAATAAAATTGATGAGAACTGCACAGTCCAATTTGGAAAGCAGCGGCATTATAGACCTTTCAGTAATATGCATGTTGTCATCTACCTGTACTTCTAAAAGGCCTTTGATGTTGTCCCCCACAACATTCTGCTGCTAAATTGGAGAGATATGGGTTTGATGGATAGACTGTTAGATGGATAAGAATTTTGCTAGATGGCTGCTTTCAAAGAGTTACAGTCAACAGCTCGATGTCAAGTGGAAACCAGTAACAAGGGATGTCCCTCAAGGGTCTGTACTGGGACCAATATTATTTAATATCTTCATCAGCAACATAGGCAGTGGGACTAAGTTCACCCTCAGCAAGTTTGTGAATGACACCAAGCTGACTGTTGGAGTTGATACACTAGAGGGAAAGGATGCCATCCAGAGGGACCTTGACAGGCTTGAGGAATGGGCCCATGTGAACCTCATAAAGTCCAACAAGGCCGAGTGCAAGGTCCTGCACGTGGGTTGGGGCAATGCCTGGTATCAATACAGGCTGGGGGTGAATGGATTGAAAGCAGCCCTGTGGAGAAGGACTTGGGGATACTAGCAGATGAAAAATTGGACATGAGCCAGCAATGTGGGCTTGTAGCCCAGAAAGCCAATCATACCCTGGGCTGCATAAAAAGCAGCGTGGCCAGCAGGTTGAGAGATATTAATGTCCTCCTCTACTCCAGTCTCATGAGACCCCTGGAATCCCAAGAATACCTGGAGTACTGTGTTCGGCTCCGGTATCCTCAGCACAAGAAAGACATGAGCCTGTGAGAGCAGGTCCAGAGGATGGACGTGAAAATGGTCAGAGAGCTGGAACACCTCTCCTATGCAGAGAGGTTGAGAGAGCCGGGGTTGTTCAGTCTAGAAAAGAAAAGGCTCCTAGGAGATCTTACTGTGGCCTTTCAATATTAAAAAGGGGCTAATAAGAAAGTCAGAGAGAGACTTTTTGCCAAGGCCTGTAATGACTGGTAAAGGGGCAACATTTTTTAACTGAAAGAAGGTAGATTTAGATTAAAAGAAGAAATTGTTTGCAATGAAGATATCGAGACACTGGAACAAGTTGCCCAGAGAAATTGCAGATACCCCATTCCTGGAAGCATTCAAAGTCAGGTTGGCTGGGGCTTTGAGCAACCTGATCCAGTGAAAGGTGTCCCTGCAGGGGAGTTGAACTAGGTGATCTTTAAAGGTCCCTTCCAAGCCAAACCATTCTATGGTTCAACACAACAATGAACCAGTCACAAGTTCCTGGTGATTGCTGCATTCAGCTCGTATTATTAAGGGAAGTCAAATAGTTTTCATACTGTCACACCTAGTCTAACTCATAGGCCTATAGGGTGCATCAAAAGGCAAATAACAGTCATGTAGCCTTGAATGGAGACAGAACCTGAATAATTTTGTCTTAAAAAACTCTGGTTTATTTATTTTTTTATGGTATTTTTTACCTTATATCATACTATTTTTCATTCAGATGGTGGGTTTTTTTACCAGTTAACAGATTCTTATGAAGGTTGGAGCTTTGTGCTATGAAGTGTGACAGAGATTGGTGTTATGAACTGTGCACCAACCTCAGATAGTCCATTTCATCTCCTTTGCGCGTATTTCTTTTTCTAGATATTGATCATTTCAGTGGTAATGACTTTAAGAGAACTAATTTCTCTCCTTATTCATTCATAGTTCTCAATGTGTTCTCAGTTGGAGATCTGAACACCAACTGTAGATTCAAGTACAGTATCAAGCATCAATAGTGCCAAGATTGTGCATAGCTTGCTTGCATCCAAGAAATCACTGTGATAAATTTCAAAGTCCCTGGGGAAAACAGTATATATCTTCATCTATATATATTATTTTGAGCATGATATTTACCCTGAGAAGCACATATTTATCTCTAAATTACTCCCCTTTACTTACAGATCTGAAAAGGAATACAAAATGGATGTATTTTTTTGTCTGAACGTTATTTGTAAGTTGAACAAAGTGATGTTTTCATCACACAAATTAGCACTGCAGAGTGCTGTTTTTTAAACTGGGAATGCCCATGATGAAAGCCACTAACTCATGCCCTTGGTTGAAGTGAAGTCTGTAGAAAAATCATGTCTTTTTGATCTGAGTAAAAAGTTCGTAAAATTGGGAAAAACCGCAATATGTTCTTATGAAAATAAACAAATAAGCAAATTTCTCACTGCAGTGCTATGGACAAAAAGAAATTGAAGGAGCAAAGAGAAACTAGGACTCTAGAGCAAGAGGAGAAGTGCAGAGCACTTCAACTTTGCTCGTTGAGTTGCTTTTTAATGTTTTGGGGAGGTTTTTTCAGCATTGCATCTGAGCTTTTGTGAAATAATTACACTGATGGTTCTGGTTTCTAATGTAAAGTACATAAATCTTCAAAAGCTATCGGGCAAATTCTGCTGAGTCTTCCACCTCAGATCAGCAGCCCTCAGATCATTAATCATGCATTATAAGCTTTAATAGACTAAGCAGTTTAAAGACATCTGCTGAGTCTCAAAGGACAGAGTGCAGACCTTGCATTTCAGACATTTCTATATTAGAGCAGTAACAATGTTGAGAGAAAAAAAGACCCAACAAAAAGCTTTCCTTGTCCCTCTGGTTCCAGACAGACCTGCCATGCTGCAAGAGAGGATGATCACACAAGTTAGTTACAGTTGGAGACTGAGAAAGTAAAGCTCACCATGTATTAACATGTCCTCCTAGATACAGTGATTGTCACCATCATTACTTGCTCAGGCAGCAAGCATATAAAGATCTGTTTTGCATGAATTGCATGTGTGAATAGAACACAGTTTTGTCCTGAACAACATGTCATGAATGCCTGAAAATCACTACAGGTAACTGGTCTTTTGCTTACTTAGCTTGTCTGATTCAGTCACTCAAACACAGTTTGGTGAAAGCTGTTGTTGCATGCCTTGCACAAAGGAGATAAAATTAGTTAGGTTTTTTTCACATTAACATTTTAAGGAGGTACTATGCCAGACTTGGAAGCTAATTCTAAGTTATGTTAGTGAGTCATAGATATTGCTCTGTAAATACACCTTTGTACTTGTTACCTGTTCATTTGTAGTTATTTTTTCCATCAGATACTTTACCGTGGGGTGGTAGCTTCTCAGATTGTACAAGGAAACACTTTCACAGTGGAAAGGGAGCGGGGAGGTGGAAAGGGAGCATGAGTGCATACAGATTCTTGGTTATGGCTACAGGTTTGTTTCCAAACAGACAGCAACAGGGAACGGCAGGCTATGGAGTCACAGGGTGCTTTTGCCCATGTTGTGAACCCTCCCTAACAGCAACATTTCTTGACTTAAACACTTGTTCTCTGACTCCCATATTTACTCCTTAGCACAGAGGGTCCAGTCAGGAAGTTCAGTACCTGATGTGTCCTTGTGCAACTATATCTTAGCTGCTCTAATGTGCTTTACCTAAAATGTGTCAAATTGGGATGAATTCAGTCTTCTTGCACACTTCATTAGGAAACGCCCCAATTACCAGGCTATGTAGCGTGACTGCAATGTGAGTTGTCTTTCCATGTTCTAAAAATAGCAAAGCAGCAGCTGATAGCTGTGTGTCCTTGCCATTAAGTGGAGGAGTCACTTTTCTTCTGACCAAGTGATATTTAAGAGGCTCATCAAGGGTGGGGGCAGCTGGAGACCCACTGTGGAAAACCCTCTAGCCTGGGGTAGTGGGCTAAGATGCCCACCTGTGAGGTGGGAGACCCAGCTGTGAATCTAGTCTCTTCTGATTCAGGGCAGTGACTGGTAGTATAAACTTTTCCCACGCTGACTGGAAACTGGTGGGCCTCTGTACTCAGTGCCCCCAAAGTCCTTGTTACTGGAGCAATCCCAGGTCTGTGATGTGATGCTTTACTGGTCAAAAGCAGAGAAGAAGGGCTCTGTAGCATGGTAGTGTAGTTGCATGGGTGTGAGATGTCACTGGTGCCCTCAGGCACAAGAGGGGTTTGGACCTGGTAGTCCTGTGTGAGTGCTCTAGTACGTGGGTGTGGGGGAAAATGTCATCTGCAGAGTTGCTGCTCATTTCCTATGTTTTTCTTACAATACTTGAACAAAATGTCTCATGCTGAGTCAAATTTTTCATATGAGATGATTTTTCTTCCTGGCTTTTTGTATTGGTTAGGAAAAAAGGTAGTAAAATAAATAATAATAAAAATTTTGCACATAATCCAGACTGATTTCCCCTTTCCTCCCCTCCCTGCATTTCTCAGTTTGGTATTGAAGACATCGATTACTCTTCCAGCCCTTTGAGGCCTGGACTAAAGCCAAGAAAATGAATGAAAAGGTAAACAGAGGCAAAGAAAAGTAGAGATATATGATCAGGGAGACAAAGCAGGTTCCTGGCAGAATCTGGAATTGAGTCCTCTTGCTTTCTGCAGAATCCAAGCTTTCCTTAAAAGGGAAACTGAAGGAAATAGGTCAACTCAAATAACATTAAATCATCCTGTATGAAAATGTATCCCCCTCCATCTCTAAGCTGTGAGATGACACACGGCTTTTAAACCAAATTTTACTGATGAGTATGTGTGACAGGCAAGGAGGGTCTTCGGGATCTGAACAGTGTTCCCTGCTTGGTGTGACATTTTTTTCTAACAACTTTCTCACCGTATCTGCTCTCAGCTGTTCTGTTTCTGGTTTTTGTTTTGTTTTGTTTTTTTTTAAAGGAAACTTGGGTAGTTGCCACTTTTTATCCTCTCCTCACTGCTTTAATGGGATCTTCCTTCTCTTCCTGCTTTTTTGCCTCTTTCCATTTTATGAGGATTTTATTCTCCTCTTCATATAGTTCCAACATTTTCTCACCTTCTCTCTCACAAGTAAAGAAAATGAAAGCCTTATGCTCTAGCATTCTGAAATGAAACTCTAGTGTAACACACCTCCAGTTTCAAATTGCTTCTGGGGAAAAAGGAAGGCAGCTTTTTTTTTTTTTTCCTTTTAATAGGTGGTTTATGGTCCTGCTCTTGATTTCAGAGTTCTGACATCATGTAGGGTACCCTAGAAAAATATTTCTTTCAAATTCTTTGCTAAATATTTAACAAACAGCAAATGCGCTTCCCAATGGACTCCATCGAACAGCATCTTTTATAGGAGGACCCCTGGGAAAGGTGGTAGAGGTCAGGCTGAATGACAGAAAGGAGAGAAGGAATTAAATTTGTTCTTAGAGAAATGATCAAGAAAGGGAGCTGTAAGACAGAAAGAAATGCTACTGTTTTCTTTCTGAAACTAGTCTGTAGATAGATATGTTCTAGACTCTCAAAACAAAAACTGGTTTCAATGCAGGCAGTAGCACTGCTCCAGATGAAAAGTGAATTTTTCCATTTCTTCTGGGCTACTTTGTCCATTTATATTAATGGTCTGAAGTAGATCAGAGAGTGCTATTAACAAAGTAATAGAAAATGGAAAATAGCACTGAACATTCCTAGAAATCTGAAATTGAGATGCCTGTTTAAAACGAGATCTTAGACCTACTGTAATATGATATTACCTGTTACTAATTTTCGTGCTGTTAAGCTCAGCATTAGTTTAGTTGCATTATACTAGTATTGCCACACCTGCTAAGGACAAATAACTTTGCTCTGAAGTTTTGCATAGCTGATAAATCCAGGTCAGATTTGACCTTCCCCAAATGCCATGATTTGGAGGGGTGTCCTTGAACAGAAGATGACCCTTAATTTCTCTAGGGTTTACCACAAGGAAGTTGAGTCCATATTTCCTGTCCGTTGTGCTTCCTGGAAGCAGTTCGTGTGTATGGCTATTTCTTGCATGTTCCCATAGACCTCAGCTCCTTTAGCCCCATCTCCCATTCTCTCTACATTGCCATTTCTGGGGTCCCGGCTGAGTACCCCGCTCCCCCGGGCACTGTAGTGGCCTGCTACTGGCATCAGAGAAGGGGGCAGCAGGAGGGATGCAAAGGGGAACAGCGTTATGGCTGGTGACTCTTTGTTTCCTTGATAAATTGGGTCTGGGGTCCCTGGCTGGGGAACACGGGGGTGTCTGAAAGAGGAATTATTAGAGATAAACATCCTGCACTGCTGTCTTTCCCCAGAGGGAAAGGTACCCTCCGAGGGTGGACAGAAGCACCGTGACAATGCCAGTACCCACACCTGTAAAACTATGTTAACTCTGTCAGTCAATCTATCTTTGATGTAGCCCAGTTAGACTGATGGTAATCTACAGTCAGTAAAAAGAGACAGGAAAGAGAAGAGGTAGCAGTAATAACAGAATTTGATCTGACTCTGTGAAATAATACTGGCATAGAAGGTGGAGATTTTTCCAGGTAGAATTATAAAAAAATATGGTTTGAATCTCAGCAGTAAGGAGACCTGCAATGCTTTCAGGCTCATGTGGGGTTTTATCATCCTAATCTGAGAGCACTTTTAAAATTTTATGCTGAGTTTCTCATTGCATGAAGACCTGTTTGACATCCACGCTAAGAAAACTGCCATTCCACTTATGTTTCTGTGATAGCAGGTAGCGAGGTAAACTCTCCATATGGCTGAAGTTTCCTCAAATGTGAAATATACTTATCGTTTTTCTTACAAGAGGGCAATTCCAATACGTTGAACACTGGAATAAGCTTTCTTCCCTGGCACTGATTAACGGAGTACTTTCCAGTTAATATTGTGCGTTGGTTAAATTTATTGAAATTCCAGTTCTGAAAAGCGTTCAAAGAGGGCGCTGGTATGAAGCGCCTGGACAAACTGGCTCCGGCGGAGGGACAATGGTCACCAGGTGGCACCCACGGACCGCGCAAAACCCCGCGTCCGCCTGCATCTTTCCAAAGGTGAGATGTGCCGCTTGGAACCCGGCGCGACTCGGATTAACCACTCCAGCACAGTTAACCTTTCCTGGGTCGCACATTTAGTGTTTGGAATAAAACAAACCACACTTATCCTCGCTATCAGCATTTGCACCGTAAAATATCATAGAATCATAGAATCATAGAATGGTTTAGGTTGGAAGGGACCTTGAAGATCATCGAGTTCCAACCCCCCTGCCACAGGCAGGGATACCTCTCACTAGACCAGGTTGCCCAAGGCCACGTCCAGCCTGGCCTTGAACACCTCCAGGGATGGGGCTTCAACAACCTCTCTGGGCAACCTGTTCCAGTGCCTCACCACCCTTAAAGTGAAAAACTTCTTCCTAATGATTAATCTAAACCTGCCCTCTTCCAGCTTAAAGCCGTTCCCCCTCGTCCTATCACTACATGCCCTAGTAAAAAGTCCTTCCCCAGCTCTCCTGTAGGCCCCCTTTAGGTACTGGAAGGCCGCAATAAGATCTCCCCGGAGCCTTCTCTTCTCCAGGCTGAACAGCCCCAACTCTCTCAGCCTCTCCTCATAGGAGAGGTGCTCCAGCCCTCTGATCATCCTCGTGGCTCTCCTCTGGACGCGCTCCAGCAGGTCCATGTCCTTCTTATGTTGGGGACTCCACAGCTGGATGCAGTACTCCAGGTGGGGTCTCACGAGAGCAGAGTAGAGGGGCAGAATCACCTCCCTTGACCTGCTGGCCACACTTCTTTTGATGCAGCCCAGGATACGGTTGGCCTTCTGGGCTGCGATCGCACACTGCTTGCTCATGTCGAGCTTCTCATCAATCATCACCCCCAGGTCCTTCTCCACAGGGCTGCTCTCCAGCCATTTTCCGCCGAGCCTGTATTTGTGCTTGGGATTGCCCCGACCCAGATGTAGGACCTTGCACTTGGCCTTGTTGAACTGCATGAGGTTGGCTTGGGCCCACCTCTCCAGCCTGTCCAGGTCCCTCTGGATGGCATCCCTCCCCTCCAGCGTGTCTGCCTCGCCAAACAGCTTGGTATCATCAGCAAACTTGCTGAGGGTGCACTCTACCCCACTGTCCATGTCGCTAACAAAGATGTTGAACAGTACGGGTCCCAGTACCGACCCCTGAGGAACGCCACTCGTCACTGCTTTCCACTTGGACACCGAGCCGTTGACCGCAAATATGCCCACAAATCTCGTCTACTCCTTTAACAGCTGTGTTAAACACTTCATCCTTCGGTATGGTACGTAGATTAACAAGCCGAAGCTATGCCTGCTTTTTTTGTGTTTTCCCCACTAACAAACAATGGAGTGGAAAAACAATCATAGTGGAAGTGTGTTTCAGAGGCATCCAGCTTGCCCAAACACCTTCCCCTCAGCCTTGAAAACAAAAACCCAAAAACTTTTCCAAAATGGGCAGGAATGCTACACCTCTGGCTTGTTTTGAGAAATAAATTCTAGAAATGAAAAGTGAAGGGAGCCAGCTTTTTCCTCAAGTGCCACATGATCCTTCATCATTCACAGTCTTTCTTAATGCAACTCACATCACCTCCTCAGCTTGGATTTTTAATTTCTTTATCCTGCAGTGGAAATAAGTTGTTGGATGAACACAGACAACTTTATGTATTGTTTTGCTAATGTTAATAAAGATTTTAAAAGGAATATAGTCCCAATGTACATTCTGCTATGTCAGAGTTTTTTAAGCTTTCTCACAGTGTGTTGGTGGCCTAAAGAATGTCTTTACAAAAATAATAGACTTTGGTGGAATTAAATGTGCACTAAGGCTTTAAATGTGCACTAAGGCTTTTCGTCAATGATTTTTACCACTAACTTCAGTAACTACAGTTTATAGCAGTTAGTATCTTTAGGTTGTTTCATTGTTAGGTTTGAGAGGAGATTTTCCTGGGCAGTAAAACTATTATAATCTGTATATTACAGTCTCTCAGGTATGATTGTCAAACCAGTAGAACTAGAGAGTGGCTGGGAGGGTCACCAAGCCTTCTGCTTCTTCACCTTTGGGTTCCTGCTGTGACAGGACAGTGGGTCTGGCAACAGCACGATGCTTGCTCCTGGCAGTCTGAGCGTTGGGCTGGGGCAGCATCTCAGCTCTGCAGTTGCAGTGTTGGACACACACCTACCCGTGTTCCACCCTTTGGTCTCTACCACTGAGCATATTTCCAGCCAGATGTTGGCACTGGCTTCCAAGCTGATCAGCCCATGGTGGTACCCCGGTACACTTGTCCATCAGTTTCAGGTAACATTGTCTTGTCCACCGTTGATGCACAGTCTGTGCCAAGGCTTGTTCGGTTTGCTGTGGCTCCCCATGCTCGCCCTTGTTGCCATCATGCTCTGCTCATGGCCAACGCAAGGCCATAATGCTCCCACGTCACCAGGCCGCTGAAGCACAGTAGGTTTGGAAGGAATAAGTCACATCCCTTCTGAGTTTAGAAAACATATTCTAACATTGAAGTATTTCAGGTACATCAATAACGTTTTTTTGAAGGTATTGATTTTTTTTAAAAAAATGTACCTTTTCTGTGCTAATGTACGGACCGTGACTTATGATGTATGTGGAAAAGAGGGGAAGATCCATTTCTTTAAATGGGTGTCTGTATAGATGTACACTTAACGGGGGAACCTTTATTGAAAGAGAGAGAGTGTAGTTTATCTTACCCATTCATATAAGGTTGTCATCTAGCCTGGGAAGAAGGAGTAAGCAACAGAGCAGCACTGAAAAAAATTAGTCTTAACGAATGCAAAACATAAATAATTGCTAATGTTATTCCTTTTCTTCTCCTTTTGCCTTCTTTCTTCAAGTTTTTGAGAAGACAACATAAGCGTTTTTGCTGAACATATCACTTGGCTCTCCAGCTCCACTCCTGAATTCTTTCTAACAACATATTTACATTCTTGGCCCATGCTCATGATATTAATCCTCAACAGTCATAAAGATCTCATTCAACAGGTATGGTATGAACTTGGGACTTTATTTACTAATTTGTTAATTTTGATACATGGAAAATGTTACATGTTAAGATTTCTTGATACTGTTTTGATAGTCAGGAGAGTGAAGAAGTTGTACTCCTGGATGTTTCATAACACACTTCGGATAGGATATGACATTTGGTCATAGTTTAATCCTAGTCAGTAACTAAGCAGCATAGAGCAGCTCACTCACTTTCGCCCAGTGGGATGGGGAAGATAACTGGAAAAGTGAGAAAACTCGTAGGTTGAGAGACAGTTTAATAGGTAAAGCAAAAGCTGCGGATGCAAGCGAAGCAAAACGGGGAATTCATTCCCTGCTTCCCATGGGCAGGCAGGTGTTCAGCCATCTCCAGGAAAGCAGGGCTCCATCACACGTAATGGTTACCTGGGAAGACAAATGCCATAACTCCAAATGTCCCGCCCTTCCTTTCATCATGGCCATATGCAGGCAGTGGCGTTGAATCTCCAAATTGTTAACTGAAGTCTGACAGTTGCTGAGATTAATGTGGATGCTATTTGCTTTATTCTTCAAGGCTGGATTATCTATTAGGGTTTTTGCTTTCAAATGTTCAGAGTGCTATATTTTGTTTGTACAAAGAAATGCTAGTCAAACATTTGTGTGTCTAGTAAGCCTATTTGTTGCTGGGAAATACCCAATTTACTGGCAAACGGGAGACAGGCATTTATCTGGTTTCATGGTGGCATTATCATAATCTCTGAATGTATTTGAGGTGGTCAAGCTTACATTTGGATCAGGGATTGAAACACCCTAAGCAGTATCATCATGTTGTAAGGAAGACAACAACATCTTGTGACATTACATCCTCACGTACTGGTGAGAGGATGTGGCTTGTTCTGAGTAATCTGGGAGAGAATGGAATTTCATTTTCAAGAAAACTGGGAAGAAGAGTTACTCATTCAGGGCAGGGAAGACTACTTCAGTTTCTATCTCCTCAGGGTTTTTCCAGCAGAACACTTCCTGATCTGCTGAATCTAGACATGGTTTATGAAACACACAATAATCACAAATGAAGTAACATAAAAACTGAGGTTAGCACCATTTATGACTCAAAAGCAGTTCAATGTAGAATAGCAAAAAGCTCAGCACAGGAGACTGTGAGACTTACATTAGTCTTGTAGAAACACCCTATTGGAGTAGAAGGCTCACTCTTCTTCCCCTCTAGTGGGTGCTTACAGATCACTAGCTAAAAACACAAGGTAACCCCAGTGCATCTTCTTCCTGTGTGCAAGCTGGAGGTACCTATGGTGGTGCAGACTTTTTTGGGCTACATCTAACGCCTGAAGTGGATCAGAGGGCAGACAGAGGTCATGCCATCCAGGGTCAGACACTTTGAGCAACTGATTTCCCACTGTTTGTTACAAATAATGAAAAACAGAGAACATCCCTGTTCAGTCAAAAATCCTTAGCTGTAAACATTTGCCTTCAGAAGGTCATTGTTAAATTTGGTTTCTGTGTGAACCTCTTCTCTCAATGTTTCAAAACAATCCTTACTCCACTTCATTGTGCCTCCTTTTTCCCCTCCCTGGTTCCCCCACCCCTTTCATTAATCGTTCCTCTGGATAACTCCTTCTCACCATAACTGAACCACCATCATTCTGCCTCATCTGTGATTTCTCCTCTGACCCAAGGCCCTTGTGCTTCTTATTCCTTTTGCTTTTCAGAACTGTTTTCTGTCCTCCTTGCTTTTGCTCCCACTCTCCTCCTGCCATCCTTTGCTCCTGTTAAACACCTGCTGAGAGATGTCATAGATTCAGGCTGAGTGTGCCATTCTTTTTCTTTCATTTAGCTATGGATTGATGGTTACTAGTGATTATGAATGTCTATGCAGAGTGAGTATTAATAAAGAGCACATAGTGGGGGAAAAAACAAAAAAACTTCTGCTTAAGCTCCTAAAAAGCTTTTATCTCTTGCTGTGAGTGACTGTGAAAAATGGCTTTGTTTTAATTAAGTAACATTTTACAAAAAATCGCTCTGATTCCTGGCAGCCTTCCACGTAGATAAACTAACTGGATTATTCTGAGCTTTTTTGTCCCTTAAATTATACATAATAGAAAATTAATAGCAAAGTTTCAGATTAGGAGAGCATAACTGTGTGACCTGTGGAGACCTAGAGCACAGGCCAGTGCTGTGTAAGGATCCACAAAGGATTAGGTTGCAGCAACGTGGTTCAGTACACTGAAATGCTCAGAGAAGCCCTTTACAGGTGCCTTGGGATTGCCTTGGCCATAAGAGATGCATAGCAAGTTTCACTGTGATGAAATACAGGGGTCAATGCCTGGGACTTGGGAAGGAAAGAATGTGACATAGGAATAATCAAGCAATTCCACAGTAAGATAAGATTTGACAATATTTGGCCATGACTTGTTTTTAGCAGTGAATCTCAGAACTGAGTGCTGCTGAATGCAATCATAGACTCATAGAATACCAGGTTGGAAGTGACCTCAAGAACCACCTGGTCCAACCTTTCTTAGCCAAAGCACAGTCTAGACAAGATCATAGAATCATAGAACAGTTGAGGTTGGAAGGGACCTTGAAGATCATCTGGTTCCAACCCCCGTGCCATAGGCAGGGACACCTTCCACTAGACCAGGTTGCTCAAAGCCCCATCCAGCCTGGCCTTGAACACCTCCAGCGATGGGGAATCCACAACTTCTCTGGGGAACCTGTTCCAGTACCTTAACACCCTCAAAATGAAAAATTCCTTCCTGATATCTAATGTAATTCTACTCTCTTTTAGTTTGAAGCCATTCCCCCTTGTCCTAACACTACATGCCCTTGTAAAATGTCCTTCCTCAGCTCTCCTGTAGGCCCCCTTTAAGTATGGGAAGGCTGCAATAAGGTCTCCCCAGAGCCTTCTCTTCTCCAGTCTGAACACCACCAACTCTCTCAGCCTTTTCTCATAGGAGAGGTGCTCCAGCCCTCTGATCATCTTCGTGGCCTTCCTCTGGACCCTCTTCAACAGGTCCATGTCTTTCCCATGTTGGGGGCTCCAGAGCTAGATGCAGTACTCCAGGTGTGGTCTCACCAGAGCAGAGTAGAGAGGCAGAATCACCTCCCTTGACCTGCTGGCCACACTTCTGATGCAGCCCAGGATACGGTTGGCCTTCTGGGCTGCGATCACACATTGTCAGCTCATGTTGAGCTTCTCAGCTCAGCAGCCTCTCAGATGGCCCAGGACCCTGTCCAGCTGAATCCTAAAAGTGACTACTGTTGGGGGAAATACACCTCTTCCCTGGGGAGATTATTCCAATGGCTGATTGTTCTCATTGTGAAAAATTTTCCTGTCGTGTCCAATCAGAATCTCCCTTGGAGTAACTTGTACCTACCATCCCTCATCTTTTCCATGTGACTCCGTGTAAAACAGGAGTCTCCATCTTCTTTGTAGCCACTCTTTAAATGCTTCTTCCATAATGCATCTGGGACATTATGCAATGCCAGTCGAGGTGTTAGGAATCTTGGGAAGGAATCCCAATTGAATTGATGCTTACCAAGAGTGTGCACATTTCTCCTGCCCAATGGGTGAATGTAATTCTTATGATAGGCCTGTCAGAGGAATGTGGTCATACATACATCACACCGATGTTGACACTCCTTATTTATGAAGCGCCACTTTTGCATCCCTGTGCAGTTTGCTTCTCACTATATGTCCTATGTCATGGAAATATCCTTAGAAAATGGAAGTAAAACACTGTTGTGCTTGACAGGATGACAACCACATTTGCAGATGTGATGGAAGTGTGTGCAAGCAGGTTCTGTAAAATCTATATAATTCTGTATAGTGTGTGCATGTTGGTATAAGTGTTCAAGAGAGCTGTGGTTCTGGCTATCAACCTGCTCTTCATCCTGGCGAATACAGCATGGTTGCAGAATTGTCTTCTACTTTGTTCATGCATTGGGACTATTTAATTCCTGGAGCCACCTTCCAAGAAAGAGTCTATGTGGGGATCTGTCAGGTCATGAATGTGCTCAATGACTTTGATAGTTAGCTATGTGTGACATTGTTTTATTTTTGTGCTTCATAACTATGTAACTTCAACTGTTAAATCAAAATCTTAGTGGAATCATTGAATGTGAACACATTTAAAGCCAATTTAAGGATGTGAGTTGTATACTCAGCAAAACTTGCTTTAAGTTAATTGTCTGTGGTAGTGCCAGGGATAGAAAGTTGAATCAAGATGCCAAGTAATTAATTTTAATTTAGATAATATTATAAAACAAGGGGAGACTATAAGGCTGCCAAGATGTAAAAGGGCCAAGAATTAAAACATATGCCTTTGCACATTTTTGGGGTGTCAGGGAAAGAGGTTTGTTTTCTTGTTCCCTAAAGTGAGAAATAACTCTATGGAGGTGATAATTCAGTCATTTAAAAAATGAGGGCTTACCATATGCGCATTTAATTTACAATGGGCTTCAGGGAAACCAAATAATTTAAGTTTTTCAGCAGTAAATAAAATAGGAGGAAATACTGTTCACTTGTGAAATGGTTCTAGAGTTTTTTCTTCTGCAAAGATGACAAATAAGCATGTTGTTTGTAGAAACAAGCAAGAGTTTCCAGGATAGTTACCAAAGTGGAGAAGCATAAAAGGACTTGCTAAAATTTCCTGGAATATGCACAGCACCTTATTTAGGCAAATTCCGGTTAGTCAGTCATGCCTTGACTGAATAAAGTATGAACAACAGTGTGCATCCCTTACCTGACGTAAGGAAAAAAGCATATATACCAGACAAGATTTATTCAGTTCTGGCTTCCACTCTACTTAATTAGCACATAACTATTTTTTTCCGCAGTGGGATGTACATATTTTTTTCGTGAGTCACTGGAGGATTCACCTTTCTGAAAACACTGTACCTGTATCAAAGATTAAATACCATTATAACAGTTTCAGAAGACTGAATTTTAAAACTACTTAAGCTAATACAGATATATAATAAAAATTTTGTGCCTTTACTCAAAGGTACACAAACCAGTTTAAAGTATTATCAGTGAATCAACATCTATTTAGAATTTATCCTGTCTACAGAGTTTTTGGTCCTGATTAGAATGAAGAATTTGCTACAGAGTACAACCAAGCCATCACAAATGTGTTTGAAAAAACAAAATTTGAAAGAACTATGTGATATGGTAACAATTTAATTCTTTGAATAGTTCCTCTTTCAGGTGAAATATCATACTGCTCTATTTAAAATAAGGAAGCAAAAAATATTACAGGGCAAATTAATGACAATTTTGTATGACTTGGCACTGGTCATAGGAATTCTTTTGCTCTTTGAAGTCATGCAAGCAGGTTTCTTAGTCCTCCTCAGGATGAAAAAAATCTAGTTGTGAGACAAAGTTTTTATATAAGTTTAAAGAGTTGATTCATGAAGCCAGTGAAAATTGTGATTTAAAAAAATTAATGTCTCTGAAATAGTCCTCAGCCCTTACCAGACCCACATCCTAAAGAAGAGGACAAGGTGGTTTTGTAGAAGCTGAAACATTTGGTTTTGAGGCACCCAGGATCATCATTTCCACGTTGCAAAGTCCTTGTCTTCATTCCCAGGTGTTTCAACCTATGTTTGGGTAACAAATCCCAGCTGTTGCAGTGGTTGAGAAGGTAGGCCTAACTTGTGTTTTCAGCTCTCTCATCTGGTTTGTAGCTCTTGCTGATTTAAGTGGATTTGTTTTCAGGCTCAGAAAGGTATTACACAGAGTCAGATGAAGGACTAAGACTGTCATGGGTATAGCCAAACCATGCATGCTGTAGAGTTACGTCTCTTCTGAAATCTGTTTTTTACTAGCTGCAGATTTGTGCAAACCCTTCATCACACAGGTTGCTGGCAGCTCTGGAAAAAAGAAAAATAGTTTATTTCTGAAGCTCTCAGTTCACAAAATTTAAGTATATTACCAAAATGACATCTCAGCATTTTCTGAGATGTTGTATTTGAAACTAAGATATATGGGTATTTCAAAAGAAACAGCAGTTTCAAATAATATCAAAGGATTTAAACTTGAAGATTTGATGGATGCAAATAGGTGAAACACATCTATTAAAAATTTTGGTTCCATTTCATCTTATTTATTTATTGTCTGGAACCGATTTAACCAAAAAATTCCTGCCAGCTTGAAATACCATTGTCCCATTTTGGCAACAGCTTTTTGCTGTACCAAAGCAAGAAATTAGATTTTATAATTCAGTTTCTTGAGTGAAGGGAAATTGGTGAAATGAAGTCTGCATCTGTCTCAGTTGTAACCTCTTTTATTTAACTGCATATTACCTTCCTGTTATAGGGTAATCGAGCAGTGTTTAGAGTCTTCCCAGTATCCTATACTTTCAGAAATCACACCCAAACACTGCTGCCTCTTGACTCAGAATGGAGCTAAAAAGAAACTTCTTGCAGTTGTTCTTCTCCTATATTGCTATAAAACCATGCACCAAGAAAACCTACTCAAGAAGCACTACCCTTGCTACAATGAATAACTTCCAAATTAAAAAAAAATATTTTTTATTTGTCTTACTGCTATCTTTTGTTGGTTTTTTTCAGACTGATTACATTACTATCTCTATTCCTTTTATAATTAAGTATTTAAACTTGAGATAGTGATTTCTGTAGGCGTATAAATTACCCCATTTGATAATGATCATAGAATCATAGAATGATTTGGGTTGGAAGGGATCTTGAAGATCATTTAGTTCCAACCCCCCTGCCACAGGCAGGGACACCTTCCGCTAGACCAGGCTGCTCAAAGCCTCGTCCAACCTGGCCTTGAACACCTCCAGCAATGGGCACGGCACAATTTCTCTAAGCAGCCTGTTCCAGTGTCTCACCACTCTCACAGTAAAGAATTTCTTCCTAATATCTCACCTAAATCTACCCTCTTTCAGTTTGAAACCATTACCCCATGTCCTATCATCACACTCCCTGATGAAGAGTCCCTCCCCATCCTGTCTGTAGGCCCCCTTTAGGTACTGGAAGGCTGCTACAAGATCTCCCCAGAGCCTTCTCTTCTCCACGCTCAATAACCCCAACTCTCTCAGCCTGTCTTCATAAGAGAGGTGCTCCAGCCCTCTGATCATTCTCGTGGCCCTCCTCTGGACCCTCTCCAACAGGTCCATGTCCTTCTTATGTTGGGGGCCCCAGAGCTGGACACAGTACTTCAGGTGTGGTCTCACCAGAGCAGAGTAGAGGGGCAGAATCACTTCCCCCAACCTGCTGGCCACGCTTCTTTTGATGCAGCCCAGGATGTGGATGGCTTTCTGGGCTGCAAATACATATTGCTGAACATTATGATAATAAGCTGGTGTTGCTTATATTACTCATTTCGCACTCATGCATCTTTACTGATAGGCAAGTAATACTGCAATTTATATGTGTGCCAAAGTCTAAATCAGAATTTTTTCTTGCAAAGCAAATTTGCAGTCTTTGAACAATGGAGGACCATATTATCCTCTAGTACTGCAGGAATTTTCTTACACTGCAACAGGGTGTGGACTGGGATCTGAAAACTTATGAAAGGAAATACGTTGTGTTTAAGGTCAAAATACTTTTTCATGTTGAAAAATCTGCAGATAAACCTAGATACAATTTTTATGTGTGTGTATATATATATACACACAAGTTAGATCCACAAATAGATGCCATAGCAAAGTACCAGCAAATAAATAAATTACAAAAAACCACCAGTTAGTCACCACAGTTCTTAAGTACAAATTATTAATTCCCATTTATAGGAAACTACTACTGGAGCTACCAAAAACCCCACAATGTTCATTTTCACTATCCATAAAAACTCAAAGGGAATTCCCCACCAGTTCCTTAAGAGAGGGCCAATCCCTTCCCAAATGGGATCACAAGAAAAATTCTTAAGACAAGTTTTTTTTCAGATGTGTTCTTTCTTAGGGAATTATATTGGTTTAAATACAGGAAAGATTCCTTGGAAGTTTCCAAGTCTCTGCTAACACTGTGAGTCAGATGTCTGCAGGTTGTGTCGTGCCAGATTTGACGTCAAACGACAACCCAATGGGGTTTTCCATTAGCCTTCATAATAGAGATTCAGTGGGATCTTACTGCATAAAATAACTGGATTTTGTCTGAATCACCGAGATTAGCATTAAAAATCTGATTTTGTTAACTGCTTTGTTGAAACACATTTTTAAAAGCTCAAAATGTTGCGAAAAAGGAAGATATTAAGCCTGAGTATACAGCAATATTAATTCTGAAATGTTTCACAACTTGATAAAACATTAGTGCAGCACAGACAGCGTCACTGCTATGGTTAGTCTGGACTAGTCTTTGTGGCGATGGTAAGCACCGATTATTCCTCTCTTTTAAACTGAGTGCATCTGGTCTCCAAGACTGGGGCAGGCTGTTGCAAGTACGGTTGTTATTGCTGGTTGGAAATTTACTGAGGAAGCAAGGAAGTGTTGCCTCACGGTGGGGTTTGGCAGGTTCTTCCTGCAGTTGGGGACATGGGGACCTCTATGGCCTCGGCCACGGGTGTCCTGTTAACAAGTCTGCCCTCAGACCAGCATCCTTGGGTGAACCCTGCAGCTATTATATGAAACATATTTTTGTCAGTTTTAATGAGTTACTAAATGATTCAGTGAGCTTTCATCCCTTGAGGGTTTTTGAGCTTGTTGTATTTATATTTTCTTTAGATTTTTTGTCCTATTTGGGTTGAAACCAACTTCAAGAACTCTCATTTTCCCGCAGACTGGGTATCCAGCTTCTTTGGCTAGCCCCAGTTGTTCTCTAACTTGTCTCCCACACTACCATACATTCTTGAGCAGAGCAATTTTCTTCAGCTGAAAGTGAAGAAATTAAGGTGTAGAGGCAAACGTTTGGCTTTGGCACATTCCCCTTTTTGCCCATTTTTCAGTAAAGAATCATTTCAAATGCACAGAATTAAGCTCATGCTTGCAAGGTTATTAAGTGCTACCCCAGATGTCTGTGCCAGCTTGCCCCTAACCCTTCTGCTCCATGCCCTGGTAGGGGCTAGACATGCAGGTTTCTGGTTACGAAGTTATGCAAGCAGTAGGCTTCTTGGGGAAAGCAAAAAACATATGACTTCTGTGCCTCATTAAGACCTCCCAAGTAGGACTTGCTAGAGTATGAAGACAGACTTTGACCTATATTCAGGAAAAAAGTCAAACAGTCTGTAGCTGAGAAATGGCCACAGCAAGTCCAACAGGTTTTGTTGGACCAACAGATCCAATCTGCCTGTCCATACTAGGCTAAGATCAGCCAGTGTAGATGAGACCAAGGAAAGAAAGCATTATGAGAAGCTGAAAGATGACGGTAGAGGAGCAGCTCAGGATGGGTGAAGAATACTGGAAGTCTGTAGTTAGGTTAAACACTGAAAGCTGTAAATCCATTATGGAAAGGTCTTTTTAGGGTGGGCTTAGGAATTTGTCCAATGAGGAAGAAATGCAGGAGTGGAGATCAAAATAGTAGCTGAATAATTAAGAACTGCTACATTTAGCCTAATCCTGTGGGAAACAGCAGAGTAATGAAAGTATGGATTTTTAAGCCATGGCTGATGTAATGTTACCCATATAATGTGGAACTTGATTTTACATGAGAGAAGTAGATTTCTGGGAAAAGTCATAGTTGCTACCTTTGACACAGTGTTCTGAAAAATCATCTCAGACAGCTTCTGTTACATACTGCTGCCTGGTTTACAGGGACAAATCTGTGGTAAGTCCCAGTCACTGGCCTCTTCTGCCCATTTACGGTGCTTTGCCATGCCCAGACAGAAAAAGGAGTACTGCATGTGTTACTAACAACTCCTTTCTTCCAGATAAGGAAAAGTCACCCAACTTTTCCCTGCATTCTTGGCAACTGATTGCTGAGAATTTTTTTTTTATAAAAAGAAACTGAAAATGGTCATGGGGATTACTGGGTGGAGAAATTTCTGATGTCAGCCTTAGCAACTCACCGTCTCTCTCCTTTTCTCGATAACCTGTAAATTATAAAAAAAAATAAATAGATCCTTTGTCTCATAGCACCCACAGTTGCAAGATAAACACAGAGATGCACAAAACTGAGGTGAAAGCAGTGAGATTCTTCATGGCATGAATCATGTTGAGTTTGGCTTGCTCCCAAACATGCATTTTAGCAGAGAAGCCTGTCACCTGAACAAGGTTAAATCATGCTGGAATATGTGGTAGCAAGAGAAGCAGTATAGAAGCAGTACGTTGTAAATAAAGTGTATTTTCCTGTGGTTGTGGTTTGTTTTGGTGTGAGTCAAATTGTCAATGATCTTATTAGGTAATCTGCTGGGGAACAGCGATATGTGGAACTGGTCTTGCCATGCTCCCACTTGAGAAATCACCAAGTGAAAGACGGGCATGGTGCAAACTGATGGGGCTGCTTATAGAGTTATGTTCCTAGAAAGGAACAGTGTGGGCACCATCAGGCAGGACGGGTACAGATCCAGTTTATGTGTGCATCAGTTGCCCAAAACCAACATTAGATACAGACACTGATAACATCTACATTTAGGAAAATGAGGACAGTTGCAATAATCCAGGAGTACTGGTGTTCACCCAGCTCTTACTCCTCTGCACTGTACATGCCCGTGCATCTACCTCTATCTCCACTATCAGAGTGAGTGCGCGTAGATAACAGCTTTCATATGGGGGACCAAGACACTGGAGAAGACCATAGTACATCCCAGAACAGAAACTATCTCCGTCACAGGCTTTCTAGGCTCACTGGATTGCCTGTTATAATTCAGCCTTGGTTCCCTCTGCAAAACGCAGGTTGACAGAACAACTCAGTTTCAGAGGGTTACATGAGGATAAATGCACTCAGAGTTTATGAACCCCACAGATGACATGGTATGGAAAGTCATGCAGTTGACAACGGTAAACTCAAAGCAAAAATTCTTAAAGAAAATGGTCTTTTACACACAATCAAACATGCACATGCACACACACATACATTTACATATACATACATACTTATATATAAATTTAAGGAGGGCTAAAGAGAAAAAAAGTAGTAATTTACTAATAGCAGGCTTGATACTAAATGGACATTAAAATCCCATCGATTCTGTTGGCTTTATACACTGAAAGATTTGAGAAGACGGTTCTGACAAAATTTATGTCAGAAAGCACTACACAAAATTGCATCGATTATCCCCTTGGATCCTAAATGTATCAGGAAATTTAGCTTGTAGAGTTATATGTTCTATTCCAGTTTTACGGTAAGTCATAATACTGAAGTAGAAAGATAGTGTCTGTGGGAACATCTATAGGTACTGCCTCTTCTGTCATGTTTTGGACCCATATTTTAATTATGAACCAGTATGCTAGCTGGTACAAGGAAAGTTTTAGGAAATAGAAAAACTACCGATTGTAGTTCCTCTGTTTTATTTCCACCTCTTAAATGCTATTTTTGTAGAAAAGGGAAGAAAATGGAAGTTCTACTAAATTCCCAGGATAGCTTAAATTGTTCCCATGTACTTAGTCTTGCCTTGTTTATTGAGAGAGGAAATGGGCACACAGCATGGCTGCATGAGTCACAAACATCTGTCTTTGAGTGTGTCCTATTTGATTAATAGAAGTTTACAGACACTTAGGACTTTCTTCATACTAAGGCCCCCAAACAGCGTGAGTAATTTCATACTTCATAGGTTGCCTGGAGGTGACAAATTTTCCTCACTTTTGCTATATTTGAAAGTGTTTGTCTTTCAGGCATGAAATTCAGAATGTGATTTTTTTTGTTGTTGTTTTTTTGATTACTGATATACTCTTGCTGATGGTAAACACAGTCTTAAAAAACCTATGAGGGTAATAGAAATAAGAGCAAGGGATAGAAGCTCTGTTTTTCACTTGACACTCTTTCCGCATGATCTAGTCATGAATTCTAAAAGAAGTTTGCAGATTTGCTCTATTTGGATGACTGAAAATCAGTAGCAAACACCTTTAATTCTTCCACCTTCTGGGTAACAGAACTTTTCAAGGAATGGCTTCACTTGGTTGAAAGACATAAATTGTTCCTGATGCGTCAGACTGTCAGTGTCCAGCCTGGGCAGGGTGGTGATAGCTCTGTTGTGTCCTTCTGCACTGTCATCAGTGTAAAATGAATAAGGATGCTTTCGGCTCTTGTCATAGTTCTGATTAGCTAAAGAGTTTTATGGGTTTATTTTGCCTTTTAGAATCATATCCTCTAGTATAGCACAGACAAGGTTCAGTTTACTGCTGAAAGCCTCTCCAGTGTATTGTTCCCTGAATTTACCTCCCTTTGCCCCCTGTGCTCTGTGGCTAGCACACACTGATTGATAGTAAAATGTCACTATCTGGGTATAAGCTCTTCTTCCAGGAGAGAAACCTCTAATTATCTGTAAATCAGCTCTTACTCTATTTATGTTTCTGGTGCAGTGGGCAGGTAAAAGTAAAGTGGAGGCCAGAATCTGTTCTTTTTGGTAGGGGAAGAAGTATTGTATGTTCCTTGCTTCATAGAATAAGTCCCAGAGAGAGAGCAGAAAACACCACAGGAATGTGAAGAGCAAATCTCTATCACAGAGCAGTTCCTGCACAAAGTTCTTTTTATTTGGAAGGAGGCAGTGGGATTGAAGTTAGTAAGTTTAGTTGTGTCCCCGAAAAGGCAACGGGTCTTGTGAGGCTTCTTGTAGAATAATGATTTCTCTGAATGAAATCTGAAAACGTGTCTTGTCTCAGTCTGTAGCTGCTATCTTGTGAATTGTTTTCCCTCTATTAAGATGGGGAAAAAATCTTACTGCCTATCCACAAATCAAGGAGTTCTGAATTTCTACAGCAATAATATATGTTAAATGTCAAAGAACTTGCTTTACAGAATGTTTCCATAATGTGTAACTTAACACCGCCAAATATCTTGTGTCCTTTACTTGGAAGTAGGACAATTAAAATACAAAGGCAAGTTTATTTGCACAGAAAAACTGTTAATGACTGTCACCATTAGTCACTTGATTTAGAGAGAGTTGCTGTGTGAAGAGAAAGCAAATATAATGGGGAACGAGAAGTTTCCAGCCATTTACACAGGTGGCCTAAGTCTTGAGTACTTGTGAATACATTCCATTGCACTCTATTTATACTTGATCTCAAATTTACGTTTTGCTTCCCATACATTAGCACAACATGGCAAGGAAACATTTGTTTTAATCCACCTCTACTTCAGTTATGCTAGATCCTGACTAGTGAGAATGATATAGCCCTGTTTTCTCTTGACCTATAGTGATTGGTACTGTATGCAGCCTTGTATACCTGACTTAGTTTAGTTTTGTGAGAACTCTCTTATTGAGTCTTTCAAGATTTTTCAAAAACCGTAATTCCAAGCTTAAACAGGATAGGAGGTGAAAAGAAGACATTGCCAATGTTTCTGTGTTGTGGATGACCGTGTGAACCTGTCAAATCCCTGAGAGCAGGGCTAGACACATCAGTTGAGGCTCATATAGTAGGGTAACAAGAGGGACCCCAGTGTGGACCTGCTTTACCTCAAGAGGTTTCTGTTCCACAAGAATGCACATGTGCATGTGTATACACACAAACACACATGAATAAACATAAAATAAGAGCAGCAACTATTTCCAGTTGCACTCTTAGGACTAATTGAAAAAAATTTTGCTAATGGGCCTCTCAAGAAATGCTTGAGAAATGTTGAGGAGTATCACTTTCTTTTCCAAAGCATAAACTGCTTTTTCAGCAGTCTTCTGTCAATTACTTGGCAAAGGCCTAATCCATCAAATCTTCTCAGTGACAGTTTTCTCATAAATAAACATTTTAACTCTTAGGTAAGAGTAAAGATTTGGCCATTGATCCAGCTCTGTGGTTAGGGTGATAACCAAGCAGTGAAATAAGCATTTGCTCCCAGCAAGAGAGTACTATTTTGGAGAGCACAGACCAATGGCCGGTTGCTTGAGATAACATATGACCCTCTAATTTCTTCAGGCATCAAAACTAGAAAATAAGGACTGTTACTTTAGATACTTTTGTTGTGTTTGCTCCAAATCATCAATAGCAAATTCATGGGGCTCCTGAAGACCTGTAGTAGACACCCAGTCTGTTGCCAGTGATGATATCCAAAGGGGAAATTGTGCCAAAGTGGCTAGCCAGAAAGCAGTTTCTGTACATCACTTGAAGCTGAAGGAAATTTTTCACTCTCCCTTTTCTGAAAATGTTAGGATTTGTTTATTAACTTTCTATTTGTTTCAACTTCTACTGCTTTGTTTGATGTATTACAAAATTTAACAAAACATGGTTCTGAAGCAACTGAATTGTCACAATTAGAAAAAGTGTGGGAAAATGAATGAAAAAAATTACATTTTAAAAAACATTAATGTTTAAAGAACAATAAAACTAGAAGCTGTGTCAAAACTATTTCTTAATTGGTCTACATTGAAAAAAAAGAGCTTACTTTTGGCAGTGGGAAGCATGAATATATATCCTCCTTTTTTCCCCAAATCTGAATTGAAAAATCTTGCATCAAGTGAAAGTTCCATCTTTGCTGGATGCATGCTGTCTGGTATTTAGCGGTACAGATTTTGCTGAAAATCATTCGCTTTGATTCCATGTGGGTATCCAAAAAAGCAGGACCTCAGATCTCACTAGCCCCTTCTGAAGGTATTGAACGTCAGTGGTTTTAGAGAAATATTACGTAATATATAAAAAATGCAAAACCTTTCAGTCTGAAAGTGTTTAGTTCCAATATTTTTTTGCTTTGTCAAATTAAATGAACACTTAGACTGACAGCTCTGTTGGCTGGACAAATCTCCCAGTATCTTTGGCAGATCCTGGACTTGGCTTTCTCTGTGAAGTGCCTTGTTGTTTCTTTCTCTGCTGCCAGGACACACACAGGCACTTGGCCTCTTCTCACTCACCCTCCCTGCGTGTTTCTTTCTCCCAAATGGCCCCTCTTCAGCACTCCTACCTTAAACTTGCTCCTTTTTTCTCCCCTGTCTCTGCTGGCAAGATGTATGTTTGACAGACAGATGCCGTCCCTTATTCCTGCGAATAAATAAAGGCACTCTTGCTGTTTGGCTACCATACAGGCCACAGCACAGAGACTTAGGGAGCTGCTGATCCCCTTCCTCACCTATCCATTCTCAGCTGCACTGAGTGCCCTTACATCTAGAGGTATTTGAAATACATATCCTGTGAGAGATCTGTCAGATTTTTTTTTTGGTGCCATTGACAAACCTCATCCTACCTGATCTGTGCATTCAGAGTGTGTTTGTTATTTGACCAATATTAATCCTCTCTGCAGAGAGAAACCTGCTGAAAATTCTTGTATCCATATAGATCTCTCCAAAGAGGTTGATGTTTAGTCCACAGGATCAATGAGGGCAGAATTTATTCAGAGTGTTTACATACACACTTTGTCAAGTTGACCTGACTCCTGAGAGTCCTCTGTTATTCTTTTCCTGATAATAGAGGATTAAAGACATGGATGTTCAAGGAATGTAGGGTTTTAAGAGGGTTCCCATCTCTTTATTGTCTGAATTCTGATTCTTTTGGTGCATTTTGCTTCCTTTAGACATCAGCTGCACTGTCTGGGACAGTAGGTTTTCCACCTGACCCAGCAGCCCAGCTGGCATCAGGGCATCTGGGTGGGCTGGCCTTGCTGGGCAGGCTGCTGTCTCGGAGGATTTGGGTTGGGGGTGAGGGCAGAGACCAAAGGCTCTGTGAGCCTGAGAAGGATTTGTGTGAGCTGCTAAAAGAAACAGAAAGGATTGTGGATTTTATACCTATTAGGAGTTGCCTTGCTAGCCTCATCACAAAAAAGCCTGTGTCCCTCAAAGGGGGAGACACTGGCTGCGCTAGAAACTACATCCAATATGGGTGTGGGCCAGAATTTTAAAAGGATTGGGTGAGAAGGCAGTACAAAAGGAGAAAATGAAACGGGTCCTTGAATTTAAGATTTTTGTAAGAATTCTCACATCTCCCAGACCAAGATTCAGCATATCTGAGTGCATGCTT
Organism: Pluvialis apricaria; assembly: GCA_017639485.1. NCBI lineage: Eukaryota > Metazoa > Chordata > Aves > Charadriiformes > Charadriidae > Pluvialis > Pluvialis apricaria. The sequence goes on from CM030007.1 coordinate 106,870,544, forward strand.
GACTATTGAAATTATGTGGAGATAACAGAAAAATAAAAAAATTGTCATTTGAAATTTCATATGCGCTTAGATCTGCAAGTTAATAACTTTGTCATGGAATTGGATGTAAAGCTTTGAATTACGTAATTATTTTTCATTTCTGTGGTCTGTGTTGATTTCATTGAATTTGGTCATGAACATTAATTATACACTTCTAATGAAAAATATGCATTTTTCCAGAGCATTAGAGGAAAGACAGTGGTATCTGATCATTAAATGTTTTACAGGAAAAACTGGCATATCCAATAGACTGCAAATATCCCAGTTATAAGGGTTCTGGTGAACTGGCTAGAAGAGTAAGTGGGTAAAATAAATAGGACAGTGTAAAGGAATCTAGTTTTTCCCTTCTCTGGCCGATATTCTTGAAGCAGTTCCCATTTCAGAGATGCAATCTCACGTGTAAAACTCTCACTTTAGAGGTACATTACTTGATGGTCTAGACAGACTATATCCTGTGTCTGTAACTAGAATCAAAGCCACATTTTTTGCTATTGTGTATTTGGACACCACAGATGTGCAAGTTAATTACATTGAGCACACCATTTGCTTAAAAAATTTAATTAATTTTTTGTGTGAATGCAGTGGCTAATCTATGACTATGAAAATTAAGAGAAAAAAAAGAAAAAAAACAATTTAGCAACCTTACCTCTTGCCTGTGTGGTAACACAGAAACATGACTATAATCTGGTGAACTTTTACATTATTACTAACATCTCAATTCCTTTTCAGTGGAAATGTTGGCTCTCACATTGGCTTACACTGTACATGTATGTGCATCGTTCCTTACCCTCTTTATGTGTCCAGGCAAGCTGTCAGCTTGCTTTGGGGAGCAATGCAGAAATCTTTATCTCTGAAACCAAAAGTGTATGACAGTTAATACTAGACAAACTACCCTCAAATGCATTAGCTCATGTGGAGTACTCATACCAACTAACATCTGCTTGTTTGGGCTTTTACAAATTTTCCCGATGAAGAAAATATCCAGTCTGCTGTAAATGAAATTCTGGAAGTGGGAAATTTATCAATGATATATGTATTTGGGTGGGGTTTTTTTTAATTTACAAACAGCGTCCCTACATTGTATCCCTGACTACAATGCAACTTGCAGTGTGTAATGTAATGCCATTCTGGCTGTATTGGCATCAATGTGAACATTATTATTTCTCTATTGCTTTTTGGCTTTCCTTGACAGTTTTCATTTTCAAAAAGAGTATTTTGTGCTTTGCTCATTTTTAAACAGTATGCCAGTTCCAAACTCCCCTCCTGTTGAGAAATGAAATGAAATATTGCGCTCCCTGGCTTCAATTATCATGTTCTTAATTACCCATTTGGAGTGAAATTTTTGATATGTGAGGGCAGCAATACAACAATCAGGGCATTTCAGAACATTACAGGTGGGTTTTATTTGTGTTATAAAAATCTATGCCTGAGTCCTCTTCTGGCTTTTGTCCTTGTAGAAAATCTGGCCCTCCTCCAGAGACCATTTTTGCTCAAGAGACTAGAGAGAGACTCATAAAAAACTTGTTCTGAGTTTGGAAAGTGAGCAGAAAAGGAGTATTCATTGATTTCAGTTGCCTGTGTTGTGAAGTTAAGATCATTATTTCAAAAGGGTAGCAGAGAATGGGAAATGGGTTAAAGAGAACGTAAGCTAAAAATGTCTGTTTGATGCCCAAGTAAAGCAATAGACAATAATAATTTTTTAAATGATATTAAATGCTAAGGATACGTTCCAGCACACACATAACTCACTGAAAGATTAACAAATAGCTGGGCTGAAGAAGCTACAGAAGAAATACTTATTATCCATTAAAAAAGTCACAATTTCCTACCAGAAATTAACTGATACAACGCAGGGCATTTGGGTGTGAATGAACTATCACATGTAGGCTTATGAGACACTATTTAAATAATTGTATCTAATGGGATTACTTATCCCTGTTAAAATACATGTAATGTCCTAGTAATGTAATATAATGGATATGTAATGTCCTAGAATTTTTAATAACATTAAAAGAATGAGTGGAAATCATTGCTTCAGTTTGTAACTAACTGTCACTGTAGTGCAACAGTGATTGCAATGGAGAATTACTCTTTGGATGATCAGTGGGGAAAAACTGTGGCATGTCTGAATTGAAATATATTTACTTGAAATGGAAGTATGTCCAGTTTTTGGCTGAATTCTTTGGGCTGAGATTTTCAAATGGTATATAAAAAATCATTCCTCAGAAAATAACTTCCCAGTTAATAAATACTGATATTTGCAGAAATGGGTAACTTGAATGATTCATTTGGGGATCTGTGCAGAGGCAGCCAATGTGCTACTGAAATCTCCTCCCCACTTCCATGGCTGTGGCTTAAAAAATAACTCCAAGCCTCTATATGTGGTAAAAGTAATTTTCAGCATGCTGTGGATAAAACTACTGTATTCTTCTTACTGCAAGCATTAATAACTTCTTGAGAAATAATGGCCTCTTCTTTAATGAAACAATGGACGGTGTTAATGATCAAAGAGCCAGACATATGGCATTTTGCCTCTTTGAGATACTAAGCAAGCTGTTCAGGAGAGTTAAGTTACTTGGAATTAACTTTGTGAAATGCTCTTTTTGCTTCCTCACACTATGTATTTGCAAAAAACAAATCCCCTTTCTCCTTTTTATTTACTTATTTTTGCCATGTCTTTTCCCTGACTGTAGCCAAAAGTTAGTACTTTAAGAAAAACATTGCATGACTCTCATTCTGCCTGGAACTTCAGGAAACTTCCAAGAAGACGACTGATAGCTGGGACATGGCATTTTTTCTAGTTACAAGTAAGCTTAGACCTGGTTTTCTGTGACACTGGAGTTTCTTTATCTTACCTTCTGTTTGAAAGGGACCATTTACAATTTTGAAATAATTCCTGGAAGAAAAAAATTTAATCACTGAACTCGAGAGAACAACTCGAGCTAAATCCACACTTGGTCCCCAGCAGAAAGACAAGGGAGGGAAAGTCCTGCAGTGATTAGAGCAAGACAAAGTTTTAGTAGGCTATTTTCCAGCTGCTTCCAGCTTCCTGGGGATGCAACGGATAAACAGGGTACAAGTATAAACCAGTACTGTTTTAAGACTTCTTTAATTTACACTTGATATCAGGGTGGCTTCTGGCTGGAAAGCTTCAGCTCATGAACACAGCAGGATTGAGAAACAGATTCCCTCCTCCCTTTAGGATTTCAGAGCAGCAGCACAAGCTGAGCATTTCCTTTGGAGGGGGTCAGTCCAAACCCGCAGACTGAGAATGGGAAGGAGTTCTCATTCGTTCTGGAAGGAAAAAACATTTGACAAGAAAACATAGGCCAATGTAGACTATAATGGTTCCAGATAGTCTTAACTTTATGATGCCTTGACCACTTCCACATTTTTACTTTTCTCCAAGATAACAGACTGACAGAATTCCCAGTTCTCGTTTTTTTGGTTTGGTTTTTTTTTTTCTTTTTCTGACGTGAGTGTTCATTAGCCATTTCCCAGAATACAGTTGTTGATTTCTCTTTCACCACAGTAATTTCAATTATCTTTTAATTCAGTCCAGTGTTGACTATCTGCAATATGAATAGTCTTTTTGCTGTTCCAGAAATCATAAACTCCAGAAAAATACAGTCTTGACACTGCTCAGGAAAATAAGATCCAATCTGCAGATACAGCATTTGGCCCGTATGGTGGGACTGGACACTGGGCATCCTGCTGGAGACTTGTGGCAGTAGTCGCCTTTCAGTCATCTATGGAGCTGATGCCCGAAGCAGTTTGCTTCATGGGTTTCCAGTTACTTCATCAGATCTGGGTTAAGGAAAGAGAGGAGCAGGAGAGCAGAGAGAGAGCCAAAGCACACAACACCCATCCTCAGCACTCCCACATTCTGTACCCTCCTTGTTGCACACAGGTAAATGGTTCAAAAAAAAAAACTTTCAGAAGGGTTGAGGATCTCTTCTAGCAACCTCTCTTTCCACCTCACTCTTTTCCCCTAACCTCCACCCACATCATGCATAAGGGTGCTTTAATGATCAGGTCTGGGGTATGCACAAGTTTTTTGTCCCATAGAGCATGAGCGCATTTCCACAAAAGTTGTCCACAAGACTGGACTAACCGAAAATTTTCCATCACAAATATTTGTAGACATTTTGTGTCTTTTCATTTGGTTTTATTTTTCCTGTTTAGTTTATTTTGCTTTTACTGCACTAAAAGCTGTGTTGCTAATAGCACTAGTTATTTTTCTGAATAAATAATAAAAGAGAGAGAGAGGTTAGGCAGAGCTTTCTTACAAGGAGGGAAGTACCACAGTTTTTGAAAGTCAAATCGATGACCATCTTTCCTCAGAACTTGCTACCCCTTTCTTTCTCAGGTTCTGTTGGCCTCCTTGAGGATGATAGTCCAAGAAAAGCACCAATATTTCTGCTACCTGGCCCTTACCCAAACTCTAAAATGGAATAAACTTGAATTGGCAATGCTGGTACTCCTTTCCTCTTTACAAATATTTTTGAAATTTTGCATAGTTTGCAACCGAATGTAGACTACTAAAACACTTTGTGAAACAGAATTAACGTTTCCATCCAACTCCTATAAATAATTTATATCAGTGCTTTTTCATGTCTGTTCAGTGGCCAATCTTTCATCAGAATGTTGTTTAATATGGGAAATAAGTGTTTCCATCTTCCTTGCTGCCAATTAACTGTGTTTCTGTAGCTGCTATTTATTTTTGTAACCATAGTGATGAAATCTATTTATTGGATGCAGTCATATTAATTCTAAACATGTATTTATGTTTATTTCATGTCCACAAACCCGAACACTATATTAACGTAATTATAATGTAAGCTTAAGGAATATATCCTTGAAATACTCTTATACCTGTTTCCTTGCATTTCTGCAGTAAATTTCATGCAATACTGAAAATCAATCTAAGATTTCCCTGATTTTTTTGATATCCAGATTCAGATAGCCTGTAGAGACCAGTACAGTCCCAGACATAGAGGTCCCCCAAGGCAGAGGGCACAGCACTTGACAGGTCTTTGCCCTTGCCATGCCCCAAAGATTGGTTGATATTCAAAGGACCGTGGGCAGCTGACTGAAACTTAATATGGTAGAAAGCACCTACATCAAAAAGCTTGCCAGTATCTGTCTGGCAGTGTTAAAACTGATGTCCTCTAACCTTTCATTAGATTTTAAAGTAATGCAGAAGTAGCTATTATTGCTCAAATGCTTAGGAGCCTTAATCCCTAATTATTAGTTTGTGCTAGTGTTGTACACATACAGGGAGAAAACAAACCCTAAACAAAAAAAAAAACTTGTCCTGTGAAAGTTTTGAAACAAATTATACAATTTATGATAGACAAATATAGCGAGACAAGCTTGTAGAAGGCGGCTAATGATTAGCAGTGCTCTTGGTGCATCGACTACCAAGATAGAATCAAATTTTTGCAGGCAGTGGATTCTGCATGAACTTCTGAAGAATACTTGGGCAACTTTGTCAAAGTTTGGAGAAAATGCTTCCCAGTCACAAGGGACAATGCGGAAGAGGCACAGAGGTGTTTGTTGAATATGTAACACACTGAGTGTGGAGTCTAGAAGAAACTTTCGCAGACTTATCCTTTAATAGATATGGAGTATTGGAAAGCATTCTGGCAGTAAGTGCTATTTTTTTTGTGCAGGCAAATAATACCTGAGTATTTCTTTTCCTCATCTCGAATTTGAAAGGTTTCTCCCATCACACCCAAAGCAGATGCAAAATTAAAAACTACATCTGCCTTAAAATTATTGGTTAAAATAAACTTTGTTTTATTTCCTTAAACTCACAAATGCCTCTCTATCTCGGTAGTTATTCACAGGCCCTCAGAGGAATCTTGCTTAAATATTGTTAAAAGTGCATTTATTAATATACAGATCAACATAGGATGTAATGACCATTGCGAAAAGGACTTTACAATGGAATGTTGTAAACCCCATTTTTGGGTTACTTAAGTGGAGTGGGGAAAGAATAGTTTTACCCCTACAACGTTGCTAATCAGCCAGTTGAGTATAGGAGATGGTAGTTGGTCTGACAGAGTGATAGTCTGCATAGATGAGGAAATGAAGCTAGGGTTATTGTAATTAGAAAAACAGCTCAGCTTGCATAAAAGGAAACAGAATGATTTCCAGGGAAAAATTTCAACTCTGTCTGAATCCCCCAGAAGAAAATCAATTAAAGGCATGAATACGCTCCACCCAGATGAGAGGTTCTTTGATAGTTTCTTTAATGAATGTAATCTTGGGAGGAAGGTATATATGAAAACTGCATGTTCGATATTTCTCAAGATGGGAAATGAGCTGGACAAGAGACATTTCCAATACAATTCAGTGTAAGTTGATTAAGTCTTTCTCTTACTCTTTTCACTTGACTATTATAAATTATTACAAATGTATGTAGAAATTCTCTGTATGGAAATGGAGTCTGTACTTTATCTTGACATGGGCTGAATTAAAGGTGATTCAAGGTGGCTGGATCTCCTGCTACCTTGTTATGATTAGGCATTTCTAATATACAGGTTTAAATAATCTGTAGATTTATAGGATCTTGGAGCACCTTCAGAGGTGTTTTACCTTCTGCAGCACATTCTCTAAAGCATGCACAGGGAAGTTGCACATTACCTATGTGGAGAGGTGGCATCACAGTTACAGAGAGATGTGTTCTGTAGGGACATGTGGCAACCAAGAAGGCTCTGTGGCATGCAGTTAGTTATTGAAGTCTATGCTTTAATTCTAAGGGTCTTAGGGAAACAAGTAACAAGCATACGGAGAGATAATACACAGTTCCTGCTTGAGAGTGTCCAGACTGAAGTTTAGACAATCTGAATTGCCCACAAAAAAGAAAGTTTGTAATAGTCAGGTGCATTTGTAGTTGCAGTATCAGCATTAGCAAGGTTAACAGTATGCTAGTTAAACTGCAAGAAGGCTGAAGAAGTTTCCAACGTTTAACAAATGTGAAGAGAAGCTGTATGAAGAGCTGTGTTAACTGTTATGAATTGGGAAAAACTGTGTCTATACCAGTGTTAGGAAAGGAAGCAATTGTCAGTTCATTTTCTTTTCTAGTGCATAGATGTTCTCTGTAGCATAAATTATCTTGAAAAAGCACCTAAGAATAAATTTCAAACAACAAGGTAACCAGAATTTCTCCAGTTTGCAGTCTTCATTTCCCTTAGTTTCCCAACTAAGATGTTTTAAATAGTTTCTTTCCTTTATTCGCTGTGTATGTTGTGATCTACAGCACTCGTGTACTTCTTTTCCATACTGCGCTGTGCCTCTCTCCCCAGGCACTTAATGCTCCGTCTTCTTTCTCCGGCAAACACAACAGCAAAGTGTAGTAGCATGATGCTGCAGAAAGTTAAGTGCTTTAGGATTCCCAGTTCTGTCTTGTTGGGATGCTGATCTTTTACAGGCGGTATCCTAACAACTGTTTCCCTTCCCCTGCTTTGTTCTTACATCTTCCCCGGTTATGGATTACTTCAGCCACTATATGGGAACCTTTTATGCTAATGTAAATTATTCCCCTGACATGTATGTGTCAGGGCAGTCATGATACAGGGTTCGCACACAGTTTAATAATCCTCAGCTAGTCTAGTCTTTGGAGGTGGTCGCTTATATGCCAAGTTTAGCGGAGGTTACCTGTAGGAGTAGGGGATGATCTGAGCCTTTGATGAGACTCAGTCACTGAAGCAGATACAAATGTGAAACCATCCTCTCTCTTTTTCATAGCATACTGTGCACAACTTCAGGGCCTAGTTTAGCAATGCTAGTGTCACAGGGTTCATGAGCCCCACCTGGGAAGAAGAAGCTGGCATCAACAACATCTCGAGGAAGGAAAAAGCAGGAAGAAACAAGAGCATCTCCCCCTAAACAAACACCATCCGAGCGAGGAGTTGTGGGACGTTAGTGGAGCATGGAGGAGTAGCTGGAAACTGAACATAGGCCTGGGAAACTGGGAATGACTGGTGCCTGCTGACTCCAGGAGCAACACAGGGTCAGACTGTGCTACCTTGAGGTGTCCATGGATGCGGAAGGCTTGCCGGATGGTGCTCCTCCCACATGAGGCAAGCCACTCGATCATTATGTCCATCTCCTAACTCCAGCATACATGTGTAGTCTTACTGTCAGAGAGTAACTTCATTTTATAACTTTCTTAGGGAAACATCTTATGGTCTTTGCTGCACAAGGAGCTTAGCAAGTTGTCCCTATTTCTTGTTCTTAGGGAGTTCCAGGAGTCTGAATGCACAGTCCTTCCTCCCAGGCTGCCATCATGAGGTAATGGCCACACATGCTTGTGAAGAGCTGAATTTGGAAAGTACATGAATACGATCTGTCTTTTCTGTTGGTGTTCATGCAACTTCCCAAAGGTGTTGTGAGGATGGTTTCTAAGACAAAAAATGACTGTGGCAGGTAAAAATCAGGGTTAAGCTGTATGGCTGCAAAGTAAGTTTCTTTCCAATTCAAGGTTGTATTCAAGGGAATTTTCCTACTGAATGTTCCTACCTTTCTAATGTACTTTGCTAACTCTTCCTGACCACAGTACGATGCATCCTTGATATATCTCAATGCGTCACTAAAAACTTTGGAGTGGAAATTATTAAATGGAGTAAACCTCATCTGTCCAGGCATGGATTTTATTACAAGTATTTTTATTGCTGCATATGAAAGTGTTAGGACAGAATTCAACAGTTTTCAGAATTTAGCAGTTTTCAGTTTAACAGAATTCAGGGGTTTTTTGAGTTCTTTTTCTGAATGTCACTTTTTTTTTAATGGAGGTTGTATTCTAATGATGTTCCCAAATTCCTATTCTTCTTCAAATAAATAATCTTGAGGTTTTATTGGGCCATAATAAGGAGAACTGGAAATGGTAAAAGCTCTTCTCCGCTTTCTTAATGTGCATTTTTGCCTGCCGTTTCTGTGCCTCATACATTCAGCTGCTAGAATCTTTTTCTAAAATGAAGGGAAAAGTCTAATGCCATGCACGAGTTTTGAAACTATTGGGAAATAATAAAACTCATTACTAAAAATAAAAATCAAGGCAATTTGTTTTAGGTATTTGCATGTAGCAACTTTCACAATTTGAAATCTTTTACCTACTCAGGGGACAATAAAGCTGTACGTGTCCATACAAAAACATATATTTTTGGGGTTTTTTTTTCTCACATACTTTTCTAAAACAAGTGATGGGTGGATCATGTGGGAATCAAAATAATGTAGACATGTACTTTCCATGTAGACATTTTGTGTGTAGAACTGCCATAGGTTTTTGTTGAAGCAGGACAGAATTTGGAGCATTTATTAACTGTGATTTAAAAGGTCTTATGAGAGAATTTAAACATATTTTTTGAATGATGCGTGAAGTTCCTTTCTTGTTATGTGCAAAAAATAAAGCTATTTGGAGAGCATTTGCTTCTCTTGCTGCCTTGAAGTCAATCAAGTCTTCTTTGCAAAAGCCTATGAATATAAACCTCACAGCTAGAATGTGACTTAGCTCAGTAGATGGTGGCTGAGAAAGAAAATGGAAACCTTATGCAAAATCTCATTTTTGCTTGAGTTTCTTTTTTGTGAGATGTTGAAATTGTGCTCTGGTAAATACTTTGAAAGAAGATATCACAAATAAACTTTACTATTTGCTAAGCTTTTTTTATTAGTGGCAGTTAAGGCACACCGTGGACTAAGTCTTCTTAAAAGAGAACGATTTTAAATTATAAGAATTCATGAAACTATTGCCAAAATATATTAACTATATTGGAAATTAAAATAGTGTGAAGAGAAATCATGTGGTTAATAATCATGAAAGAATTGTTAAGGAAATATGGCTAAATTTAATTTGTATGATCTTTTCTGTATTTTGTTTTTGCAAGAGGATTGTCATCTGAAGGGATTTTTTTTTCTTCTGTCTTCTATTTTTGCATCTTGTTTTCAATTTTTTTTTTTTAAGGTGATATACTGTATGGATATTTAAAGGTAAATATTATGGTTAGTTAAGGGGATAAAAATTGGAGTGGAAAATCACAACAAGTTATTAAACTTCTTAATTATTAATACATGCAACACTTGAAGATTGATATATGCTGTTGTTTTGAAATGTAGAATTATAACCACTCTGATTAGATGATTACTGAATTCTAGCTCAGGGTAACTCCTGTAGTTGAACAGCTGAAGAGCAGTGTCGGTTCTTTGAGCTAGGCCACCTTTAACCAGAGCAGTGACTAAAGCTAACTCTATATTTAGCGGTATAATTGTGCATCATCTTTATAATTTTTATTTCATTCACACAACCAAACAAGCAACTTCCAGTCATGGCCACTGAGGTTAATAGGAGACTTTTCTTTCTTTTTTTTTTTTTTTTTAAGTTTGTTGGAAGTAAGCCATTGGTCTACTGATCCCTTACTTACCTGTACAATCACTGCACAGAGTTTCAGGGATATGTATAGATTTCTATTATTTGTGGGCTGCCACCAGTCAAGAATAGACAAAGCAGATCTGAAAGCGTTTTAGTGAGCTGATTTATAGTTCAAAGAAAGATCACAAATGAAATGTTGCCATTGCAGCAGCCACTAGAACAAAAATTTCCATGACTGCAAAGAAAGAGGTAAAAGATACATGGAGATTGAATTCTTCACACTGTTCCATTCCTGTTCTGAAATCATTAAAGAGCTTTAAATAGAAAGAAGACTAGCTAGCAAAGAATTGCGGAGATATCCAGTGTCAGCCTAATAGGATCTGATCAGCCCTGGCAAGCACTCATGCTCCCTGGTGGAATCTGGAAAAACCAGCCTGTGAAGATTGAGAATAACAATCATCATTCCCCTTTATCAGAATCTAGCTCTTTCATCATCCTCTCCTCACTTCATACTTACAGTTTTGGATATGCAGCTAAAAACTATGCCTAACATGACTTTGGATTCACAGTGGCATGAAAGAACGTATATTTGGGGGAACAAGTTCAATCAGTCTATAGGAAGTTTTGACTGTAGCTATGCTGGGGTAGAAAAGTAGAAGATGAGGAATGTCCAGAAAAATCCCTTGGGAAAAGTGTCTGATGGAAAAAACAAAGCAGCTCTGTCTTCAGGTGTTTAGCTGTGGAACTTGAGTTGGTCTTTGCATGCCAAAAAAAGAAAAGTGTTCTATTCATTCCATGCACTCTACTGAAAAGTTAAACTAAATACATTATTCTAGCTTACAAATGACTAACTTTATTTTGGCATGTGTTTAATCATTTAGGAAAGTGTCTTATTCGAGAAAGCGTGTAAGTACCTACTTAAAACAAAGTAGATATTTAAGGACCTCCTTGAATAAGAGCCAGAGTGCTTGAAATTAGGAGGTGCACATCTTTTTAGTGTAAAAAAAACCCCGAAACCAAACCCTAACTAAAAACTGAAGCAGAGCTTCCTTTATTAATGCTAAGTGGTAATGAACTCTACAGCCACACAGACTCCAAAAGAGCAACTCTTGATCATGAGAGATTCAAAGAGATTTTCTGAAGTTTATAAATGTTTAATTTTAAAAAGATAATAAGCCAATATGCCCTTACTCTGTGTAATCATGTTTACAATAGATACGAGAGCATGCAAGGCCTACCTGTATGCTAGTGTTGCTTGGACTGGTTTTCTGGAAACGTTTCAAAACGTAACTCCTGGAGAGGCTGAAGTACTGAAACACGTCCTTACACAGTGTCCTTTATTTGCCAGTAGCTAAAAGGATAAAATCGTGGAAATATCTGATGGCCAGAGATCTTTCTTATTTTGCTCCTCTATTTATGTTTTGGAAAGATGATTGTCTCTATTGAACTTGTTACCGAGAGAGAGAAGAAAATGAGATAGCAGGTTAGCTAGGAAACTGGAGGTTTAGTTCTGGATTTAGAATACAGACTCTGAAAGAACTGTATATAGGTGAAGATTTTAAAGTGACATAGGAGAGACATGCACTGTCAAAACCAGCCCTAATATTCTACAGAGTTCATATCTAATGTCCTGAGTGGAAAAGCTCCAATTATCTAGCCTTGATGGCCATACAGAGTGTTTTTCTCTCTGTGGAAAACAAGCTAAGTTAACCACTGTATATGTTGAGAAGTAAAAACACCTAAGTGCAACAATGAGTTTTTGAAAGGCATGACTTAAATGTCAGCATCTATATAATTAAAATGCTTCCTCTATAAACTGAGTATACCAGAAACTGTACAGACTGATGAGAAGAACTCTGATTCACCAGTATTTATTTTAGTCATGTGAAAACTCCCACTGAGAAAAGGGGAATTTTGTTGGAGGTGTAAAAACAGGGTGCCTATAATCTCAGAACAGAGTAAAACTCCAGGAAGCAGTAGAAAAATATTTCAAACAATTGTTGTCCATCATTAATAAGAGAAGTGAAGGCGGCTGAGTTCTTTTTAGATATAAATCATCAAAAGCAAGAAGGAGACTCTTTAAACACAGTTGTTAAAGGAAAATGATAAATATTCATCACTGTAGCCAAGACTGATCATCAGTGAATTATTCAGCTTCTCCAGACTACACCCTATTTTTCTATAGATAAAAGCATATTTTGCCTACACTTGCAAGTTGAGAATTGAACAATCAGGATCCTGATGAAGAAACGAATAAGAATGCATACGTACTAAATTAAGACTCTCTCTGTGATTCTCCCTTTGAGCATCAGTGATCCAGTCAAGACCATTGGTTCAACAGATATAAAAAGAATAGCAATAACCTTATCAGAAACAGGAACTGCTCTCAACAGAATTATTTTCATGGTGAAAAGAATTATGCTTGTCCCAGTGCAGAAATTTTGGTAGACTACAGTAAAATGTCATGTACAGTGTAACTCATCTGGAGTGCTGTGTTCCACTCTGGCTCCCCAGGACAATAAAGACATGGACTTAATGGAGCGAGCCTAGCAAAAGGCTACAAAGATGATTAAGGGAATCTTTCTTAAGAGGAGAAGCTGTGAGAGCTGTGAGTGTTCAGCCTCGAGCAGAGGAGACTCAGGGAGATACTACGCATGCGTATAAACACTGGTAGGGAATGAAGATGAGGGACTCAGACTTCTCAGTAGTACCAGAGACAGGACAAGAGGCAATGAACACAAATTAAAGCATATATGAAATTACCTCTGAACACAAACACCTTTTTACTATGAGGGTAGACAAACACTGGAAGAGCCTGCCCAGAGAGACAGTGGAGTCTGCATTCATGGGGATATTCAAAACCAACCTGGACATGGCCACGGCCAACCTGCTCTGGCTGGCCCTGCTTGGGGAGGGTGGCGGGACAAGATGACCTCCAGAGGTACCTTTCATCCTCAACCTTTCTGTTATTCCTTGAAAGAAAGGAAAAAAACCTGAAAAGCCTTCAAAAGAGTCTAATATGTTTACTAATACCAATTCAATATCAATTCAAAAGAAAAAGGATAATAGGCAAAAAATAAACTGAATTCTCTACATGAAATCTAGGTCAAGATTTTTAATAGCATGTTTCTGAATTAGTGCCCTGATGTTTTAGAAATGTGTAATTTAGACTTCAGTAAGAGTTCTGTGCTTCCAAGGACATGTAATATGAATACCTATTAATATGAATACCTATTAATATGAATGAAAAGCTATGAGTGAAACCATAAGGTTTTGATTTTGTAATCTATACATTTGAAGACACTACTAATCAGTTAATAAATTCTTTCAGTATTCAAATGTCCAATTCAATTGCTATTCAATCTTCAAATTTGGTCTTTTGTTTTTATGGTTATATTGATTTTTCCATTGAGGGGGATCAGTGGGGAGATCAGTTTAGCCATAAAAACAGCAGACTGGAAACAATAAATATCTGCAGTTGAGACTTTGAACCTATATGGAAGTTAGGAAGAAAAGGGAATAAAGTAGAGTTAGTATTTAGTCAGAATTCATGTATACTAAAGGTACAAACTGACAAGTGTATTATATCCATAAATGTAGATATACAAAGGTCAACCTTTGTATGGATGACAATAGCGAAAATCTTTAAGACAGCAATATTAACACAGGATTTTCTTTAAAAAACCAATTGCTGCTATCAGCTCCCAAGTCTGTGTCTGGCCCACAGGAAGTCTATTCAACAATACATGCAATATCAAAAGGTGCCACCTCTGCATTTTCCATCACTTCATGGCTTGCATCCAGGAGTAATAAGTCATAGCCATAGCAGAAACCAAAATAATAGTCCAAACAGTTGGATATAATAGCAGTGATGGAACCATAAGGGCATCTAAAATCAAACATAAGTGGGAGGGGACCAAAACAGAGCATTGCAATTCTGTAGCCCAGCAAACTAGCTCTCAACTGTAAACTGGGGAGACACAAGTCTTAACTATGGCAATAAAAAGATTATTGGCTTATGAATGTGGTTCCTGCACCCATCTGGTTTGAGATAGAATTTTTGGCTGTAAGAGGTGCATTGTACTTTCCAGTTTTCACCTTATAAATCTGTTTGTCCATAGAGTTCTTGGAAGAGGTTCCTGGATTCATCTAATATTATATAAGTGGCCATTTTATAGAAGACCTTATTTTTTAAATTCAAGTGAGATGAATAGCAAATGTTCTGTCCATGTTTACAAGCTATCTAATGGCAACAGTTTAAGTAAATATTGCTTACCATAAATAATATTATACTAGGAAGACGGTAGGAATAATGGAAAATGCAATTAAGAAAGAGCTATTAAAATTAACTGGTTAAACACTTCAGAATTGATTGGAGTATCATAAAAATAGCCAAGGCTATTTTAAATATTAATTTAGAGGAGGCTTTCATCCCAGCAAAACTATCCCCAGAAACAGCAGAATCAATAACCCGCCAGGAAACTCACAGGCTGTTACAACTGTGAAACGAGGGACTAGAGCACCAGAAGTGTTAGGGGAACTCAGCTCTAAATGATAGGGAGTAAAATTCCACAACTGTCTTGTACTGATATGACTAAATTTTGAGCAGTGCAGAAACCTGGATAATACAGGCTTAGATACTGAAATACAATGTATTCTGACAGAAAATAAGATAGATCATCTGATAAGAATGCTAGAGGATTAATAAAGTAATAAACTATAAAATTTAACTGTAACTGTGAAAGTCTCACCTTGTAAGGCAATTATCATTATCAACGTGTGACAGCCATAATGTTATTCACCAGCTCTTAACTTAAATAGAGTCAGCATCTTCTGAAATCCACTAGAATTCTATTCTTGATTTAAATACATATTTTACTTCTGTGTTGGGGAGGAAAGAGAGGGGGAATCTCAGAGCACATACCTTCTCAAGATTGGAAAGGGTAGCACTAGAAAAATCTGGGGGGAAAATTAAGAGGGGAAATTAAGAAAAATATCTTCCTCTCCATTCTTGTCTAGCCTATCTCTCTATAGAAACCTCTTCATAAAACTTTTTACTGTGTTATACGTTCATTTGCATAGTTTTAGGAAACAAATAATTTCTGTGTTTAAGGCTATGCACTATGTGTCCTTGTGGTTAATGCTAGTCTTGTCATGAAGGTAGTGATTTGCATGCATATCTGTGTCAGTGGAATCGTCTGGCTCCAACTTCGTTTTATCAAAGGAAGTGTTAAGTGTCCTTGTTGGTCCTTCACTTTGAATTTACATTTTTCAGTCTTTTGGAAACGCTTAAAATTTCTTTACATTGTCTTTGCTGTTCAGAAGCAAACCCCACATGCTTGGTAAATTTGGCAGATCTGTCTATTAGCTAATTAAAGATCAATGTGCCTGCTACATGTCCGTTGTTATGCACAATTTTCAACAAGTGTACTCTGTCACCTGTGCTGACATACTGAATTATAATCTGAAGTTATTAAGATTCAAAGCTAAAGCTGTCAGGAAAGATAGGTGGCCATAAAATTAAAGCATTTCATTGGGATGTGGCAATCTTGATGGGTAGGCATGGTCCTAGAACTGCTCTTCAGCAGTTTCCATAGCAATTTCCCATAAAATTGTAGTATATAATGGGACATGCCTAGTCATTTTACCTGATATATGTGGAATTAGGATTGTAAACACTGAATCTTGAGATGTACTAGTTCTATATATTCTTGTACAAAGGGTAGCTATCCTAATATATTTCCTAATATTCCTAACTTCCTAAAGAAGCAACTTTAAATACAGTATCTTATGTGATCCCAAAGCTGAGTGAAGCTCAGCTTGCTGTTCTGCAAGTCCATCTCTAGGAGAAGGTATTGCATAGGGATATGCTTTTGTACAGCTCCCTATATAAATGCAGTTGATTGATAGCAAATTTATATTAACCGATTAATTCCTCCTCTTGATGCCAATACAGATTTCCTTAGAGAGACAGATCCAGATCTCCAAAACAAGGACATTAGTGTTTAATTAAGGAAAAAATCTCTTATGCTCTATGTGGCCTGTCTAACTCACTATAAATTGTCATTGCCTGAAAGTTTGGGAATGCTGAATAATCTGTTGCATGTTTTTATAGACATCCATCATTAACCTTTGTCTTTTGTAGAGCTGAGATAGTCTGAGAGATATTATACTTTGCTAAACCTGCATTTTTCTTTTCCAGTATATGAAAGTAGGATATCTGGTGTGTGCTGGGACAATATTTCAAACACCATCTCCTGCTGAGCTGTGCTCAGTAATTAATTACATGTCAACAGATGAACAAAGTATTTCATCAATTATTATTGTTATTTGCTTTAGCTGTACTAAAACAAGTATCTTTACTGCCATTGCTAGGAGAGCAGTCTAAATAGCCTGTGTTCTGATTCCCATTTTACACTAGTATAATCAAACAGAAAAAAAGGGATTTTCAAAAGCACATCTCTTGATATTTGTTAATAGAATTGTCTCATTTCATTTGTTTATAGTGACCTCAGAGTCTGTGCATATTGTAAACTTCATACAGTGTATAGGCTGTTCCACTGAAGGGAAGGAAGGATGGCCCGTTGACGATAGCGCCAGCAAAGGACTCAGGAGATCTCTGTTCAATAACCTTCTTCATCGGTTTCCTTCCTGCATAGTCTTGGCAAGTCTGTTAGATTTACAAGGCTATTTCAGTGCTGAAATGCTTTCTGATATTCTGGCTTTTACATTATCAATTTCCCATCTGTTATATGAAGATAATAATACTGGATTTACAATTGTGGGGATATTTGAACTAAACATGAAATTGCAGAAAGGAATAAAGTTCTTAAATGGCTACTTAGACCTCAGCTTCATATACTTTATTCCATATACTGTCTTTTTTGAAATAGGAAAAGCTAATCTCTGTGAGCCTTCAAAATGGAGTGGCTGCACGTACCCTGCCTAAACTGTGCCCAGGAGTCCTTTGGGAGAGTGCTAGCTGCCACAGGCTGAAAGCCAGTGACTGCTCTTGTAGTTTAAGTACATGATCACATTGCCAGTGCCTAAGAATACACCCTGGCATGGTTTAATTTCCTAGTATAGGTGTAGCCTTTCCCCACTCTGGGATTTTGTATGAATGGAGAACGTCGGATGTAGGTACAGCATAACGAGGACTCTCAGGGTTGAAAGGATGTTCCTTTTCCGGAGATAGAACAAAAGTTCCTTGAGAAAATCTGCATGACATTCACCAATTTTCAGAAGCTCAACTTCTATTAGGAGGTGTTGTCAAGTCCAGCATGCCCCAACAAGACATATCACTGCATATCTGAAATGCAAACCCAGGGGTCAAGGGCTGGCCAACCATTTTCTTAGAAGCTGATCAAAAGTCTTTAGTGTTTTCACTGATTTCCCCTTCTCTAGTTTGTTTCAACCCCAGCCCTCCTATTCCCTTGCATAAAGGACGTCAGGGCAACCCTCAGGACTAGGTCACTCTTCACCTAGAGGTCACTGTTTACTCAGTTTTGCCTTGAAGCGTGTGAATGAAGCTCATCAATAAGAAAGTCAGCAGATTTCCGTGTGAACCGGATTCAGATGGACTTGCACAGCTGTAACCGCTATTGTGGGTATTTCCATACTTAGCTCCACAGTGTAATTGCCTACAAAGTCTTTTAGGAAAAAGATGCTCAGCCAAGAGCTTTCAAAAAGTGCCAGTTCTATTTTTACAATTTGTGTCACTATCCCGTGTTTGAAAACCACATTTTTATTTTGTGTGACTTACAACACAACCTGGAGACGACTGCATTATTAAGTGCAATGTTTCAGCGAGGAGTAAGAACACAACCAGGACAGGTGGAGAAGAAAGGTAGGGCCTATTCTTTCACATAGCACCTGCTTGTGAGCTTAGCCTCTATGAAAGCTGGTCTGTGCCAGACTGGGGGATAATCTGCTTCCTTTTCTTGTTCTTTATTGTGGAGATATCCGGCAGGGTACTAAGTTACTGCATAAACCATTCAGCAATGAGCTATCTTACTTTCCCAGCTGAAGTACTGACTCTTGTATAAGTCACCTGCAGATCCAACACAGTTGTTTCCTTCTCTCTCACAGGTACAGGAATCGCTGGAGGCATGGTGGCATAAGGATAACAAAGCTGGCAACAATTTAGAAATGTTTTAATAAGGGAATTATTCATCAGCACAATGATTCATGCTCACCAGTTTTCCAGAGGAGATGGTCACAGCATTTTTTTCCACTGGGAGGAGGGAGACAAGGGGCAGACAGGCAAAGCTGATTCCCAAGGCTTGGCTCCACACTCAAGAGAAATGGATGTGAATTTTCTCATCTTTCCTTCAGTATTTTCTCAGCTCCTGGATGTGTGGGAGGAAAAGGAAGTTATTCAGAATCAATTATGACTTTCCACTACGTTGCTGCATTTTGGATTACTGTTTGTCTTATGTCTACAGCCCATTGTCTCTTGTATGAACTGATTCCTACCTCCCTGTTCTGTTATCTCTCAATCACAATGCTGTGAAACCAGTTTCAAGGCAACTGAAATTACCTGTAAAGAGAGTACTCGGGTATGCTTTTCAGATCAGGTTAAAAATCCCTTTAAATGCATAGAAAGATTTCTGAAGATTAAAGAGGACTCTGGTTTGGGCCTATTGTATCAAAACCGTATTTGGGAAATCTTTGGGTATTAAGCTCTACTATTCATTCAGGAGCCATAAGATATGACCAATATGAGCCAGCCTTACTCAGGAAATTTAGGAGAGAGCAAATGAGAGCTATGACCCTGGTTGGGAAGGGGAAAAATACCCACGTAATTTTTAAAATCCCAGTTTGAATTTGGTGTAGTTTCTTGGGGGTTCTCCAGAAACAATGTCCTGATGGTGCCTCATATTTTTAAAGCTTTTAATCTTCTCATGTTATTGATACAGAGGGAATTCCCCTGACCCCTAAACTCAGTACATAACAAGAAAGATGTGTCCTATTAATAAAGTTAGATTGTTAAAAGTATTCCCTATTCTATATAACTTGTTTCAAGTTCTTTACTTAAAGACATAGGACATCTTTTACAGAATGAAAAATTAAATGCTTATTAATCTTTTCCAGTTGTGTAAGAGCAAATGAAAAGGCCACACTTTAACCTATGTTTAACATTTTAAAAAGAATCTTACTGTAGATAAATGTATGCTCTGATTCTGGCCATTAAATGATTCATTTTCAAGGTGTGTGGCCTTATTAAGTTTGAAAATTCATATACAGCTCACACATACGTGCCTCTGTTTCTAGTAGCGAGGGTATTTTGATATGTACCAAACACCACAGCCTGGAACTGACATCATTCTTTGGCAGACACGTGAATATTTTGTATTGTAATTACTGGCTTGCATGTCAGTACACTCCTGCTGTCTATTAAACAGAACGATATACTCGTGCTTGGGGTGTTTTGCCAATCCTTTCTATTGGCTAAGCAAACAAAGGTCTTCTCACCAGCTAAAGGGCTTAGTTTATGTGTACAGTTTGCTTATGTGCAAGAGAGGTGGCTAGGTCTCTGTATTTAAGCTGGAAAAATATCTCCAAAAGTTATATGAACATTCTCTTGAACATTATATTTTTCCTTCCTCATTTAAGTGCTTTCAGTGAACATTCCCAGTGAACTGTTTCTCAAGCTAGGGTCTACTGGGGGTCATAAACAAGGTCAAAAATACCCTCTACAGCTATAACTCTTCCTCTATAGTTAAACTTGAGAGGGGGCGTCCCAGACACATTCTGTTGTAAAATAAAGCCATAAACACGGAAAAATGTTGACAATCATTTTTGTAGTGGGCAAAGTTTTTGACAGCAATATTAAAACATTTTAATTTCAACATTTAGAAAATATTCAGATAAAGTGAATTTTAATTCCTACAAATGAACAGAAATCTCAGCCTTACCCTAGAGTTTACCTTTTAATAGAAAGAGCTGCAAAAGTACTCTGTAAAAAGGGTGAATAGTATTTGCATTTTGTGCTATGATTGCAATACATGTTATCAAGCCAGATGAATAAATATGTGGCTCACAAAGAGTTTAGCTGAAATAAACAGTATTTTCAGTGGTTAAGAACTAAAGAATCTTGCTGGAGAAATAATTTTCTTTTGTTTGCTCAGATTCACTAGGCATTTACATAAACATGTAAATCACTATGTAAGAATATTGATGATGGATGCTTTAATTCTTGTTTGTCTAGAATTCCCTCAAACCATCTTGTAATTTGATATTAATATTTCAGTCATATTGGTTTCTGGAAACTGCTGTTTGCTGGTAAAATATGTCAGCACTGAAATGTTCACTGAAACTTTTCCAGTTGTGCACACCAAAACGCAACTAGTAAGCAGTATCACATGTAGAAAATAATATTTCCAGCCTCACAGTAGTCATAAAAAACCTCTTCCCACCTCCAAAAAAAGGGTAGCTTGATGTTGAGTGCAAACAAAAGTCCTAAGCAGCTTAAATTGTTTGACACATTATTTCATATCTTCAGCAAAAAGCGCAAAATGCAATCAGGAGTCTTATAAGTACCACTGGTAAAGAGCAAGCTTTTGGTATCATATAGGGAAGGAACAAATAAGAGAACACTTAGATAAATCTGCTGATTGAAAGTTGATTGAGCCTTGTGGTCTTCCTCTTGAGAATATACAAGCATGGTAGCTGACATCTCCAATCCTATTTTCCCAGAGAATAGTGGAGGTACTGAAAAACAGGAAGAGGACAAGTCTAAGAGTTAATGGAGAATGTTCTTATCAAAAGTGCAAGTGAGACCAAACTGGGAGAGGCTGCTAGCACACTGGATGACATAAACAGAGCTCAAAACAACCTTTAAAAAATTCAGACAGTGTCCTGGAGAAGAAAAAGCCATTATTCATTAGAAATAAATACAATGTTCTAGGCAGAGAAAGGAATAAACAGCAAATCGCCCAATGCTTTTGTGGCCCAGTAGTATTTCTAAAGAAAGAATCTAGAAGTTGTAGTGAATCATTAGCTTATCTTCAAAACGATGTCATGTTGTTGCAAAGAAGTAAATGGGGTTGAGGTATGAACAGACATATGGACAACAAGAGGTGTGCGTGACGTATAATATAGCAGAGTCCTGAAGGATGGGACACCAAAAGCTGTTGTGCAAACCATTCCCTTTCACTGAGGCAGAAGCAGCTTTAAGCAATTCCTGACGTGGTTTGAAGCCTTTAAACTCAAGTTAAACAAATTAAGGTTGCCCCAAAACTGCTGCCACTGGTAATTTAAACCTGTAACTTTTTCACCAGCATCCTATGACATGGAAAACAGATTGTCATCTTGTTCGTCACAACACTCTTTGAAAACTGGTGTCCTGTTTCTTCTCAGACTCCGTCTCTTCATACAAAATAACACCAATTTCTTCCATTTTCTCTTGCAGGCCATATTCTGTGACACTTCTTGTGAATCTTCTAATTCCTGTTGGTCCTTATGTTTCTTGCAATACAGCACCTGTCACACCCAATCTGGTTACAGTTTTCCAACTTGAGCATTTCAGTGTTAAGCAGAGAGAAAGTCTGGGGGAGGGACCTGATTGTATCTGATTCTGTGCCAAAATCTAATTGAAACGGAGTCAGGAGGTCCTCATCTATTGCTATTAGTTTTGGGAGATGACCCACGTAAGTCAATGTGATACAACAGAAATCACTTCAACATGCTGAAGATGCTGATATTTTTTTTTTTTTTTATTCCCCCAAACCATTCATTCTTTCAAAACGTAAGTCCCAGAGGCAGATTCCAAGGTTTCTCAGAAGACTGCCAACTGTGCTTTGGTGCTTCCCACATCCATTGGCTTTATTCTGTTTTCTTCAAAGTTCACTTCAAAATGCAGGCTAGAAAAATTCCCCAAGCTGTTATCTAGAGGGAGCTCTTGCCTTTGAATGGAAGCTGTATGTTTCATCATCAAAAAGTTGTTTGAAAACTGCATTATTCCTTGTTTTAGGCATTTAAATTGAATTGTCATTTGGAGGAATACTGTAAATTATTAAATATAATCAGATTTGGTATGTCTCATGTATATACATATATATATGCGTATGCATATATGCATGTATGAATATATATATATATATATATATGAGGCTAAGAGATTCCAACCTTTCTAAAGTGTGAAAGTATTGGATACCCAGTCCCTCAACAGACATTGCTTAGCTCAGTAGCTCTTTTTCTTTTCTTCAAAACAGGAGCTAGATATGAATAAAAAGTCACTTAAACATCTTTGAAAAACATTATATAAGGTGAGATGACTGTCATTATTATTCATAATCTATTTTAAGTACATATTATATATGTAACTTACATCAAATGTATTGACATATATGAGCAATCCATATGCACATATGCGTTATATTTTTCTTTTATTCAGATTCTGTTACTTCTACGTGACGTTGGGCCTTGTGGTGAGAGCTTTTACAGAAATTGATGCACAACAGTGTAACAAGCATGCAGAGCCCTACTGAAGTTGTGTGAGAAATGTGAGGGTGCTGAGCCTCATGGAGAAAAGAGATGTTAGTTCCTTTCTAGAACTAGACAAAATCTCCTGTGAAGGGGGAAAAAAAAGCCAGTAACAATAATTTGTTTGCTCGCAATTCTCAGCTCATACGCGCGATAATCAAGTGAAACTTCCTTGAGCATGCTATGATCCAGCTGCATCAGTGGGGGCAGGCTGTATGAAGCAGAGTTGTGGTGCTTGGTTGTAGGTGTGCTCTCGGGCAGCTTACTACCAATTTTACAACTCCGTCAGCTCTCAGCTCCATGGGGTAATTATACACAGAAACTTAAAACTTGTTTTGTATTGCTGTTATTAAAATTATAAGAGCCGGAGTTATATTATAATGTTTAAGAATTTTATGTGTCTTATACTGAGCTCCTGTAGTTTGATGAAATCAAAGATTTTTTCACCAAAACAATTTCCGAGATAAAATTTTAGCTAAGTTTTCCTGAGTTGAAATCAGTATTATATATAGAGAGGAATGTTTTCCATTAAAAAAAAAAGCAGATCACTTGACAGGTTCTTTCTTTTTCAGTTGAACTAAAACAGTTCTTGATTGACAAGTTGAAATATGCCTATCAGCCTGGACAAAATAAGAATATGTTGTTCAGTTTCTAACAACGGAAGTTATCAATTATCAGTTGAAAAGCTTCAACTCCCAAGTTGATTTGAAGGCACAATTTATTTATGTTAGTGAGGGGAGACCCTATGCTGATTCATTAGCCCCGTGCTACTGTCTGTGTCTGGACACACTGGATCAGGCTATATTTGAAAATACAGGTGAGCAGAGCCATCAGCAGTTCTGGGATTTCTAATTTTGGACAGTCTTCAGGCCCAGATAGGACCCACTCCAGTCCTATTTATCAACCTTTTCTTCATATTCGTAAAGGAAAAACATTTCCTATGATGCTGAATGATAGCTGCTACTCTGGTACCTGATCTTGTCTGGTGCCCATGCCATGTCTTTGGGCCTGTGGAGGACAGCAAGGCCAGGGCTGCATTGTTTATCAGGGACACATGGTCTTCCATGAACTTTCCAGGATGACGGTATTTGAACAAAAGAAAACTCATACTTATGCTCTGTCCTTTGTGGAGCAAATTCCTGCACAAAGGGAAAATGGAGCAGGTGCCGCCAAGTCTGGGGCCCCACACAGATCCAGTCTGGGCTGCAGGGCTCCACGGGCTGCACAGGGCTGCAGCCACCCTCTTGGACACCTCCTTCTGGTTGGAGAGGTCCTGGCTTGTGCCAGCCAAAAGGGACTCCATCCCAAGATCGAGAATAGTTGCATTGCTCTGTGATCACGTTGCCCTTCATAGGCAGGAAGCTCCAGTGCCGTGTTTGCACAGAGAGAGTGCTTTCCCAGGCTTGTCAGCTCAATCCTGCACCCTGGCCTGGCTGAGCAAGAGGGCAAAAACTAGTTCTGCTCCATAAAATTGATTTTGGACAAGATCTGGATCACATCAATAGCAAAAAAAATAGGATGAGTTCTCACTCTGGTTTAAATAACTGGGTATGTTTCCATTTGCTTGGATTCAGCTGGGATCTCTAAAGTGTTCCCTGGGTGTTCGACCCCAGGGTAAATAGCAAGCCCTGCCTTTGCAATGCCTTCAGGCCTTCCCCAGGGTCTCAGTGGGAGAGTGGAATACAAATGTATGTGCCATTAACAAATCTTTCCAGTGTTGGTTGTGGGGTTCATCATGCTAATTGTTTCCCTTCTCCTCCCCCTTCAGGTTCAATACTCCATGGTGTACTGTTATGTAAATGCTATCCCGATCTTCCCAGATTTGTGTGGCTGGGGGCTGAATGATGCTGTGTTTGATCTTAGTCTGCCTGCCAGTTGTCTACTGCTTCGTACAGTCTCAGCTGTTCACATCTGCGATTGATACAGTCTTTATATGTATAATGCACGATACTGGTTGGACATGCATTCTGTGTAACTTCAGGATTTCAGTCACATTACCATATTTCCATATGGTTTGTAGTTAACTAAATAATAATATAGATGACAGAATCGACAACTAGGTACTGGGCCCAAACCGTTTCTTCCTATGGTTTCTATTAGCTAGACTGGATTTGGTTTCTCTGTGCTAATGATTCTGTGTAAAGCAACAGACCGTTAAATTTTTTAAAGCTTTTTAATTGAACTGTAATGCTTCGGTGATGTTTTGAAAAATATGCCTAATTTTACTCACCCATATGATTTTCTTGTTTCCCTGAGGGGGCTACTGTGCAAAAAGTTAAGTGTGCTGGCATGCAAGCAGACAAATCATGGCTAGGTATGGTTGAGAATCCTTAAATTGAAGATGTTTTATTATTTACTTACCAGGACAACTAAAGTCTATGTTTTCAGAAAATAATATTTTTGAAGCTTGAACCATCAGATTTCCTTTTTTATTCTGAACTTTAACAGAAAAACAAGCTTCAGATTTTAATGCTAGTCAACAAATTTCACCCCATTTTATGTATAAAATCTTATTGCATTGAGCTAAGAAGAATATGGAGACAACATGAGACAACTGTACAGCCAATATATAGGTGTCCTATCTCTTCAAGGAGAGGAAAATTTTAGAATGGAGCTTGCTCCAATGTCTTTAACGTTTGATGTAGATTTTACCATTTTCTCTTTAGTTCTTATTTTTTCCAGCTTTTGATAGCGTGTGTAAACCAGAACAGTTCCTATCGTCAGCATGATTTTAAGAAGGAGTTTCTCGAGGCTTCTTTTTTTAAAAAAAGGAAGAGCACCTACTGATATAAACATCATTATTGCATTCTCAGTCACACCTATATTTACCCTTATGTTTGTAAAATCCATTTTTTCCTATATTCCAGTTAAAGCTCCCTAAGAGTACATGAACAATATAGTTCAGGCTGTACTGACAGCTGCTTGTGATGGATGTGAAAGTATGTAGTAATGTGATGCTTGCCATATAAACTGAAGCTATCTTAGAGCAGTTGAGAATTTCGGTCTGCTTTAGTAGAAAATATTTATGGTATTTTAGACAAGCATATAATGAAGGACAACAGCTTCTGGTTTTGTGGCAGGATTAACTACTGAAAAGCATGATCTACTGTAGAGAGTCAATATGCAGATGATGTAGGCTCAGAAAGGAAGTGTGTTATAAATATGAACCATTTCCCCCCATAGCTTTGTATGGTATGGATGTGTATAGGATCAGGTGCAATAGCGTTGTGAATGGAAGAATCTGGGCAGCCATTTTTTTACTACCACATGCCTGGGGGTGTGTACAGCACAGGGTAGGTTAATGAGGGCAAAGACTGAAGTTCTTCTGCCTGCATGTGTTCATTTGAACTGCATTTATGCATCACTCCCTTTCCTTGCAGTGTCTATGTCTGTAAAAGTCATGTAATAAGACCTTTGTCCTGCAGAAGAGAATGATGTCGTCAATTGCCTGAAATGCACTTTACTAAGATTGCTGTGAAGATGATGCTCTTTGTGAAGCTGCAGGATACGGGTGCTTTTCCTCAGCTTGATGTCAGTTCATCTGAGCATCCTCTTCCTCTCTTTGCTTGCTTTAGAATCATCTTTCCTTTTGGTATTGCCCATCTGAGGACAAAACTATACCTGTCCTCTTGGCTCACCAGCTCCAGTTGGTCAACAGCATCTTCCTTCTTCTTTGGGGAAACAAAGTTGGAAAGCATACTCCAAAATCAACTAGTTTCTTTGTACTGTTCCCTGTGTGGCTGTTGTGAACTAATCGGGATTCCAAGCTACACGGAGGTCACTAGTAAGCAATTTGATTTCTGAGTGAGTTCTAGGGTTTTATTTTCTCACCATTAATGTTTCCTTAGAAAGACAGAGTTCTGTGGCACAATTATTGAGCTGCAGGGATCCTGGCTTTTTGGAAATTTCTAATACTAATGCGATATTAAGTGGCAAGTAGGATCCAGATGCTGGGTTTATTTTTGTTTCCCATTGACTGTGTTTTGGAGAATATGTGTGGTCAGAACATCATTCAACAGAATTATTGTTTAGTATATGTGGTGATCAGCCACTTACAGAGGCTGCAAGTCCTATTTAGTCCTGTTTATTGGGGACAAAGAAAGGCCTAAGCCAAAATATTCTTTAAGTGTTTAAAATAGGAGTGTGCATGGGCTTTGGTATTGTGGAAAGTTTGATTGGTCCTCTGCAAAACAATGCATGTTGCTCAGAAAACACTTAGAATATCTAAGGGTTGAGTTTAATGAGGGTCCTGATATGCTCCTTCTTTAACTTCAGCCCATGTCAGTTAAACTGCTGCTTTAACTTCACACCTGGGTAATCACCGATATAGACTTTCTGTAGATTTTAAAATGGAAAAGGCTAGAAAAAGAAATGGAGATACTTTTAACAGTGGGTTATTGCCTGATATGTCTCACACTAATAAATGACGAATGTATTTGAAGAATTCGTGGTTATGGAAAAGAAGTATGATTGTATGATACCATTAAACCCAATAACACTGGCTAACAAAGTAAGTGAAATATGTGATATATACTCTGATCCCAGTTTTCAGAAATAGCTCTATAGTCATATACTATGCAAACTCAATGTCTGATGTCTCTTTTCTCTTGCTAGGAAACAAGATGGCATGTAAAGAAGGTTGCCACTCAGGAATTTTGGATAGTTTATTTCTCTCCTCAGTGTTGAGGGTAGACCATTTAATTGTTACATGTGCAAGGCAAAAAGCAGAAAAGTTCAGAATACTGCCTATTGCTTTACATAATTGCTGACTGGTTTTAGTCTTGGATGATGATGTTCAACAGTAAAAGGGAGTGTGCTTACTAAGACTCTTAAAGAATAATCTGCTAAAATATCTGTAATACTATGGCGTCTTTATGGCCTCCAGAAGCACATTATGCAATGTGAAGTAACAGTTCCCTTCTCTTTCTGTTCCAGGGGGAAGAATTACACATGCAAGCACAGGGTTTGTTTGCACAGAATGGATATTGCAGTCCAGCACACTCTGGGCTATGCTATGCTGCAATGAATGCTGGCAGACCTTTTGCTTCAGAGGACAGAGAGGTTTTCAGAGGCATTGGCAATTTCTTTCTGTAATTTCAGATCAGCTATTGAAGAAACTCTGTCTCCTGCAGAGGTCTGCTATATTGGGTTGTTGTTCCTAGGAAACTTGGCCTTGGTGGAAGATCAAACTGCATGGAAAGAGATTTGCCCTTAAAGAAGAATGTACTACTGTGCCTGAGAAGTATTGTTAGCTGTGCATGTAAATAAGCACGAATCATTTTTCAATGTGCAGCAGAGCATGCTCTTCAACTGGAAAGGATGGAAAGTGATATGTGTAACACTAAGAATTTAGTATCAACAGGATATCCAAAAGTACTTTTAAACTATGAAATTCAGTTTACAAATGGTGGGTATACGTCTTCAGTTATTGTCTGCACCATGACTGTAAAGTTTCCAAAGCTGTTTTCTTCTGCCCAGTGGCTGCCTTCCTCAGGTTTAGCTTTGTCTGGTATCTTAGTTCCCCATCCAGACTCTTCCAGGCATGGAGTAGTTCTGGAGCCCAGGGCATGGACTGTTTAATCTGCATATTTCTTCCCACTTCTTTCCAGATCATTTGCAAATTACCCGCAAGTAGATTTTTGAATAGGACCATAAAAAGAGGCATTCCTTTTCTAGTAGTTTAACAAGAACATTTTAGCACATTTCCCTAGATTTTGGTCTCTTAGATGCTTAAAAAAATGTGAATTTTCTTGCCACTGAACATTTCACCAAGAGTATTTCTAGCATGTGTTTGCAGTGTGGTTCGATTTTTCAAAAAATATTTTATAGATTGATCTGGTTAACTGGTTTGACAATCAGACCGAACTGAGATTGCAGAGATTTCTTCTCAGTTGTCTTGTTGTCTCTACTAGCCATGGCTCTAATTAAATACACCTTTGGAAACTTAGCAGGAAGAAGAAAGGGAACTGATCTCTAGCAATGTAATTCCCTACAACCCAACCACACAACTGTGGGGCCAGGATCAAATTTTGAAACTCAACGGAGAACTGTTACTATATCTCAATTTTTTTTTCCTCATTCAAGTGTGTGATGTGCAATGTTCTGCAAGAAGTATTAATGTAAGATGCGGTGGTAATAAAATTTATGGGTCCAAGCTGTCTGTCCTGCGCTGTATCTAATCGGCTCCCTAAGCAAGTATATCATGATCACTGTGTATAATACAGCGGTGCTTTAATATTAATATTAATTTCTGACAGGTTAACTTCTAAGTTGCATCCTGAAACATTGGTTATAGCAACCAAGTTTTGCAGAATCAGTTGTATCTAATTATCAAGGCCTAGATCTGTTTTGGTGACTAAATCCTGAATTTTTGTTTCTTTATAAATTAACACAAGGTTATTTGAAAAATTTGTCATATGATTCAGTTCCATACTGTAGAGCAAATGTGGTAACAGTCATAAAACGTTGTTAAGTGCATAGCACTGACAGGCTGGAGTACCTTTACTAACTACAATTTTCCAGATCCTTACTCTGACTTTTTTTTCAAGATAGAGCAACTACGTGCCAAGTTTATTAGACCCGTATCTCCCAGATGCATTCATTAGCCAAGATCCTTCCTGTCTGGAAGGGTGTTTCCAGTAAACGTAGTTTGGCTTGCAGTTGCTGTGACCCGATTCAGAACAGGAAACTTCAGAACATTATCCCCTCCTCTGACGGCATTTGAACTGTTCTGGAACAGAGATGATCGTGATGTAATCATTAATGACCTCTAATTCTTTACTTGTATGCCATGCAGTTTTAGAGTACTGAATTATTGCTGTGGTTTCTGTAAGTCCAATTTTTATTAAAAAGTTAAATAATCAATGCAAGAGTCCATCTTAGCTTTTTATTTTTAATTTTAAAGGAAAGCATAATTAACCATGAGTTAATAGCTATATACATCCCTCACATGATTCATAATATCAATACATGAGGCAAGGATGAGATAAACTCTCAATCACTGCACTTTTATTTAGCAGCTTGGAGTACATGTTTTTTAAAAACATTAAAAGAAAAAAATTACAGTCCCAGACCTCTAGTAGAAAATATTGCATGGAAAGGGCTTTTGAAAAGGAACTTGTGAGACGGGACTGACAAAACTAACTGTAATTAGATGGGGCAGGGAAATAAAATCTATGTGTATTAATACTGATAAGGTCACTGGCTCAGGACTAAGGCCAGTGATTCCACAGCCACACGACTGGGGAGAACCAAATTCCAAATCCCCAAACCTGCAGCACCTAGAGGAACACAATAGTTTCTAGACATGATGAATTTAAAATCCTAGCAAAAATCATGAAGAATAATACATAATTAATTGGGAGAATGGTTAGTCTTTGATTATTAATTGAGATATGATTGGTTAGGAGAAATTCAGCATGGATTTTTGAAGAGGAAATAATGCCTGATCAACCTGGTAGCTCACTACAAAAAAGTGACTAGTTTGGTAGATGAGGGAAGACCAGTGAATGTTATTTATCTTGACCTCTGCAAGGCTTCAACACTCTCCCCTATAACATCCTCATTGACAAATTGATGAAGTATGGGCTAGATAAATGGACTGGGGAATGAAATGAAAACCGGTTGAACTGCCAGGCTCAAAGGGTTGTCAGCAGCAGCACAATGCCCAGCTGGAGGCCAATCATTAGAGGTGTACCCTAAGGGTTGATACTGGGTCCAATACTGCTTAATGTCTTCATTACTTATCTGGACAATAGGACACAGTGCACCCTCAGGAACTTTGCATATAACCCAAAACTGAGAGGAGTGGCTGACACACAAATGGGTGTGCCGCTATTCAGAGGGACTTTGGCAGGCTGAAGAAATGGTCTGACAGCAATCTCATGAAATTCAACAAAGGAAAGTGACCAGCCCTGCCCATGGGGACGAATAACCCCATGCTCCAGTACAGGCTCAGGACCAACCAGCTAAAAAAGTAGTTTGGTAGAGAAGGACCTGCAGGTCTTGGTAAGCACCAAGTTGAACATGAACCAGGAATGAATCCTCACAGCAAAGGCAGCCAAAGGAACCATGAGTTACATTAAGCAGTGTGTTGCCAAGCAGGTCGAAGAGGGTGATCCTTCCACTCTGCTCAGCACTAGTAAGACACATCTGGAGTGTTGGGTCCAGTGTTGGGCTTCCCAGTGTAAGAGAGACAGGGATGTATGAGAGTGAGTCCACAAATGTGACAAAGGGACTGGAACATCTCTTCTATTGGGCAAGGCTGAGAAAGCTGGGACTGTCCATTCAGGAACAGAGGAGGCTCAGGGAGATCTTACCCATGTGTATAAATACCTGATGGGCGCAGCAAAGAAGATGGAACTTCATCAGCTTCTCAGCTGAAGCTCTCCTCAGTGTTGTCCTGTAGCAGGATGAGAGACACTGGGCAGAAGATGAAATACATGAGATTCCAAACACTTTTTTTTACTGTGCAGGTGATCAAACACTGGAACAGGTTGCTCAAGAGTTATGGAGTCTTGGAGAGATCCAAAGCATTACTGCTCTAGTTCATCCTGCTCTACACAGGGCGGAGCTTGACTACATGATCTCCAGAAGTCCCTTCACATCTCATCCAATCTCTGTTTCTGAGAAACGGACAATCAAAAAAAAAAGAGGAAAACATGACAGTGAATGCATAGGGATTCATTACAGAAGTAGCATCACTTACCATGGCAGGAACATCTCACCCTGTTCTGCAACAAGATTTCATATCATTTTCTTACATCTGGGGAAGTACAACCCCATGCACAAATATATGCTGGGGGCCATCCAGCAGGAAAACAGCTTGCTAGAAAAGGCCCTGAACATCAGTCAGCAATGTGACCTTGCTGCAAAGAAGGCAAATGGTATCCTGGGCTGCATTAGAGAAAGTATTGCCAGAAGATCGAGGAGGTGATCCTTCCCCTTTACTCAGTGCTGGTGAGGCTGCACCTGAAGGGCTGTGTCCAGTTCTGGGCGTCTCAGTACAAAAGAGACATGGGTGCACTGGAGAGATTTCAATGAAAGGCCACAAGGATGATGAAGGGACTGGAGCATCTCTCCTATGAGGAAAGGCTAAGAGAGCTGGGACTGTTCAGGCTGGAGATGAGAAGGCTCAGGAGGATCTTATCAATGCATATAAATGCCTGAAGGGAGAGTGGATGCAGCCAGGTTCTTTTCAGTGGTGTGCAGTGACAGGACCAGAGGTAATGGGCACAAACTGAAACAGAAGGTTTCACCTGAACATCAGGAAACACTCTTTTGCTGTGAGGGTGACCAAGCTTTGGCACAGGTTGCCCAGAGAGGTTGTGGAGTCTCCAGCCCTGGAGATATTCCAAAGCCATCCGGATACAGTCCTAGGCAACTGGCTCTAGGTGTCCCTGCTTGACAGCGCAGGTGGACAAGATGACCTCCAGAGGTCCCTTCCAACCTCAATCATTCTGTGATTCTGTGATTAAAGCTATCAAGGAATGTTAGAATGGCAGCAGACTACAAGCAAAATACTAGTAAGAAACTATCCTCAAGGGGTTGAGGCCCTTTTGACATACAAAAGAAAAAAAAAATGAATGAACGAGTGAAAGAGATGGATAGACAAGCTCACATGAGAGATGTGAACAGCAGTGTCTTTCTCACCTTCCTAGAGTAACAGTAGGGATATGTATTCTCCTGACACAACTGAATACTGATATTTACTCAGTGCCAAGGATGCTTTTGATCTGATTGTGTTCAGATCTTTCTTGCTGCAGAATGTCTCTGTTGGGCTAAAAGGTTCTAGAGAATCACCTGATTGAAACAGTATTTTATACTGCCATCTGACCATATACAGCTTACCCTGAGAAGGGAACAGGGAAGAATTGCTTTGTATCACCTTCTTACGAACTTAAGGATCTGAAAAGAAAAAGCAGAAGAACTAGGCCAAATGAAAAAGCCTTCATAGGATTTGAAGTGCTCTTTACTGTCTTGTTGGTAGATCCTGCAATGCACATCAAAATAGCCCATAACTGACAGTTCTCATGAGTAACCTAAGTTCTCGTCCTAGCAGGCTGGATACTTCCAACGCAGGGAATGGGGACCAGTTGTCGCTTGAGCTAAGTTAGCTGCTGATCTCAGCTCAACACCAGCTGTGAGGAATTCTACATTCTTGTTAAGGTTATTAAGGCACATTTATCAAGTGAGCAGGGGTCTACACATGGACATATAGCAGTGCTATTCACAATGCAGTGCCATTTTGGTAGTAAGGTTTCCAAAGCAGAGTAATTCCTCTTCATAAGTTTTCACCATCACTTATCAAAATATTGCAGAAACATGACACAACCAAGGGCTTCAATGTGCTCAAATAGACACAGGTGTTTTAATGAGAAGAATACAAACAGCTCTTCAGACACTGCAGATTCTGCCAATTATTTTCACTGAGACTGCTTCAGTGTTTCAAGGTCAGGGATTTTCAAGAGTTCTGAAGATAATGTAGTTTGATTTCCAGTCTAGCACAGGAGATGAAATATTATGGACCATGTATCAAAAGATTAACTGCTTTGCTACTCTAAGGGCTAACTGAAAAATCTACATTGTACCAAGAGTCCAGACATGTTTTATCTCAGTCAACAGACATGGGATTTTTTTGTTATGCAGAAATATTTGGAGGTAATTAACACGACGTTTGTTTTGCTAATTGCCCTGAAGGAAAATAAACATATCTCATTTCCTACTATAGCTCCCTCAATTTTGCTGCATTCCTCACCAAGAAGGAATGCAATAGAACAATCTTAACAATAGGAGTCATTCTCCAGTTTTGGTGGCTTTGATGGTACATCCCTAGTTTGTTCACAAAGCCAACAGACCTCAGTGGAGCGGTTGTGTGCGCATGCATAGCTCACCTTTGTATGTTTGTTTAGAGTTAGTAAGAACCATGATGTGGAACTCAACCACCTTGATTGTTGCCATGTTTGTCATGTTGGGAATAGAACAAAGACAGACATGACTAAGCAAAGGTTTGGTCTTCAGCTCTGCTCTTTCATCAGATCATCTTCTGTGATGCTAAAGCATTCATACATAAAGCAATATAAATCTTTGCTGGATTTTATACACACAATCACACAAACAAACAAATATACATACATATATGTATATATGTATTTGTACACAGAGTAATCAATAGAGAATTTAAAGAGAGACAACATATCCTTATTTCATTCTACCT
Organism: Pluvialis apricaria; assembly: GCA_017639485.1. Classification (NCBI taxonomy): domain Eukaryota; kingdom Metazoa; phylum Chordata; class Aves; order Charadriiformes; family Charadriidae; genus Pluvialis; species Pluvialis apricaria. Next base: position 106,904,656 of record CM030007.1, read on the forward strand.
TGGCGCTGTGTTGCTCTGTTTATTCTTTGGTTGCCTGGTGACTGCCAAGTTTGAATTAAATCTCTTTCCTTCCCCTGCAACCCTCACTTACTTGAGAAGGTAGCCAACAAGAATCCTGGTTTTGTTATTTATGTTTCCAAGTCAGAAGCTGTCCCAGTAAAAATGAAGTGTCTTGGCATGGAACAAGAAAACATTGCATTCACAGAAATGGGCAGTGCCACCCTTTCCCTCATTCCCACCAGGGGTCAATGAAATTCAAATAAATATTATGACTCATTCCTTGCTCAAAGTCTCTTCTTTCAGTAAATCATAGATTGATTTGCTGAGTGACGTAGTAAAGAATGCTTGGAACATAGTGAAATACATATGCAGGTGCACAATGGGAGCTGAGATGAACTAAAGCTGATTTACTAACATCTTACAATTTATTGGCTTCACATTTTTTTCCACAGAAGTGTGTGTTCTTATGTCAATACGTGTTTTTGACACTAGAAGGACTGTAGCCACTAAATTTTTATACATCCTCTGTGTACCCTTTTCACTTTAAAGTCAGGATTTATGAGCTGAAAATTAATTGCATACTTTATCCATACCTTGTTTTTTATTTTAATTCAATTCCTTCAATGCCATCACAGCTTCCTTAGCTTCATTTACGCTTTGTGAGCTTCATTCTCATGGACACACTCAAATGTATAGGAGTAGAAGGAAGATGTGTTTTGTGTTTCTGAGAGTACATTGCATTTCACTGGAAATGGAAAGTTGAAAAGATGAAGGGGTGAATACATTTTCTGTCACTTCTTTCATACATCAGATGGCTACTGAAGAATGCATTATTGGTATATCTTTTGCTGGAACATGGAGATGAAAAAGGATTTTTAAAAAGCTGAATTCAAAATAGTATTTGTATCTGTGTGCTCAATAATCTGCCACAAACATCAGCCCCCCTGCTTTCAAGGCAGCGGTGGGAGGTGGGGTGTGTATGTCTTCCAGCTTCCATCTGTATTAGGGATCTTCCTGCACCCAACTACATTACTGTCTTAGCTCATATAACAAGTGTGCTTTTAAAGAGACTCTTCAGATCATCTTTACTTAATGTGCTTTAGTTTGTATCATGGACCAGTCTCAAGTGCATGAACAGGATGCCTTTTAGATAAAATAAAGCTGAAAGGGCACTTGGTACATTCCAGATGTAGACAGGTATGCGGTACACGCAGTCAGATTTGAGCTAATCCAAACCATAAACCCCTGAAGTGTGCACCGTGTGGATGTCAGCTCCTCAGCACCAGCTCTTTCACTTTACAAATGCATTATTTGTGAACACAGACATAGACCAACAGTCCAAAATGTAGCTCTGTGGTAGACTGGATGTGCTTTGAACCTGAACGGAGGAGTAGGATTCTGATGTTCAACAACTTCTACCTTTTAGAAACTTTCCAATGGCACCAGAACCTGACTATGTTATGCATAGGAAACCTGATATCCTGACATGACGCACCTCTGCAGGTAGACCCCTGGTTTGTCTTCAGGCCCCTGCTCTGCTGATTCACTCTGAATCAGGCAGAAATCAACCTCAGAAACTTAGACGTCTTTTGATAAAATGCAGTTGAAACCAATACATTTCAAAGGAAACGTAACTTTGCAGAAAATGCTACAGCTGGTTCTTCAGGGCTTCTGAAGGAATAGAAGATTTAGGACTCAGGTCTATGAGAATTTGAATACAGGAATTTTTCTATTCACAGATGTGACTTTGACAGCTAAGGAAAGTTTCCTTTCCTTAAGGAGTGTTTCAGCCTTGATCATTTCCATGTCATTCAGAAGTGGATTTAAGAAAGATTGGAATGTGGACAGGAAGATTGCTTTTTGTTTTATAACCATTTTAAAAAACTTAAATGAAAATAAACATGCAATCAATCAACAATGTGGCTGTAAAAGCTGAAAAACCCAAAAGAAAGAATAACCAAAGATTAGTTTAGATTAAATCCTCCGTTGACACTACCTGGTGTTCTTCTCAGAGAGCTCTCAATGCTGAAATAAATAGTGGGACAGGCATGGAAACAGTGAAAATTTGTATTGTTGACTGTCAGGGCTCTAAGGCCCCTTCTGGGTTTTAATTGCCCTGACTGGCCTGTACTGTACTGGTACCCCTACCCAGGCCATCTCTGCGAATAACCCAGAAGCTCCACTTAAGCTGAGGTCCAGGAACCTAGTCTTGCCTAGGCTATACTGTAGGTATCTGGTCTGCTGGCTCTGACTCCTGGGTGGTCTTTGCACATATGTTGCTGCCAGTCCTGTGTCCTGAACTGTACCCAGCCACTGCCTTGCTCCGCCTGGACATATGGAACTGTCTGCTGCCACCACCCCAGGGTCCCGTGTGGGGTCCCTCCTGGCTTGGCCTCTTCAGGGAGTCCTGCTCTCACTGCTCCCTTGCAGCAGACTATGCTAAAATCCATTTTCAGCCTGTCCATCTCCTTGAAAAACATCTCCTGAACCTCCCCTGTGTTCTTCGCTGTCACACAGAAACTTGAATGGTGACATAAGGTCTAGATAAAGGATAGAATCACAGAATCACAGAATCACAGAATGGCCAGGGTTGGAAGAGACCTCTGGAGATCTGTAATTTGCAATGGAGTCAGTCAGAATTGCAGTGTAGAAAATAAGGGATACATGTATCCTTGAGTCATTGAAAATCATGACTATGATAACACGCTGGAGTTCTGAGGTATATGCTGAAATCTGCATTAACAAAGCAGTAGGGAACTTTTTACTTAACAAGATTGTCTCTCGAGGGAAGGGACAAGGATGTTTGGCGATACATCCTATTTCCTTGTGCTCTGTATTTCTTCTTTATGAAGAGTGAGGTCTTGGCCTTGATTGTACCTCTGAACTCCTGAAGTTGGGCGAAGACCAGCTGTTCAAACAAAGGAGAAATGATGTCAACTACTGGCACATAGAAGAAAATACAGTAAGGAATTCTGGATATGTAGGTACACTTTGAGATTTGACATTTTTATAAGGAAAGCAAATGCACAGGACATCCTAAAATCCTCCCTATTAAAAGAATCTTGGTAAGAAATGAAGTACAGTGATAGAAAAGTTTTACTGGGTTTATACTTTAAAATGAGGTTACCATAACACTTGATTAATGCTGTTTGAGTCATACTGCAATTGCAGTACATATACAAACTGTTCTAAGATTTATTGTGCAGTAAAAAAGTCTAATTAGAGAGATATGTGGATGTCCAGTGCCATGTGAGTCTCCTTTTAGCTCCAGGTTAGCTTTAAATTCCTATTCTGTACTTCTTTTTGGAAAGTTGGAAATCCAAATACTTGCTTCTCACAGAATTTAGGACAATTAGGTATTAACGGTCAATTTAACATCCTTTTTTTGGTTTAAGGAAATAGCATTTTAATGCTCTTACAATTAGAAAAAGGAAAAAAACTTTTAAGTTCCTGATTTTTAGTACCTATTTCTGTTCAACTATGTTGCTTGTGAAGTAGGTTTTTTATGTTCTTTTCTGAAATGTTTTAATGTATTTCAGTGCCAGTCGGCTATCTGCAAAGATGATGGATAAGTTTTCCTCCATTTATCTTGTGAATTAAAGGGAGGTATTCTGTTTCAATATGGATTCTGGTTTGAATGTTTTAATCTAAGTTTTGTAAAAGGGCTAAGGCCAAATTCAGATCACTTGCTAAACAAATTAATTGGAATGAATTGTTTGTACTAGTCTTCTAGTCTCTCCGTGACTCATCTTTTATAGGAGTATGCAGGTTTCTACATCCTCTGAAGCACAGCTTGTTGGCAACTTATAGACTTTACACATTATGGTGGATGTCATGTCACTTTCTTATCCCCGCACCTTCTATGACAAGCCTTCTCCAGTGTCAGATGAGTGCTCATCTTCAAGGAAGCTGGATGAGCTACAACCCTCATAGACCAATTTGTAATGGAGGCTTGCCATCACCATTTCCTATAAAGCAATCACTGAAATTTAAGCCCAGGGGGCTTGCAGCTTGGTATAACTTTCCATATTTTACCATCTGCTCAGAGCAGACAGTGTCAGCTACACAAGTCAATGAGCTACACTAAACTATTTTATGGCAAAGCTGACATTTTGGGTAACAGATCCTCAGATTAGTTAGTTTTGAAGTCCCCTAATAACTGTTGAAATAGTTTGTTACGGAGGAAAAAAAAAAGTAAGTATTTAGTTAACATGCAAAGAAGCCGTGTTGCATCTGATCAGACTGTATGGAAAAAAAACTGTTACAGATGGTTTAGGAAAAACAGACAAAACCCCCATTGAAATAATTTCTAAAGGAAAAATGAGTTTTTAGAAGCATGTTGTTGCCCTGATCACCTGTGAGAAAAAAGGATTGTGTAAGTACATTTCTGTTTCCTCTGTCTAAAACAACTTGCCGATTTTAACTAAATTTGTTAGATAAGTGCTGTTCAGAAAGACAGATCAAGTCCTAAAAGTTTCTTGAAAACAAGAAGCCAGGTAGAGAACAGTAAAAGGTGAAATATGTTATGGACTATAGATACTGGAGTGTTCACTTATATTCTGAAGAGGTAGAACAAGAGGTAACGGGCACAAACTTGAGCATAGGCAGTTCCATCTCAACATGAGGAGGGGCTTTACTTTAGCAGAGCTCTGGCACAGGCTGCCCAGAGAGGTTGTGGAGTCTCCCACACTGAAGACATTCAAAATCCAGCTGGACACCGTCCTGTGCAACCTGCTGTAGGTGACCCTGCTGTGGCAGGGTTGTTGGACTAGATGATCTCCAGAGGTCCCTTCCAACCCTGACCATTCTGTGATTATGTAAATATGGGAAAAATTTTGACTGGGCTTCACACGTTCTTGACTATCCACCACAAAACTTGCACTAATAGGGAAACTACATTTTACTTTCTCTTCTTTTATGGATTTACTTGGTGGTGGTGTCCAGACCTTGCCTTATCTACAAGTAGATCTAATTTCTAAAGAAAATGTGTAAATGGTCACAACACTGTCCTCAGGTTGACAAGAAAGGAAATTTTTCCCTGAATATTTTCAGCCCTATGATAGAAGACATTTTCCGTGAAGACTCCTCCTTCCTCTTTCCCACCTTTTTTCTTACACTGTGTCTATTAGAGTAGAAAAAAAGGTTTGTGGAGAGAGAGAATTTGGTGAAGTGCAGGGGTCAGGGAAGTTTAACTGAGGCGTTGAGTGGGGGAAGAAAATGGCACAAGGCTAATCTCCACCTTTTCAAGGAAAACAATTTCTCCAAGTTCACTCCCATCCCTTGTTCTCTCAAACTTTGGAACTATATATGCGGCTTTCTCCAAGACCTTTCTCAGATGTCTCCAAGGCTAGTATAAACCAAATGTTGTGCTACAGCTACATGACAAATGATGCCTGCTGCGGTCAATGATAGAAAGGAGTTTGTGCTGGCCTGATATCGGGGTCTTTTTGTGAAATAATGACCTCTTCAGACCTGACAGCCACTGATAAGCAGTCATGCTCTTGAAATCAGAGCAGAAAGTGAGGTGTGCATGTCGGAACTGGCTGCGATATCCTCCCCATCATTTTGTTGATGTTTACAACTGAACTGAACACATAAATAGAGGAGAAAATCACATTGCTTATTCTTGGAACCAGTATTTCAGTTTCTTGAAGAACAGTCAGACAAGATGTGTTTCTTATCCTCGGTATTAGCTTTACTTAAGTGTCACAGCCAACTGTAAAGTGGTTGTACAAAAAAAAATCCCTAACCAGTGAGCCTAAGGATGACAGTGTGTAGAGTCTCTGGTGTGCTCATCTGCTGCCAGGAGCACTTTCCTCTAGGTCTGTTTATGTACTCCCTCTGGTTTTGTCTCTGGAGTTAATACACATTAAATGTTTCCTGGAAATAACAATACACTGTAAAGCTTTTGTAGTTATAGTATTCTTTTTTTTATTTATTTTTTAATTTTTATTTACCTTGGCAGTAGGTTTAAGGACTTTTCTGCTTTGAAATGCTAAATAAAACACTTTTCTTTTAAAATGATATCAATCTAAATTCTGAAGTATTTTTTTTCTAAGTAAAAATATAATTAATTAAAAGACATGACTTAAGAGCAAAAATCTACCGTTCTCCCACATGCCTTTCCCCATGCCACACACACCACACTCCCCCATTTACCACAAAAACTTTCATTTTGCTATCTTTATGGGTCATCTTTAAACTTTTTTTCCAATGTGTGCTTAGATTTACATGAGAAAATATTTACATACTAATGTCAAGAGAAATCAGCAGTGTCCTAGTTACTTATTTTTATCATAGTACTAGCAGCACTCTAGAACAAATAATCCATAAAATACATTTGTACATAACATGTGTTACCTTTCACCCTTGAACTCTCCAGCCCTATTTTAAAATTTGGTCTAATATGAACTTCCAAATGTGGCTCATTTTTAGAAAATATAAAGCATATGGAATGCTCTGTTAAATGCTTCCAGTAGCCATTTGAGCAAGAAATCGAGTCTTGTAGACAAAAGTCAAAGCTGAGTTATCTACTAAAACTGTTTTATTTGGATGGGTTTTTAATAAAAGATGAGATTTCTGATTAGATCTGAAAGGAAAAAAGGTAGGGAAGTCCTTGTCCTGATTCAGGAAGAAATTAAATCCTGAAGACTTTTAATGTTTTAAGGAAGTTCTGTCTTTTGCCTTTGCCTGTCTAACCACCTTCTTTATGAAGAAGGAGGATATCTAACAATGCAGCTGGCATTTGCTTTCCTATATCTTGTCTAGAACTTATGTTGATTGAAAGCTGAATGGCCTTAATGTAAAAAGCTTAAAAATGAGAGTAAAAATTGGCCAAACGATTAGAATGAAGTGATTTTTGCTTTGATAGAAGAAATAATGGCCACTAGTATGGGAAATTGAAAACATTAGCTTAATTTTATGCTTTTGAATGGCAAACTCTTCAGGAATGCCAAAGAGTACTGGGACAGGTATTTAGATCTGGTGTGTATTATGTAAAAGCAAGACTGCACACTACACAGCAATGTTCTATATGTCTTTTCTATATCTTTAGAGAAGCAAAATTGTACTTCAATATTGAAATACTTCAATAATTTAAATTCATAATCATAAGAATATTTGAAGTACTTAAAAAGGAAGAAAACTTACTATTATACCATTGGCAGTTTAAACCAAAAATGAACAGTGGATTCCCAGTTGAGATGTGTAAATTTTAGAGAACTTGCTGCCTACAGTGAAGGTCATCCATCTGATGCCTATGAACAATTTGAATAGAGCTTCTTGTGTATCACAATGTTGTCCTATAGAAACGTGGCAATGCTGGGCCAGGTGAAATAATTGAAAATGACTGGATATTTTGCAGACTTTGTGACAAATATCAGATGTCCCTTGCCATACCTAAGTCCCTTAATACCAAAAGAGGCACCAATTATTTTTAGTGGTGACAAATCCTCTTGTTTCCAAATTCCAGGTATAAGCTGCACTCCAAAGTGGCCTTCACAATAGTCATTGCAATGAACTGGGGCTCTGGGAATTTTCTCACACCAGTACAGTTCTCAATGGCCTTGCCTGGTAATGACCAGTGCTAGTATATAATATGAGACTCATGTGTTAGCATTTTCAGAGGAATTTCCCAGACTGCCTTGCTGGTATTTACCATAGTGCCATGGAGTGGGGCATTAAGGAGGAGGGAGAGGGGGAAAGAGCATTCTACAATTTCCTTTCAGCACATTTACAGCTATTTTTTCAAGCTCAGCATGTGTGTTTTGGAGGCAGGAGAAGGCCAGGGCGCTCAGATTGTTGTCTTAAATGAAATTCCAATCAGTCTAAAGGCTGGCTCTCTAGACAGCCGTTAACTTGCAGGTGTGCTGGACTAAAATGTGCAATGTGGTTAAACAAATGAAAGCCAGGCTGTGAATGTGCAGCCTTGAAATGTTTCTTAATATGAGAAGGACAAAGAAAGATATCTATGCAAACATATTTTGATGCACACACATAAAATTAAAAGAGAAATGATGAGGCCTTTGGCCAAAGCAGTTTCAAATCTGAAATGCCTACTGTACTTAAATGAACGTGTATAGGGAGACCTTATTAAGCAGCAGAATCTGACACTCACAGAAACTTTGCCTATAAAATCCCTGTAAAGTACCATGTTTGCTGCTACCCATTCATAACATCCCACCTGTGGAACATTAATTTAGAACTGATTTCATCTCCTGGCTTTGTTTGTTTGCTAGCCCTAAATTTTATTTATTCTGAAATGATGTTCATTTCTGAGAGCACAATGAGAATTCTTGAATCTGTTTAGCATTGTGTAGCAAGTGGGCCTGAGTGGCTGACGTTGAGTACAAACTCAATCTCAAAATACCTGTGTGCTTTCAAAAGAACAAAGAGATCTGTTAAGAGTACAGAAGCTTTTACTTGTTAGGAGTATATTTCCCAGCCTAGCACATTACTAATCCCGGAGCTGGAGTTCAGCCCTGAGATCTCCTGCAGCAATACACAACACAGCTGGCCTGCTGCTGAAGATAAGAACAGTTTTGCTGAGGTAATACAGGACGTCTTTCTCTTTTTTTTTTTTTTTTTGCCATCTGGTTACAAATGGTTGTATTTTCTCAATGCATGTGTTATTTCAAATATATGCCAGAAGAATTCTGATTCTTAGCTTCTTGCCATATGTTGTTTCTGTCTGCTATCTGATCAAAAGTCATAAACCAAGCAGTTTGGTTCAGTTTCCATATTAGAAGGGATGTCCATAATCAGCACAATACTTGCAGGAATTTGAGAAGAATTTCTTAAAAACTTAACATAAACATTGCTGAGAGTAAGCACATTCCACATGGTGATGAGACTAGGGATACTGCTTTTTGTCTAGGGGGGCTGTGTGATGCCTACAACTATAAGTGAAGCTACGCTGACAAAATCACAGTGAATGAAGATTACCTCAATTTTTCAGATGAAGAAACTGAGATAAGTTCTGTGAACTGTACAATTTCATGCAGGAGGTATGCAGCAGAGCCAAGAACTGAACCAGAAACAGTTTCAGACAAGTGCCTTAGTCACAAGCACATCCATAACCAGAACAGTCTGTTTTAAAGATCCTTTGTATTTGTTTCTCTCTTTCCCATCAGTCTGCTTGTCATAAAAAAAAAAAAAAAGAACCAAAGAAGGGACTAAATGCAAAAGGAAATACTGAGGTGGATTTTTTACAGTGAATTCAGATGTCTTTAAACTGTAATAGATAAAACAGTATAGCAGCTTATTAGAGGAATGAAATGGTTACATCAAAATGAACTGATTTTAACATAAAGTGTAGCAAGTAGATGTTTCAGTATGCTCTTGCCAGTTCTCACGTATTTTGGATGGAAAATGAGGTCAATACAAGGTGTTCTTAAATATCATTTTGTTTTTTACTATGCGTCAGCCAACTGACATAGTGGATTTCCTCCCCTACACTATGGTTGACTGGTCTTTTCCCGCAATCAGGAAAAACATTACTTTCCCATCAGATTTTTAAGTAAGCATACACGAGGTTCATATTTACTTTACTAGCTACACAAATTTGGAACTAAAACAAATATTCTCAGTCTATGTTATAGCTGATAGCAAAAGCTTTTGTGATGGTCTCTTTGTGTTTGCTACCCAGAGAGAAGTTTGGAGTGGCATATTATCCACCCAGGAAATATATTGTTCAAAGGCAGCAGTAAAACCTAAATTTATAATTAGCAAGTAGCAGCTGGACATATCATTTTAAAGTAGAATGTTTATAATCCCTTGATAACATTCAGTGAAAGCTTAGCCAAATGGAAATTTTGTATTTGGTTCAAACACTGAACTGATGAAACACCTTTTCCGGAACAACATCTGTGAGTATGAGACTCTCTGACCTTTTCTTGGGATTCGAGTAATTTGCATTTAGACCCATACTCTGTGGCCAGACTGTGGCTTCAAAGTACTGCAGACGTCAAGGAGTGGAAGAGTCCATCATGGAGAAATGCCGCAATAACAGCTCCTGGAAGTGAAAGCCTGAGTCTCCTTTCTGTTTACCACCCTTAATCACTGACAGCTGTGCAGTGGGGATGTGCAGCCTCCCTTCTGGCACACTAAATCCTTATGCTGGGGACAGTGTTGACCAGTAGTTGGAGTCAGGATGGCCAAGCTCACACTCTGGCTCTACCTGTTGCCGGCTTTGTGACCTTGAGAAAGTGCTTCCCTTCTGCTTAACTTTCCTTTTCTTCATAGAGTACTTGTGTTTTCGGCTTTTGTTGTGAGATTTATGGATCAGCCTTTGGACCAATCCTAAATAACAGGTCTGGAGTTCTGCTAGTGTTTTTTTTAAACAGGAAATAAAGGCCATCAATATTAAGATTCCGCTTTTACAGATCTTGGTAGAAACCCGGGGTTTATATTTACTTATCAAAAACATAGCAGCTGTTGCCTGATGAGGCAGAAACTTAATACAGATCCCCATGACCCAATCTAGTTCCTTAGAGAAAATCTTTGAAAAAGAAATATTGCTGGCTTTTTTTCTCTTATCTGTTCATCTTCTCTCATCTGACTCCTATGACATGTTTATTTCCCAATCAATTTGTCCTTTTCAATCTCAACAGCACTTTAGAGGTTTATTGGGGGACAAGTGGAAGGGGTGCTCAGTTCACTTTCTGCTTGTCCTACAGCTTTAAGGTATAGTTCTTCCCGTATGTGACAACAGGAATGGAGAGTGGATGGATCTATGCGGAGACTTAAAGGTAGGACCATAATGCATTTCAGTTTTAATACTTGAACCATTTTTAATTTTTCTTGTCAAATTTGTAATGTAAATGAATCCAAATGATATAAAGATTGGAAACAGAGAAAAGGTTAGGGGAAAAAGATAATACACGCACTATGTGAGGAATCATGTGTAATATAGGAGGAGGAAACTGAGGCATTGTCCTGGTCTTTCCTAGAAATGAGATCCATTGCTGGAAGAGGCCATCAGCCACTTCTTTCTACCTAGTTGTACCTAAACAAGCACTATGAGTGAATAGGCACAAGTTCAAATCTGAAAGGCAAAAGGAGTAGGTCAAAAGTTTCAATTTTCTTACACAGCTATAACAAGTGAGTGAAAATAAAGAGATACGGGAAACAAAGATAGACGGTAATATTCCAAAATCAGGATAAAGGAATTCTGATGCAGAAGCAATGACTTAGGAAACAAAATATTGAAAAGTCTGCTGGTGTTTGACAACCTGTGTATCTATGATCTGTTAATCTTAGATATTTTTCCACTGGGTTTTACTTCCAGAACTACGTGGTCTCAGCTGGATACAAACATTTTTCACTGTATTTAGCATAATTTCCCATGAAGAACTTCTTGTTAGTAATAGCGATTTTGGTTTCTTAATGCGTTTCTAGAAAATGCTGGTCAGCCGTTTTGAAAACTTTAGTTAGCTAGATTATTGATCCTCATCCATTTTTTCAAGACAAGGTAAAGGTTCTTTGTGCTTTCTGTTTCCCCACAGTAAATCTAGTGTCATTTGTAAATGGCAGATCCCATGGCCCTCTGCTTCTCAAGTGTGTTGTTTTGTCCATATATTTGCATCCAAGTCTTCTGAGTCATTCCAACAGTACAAAGTCTTATCATTTTCTGAGTGTTTTTTTCTTATTAAATATTGTCAGGTGCTTCATGACAGGTGCTTTCAAGAACAGTGTATTCTTACAAGAGCTTTAATAATACTTTTTGAAGGTGGAAATGGTGGTTTGGTTTTCCAGATTGTGAGAAATTTAGATGTCTAAATTTTTGTTACTTTATTTTCTCATTGTAAATCTCTTCCTGAACTGCAGAAAAATTAAGATGAAGAGTAAATTTTCTCCTGTGATTCAGTTCCTGAGCCACAATACATTTTCTTGTTGCCAGTTGATGCTAAAACAGTTGTCAGTATTAAAAAAAAGTGCCAGCATAGTATTTCTCTCCTATTCATCTTTCAGTATCAACAAGAAAGGCAGTGTAGTACAGTGCATTGGCATTACACTTGGGCTCAAGATTAATTGCTGTTTCTGACCCAGCACGGATCTGGAGTGTGAAGCCAGTTAGCTCACTTCGTCTTCTCTGTTCTACTTCCCACTCCGTATCCATCTTATGTCTTTTAATCATAAACTCCCTGAGACATAGTTAGTTTCTTACTAGCTGTCTGTGCAATGTGCCCACATTTCAAATGGAAATCTCCTGTCTTTACAGTGGTTCAAATAATGCCAGCACATTTTTTGTTTGCTATTCCACAGGAGAAAAATTGTGATTGTTTATATAATTATTTTGGTTATGTCCACAAATCTTTAAGAAACCATCTCATCTGTCTGAACCTAGACTTTTATCTGTCTCTTACTAGAAAGACTCTTTCCATTCATTCCTCTCTGGTGAACCTATAATAGCTTTGCAGAGAGGATCCTGTTTCTGCCCTTTAGAGTTTAGACGACAATCAGAATAAAAACTTTTGTCATGACCCTGAAGCTTCCTGTGCTTTCAGCTGCTCTTCTTAATGTTGGGCATTTGCTTGGTGAAGACCAGCCAAAAAAGTAGTGAAGCAGCATGTATTGGCCCTGTGGTTTGATCAGAGGCCCTCTAAATTCAGCTTGACCTCAGCTCCTTTCAAACTGCTTTGCAAAATAACGTTGGAAATTGAAAACAGGGATAAAGGGTGGTGCTCCACATTTGTCCCTTGCAATTCTGTACTGTTTGCTGATACTAATCTTCCACCTGATGGCGATCTTTAGTGTGAACTCATGCAACTTTAGTGATCCACGTAGAAGGGTTAGCTCATTCAGTGTAACGTATTCAATCCTGCAAATCCTGCATCTTGTGTCGTCAGTGGTCTTTTACTGACATTTTTGAAGTTGTTAAAAAAATGATGAAAATAACCCAGAATGAATAATAGGAAGTATTTAGGTCACTTCTGTGGGGAACATCAGCTCAGGTTGCTGAAGAGAGGTGTGTAAACTAGTTAGCTCAGGTAATTAATAAGAGCAAAACAGGTTTGGTGCAGACAATGTTATCTTGTTTCTTAGTTGGTGAGCCTACCAAAAGACTGTAGACATTTCCTTCGCCTCTTAGGTTCAAAATATTATGTTTGAATACATGATATATTTACTGATGCAGAAAAGCACAAATAATATGACCTGGGGAGATTTGGGTTTGAGAGTCTTGCCTTTGCCTTTTCTTGGAGAATTGCATGGGCAACTTGATGTAATAGTGCAAGCTTTGGGTCGCTGAGGGGTGCAGAAGATTTTTATCCTTGGCTGTTCTTACCTTTCTGTTACATTCCAGTTCTGAGGGATCTTTTTTTGAACATGATGCAAAACAATTTCAGATGAGAGGAGAGAGGGAGTGATCTCAAATATTTTCATGCAATGGGAAAATAATTTCCTACTTGTACCCAGGCAGGATGCAGATTTCTCACAGGTGCCTTCATTGCGTACATTTATAACAGGACAGAAAAACAGCAGTGAAGGTTGTGTTTATCTTATTTCCTCCACTTGTGCTGAACAGCCACACTCTATATTACTGAATAAACCAGGAAAGAGATTGCTGGGAAAGTGGTGTAATCTTATATACACATCTTTATGGGACAAGTTAAGATACTGGAGTTCAAATCACTTTATAGCCTAGGGGGAAAAGAAGCTTTCTCTTCTAGGTTGGCAATTGCATGAAATGTAGCCTTTTTGTGCAAGGTTCCACCCCCTCCAAAAAAAAAAAAAAAAAAGATTTCTTCTTTTTCCTTTTCATAAGTCCTAGATGAATCTTTTAAAACCAAGTTAATTTGAAGCCACTGAACTTTCATAAGATTTGCTCTAGCAGCTTATTTGCACTGAACACAGAAGTTTGAGGCAAGAATGACTGCAGACTAGAATGTACTGTAGGTCTACGCCAGAAGCTTTGAACTCAGGTACAAGTGAATCATTTCCAAGTAATCTGGCCCACACAATGGAATATTTCCTGCTTGGATGAATTATGTGCTGCCTGGGTGGGCTTGTGAATGGTGAGAAAAAAACTAAAGATTGAAAAATCACTGCTCCGCTTAAATGGGGGAGGTAACCCACTGAGGATGTCTGAAATGCTAAGGACTGCTGTAAATGTTTCAGGATTGGCCTGCCATGGGCTGATCAAAGTGTACCTGAAAGGCTGCAGTGTGTTTTGCTTTAGCAAACACCCTCATTATCTCCTATTTTGTACCAGATATGTCATAGCAAATATTTTGTCTTGTCCTGTCAGTGTCTACATGGTAGATTAAAAAGAAAGACAAAAGTATACTCTTTTAAGATTTTACTGTTAAAGTGTACCATTGGAATGTCTGTAGGCATTAGGTGGAGGTTGGGGGTGGGAACAAAAAAACTTATGATGGCTTAAAATCTTTACATTTCTGGATGTAGGGTAATTGCCACCTGACAAGAGCTAGAAAGAAGTTTCCCTGGACTCAGTTCTCCAGGTTCCAGCCCCTGTTGTGTGTGCAATGTTGGACCTCCACTAGCCACTACATTCAGCAGGGCAAACCCTTGCTGTAGAGCATCTTCAGACTGCTCTGTCATACAGCCTGGAACCTTCCATGTTGGAAGAACCATTTAAGAAGTGATTCAGCCCACCAGGTGGATTTCTGGAAGTATGGCTGCACGAGGAAAAGCTTTATTTTGCATAAAGGGCAATGCGTCTCCCTTAGTGCTAAAAGTTAATTACTCTTCATGACTCACTTTCAAAGTGTTTCCTCTGCTGGAAAGCCGAAGTTTCTCAGCAAACTGTTGCCACCAGAGCAAGACTACTTTACTCCTAACACTGTGCAAGCTAATGATGGGCAACCATCAAACCCTACAGCATACACAGAATCATAGAATCATAGAATGGTTAGAGTTGGAAGGGAACTTAAAGATCATTTAGTTCCAACCCCCCTGCACTGGGCAGGGACACCTTCCTCTAGACCAGGTTGCTCAAAGCCCCATCCAGCCTGGCCTTGAACACTTCCAGGGATGGGGCAGCCACAACTTCTCTGGGCAACCTGTGCCGGTGTCTCACCACCCTCACAGTAAAGAATTTCTTCCTAATATATAACCTAAATCTATCCTCTTGCAGTTTAAACCTGTTGCCCCTCATCCTATCCCTACACTCCCTGATGAAGAGTCCCTCCGCATCTTTCCTGTAGGCCCCCTTTAGGCACTGGAAGGCTGCTATAAGGTCTCCCCGGAGTCTTCTCTTCTCCAGGCTGAACAACCCCAACTCTCTCAGCCAGTCCTCACAGGAGAGGTGCTCCAGCCCTCTGGTCATCTTCATGGCCCTCCTCTGGACTCCCTCCAACAGGAGCACTCAGAAACCTGTATGTCTCATTGAGACAGCTGTTCTATCACCTGCCTGTGATAACTACCTCCTCCTTCCAAAAAGATCAAGGTATGTTTTGAACCACCTTCCCACAGTGGAGACCAGTCTCAAAAGTCAGTCAACACTGAGAGAGCAGGAACATGCAGTGGAGAGTTCCACTGCACCATCGTTTCCAAGGGAATAGGTTGAAGTCAATTTGTTTAATTCTGTGAACCAAACACACAGATGAGCTCATGATGTCCTTGAGGAATCAGGCTTCCAGGCCCCAAGGCTCCAAGTCATAATGTTATCCTTCTCCCTTTATTATTTTTGAGCTAAAATTTAATGTAACTGAATAGTTTTATCCAAGATTAACAAAAATCAATCCCTCATGTATCTCCATTAAATTCATTGGAGTTGCACCAAGCATGACTTTGGCCCATTATATGTTTTCTCTAAAGATGTGAATCATCTCTAACACAACTTCACTGATTTAACGTTTTGGACAACAGATTGATGCAAGCAATCCTACAAAACCTCAGAAGCCATCCTCAAAAATTTCCATAACCACTTTTTTCAAAACCACATAAATGTCTTGCAATTGTGCAAAATGAAACATCAGGCCACAGAGCTTATATAGAAAATTCATAAATATCTGATTTTAAGGCACCACTTAACCCTGAAGTTTCTGGCAGTATCTTTACTCTGAAATAAGAAGGCTGTTGTTCCTAGGTCTTACTATTGTGATTTTTGAATGTAATCTACCAGGTCCTCTGTCTAAATCATTCTCCTTCTGTACAGTTTTGGTTCTGAATGTGGTCTACACTGTAAATAGGACCTTGC
The DNA here is from genome assembly GCA_017639485.1 of Pluvialis apricaria. NCBI lineage: Eukaryota > Metazoa > Chordata > Aves > Charadriiformes > Charadriidae > Pluvialis > Pluvialis apricaria. The sequence continues at coordinate 106,920,818 of CM030007.1, forward strand.
TTAGTCTGATTTCGCAGAAACAACAGTCTGCAGTTAAAATGTAAAATGTTGTGCTGCCATGTAAATTCCATTTTCTGGTGATGGAAATTTGCAATATTTTTGTTCTAATGCATCAGTCAGGTTTTCTAAGTCTAACCATGTTTCCAGTTGTTTTCTTATAGCTGTGTCAAAACACTTGAATTCGGCTTTCATTGCCAGTGACCTCATCATCAGTTTTTATTCTGATATGTGGATGTATGTAATAAGGTGTCTTTGTTTATTGTAAATATTTAATTATCACCTAAACTAAAATTACTTGTATTGCATTTGGAAATTTGGAAATTAGCCAGGACAGTAACACAGTCCTTGGTTTGCTGAGGAGGTTGTGTTCAGGTTAGCCCTCTCAACACTGATTCTGAGCTCCAGCTGGAAGGACAATTACCCACCAAAATCTTGAGAACTTTCTTTTATTAATGCTGAAATGTATTGCTGTTTCATTATGATTCCCCTCAAATATAGAGGCAAAATGTTTAATACAAATGCGTGTAATATTCTCTACTTTTGAGTCTAATAACTGCAATTTATCAAATTATCTGAGAATATGGCCAAATTGGTCTACTTCAGTCTTTTTCATTGTAGAATTAATCTATTAAGATTATTATTTCAAAATTTAGTTGTTGAATGTCTATAAAAGCCGTTATACAGCCAGAAATAACTTGTTTTGTATATTTTTCTAACAAGCATTTAAAGAATGGAAAGCTGAATCGGTTGCAGTACATGGAAGAAATTTTATGGCCGGCTGTAAATGTATTTAGATTCATAAGAATGTCTGGGCTCCAGTCCTGATGAATTTCTGGCTTCATCTATATAATGTCAATGTAGCTTTTCTCTGCTTTTTTTTTATTGACCTATCTTGATTTCAAGCTGTCTACTGCCTGAGATGGTTCCTTGTTTTGAAAAGTAATAACATCTAGCTTAAATGGGTTTCTAAATATTTCTAAGTACAAAAAATTATGTATTTATGAAATTCTAACTTACAAAAAGGTACTAATTAGAACTTGAACTCATCAACAAATATGTTAGAGAAGATCTTTAGACTGAGTTCTCTAACGTTGAATGTCTTTGGCAGAAGGAGATCTTTTATCTTGGGTATTGGAGTGATGAGTGTGATAAAAGAATATAAAAAAATAATTTTTTTTTTTTGTTTTAGGGCAAGATAAAAACACAGAGAATCTGGGAAACAAAAGTTTTAAAACCAAAGAGACTTCCATAGCAAAATGATTTGGAAAATTACATTAATTATTTGGAAAAAACACCAGAAGAATTAGAATTATTTTGTAGAAAGAAGACTTATTTGTCCATGGAGCTGACTGAAAATTCACTGTCGTTGGCTCCTTGAAAATTTAATTCCTTCTTCTTGATATAGCAATGAAAATTATGGCAAATAACTGTATACACAGAAAAGTATATTTTATCATGATGAAGGAAAAAAATACCAGGGGAACTTGATTTTCAGACAAAGCTACTATTTGGAGGGGGAAAAAATGATTGCCCTATGCGATCTTTTACCTTGAAGATTCAATGAATAAAATATACTTTAAAATAGTATCACATTGTTCCAACAGCACTACAGCTCTGCTGTAAGAAATGGTTATTACGTCAGCATCTGTCCCATAATTTACTTTTCCAGTATGGACAAATGATCAGGAGATCTACACAGATCTAGATGCTTTTTGTCCTTATGAGACATTTTGTATGAGTAGAAAGTCTAATAAGTTTCTTCTCATTTCCAGAGGAAAATATCATTTTTTACCTACGATTAGAGCTGGTCAGTAATAGTTCATTAAGTCACAGTTTAGTTATACAAGGACCACTTCCTTGTTGAAGGGAAGTCCTTAATTTAGAAGCAGCCTGATTCAATGTGTGTCCCAGAAACTTCTCTCTAAAGGGGAAATCTTTTTTTCTGAATGTTCATGTATTTGAAACTACTCTTGTATACTTATCTTTGTTCCCGTAATGAAAGAGGAATTCATTCAGCACTCCTTACTCAGTCTTTCAGTATCTGTGGTGAGTCACAGTTAAAAATATTGAAGAGGATATTTATTAGAAAAGGGTAGTATTGGGAGTATTTGAGATACTCACCATCCATTCAGGACAAATTACACTAAATGAAGTGTATGTCAGATCCCATTCAGTCACTGAAGGAATTTAATTAAAAAAAGATAAATGACTAAGGAACCCTGATGCATTTCTGCAAAACAGGGGATGAGAAACAGTACCCTTATCTCACAGACGAAATAAGTGAGAATTTATATTCTCAGGTGAAATTTGCCCTGTATGGTCTCCTCAGTACTAAAAGCAAATTTAATTTAAATTTACAAAATTGTTTACAGGACTTATGTTATTATATAAATACATCACAGTATAATCACCATCATACACTTTAAAATTTTGATTTTTGTGGTTTAAAAGTACCATTAAGGATGGGTTTGGTTTTTGATTGTTCTTTTTTTTCTGGAATAGCCCCCCTCACCTGCACCAAAAAACTCACAGATTTGAAAGTGGCAAAACAAATTTGAGTGTGTGTTCTGATGAGCCAGTACTATCCTATGTTTAGGTTACCTAATACTATTTTTTTTTTTTTTAAACCTGTCCCTAAGGTATCTTTTAACATCTACTATATGACGACATTCCCATTGAATGGTGTGCATTTATCTACATACCTTTTCTTAGTTTCATGAAATACTGTTTAAGTTTTGCTGAATTTTAGCAAAACTCTCTCTCACTCCCTTCCTTGCAAGAACACTGTTAACAAACTGTAATACTAACTTGGACACTGAAGTGTCAACCTCATCCAAGACCCATGGTAACAGTCTTTATATTGTGCATAGATTGTAATATAAAGGGCTTTTTTTAAGCTGTTCATTTTTACCAGCTGTCATTCTGTCTCATTAGCTATAAGAAACATAGCCCAACACATATATTCAGAAATACAATTGTATAGAAAGAGTAAAACCAGTTTTTATTAAGCTTTAGCCCACCTGACCTTAAAATTAAAACGCTACTGTTCAGATGTATCAATAACAATAATAATAATTAATAATTTTGTTTATAGTTAAAATTTATTATCATTATCATTATTATTCCAAATAGTATATTAGGGTTGCAAGTCAAAGACTCAGAATTCAGTAATGACTAAAAGCATGATCAATTGTATGAGCCTGTTTCAATTTTCCTTCCCTTTCCTTTTTCACCTTCCATTCTCCTCTCACTTTTCTTAGTATCCTCCTTCCAGCAAAATAAACTCAGGTTTCTCCTTGGCCCTAACACTCCTTCTTTTGTCTAGGAACCAAGAAGGAAGCGTATCAAGCAAAGGACATTCCTGTTTACGCTCTCAGTTTGTGTACCTCTGGTGTCACAGCATCTCACACAACTGGGGGACAATTCCAAGATATTCAGCAAAAGAAAACTTAGAAAATGTATCAAACAAATTAACAAGTTTTTAATAACTTAACTTAAACAGGTATTTCCTAGGTTTAAAATGTACCAACACCTGGGACAGACTTTTATGAGAAAAACAGCAAACACATATGGTGGTGTCATGACCAGTGCCAAGAGCTTCCTCCAAATAGTGAAAGTGGAGTTTTTGCATACTTTGAAAATCGGAGGAGGTGAAAGAACTGTTATCGAAAGAAGTTTTGGACCATTAATAGTAACACATTAGTCTCAAAGTAGTGTCCATGTCCATTCAGTTAAGGTCTTTTTTTCTAGACCCAGTAAAACTACAATCACAAAACTAGTTCTACCCAGTTTTAGCTAAATGAAGATGAGGATTATTTAAATATTTGTAATATTTGTAATAAAGTCAGTCAGCTAAAAAGCTATGGGTTTGGTTGGTGTTTATTAGCCATAACTTATTAATTATGCATATGATTTTCCCACTCTTTCACCTTATAGTGAAACACACATACAAGTATTTCTCACATACAAGTATTTCCCTATAGATGTATATATCTGGGGGAATATGAGATACTGCAGTTTTCTCGGTGTTATTTCTTCAATTAAAGTTTTTTAGCAAATTGACTATTTTTAGCAAATAGGCAGAACAGAACTGCCTCCCCAGTCTTTTCTGTTTTGTGGGAAGAATGGAATGTTCTCCCTCTTTTTCAGATATTCAGGTCTGCAGAACATGCTTTGAGGGCTATAGTTCAGATATCCCCTTCCAGTCGCATTCTTTATTCATCAAAGGTTTCTATCTGATGACTGCATTTTCGTGGCCCGAAATGTATGCTGGCCTAGTCTCTGGGTGCCTGGGTGAGCTGAATGCCAAGGTGTGTTACAGTGCCTGCTGCCAATCTAGGTGCCATCTTTAGGCTCTTCAGAGCTCTTTGAGGAGTCATCACTGAGATGAGCCCACATAGACAAGGAGATTACACTTGTCATAGGGGTGTTTGTTACACCGGAAGGGAGGGGAAAAGAGTGGGATACACACTTGCTCTTTTGGTCCACTTGAATTAGTAGAATGGAGCATACTGGGGAGTCCACAGTCCTTGCTAGCAGCCAGCAAGTGTTGCTACCACATTGGGCATGGAAGGTGGTGGATCTCCTTGAAGCATGATTACAGCCACAGCGTTTACTGGTAACAGTTCACAGAAGCCTAGACACAAACCTCTGTGGGATGCAAATGTGATGGGAATTTCTGAACTTCGGTAATGACTCAAAAACATGAAGATAGGTGGTAATGCATAACTGGGGTCCACTGAGAAACATTTGACTGCTTTTGCTTGATTAAGTGAAAACAGAACTGTCTTGAGGGGCCCGTTATAATGATATCCATCAGATGTTAAAGCAATTGGATCAGAAGGGAAGAGGGTGGTAACACTAGCACTCAGTGTGTTGCCAGTCCAACTGGATTCATAACAGCTGCAAGCTAAACTTTGTTCACACTGTTCAGGCCTTGAAGCACTTTTCAGATATGTCAGGTTTTCCAGTCCCTTAAAAGCCAGTTCTGCCATTCGATTCCTAATTCACACTGGAGACAGTTTGACTCATCACTAAATTATCTTCAGGCTGTAATATCGAAGGTATTATAAATAACTCCCCTTATAACTATTAATGCCATTACATATTGTGTTATTTCTCCTCCTCAAATATATATATGTATTTTACTGTTAAAGAAACCATAGATCAATAGGAAAATATATATAGATGTCAAAACAGATGTATACTGTGCTTATGGACAGCTCCATGGATCTTGGAAATCAGCATAACAGTAATTTAATTATCTGAGTTAGAACTTATTCCTGTTTTACTAGACATAATGCGGTTTTGGAGCAGGCAGACCCATCTGGATTTACCTTAAATTCCCCTGGCAATGTAATTTTTAGCCATTTAATTCTAATATGATAATACTCAGAGAGGAGTTTTTCTTCTTCCTCATGCTTCTGCAATTGTGCTGAAGTTTGATAACATTAGTTGAATAAATTGTATGCTAAAGGAAACATGGTCTGGCAGAAGACTGGGTTTATTTGATGTTTTGGTGTTTCAGAATCTTGCAAGAGCTTACAGCTTAATGTTACTTTGTATATTGACTCGAAAATGTGAATTTTGCTCAGCTGTATTTATCCAGCACTTTACACTGAGAGGGTTTTTACAATGCATTTGCAGGTAATTTGCCATCTTAAAAAAATCTGAAATGTCTGTCTCGATAATGAGCGGATTTCAGAAGACACTTATGACGATGGTCTTGACATTTTGTTACATTATTCATTTTTGGATATCCTAAATGATATAATTTATTTTCTGTCTTTTTCCAACACTTCTGTACACTGCAACTTTGCTTATACTTCACAAAGACTTCCGTGGTGGATAGGTTTTTTTGTTGATCAGGTTTATTGAACAAAAGCTGTCTCTGACACATGCATAAAAATGGAACAAATAAATTAAAAAATCCCATGACATTAAATAATACTAGGTAGCTAGATCACCTACAAGTAAGCCAATAGACCATAAGTCTGGAGCAAGGAAGACTTGCCCTTGATGGGGGAGGATGATGTCAGGAAACACTTAAACAAAATGAACATGGATAAGTCCATGTGACCTGATGAGCTGTACCCACAAGTGCTGAGGAAGCTTGTTGATGTCACTAGGAGGCCACACTCAACTATCTTTGAAAGTGATCAGGAGAGGTTCCTAAAGACTGGAAGAAAGTAAATGTCATCTCTGTCTTCAAGAAGGGCCAGAGGGGAGATCCAGGGAACTACAGCCTGATCAGCCTGTACTCAGTCCCTAAGAAGGTGATGGAGCAAGTAATCCTGGAGCCCATTCCCAAACACATGAAGGACAAGGAGGTGATTTGGAGCAGTCAGAATGGATTTACACTTGGGAAATCACGCTTTTCCAACCTGATAGCCTTCTACAATAAGCTGACTGGCTTGATGAGAAGAGCATTGGATGTTGTTCACCTTGACTTTAGTAAGGTTTTTGACACTGTTTCAGAAACCATCCTTGTAGACAAGCTGACAAAATATGGGTTAGGTAAGCGCACATTTGGATGGACTCAGATCTGACTGAATGGCTGGGCTCAGAGGTCTGTCATCAGTGGCACAAAGACCAGTTGGAGACCAGTCATTAGCAGTGCACCCTAGGGATTGATACTGTGGCCAATACTGTTTAATGTTTTCATTAATGACCTGGGCATTGGGACAGAGTGCACCCTCAGCAATTTTACTGATAAAGTAAAACTGGGAGAGGTGACTGATACACCAGATGGGTGTACTGTCATTCAGAGGGACCTCAACAGGCTGTAGAACTGGCAGCAATCTCACAAAATTCAACAAAGGGAAGTGCCCAATCTGCCCCAGGGGAAGAATAACTCCATGTTCCAGTACGGGCTCTGGACTCACCATCTGGAAAGCAGTTCTGCAGAGGTGTATGGGAGATCAGTACGCCAGTGACCTTGAGTTGATAAACACATCCGTGAACTAAGGTCATTGAAAGGGTAAGCCAAGAAAAGAAGGAATTTAGAATGCTGAGGAATAAAGAAAAGGCTGCAAAAGAGAAAATAGCAGTCTAGCTACAAACCAATGAAATGCTGCGTGATAAATGCTACAGAACCAATCAGAGAAGTAAAAGAGGCGCGTGCATCGCGTGTGACCAGTCTGGAAGGTATAAGAAGAGATGTTGTGAGAAAATAAAGGTCTCCCTTTACCATCTGTGCAGGAGTCCGTGTCTCATTCCCTTCAGAGGTGGATCTTGGTGTCCTGGCAGACAACACACTGTTAATGAACCAGCAATGTGCCCTCACAGCAAAGAAATCCGGTGGCATTCTGGACTGCATTAGGCAGAACCTTGCCAGAAGACTGAGGGAGGAGACCCTTCCACTCTGCTCAGCACTGGTGAGACACATCTGGAGTTCTGAGTCCAGTGCTGGGCTCCCCAGTATAAAAGAGACAGGTACATACTGGATTTGGTATAGCAAAGGGCCATGAAGATGATTAAGGGGCTGAAACCTCTGTCCTATGAGGAGAGGCTAAGAGAGCTGGGACTGTTCATCCTGGAGTGAAGAAGGCTCAGGTGGACCTTATCTATGTATATGAATACCTGATGGTGGAAAATGAAGATGAGAGAACCAGTCTTTTCTCAGTGGTGTCCCATGATAGGACAAGAGGCAGTGGGCACAAATTAAAACACATGAAATTCCATCTGAACACAAGAAAATGTTATTTTTATTTTTTTTACTGAGGGTGATCAAACACTGGAACAGGTTTCCCAGAGAGATTGTGCAGTCTGCATTCATGAAGATATTCAAAATCAGACTGAACATGGTCCTGGGCAACCTGCTCATCCTGCTTGAATAGGCAAGGGTTGGACTAGTCAATCGCGAGAAGACCTTTTCAACCTTAGCAATTCTGTGATTCTGTTATTTTTTCCGTATATATTTCCAATACTCTACTTTGACTTTTAATGTTTTCTAAACAATTCAATGATTTGTACTGAATGTACCTTTGAAATTGAGCCAGAGAAAGAGGATATATGCATAATAGCAACTATAAAATATCTTGGAGGCATAAAAGTTCAGGAATGAAAAATGATGTCTTATTACACATGACATTGTCTGGGGACAAAACCAGCCTATTGTGTAGCTGTCCAATGTAGATATATTCTGACAAATGTCAAAATTACCTAGTCTGGGGATTGATAAAATGCTCATTTTCTTTCGGCTGTATACGTGGACCTCAGCAATACAAAATGCTGGGCATTGAATCTGTTTCCTCTTTCCTAATTTTCATATGTAAGCTGTTAACATCCAAGTTAGTACTAAGTGTTTCCTATAGGGGGTAATATGCGATGTCTATATTTATACGCACCACAGACTGGATAGCTGAGCTATACAACTTCCAGAAAACACCAATCAAATGAGAATAGTAATTTAAAACTCTGTACAGTATTAAAAGGAATGAAAGATCTAAATACATGATATGCTGGTCACAATTGGCAATAAGCATTCGTTTAATAATAAAAGCAGTTTGTTCTTTATCAAACCCAGGTTCTGTACCTGCCCCTGTATGTCATTTGCTTTGATAATGTACTCTCATTGGTTTCATCATCATTGACTCTGGATATTGTATTCTAATACAACAGATGTAAACAGCTAATTTGATTCATTTATTTTAATCAGAATTGTTCATTACCGAGGATATCTCACCGAAACCAACTTAGTTTATTTTAAAAAAGAAAAACCAGATTAAGATGATTAGGAACAAAAAGCTCATGACCTCTCTACCTCTTTTCTGTCTCCTTCAAATTTCAGAAGCTGAGTTCTGGCTTTTTAACTCTCCCCATGCAACCTACATGGTTTTCAAAGCACTAATCAGCCCCTATTTTCTATTAGCTTCACTAATGACAGTCTGATTCATAAAGCCCAGCTTTTATTCTGTCTGTATTAGACACTTATGGAGTGTCTACACACACTGTGTGCTCGATTTCATTCCACAAATATAGGCGCTTCATGCCCTTCTGGCTCTCAGGTGCTGCTCCAAAGGGCAGAAATTTTCTGCAGGTCCTGTGCTGCATCTGGCAGCCCCAGGTTGCCTCAGGCAGCCCAGAGCATCTCAGAGAGAGTTAAATACCTATGTTTAGGCAATGAATTCATCCCCTGGATTCAGCATATGAAATTAAGGCATCTTTCCATCTGTGATACTTGTCCCTTCTTTTTGTAAGACCCCTGCAGTTACTTCTAGCCTTCAGAAAACCAGTGCTGATTGCAATAGGCCAGATTTAAGAAAAAGATAGCTCAGAGAAGTTGTGAAGCCCTGAAGAAATTATTCCATTTTAAAGAGTACTAAGACAAGCCAACTTCGCAGTCCACAGATGTACTCAACCGTCTGGACTGGCAGACCTGTGGAAACACCCTGTGACTCCTTCCTTGCAGAAGTACCCCAGGGTATGCAGGAGAACGTGCATCAGCCCCGTCTCCTCCAGACATGGCCGGTGTGACACTGGAGACCCAAGCTTTGGGGCATACCAGGGAGCACACCTGTTCTGCAGTGTAAATGCAGATTATAGGCTTTCTCATAAATAAATAAATAATCCAATATTCTTTTAAATCTTCAGCACTTACAGGGTTTTGTCAAATGGCTCAGAAAACATACTGCTGATTGTGACTTAACAAGCGGAATTTCACAGAAGTGCCCTGTAAACCTGCTTGGGGTTGATAAACAATGTGGTTCAAAAAAGTTATATTGTGGGCTGGAGTGTGCCAGTGCAAAACTGCAGAGAAATTGTATCCTTTGTAAAGATTCTCAGGTAATTTTTAAAAATACTTAGTCCTGTGGTGTTCATACTGCCCGCTTTTGAAACCTGTGAACAACAGATTTCCACATGAAAGAAAAGAGCTATTTTTCCACAAAGGGAAACAGACTAAACTCAACTGGAGTTATAAGAAAACAGAAAGAATCAGCTTTAAGGGAACAGAAATTATTGATAAAAGAGCAATTTGGCACAGTGATAGTAAAATAGTAGTACCTTAAGCAGTATCATTAGAATAGATGCCGAAGTTTCCAATTCCTTTTCATAATGATGTACATTTATTAAAGAAGGAGGAGAGAAAAGATAGAGAGCAATAAAAAAAAAAATTATGAAAGTAGTAACTTTTAAGAAGAAGCAATATAGGCATTGATAAGCAAGCTAAAAAGAAAAGCTGAGCCATTGAAAACAGAGGAAATCATTTCATTTTGCCAACAAAGAACAGTTTCATTTGGTCTACCAATTTACATGTGCATAACTACATTTGAATTACCTGAACAAGTTCTGGTATTTTTTACTGATATTTCCATTTTCCTTGGGATCTAGCTTTTCAGTCTTTGAAAGCATCTAGCTTTATAGCTTTCTACTTTGCAATCTGAAATGTTATAAATGAGAGTTTTGTCCTCTGGTCTTGACTCAATATAAATTCAGAATATTTTAAAAATTTTCACTGTGCACATTCTAAAACAGACAAAATGATTCACTCCTTCCTTCATCAAATGGATAATTTGTCTTCATTCAGAAGATAAGGTCAAGTATGAAGTAATCCACTAACTATTGCATACTGACCAGAAAGGTTTTGGTTTTTTTTAACTTTGCGTATTTTATGGTACCAGGTTGTAAATCACAGGAACAATAAACAGTGGAAGTAACATTGCCCTTTAATTGGGGGGGGGGGGTAAGTCATTCTAATTATTAAATCTGAATCAGACATTGGATGAATGGCATTATTATCCATTGCTCCTAGTGAACAACTTCCAACATGAAGGTTGCATGGAGGTTTGGGAGGGTTTGTTGGGGGAGAGTAGTATTCAATGAGACAAAGCACGCACTGTTAACTCCAGCTGACGTAATCTGTTCTCTCAAATAATCATGAAATGGTTACCTCTTTGACTGAAGAAAAGAGCAATTTGTGATTATTAAGGGAGACATTCTCGTACTGTTCTGCTCCAAAAGACTAACAATAATTCTTGGATTTATAAGAATTACAGAATGTCCATAGATGAGGTTGATTACCAAACGATAGATTAAATCATGCCTGTCACAAAGCTCGATGTTGCCACATTGTTGCATTGATTAATGGTATTTGGCAACTCTCTGAATGGCCATTTGCCATTCATTCATTGGTGCCCCCTGGAGTACACTATGAGAGTGACCTGTTGGGAAAAATATTTTTTTCATCTGTTTATTGTTTCTAGTGTAGTAACAGAGAAACACTGGGGGTGGCTGAAGTCAAGACTTCAAGTTAGCTTATTCTTACTGCATATAAGTTGAGAAGGGGGGGGAAACTAAGGAAAAATCAGTTGCAATCAAGACAGTACACTGTGATAATTTAAATCACGATTCTAGACAACCCAATTGTTTCTTCTACAGCACCGTAAACATCATCTGATTAAAATAATTGGGGTATTGATAATTTTTTTTTATACAGATACATAAATTTCTGATAGAAATTTTGTCACAACACTTTGCTGTTCTATTTTAATCCTTCATTCAGAACCCCATAGGTCTGTGGGAAAGATTTCATTGGTTCATGTCACAGCTTAGAGTGGCAGGGAAAAACATTGTCTGCCTCTCCTTCCCCCCACTCCTCTCAGCAGTGAAGGTGGTCATCTTTCAGACATGGTCTGGGTGGGGCGTAGATGTTTTCTTTGCCTTCAGGTCTCTGCCATAATGAGTAGTGAAGAATGGAGCAGAGAAAAACCCAAGTGTTTTTTCTCACATAAGCAGCTTGAGTCTATTGGGCTTTCCTCCTACATTGCAGTCTACGACAATGAGTTTGGATGAACTCTCATCAGCAGAGAATTATAGATTCAATAATATATCAAATTTTAAAGGAAAATTGACATATCTTGACCTGAAAAAAAATAAAATCGCTTTATCTCTGGAATAAGACAAACTTCATTTTACATTTATTCATTTTTTCAAGCTTCATGGAAGCTTCTGCCTTAAATAAAAAAATTACACTCTAGCTGAGACATGAAATTGAACATCACTTATTTGAGTTGTGCTCAGCTGACCTTCAGATGACTTTTGTAGGTTTTTCAAGGAGCTGGAGATAAACACCCAAGCCAGTTGGAATCACAATTTATTAGAAATCCATATCAAACACTGAAGAATCTGGACATCATATGGGCACTTTGAAGGATGAGAAAGGAGTATTATTGAATGGCATTTTTTATTTTTATCCCCTACAATTCTCCTACACTTCTGTTCTCATTTTGTTGCCGGTTACACTATTACCCTGTTCATTCATTTAGTAGCACTGTCCATAGAGATTTTGCTTATTAATTCTCACTTTCTGTACTTCCCTGGGCTAGTTATTATTCTTCCAAGGCATTCTTAAGCCAACATAAATCTAACAATTAGGGCCACCCGACTGAGATGCTGAAACGGAGAAGTAACACTTTGGGCCTCCACTGTTGAGGCAATATTTCCTGTGCACCACTTAGGAAGTCAACCCCAATGAGTTTTCCAAACTCATCTACAAATGTTTACACTGCTGTCTCAAAGTTACTTTTAGCACACTTATTTTTATTGTTGATAAACATTTTTTTTTATTCAAAACACAATGGTTTATGTTGAATGGTGTCTACTATACTACTTCTTAATTTCTTTCCTTTATTGTGTTTCTTACTAAGAAATTTTGGCAAAGTCCAAACAGGACTTGTTTGGTTTGCAGATCACCCCCTTGGGTTTCCATATAATACGCCTTTTCAAAGCAGTTCCATACTTCTTAGTTTTCTGAAAAGCTGATTTGTACTTCATGGATTCTAAGTGGTCATGATATGACCGTCACTGCTTCTGAAGGGCATTGGAATCCACACATTTTGGCTTTAGTGTATTATAGTGATATATTAATGAGAAATGTATTTGAAAATACAAGCATATTTTAATTTTTTTTTCTTGATAAATCTAAACATCCTCTGTTTTCTCACAACCTGAACTTATGGTTTTTTTTTTTTAATTAACCTTTTGGGGTTTTTTCATCACAAGAAATCTAGAATTCATATACAAGAAAAAAACATTACACTTTAGAGGTGGACTTTTCATCTGAATGTTTTGGCGCTTCAAGTGAAAGCTGCAAACTTACTACAACTTGTAGCTACTTTCATATGCATCACACCTTGAATGCTGTGGTGCAGCCATCCAGCATTTCTACTGCTGTTGCGGTTTCCTCTTCTACTGTGGTCCGAGACATCCTCTGGTTTAGCTGGTTTGGGAGAATTTACTGGAAAACAACAATTTCTTTCACCTCCTGAAATTAATAGCATTTGACAGGAATTCCTTTACGTCAGTGGAATGAGAATTTCCCTCACATTTGGGTGTCTGAGTGTGGGCACTTTATCAAGGAATGCATGCTTGAAAAATCCCATACTTAATTTTGAAAGATAAGAGTTTTACAAATGTCAAAAGGTTGAATTTGAGCCTTTATGAACTGCTGGTCCCAATTTATTATCTAAAGTAAGAAAATGTTCCTGTCATACCTTCAAATACACTTTATTTATTTATTTATTTATTTTTAAGATGTTTGGCAAGGAAAAATTTAAGTGTCTCTGCCATAGAAAGTCTTTGGGATAAAGTCAGTTTCCAGGACATTGCCTGCATGTGTATAAGCTATTCTTTGTGGATACGGTATAGAAGTAAATGAGGTGGTTATCTGAACCATGCTTTCCTCAGACAACAACTGTGGAGCCTCGTTGAGAGAAATGTTTCCTATAACTTTTTTTTCATTCCTCTTCTGTAACTTCTAGGTACTGTGTAAAGTTTTAAAAAAAAATACAATGTAAAAATTTATTTCCACATAGATCCATGTCTTGGGGACTCATAAAAACTTATCTTTAATTTTCTCCATTCATAGCTTTTCAAAACCCATAAGAACCTCAGCAATAGACATCAGGACTGTCTTAGTTTTTAATGACCCAGTGTTAGTAGTGCCACTTATACCTACTGATTCCTTCATCTCAAGGGAATGCAGGCAACGTACAGATTTTGCCATGTTTGGAATTGCTTGCCTTTCTCCTGTGTCAGTTAAAAACCTGCTGCTGCCAACAGCAGCAGCCCTCCACAAAGGTCATCAGGTGATTCTAATGGAACTATCTTGAAATTTAGAAAACGTGAAAATGCAGAAGCCAAAGAATATCACAGGAACTTTTTGGTTATTTTTTTTTTGTGAATACTTGCAGGAGTAGTAGTAAATATTAAAGGATGACTCATGTTTTGCAGCCTTAAGCATTCAGCTGGACATGTCTTTTGAATTGCCTTCCAGAGGACTTTGAGACCTGAGAGAACAGTGTGTTGATATATTTAATAAAATCAGCATAAGCTGTAAATATGAAGAAGGCTGTTAAGTAGTGTCCACATGAATATTTTTAACCAAATGGTGCTAGAGGCTGCAGTGTTCCTAAGCTGAAATCTGCTCAGGGATGTAGAGATGAGAAAAGGTAGCTTCATGCCAAGTTTATTTTCTGAAATGTCTCAGGTGACTTTTTAAACTGATGGGGGCAACCCTGGTTTCCTGAGGAAGCTGATGGGTAGCCTACCTATTCCTTGAGGAATGTAGGTGTCCTATACTTGCTACCCTTCTGTGAAGCGGTGGCAATGTGTGTGTTGGGTTTGCGTGGCAAGTTTTTGGTAGCAGGGGGTCTACAAGAGTGGCTGATCTAGTTGAAGATGTCCCTGCTCATTGCAGGGGAAGTTGGACTAGATAGCCTTCAAAGGTCTTTCCAACCCAAACTATTCTATGATTCTATAAGCTGCTAGAAACTTCCTCCACGTCTGATAGAACCAATGCCAGCCGGCTCCAAGAGTGACCCACCATTGGCCAAGGCCAAGCCCATCAGTGATGGTGGTAGTACCTCTGTGATAACGTATTTCAGGAGGGAAAAAAAATCCACCCTGTGTGGAACAACAGAAGTAGAGAGAAGAGTGAGAATATGTGAGAGAAACAACTCTGCAGACACCAAAGTCAGTGAAGAAGGAGGGGGAGGAGGTGCTCCAGGTGCCGGAGCAGATTCCCCTGCAGCCCATGGTGAAGACCATGGTGAGGCAGGCTCTCCCCCTGCAGCCCATGGAGGTTAATGGTGGAGCAGATCTCCACCTGCAGCCCATGGAGGACCCCACGCCAGGGTAGGTGGATGTTCCTGAAGGAGGTTTTGACCCCATGGGAAGCCCGCACTGGAGCAGGCTCCTGGCAGGACCTGTGAACCCATAGAGAGAGGACCCCACGCTGGAGCAGGTTGGCAGGACTTGTGACCTCATGGGGCACCCATGCTGCAGCAGTCTGTTCCTGAAGTACTGCACCCTGTGGAAAGGACCCACAGTGGAGCAGTTCATGATGAATGTGGGATGGATTCATGTTGCAGTTTGTGGAGGACTGTCTCCTGTGGGAGGAACCCCATGCTGGAGCAGGGAAAGAGTGTGAGGAGTCCTGCCCCTTAGGAAGAAGGAGCAGCAGAGACAACGTGTGATGAACTGACTGCAACCCCAGTTCCCGGTCCCCCTGTGCCACTGGGGGTGAGGAGGTAGAAAAATCAGGAAGGAAGTTGAGCCCGGGAAGAAGGGAGAGGCGGGGTGAAGGTGTTTTAAGATTTAGTTTTTATTTCTCATTACCCTACTCTGGTTGGATTGGTAATTTGGTAATTGGTAAATTAAACTAATTTTCCCAAGTCAGGTCTGTTTTGCCTGTGACAGTAATTGCTGAGTGATCTCTCTCTGCCCTTTTCTTGACTCACTAGCCTTTTGTTATATTTTTTCTCTCCTGTCCAGCTAAGAAGAGGGAGTGACAGAGTGTCTTCGGTGGCCACCTGCCATTCAGCCACGATCAACCCACCACACTGTGCTCACTAAGAAGGATATGGTTTCTCTTCCTATGGACAAATATCACCTGTCATGTTGGTGACATGTTGCCAGAGTGGACTCCCAAGAATTGACAACATAAACCTTTGGGAAAAGAAAAACAAAAGGAAGGAAAGAAAGAAAAAGTCCCACAGCTTCACAAACGACACTAAAAACTAGCATTTCCCTTGTTAACAATTTGCTGACACACTTGTGTAATTTATAGGAAATGGAAAGGTATCCAGATTATCAATAACAGTTCTCTTGCAGATTTAGAGAAAAAGTAATTAAGACACCAGATCTTCAAAACAATCTTCACTGATTTAATCTGAGATCTGCGCCAAGATTTTTTAAACTCAGTCTGATTCATCTGGGATACAACTGCCCACTGAATTGTTTTACATGATCTGGACACAAAAATTGGAGCCAGCAGAAAACAGCAATGAAAACCTGAAATATCTTAAGAGCCAATTAACCTAAGGAATATGCAGCTGAGGTAAGTATACCCTAACTTTTGTTAGCGTAGTGGTGTAACTCACATCTTCCAAAAGGGATGTAGGCCTAGGAATTTGTCAGCCACAGGATGTCTGATAAAAAGTGTGGCATTTAAGACAAAAACTGCCTTCTAACAAGTTAACCATATTGATGAGAAAGCTCCAGAATGGACTATGTCATGGCACTCTCTGATTTATCAGTACAGATGTAACTATAGTGTCAATTGGAAGGTTATTGTCAAGGTGGTGATAGAATAATATTGGGCCAGTACACTGGCAAGCTTCCTCTGATGAATAGGTTGTCTATCCCAGGTTCACCACCAGTACAATGAAGGCACATACTTTCTCCTAGGTGAGGTGTCAAAATTAGCCATGTTGTGAAACATTTCAATACAAATAAAAAAACGCCAAAAAGTATTATCTTTAGGTGGCAAAGGCATGCATATTCTCATAGGTTGCACTATTAAATGAATGAATACAGGTATTAAAAATATAGCATTTTGGATGACCAAATAATGTTTTCAAATTTGAATAGCATAAAGAATGGAGAAGAACGTTGCTTGGTGTGAAGCACTTGCCATCATTTATAAAGAAAATATTTCTCTTTTTTAAGAAGCACATGTATTACTGCTATAAGTATTTCACGTTTCTCCAAGCTTTAGGAGGAATAGTCCTATGGGCTATTTTTCATCTGTAAAAATTCCTCTAACGTTCACCATATTTTTCATATGACCTATTCATAAGACTCTGCAGGGAAATTTGTGGCTTCTGCTGTTGGGAAATTTCTTTGGACTGTGTGATCTGTAGGTACTTCTAGAAGTCAAGAGACCTATATTGAATTACTAGATTTGTAATAGATGTAGGCAAGCATCTAGGACTTTATCCAAATTCCTCTGAAGTCTATTCACAAACAGAATAAGGATGATGATGATGATAAGTATCTTTTCCTCATCATCAGTGTATGTAGTCTGCAAACTATGAGGCCAGGACTGTCTGTTACATTCTCAGTACACAGAATGTACTGTAGTGGGACACTGATTATGGTTGGAGACTGTAGGAGATGCAGTAATAAGAAATATTTTATCCCATTAAAATCAAATGGATGCTATTAGAAACATGCTCTATCTATGGAAGCATACAAAGTTGTAACATGAATTCTGTAAAGTTCAGCTATTTTCATGGGATATGGTCCCAGAAAGCATTCCATCTTCTTAAAAGATAACTATATTGCAGTGTTTAAGATGTGCACCTCTCTGCTAAGTAGATTTTTATTTTACAGTTTCCAGGCCTGGCTGTATCCCAGTTCATTTATTTCCAACTGGGTTCAGTTTCCAGGGGAAGGCAACTTCCTATGATATTTTTTGTCCAATAAAGGTAAAAATAATGTTCTCCAAACAGCACTATTTAAACTGGCACGCACAGGTGGCTAAACAGTTTAATTCAATTTAAATAAAAATGCACACTGGCTGGAAATACCATGAAAACTGATATTCCAAATGGGGTAAAATGTTAAGTGTTCAGTGAAATGTAGGTTTTAAATTGTCCTTATTATCAAGCATCTTTTCCAGTTGAGATTTTTTGCCTAAGTGAGCATATTTTCAAGTATGAATTAAGAATAGAACTGTGAATTCTGTTCAGAAAAGAGTTTACCATGTTGTTATGTTGATTACCCAGAATAACTCATCTCCTCAATTTTGAGGTGTTGTGCTCCATCTTTTCATTCTCACCATCTAGCTATTTTATTTCTATAGCCCATGTTGTTACAACATAACTGATGGACTGGTTTTGAAGACATTAAAGTACTTACATACTTCACACCACTGTGGGACAGGGAAGCTGCATTCTTTCCTCTCATTTTTAAATGAGAAACTGAACAGCATGATGCATTTGTCTGAGTTCACAGGGACTGTCAAGTCATGGCAAGCATCCCTCAGTAAAAACGCTTGCCTCGGACTACCTTGGAAATGAATCTA
Source organism: Pluvialis apricaria (assembly GCA_017639485.1). Taxonomy (NCBI): domain Eukaryota; kingdom Metazoa; phylum Chordata; class Aves; order Charadriiformes; family Charadriidae; genus Pluvialis; species Pluvialis apricaria. The sequence goes on from CM030007.1 coordinate 106,939,128, forward strand.
TACAGACTCTAACTTACTCAGAAATGTAATCTCACGTGAAAGTGAGGCACCTTTTACAGGGTAAACTCTCTGTACAGAATTCCCACATTGTGTCTATGGAGTGAAGCCATTAGAATTTAATTAGTCAACTTTGTGTTAACATTTATTCTGAAAGAAGTGAAGGACAATTTAAATCCATACTTTAAGAACAAAGCAGGCTCTTTCCTTAGAGTCGACTGTCACTGAAATTAAAAACTCAATCGTCCCAAATCTTGAGCATAATAAAAGCATTATTTTTTTGATCAGAGAATCATATGCACCAAATTTAAGGATCTCATTATTCTTTGTCTTGTCCTGATTTACATCATTTAGTTCCATAACCCTGTCAGCTTACCTTGTTTACATAGTGGTAGGCAGGAGAAGAAAAAACTAGCTGAAGAAAAGCAAGTTTTCCAAACACATTATGTCATTGGAAAGGACCCTCCTTGAGTTTTATATGGAAGCAGGAATAAATAAATACCTAATGTGCTCACATAAGAAATAATGAAAACAAGGAGAAAGTTGCTAAGCTGGCATATAATAAAATACATTTCTTTTAAGATGCTGCTGTGCCACTCATAGTACCTAAACCCTTCTGATATTGACTATGGTGGCTTAAACACAAAATGAAGTTTTTCCCTTGCTCTAGATGGAGTGAGATCTGTTTGGCACAGCTCAGAGGAGGTGGGGTGCAGCTGTTGTAAATCACTGCAAGTTTATTTCTGGTGGAGGGTCGTTATGAAGCACCTCTGTTGGTAATAGAAGTAAAGTAAAAGCAAGTAAAAGCAAATTGCAGTATGTTTCTGACTTGGTCTTCCTGGAGCATCCTGCTTTCTGTAAGTGAGTTTGTCTTCAGAGGCATATCATTCTTTAAAATGAAACATCACACTTCTTTTTTTGCTCATTTTGATTGTATTTTGTGGGACTAGAAGCTTGGAGGAGAACCCCCTTCTAGTACTCAGTTATTGTGGCTTGAGATCCTGTCAGATTCTTCCACTGGCCAAATGGGTCAAAGTGGTTTTTGTCACACTTTTCTGGATGATGCATGAAAAGATAGGAAACACTTTTCCATTTAACTATGTTTTTTAAATTAACATTTCAATGAAAAATAACATTTAAGCATTGAAATATCTCCTGTGTGATAACAGATATATGTATAGCTTTCATTCAGAGGAAAGCGATTTACCCCTCCTTTTTACCATATACAGCACTTTGTTTGGAGAAAAGTCTAGAGATTTTCTTATCCCATATTACTGCTCTGTGTCTTTTGATTAGTCCTATGACACAGTTTTCTGTGACCTACTAGTTTCTAGATCTCATCATTAGAATTAAAAGATAGCAAAATAAAGTTTGATGCCTGCCAAAAAAAGAAGGAGCTAGAAAAATAGAGAAAGTAGAGAAATCTTTACCAACTCTTTCTTCACGCTAGCAATCCGTTGATGTTACATAGCACTGCAAGACGCTGATTCTTTTGACATTTCTCATTCTGAAGCAGGAAATATTTAGATTTTCATTGCATTTCCAGTTCAAATAATGGCTGCGCATTTTATTTAATTGTATTATTTCAGACTACACTACTGTGCACATTTGTATATTTAGTGTGGTGTCTCCGAACCATCCATGACCAAGAATTGTGAGGTCAGTTGTTATAAAAATATTTGGCTTGAACTGAGCTTGCAGCTAGGGAAATCTTTGCCTGTGTTTTATTTGCTATTTAAGTAGTTTCTGTTTATTTTCTGGGCTTAATGGATACTGCACTTGACCTCATTGTTGATAACAAAACACAGGCTGGCACAGCCATATTTGCAGTGACACCATTTTCATTCAATCTGTCCATGTATTTAAAAGGTTCTTTTTCTCTTCAAATACAAACAGTATTATTAAGGTCGATACAGATTGTACTCAAGTGTTCAAAATACTGCTCTAAAGGCTCATTCTCTGTGTAGGTGAGATGCTACTTGTGAAATGTACATCAGTGTTAGAATCCAACACCACCACCCCCATATATATACATTCATATTGACTGGCTGAGGTTATTATATATCCAGAACATCCAAAGAAGTTTTGCTTTAAAGGCAAAAATTAACACTCTCTAAAATAAAAGGAGGAACAGTTTTGCACAGATTTTGTCTTCACTACTTCTGATGTGAGGCATTTGAACCCAGCACGGAGAAACAGAAAGATTTTTTTTTTTCTAAGTTTTTTTAAACTCTAGTAGTTGGTGATTGAATCAAGTCTGCCCAGCTTTTCTCCAATATAGCCGTATTGCATCAGGACAGATATAACATTGTAGTTCAAACTCTAGAAATTTCCAAACATGATCAGAAAACCAGTTGCCTGGGATAGAAATAGCTTCATATTTCACACGGTAGGCCAATCTTGCTAGTAGAGAATTCAATGAAATTATTCCAGTAAACTTCTCTGGGGACAGCATTTGAAACAGAGGAACTGTCTACAGCTACTTGTTCTTCCAATAACAGTTTGTATTTAGAGTTCCTGTCACTTTTGTTTGCAGACGTAACTTAGGGAATCAGTTGAGTTCCAAAACGTACATTTAAGTTTGTGCATCACGTGGATATTGAATGCTGCACGTGCTTTAGTCTTTGAAAAACACCACTGTAGAAGAAGCTATTGTATTTCCATTGAACACTAATTAGCCTAGAAATATCAGAAGCTACCCCACTGTAAGAGTCCTAGCACTTTGGCAGTGCAAGTCATTGGCCTCTGCACAATACACCAGTATTGCTCCAGCTGTCCCTTTAGGGAATTTCTTAAAGTGCTGCCCAGAAAGCGTTGACATTTTCTGCTGTGGGTGGCAGTGGGCTTAGGAACTGACCATAGTATGAGAAATACAAGTGCATTACAGGAAACTTTGGCCCCCTTGTCTTAGTCTGTAGCACAGATTCTCTCCTACATGTGATGGACTTGGAAAAGATTGAGAAGTAGCTGTTGAAGAGAGGGTGAAAGAAGATACATACTATTGTCTGCACAGCGTATTAATTCTATGGGTAATGTTAACATTGTTTTATCTATAAGGTTGTTTATCTGGAGCCCTTTATTAAACTAAAACCAAACAAAACTTTTCAAAATTTATGGGGCATAATACAGTTATTTTTTTCCTTCAATGGCATGCAAAACACTTTGCAAGGTTAATGTAATTCTTGTATAACTTACATGTACAATTGCGTCTTCCACCCAGTCGCCAAACCACACCACTTTTAAATGAGCATCCTATTAGTATATAATGCTATAATATAACATAGGGAGCTGTCATTAGTCCATATTTTCACACTTTGATATGCAGAAAATCCTTCAGCGGGGAATGAGAGCTTCACAAAATGTTATCTTGTAAACAAAACTAAATCAAGAACAGATTTAGAAATAATGTGAAAAAACATTTGAGGTTTGTCTCTCACCCAGTACTTGGCAGATTGCAAATTAGGATTTTGTTACAAACTGTACAGAATATCATGTATAAATCTGCTGGTTGAGAATGATGCCAACTCCTCCAAAGTTAAGAATCACTCAAGAAAAATGTTCAGTATCCTTTACTGGCATGTATGTATTTGTCTATCATCACCTCTTCAAATATTTAAATTGTGAACAGTTTTGTTTTTCAACCCCTGTTTAGTAACCAGTTTTCCCCAACTCTGGCAGTGGATTTTGTAGCCAAACTGACATCACTGGCAAAGTAGAAAGGAAAGAATTATTAAAAAGTTTGGCCTCTACCTTTAACCGGACACAGCCTCATAAACTTATGATTAGGTGTCCTTCTGGTAGGATATGAAGTAGTACCCTTGAAACTGGGGGCAATTTACAGCAGCTGTACTGAACCATACCAGTGAGGATTTGTCTTAATTCCATGTGTTCCTCATCTTATGTCGATAAGACTGTTGTGCAAACTTTCATTAGAACTGCCTGAACTTTAGAAAAAATAAAACACAAAATGCATCCAGCAACTAGGAACATTAACGGCCAGTTGCTCCGTGTTGACGCTCAGACTTGGAGCATGTCAGAAATGTCGGCAAAAGTGCCAGATTTGGAGCTAGTGACTATAGCGCAGCTCTCTTAAAAGATCAATGGTAACCTCTGAATATATTTTCTGCATTTGTGCTCCTTTGAGGACCTACAACGAGCAAAAAGTCTCAAGCTTGTGTGTGATGGCGCACCAGGTGCCAGGGAAGTTCCACAGCATCCTTGTGTAAGGGACTGAGTAGGCTGTGTTTCTGCAGAGATCGTCTAGCAACTACCTCCTGAGAAGTCCTGTCCTAGCAATGCTGTGTGGTCTCTGCAGTTCCCTAGAAAAACCTTTGTCTTTTTGGCACTATAGCAAAGCTTCTACCAAGTAAGTTCAATGCCAGAGTGTCGAGTTTACACCTTGGCTTGACTCTCAGTAGTAGCTCCAAGGGAATTAGTGATGCTGTTGGCTACAGGCTGACTCCACATCAGGGTGTGGACCCCCGGCCCATCCCATTCAGTGTATTGGTTTTCCTAGTACATAACCTTGCTCCAAATTTGAGTAACAGCTTATGGCCAAGCTGTTATATCCTCCTGCAGGCTATTTCAGATACAGACTATATGACCGCAGATCTTTTTCTGTGGAGACTGTAGCATCAGTTGTTATATCAGAAGGTTCTTACAGCAGCTGCAAGAAAATATGGAAAGTCTTGCAAGAACATATGCTGCTCTTGTCTCCTTTTTTACTAAGATGAATCTGTACTTCAGCAAAATATGAGTATAGCATGTAGTAACTGGAATAGGAGCCAGAGAAATTTTTGAGAGTGTTCATATCTGGTGTTTTGTTTCAGGCTTAACACAAATTTTCTTTTAAAATATTTATGCGATTGCAGTTGGTATCAGATGTCATGGTAAATATAACCCATATTTTTAAAATAATATTTATTAAGGGACTGAAAGAAATAACTAAGGGAAACAGGATTGTAAATGCACCAGCCAAAAGCTGAAACACTTTTTCAAGTGTTACTGGTAGTAAGATTAATTGATGCGAAAGCTCTAAGTTACATCATTGTCTCTCTGTCATTTGTCCTGGAAGTACAGAATGTAAAATGTTCAAACTATCCTAGAAATGGTTTGTGTCGTAAGAATTGCAATAAATGTTTAAAGATAACCAGATGGTGTAAAATTCACTAATTCACACAGAAACTATCACTTTTACCTTTAGAATACCTTGGCCTATTACTGGTGTTTTGTGAAAAGCAACGCTTCCAGTACAGATTTTACAATATTTTAAATACAGGGCCTCATTAAAAGCTGGGGTCCATAATGGTTGGAGGGTGGAGTAGAACTTGTCTTGCCTTGAGTTAAAGTTTTTGGGGTAAAGCTAACAGCAGAGTCATATTTTTTTTCCGTTTACTCATTGGCTGGTGCAGTGAAAAGGTCACTAACTGAATGAGCCTGTAGTGTCTGTACACAGTTGCATGATCCAAGCCTTTCTGGGCAGTTGCTGAAGGAGAAGAGATGGCAGAAATGGCTAGACTTGAAAACCATTATCTAAATTATTTTGGTTTTCTTTTTTTAGACAAGGAGAAAAGCATAATCTCCAGTGCAGCAGGAGAGTAAGACTCTTTTTACTGTGACTACGCTTTCACTCAAAATCAGGGGTAAAATTGCTGTAGGTTTTCTTGTCCCTAAACGGACCCTAGGGAAGAAAGAGTAAGAGTAATTTTGTTGGTTCCCTTGCCTTTGGTCACTCAGGGAAAGCATAGGAAATGCTGGGAAAAATATTTATGAGCAAAATGATTGCTCCCTTAGGCAGTCCTGTGGGCTGAGTTTCATCTAAAGCCCTTGTGATGAACTTGTTGAGGGGTTGCAATGTCTAGTCAAACTCAGATTCTGAGCCATGGCATGGGACCATGTGGAAAGAGATCTGTGCTAGTGTACATCAATGATTGTACAACTGCTAGAACTGATGGGTAATACTGTAACTTCTATTTTCTTCCCATCTTTCCTACTTGTAGATTGTAAACTGTAAATAACAGGAAGTTCATATACATTCATAGGTACTACAGGAACGCTCCTGTGTCAAAGGGTACATGTATTTATTAATTATTTATCCAACTGTATTAGAATGAAAGGAAAATCCAATACATATTAGTACATGAGGAGAATTTTACTTTATATAAAAATGTTTGGAACTGTTTATATCTACTCGTTCTGGGATCTGTGACCCAATCCTTTTGTACACAATTCATTTGTATTTAGCTTGGACACTGTATGAGTGTGAAACCTCTTGCAGGTTGCATATAATCATGACATCATCCAAGATTTCATTTTGGGTCAGATGCAGCATTGCTGCATTCTCTCTGGAGCCAGGGCAGGTTGAATATAATTCACTATATGACCGAGTGTCTACTATTTAATGCTGCAAGGCTTGTCCCATGGTAGCACTAGTGAGGATCTGAATGTTCTATTCTCTCCCCTGATCTGGCAGGAATAGCAATGCAAACCTTATCTATAGAATCATAGAATCATAGAATGGTTTAGGTTGGAAGGGACCTTGAAGATCATCGAGTTCCAACCCCCCTACCATAGGCAGGGATACCTCTCACTAGACCAGGTTGCCCAAGGCCACGTCCAGCCTGGCCTTGAACACCTCCAGGGACGGGGCTTCAACAACCTCTCTGGGCAACCTGTTCCAGTGCCTCACCACCCTTAAAGTGAAAAACTTCTTCCTAATGTTTAATCTAAACCTGCCCTCTTCCAGCTTAAAGCCGTTCCCCCTCGTCCTATCACTACATGCCCTTGTAAAAAGTCCTTCCCCAGCTCTCCTGTAGGCCCCCTTTAGGTACTGGAAGGCCACAATAAGATCTCCCCGGAGCCTTCTCTTCTCCAGGCTGAACAGCCCCAACTCTCTCAGCCTCTCCTCATAGGAAAGGTGCTCCAGCCCTCGGATCATCCTCGTGGCTCTCCTCTGGACACGCTCCAGCAGGTCCATGTCCTTCTTATGTTGGGGACTCCACAGCTGGATGCAGTACTCCAGGTGGGGTCTCACGAGAGGAGAGTAGAGGGGCAGAATCACCTCCCTTGACCTGCTGGCCACACTTCTTTTGATGCAGAAGTGTGGCCAGTCTAGTCTGTCCAGTCCTATCTAGTCCAAGCAACGACACATGCTTTGCTAAGGAATAGTGAATCCAATTTCATTTGTACGTAATTATGAGGACAGAGCATACTAAAAGTGAAGCAATCAGTTCTTTTACCAGCTCTGACAATATGTCAAGAACAAAAGTAAAGAAGCAGATTTTTTATACATGTGACCTAGTCTGTAGGCGGTATTGTTGTGGCAATCAGCCTCCATGATGAACGGATATTTTTTTAAAGTCTGCTATGATTTGTATTTATATAAGCAAATTGCGCAATGTGGACTCTAATAACTGGGTACAACTTTTCTGAACACATGGTATGCATACTGTTTTTATATTCCCATTTATTGTCCATATCACCTTTACCACATGCCTTTGGTACTGATATCCTGCACAGAGGTTTTACAGCAGCTCTAGTTTTGAAGTGGTAGCACACTGTATAAGCAGTTAACTCGGGAAGGTGGTCCCTACTGCTCTGTATTCACCCGTATTAGAAAGAGAAAAGTTGATGGATTAATTGGGTTCCAATACCTAAGGACAGAACAATTTTTGCCAACTGTAAAAAGCTCTGAGAAGATGCTTCAGAAGCCAGCATGTTCATAGTATTCCCTAGCTGCTATGCCTCCTTTGTCAAGAAAAGTCAATTAGCGATGTAGGACGTGTGTGTTTGTTCTCAGTGACAATGTGTTACGCTGGAGAAGTCCTCACACACTGGTTACAGCAGCACAGTTCAGCCTCCCTGTAACTGAGAATGAGCCAGAGTTACTGGGTTTGTTGCTATAAACAAATCTGTACCAAAATATCTTATTCTATTAATAGTCTTCAGAAATTATATTATTTTAATAAGAAATGGTATTGTTAAGGGAGAGGTTAGAACTCAGCTGTTGGCCAGGATTTTAAAAAATGGGTAGCAAAAGAAGTTCTTCCTCCAAAGAATGTCCAGCTGGAGACAGTAGGAAGGACTGTACTGTGAAAAAGTTTCTCAGAGTTTTAGAAAAACGGGGTGTTACTACTTGTCTTCATTGCCCATTTGAAACAAGGGCACTCAAAAAAAAGGAGGCAGGATGTTTGAAATTTTTATTCCTCATACTGACACAATCTTAATATCTGAGGGTATGAATATTCCAGCTTGACAAACACAGTAAATGTAGTAATTCACATCATAGGATCTGAGTTCAGAATATTGTCTGAATTGTGATCTCTCATAATGATGTTCTGCAGTTCTAGATTATTTTTAGCAAATGCTTGGTCAGATGTTTATGTGGATTTGAGGGAATTCTCTCAGATCCAGTAAGTGGTTCTTACAGCTCTGTATCAGTTTAATTTTTATTTACATATTTTTTTATATTTTTGGTATTTTAAAAATATTTTTTGGAAAGCATTAGATTTATGAACAAGCATATATTTGATATTCATAATTAGGGCCAAATAAAAGTGCATTTCTGATGTCTGCACTTAACATATGCACTTCGTGAGAGGGTTGGCTCTCTAACTGTGGAAATGAATTAAGGCTCTGAACCAAAAAGCAGCTTGACTTCATACATACGAGGATTCAACTGATTTCAGTGTGATGAGCATTGTGCTGAGCTGTTTGCCAATCAGGATTATGACGATACATGATACAATGACCTAAAATACTACCTTTCATATCAAACCATTATCTATGAGAATGAAAAAATAGAAAACAAAATTGCACACCCCACAGGAAATTGGAGTTTCACACACAAAACCCCAGATGGCCAGAAACAAAGTCACTATTACGAACTAAGTGCTTGCCTGTTTCTACTTTAGATTAACCTAAAAGCAATGGTTTCCGGCAAAAATGATGATGGATGTCCTTCAGTCTTCCCCCCCCAAACCATGTGCACGTTTCCAGAAATAAGCATTTGTTTGTTATAATGATATATGATTGCATCACAGTATAATTTAAATCTGTGCCATTGTTTCCATTATAACCTCTTATTTACAGGAGATTTCAAAAGCAGATGTAAAAATTTAACTCTGAGTTGAAATTTGCTGAAGAACCACTGGTCCACAAAAGGCCCTTTTCCCTACAGGAACACCTTTTAAAGTTGTTGAAGTTGTTTTAAATATCATGCTCTGCAGCACTTTTGCTCAAATTGATTTTGATGCCCTGGATAACCGATGCCCTTTCTGCTCCAGTCCTTGATTTCCCTGGATACTGGTCTTGAATCCTGTCAATTAATTCCCCGTACAAGAAGGACAGTGTAAAAGTACATGCAGCCTAATCTCCTACTGTGTCCTTAAATATGACATGGTTTGCATGCTTCCACTTTACGTGGGTAAATTTCACCCGATGCAAGTAAGGATTTTAATGGCGTTAATATACACTGTGAGCATGTGGCAATTACAGAATTTTCCATAAAAGCATCAAGTGGCTTCCGCACTTCATGTGACCATACAAGCCCCATAAACCCATTGTTGGGGGTCTTGCCCAGCAGGCATCTGCAGCACAGAGCCTCATTGCAGTTTCCCCTATTAAACTGCTGCCTTCTGTAATTGCTTCCCCATAGCACGTATATTTGCTAATGACATAAGTGAAGAAAACATGCGGTGTTTTATGTGCAGAACAAACAAACAAACAGTAGTGATTCCTGCTGCGAAAACTAAACCAGGGAGGTGTAAGTTGGTGAGACAAAGCCACACACACATCTGAGAGCAGGAGAGAGAAAACTGAAGAATGAAGTCATCTGACTGGGATTCCTGTGCAACAACTGCGCTGCTGCACGTGGCTATGCGCACAATGATCCTTTACAAAGGCATTCTCACCCTCTTCTCCGACAGCTCTGAGGCTTTGTATAGGCCTTGCTATTTTACTGTGTGAAAGGATATTTGTGTTCCACATCCTGCCTTGACAGCTCCTGACTGTCTTTTTTGTGTTGGGCATAATCTGCGCAAAGATAAAGTGACAGTCACAACCCTAACACTCTTGGGAGCTTAGGGAGTCTGTCACTTGTGCACTTTGTTGGTTTCCCAAACCTTGGCTAGGAGGTGGTAGTAGGTGGTGATCAGTGCACACTCCTAAATCTGGCAGGCGTACCTGAGAGGCTGATTACACCACATTAACAGATAATGATATTTGTTCCTTTCACCTGGGTGTAAGTGAAGGCCGTGTTTCGACAGTCGGTCCCCACCTCAGTGCCAGAAGAGCCCTTTGTGTGGCAAAGTGAACTGACCTCACGTTTGCCTTTAAAGACAGCCCTGGCACACTGCACCTGGAGCTGGTGGGGCAGACACTGCTGCTGAGAGACCCCGGTCTCCCCGCCTGCCTTTGGAGCTTCAGGGGCAGAGTCCCACAGAGGTTGCAAACCGGAGCCCGGGTGGGAAGGAAAGAGGTGTTGCTCTGTGCTGGGCTTGGACACCGCTATGGAAATTAAATCTGGAAGTTGTATTATTTCCCTCTGTGTCCCATTAACGATTGTTACTAGGCAGCTGCAGTGGGACCCAGCCAGTGTGGAGGCAGTTCCCACAGAAACCTCACATGACTTTTAAACTGGGCCATATGTAGTCTGTTAGCACCAGAGGGGGAAGAAAGGCTCCTGACTGAAGGAAGCCATGCTGAACTCCAGCTGGATCTGTGGTTTTGCTCAGAGCTGATGGAGACTTTAATGGGAATATTGACGGATGCTTTATTTAAATTGGGGTAATCAAGAGCTACTGGAGCACATGGACAGGCATACCACAACATTTCAGATGGGTGGTGTTGTGTAAAAAATAACAAGGCCCATAAAATCCAGTTCTTTGTCTTAGCATTTACAAGTTGTCCTTTTCGTACATCTCTAAATCTTTATACAATGAGATTTCTTTACATAAGGGTCTTAACTAGGGAAAAGGTTACACTGGTACCCACAGTAATCCCATCCTTCAACTTGGAGCAGTTTCAAGAAAGTTGTGAATAAAACGCATTTTTGCCCATTAATGGTCTTTATAACTTAAATGGATATTAAAATGGGTTATTTACCATCTCATTTAACTTCTGCATCGTTGCTCAGTAGTGATTATTTCAGGCTATTTTATTGTTATTACCCTTTTAAACAAATGTATCAAACCAAACAATATGAAATAGTTTTTTCTTTGCCAAAAGCTACCCACTTGTTATTTTCCTACAGATTCTCAGACAGCTGTTAACACTCTATATTCTTCTGGAGGAACATATATTCATGCCACCATTTACATCCCTTTTGGCTCTGAGACTTGTTTTCTTTCACCATATCCTGCAGGGAAGATCATCATGAATTCCTCCGTGAAACTGCTCTACAAAACACATCTCTCTGCCTGCAAGCCAAAGCAAGCAGTTTGCCCACTGGATTCCCAGCTATATGCAGAGTTACTACATTTTTGTTTGGCTATTCTAACTATTTGAGCTAATTTTGCACTTTTGGACATGATGAAACAGCTGCCACCTGCTAGGAAAGCAAAGGGGATTCATAGTAAACCTAACAGTATCATTAGCCTCAAAACTTTAATGGGAAGCTAAAAGCAATTTGATTCCTTAATTCTGTCTCTGGTGAAGAGGGAGAAATTTAAACCAATTTTATCTTCAGTATTGCTTATTGGTTTACTTAGGTGCCTTTTCTTAACTGTGGAGCCCATTTCACAGCACCTAATTCTCCTCACTCATCTTTTATAAAATATTAAGTTGCCTGGAAGGGCTCTATGAAATACACACCAGAAATATAGATCCCAGAGTGTAAAAATCCTCTCATTTCAATCATTTACCCACTCTCCTAGTCCCCGATACACTGCTGATTTTTGTTGTATAACTTGCATTAGGCATGGGCAGAGCAAAGATGCTGCTTGTGATCTTGGAGGTTATTCCCACTCTTCTATTACATTTCTGTGTTATCCGAATTCTCTGATGGGATGTAAAATGACTGGAAATATTAAAGAAACTATCCATGACTGGGATTTCCCCAGGTAAAATGTTTGACTTGAGCAAGAAGAACGCTGACATTTATATTTCATGCTATCAATTGTTTAAAACCCGATAATTCTGTCTTTTGATATCCTATATTGGCTGCTTTATAGACCTACGTGTGACAAGTGCACACTGCTTCTGGTATGTACTTTGCTACTGACTAAGTAAGCAGTTAAGAGAGTTTCCAGCTCTGAGAAGACCAAAAAACCAATTGAAACAGAAAGCTTGCTGTGAAATAAATTTCTAATTAGCGAGCTAAACCAGCAAGGAAGACACTAGTTAAGGAGCTCTGTATATATTAATTTTTACAAACAAAATACAAATCCTGAAAAAGTAAGATTTAACTCTGTGTGTGTATATAGGTCTATATTAGCATTCAGTTATGTTTCAGTTGCTGCAAGTCTGCCATTAATTTGTTAGATATACCTTTCCATTGAGATCAATTCATCTTTGAACTGTTTTCTCCCTCTCTCCCATTCCTCATTCCCAGATTAGTCCCCCTCAAAGACAGAAGGAGAGATGATTTTCCCCATTATTTTCATTAGATCACTTTTCAATATATTGATTAGGGAAGCCTCTGCCACATGTGAGATGTGCATTTCATCTGAAAGAGATTTCCTTAACATAATGGTAGTAGTGTGATGGCAATGAGCTGTGAGATGGAATAAAGTTGACGCCATATGTATCTTTATATGTTGAGGGGAGTATCCTAGCTCCACAGTGTTAAAAAACATGGTTCTCAGGGGCTGTAACGGATCCAGGCACTCATAAATAACATAACATCTGTGGTTTGTAGTCAATATCAAAGCCAAATTAAATTAAAATAGTGTGACTCCAGATGCTACGGGTAAGATTTTAAACAAGTTTTGCTCTAATTGTCCTTGATGAGTTTCACCAGATTCTTGGTTCAATAACCGCATATGCCATATTTTTAGTCTATTCATTTATTTCCTCCTTGCTTTGCTTCAGCTGGAAAAAGTGGCTTCATGTTAACTGCAATGACATGCTTTTGCTAAACTCCCCGCCTACCCCCAAAAAATAATTTAAAAGAATATTCACAACCTTAGTGATACTGTGAGCTGCAAGAGAGACTTCCACATATAATTAATCCCTTGTATGGTAATTAATCCCTTGTATGGTAATTAATCTGTTTGCATATATATATATATACACAAAGTCCTGTTTTAAAGGTAGGGATAGTAAAGTGATATGTTATGCCTGTGAATAGTGATACAGTCAGCTGTTCTTTCTCCTGAACCAGAAAAGATTCCTACTATCTCATAGAAGCTTTCCCATGAGTAGGAAGGACAGCATGTACAAAAGCTGAATGCGGGAGAGCTAAGGAGAAAATGAAGGACTAACAAAAAATAAGCAAGTACTGGTAAACGTAAAATTGAGGCTGCATAAATAGTAACTAATGTAAAAGAAAAATATGAAATTACTGTGACACAATCATTAGCTGCCACTATAGTTTGTTTTTCTATAAATATATTACGTGTCAACTCTGTACCAGCACGGCTGGTATGAATAAAATGGGCAGGCACGGAAACATGGATCACCTTTCTGGATAAAATGTTGTTTTAAATATGTTGTTTTACCTGTTTAAAATCCTTATAACCAGAATATTCATAGAGCAAGCTACAGAATGAATACACTATAAGAGCCACGGTATTTTAGTCTATAAAGTAGAATCCATGATATCTTATATTTCAGAACATATGGTAGTTGGATGTGAGGGTAGAAATGCACCCCATGGTGCAAAGAAGACCCAGCATAAACTTTTGCTGAAAGCTCTGTTCAGAATATTCTAACAAAACAGCAAAAAGAGAAAAATAAACAAATCACTGCCTTAGCTTAACTAAAAAAAAAAAAACAACCCACTCCAAACCCTGTTTGCTCACATCTGCATTTCATGGTTTGGATGTGGAGTGGAAGCAAAAGTGTTGAAATATCATGTGAGTGTCTGTCAGTTAGAAGGAGAAAGGCCCATTTCCAGTACATCTGGGTCCTTGGGCTACACCCAGTACTGTTGAGTTCCTCTCTGGCTGGTATGGCTCTGTGTGTCAGACTAGACAGCTCTCTTTGGTTACTGTTCCACCAAGAGAGCTGGTGTTCGTCAGAGAACACTGGTCAGCAACTTTATGAACTGTAGCAGATGCAAGGTGACATCTCAGCCTTGTTGATATCAGTAGGGAAACTAATTTAAACTCTGAGTTTGGAACCAGCTTGGGCTTCATTCATTTTCATTCTGGTGGTTCATTTACTATGTACTCATGTGGCAGGCAAAGCAATAAAAGCAGCAGAAAGTTCTTTGGTTTTGGAAATCCCCTCATGAAAAGACATATGTGATGAAGGGTGACATATCCTTCAGAAAGGGTGTACGGCTGCACTTAATTTTCTCCACAATCTACAGTTCAACAACTGTGCTAGGTTTTGCCCTGAGGGGCTTTGGGATACAGTGATTTATGCTAAGAATGAGTCTAGTCTTCACAAAATGCACCAAGATATACAAGTGCACATCAAGCAGCATGAGCACATCTAAGTGTTCAGGCGCAAAGCCAGTGCTAATCTGAATGCAGTAAAAGTATCTTTTCCAGTTCAACTTCTAACCTGCATGATACACCTATCAGGGATAAGAGAGAACTGGCAGTGTGGACTATTGCCCGTTTAGTTAAATGGTTCTGCACTACATAGTTTATTAAAAGTAGATAAAACCTAGGTACTGGAAATAGCAGTGTGGTGTAACTGTTCATCTATTTTCTACTGGCAGTGGTTCCTTGTTTTTATGATTTATTCCTTTGTTTTCCCTCTACGTATGCTTCTGCTGTGAAAATGGCTATGTATGCAGCAATTAATTATTAAGTTTCATGGGGACTGAAAAATACTTTGAGGTTACAGTGGAGAGTATGGAGGTCTGGGAGAACAGAATCATGTGATGACTCCTAGAATAACACTATATTATATCTGACCTCTGATTCATTCACTTACCAGCACTGTTTGCTTGCATCTAGTTGCTGCCTTTGCATTTCCCATTCTCCAGCTTATAACTCTGCTACCTACAGCTGCTTTCCGTTCAAACGCCTCACAACTAGTGGTGGTCCCTCAAAGATCTTTATTATCTCTCTCCACAGATAAGTATGTGTAAGTTTCCAGTGACTGCCTAGTTAAACTTCAGTCTTGGAACTTTCTTCATTTATGATTTGAAACTAAAACATGTGAATTCAGGATGCTGTCCAATCTGTAGATTTGAAGAACACTGAGGAAGAAAAACATAACATGGTGTTTCAGTTGTCTGACTGTCAGTTTGGGTTTTTTTTCCCCTTTTTTTTTTTTAGATTTATTTTGTGGTCAAAAGAAAAGTTGTAAGTATTTCCTCTTTCAGTTTCAGTGTCAACACTTAAAACTTAAGCCCCTTGCTTCCAGGAAATGCACGCAAGGGAGCCCTCGCACTGTCAAAGAGGTCCTTTACTGCAACAACAACCTGACAGTATAACCCTTTTTGCAGAGTCAGGTCTGTACTTTCTATGGAGAAGTTACCGTCTGCAGAAAAGCTAATGGAATGAGGGAGGAAAGGCAGTGGAATGCTTCTTACACAAGGCAAAGCAATCTGGTATCAGAGTTAATCATATGGCCATTTGTCTCTTCGGAATGGATGTACACGTTTAATTACATAACTTGGAGCTGCATAAAGTAGTAAGCATTGCAGCAATATTTACAAACTTCAGTAAAGCAGAGATCTTGGGCACACAATTTGCTTTTAAGAAAAACTGCAAATTTTTATGTAAAACCTCCCATTTCATTCCTTCCTTGTCAGTTTTGTATCCTAAATGTATCAGAAGCATGGTGAAATTGAATTAACTGAAGCAGATACAGTACTGGTAAGTAAAAAAATCAATCCTCTTAAAAAAAAATCCTACCTTCAAAATATGGAAACTTTTATTGAGTTTTCTTAATTGATGGAAAGAATAGCTTGACCTGTTTGGCTGCTTAAGGAGGAATTATGTACATAGCTAAGGATCATCTGGAGTGTGTAGGTGGTTCCCCTCAGAGCTGACACTTAAAGGTAGAGAAAGGACTTCTCCAGATGTAAATGGGAGGCAGAGGAAAGAGGGTTATTCACAGGACACGAAGGTTACCAAAGTAAGGCCGCTTGTCCTTACCGAGTCGGCTTTCACATAAAGTGGGTCAGCTGCTCCATTAACTATATTAGCCATCTATAGCCAACCACATTCTACCATCAATATGGTAGCAACTAGAGAAAGGAACGCAATGAATGTTAAAATCCTGTGTCATGAACAGCTTTACTTATCAGTTTTATTCTGTGGTGGAAGAACAATGAAAATCAGGTCTATTTGACATTATTGACTGTTTCCTTTTTGTACATATTTCATCATAACATTTCTTATTCATGGCCTGTCGCAAGTTTGAGTTTTTAATGTTTCATTGTTTTGGTTTCAAACTCTTGAAGGGTATATAATTTTTGAAATTTAAAATAACTGTTTTCTTCGGACTTCAGTGGAGTCCCGTGAAATCCTTTCCACTAGTGTTTGATTTGATTAAGGCTTATTTCTTTGGGAGATTAAACATCTGACAAATTTTAAATTAGCAGTGTTCATTTGGTACATATCCAAAAATAGCTTAGCTTTGTGTTCTGACTCCTTTGTGAAAATTAAGGGCATGATAATTCTCCAGTATATCATCACGTGTATGTTATTTACTGCCCTTTCAGAAAAGCTCTGCTGTTTTCCTGTATGAGCTTGCTCTTCTTCCAGTATATAAGAATGAAAGAGAGTATAAAAAGTACGCTGAAGCAGCCCTGGCTGGGTGTATGTCACCAAACAATTTATCTCACCAGGAAGTATGAAGGCAGTCAGAAGTACCCCCTTGTATGCAATGCCTTTCTGCACTCAGAAGTCTTCCATACGCTATATGCCCCCCCAGTAGGACTGGGGCGTGGACAGCACAAAGCAGCTAAAACACTAACATGAGTATTTAGAAGGGTCTCTGTGATTTCATCCTCTTCTTGATAAGTATTCAGCTCATATTTTCACAGGGTTTACAACTACGTTGACATGAAAGGCTCATTTTACTAGTTGCGCTCACCCAGCTCAGCATCATAAAATACCTTTCCAAAAGCAGCAGGCTGCTCACATAGAGGCTAAAGCCCTCACAACAATCAATAATGTATGCTCACAGGTATGTAAAGAAAGAGCACAGCTGCAGGGTGAGAACTCAGAAACAATGTTGTGGGACTGCTGCAGGCAGACATCCTGTCATCAAGGCCTACGCATCCAGTTTATATCCCAAATTCAAGGTACAAGTGAGCAGGCTGAGAATTGAGTTGGGTGCTTGGACTTCACATCTGAAAGTTTTAGAGAGCTTCCAGACCTTGGTGGGAGAGCTGCCATTGAACAAATTAGGAGAACGATGAGTATGAACGCTAGGTGTATTTTACAGTTAATCATATCGAAGACTATAAGAAACAGTCTAAGTTACTATCAAAACATTTTGGAGTAGTAGAGATGACAGCTGGGCAGGGGTGTTTATTGTTTTTTTTTCTGTATAATCCACAGATAAATACAAAATATTCACATTTAATTGAATGGAAAAGAAACATATTTGAAATGTACAACTTTCAACACATGTTTTCGAAGAAAATGTAACAATTTCTCAAGAATTTAGATCCAAGTTAATGCAATACCTGTGATTGCAGTTTAATAAGTTTTCAGAGATTTTTTTTTAAGATGTTGATTATTGGAAGAGGATTACTGTGAATGTTCCAATGTGCATCACTGGTTCTTCTCAGGCAGCCTCCATGGCTTCTGTGCATCTTACCTAGGGGAAACATTTGGATCCTTGGTAGCTTTTTCCCTTCTGGCCTTCTTAGGCAGGAGGAAGATGCAACTTGCAACAACCTTTGTAAGTCACAGGACAATCTTAGATCACAACCACTTTTATCTGTCACATGCACTTGAGTAAAAAACATCTGGCTGATGAATATGTTTAAACACAAACACACCCCTATATAAATATGTTAATACACAAATACAAACAAGTCTTTCACAACTGATGTATGCAAGTAACATGGACCTTATTCAAATGTGAACAATCTAGTGCTGCTTCTAGTGATATCCACTACAGATGACCTGTCTGCATATTAGTATTACTTCTGTCTCAAGCAGAAACACGTGTCCATGAACTTGCAATTTTTCTCCCTAGGTCACAAAAATAATCAAGGTACAGGTACTTCTTAAGTACAGCTTCCTTTATGTGCTCACATGGCAATCCTACCATGAAATTATTAAAGAGGCTTCAAGGGTATCCCACTTTTATAAGAATTTTAACCCAAGTAGAGCCTTCTTTCCACACAGTAAATTAGTCTCAAGTTTTAACTTCTGCAAAAGAGCAAAGCTCAGCTAGCTGCCACTGTTCACAGATCATTGTTCCCCAAACGTTTTGTAACCAACATTGAAGACCATTGGAAGCATTTTTTATCCAGGCTTAAATTTTCTTACAGGCTGTGGGAACAAAGCAAAACAAAATGCTATACAAAGGCATAATACCCTTTAGTGTCACCCACAATAGCAGTTAGAACTTGGTAGACTTGTCTGCAATTAAGGTTACATGAAATTTCCATTATAAAATCTGCTCCTTTTTACTTTGCCAGTTTTCACTGGTTTGGCTGAATTTTCCACACTTGCTCTTTACTTCAAGTGAAATTTTTTGGGGAAGTTTCAGTGAAAACCACCCTGCCATTTTCAAGAGAGAGCTTAGAGAAAAAAAGGATGATTTCCCAATATTATGATGTATTTCTTTGAAGAGCTGTAGCACCTCCATGCATTATGGCACCAACTGGCTCTTTGCTGTCTCAGAATTTACTCATGTTCTGCCAAGCTGTAAAACTGCAAATTGTTGTTTTAATGTGCTCAGTAATGTTTCAGCAAGGCTTCCAGCTACATTTCCTGATAGCTCCCAACCAGCTCACACTGTCCTAGTCCAAATAATCTTACTGCCCTGCAGACTTATAGACTCAGAGAACAAAACACCAATAATAACATTAAATTCCCTTTTGGCCTGAAAGGAAGGCATGTTGGACTGAGAGTGAAGAGGAGACCATGTGTTGTCGCTTAGCTCTTCCTTTAGTGGGGTTTCATTTTGTGGACAAAATATGATTTATTTTTATATTCACCTTCTGAAATTTTCTTAATAGGTTGAATTTAATTTCATCTAACTTTAAATGTGTACGCACAGGTGTATCATATAGCTGTCCACTCTTCTCTTGTAGCCTATAGTGACAGACAGGTACATTGAAAGGTCTTTCTTCTCATCAGTCATAGATACATAACGTAAGTTTGAAAAAAGACATTCCTTGGTATCTTTCTTTTCTTCTATTGACTACAGGGAAATAATGACAACTAGCTAAGGCAAATTGCCCAGCCTTTAGTTGACAAAATTAGACCAAATTAATCCCACCCAAACTAAAGACCAGCAACAAAGGCTGAGGAGGTTGAGTGAATGGAAGGGGAAAGGAGTAGGTCACATAGTCACAGCTAATAGTGACAGTATTTACCCATTAGAAAGTCTAACAACAGACATGATAGATGGCCTGTGACTTAATAATCTTTAAAAAAGAAAAACTTACAAACATACTGGAGTTCAAATAGGAGCAACTGATACTATGCAAAAACACACAAGGTGAAGATTCAGGGCCCACAGTATGCAGACAGCACAATCAAATGATGACATGACTTTGCAGCTTTTAAATCTCAACTCATAATCATTTCCTGTGACAAGATCACAGGTTCTTAACACTTCCAATTTTACTACAATGCCAAATATTAACAATGGGAAAAAGAACAAATTGTTTTCCTTTTTCACTGAAGTGTCCCTTATTAACTGGAGGCAAATTATTTTTTCTGTATAATAATTGTGTATATTATAAATTATATAGGTAGAAAGACTGAAACAATAAGTTATGCTGCAGTCTGCATCTTTTTTCAAAATTTATGCTTATAATATTACACCTTTCTAGATAATTCTTCTACAAAGTGACTGCTGAAAAAAAAATTCATTATTTTTTTAATACATTGCACATCGGTAAATTTCTATGAGTTTGTAATGAAATACAGTATCGATACTAGTTTAATCTTCCCCAAGTCTGTAGCGCTGCATGGGGTTGTTGTGACCCAAGTGCAGGACCCAGTACTTGGACTTGTTGAACCTCTTGCCGTTGGCCTCAGCCCATCGATCCAGCCTGTCAAGATCCCTCTGCAGAGCCTTCCTACCCTCAAGCAGATCAACACTCCCACCCAGCTTGGTGTCATTTGCAAACTTATTGAGGCTGCACTCAATCCCCTTGTCCAGATCATTGATCACTGATAAAGGTATTAAACAGAACTAGCCCCAGTACTGAGGTCTGGGGAACACCACCTGTAATTGGCCACTAACTGGATTTAACTCCATTCACCACCACTCTCTGGCCACAGCCATCCAGCCAGTTTTTAACCCAGCGAAACGTACGCCCGTCCAAGCCACGAGCAGCCAGTTTCTCCAGGAGACTGTTGTGAGAAACAGTGTCAAAGGCTTTACTAAAGTCTGGGTAAACAACATCCACAGCCTTTCTTTCATCCACTAACCGGGTCACCTTATTATAGAAGGAAATGTAGAACTGTATGTCTTTCAATAAGGCCAAATGCCAGGTCTTACACTTTGGCCACAACAACCCCCGCCAACGCTACAGGCGTGGGGAGGAGTGGCTGGAAAGCTGCTCAGCAGAGAGGGACCTGGGGGTGTTGACCGATAGCCGGCTGAACATGAGCCAGCAGTGTGCCCAGGGGGCCAAGAAGGCCAACGGCATCCTGGCCTGTATCAGGAACAGTGTAGCCAGTAGGACCAGGGAGGTGATTTTACCCCTGTACTCGGCACTGGTGAGGCTGCATCCCGAGTGCTGTGTTCAGTTTTGGGCCCCTCACCACAAGAAGGACATTGAGGCACTGGAGCATGTGCAAAGAAGGGCAACAAAGCTGGTGAGGGGTCTGGGGCACGTCTTATGAGGAGCGGCTGAGGGAACTGGGGTTGTTTAGCCTGGAGAAAATGAGGCTGAGGGGAGACCT
Source organism: Pluvialis apricaria (assembly GCA_017639485.1). Classification (NCBI taxonomy): domain Eukaryota; kingdom Metazoa; phylum Chordata; class Aves; order Charadriiformes; family Charadriidae; genus Pluvialis; species Pluvialis apricaria. Next base: position 106,960,298 of record CM030007.1, read on the forward strand.
TATCACTCTCTACAACTACCTGAAAGGAGATTGCAGAGAGGTGGGAGTCGACTTGTTCTGTCACGTAACAGTTGACAGAAGAAGAGGAAATGGCTTCAAGTTGGGCCAAGGAAGAATTTTTTCACTGAAAGGGTCATCAGGCATTGGAACGCGTTACCCAGGGCAGTGGTGGAGTCCCCATCCCTGGAGGCATTTAAGGGTTGTGTAGATATAGTGCTTAGGGACATGGTTTAGTGGTGGGCTTGTCAGTGTTAGTTTAATGATTGGACTAGATGATCTTAAAGGTCTTTTCCAACCTAGGAGATCCTGTAATTCTGTGATTCTGAGATCAAGTTAGTCAAGCAGGACCAATAAACCCATGCTTGAATGGGACTGATCAGCTGGTTGTCCTGCACATGCCACATAATGACACTCAGGATGATCTGTTGCATAACCTTCCCAGGCATCAAGGTCAGACTGACAGACCTGTAGTTCCCTGGATCCTCCTTCTGGCCCTTCTTGTGGATGGGCATCACATTTGCTAACCTCTAGTCACCTGGGACCTCCTTGGTTAGCCAGGACTGCTAATGAATGATGGAAAGTGGCTTGGTGAACACTTCCACCAGCTCCCTCAATACCCTTGGGTGGGTCCCATCCAGCCCGATAGACTTGTGTGTGTCTAAGTGGTGTATTAGGTCACTCACCATTTCCCCTTGCATTATTGCAACTTCATTCTGCTCCCCGTCCCTGTCTTCTAGCTCAGGGAGCTGTGTACTCACGGAACTGGTCTTACTATTACAGACTGAGGCAAAGAAAGCATTAAGTACCTCACCTTTTTCCTCATCCTTGGTCACTGTATTTCCCCCAGCCCGTCTAATAAAGGATGGGGTTCCCAATAAGTGCTTAGTATTTCAACAGTCAGATAATTTATTTGAATTTCATCTTGCTTTTTATGTCTTGCTCTGCTTGGATCAATCAGCCTTATGTACTACAACAACGGATTTTTTTTATGCTTCCACTCTTTTGTCCACCTCTGCATTGAACAAATGTCCCAGCATATGTTTTATGTAAAAAGTGAGGTCCAGGCTACTCAACGATAAGGAATCCCCAGCCCTTTTGTAAGATGAAAGACCATTGTTCTGATTGGTTTTGTTAATTGTCTTCTGCATACAATTTTTCTCCTGAAGTTTCTAAATGTGTGTAGTGTTCTATCTGTTTTATTTTTCAAAGTTACTGCCTTTTCCTTTGTACCATTTGGCAACTGTGTTCTTGAAATTAGCTGCAGATTGCTAAAGAAATAGATACACTTGTAGATAAAGACATATGTGTAAAAGCTGGCCTAGCCTACACTGGCTCATTCAGCAAAATCTTAAAAAATGAAATAATATGGTGAATACGCTATCATGTCATCTGGAAGAATTGGTCCCCTCAGACCAGTGGAAAGACACAGTACAGTGTGAGAAAAATTGCAACACAGATTGTCCTGCGTCTGCCTGCTGAGAGAACATAAGGCCACAGCCTCTGACACTCTCTGCACCCTTTCACCACAGCTAAAACTGAGACAGGAGAATGAGAATGAGAAATTAACTTCTATTCAAACAGAATTTATACTAATTTTTCTTTCATGAAACATTTATGCCAGTGAATATAGTCTACATGGAAAAACTGGAATTCAAGATGACCAAAGGATTCTGTTTTCCAGAAAAATCCCCCTACTTTCTGTTAAACTCAGCACATCTATTAAAAAAACAAAACTGAAACAACAAATCCCAAACCAAATCACTTCCTTTTCTTGTACTAGTGATGGTGGCCACAAATTAAAAAACCACACTTCCTTTCAGAGGCAGCTGAGAGGAGTTCATTCGGAAAAGTTTCTAAGCCCTGCTGAGTTCTGAGGTAATATTTGCAGTTTTTAATATAATTATTTTGGGGGATTTATGAGAAATACTGCCAGCATTACTTACTGGGCAGTGTCTTTCAGCAAGGAAGCTTTAGAAATCTTGTATTTTCCCAGTACTTTGTTGAAGTAACATGTAATGTTTTGTTTTGTTTTCTTTCTTATTTTTCTGAAAAACGGAAGTCACACTGAGTTTGGGATCCAAATATAACAAACCTACATTACTCAGAAATCAAAACCAAAATATAGTTATTAAATCCAGGAAATAAGAATTTGTCCCCATCAGGGTAAGTATTTTGAACTATTTGTGCATGAATTTGTTTTCAGTGATGAACAGTTCATATTATGATTAATTAACCACATAGGTTTAATGTAGGTTTAAACTTCACTGGGTTTTTTTTTGTTAGCTTCAGTAACATCCTGTGCTCATGCCAGTCATCTTTCCTGTGTAGTACACTTCACTGTCTCAGAGTTTAGATATCCATGTGGTGGTGCATTTGCTTGCTTGCAAGCAGCAGAAAGTTTGTGGTTTCACTTTGTTGGTCGATATGGTGAACTTCTGTACCATTCAGACACACCTTGACAAATTGGTATTTATCAGTTCTGATGAGTCATTTTAATTTAATTTAAACCAAGTTAAACTTTACTAATCTTATAATCATTAATCTCATAATACCCTTACAGTTAAATGGTGGCCCTTCTGAATTTAGTGGCAAAACTGTGAGTGAAACCAATAGTTGAAACAGCTGAAAGAAACAAAACATCTCATTAACCGGAAACTTAAAATTTGGTTCCAGCCTGAATGTGCTCCAGGGAAATCCCACAGTGCTGGCTAGTTAACCAAGTGTCTGGAAATGCTGGGGTCACCAGCCTGCTTTCTAAGCGCTGTGTCAGAGCACTGTAGCAGGGAGAGTTGGGACTCCCACAGCTCTGTGGTGGTGAGAATGGATGCCCTGGGAGGAACTGGGTTGCTGTGGAGCTATAGGCCTTGGAAAAACCAGGGAACCACTCCAGAACTGGATACCCCACAAGTGCTGATAGAGGTGTAAGAGAAACCCCACCATCTTTCTACAAATGTATACAAAGCTTCATGGACACCCTTTCTCTCATTTACCTAATGCTCGCACGTCAGACAGCAAGTCAGCATTTTTCAACATAATCCTGTTTCACTGAACAGTAAGGCCACGTCTTATGTTAGCAAGCAGCTCGAGCAAAGGTCCCTGAAGGTCTTAAAATAGTCAAAGCATATTAAACCCTGATATCTTTCGTAGTTTAAGGTTCATCTTCTAATTTTAAAAATATTTCTTAAAAATATGTTATTTTTTTCTAATTTGAGGCAATTGGATCGTGATGATATATGCATCCAAGATTTGTTGCAGGGTGCATTATTGGAGTTCAAATACTGGAGTGTAATTTTGTGGAAGGATATGGAGTCTTAGTTTGGACCAGCCTATTACAGATTCGAAGTCACTGAACAGGAAATTATCTGGGTTTTAGTGTGGGTAGATTGCTCTCAGTACTTTACCAGGTAGTTTAAGCCCAGGTTCAGTGATGAGGACATCATATTGCAGTCACATTGCTTGAAACCTGGTTAGAGAGAGGCTTTCATATGCTGTTTTGTACACAGCCATCACTGTTGGCTAATGACTCACTCTTGGGACTTCTAAGAACTATTACAGTATAAGTAATAACACTTCCCACTGAGCATCAAGCATCTCATATTCTCAGTAGTTTAACTACTTTTGATAGAGCTCAAAATCTTTGTTTATATTGCTTCCTGCCAATTAATACCCCAAGCAGCATTTACTTTTATAACTTTTAAAGACTTTCCACTGTAAATAGAACCAAAATGCTTATGGTACAATTTCCAGTGAAGAGCATGGCACATTATAAATATCTTATAACTCATTATTCAATTAACACATCATGAAATGGATTCCTTTCTTTAAAAGTTCAAATTAAATTCAACTTGTAATTTCTTTTTCTTTTCATTTGAAAAGGTGTTGTCTCTTGTTTTTTCTTTATTTATTTATTTACATTTGCCTCAGGCCTGGTATGGAAATGAAAACTGGACACGTCATCCAAATTCAGCTGCTAACAGGAAGCACTTGAAATTTTGCAAAAGACTACTCTGGTGAGATGTGACATTGCACAGAAAAAAATTAAGACACAGATATTAGAGTAAAAGAATTTTTTATACTTGTACCCATTTAAACAAAAATGAGGGTGTGTTCCCCTCAAAAATGAGGATAAAATAGTTCATCTTGTAGACAGACAAGACTGTTTCATTTCTCAGACATAATGGATGGAGATATTGAAAAAAAACAAGAAAACAAAAAGACATGAATACTCAGCTTGGAAGGAAATTTAGAACTCAGGTCAATGCCACAATTTTTTCTGAGCAATGCAGTGTACTAAATAGCTTTCGTATTGACTTGAAGCGACAGCTCATGCATTTTCAAAAAGGCAATGAAATATGCAACATCATGCAATACACATGCCAATGAAGCACTAAAGGTATCTGTATTCTTTTGAGCTTTTTCTTCCCACTGCATGCAGGCTAAAGGTATATTCTATACCTAAGTAAAATCTAATTTTCATTCCTGATTTCGTCTGCTTTGAAGACAAAGACGATTAGACAATTTATGTGCCTTCAAAGCAAAAAGAGGATACTTCTTTTTGAATCTGCTATGGCAATAGATAGAATATCTGGATAATTTAGCACACCACAAAAGCAAAGAGAAAGAGAGGAAAGGTTATTGTAACCAGACCAATTTATATGGCTTTTGTCGCACCTCCTGCAGTTAGCTGGAACACAAATAGAGAAGTATGTGACTTTTCCTAAGTTTCTCACAGCCTTATGGCAGCTCACTTTCTGCTGTCACTGCAAAGAAAAAGACTAGATTTGGTGAGCATCAGGAGGGAATCATATTGAACTCAGCCTTTCCAAAAGACATTTTCTGGAAATCTATGGACATCAGGGAAAGCGTATGGACTCTGGAGCAAATGTAGTGAACGCTGACTTGAAATGTCAGAACATAACCGTATTTGAATGAAGAGCAGAAGGCGAAGGTTGGCAGAATATAACATGTCCAATTATGTCTATTATTCTGGGAGAAATGTGAAGGACAGCAAGCTCCATTTTCTAAATGTACACAGAGACAGAGAGAAGGGGCCTAAGTACCTTCCTTCTGAAAAAATAGTGATTTCAAACTAATTTTCAAATAAATTTTGCTTGTCTTTCATTCTGCTTTTAAATTCAAATGCAGCTCTGACTTCTTTTGAGTGAGTTGTGTGATTTAATTAAAATCTCATTTTTTGAAGATGAAATGCTCCACGTGAAAAATGTCTATGTTGTCTTCACAGATGCTTTGGAGTACTTTCCTGATACTTCTCTTAGGGAACCAGCAGATTCATCTGCTTTTATTTTTCAACTATTCTCTTGAACTTGCAAAAATACCAGACTATGTAACTGTAAATCTGTCCATGAGGTGTTTTAAAGGGAATCCAGAGTATTTTGGGGGAATCCGGAGTAAACATTACTTTATTACTTTTTCCAGCAGAAATTATTTCCACTGTTCTTTCATTCAGCACCTGAGAAAAGAGTGAAAACGTTTCTTCTTGCCTTCTTTAATTCTGATAGGTTTTGCTACATGAACTTATAATGTGACTTTTCTAGAACTGCACCAAATGCAGTGACTGTGCTAAAAATTATCTCAAGCAATTACCTAAGTAAAACAGAGGTTTAGCAGTCTTGAATATTCATCTATTTCAATGACACCTAGGTGAACAAAGGGGGCAACCTGGAAAGACGAATATATTACTTTAATATAATGTATCCCTTTTTTATTGCCCCCCCAAATTCTTTGTTTTTAACAGGTACAATTTTTGTTTGAATTTTTTTCTCTATGTTGTAATGACCTATCTGATATTTTAATTGCTGTTCTTTTCTTTTTTCAGAGCTAATATTAAAATTCTTGACCTAGTTTTTATCACAGATGAAAACATGTGGACTTAAATGTTTTTAACTGGAATGGACCTTAAGAATGGCAAGAAACAGTCCTTCAATTTTTCCTTATTTGTTGCACATGGGAATCAATTCTTTGCCAAAAAAAGAGTGATTGTTTATAACATAAATATGGAAAGAAGCTGATTTCTGTGCAGACGAGTTATATGCATTTTAAAAACATTAAAAAAAATATATGTGTTTTTAAGGTTTCTCATTCTATGTGAATATATCCCTCCATAAATATTATATTATGAATATATTAATTATGGTCATAATTCACAAAAACACAGAAATATAGGAAAATAAACAGAAGTGTAATTAATTTTAAAATGCAAACATTCATTGTGCTTAAGACATTTCTAAAAGTTCATACGTTGTTATGGTTTTACCTAAAGCCTCTAGATAGTTTGAAATTTATTTCAGTTTGAAATGTCATTTTTAGTGTTACATAATGTGTATTATATAACTGATCCTTAAGCTTTCATCAAGTTTATAATTCTAGTTACTATTTTTACCAGTGGTTGAATGCTGAGTCTTAATAAAAAACTTCCAATAAAGAGTCCAAATAACCTGTCTGGACAAAATGGAGAGATCTTAAAACACAATGAAAATGGAAAACAAGAGAACAGATGCTAATATATTGCAAAGACTGAAACCTTGAAAAGAAGCTTAGAGTCTTTCTGAAGCTTGGTATATAGTGAACGAACTGTCCTTGAAAAGGGAAGGAGTGACTTCACAGTATATTTACTATATATTTTTGAGCACCTTTGTTAACTCTGTAATTTATGACATTGCTCGTATGTTACCATTAATGCTTATTTACTGTCCAAGGTGTGACACTAAAGAATTTCTTAACTTAAATGTTTCCCATCTGATTTATATACTCAATTCTTTGTGATCATTTTCTAAATTTCGTAAGACAAATATGTACTTTTCCTTTTATTTGTATTACAACAGTGCATGAAAATTACCAAACCCCACTGGCTAATCCCTTCAAAGGCATACATGTTATATCCCAAAGTCGGCTAAGTCCTTGAATGTGCTTTACTCTACTTCCATCTGGAAAAAAGCATTTGAGTACTTGTGACTTGATTATTTATAGAATGTTGTTTTCTAGTCACGCTGGAAGTTGCAACAGAAATGTTCTTAAGACTGTGACTCATTGGGACTTGTTGAGTCACAGGTAATAAACAGGATACTGCTAATATTGTACAACATTTACTCTTAAAGTAACATTTTAAAAAGCACAGTTTTCATCTTTTCTAAGAAAAGAGATTGAAATATATTCAAAAAAAGGAGGCAATAGTCCCAGTGAAGTCAGGGTTATTTTCTGCTGTGCTGATCATAGAAACATAGAATGGTTTGGGTTGGAAAAGGACCTTAAGGATCACCTAGTTCCACCCCCCCTTCCATGGGAAGGGACACCTCCCACTAGACCAGGTTGCTCAAAGCCCCATCCTACCTGGCCGTAAACACTCCTGAGGATGAGGCAGCCACAGCTTCTCTGGGCAGCCTGTTCCAGTGTCTTACCACCCTCACAGTAAAGAATTTCTTCCTAATACCTAATGTAAATCTACCCTCCTTCAGTATAAAACCATTGCCCCCCATCCTATCACTGCATGCCCTTGCAAAAAGTCCTTCCCCGTCTTTCTTGTAACTCCCCTTTAGGTACTGGAAGGCTGCTACAAGGTCTCCTTGGAGCCTTCTCTTTTCCAGGCTGAAAAACCCCAACTCTTGCAGCCTGTCTTCACAGGAGAGGTGCTTCAGCTCTCTGATCATCTTTGTGGCCCTCCTCTGGACCCACTCCAACAGGTCCATGTCCTTCTTATGTAGGGGGCCCCAGAGCTGGATGCAGTACTCCAGGTGAGGTCTCACCAGAGTAGAGGGGTAGAATCCCTCAACCTGCTGGCCACGTTTCTTTTGATGCAGCCAAGGATGTGGTTGGCTTTCTGGGCTGCAAGTGCACATTGCCAGCTCGTGTTGAGCTTCTCATCCACCGACATCTCATTGCAATTACCGAGACATGGTGGGATAGCTCGCATGACTGGAATGCTGTCATGGAGGGCTATGTTCTCTTTAGGAAAGATAGGATGGCAAGGCGAGGTGGGGGAGTTGCTCTTTATGTGAAAAAGCATCTGGAATGTATTGAGCTCTCCCTGGGGGCTGATGATGAGCAAGTTGAGAGCTTGTGGATAAGGATTAAAGGGCAGGGTAACATAAGAGATACTGTTGTGGGGGTTTCTTACAGGCCACCTGATCAGGATAGGGAAGTTGATGAGGCCTTCTACAGACAGGTGAGAACCGCCTCACAATCACAGACCTTGGTTCTCATGGGGGACTTCAACTTCCCTGATATCTGTTGGGAAGGCTACACAGCTAGGAACACACAGTCCAGGAGGTTCCTCCAGTGCATTGATGATAACTTCTTGACTCAGGTGGTGGAAGAGCCCACAAGAAGACGTGTACTACTGGACCTACTACTGACAAAGAGGGACTGGTGGAGGATGTTAAGGTTGGGGGCAGACTTGGCTGCAGTGATCATGAGAAGATAGAGTTCAGCATTAAGTGCAGTATGCACAAAATGACAAGTAGGGTTGAAATGTTAGACTTCAGGAGGGCTAACTTTGATCTCTTCAAGAAATTGATGGGAGAAATCAAATGGGAGGGTAAGGGGCTCTAGAGGGTAAGGGGGCTCAAGAGAGCTGGCTGATATTCAAGCACCAGCTCCTCCAAGCTCAGGATAGGTGCATCCCAAAGAGCAAGAAATCAGGCAAGGGAAGGAGACCTGCATGGCTGAGCAGGGATCTTCAGAAAAAGCTCAGGTGGAAGAAGGGAGTTTACAGGATGTGGAAAAGAGGGCTGACAACTTGGGACGAGTACAAGAATGCTGTCAGGGTATGCAGGGAAGAAACGAGAAAAGCCAAGGCAGCTTTGGAATTGAACCTGGCAAGGGATGTAAAGACCAATAGGAAGGGTTTCTTTAAGTATATAGGAGACAAAAGGAAAACCAGGGAAAATGTGGGCCCGCTCTTGAACGAGATGGGTGATGTGGTGACGGATGATGCAGAGAAGGCAGAGTTGCTGAATGCCTGCTTTGCTTCTGTCTTCACTGTTCAGGCCAGCTCTCGGGAGTCCCAGACTTTGCAAGTATCAGAGAAAGTCTGGAGAAAGGAAAACTTTCCCTTGGTTGAAGCGGAACAAGTTAAAGAACAATTAAGTAAACTGGATACCCACAAGTCCATGGGGCCTGATGGGATGCACCCACGAGTGCTGAGGGAGCTAGCAGAAGTCATTGCTGGGCCGCTCTCCATCACCTTTGATAGGTCCTGGAGAACAGGGGAGGTGCCTGAGGACTGGAGGAAAGACAATGTCACTCCAGTCTTTAAAAAGGGCAAGAAGGATGACCCAGGAAACTACAGGCCAGTCAGCCTCACCTCCATCCCTGGAAATATGATGGAACAGCTCGTTCTGGGGATCATCTCCAAGCATCTGGAGGAAAAGAACGTTATCAGAAGTAGTCAGCATGGATTCACCAAGGGGAAGTCATGTCTGACTAATCTGATAACCTTCTATGATGGCGTGACTGAATGGGTGGATGAAGGGAGGGCAGTGGCTGTTGTCTACCTTGACTTCAGCAAGGCCTTCGACACTGTCTCCCACATCATCTTCACAGACAAGCTTAGGAAGTATGGGTTAGATGAATGGACAGTGGGGTGGATTGAACAGTGGCTGACAGATAGAGCTCAGAGGGTTGTGGTTAGTGGTGCAGAGTCTAGTTGGAGGCCAGTAACTAGTGGTGTCCCTCAGGGGTCAGTACTGGGTCCAGTCTTGTTCAATATATTCATCAATGACCTGGATGAAGGGATAGAGTGAACCATCAGAAAGTTTGCTGATGACACAAAACTGGGAGGGGTGGCTGACACGCTGGAAGGCTGTGCTGCCATACAGCGTGACCTGGACAGGCTGGAGAGTTGGACAGAGAAAAACCTGATGAGGTTCAATAAAGGCAAGTGTAGGGTACTGCATCTGGGGAGGAATAACCCCATGCATCAGTACAGGTTGGGGGCTGACCTCCTGGAGAGCAGCTGTGCGGAAAGGGACCTGGGAGTCCTGGTGGACAACAGGATGACCATGAGCCAGCAATGTGCCCTGGTGGCCAAGAAGGCCAATGGCATCCTGGGGTGTATCAAGAAGAGTGTGGCCAGCAGGTCGAGGGAGGTCATCCTCCCACTCTACTCTGCCCTGGTAAGGCCACATCTGGAGCATTGTGTCCAGTTCTGGGCTCCCTGGTTCAGGAGGGACACGGAACTGCTGGAGAGGGTCCAGCAAAGGGCTACAAAGATGATTAGGGGACTGGAGCATCTTTCTTATGAGGAAAGGCTGAGGGACGTGGGTCTTTTTAGTCTAGAAAAAAGAAGACTCATGGGGGATCTTATCAATACTTATAAATACTTAAGGGGGGGGGTGCCAGGTAGATGAGAATAGCCTTTTTTCAGTTGTGCCCAGTGATAGGACTAGAGGTAATGGGCACAAACTGGAGCACAGGAAGTTCCATCTTAACATGAGGAGGAACTTCTTTACTCTGAGGGTGGCAGAGCACTGGAACAGGCTGCCCAGAGAGGTTGTGGAGTCTCCCACACTGGAGACATTCAAAACCCGCCTGGATGCCATCCTGTGCAACTGCTGTAGGTGACCCTGCTGTGGCAGGGGGGTTGGACTTAGATGATCTCCAGAGGTCCCTTCCAACCCTGACAATACTGTGATACTGTAACATCCCCAGGTCATTCTCCCCAGGGCTGCTCTTAATCCATTCTCCACCCAGCCTGTATTTCTGCTTGGGATTGCGCCAACACACATGCAGGACCTTGCACTTGGTCTTGTTGAACTTCATGAAGTTGGCATGGGCCCACCTCTCAAGCCTGTCCAGGTCTCTCTGGATGGCATCCATTCCCTCTGGCATGTTGACCGCACCACACAGCTTGGTGTCATCAGCAAACTTGCTGAGGGTGCACGCAATCCTGCTGTCCCTGTCTCTGACAAAGGTGTTGAACAGCACCGGTCCCAGTACCGACCTCTGAGGAATGCCACTCATCACTAGTTTCCACCTGGACATCAAGCCATTGACCGCAACTATTTGAGTGTGGCCATCCAGCTAGTCCCTTATCTACCAAGTGGTCCATTCATCAAATCCGTGTTTCTCCAATTTGGAGACAAGGATGTCATGTGGAACAGAGTCAAATGCTTTGCATAAATCCAGGTACATGACATCTGTTGCTCTCCCTTATCCACCAATGCTGTAACCCCGTCATAAAAGGTCACCAATTTTGTCAGGCATGACTTGCCATGTTGGCTGTCACTGATCACCTCCTTGTCTTCCATGTGCCCTAGCAGAGTTTCCAGGAGGATCTGCTCCATGACCTTGCCAGGCACAGAGGTGAGACTGACTGGCCTGTAGTTCCCTGGGTCTTCCTTTTCTCCCTTTTTGAAAATGGGGGTTACGTTTCCCCTTTTCCAGTCAATAGGAGCTTCACCAGACTGCCATGACTTTTCAAATATAATGAAAAGCAGCCTAGCAACTTCATCTGCCAGTTCTCTCAGGACATGTGGATGGATTTCATCAGGTCCCATGGACTTGTCTACCTGCAGGTTCCTTAGATGGTCTCATACTTGATCTTTGCTTACAGTGGGTGGTTCTTCATTCTCACAGCCCCTGCCTTTGCCTTGTGCGACTTGGGCAGCATGGTAATGATTTGAAAATTTCCATGTCTCTAAACACACTGAATATAAGACAGCTTTGGTAGGCAAGGCCATGGGTTACTTTGAGCAGTCATAATCATTACTACTTAACAGTTCTATGTGATCATTAGATTACTTTGGAGTTCTTAACTGCACTGGCAACAAAAATGAATGATCTATCACTTTAAGAAAGCTTAACTGGTTGTTTGCATAGTTAATAAACAAAGGAAGAGGGATTGTAACTCTGAACTGGTGGTGAAATATGACAGTATTAACAAACTAGGTGTTCATATTTTTTAAATGGATATTAAACTAAATAGCTAGAACTTTATAACTCTGGAAATTCATTAATTTCTGCAGGTAGCAAGAATTATTAATAGATATCCAAACCTTGAGGCCAAATTTTGAGTATATTAAAACCAAAGCGGAAAGTTCCTTACCTCCAGTGGCAGAATGATTAAAACCCAGCTATTTATGTCACCTTTTATGCTCTGTGTAGGTACTGTACTGGCAATAGCTTTTCTCACTTTCCTACGTTGCCTGTGCCAAGGCATCCTGGTAAATTTGGGGATATAAAGAGCTGCTTTGATGCCTATTCTAGTAATCCTTTGTGCATTAAATCTCTTTTTTACCTTCTGGGAGTTTTCTTTAAGAAGCTGTCAAAGAGAAATGCCTTGCTTTTTCAGAGAAGTAGTTTCAAGATTTACCTAAAACTGAAAAATAAAGCAAATGCTATGACAAAAGCTTCTAATGTGTTTTGTATTTTGAACTATAAAATCCAACCTTCCTCTTAGACTTTGTATTGCATATTCTTCAAAAGTCTTATAAGTAAGGTGATAAGTAGTTTTTAGGAAAGCTTTAAAATGTGTTCAGATACTTCTTCCTACTTCCTCCTTCTCAGAGGAGCATCCCGGATGCACTAGATATTGCACAATGCTTTTTTAGAACTATTTACTTTCCTTAGAGGAGAAAAAGTCCATGACAACATAAGCACAAAGAGATCAATTAGGACCACACTCTGGAAAAGGGAAGAACTTGTTCAACAGTTATTTTCTATTATTCTGGTTAAGACACAAAATATTCTGCAAAGAAAAAAATATAAAAAAATAGTCTACAGATATAAAAGGGACAGCTCGCCTTTTTATTCTGGATCAAAGGAAGGTTCTACCCACCCAAAAATGACTTGTGTTATAGTGTAATGTCTATTCAGACTAACAGATCTTACCACACCTGTCGCCTGTACATAGCTTGTGTAAAGAAATATAACGTGACTGTGGCTCAAGAATATTCAGCTTTTAGTTCCACCAGAAACAATTAATAGTAATATTTGACTATTCTAGCAGCTGAAGTCCTTATAACTAATACTAATGTTGATTTTTACTCCTGCAGTTTCTCAACTACTTTTCATTGAACTTGGAAACTGTAAGGGTTATGATATTGTGGTCCTGAGGTTTCCAGTGATAATATTGTTACAATACACTTTTGTGTTCTTTTGAACCAAAAGTACATTTGTAAAGTTTATATACAAGTTTGGTCATTATCCTTGAGAAAGGGAAGAGTTTAAAGTCTGTTGTTTTTTTAACATTAATAAACACTGTTTCAAATTTACCTTTGGTAACTATTCTGTCAGTAATAGAAGACATCTGTCAACATTAAAATAATTTTCCTTGGAGTTAAGCTCTAACATGTTTGTCAAGGTAGACATTATTGCTAACCTATTCTATAGTAACATTAAATCCAGTAAAAACTGATATTTTGAGGTAACTTGACTTGATACAGACTGTGAAGACTATTCTTTTTAATATCTTCAGAGATCTTAGATTTTCCTAGTGCTAGATACAGTGTTAGATACAGTCGAAAGCTTAATAAAATGTACTTCAAAGTATTTGACAACAGAGACAAAATTTCATCAAGCTTTCAAATTTTTTATTCAGTTGAAAATAATGTTCTAAATTGTTTAGGTGGCATACCTAGTGATCAAAGTTGATTGTTGCATCCAGAACAGAGTTGCTATGTTCTTCTTCCATTAGGCAAAGTATATCTGATGTAAGCCTTTAGGGTTTTTATGTCTGGCAGCATAAAAAAAGTGATTTATTAGTACTATGTTTAAGAAGTAAGACTATTAGGCCTTTTACCCCCCCCCCCCCCCCCAAAAGAGGTATCATTTTTCAAGACATAAGAGATGTCTTCCAAATCAAAATGAGTTATCTTTCCAAGATCTTGCAAAGTTTTTGAAGGAATAACTCTCCCTTAATGAAAGTGTCAAAGATTTTTTCTCTAATTTTTTTCAGTAGTCCCCAACTACCTTCCACAGGGCGTCCTACCAGGCACAATACTGTGGCATGCTCACAGTTTCCCCTTCCTTTGTGAGGATCTCATTTTAATTAATCCTGTTTGAGAGCTCATGCAATGTGTGAAACCTGGCTGTTCCTTGAAGTTTTTCACAATATTTTGTCCCTTACATGGGTAGAGGGATCACTTCAGAGATGGATGAGAGTATAACAGTAGCTTAATCTGTATAATTCAGAGTTGTTATCCATGTATAAGAAGGCTCATTATTGCTCAAAATGTGTTGCAGAGATGATGTGACTGCCTACAATACCCTAAACATGAATCTTGGCTAGATTAGTGTTCACCTGGCACCTGTGTTAGCAACAGAGTCACCTCCATAGTGTCATGCTTTATACTCACATTCTGAAACAACTACATCCCTTTAAATTCTGTAAGTGGTTTCACAGTAAGGGCATTTTCCCTTCTTTGTCCATTCTGGATTCTTAATAATACTTTTCTAGGATTGATCTATAATGTGCCTAAGAAAAATTGTTATTTATTTCCTGCCATTTCAGCCTACAGGACAGCAAAATTATGGGACCTTCTGGCAGACCTACCATGCTCCAGCTTCCTCAAAGACAAATTCTACTCAGGCTACATGAAAAGTTTTTCCCAAATTCCTTTGGGATTTTGCCCGAACTACATAATGCATTCACCACATCTTCTCCTAAACCCAGCTCTCGCGTGTCACTGTTTTGAAATCCTAAGTGGCATCTTTTAACCTAAATAGAGCTAAGTCAATTAACTGTTTTAAAGGCTATATATTGCATTTGTAGATACTAGAAGAGACAAGCATTCCAAGTGTCCCCAGACTTATGGAACCAGATGTCAAAATTCATCTAGGCTTCACTATTAGTCAAATGAGAGTCATGATGTCAGGTTAGTGGTTCTCCCACCGCGGTACATGCAGCCTTTTCTTTGGAGAGGGCAGCTATCTTTTCCTTTTATCTTTAAATGTGGAGGGAAGCTACTTGGTGATCACTTGAGATAACATGCAATAGCATTCTCCAGTGTAAAAATTACTATTTCTTTTTTAATTCTACACAACCTTTTGTTTTCTAATAGTTCAGTGTAGCTACAGATATAAAGACAAACAGCCCATATAAAGCTCAGACTTACTGCTGTATGTAACAGCTCACTGTCATTTCCCACTTCAGAATGAAGAATGTGCTTGGCCTGTGCTCTGGCAAAGAAAGTAAAGCAGGGGTGTTGTGATCATCTCTCTGCACACTTAAGATGGAGTGGTAGTGCACTACCTAACAGTTATGGCCTCAAAAGAGGCTGGCCAGAATATTCTCAGTGTGATATTTTTGACCTCGTGACATGTACGCATGCCAAGAGTGCACAACATGTCTGTGAGCAATGGTCACCATAAGGCAAATAACTATTTCTTTTAATATTATATAACGTCACATAAATCTCAAATCCGATTTCACTTATACAAGCATAACTTTATTCTGGAATGACATCATATTTTGATCCAAAATCCAATAGACTGCAATCATTCTATCAGGTACAGCTGAAAACTGAAACCTACAAGCTATAGGCACATGAAGTACACATCTCAGCTATCTTCTAGATGCTTGTATTTGTATGGGTGTTTTAGCCTTTGAAAGAAAGAGAAGCAAATAATTTGTCTAAACTTTGAGGTCACATGTGGGACACAATTTCCTTCTACTTGAGTGGATCAGTGTACAAATAAGAAAAATGTGAACAGACCAGGAGGAAAAATTTCTATGCTGATTCTGCACTGAGATGTGTGGGTATACTACTTTTAAACCTCAGGAAATTGTACCGGCTGGGGGGTGGGGTGAAGGGAGAGGGGCTTTATCTGTTTTTCAATGATAAACTGCATAAATGCTTTAGAGAGATCAGAGACTAAAAGTTGTAAAACAGCTCTTGCTCAGATACTACTGCTTAAAGTCAGCAAGAGAATGTACTAAATGCAAAAACTACAAATTTGTACTGAAATTTTTAAATGGTAATATGGCAATAAAAGTATCCAAGAGTCATAGATGCCTTAAATGACAACCTTTTAGGATGCAATGTAGTCTCCTTTGAACTTTTTTATGACATAAAGTTACTAAGTCTTGGGTTTGTCAGGAGCTGCCATACCTTTATCTTGAAATAGGACAATCTACAGCCCATTCAAAATTTAAGTATGGCCTGATGTAAGATTTTGCTTATAGCAATAAAAACACGAGTTGGCTAATAAGTTTGGAACTAACCCTACAATTGCCTAAGAATATTTGGTTTTGAATTCTTTTTCTATTTAATTTCTAGTTCTTACTCATACCTGAATGTAGATATTTTCATAATGGTGATTGAAAAGTGTTTTAACTAAATCCAGTAACATATGTACAAAAATGTTAAGGACAGTAGTATATTAAGGCTATTTCCTTATAAAAAATTATTTGCTTATGTAGGTAGATTTTTAAATGGTTTCTACATTTTTACCTGTAGCTTAAATTTCATTTTGCTTATCCAAAGATCCAACCTATGCTTACGTGTATAATATGTCACAGAAAAAATCACTTGCCATTCAGAAATTCAAATGTGTGAAGGAGATGCAAAGGCAGGCCCAAGCAGTCAAAGTGGAGGATTTAGGTTATTATTTGGTCTTACGGGAAATTGATTGGCAACCATCTACTGGGAGATGTTTAATTAGTGAAGAATTAAAGTGAAACAAGAGGCTAGGTGAAGGATATGCTTTTTTCTGTTTTTAAAAGGCAAAAGAAGTATCAGCAAGTGTTCAGAAAATCATTGAATTGCAGTGAGAGAAGGGATATCAAGGTATTTTCTGGTCCTTTCCATTGCCTTGCCTACAGGTGGGGTTAAGAGCTATTTAGGTTGCATTTAAAGATATTCTATAACACAAACTTTACAACCTCTCCAATGAATCTGTTCAAGTGATTCATAATAATTACTTTCAAAATGCTGGTATTTTACATTTTTTCACCCTTAGGTCTATATTGAATAGCTCTTGCTACAATTTTTGTCTGTTACCCCAAATCCTATTTCCTTTGGACATGGAGGACACTTTATTCTCTTTCTTCTTGCAGTGTCCTTTTATAAATTTGGAAAACAGCTGTGATGACCCTCCTCATCACCACAGTTTTTCTCATGCACCTTGTTCTCCTTCCTCTCTGCATGTCATTGTATTTTTTTTTATTCTGTACTTGTCTTTGCACAGAAATATACAGACTTTCCCATTCTTTTATCATTGGTAATGGTGAAAAACATATTCCATTGATTGCCTGTAACTCCTTTACACACCAGATTTTACACACTGTTTTGTATATTTGGTAGCCAGGAGGAAATCAGTAAAATGCAACAATGTTCAAAACACTCTCCTCATCTTCTGTAATAGATGTGCTCATGAAATTTAATCACAAGTGTTTACACAAATGTGCATATAGTAGAGTGCTCAGTTCTTTAAGAATCAGAAGGACGTAGTCTTCACATCATGGACAAAATACGAGAAAGGAAAGGTTTGCATTGGTTCTGAAACAGCTCTGATTATTTTTTGCTTTTCACAAGACCAGAGAGGGAGGTCCATGGGTCAGGTATTGAAATGCACACTGTGAAGCTACTGTTCTCACTCATTTAAAAGTGTGAGTTCCTAAATATTGATGCTATTTCCAGACATAGAGCCAGAACACAAAAATATTCTAGGTTCTCAAAAGGCAAGAGTTTACCACTGAAGGGATAAAGCTGATGATTGAAAACACTGTGTACACAGGTCTTTCCTCCTACTCATTCGTGTTACTTATAATCACTCTCTAGTCTGAAGTACTTTTCCTCCCTTGAGCAAAACCACTCCTGATGTGGCCTGGCCTCCACCATAGATTCTACCACTTATGTTTATTCAACACTTCTTTAGACTAGGGCAGTCCTTTCACTTCCACATGTGTTTAATAGAGCCACAACCACCTTCCTGCCCTCTCTGTAGATTTCTCTTATACTTAATTGTGTTTTAAAAGAACTTTTCTTGGTTTTGGGCCACCAACATAGTTTATAGAACTTGTATATATATATATATGCATATAGGGTGTATAGACTTTAACTCCTGGTACTGAATTGCGTGGGTTTCATCTGAAGTGGGATTCACTTGTAAAGGGAGTCAGGGAAGAAACAGGCAGCTGAGACAGTTGTAGTTTCTGTTGACTCACACACTACAAAAGTGACACAAATTTTGTGTCGCTTACTTCCTACAGTGAAGAAGTCTGCTTGACAAAGTACTGAAAAGTACCTCCTCAAGTACTTCCCAATCCTAGGAAAGAGAGAGGTGTAATGTGTTATTAATCTCCATGCTTTTCCTCAGAACTTACACACGGGGAAAAAGAAGAATTCAAATAGCATGCCACTGAAGTCCTGCTTTGGATATACACAAGCATCCTCAGTGTCAGCTGAGGTTTGTGTTTTGTCCTTTTGATGCTGCTGTTTCCTGAATACAGGGCCTTCTGCAAAATAGCAAAACTGTAGATCAACTTCCACTACATGTCTGTGGCCCAGCTGTCAAAGAAAGGAGAGATATCTCTCTGAAGTGCACTTCCTTTTTTGTCCGAGTACAATTTTTTCCAGAAATCTCTAGACAACTTATACTACAACAGTTCTCTTTGGCATGCCTCTGCTGCAAAGCATTTGAGCTTGACTGCCAAGTTTACTCCTCTTTTGGAGTCTTGCACATGCAGTTACTCTTGGGAAACCCCAACTAAACAATTGGCATTTAATTTTCCTGGCAATCAAGAGCTCTATAATCTGAGACAGACTTCATTACTTTATTGAAGGTGGTGAGCTGTCCTTTATTGGAAATGTAATGCAAATACTAGACTGTAAAATTCTGTTCAGAAATTGTATAAAATGGTTTTCATTTCGATTCAGTGAATGAGAACATGGGAAGGAGAGAGCTGTCTTCCACTGTTACGTGAGAATTTCTATTGGAGAGCATGGCTTAACGTAGACTTTATCTCCACTTAAAAGCAAGTGAAGTATGCTATTCTCTTCCTTCATTTGTGTAATATATTGTAGTCTCTACAATATTTCTCATATTTGTGGAAAAAAAATTTGCAAATTTGGCTGTGTTGGCAACTGAGCCTATGAAGTGAACAGTAAGATCAGCCCATCATGGATATTTTCAGTGTTACACAGAATTTAAATTCTTTCAATATTTTTATTCCACCCAGGTATCTTCCCCCTCTGCCCCCCTCCCCCCAGCATACAAACTGTGTAATAAATAGAGGGACAGTGCCACAAGAGCTATAGTATGTTACTGCTTTCTGTCAGTGGATTTGGATTCATTTCAGCAACAAATGTGTTCATTCAAAAGCCACAAAGATGCAACACAGTATTTTCTCTCCTTTCAATGGTTATCTAAAGTTCAGCATTTCTATCTATGTAGACAGTGTTTTCCTCTTTTATAATCTCCTCCCTTAAAACTAATTAATGGACTAGCCCATAATTATATGTGCTTCCTATTCAGTAAAGAGGAAGGAAACTTCCAAATCAGATGGACGTCAATTGGGCTGCAACTTCTGTTGAATAAATGTGTGTCTACAGCAGGAAAATCTCTTCTATTGCCAAAACATGGATAGGAACTGGTCTTCCTCTCTTTAATGGGCAATGTAAAGGTCAAGAGACTGAATGGAGACAAATGGTGACATTATGCCTGATGATTACTTTGTTGATTTGAAACGTAATACAGGAAGTCACCGAAAGCTGCCTGCAAGCTGATTATTACTATTCCATTGCGCCCTTATCAACAAAGATCAACAACATACAGATATATTTGCCTGCAAAATAACAGTTATAATTAAAAAAGTTCTAAGAAATCATTTTCCCACATAGTGCAGTGGAAAAATTATTTCATTTCCATACAGAATTATATATAAATTCATAAAGATTTAGATTAGATGGCAGTCAGAAAATTTTAAAACTTGCCATTATGTTTGGATTATGCTCATGCAAATCTAAGGGCAACAATAGATGAAATGATCATACTGGTTTGAATATTTAAAAAAAGAAATGTTCTGAAGGGTTTCCTTAAGAGAAAATATTTGTAAAAGATATTTATTTACCCACATTTATTTTTATTTATTTCTTCACAGTGTTTATTATTTTTTATTCACAGTGTTTAAATACATTTTATTTTGAAATAAAGGAAAAAGATAATTTGGTATCAAGCTCTTTCCAGACTTCATCCATATTTAGTCACTCCCTAGGCTGTATTAAGCTTTTCTATGAGTTGGCCTCATCAATTTCATCCCTGTTACACAGAGTAGCACTACGTAAATTCTTGTAGGATTTTCACATCTGCATTAGTTTTACTAGCTCACCAAGGAACTCTGTGAGTTTCAGTATTGCTTTGGGAGAACCATAGTGTCAATAATTAATCACTTTTTACTTGATAATGTGCTCCTCTGTAGCCCCTTCTTATGCCTGAAAAATACTCACAATTTCCATTATTTCCTCACGTTCTATTCTAATCACGTCCAGTTCTGTATCCAGGATGCTAGGAACAAGTCTCTGAAAGAGGGTTTTCAAGAATTTTTAACCTCTTTTCAAACCTTATTAAGGTTCAGTTGGAACTGCACTGTCATCCACATTGGGAAAATCAAGTACTGTAAGAAGAGAAACTCTGAAATTCCTGCTATTTGTCTCAGTAACACCCTTTGTTAAAGGAGCAGTGGCCTTTGTGAATACAAATAAAACAGAAGACCTATGAATAAAATTATCACAGATTAATTATTCATAAAATCATAGAATGGTTTGGGTTGGAAAGGGACCTTAAAGATCATCTAGTTCCAACCCCCCTGCCACGAGCAGGGACACCTTCCGCTAGACAAGGTTACTCAAAACCCCATCCAGCCTGGCCTTGAATACCGCCAGTGATGGGGCATCCACAACTTCTCTGGGCAGCGTGTTCCAGTGTCTCACCACCCTCACAGTAAAGAATTTCTTCCTAATATCTCATCTAAATCTACCTTCTTTCAGTTTAAAACCGTTCTCCCTCATTCCATTGCTACACTTCCTGATAAAGAGTTCACCCCATCTTTCCTGAAGGCCCCCTTTAGGTACCGGAAGGCTGCTACAAGATCTCCCTGTATCCTTCTCTTCTCCAGGCTGAACAAGGAGAGGTTGTCTCCAGGCTGTTGTCATAGAAGAGGTGCTCCAGCCCTCTGATCATCTTTGTGGCCCTCCTCTGGACCTGCTCCAACAGGTCCATGTCCTTCTTATGTCGGGGACTCCACAGCTGGATGCAGTACTCCAGGTGGGGGTCTCATGAGAGCAGAGTAGAGGGGCAGAATCACCTCCCTCAACCTGCTGGTCACACTTCTTTTGATACAGCCCAGGATGTGGTTGGCTTTCTGGGTTGCAAGCACAGGTTGCTGGTTCATGTTGGGCTTTTCATCAACCAACACCCCCAAGTCCTTCTCTTAGATCACATTAGCACCACTTCTGTGCCCACTTGCCTCCGATTGCTGCTGGGTTTCGAAAATGAGCAACAAAATTCCAACAACAAAGTTTGGGTTTGGGTGGATGACAAAACTTGTCTGAATCCCTGGTCTTTCCATCCAAATTAAAAACCAGACACTCTATTTAGTAATTATTAGATTGCTTCCACAATATGACTTCTTTCACATGACAAGCTTGGGAAAAGCTATCACATACAAACCACTGCTGCTTCTCCCTCACCCCCACAAATTAGCACTATATTTGGAGTTCCAATTCAGCAGCGACTAATTTCTATGTTTAAAATACAAACTCCAGTCTTATAGACCAGAAAGGTCAAGAAACTTTAGTATTTTTTGTCTATCTAATGGGTTAGGTGTGTTTACAAAGTCTTCTGAGTTTTTTTTAAGATGATAAAAATGGGTCATACAGCTTTGAGACCCCCCACCTTCACTTTGAGTTTACACAGTTCTTCAGTTAAATATGATAATAAGCCCAAATGATAAGCAACAACTTGGCTCAATGGGACATACTGCTGTACTCTGAAAAGTAGAGATTGGACTTAGGACTGCTAGAAAAAACAGAGTTTCTGTTTGCAGGGAAGGGAGGGAATGAGATAAGTGCCTTCTGTAGTTCGAATCTCAACATACCTGAAATCTTTAAGTACTTGGTTCGTGTTCTTGTGGTGAGCTAGCTGACTTACTTGGTGGGGCAATATGAGTTAGGAACACAGCACAGTGAGAAGACAGGCAAGCACTATACAATATTCTCCCTAGAAGTGAAAATTCAGGAGGCTAGGAATTCATAAGTTATTGCTTTATTTAGAATAAATGCCAGCACGCGAAAAATTTCCCTAAAGTAGAGGATTAGCTCCCAGGGTTCATTTTTTGGCTAAACATGAAAGGCCAACAGTTTTCAGAGAGGAAAGCTGGTTAATAAATCCACTGCCTACATTTATCTTTCAGAGTATTTCACAGCGTCTCAAATTGCTTGTCTCCCTCTCTGCATGTATTATGCACTGGGAACTTACATAGTCCGAAGTATTGGGTCTGGCAGAGTGCCCTGGCCTCTCCTCTGAAAGACAGCCCTGTCTGGAGGGCAGAGGGCAATGTAGCACAACCATAAGAGTGTTCTTAACAACTGGGCAATGTTTTCCTGCTCTTATTCTCTCTCCAGCCAGCATTCACATTCTGGGGGTGTGTGAAATACAGATTGCAATTATAGTTAGACGCAATTTCCCACGATTTGGGGTTTCATGAGCATTCATCATTTTGCATACTTGTTTGGCACTGATGAGCTGTTAATCAAAGGTGAGCTTTTCGTGCTGGCGCTTTCAGGCAATCTCGACATTATAAACGTCTGCCCATGCTTTAACACCTGTGCACTCACAATAACCCAGCACCTGCTAGTGGCCATGCAGTGTGATTTATTAGGCCCGGTTGCAGGATCCTGAGGGCTTTCTGTGGTTCCAGCCGGTGTGCTGCAGTGTGCACCATCGTGCACCATCTTGCTGGGGCCTTGTTTGCACCTGGGCAGTGCAGCTAGAGGTCCCAAAGTGATCCAGGTGGGCACGGCAGCTGAGACCTACCTCTCTCCTCTGAAGTTTGCCATCCCTCTGTGGTGCTGTTGGTGCTGGGGGGAGCCTGGCATCTGACTCTCTACTTCTCTGGGTACCACTTGATAGGGTGCTTTGCAACAGCTGTTGAAGAAACTCAACCTCAGGTGAGCAAATGTGCAATGAGGTCTGGTTTTAAAGGCTAGATGGTGTTTTCCAAAGATCTTGCCTTGCGTTCATAACCAAAGTGGCACCTCCAGACTTAAGATTGTAGATCTCAGAGATGTTCAGGCATCTGGCATGTGCCTCTGCACCTACCTCTGTAGTCTGAGGCCTCGCTAACACACAGTTTTATGAGACTTTGAAAATCTCGACCCATATACATATAAAGCTTTGACTTAGTTTGCTATTGATGATACTTAAAATGGCAGTTTTACGAATGAGGTGACTAATTAAGATGGCAATAATCAGATATATTGCTACCTTAGGATACACACAGCTAGGCATTTCTCCTCAGTTATACTTGCATGGCAGAAACATGTTGGCAACAGGTTGTGGCCTTCTCTGTGAGAAATGGCTGTAGGTGGTCTGGTCTTTGTGATTTCAACACACTGCAAAGCTCTTAATCATTAGTCCTTTTGGATTTATTTTTTTGTAATTAATAAACCCCAGTAGCCAGAAGAACTGGGTGTGTGATAGCTTCTAATTTCAACACCCAGAAATTATTCTTCACTTGCTTTTGTGACTCAGTACTGAGATTATCAAAAACTGCTTTCTATAATTTCTATGGAATTATAAGTTATAGGGTGTTTTATTATACAAATGTCTATTAATCCTACTTATTTCAGCAGTCTGTCAAAATGGTTATATCGTTTATTTTTCATGTTTTATTTAATTACAATCTGCCACTAAGGAAACAATGCTTGAGTGACATTAATATCTAACTGGACTGTACAACCACAAACTCTTCAGAACAGCTGTGAGAGAAATCCACCTGCTATTGGTTTTTGAGGATTTTCTTTCCATAGTTTTCCCTGGAAAGTTTGTATGCATCACTCCTTCTAAGCAAGTAACCTTCTGGTTTAGAATCAGAAAGCCAATCTGCCTCTTCCTAGCAAAACTAAAAAATCCGGAGGAGGAAACCAAACCAAAGCTATTCTGGTAAGACTCGTAAAGATAAAAGCTGTTAAAGCTCGTTAAAACTTTCCAAGTAAAAGTTCAATTAGATGTCACTGAAGATAGTTAGAGTAGGACTTGTGTAACATAAGTCAGGTATTCAAAGTGTAGAAAAAGTCTTCTTCAAAACAAATGGTTATATTTAGTTACTCTTTAGTTTCCCAGCTCAGATAACTAGTTTCCTATGCCCCAGCATTGATGTTCCAGTTGCCAAAGCATCTTCAGCCAAGGCTGGAAGGGCCAACACAACAGGAGAAAATCTATGTTCTAGCACTGGACCCACCATCAGCCTCAGCCTAAACAGACAACTATGTTGTCACTAGAAGAAAGAGGACTGCCAGACAGCTGTATAACTCTAACTCTAGCTAAAAACTGTTCCTAGGAAGCACTACCCACCTTTCATACTCAGTCTGGGGAGAAGTCATGTCTCTGGGGAGAGATCCTTTCAAGATTCTTTGCTTCACAAGCAGCAGAGAAGACTGCAGAGTACGTTTTATGGTACTACTCAAAAGGCTGAGGCAAAAAAGCATGCGGACTGCAGCTGGATAAAAACAACCCATGATTATGCTAGCAAAGTGTTCTTCTTATCAAAACAGAGTGGCTACATGCAGACTGCTGGGTGGGAATGGTCCTTGCCATCTTTTAAGTATCAAACTCTGCACAGAAATCAAGTGATTTCTATCAGTGTACAAGCATACACCGCAATCATGTTCCAGTTCTCAGGCAGATTGCCAGACACTCCTGAATTCACTGGCCATTGCGAGAGGTGGGAATAGGTGATGTGGGGGAAAGGAAGATGAATCTGGGAGATTTAGAAATGTAGTGCTGGTTTAGGAAGCTAGTGAAGACAGACAAATCCCATTTTTCACATTTCAGTGTACTCTGGGTTAGTATTTATATACTAGAGAAGTTATCTAAATGGGCTTTATGAAGGTCAGATCAATGTTTGAGTGAATTCAAATAGCTGGAGTTTTGGACAAGAGATTGTTTGTGTGCTCCGGTTGCAGCATAACTATGTTAGAGAATACCTATCAATACATGTGACAGCTGTCTGCTTTGGGGATCAGAAAGGTTAGGCCTGGAGAAATTTCTTTCCAGACTTTAAAAAAACTGAAGGGAAACAGATCAGTTTGTTTCCTGAGATGAAAAGTTCAGTGTTCAGTTTTCTAGATTTTTAATAGTGAAGATATTTGAAACCCCTGCATACCATTGCTTCCACCCTGAAGAAAGATCATTAGATAGGAAAACCTTATGCTGAGTCTGCTACCTCCAAAATTTTTCCTTTGGCATTTTGTGGGGTTTGAGGCTACAAATATAAGAACTGTATGATATATATACTATATATATGATATACGTATAACTTACGTATAAGTTCAAGGAGCATCTGGAAGATGCTCTCTAGTCATATGATTTAGTTTTAGGTAGTTCAGAGAGGACCAAGGAGTTCAACTTGATTATCCTTATGGGTCCCTTCCAACTTGAGGTATTCTATGATTCTAACTGATCGGCATCTATCCCCTTTTCCAAGAGCAATATGGAAATACAATAATATTTTAAAAGAGTATGAACATATACCAAATATGAAGACAGAAGACTAAATAAAATGTGTTAACAGATACTTAATATGATTGTTTTCATCACGGTTAAGTATCTGGCTAAATTATTCCTCACCATCAAAATCGCCTCATTGGGTAGGAAGTCTATCCTTTCCTAATAGGACATGTTTTCATCAAGTTGCAGATAAAAACTCAACATCATTTGATGATCATTCATAAATTGAAAAACGTCCTCTTATTTTTTACTATGCATTTATTATCAGTTTCCAAATGTTAAAATATCTGGGAGAAAATGGTAATGGGGAAGTAAAGGGGTGGGGAGGGAAGGAGAGAGGGAAGGAATGGGGAAGAGAGAGAGAATAATTGTTCCCGTTTCACAATTTTCAAGAAGTCTATTTGTTTTTCTTTTTCTGTTAACCCATGGTAAGGGTTTTTTTTTCAGTTGAAGGCTCTGCAAAAAAGTTTCTAGTCCTCTGGGGATCTGACAGAGCAGCTGCTGTCACTGTGTGAGGAAACAATGCACAGGTGCCGGGACTGTTTTTCAGCTGGCAATTTAGAAGCAAATACAGCCACCTCCCAAGAGGAATAAAGAGCATTAGAGATTTTTTTTTTTTTTAATTTCTGTTTCTCTTGCTTTCAAAAGTGATGCTACAGAAAAGGCTGTACACAAAGGGAACTTTTGTAAAGGATTTTACTTTTGCTCCTGTTTCCCCTCTTTTTAATAAATGGTTTTCATGGATTAGGTGATATTAGTTGGATTTTAGTAGGCAACAGCATTACAAAAATTTCCACTAATGTGGAGGCCAGCAGGTGGTGGTAAGCTCAGTCTACAGGTCCCATCTCTGTTTAGAGGAGCCTACATTTTGTGTACTTTAGAGTACTTGCTGTCTTATTCAAACATCTAGTTAAACACTAAAAAAGGGGAGGAAGGGGCAACTATAAGATATAAGTGTGACTGTTACTTAATTGCATTTCCTATAGATGAAATCATTAAAATTAAGGAAAATATCAGCATAGCCAACATTAACATCCTGAATAACCTCAGTTCATGCGGGTTACCAACTAAACATAATATCAATACACACTGAGATTAGGGAAAGAGGCTTTTTGTCCTTCACAACATCTTTCTATTCAATTCTAGTGCAGAAACAGTAACATATTTCAGTGTCTTAGAAGTCAATCAGTAATCTCACTTCCCATTTCAGATCCTGGATGAAATCTTATCATTAGAATAATTATTTTCCATGTTACTTTCATCTTAGGAAGTATGAGATTGATGTCAAGATTTAATATGTGGGTATTTGTTTGTGTCCATTCCTCATTTTACAGAAAATCCATAATTCCTTTTTTGATCCTCTATGAATAATTTTGTTCTTGTCCCATATAAAATAGTACAAAATTATATCAGTTTGGACAAAGTATTTTAATGTACATGAAGGCCCACTGAAATCAATAGCTGCTCAGATACTTAAGCTCAGGCAAACACTTTTGGACTTAAAATGAACCTTTTTGGCATTCATTTCTATTCTCTTTGGTTTTAGTGAACTCATCAAGGATATTCCAAGCACAGGAAACAAGGTGAAAGGGAGACGGGAGTTAGGGTAAGAAAGGACTGAAAGAGGAGTCAATTTCCATCAGTGGAGTAATGAAAATGGATAAAGGAGATTCCAAAGTGATGTATCTTTTTGTGCAAGTTGCAAATGAATAAAATAAAATACCAATGAATTAAATAGGATCTTCTTGTTCTGACTCTTGGCTGCTTCATTTTTTCTTCTTTTTTTAAATATTCTGATTGGCTAGAATTTTCTGGATGAAGGCATAATACTAAACTGAATATCATGGTCTAGCCTACTTTCTGTTATCTACAAGAAACTTAAGCTTCAAGAGAAAATTTTATTATAGCAGTAATATTAGTGACAGCTCAGAGTTTATCAGATAACTGAATTTCAGCCTGTCAGCGACTTGTCTGTAAATGCATATCTAACCAGTCTGAAAGCTTGTATATTGTTAGTGCACTGTAACCTGAATGATTCCTTTAGAGGTGTCAGTAAAAACAAATATCTTGCTGTTATAATTATATATACATATATAACTTAGTATCTTTTTCAGCTTAAGCATAATTTAATAGATGAGACAAAAAGTATAGTCTCACCTGGTCTGAACAGATTCTAGCACATTTGTATGACCTTTATCTAACAAATAAGTATTCTTCCCTCAGTTTTCTTGCTTGTGGAATAACTATTAATTCTTAAAATTCCGTGCAAGGTACATTGAAATGTAATTAAAAATATCCTTTATGTATTAGTAGAGAAAGCTAGCCTTACCAGCACCTTAGCCACTGGTACATCTAAAGCAGACTACTACTATGTCTAAAGCACATTTTCAGTTGAATTTTAGAAAACTAATTCTGAGATTAACGAATTCTATAATAGCTCTCTGCCCAGGGCTAGAGCCAGGAACATGTAATTGTGACACACAGATTTGCAATTATGAGTTCAAAAATATTTCCCATTTTGACTACTAATTAACCCCATTTAGTTTCTGGGTTTGAAAAAGTTTGGTTTGGCATTAGAAAACATCATAGTATATAATGCAGAAGTATGCAATTGAACATTAAAACATGCCTTTTGTTCCTCTTCATTTTTATAAATAGCTGTCTAAACATACACAGCAAATATACACAGCTTGACAGATAAATATGTAATTTTTCATAGTAGGTAACTGTTACATGTTTGTATCTTTCTTCTTGAAATGCTGATCTCTGGCATTTCCACTACAACATCTTTCTGCATGTCATGGAAAAGTGTGGAAATATACACAACTGAAACAGTACACTTATTCTTTAACTTTTGCATCTTGCTGAGCTGGATAATAAAACTGTTTTCCAAAGAGATATTTTTTGAGCTTTGCCATAATTTATATTTATAGATGGCAAGATTACGTATTTTCTCCCTATACTCTTCTAATCTCAACTACTTGATTAAGATTGTTCAGACATGCCCAGCAGAGAAAGCAAAAGATCATTTGTGTTGATCATCTGTGTTCCATAAAGTTATCATGTGGACCTGTGGAAGGAATGAATAGTGTGTTTTTTCAGTAAATTCATATGTAATTTCCATTCTAAGGCATTGAGATACTTTGATGTTTGGGGGAGAATGAGGTGAAAAAGAGACTGGAAGACAGGAAGTCCAGAAGAAATCTGAGAGAGATTAAAATGTAATCACACACACATTATGCGACAAAATTCTGTGTATGTGAGTCTCTGTCTGTGCTTTATGCTAGAGACATAAAGGGGACATTTGAAATTTAAGAAGAAGAGAAGGAAAGTTGGAATGCATATAAAATGAATCTATTTTGAGCCTTACATTTTAAAACCATACATTGAAACTGTACTACTGTTAGGTTGTGCTCTTCTTGTGTGTTGTGTAACTAACTGATTTAGGCTCTTTTGCTTTCTTGTAAGTACTTTTATCAAATTATATTTATATATATTATATATATTTATATTATTATTATGTTTATCAAATACCTTGTAGTACTTGTAAATCATGGCAAGAGTGTAGCTAAGTAGTAAGAGTTGATGCATGCTGTTATGTGAAGTTATTTTTTAATTCCTCTCTCCCCAGTTTTTGGAAAGTCATGGTGGTTCTTTGTCAACACATCCTTCTGTCAGTCTGCAATGCACAACAGACAGAATCAGGTCTCATGAACTTTGGAAGACGAGCAGGAAGTATAACTGTTGTGCATCACATATATCAACAGACAAAGCTGTTGGAGATGGAGATCAACTTGAAATATTCTGCAATCCTTAAATCAATACCAAATCTGGAGGTAGGCAAGTGAAGCTTAATCATAAGAAATTTAAAATAATGGTAAGTTAAAAAATTGACATATAAACTTGCTTTAAAAATAACTGGGACTAAAACTAAATTTGCAACACTAGTTGCAGATTTTAGGGCCATAGCATATCTTACTTATATTCAAACAAAACAACATCTGTTTAGCAGAAATATTTAAGGCATACCTTTGTTGACTGGTAATTTGGAAGTAATAGAAACTGTTAACTAATCCAAGGGATGCCAAAAAGGCAAGCATGAGAAAATTTGTATGGTAGTGCTTACAAGCTGGTGCAATTAATTTTCATGATGTTTTAAAGAAATTAATTTCTCTTTTCCTCTTTTCCTCTTTTCCTCTTTTCCTCTTTTCCTCTTTCTTTTTTCTTGTTTGCTACCACTTGATTTTTTGTCAGAAACTGCTATTTTGCAACCTGCTGAAAATTGAAGGGTGCATATTTTCTTGACATTGAAACAATTTAATGTTCCAACCAGATGCTATGTACAGAAATTCCTTTGCAGAGTGACTATAAGAAAAAAAAAATCACTTCAGGAACAAAATCTCAATAACGATGACAAGAAAATACTATTTTGCGCAGATGATATGAAGTACATATGTAAACAATAGCTAGTGTAAATGACTATACAGTTAAAGAACTCACTATCTTCACTTTCCTTTGTTTGGAGTTTAGACCAAATGTACAGTCTAGCCCTATTATGCACAGAAACTGTAGATATAAACATTCTTGAATTTAGTTCAAAACCATCGTATACATGATGAGTTTGCATTGAGCATGAATTTGGACTAGATGACTTCCAGAGGTCCTTTTGAACCTAAATTACCCTGTGATCCTAAGTCTGGCTCATTAAAAGGCTAGGAATCAGACAAGCCTGTACCTATTTAATTACCTTTCCAGGTGATAGGTGTTCAAGGGTTTTTGTTTTGTTTTTATTTTGTTTTTTTAATATTAATTAAGAGAATGGGCTTACTGCACTTTTAGTAGCATGAAGGACTAGCAGAAAAGGGATGTTCATCTGAGGTTAAGTCCATAATACTAGAAGTGTTAGAGCTCTCTAGAGAGATGGCTAAAAATATCATCAAGTAGAAAATTGTATGGGAAGTTTTAAAAAGAGGAGAAAAGCTTATTCTCCCTTGTTGGAAGACAGACTACAGTAGAACAAGCCACATAGGAATCACTGACCTTAAAATCAGCCTGAAGATGTAATGTATTGCTGTTGAGTGGTTTGTCTATATACAGACTATTTACCTAGTGAGGGTAGCTAGCATGATAAACATTGGTAGTACGGTTAAGTCACTAGGGACATGCTCAAATAAAACTTGTAGTGCTTCAATCTGAAAGAGAAGAAACAGGCTTGTAATACTGTGTGCCAAAGCAATCTTGTTACTTCCTCTTTGAACTTCAAGTCTCATTTTTATATAGGAAAAAACTGTAATTCCCTGGCTAAAAAATGACAACCTCATTTCCAGCACCTATCCAAATCTTAACTAAGCCTTTGTTAGGTTTGATATTCCAAAGAATCCTTTCCTCTGAACTGAGAAGGCCTTAAGGGTATGAGATACCAAGAAATATCTCATTATCTGTCTTAAGTTACTGACGTCAGATATGATAAAGATTATATCCTGCTGTTCTGAATACTTTTTATGTGATTAAGAATAGTAATGAAATGAAATGAAGTTACTGCCAAGTCTTTAAGTACACACTCTGGCAAAATTTTATCTTCTGTTCCAGTTTTCATGATACTTTGTAATGATGCAATAATTCATGGGTAACACAGCAGTGTCCAGCTTGCTTATTTACATTATCTTGCACTGTTATATGTGCCTTTACCATATGTAATTAATCTATGACTGTTAGTGCTTTTGTCATTAATGTTTTTTTACATTAACTAGTAATTAGGTCTACAGTAATTAGGTATGCAACACCGCTAGACAAATTAGCTTTATATTTGAAAGAAATTTTAATTCTGGTGTTTGCTGTAACAATTTTAGTATAGTTATCCATATTTCAAAAGCTATTAAGGTTATAACGAGATGGTTATTTCTGCAAATTCCTATGTATCTGTGAGAAGCACCGTGTAAGAGTTCTGATTTAATTGTATAATGTTGTTTTACCAGAAAAGTTGCTCTTAAAGACTGTCACAAGCAATTTTTTTAACACTTCTCAATTCAGACAAAACCACAAATCCTTTTTATTTCATCAAAAGTAAGTAGAATCTCAAAAAAAAAAAATTGCTAGCAGAAAAGTCAAACACATAATTTGTAATCTTCAAGTTATTTTGCATTCTTTCATGATTATTAATGCACAAAGACTGCTAGCCATACATGTGTCTCCTCTTTTTCACCGAAAATAAAGCTAGCACCCTAGAAGCAATACATTGTAGAATATGCCCTGGAGGTTCTCAGGTGTAGAATGAGTAAATTGCTTGGTGGTAAAATCTAATTTTACCTCCTATCACCCCACTCACAAAGAGAAACAAACAAACAAAAAGCACTGTGGAAAGAAATTCATACTCGAACACTGAAAGATAAAGATCTGTAGATTGCAGAGTTAAGAGAAATCATGTCAGTATAATAATTTGTAATCCCTCCTGCAAGCCATACAAATAAATGTAGCAAGGTCTGACTGTGAGAGAAACTGTACTTCCTGAGGTCTTCATCTGTGATGTTCAAGGGTATAAATTACTTGCTATTGAGGAACATATCATATTACTGTTATTAGAGTGAAAGACATATTGCATGTTCCCCAACTATATGCTTTCCTTTTAAAGGGTCTACAAACACAGCCTGTATCTTCAGCAGAGAAAATATAGTTCTGGTGTCTTCTGGTGATAAATGTGGGCTATCATCTGTTGCTGCCCTGTGTTTCATCACAGCAAAGACTAGTTACTGAGGTAACGTAACTTCAAGTGCTAGTGTACTAGTCTCTATCACACTCTGTGCCCCCTTCTCTACTTCACAGTGCAGAATCCTGAATTTTTTGAATGAAAACTGAATGTTTTGCTGAAACATTGAGACCTTTGTCTGACTTTTTTATCCTGTCACCTGTGTGTCTGTTATGTTATGGTCTTTAAAAGCTCTACCATGGAACAGCGTGTTAAAGTCTTTAACTCCAGAGAAAAAAAAAAACAAAAAAACAACAATAAAAAAAAGGCAGCTCTTCAAATAACTTGTTAATCGTAGAATTGTAAAGGTCTATTTCATCTAGGGTCAGGAAGCTTTTTACAGTCACTGAATTAATAGTAATACATGAGTAAACAAATGAAAGTAAGGAACTGAAAATTTACTCTTTAAGATCGGATTTGTGAGTTTGTGCCACTTTAAACAAGTGTGTGCACATACACACTGGCATGTACATTATGTATGTACATGTAGAAGAGTGTCAGGGTTTTGCCCAGGGGGAATGAATGATGCCTTGGGAGGTTAACTCCTGATAAGAAAGTCAGTAGCAGACTCATTCACTTTCTTTGAGATCACGTGTGACTCTCTATTAAGTCAGTCTTTCAAAACTAACCCCCACATACAGTTCTAGGTAGTATATTAATAGAACTGTTTGAAAAAAGTGCTGATTCAATATCATCAAAACATTCTGTGGGAACAAGTTGGTTTTTCTTAGTTACTCCTGACAGAAACTAGGCAGGTTTCCATGGAAACTTGCCTACTTCACCAACAGTTTGCCTGTCTGGAGCCAGATTTCCAGCCATGGGATGAGCCTAAGCTGCTTGGCTGCTGGTGCTGTTAGGGTTCAGAGAGCTTGTGGAATGTCATCTTGAGTTTGTTTTGAAAAGCCAAGCAAAAATATTGCATCAGTTTCTCTAAACAACATTTGAGGATTCTTGTCCTAAGAAATGTTGAAGTCTTTTTCCAATATGCAACAATTTTTTCCCCCTCTCAGATTTTCACTCAGAAAAAGAATTTTGTGCCCTGACTACTAGTTCTTTGAAAAGCTGCCATGTCTCATACTTCAGGTATGGACCTACAAAACATCCCCACTGCTTTTACAAAAGTCACAAGCTAGCAAAACTTAACCTTAATACATGGCTGAGATGAACATTAACTCATTGACATGGCATGGTTTCAAAGATGTCAGAGTAGGAGGAACACTGACTTGTGGTATGACAGGTGTGAAAGCAGTTATTGCTTAATAAACATGTATATTGTTCTTTGTAAGTGCTGGTATTGGTGTGCTGTGAAAGAAAACTAGTCCTCCAACTGCCTTTTAAAATCTACGTGAAGACCATTTTTTCTGAAATTTTGAGATTTTTGAGATTTCTAAGATTTTCAAGACACAAGTCTCTGAAGGCAGTATTTGACCTTGTTCTGTTTATATTATTCTATTTATCCAAATTATTAAATTATTTATTAAAAAATAAATGCAAAATGCCTTTTTTAAACATGAAAATAGGTACTGAACTACTGATCCGCATGTTAAGAGATGTAGAAAAATCACTTTAAAACCCGCTTAAAAGCAAGGCATTACAAAAAAAAGACAACCACACTTAATAACGAAAATCTCTCTCAACCTGGATGAGTTAACTTTTATGCTCTTTGAGAGTTCCTTATGAGGAATGTTTTCATCATGTTCTTTCAGATGTAGTCTTTTCTTTACTTGTCATTGCAAAGAGCTGTTGTCACCGTTTTAGTCATCCTTCTGTTTTGTAGGTTGGGTGTTTACAGTGTGGTAAGAATACTGAAACCATCACTTGTGCAGCAAAAAAGCTAATGGAAAAATCTTACTTGCAGCTGTGGAGGAAGCAGAATCATGTCTGAACTTACATATTTTAATCCCTAAGTAACAGCAGTGTTGCACATATTTGTGATGCACACAGCGTCAACTGGGAGAGGCAACAATTGTTCAGGAGCAGTAAGAAGTTACTGAACAGCCAAAAAGGAAAGATGAACGTCTTTTTATTCAGCAGACAAATACACGGGAATGCACAAATCTTAACATAGCTGGTTTTTGCCTCACAGATCTTCTGTTACATACTGTAGGCTCATGTAAAGCTCTGAGCCTTTAAGTCACTGCTGTCACAAAGTACTTACAAACAAATTCATTTAAAGAAACATGATTCACTAATCCTTTCTGTCCTTCTTGTTTTAATGCTTCCAAGCTTCATATTTGGATTCACTGTTCTTACTACTATGGAACGCCTACATCTCCGTACCCTAACGTAGTTGCCTTCTCATATTAAAAGGAGCTCTCCTCTCTTTGGCTGTGTTTCATAGTTGACCATGAAATACACTGGGGAAACTTCAGCTGATGAAAAAGAACAAATCTCCATCTTGTCAGGAAGATTTGAGATATGGCCTTGCTTCCTTCAGAATGCAAAGACAAAATGCCTCTGCTTTTAGGATGGGAGAAATTATTTTCTTATTGTTGTTTTCTCTTCCTTTTCCTCATTTTCTCAGTTGCAACACAGACATCCTTGCACTGGAAAGGTAGGATATCTCAAATTTCTGAGTACCTATTCTAGCAGGTCTTAGCTGGGACTAGCTGCCATGTTAATACCCTACCCCAGTATTTACCTTTACAACCAAAAATGAATAATCAGAGTTTGATGGGTGTTCGTGTTAAGATGAGTGTTGGTGAAGTACCGAGTACAGTTTAGATTGTGACTATTGCCATTTTTTCCCTTTATATCCTTAATATTTTCCCTATTTTCATTCTTAAGCAGATGTAAAAAACATTTGATTGCACTCGTATTTTTCAGTTTTATATGATTTTTTTTCAGGGTCCCAACCTTCTGACGCAGTTAGGTAGAACTTTGCCATTAGGCATCAGTCAAAATCCTTCAACCATTTTACCTGAACGACCAGGTCAGCTTTCTGGTCTCTTTCGTGCTCATAAGGCCACTGCTTTGCTCATTTTTAAATGTGTCCTTGATGAAAAACTGCAATCCCCCTCACTACCATCACTTGTATTATCATGTTTAATAAAAAGGAAGTATACTTTCTGCAAGTGGTGACCTGTGATTTTCTTTTTTCTTCTAGTTTTTTCACGTGAATGTTTCCTTACTGTCTTAAACTCTCTCTTTTGGTCTGTTTGTCTCATCTCCTTTTGTGTACTGAGCTATGAAACTGAGTTTCTTGCAGCCAGAAATGATTTCATTTTTTTACCACATCTAACACAAAATACACCTTTTCCCAAGCCTTTTAACATCTGGTATAGTCTGATACCTGACTAAGAGCCCAAACTCTTGTGTGTTATCTCAAACTTTAGTTTATTCATTTAGGAGAGTTTACCTACAGGGGAAGATAAAATAGGCAGCCTCTTCTTACTTTTCTGGGATATATGTGTGTGGAAAAGTTTGGCCATTCAGAATACTAGTTATAAAATGGGTCTGCCTTTGACAAATGAAGTGCCAATGCCCTCAGGAAAACACAAGATGGAATAATATGTCAGTTATTAGCTGGCAGAAAATCTGAGGTACATTTTTATACCCTCTGTTAGTTAACTGTGGATGCAGTCACTGCATGTGTAGTGGGCCAGATTATTTCATGTTCTTGCCTGTTTGAAGTTCTCTGGGGTGGTATCGGGAAGCCAGATCTATCCAGCAGACTAATCCCTAGATACCTCACATATGCTCACACACTCTGCTTTAGCTTGGGTTGGCAAAAGGTTGGGGCATTTTTAGAACTATGTCATCCTCTTACTTCCAGCTGGCTGCTATCTTTTCTGGGTGTTTGCTGTCAGATACAGGTTAGGAATGTTCAGGATCCTTATTCTGTGCCATGGTGTAGGTTCTTACAAATAAACTCACACCTGTGAACGGTTTCCTGGTGATTCCTACCCTTTGCACTAAGCAGGTACAGGGGTTTTGTTGGTGGTTTTTACCAAACTTGTTCAATAGGCATGAAATATTCCTCCCGCAAAAAGAAAAGAATGAAAGAAAATGCATCAGCCTCTGAGATGACTGAATATTACATTCTGAAAGATGTGAGAATATATGCAGCAGAGAAAAAATAATTCTTCCATGGAAGAAACTGAGTTAAATAGTAACGATTTATTAATGATGTTAGGGATAGCTGTTTTACAGTTCTATTTCCTTGAATTATAGTCATAGTATTCACAGTAATGCAACTAATTTTCAGCAATTGAAAATCAAACTGTAATACCAATTGTCCTTTTTCTTCTGGTAGACTTTATAGCCCTGCTATTACACAAATGAAATAATACAGGCCTGAAGGCTGCTACCACATGTCCTGTTTTGGTTTAGAAGAATGAAACTGACAGCAAATCAGTATGCGATAGCCAGTCTGTTAGAGGTGCAATTTTGTTTAATTGTGGCCTATCCAATTTCTGACAGGGTTATCAAGCCCTTCACATTAACAAATCTCCTGTTCAGAAAGATGAGTCAAGAAATGGTTAGTTAAGGAAACCTTACAGAGTGTCGTACAGAAAGCTAAAGTGGGCAATTAATTTGTCAGTAAAGATCAGATATGGAGAAGAAGCCGAGAGAAAAAAAGAAAACAAAAAACCCAAACACTAAAAAATCTTTTCCTAATTATCTAATATCATAGCAAAGCGGCAGCTTTATTTTCTATGGGGAGGTTACACAGACAAATGAGCTGAATTTAAGAATCTTGTATGTTGTGGCCAGGAAGGGAAAAAGAAAATCCTGTTTTGGGTGGTTTGTTGCTAACTTTAAATAGTCAGATTCATTGCTTGTGACAAATAACCAAAAAGCCACACAAATGGATGTGTAAACACTTAACCTTTTGCCAGCTAAACCTGTTCTATAAATCTGCACAAACGTGTTTAGAAAACACAATATTTGGTGTGCTTTCTTACATGTCTGTTTCCCAGACTATGCAATAGGAAGCAATTCTAAAATTAATATTTTAGAGAAAGTATTCAGTTGAATATGGGTTTAAGCCTACACCTCATACAGTCCAGAATGTAGTTATCTTCACTATGTAGTTCAATTGAAAATCAGTTTCAGAATTCATCTACAGTGGATTTGACTAATTGTTATGTGATTAATGACGTGGTGGTAATATTGCATTGTTTGACTGGGTTAGATTGATTGACTGACACATTTTTGTTCATTGCTTTTGTGTGTTTTTCTCTGGATGTGTGTTAAATGTTACCAAATCATTCTGATGCAAAAACAAGTAAAGTTTTCTTTCAAAACTTGTGATCCTAACGTTGTAAAGTCCTGCTTAGTCTAGACCTTCCTAAACTACAGCAGAGGGTGCAGGTAGGTTGGGAATGTTGTTAAGACATCATTTCAGTTGTTCAACCTGGTGGATAGAAGATTCATAATGCTGATGAAAAACTGTATCTCAGCAGTGTGAGCATGTAACAAAAATTATTGGGAGTGACCAAATTGCTTTTCTTGTTTCAGGCCATATTAACTTTTGTGAATCTTTGAAAGTATTCATTTCAATACTATTGGTTCACTTTCCGATAAGGTGGTTTATCTTCTGGGGAGGATGGGGAGAATGCTGGAGGAAGGCAGGGAACCGGTTTAAAGATAGGAACTGTTGAAAACGAAGTAGGGAATAGACCAAGCAACTGAGACTGGAAAAAGGGAGTGGAAATGGAAAGAGAGATTCTAACGTGCCCAAATCTAGTGTTACCCATAATTTACAGAACTTGGTATTTCTTCAGTTACAAGTAGGATAAACATAATTATACCAACTTTTGAAGGGGACAATCTAAATTGAGATAAGTGGTTTGAACTGCTCAAATTAGTTTTGGCAGCCCTTGCATAGTAAAAGTAGACTATGATTTTGTAACTCCACTGCTTTTAAATCTATTCATTGAACTGATGGGTTTTGAGGTTTTTTTTGAGCATTTTGTTACAAACAATGGTTCTAAACCAGGTCAAGAATGTTTGCATAGACTTATTGCTTTCTCATGAGAATTGCTTCTTGCATCTGTCTCTTTTAAAATGATGTTTATCTATTATAGTCTTTCTTAGAGTGGCTTTGATTTTTGTCTGGTCCTGGATCGTATATGGATCATGTTGTTGGGTGTCTGTTCCCTGGTCTGCTTTACCAAGCACGACAAGAATATTTAGACTGGCATAAGAGAAAAGGAGATGTTTGCAAGGGAGGGAGACAGGAAAGAAACTATTAGGCCAAACAGTTGCTTAAATTGAAACTACTACTGAAAGAAATGTACGCGAGATATTGGGTTTTGGAGACTTGGTATTGATTGCCTGTTCTGCCACAGACTTCCTTTCTAACTCTTTGGTGAGCTATTTAGGATCAGACTGACAGTTATTTTACTACCTAGCTGCCATGCATTTTTATGGACTTTGGAAGACTAAATGCTAATGTGAGTCTGGACTTTTGTTCTTGTACTATTGTTAGGTATCTCTAAACCATTTAAAAATAAAGAGGAATGAAATAAAAATCGTGAGGGGCTTGGATGTTAGGAGTACGGTAACATGGCCAAATAAAAGATGTCTTTTTCATGTAACTACATGTATATTCACAAGTACTTGAATAGGACAATTGCTAACGCATCCTTTACTGCGGGGTAGGGAGTGCAATTTATCTTCTCTGGGGCAATACGACAAGTCAGGATTGGATCTTTTTGGCAAAGGAAATTTCAATGGATAAAACCTGATTTGCCTTTTTCTTTGGAACAAAATGTTTCCTAATAAACAATGCTAGTGGACCCTTTTCCAAGTTCCTTCAGAAAAGAGTAAATGAGCCATCAAGCAGGGTTTTTGAATGACACTTTCTCATAAGAGTGTTAGAGGTCAATGAGATATGTAAAACTTCCTCTAGCACGTTCAGGCTTAGCCCTCCCTTTCCCTGGAATAGTATCAGAGATGATTAATTTTTCCTGTGTAAAGTTTATTGTTTGAGACCTGTTTCTCACCTTAGCAAAAAATAACATCCTTTCCCTCTCCATCCCCTCCAAAAGCCAAAGTTTCCATGTCAGGCTTTGTCCTGACATACCTTCTGATATAATAAGTGGAAGTCACAGTTCTTCAGTACTACTTTCATCATAACAAAAAAGTCTACAGAAGCCTGGGAAAAGAAAAGTGAGCAAGTAGCAATGTGTGCTAAAGTTCAAAGGGTGGGTTTCACCGACAGTGGTACTTTTCACATTAGCTATCCAAAAAGCTGTTTGTTGATCAAATTAGATGAGTGAGTGATCAAAGCACTCATTTTCTGTAAGTCAACTTCAGTTAATGTTAGGTATGGGAAAATGGGGAGAATGTGAACTGAATCAGAAGAGGCAGATAATTTGTAATTACTAAATGGGGACTTGAGGGGATGGTAGGCTGTCTTTTGACTGTGTGGGAGAGCTTTATAAAACACAACTTGAAAACATATTTCCAAATATTAGAATTAGCCTGGAATAAATCAGTAACTTTTTTCATAAACCAGAACTACTTTTTTCTGAGAACAGCAAAACTGTGATGCTTGAATAAGATCACACTTGGTTTGTATTTACCCTGGGCCTCTCCAACTGTTTTTATTGTGGAATTAATTTTTTCCCCTTTGTTACTTAGAATCTGTTCTCTCACAGTATATATGTAATAACATTTTTTGGTAATTATCCAAAATACTTTCAATAAAATGAATAAATTGTTTGATGTGTAAGTGTTTACCATGCTACTTTTCATCCCACTTACTGATGTATTCACTGCCATCTACTCAATTCCTGATAACAACTTACCATCAAATCTTTAAAGATTTATCACACTTCCCAATTTAAAATCTAAGTGCTTTCATACAAGAAAGTATTTACTCTTGAGTGTTCATAAGAATAGATGGGGGTAAACACATGTTAGAGAAACTATGTGTACTGAATTTGTTGTAGAAGATTTGGCTGTAGCTAGAATTGGGTATATTTTACAGGAGAATATCGATGGGCTATACAGAACAAGCAAAGAATTAGATGTAAGGAAATAAATATATGCTAAAACATAACTGCCTAGAATTTACTTAAATTTCTATTGGTATATTATTGCAGTGTTTGAATTTGTAGAATTTACTATATTTTTAATGCTATAAATCCTGAATTTGGGTAATGTTCTCACTCTCATTGAGACTGCGTTATAGCTTATAGCTCAAACACTGTAAAAAGAGATTTGCCCTAGAATTGAGGACAAATATTTTTCCATGTGTAACACGACATTTAAAGAAACTCTTAAGATTTTCAGCATGCTCCCAGGTTAAATTCAGAGTAAATATATTCACATCATCCTTTCCCTTTCTGAATAGGTATGAAACAGATTCTTAGATAGAAATTCTGGTAAAACATTCTTACACTGTTTCCATTCCCTCCCTAACCTACAGATATTCTAGAAAAAGAGAGAAGAAGAAGAAGGGGGAATAGTTGCATCAGTATTGTTTTCTTTCCCTTACTGTACACCCTCTGCTATGTGTTTAATCTATTGCAAGTGTCAAATATATAGGAAATAATTTTTAAAAGAAAAATCCTGTTTAAAAATCCTGTTTTAAAAGAAGCAAAGGATGGGACTTATTTCTTAGCAATAGGAAGAATACAATATGTAACTTTCACAGAGAATGTGTCTATTGTACAGTTTAAATCACAAGTAATTTCACTATCAAAATAAGATGATTATATTTTTTAAATATTAGCTCTAAACAACTGAATATTGTATTGGCATTCGCTCCAGTACATTTGTGACAACTCTATGATCTGAAGACAAACCAGCAAACCATTTTAACAGCAACTCCTATGAGTTTCATATGATCTAATTTATTTTCCATCTTTGGAATGAATATGAGAGAAGCTAGTGATAAATCCCAAATGGAAATAGGTGGAGTCCCCTTTGTCCACATGAAAATACACAATACACCCTCCTATGTTTTACGGTAGATAGCTAGCATTTGACTATTTTATCATGCAAAAAGCCCTGTATTGTTCAGTTTGCATGCAATCTACCTGTACAACTGATGAGTCCCTCTGAATAATAGGGATGAACATGCAGAACTTAGTCAAAAGCATGAAGAAGCAATAACCTCACAATAAATTGACTTTGCTGAGGGTCCAAAGTTATGCTCTTTATATTGAATGTGTATAATATGCCTAACTATTTCCCACAGAAATCAAAGATTTATGGTCAGATGTCAAGGGTAGAGTTTATCCATGTGCCTCATAAATGGTACTTTCTGTGCCTTTCAGTAGAGGGCATGATTTTATGTACTTTTTTTCACTTGTCCTGTGTTGAAAAGACTGATATTGAAAAGCAGAGAGTTACTTTATGTGATTCAGAAGGGTGTGAGGAACAATAACAACCAACACTTCTTGGGATGGGAAAACTCTTCTCTTCCCTAGTGAGCAAGGAAGTCTATCCACACCCAGTATTTTCCAGAGGCTGTTCGCCACCAGAGGAGAGTAAAAGAGGGCAGGGGAAACTGAATCAGTATGGTGTAGGGATAAGATAAGGGGTGATAAAAGAGATGAAGTAATGTTTCTAAAGGTATGTTTCTAACTTGTTAGGAGCTGTTTTTAAATGTATGTTCACTGGTGATACTTTGTCAAGGCATAGCATTATATGAATAAGAATTCAAAATAAAATTTCCCTTAATATATCTTGACTATAAAATCTCTATTATATGTACATTTTTATATAATGACTGAAAGTATGGAAGCAGAATAAAAGTGTGAAGAAGGGAGAGTAAGTTAGCGAGGGTATATTCCTGCAAATTGCAGTAATTTATCTGTTCTACTGAGGTGCTTATAATCTCATAGTCATATCCAAAAACATATAAAAAACCCAGCTACTCACCCCCCAAGCATAAGTTATATCAGCAGTTGTGAGAAGCGATCAGGCCCATGATATCAAATTCTTACTTCAGGGTTCTAAGCAACCCCACTGAAATTCTAGTGGCGTACCGTAAGAATATTGGCTCACAGGCTGCTTAAACTAGCTTTGAAGTAGTTAGCTAAGATACTTTTGAAGTGGTAGTTGAATCAGATTTCCTAAACAAAAACATCACCTGAGTGAATTGAAGTTCTTGGCATTCTCAAGATTTTACTCTTTCCTTTCACTGAGCAGGCAAAGAAAGTCAGGCTGGCTACAAAGCATATGTTATCTTGACAGATGAAGTCAAGGTCTTCCTAGGAAATACACCAGGCTGTTTTGTCTGCTAGATATGGATCCAATGCAGAAGCTGCAATGGAAAACAAGCTACAGAAAGCTGTTCAACTAGGTGGCAAGGAAGATATTCAAGTTCTGGAAAAAGTATAGGTTTTCCCCAGGAATACTAGCTAGATGACTCAAGTAAGCCCTGAGACTATTCAGCAAACATGTATACAAGTGATAAATTTGACCTGAAATCCACTCTTGAGGCAATAGCTGCATATCAGTATAAATGTATCAAGAGACACCAACCAGGAATTGTGGGATTGCTAATTGTGGACATCTGTTTTGAATGTCTGCCACTGACTGATGATCACACATAGAATACATAGAAAAGAAAATATTTTTCCACAGACAGGAGCCTTGTGAAATCTCTCTGGATAGTCTCTCGTAACTTGCTAAT
This sequence comes from Pluvialis apricaria, assembly GCA_017639485.1. NCBI lineage: Eukaryota > Metazoa > Chordata > Aves > Charadriiformes > Charadriidae > Pluvialis > Pluvialis apricaria. The sequence goes on from CM030007.1 coordinate 107,003,326, forward strand.
GGCTCAAATTTGTTTTTGTTTCAGTTGGCACAGTGAAAGCATAAAATATTTCTAACCTTCTGTTTCCAAAAATCAGTTCAGAAGGGTAAAAAATGTGAATCTGACTGAAATGTGATGTGAAAGAAATACCAGATTTTATTTGCACTTCTTATACAGAGACTGGATCCTCTGAAAGACAAAATAAAACACTTCAGACATCAACATTTAAAATCTTATTCCAACTGTGGCTAAAACAAACTAACAAACAAACAAACAGCTTAGGCAGTAAAAAAACACGGGGCATATATGTTAATCATTATTTTTGATTCCTGTAAAACCTATGGGCACCCATGCTCTGTAATCCCATTTACTTACCTGTGACTCACCTCACAGGGTTTCCAGGATGAGATTCAGGGGTCAGGTTGCACACTCCTTCATTCATTAAAGTACTAAAAACTCTCCTCCAATGACATTATTTTTGACAAATGAGTATATTCAAGTTGCTGATCATCCAGGGAATATTTTCCCAGACAAATCATGGGGTTATGAACAGCACAGAAGCAGTACATTTTAAACAAAAGTTAAATAAAACACAATTTTTCTCCTGAGCACCTGCTTATTCAATTGAACGGTCAAAGAAAAAAAAAATCACAAAAAAAACCCAAGCCGAAAACCTTGAATGATGTTTGCAATTGCCAAAACTTAATGAATTATTTATTCTTCAAAAAGTTAAAATGTTTCCCCAAATCTTAAGTGTGAGGTTTTGTACATAAGTTTGATAGTTTTGAAGCCTAAGGAAGTGAGACTCCTACCCTTGGACTATTTCTTCACTTCCAGTTTTCAATAGAGATACGAACAGCAAAGGTGGGTTGTTTTGTTAGGTTGGTATTTTCCCCTTCATTCAAAAGAAGGGAAGTCAACTTTTGTTTTAGTCAATAAGAATGCAGCTATCTCTAATGCAGGCTGGGCAAGGTTTTTACAGTATGATCCTTTATTACACAGATGCTTTTTTCCTTGTCAAATTTAACTTCTGATGAAATGGAGGGGCGGTGTTTAAATTCATTTTCAGCAAATAGAGTCAAAACTAAGCCAAAGGGAAAAATACTGATGTTCTAAGGAATTTTAGCTCATCTCTATGTTGCTAGGAGGTAACTCATTCTGAAGAACAGGATTTTGCATGTGAATACTTTCCACTGAAATATCATTCCAGCTAACATCAGTCATCAATAAAAAATTTGTTTTGCTACTGAGGCCAGTAAAAGTGAATAAGGCAGTTTAACATTTCCAAGAACTGAATATAGTCAATTAATGACATATTTAATGTTGAGGTATGTGTGTAGGGGTTTTAGTACCTTTGTAGGCTAAGCTAATCTCACTTCTACTCCTGTCAGCGGTAGCACTTCCTGAGTTAAACTACTGCACTCTGAACTACAACTTTAGCAACTTCTGTAAAAAATAACTTGAAGATATAATCTCAACTTTAGCTGGTATCCTATAAAACACTGAACTGCCTAGCATAGTGATAGCAAAGAACTGATCAATGACTTTTATATTTTAAAGAAAACTGCAGATGTTTTATAATAATGTATTTTCTGACTATTGAAATTTCATTATGTATATGCTGCGTCATTTCTCAATATAATTTTCCTCCTAAGTGATAACTATGTTTAGCTTAGGTGGTTTTTTTTTCTAGTTTCTCAAAGTCCTTGCCTTGAGATTCACTGGGATATTTAAGGAACGTAGGGCAAAAGGTTAGAGTTTAAGACTTAGATTTTGAAATAGTTCCTTGAGCGGATTTTCAGGCATGATGAACGGGTCCTGTGTTTTACTGATGGCTCTCTAAATGCGTCTTCTGATATTTCCTTCTTGTCAGTGGATCATTTTTTAAATTGCATTTTGTATTTATATATAAATGCATTATACAGCCTTTTAGACAGATGGCTAGTTTACCTAAGGCTAGCAGAGTATCATATAAAAATTGTTGTGGTTTCTTTTCCTTCACATTTTTTTCTTGTTTACCAAACTAACACAGAAATAGGAAACAAAAAAGTAAAAGTAGCATGAAGTTTTCTTCCTGTACATGATTTGGAGAATACTTCACTATTTCCCTTAAAGTCCATGAGGACCTACAGCTGGAACTCTATGAATCCTTCAATTAAAGCAATACATGACTGTTGAATTTGAGATTATGTCTTTATATGTAAAGGAACCTTCCAGTTGCTTCATAATCTTCATTTTATGGAGCTTTCTAAGCCACGTGGCTTCATCACATATTGTGTGGTAACAATAGTGAGACCAATGTAATTTTATTAGTGTTTTGTTTTAATATAGCTTTCAAATTTGAGACACTTATTTTGCATCTCATTGAGACAGATTTTGTTCTGTGATGTTACCACTTGCATAACAAACAGATCTTAAAATAATTGCTCCATAAGCACGGTAGAAACATTGCCCCTCTTTGGAGCTAGAAGGCAATATTTCAAATCCTGCTACATATACTTCAGTCATGTTCCACCTGACCATGTGCTTTCTGTGCTTTTCAAAGAATTTCTCCCCAGCACTTATGTGCATGAAAGCTGCACCCACTGAAAAAGGCAAACATGAGCCCTAGAAGATGAAAGGCTATGAGCCACGAGGGAAATCAAACTGTATTCCTTGCACACAAACTCACCTATATCAAGTTATGTTTAAACATGAGAAGGATCACTTTTCTGCTGTTACTTGCTGCAACTAGTTTCATGAAAATAAAGTACAAAAACTAATTTGAAATATCTTTCTGTTCCAAGTTAAGTAAATCTAAGGAACATACAGAAGTGACTTCAGATAGTTTGGAAGAAATAAATACATCTATTTGGTAGATCAGAAACATATCTCTTAGGCACTAACGATGTTCACAAAAAATGTCCTTAAACTGTAATACTTTAGGGAGGTGATATGAAAAACCACTTGTAGCTTTGGCATAAAAGTCAGTACCAAGGGTCAATCTTCATGAGAAGACAAGGTCACATAATTTATCAAATTACTTACATATGTTGTTATATATGATTTACCATAAGGATCTGCCTGATTTTACTAGTGATCTGCTCTTTATGTTAGATTTGACAGCAGCTGTTGATTCTGTTTGTTTTCCTGTTGGCCTGTGATCTTCTTGTTGAAGTGAATCTTCAGTTGTTTTTCCTCCTTTGTCACTAGAGTGAAGAATGTAGGGGACTCTTGACTTGCTAAGCTCTTAAAAGCCACTGGGCACTCTGGAATACATCTTTATCAGATAACTGAGGTTCAGAATTATAATTTGAGAATCCAGGAGCAATTACAAGTGGTTTTCTTGCAGTCTTAATAGAAAGGTTTAGAAAGGAAATTAAATTAGTTCAGAAATTTTGTCAAAGCTGACCAGCTGACACCTATCCTGAGCCTGCCAGAAATGGTAAAAATTCCAGTGAAGTACAGGAGTACTTAAGTGTCCCTGATTGGACAGATTTCTGACTCTGATGAACTGTTATAGTGACATCCACAAAAAAAAACCAAAACCCAAAGAGTTTTATTCCCCCACCCCACCCCTCAAAAAAAAAAAAAAAGAAAAAAAGAAAGAAAAGCTGGCTTCTTAAACATGGAAAATAAATGTAACTACGGTAAAATGGAAAAGCAAAGGGTCTACAGAAGCCTATGCCCCTGTGTCCATGAAGGTACAGATATTCTTTGTAACAGACTTCAGAACCATCTGTAGTCCCAAATAAATGTATTCTATCCCTTCTAAGGCTCAGTTATCCACTTCCTGTTCCTTGTTTAAATCTTTCCATTTAAGCTTTAGCCCCAAACTGTGTCTTTTCTTTCACAGACATCTCTGGAAGTTTCTAATTATATAGTGATTGATCAATTTAAGAAACTTTTATTTGTAAAATATATTAAAATGTCACTAAAATATACTGTCCTCCAATCTATCAATGAAAAAACCCACCATTATAAAGAATAGTAAAGCTCTACATACAGTGTTTGTTAAATATGTTATTTTTTGTCAGATGCCACAGCAATGAGGGACTAGCACGTACCCTCTCAGTGTGGACAGGAGGTGGTTAGTCTTTCTAACATAGAGCCTCTTAATTCATACCTTCATTACAGAAGACAAAATTGGAAGTAATATTTTTGTGTTTGAGTAGTTGTCAAAATTTGGCACATCCTGTGGATTCCAAATGAGTCTGTCAACTGCCACTGGTGCTGCCAGAAACTCTGGAAGCTTTCTGGGCTCCTGCAGATGCAAATGGAATGTTAAAGAGACTGACATCTACGACTTATTTTCAGGTGCTTCTGTATCACTGAGAAGTGTATGCTTCTATACAGTTAAAACCACAGGTTACTACATGAACATGGTAAGAACAGTCGTTTCCTAGAGATCATTTAGAGACCTAGTATAGACTTTAAAAATTATTCGATACGAAAGCTTCCCAATCTGTTTGCAGAATTGCTGTCTAAACATCACAGGAAGAAAGCAAAAAGAAAGAAACATATCAGGTTTAAAGGGAAATTGAAATGCTGTGATTACTTTCAGAGGAAATGTATACAGATAAAACAAGGCTGACAGAAGGCATTGACTCATGTTCAAAGCTTAATCCAACACGTGAAATGCAAATCCATTCTCCTTACTTCTCTCTCAATGCATTTGAGATGACTCCACCTTATGAATTCAGTAATTAAATGATTGCTCAATAGATATTACTATTTCTTGTCTCCTGTAAAATACATCCAGTTTATATTATTGGCACTAAGTAGTTTATCTTTATTTCTATTACGTGAATTTGTATCTCATAGGCTACTTAGTAGTTGCACTTGGATGGCAGAAGAAGGATTATAAGAATGATTATTTAATCCTTTCCTATCCTCTCAAATTTCCCTACACTTCAAAAAAAATGATGTTGTTTATGCAAAGAAATTGTATTTTGTTTCTCAGAGTGGAAATTGTGCTATAGCTTGGAGCAGAAAGGGAAGTAAAAGATTGCTTCAGAAAATTTTAAGCCAGTAACATCTCACTGTGTACAGAATTAGGAAACCTGAGGAATCACAGTCCTGTTGTAAGATCATTAAAAAGAAACCAACCTGCAGAGAGCCCATTTTCAGTTAACTTACTTACTCTTTCTTTCTGTGGCTTCTATACTTATGCTTGCCAAGCTCTTTCGTTTACACCAAGATAAAAAGAAGCAGTCAAAATAAGTTCTGTTAATATAGCTTTACCACTACTTGAATGAATTATGAATTAACACCACTTGAAAAATGAATAGGAGTTAGGAATGAAGAGAACGGAGATCTGGAAACACAACTATCCAATTTGTTCTGTTTGTTCCTAAGGAATTTTTTGTGATGATTAAGTGTACCTCTTTAGCGTGTTTTAATGTTGTAGCTAAGAAACAAGAAGTAAAAGTCTACTTGCCTTATGCTGAGGGGACACCATTTTAAACCAGCAATGGCTTAGTGGTCTCAAATCACAAAAATGCTGTTTTATTTCTGTGCACTTCTGAGTATTTTTTTAAATTCTCCAAGTGTATAATATCACAATTTCAATTACTACAGAACAGGATGTGATGATTTTGTACAGGCTACAATACACGAAACTAGCAAGAATCTAGCAAGGACTTCAGTAATCTTTATGTGAGGAAGTGATACTTCAGAAATTGCCACTGCATAGCAGACGCCAAGGTAGCATAAAAATGTTCCATCAAGAGAAATTGTTCACTGATAGTCATGTTTTCTTTTTACAGTTTTCTGTTTTCAGGTCAGGCTCTCCTACCTTGACTGTGGTTGCTTCCTTCCATTTTCAAAAAAAACCCTTTTCTCCTTGGATAAATTACTGGGAAAGTAACCACCTTGAGTTCCATATTTGCAAGGATGATTTGTCTAATGCTTGAGGTCATGTTTCTCTCCAGCTAACATATTAATATCCTCGTCAAAGATTTTACTAGTCTTTTGATAGGAGGTGACTGAAACTACTATAGCACTGGTGCAGTACAGTTAAGAGTAATTCCTACAGCACTCAGTCTGGTGAACTAGAAAATCAGGTTTATAATACAAATGTTGTTTTGTGTCCTGATTTAAGGTAAAACAGAACCAATTCTCTGTTCAGTAATTTTACTTTTCAGTTAAGCCTCTTCTAACAAACTGAACACTGAAATTAACAGGATATTTTTTCCGAGGGTATCCACTTCTAGAGCAATAAGACCTGACTTTTTATAATTTATACCAAGGAATGTTATGAAGAGAGGCTTTTGCTTATGCTTATTCTGACCCCATTGGAGGGTCAGAAGCAGAAGAGCGTAGAGGGGTTACACCCGTGGAAAGAAGCGGACAGGACAGGTGACCGCAAACCAATCAACTGGGTATTCCATCCCATCTGTATCATGCTCAGTATGGGAGCTGAGTGATCAAAGGGTCAGCTCTCTTTCTGTCAATACTTGGTGCCCAAGGAGGACTCTGTCTGTTCTTCTGGCTTTGATTCTGATCCATGCATTCCTGAATCCAGATCTGGAATCCAGTTCCTATCCATCACTGAGTCCAGTCTGGGACTTCCCCAGTGCCTGCCAGCGGTGTGATCATCATTGTGGGAGCTTGATATGGTTTTGTATATATAGCATGTATTGCATTATTTTCTTTTTATTATTTTCATTGAAGTAGTTTAGTTTCTTTTTTAAACTCACAAGTCTCTTTTATCTCTCATCCTTCTCTCCCCGTAGGGCCACGCTCTTCCTTCTCTGAAAGGGAGAGAAGTAAAAGAGAGCATCTCTCATTTGTTTTAGTGGCCAGCCCAGCCGAAACCATGACAGTACAAATTCTGAAAAATGATCATCTGCAAATGAATATGTTGTGGTTTAACCCTAGCCAGCAGCTAGGATCACACAGCCACTCACTCACTTCTCCCCCCTTACCCAGTGGGATAGGAACAAGAATCAGAAAAATAAGGAAAACTCATGGGCTGAGATAAAAATGGATCAGTAAGTAAAGCAAAAGCCGCACATGCAAGCAAAGCAAAACAAGGAATTCATTCACTGCTTCTCATGGGCAGGCAGGTGTTCAGCCATCTCCAGGAAAGCAGGGCTCCATCACATGTAACAGCTACTTGGGAAGACAAATACCATCACTCCAAATGTCCCCCCTTTCTTCTTCTTCCCCCTCCAGCTTTGTATGCTGAGCATGACATTACACAGTATGGAATATCCCTTTGGTCAGTTGGGGTCAGCTGTCCCGGCTGTGTCCCATCCCATCTTTTTGTGCACTCCCAGCCTGCTCACTGTTGTGTTGGTATGAGAAGCAGAAAAGTCCTTGACTGCTTAGCAACAACCACACACATTAGTGCATTATCAACATTATTCTCATCCTAAATCCAAAGCATAGCACTATACCAGCTGCTGCTAAGAAAGTTAACTCTATCCCAGCTGAAACCATGACAGAATAGTAGTTTGTTGGCATCTTTTTTCTAGAGCTTAGCAGTAAAACTTGATGTCAGCCTATTTCCATCAGAATTTTAATGCTTATTAGAAATAATATTTGTTTGAAATATTTGCTGACAACTTATTGCTATATGTAACTTCAGGACAGCCATAGAAGGATTTCATATGCAGCTGTTATATAAAAGTTAAAAAAGAAGTATGAACTATTCTGATTTTCCTAGGACATGCCAGTTGCAGCATTGCCGATCTCGATGTGCACAAAACTTAACAAAATCCTAACTTCATCTGAATTTTACTCAATACTACTAGTATTGGTTCTAGCTGTCATTTTTAAAGGATGTTCAATGTGCATATTTGCCTGTAGCTGACTAACAGTTTATCACCCTGGCTGGACTGATGTAAATAGATATACCGGCATCACTGAAACATGACAGCAAGTGCTGCATCCTCTTCCTCTGTGTATGTTCCCTAATATTCTGTCAGAATTGATTCTTCAACATGTAAATGTTCATGGGATCATTTTAAATGAAGCTAAGGGAGTTGTTTCACGTTTTTTTTAACTTTTTTTTTTTGTTTAAGTGTTTTAAAAAGTGTTCTGTGAGCAGTGTCTAATGCTTTCCCATTGGTCTATGGGAGAAAATTAATGCAAAGATACCTGAAGAGTCAGAATGCCATGTTACAAAGTATAAGACATTCATTAAGCAGCTTTTTTTTCCCCTTAAAGAAAATACAAAAAAAGTTTTGATGAGAAAACTTCCTCTGAAGTTATTGCTGTAGCTTAATGGTTGCACTTTTTTAATACAGCCCAGTGTGTGGTTGGCCTTCTTCACCAGAAGAGCACACTGCTGACTTTTGCTCACATTTAAGACTCCACAACTCTCTTCTGCAGAGCTGCTTTCTATCTCATCTTCTCTCAGGCTGTACAGTTGCACGGGGCTATTCTGTGAAGGAGGAGGAACTGCCATGCCAACAGTTGTTGTCTGTTTTTTAATGTGAGCAGAAGCAAACATTGGTTTGATCAGCTTAATCAGTCTTGGCCTACTGCAACTCAGCCATCTGAAGCTTTAGCAATGAATGTCATAAGTAATGCAACTATAGCACTCTGCCAGCTGGAGAAATTAATTGTATTCTTCAAGAGCATGGAAAAAGACAAAAACCAGATGAATAGATTAGCAGCAATACAGCCTTTGGAGGAGCTGCTCCAGCTGTTGAAGGCAGATTTTGTAAAGTTCAAGATACTGGCTCATAGCATGCTCATATAATGCATTTGACAGGTGAATTGAAGCTAACCTGATGCCAATTAATTTGGAATGTGTAGCTTCAAAATTCGTAAGTTTTTTCAATATATGCAAATCATCAGATTGCATGAATTTAAAACTGTTTTTTTCTGAGTTTGCTGAAATGTGCTAGAAGAGTACAGAATTTTTTCTTGATTAGCACTGTTTCTGGCAGTTAAATGAATCCTGAAAGTTTGCAGCAGTGTAAGATCCTGCTTCATATTTCAAGAAAATATCCTAGAGTACAAAAAAGCCAGCTGGACATGATGGCCACACCCTTGTCTGATTCAGGAGATGCAATTTGTTTTCTGTTAAAGAAGGCCTATTTACCGATGCATGTTTGAACATTGAATTCCATTTGGCAAGAATCTGTTTCCAAAATCGAGTTGCTTTATATGTTTTAAGCTGTCTTTCTACAGTTAAGTGGATTCTTCGGTTCATAAAGGGCTTGTCATGGATTGTCAAGTCATTACAAAAAATATTTTCTTTGTTCCGTGAGATGACTGAATGGTTTTAATTTTGTTTTTCCTGTGGCTCCTGCTGAAGCTGAAGCTACTGATTTAGAATTTTATACTCATTTCATAGATTAGAAATGAGGGCAGCATAGTATATTTAATTGCCTTTTTCCTGCTGTACTGGCCAAAAAGTGGCATAAATCAAATTAATAGACTTTTCAAACAGTCAGTACTCAAAGAAAAGAGTGACATCTTGAATCAAATACAAGCAAAAGGCAGTAAGTTCACATCTTCTCTTAGCTTCTGCCTGAGGACAAATCTCTTTGTTCTCCATTTGTACTGAATACAGTAACTAAGAAACCAGCAGGCAGAAGATAAAGACATCAGGTTTGCTAATATGTTAACATATTGCAGGGCCTTCTTAGAGCTATGTGAGCAGCAGGAAGGTTATGATCCTTTCTACAATAAACCTTTATTTGTACTATATTTAAATGTAGGAAGGGCAGAGGTTCAGCTGTATATGTAGACAATTTTGAGGTGTTTGCTATTGTCACTATTCATACTGTGACTATTTCCTTTACATTGAACCTGTTGCAAAGGAGTACAAATACCTTTCTAAGGTAAAGGAGTACAAATATCTTTCTAAGGAAAATTTTACTGGAACAAAGCATTAGGTAAAATCCTGTACTCTCACTGAATACAATAGATCATTAGAGTCTTCAGATTCCTATATACGCAACTTTCAGTGCTAGTGAAGGAAGCTCTTTTTGAAATTGTCAGCACATTATAGAAAGACAGATCACTTTACGGGTGGTAAAGCTTTATCACTTTTTCACCAAGGACCAGAAATCGCTCTTATAGTGCCTGAAATATATATCTACACACTATATGATGTATAAAGTATATACATATTTTATATATTTATATTTTTATATACATAAAAATATAAAATATTTTGCATAAGTCAAACGAGTGTATCCTTAGCCTGAATATAAAAAAACATTTCTGTACAAGTCTTGGAAGTTCATATTGTCATAAAAATTGTTACAAAGCAGAAAAAGCAGGCAGTTGGAATTGCAGTAGATTTAGGCAGAGAACTGGAAGTAATTTTGAAACAAACATGGGTTCCTAATTTTTACAGGAGTCAAGCTGATGTAAGCAACTGTATTACGTGTTGAGATCTCCGTAGTCTATGTGAAGTTGGTACACCTTATCATCACATATGTAAAACCTCTCTCGGATCACGTGTTGATTCTTCATACTATGGCATGTAACTGCTTTTGGGATTCTATCTGCCCACTATAGACTTTGTGTTTGTCTGTTTTGTGGGTTGTTTTTGGTTTTTTTTTGACATCAGAACCCCAGAGTCTATCTTGACAGGCAGATTAAAAGCTCCATTAATTCAAAGTAGCTGATTATCTTATCTATCTATCTGATGTGTGAAGAAAAGATACTCCTCCATGGGGCCAGTGCACCCCTCAGGGAGTTGACAGAGTCCTTAGCGTTCCTGAGACCAATGATAGCTGCAGTTCCTCTTAGTCTGCCCAGCTTCAAGCAGTTGTGATGGAAGACCACTCATGGTTTAGTCTGCATTCTGCAGCCTTGAAAAATCTGCTATAATATGACCTTGAATTTTAGTATTTCTAGTGCCTGGATAAGAGGTCTTTTTCATAGATATGAAATAAGCAAACTGGTTAATACAGCTCTCCATTTAATAATCTAAAGGTAGGCAAACAACTTTAATGTTATTGTAGTGCAGTTGCTTATTTATCACGTTTTGTAAGCAGAATGTTTTCAATCTTAAGAACTTAAAGGGAGAAAATTCTTAGTATCCCTGCAGAAATGTTTTCCAATGTCTTGCAGTGATATTTATTACATGTGGTCACTTACTTATTTTCTTAAAAATCAAAAACATTTTGTGTGATTTCATTTTCCCATCTGAGATTGCATCATGCATAACAATGTAGTGACAATTAATTGCTACTCTAACTGTGAAATGTATTTTAAGTACATGGCAAGCGAAAATGTCTCCAGCTTCACTTGTCATATGTATTTATTCTTGCTATTTGAAATATCTTTGGTATGTTATACAAATATTTTGCTTTAACCTTAACTGTAAAAGATGAAAACAGAAACTAAGAATGAATCATGAACTATTCAAACAAAATTGTTCCCCTTCCTCCGCAATACACAACCTCAACAATTTCTAACTGATACTGATTTTTTCATTATGAATTTCTTTCTCTAACTCCAAATTAAAATGTTTAGATCTATAGGATTATAATACAACTAAATTAATTATCATATTGTTTATGTAATTATAATATAACCCAATTAACCCAACAGCCTTAATTCTGTTGCAATATTCTTTAGATTTCTTTGTTTTCTCTTTTTATCTCTCCAGAAATCTCAGTGAAAGAAAAAAGTCCATGTGACCAAATAGTCATGGCTTTTCAAGTGCTGCTCTTTCTTTCCTGAAGAAACAAACAAACAAACAAGTCTACCTTTATCGAGCAATGTGACTAAGATTTAGGATTTAAATATTGAAATTGTTTGATTCTCTAGTAAGTTATTTATTTCATCCCAGATTCTGGGAAACACATAAGTATGTCTTTTGCTGAAGGCACATGCCAGCTAATATGAAGGATTGCTAGACTTAAGGACATATCTAAAGTTAGGTATGTATCTATACAAGAATATCTGAAATAAAAGGCCATGCAGTCTTAGAGACAATGTGTATAAGACTGCGTTGAGATACTTTTATTTTCAGAGTTTTCCTAGTATAATCATGGTTGGATTGTGAATAGACCTACTTTGTGCACTGCCAGAAAAAGAAGGCTTAATTTGTCATTATTTTTAAATGTACGAACATTTAAATTTATTGTATGTGAAAGAGTTGCTTACTGACACCCTTCGAGACTGAAATTCCCTGTCCCAGATTGGTGCAGTTCAGCTGGGATCTTGCATGTCTTGTTCTTGGTTTCCTTTTGGAGGGGAATTTATCATCTATCACTGTCTCTTTGCTGAGATCACCAAGAACAGCAGCTTTTGTACTTCATTAGTTGTCCACAGGGGACTGAGTGGTGACCACTTGGCTCAGCTCTAAACTGCGGCATTCAATTATCAGAAGGTTACATGGCCGTTACTGATCCAAGGTAGTTTTGAGGACTTTAAGTCTCCACGAACCACAAAGTTTTCCACTACGTAATGAACTTCATGTATGAAACAAGAGTGAAAAGCTGGGAATGGTCTTGCCCCTTACCAGAAAACAGTTTGCATTAACAGAGATTCTCAGCGATCATATTGACAAGAAAAATGAAATATTTTGGAGTCAGGAATTAAGTTTTCCTCTAAATGAAGCCTGTAACAATAAATGGTAAAGGGATGTGTTTTGGTGTACTAAATTTTACAAGAGCATGGAGCTAATTTTAAGAATACTACATATTTTGAAATTTTAAACCCCTGTATTTTACTGGGTAATTGCTACAGGAAACAGGAGGCATATCATGGCACTAAAATGTGGGTTGTGTAGAATCTTAAAGCATGAGGAAATTCAGTATTGTGTTTAAGACATGTTCATCTAAGAACATACAAGACCTAATCACAGCATTTGTAGCTGGTGTTAATGTCCATTGTAGATCGTTACTGAAAATAATGTTTTGCTCCATCTTAGGAAGCCTCTCTTATTAGCCAGAGACCTCTTGTACATCAGCACTGAAAGCATATCTGTTAACAGTCTTTCACGCTGTAAAAGCCTCAAATGCATAGAGACCAGAATCACAACCCAGTGGCCTTACAGCAGCAAGACATCTAAAAAGAAACGAGGCTATGACAGCATATGCTAATGTTACTTACACAAGAAACCTTAAATGATGGAAGAGAAAAGTTAGTATTCCTGTCACTCCTGTGGGCTTCCCCCCCCCCAGTTTAGAAAAATTAGAGAGGAAGTTGTTCACATGGAAGCAAAAATTGCTAATGAAATGTATATTAACACTTGAAGGGGAAATATCATCTCCTGTAACTTCATTTTCAGTCTTGTAAAAAAACAGATGTTTGCTTGACACAATTGTGAGTTCATTTGTTTATTAAGCTTTGGATTCCAGGAGCTGGTTTAGCAGCCATCATTCCAGATACAAGGCATAGATGAAGTTCAGTATTGAATAACAGGGATCTAAAGTAAGGGGGGTGGAAAGAAAACCAATGCAAACACAGGGGATACGTAATGTACATTCTACCTTTGAACACTACTTAAAGTTAACATTAAAATGTTTCTTGTGCTCAACATTTTTAAATCTAGGAATAGTTCCTTCTAGGACACCGAACCCTTTAAAATTACACTTATGAACTATTTAGTATAATGTATACAGTAGCTGTACATAGTTATTCGCTGAAATAAAGAGAAATACCTGTCTTCTACTTGAATTACCACATTTACAACACTTTTTCCTTTACAGTAATTTTTTAACACAGGGAGTGCTCACTGAAATACTTTATTTGATACCAATAGATTTAGTCTATTTTTGTATTTCATGATATTTTTGTTTACTTGCTTTAGTGGGAGTTTCTTATTACTGATCCAGGCTTGATTTTCCTCCATTATTTCATATTAAGGAGCTTCTAGAAATAGTCAGATATGTCTCCCTTACAACATTTCAATCCTAACGGAAAAGACTGTGTACCTAGCATCCTTGCTAATGTGTCCAAATAATTCAAAATACTTAAGTATGTGCAGCCCTGCCCAATCAGAATTGCTGAGCTGTATGTAAAACTCAGAGGGACTGTAACATCGTTTTTATACCTGTGGACTTGTTCCCTAGTGTTTCTCCTTCCGCTACTCAGGCTTCTTGTAGAGGCTGCTGCTTCTGAAACTCCACCCCACTGACAATTTTCATCTTCTCTTCTTAGGCAATAGCTGAGACACTCTTCTCCTAATCGTGTGGTTTTCTGTGTGTGTTTTTTAACCTCTGTATTGACTGTGTGAAAATTTCTACTAAAAAGACAACACAAGGTCTGCCAGAGCCCTGAAGATTTTCTCGCTCCTTTTAATGCTTTTAAACATTTATTCTTACTATTAATAACATAAAGGAATGGTATGTCCATTTTCAGCTGTAATAAATAATGAAAAAGCTCTGTTCAGTTTATTCCTCACAGGGTAACCTAGATGTATGAAACATCAAGTGTGAGCTGATATTAAGAGGCTGAATAGATAACATGCAAGTGTGCTCCTTAATCTCTTTCTATATTAGCATATGGTTGGACATGGTGGCTATACACTAATTTAAACTTTTCATAGAAACAGTGGAAGGAGTTTGAAACTTCAAATCTCACAAAAGAAGCAGTGTTCTTTCACCAAGATCATAGGGATTAGTTACAATAGCTGCATTGATTATTAAGGTGGTTTTAATAATCAAAGAGCACTTTGCTCTTTTTTTTTTTCCCACCACTTCTGGAGAGTAAAGAACCTGGTTATTCCTAAACCTCAGAATATGAGCAGTCTGACTTCTCTGTTTCATTAACAGTTGGTGTAAAAGGACCTTATAGTTGCTACAGTGTAGCTGAAAAAGAAACAGCAAATGCTGAATGGCACTCTTCTGACATTGGCATAAGAAACTGCCAGATGTTACAGCTAAAAGCTCTACTGAAGGTCAGCAAACCTACGCAAAAGAAACTGTGCAAGTCATGAACCACTTTAGTAATGAAAAAAGGACAGATGGGAGAGAAAAATAATCTAATTGTAGGCTGTGTTCTGCTTTTCTTCTCCTAGCAGATGGTACTCCGCTATCCCATACTCTCCTGTACCCATCACTTCCCATTGATAAGCAGGTAGAAGGAAGAGTCTGTGCACCCAGTCAGTGGAGACAGGGAGATTTCATGTTTTGAGCTCCACATGGATGACATTGTTAGGAAGAACAGTGATAATGTTGCTATCAAACTCACCTCCTGCACTTCTGGGAAACACTGAGCCAAATCTGCTGGATTCCAGGATTTTTGTACGCCATTGGAAAGTGCTCACTGACAGTGTTGGGAGCCCCATGCTTCTGAAATTACATGTTAGTCACACCAATATTTATGACTGAACTTCTGTCTGTTGAAAATCCCAAAACAGTACTATAAAGCTATCTTACAGCGTAAAACCAGCATATTAAATCACTATGACACGACCTCTTTTTTTTTATTCCCATTTTCTTTTTGAAAGATATTATTGCATATAAAGATAGACTTTTCTTTATGCAAAGAGTAATGGGTTGTATAGGCATTCAACCCATTAAGACCGTATTTCCTTTCAGAACAGTGATGGCCATCTTATACACAAGTAATTCTGTTCCATTGTTACCACATACAGAAATGCATGTTTTAGCATGAATAGGCTGAGAACACAGTGAACTGTTTCATTAGTATGTGATCTTGTATGGCTCCTTATATTAAACCACTCTTTGTACACTTGACTATCAGGATATCTTCCTGTAACCACAGTAAAGTGGATAGGCCAGGTTCAGGAGCTAGTCAGGAAGGTGATGGCTGCTTTTGATGATATTTAAGGTATCATGTGTCTAGATTGGATAATGAGTTTATTTCCATGGAATGTATACGAAATATGACCTGACCAGTTCTGATCAGATTCTGGCAAAAAGTGCCAATCATCCCTTAAAAAAAAAAACAAAACCAAAAAAAAAGTGTAGGATCTTGCAAATATAGGAGTTTGCAGATGGTTCATTAAACTAGCAAAGTAAATATTTTAATAAGTTTCGAGTAGTACAGAAATGCTACATGTCCACATTGAACATACGCACCTATGAAAACTTACATTGTCCATGTTGCTCTCTAAGGCAGTAGTGTTGAAGGGTGTTTTTCTTTTCCTGTCAAAATGTAACTTAGTGTTACTTAAATGGAATGCAACTCTACTGCTGTATAGTAGATGTTACTTGAATATATCCATACTTTTTAAAGGACTTCTTACCTATTCTTTCAGGCAGTTTGATACAGAGATGCTCTCTAGCCTATTATAGCTCAGAAAAGTATTGTGTAAGTAACCCCAGAACTTTCTGTCTGCAGGTGCTCACCTGATGGTGAGGTAAGCCTGGCTAACACACCACCAAGAAGAGATGAATAAATGCTACCATGTCTGAGATGCAGGATAATTCATCTAAACTTCCTATATGTGTCACATGCTCTGTGTAGGTCTTCCTCAAGGTGCACAGCTACCGACAAAAGAAAGCAGTATTTTTTCTGTTGGAGGAATATAAAATGATGGATCTCTTTGAATTATATCAGACTAATTTTTCTTAAGAAAAGCCTGGAAGACTTGCTAATGCTGTTGTGGTTCATTGGTTGTGGATAACACAGACTGTGGGGGGGAGGGAATCCTGAAGAGATCCAAGTGGTAACTGGGGAAAAAAAAAATATGTAAATTAATCATCTTATAGACCAATAGTAAATGAGGCTCTGGGTTGGAAACACCAATCTTCTGATTGTATGGCATTTGTGATCATTTGTTCAGAAAAAGCAAAATAAGGTGAGTCCTTGTCTGAATTCCCATCTAATCTTTGACATTGCTCGTTCTGGTTAAGTGTGTGTCTAGTGATAAACTGCAGTAAAAACTTAGAAGGCAAAACTTTTCACAATCATCATGGTAAAGTTCTTAAACTGGAAAATATGTGGACTTTGCATGGGAAGCACGGGGGGGTGTCGTAACATCATTAATAAGAATAAATACATATGCTGTAGTGGTGCAAACCAGTATAAGTTTGCTGATCCTGATTCTCTGACCCTTTAGCTCAGATTATATTCCTTTTGAACATTAGCCCAGACCATGGCCCATTGATACTTAGTGGCTGCCTCAGCAATTCTATAGTTTACAGTCTGGCTCCAGTGGCTAGATGCAATCCAAAGGTTAAAAATGAACTTGAACACTGCTTAAGATTCTACTTTCTCTCTTCCCTCAGCCATAGCTGTCATACAGATATTCTAACATAATACTTTCTAGAACACTTTGTCTCTTCTAATAATAGTTTCCATTATCTTTATGCCTTTTCAGCGGCTAAGAGAGCTACCAAGAGGCAGAAACCCACAAACAACTCCCCCCCTCCACCCTGCAAAAAAAAAAAAAGAAATCAAAACACCAACAAAAAAGAAAGGAAAGTAGCTCCTCTGATTTAATGGAATTCTTCAAGTTTACAATAGTGTACATGAGAACTGTGCTAGTCCAGCCTCCTGCAAGATCTATATGACAGGAGCAGGCATCTCGGATTAGCATAGTAATAGGAAGAAAGCAATAGATCTCCCTTTTCGGATTTTTTTTTTCCATATAATTCAAATCTTAGTTCATTTAAGAGACCCTCCAGCAAACATTTCATGAGTAAACTTGAAAATGTAAGAGAAAACAAAGCTAACAAAAACACTGACAATAAAGCTAAAGAGCTTGTTGATGTCCCTGGTTGGCGAAAGGCAATAAGAAATGCATGATGTCATGTTGAAATTGCATATCCCTTGCAAGCCAGAAAATCTCGACTCTGGGTACAGGCTACAAAGAAAATCATATTTCAATTCAGTAAGTTTTGAACGTATTCTCTTAAAATATTACTGTAGCATTGACAAGATAAAATCAACTTCTTAGAAGTTGACTGTTCCTGCAAATTTTTAATTGGTATCTTTATATATACACAATCATACAAGAATGCATAATGAAAGGAAAATCCTGTGGGAAAATAAGACTCAATTTCTCATCACATTGCCTTAAAATATCTTTCTTTTTAAGCAAACCAAGTGTGCAGACAGCTCCATAAACAACTAACTAGAATTTTCAGCATCCTGAAACTCTTGGACTGAATTCTGAGCATCTGATTGGCTTCCTAGCATAGACAGGGAAAATCACTCTCTATAATGTTAGCTCTTTGTGGTTGAACATAATCTTCCACAGGAGCTGTGAGACATCATTTCCTCTGTCAAGAAAGTTCAGTTCCACAAACCTGTACTTCAGAAAGATTGACAGTTCTGAAAATGAGGGGTGGAAAACAACCCTGCAACTCTTTAGTGAAGGGAGATCACAATATTGCTTTTGTGGATGTGCAGTCTGCTATAATGATTCTTCCTATAACACAGCATCTATTTCCCTAATCTCAAAGTGTTAAAGAGTAGCAGTTATTACTTTAGAAAATACCAAACAGAGTTCTTCTTCCCCTCTCCTTAACAGTCTGACAACTCTGATTTTAGACATGTAACGAAAGGCAACCTGGAGCTTTCTTTTCATGTACAGCAATAGATAATTAAGCCAAGAGAACCAATTTATGTCTTGTATTACACAAAGAGTAGCACTATATTAAGGAAGCATCTGTTTGGTATCTGTAAAATTATCCAATCTTGGGTTGGCTTAGCCAGGCTGGGGTTATAGTAGCAGAAATTCAGGTATTTCAGATAACCGTACAAAAACACAGATCTGACTGTATTTTATAGTCATACTGCATAGCTAATAACAGAGTTTCCTTTCAGAATTTTTGTTAGCAAGCAGATTTTGGCAAGATGCTTTGAGTTTTGACTTCATCCCAGGACATGTCTTAGATTTTGGTCTTGTCAGACAGACACGTATTTTGAACGTTCTTTGCAGAGTTTCTGATTTGGAAGTGTGGTCTGAGTGGTGCTAGAAGGTGCCTGGTTGAAATTTACCTGTTGTTTTCAATTTGGCCCTCTCTTGTGCATGAAGTACTTGAGAAAACAAAAATACTCTTTCTAGACCGCTGCTCTGTTCAGACACTCTCCATAAGCATGTTACAAATGTAAGATGGTACACTTCTAGGCCACAAATTCCCAGAGCCAAAGACAGGGGTAAATATCATTCATCTTTCCTGTTGAGGGTATGAGGAAAGAAGAGCAGATATTTTTTATGTGAAGAACAGGTATCGTAACATATCCCTGCCTCACCTAGCCTTTCTACAACATCATCTATCCATTGCACTTTTAATAGTTTACAAGCACAAAGCTGCTTTTACAACAGATATCAAGTGCTCTTCACATACCCGATAAGTCCTTCTACGTTGGGAACACTTGTCTTCATGTTACACTGCCAGTATGACACGAATAAAAATCACACAGTACTCAACACTATACAAATGCACTATATAATTCATCTGAGAGGTTGTCTAAAATTAATCAGACATGCATCAAGTAAACTAGTTTGCAGAGTACAGGAGTCCAAGGAAATGAGGACAAAAAACAGTCAGTGTTAAGTCTAGTTTAGAAAAACTAAACACTTGGGTCCCTATCCCCTGATGTCTGAAGACTGGCATCAAAACGTAGCCACATGTCCCTCAGGAACCTGACTTAAAAGATGAGCAAGTGTCATACTAAATTATACTGGTGCAGGGGTTGGAAAGGCTAACCCTAGCCACATCACTTTGCCTGTCCCAAGTTGCACACAACATACAAAATCCAGAACTATTTGGTTAAGTGTCTTAGGATTTTCAAGCTTCCCAGCTGTTGAGAGTTTTGAAGGTAGGTGCTAATGTCTGTCTGGTTTTCCTTGTGCATTTTCGTTACTGTATCAAAGGCAAGGGGAGGTGGAAGTAGACAGAAAGCTACTTGTCAAGGTAACCATGTGGTAAATTGTGCTGGAAAAGCTTAAAAATGTCTGTGAATCTGAGCAATTATAATTTTTATATTGTTCAATACATTCTTATTTCCCCTCTGTCCCCACCCTTTTACTTCTTACTAGGCTCAAACTCAGTTTTGGGAAGCAAATGAAGTTCACAGTATGCCCACCAGACAGGATTTTGCAGTCACTACTTAGTTCTCATCTCTGCTTTCTAACCTGTGATAAACGTCCTACAAAAGGTAGTTTACAAGTGCATATCACCCTTTGACCTTGTATTTCTCAGACATTACCTCTAAAGGTTTTTGAAAAACAGAACTGAAAACAGAAGAATACTGTGGTTGTTGTTTACAGTAGTGGTTTGTTGTCAAAGAAAATGAAAACAAGTTGGTAATACAGCACTTACCACATGCACTTTTCTGTTGGTTTTTTTTTTTTTTTCAGTGTTGCAGAATTATTCCTCCCAGGTGCAGGGCTTTGGCCTTGCCTTTGCTGAACTGCATGAAGTTCTAATCAGCCCATTTCTACAGCCTGTCAAGGTGCCTCTGGATGGCAGCACGAC
The DNA here is from genome assembly GCA_017639485.1 of Pluvialis apricaria. Classification (NCBI taxonomy): domain Eukaryota; kingdom Metazoa; phylum Chordata; class Aves; order Charadriiformes; family Charadriidae; genus Pluvialis; species Pluvialis apricaria. The sequence goes on from CM030007.1 coordinate 107,023,611, forward strand.
TCTCTGATGTATCAGCCACCCCTCCCAGTTTGGTATTATGAGCAAACTGGCTGAGGGTGTGCTCTGCCCAATCATCCAGATCATTAATAAAGATGTTGAACAGGGTTGAACCCAATATTGACCCCTGGGGTACACTGCTAGTTACTGGCCTCCAGCTAGACTTCATGCCACTGATCACAACGCTGAGCTCAACTGTTCAGCCAGTTTTCACACCACTCCCCTGTCTGCTCATCTAGCCTATACTTCATCAGCTTCTCTCTGAAGATTTCATGGGAGGCAATGCAAAAGCCTTACTGAGCTGCAAGTAGACAATTCCCATGGCTGTCCCCTCATTTATCAAGCCAGGCATTACATAGTAGGAGGTTATCATGTTGGTCAAGCATTACTTTCCTTTGTGAATCCATGCTGACTACTCTCAATCACCTTTTTGTCCTTCATGTTTTGTCCTGCATGTGACTTTTCTCCCATCTATCCTTCAGTTTAGACCCGAGCTGTGAGCAGGGAGTTTTCTAGTTCCTGACATGTTCCCTTAAAAGAATGTGCTGTAGCCTAGTAATTCTTACCTTCTTTGCATCTGAACTCCATTTTCTGTATCTGAACTCCATTTTCTGTGACCATAATATCTCTTTCCATTCTTCTGCTTGCCCAGCTGAAACCACTGGAAGTGGCCATTTGAATCCTGACAGGGAGTGAGTTAAATATACCACACAAACTTTGACAACAATGAGAAATATTTTTGTTTAAACAAGGGTCACCATTGGCTGTGATAGCAGCAGCAAGTCACATGTAATTCATTTAATCCTGCTTTTAAATTAAACAAGCTGTTTTCTCGCAAGTCTACTGAGGAGTAAGGGCAATTTTTGTTTCATTTTGTAAGACATTTCAATGCTTTGAAAATTCTTCATGTTTTGAGATGGAACAAAATATATATTTAAAAGGTTGAATCTTCATACAAGATACATGGTGTACAAAAAAAAATAGTCGTCAGGATTATTTTAAACACCTAAATGTTAAACCCTTGGAATACCAGACATCTAATTTTGTTTTATATTGTCAAAAACAAGAAAAACAAACTGCTACTTCAATAAGAAAATTGAAATATTTGTTCTTAATAGTTGAAGTATTCAGGTAACAACATTTCAATCTTTCAAAGTTTTTTTTTGAGGTTCAACTGGAAAATAAGTAATTTATCAAAACATTTCAAGTTAAACCAATTGGTATTCTTGATAGTTAATTCAAATAGAAAAGATCAGTTCTAGTCAAATTTTACTAACCTATTCTCTTTCTAAAATTGCTTAGATTACATGTTTATTTGTTAATTAATCATTATACTAAAAAGCCACCCAAAATATGCTTCTGATATTATTAGAATAACATGCAAGAACGGGTGCCATTTAACAGGTCAAAGGTACAGCAGTTTTCATTCTGAAAGTTGTCCTCCATCTATGAATCGTATAAGCAAATATTAATTGTTACTTTCAAAAAAAAAAAAACAAAACAGGGAGTGGTGATGGTGGTGGTGGCAGGAGGGAAAGGCTACCAAGCACTTGAACCTGTAGTAAAAACTGTTGTTTATGTGTGTGACATTTTTTGCCTGCAAACCTACTGTAACAACTTTGGGTTTTTCTAGGATTTTCTGAACTTTGAGAAGATGACAAAATAATATGCATTTTTAATGCCAAAAATAGTCTAATGTTGTTTGTCACATGTGCAAAGACTGCTGATTATTAGTTTGTTATGTATTACTTTAAGTATTAAGAAACTCTTCTGATTATCATATCATAGTCCTGTCATCATTCTGATTTCATATTGAATTTAGTTTCCTACAATCAATCAGAAATCAAACCTGAAAGTTAAACCTCTAACATGACCACAAGAAAGGGGGCAGAGGATGGAAGGGAGCGGGACTACAAATTTGGTTATAACAGTATTTGCACTAACTGTGAGAACATTACTAATTGGTTAAAGTAATAATATCATTTAAAGATAAGCCTAATGGAAAGCTCCAAAGTCATTAAAAATGGAGGTAAAACAATAATCTGAGTCTGGCCATTTTAGTGCTGGAACCGGAATATATACATATATACTTTTAGAAGTTCATGGCTGCTCATCTGGGGTACACCAGTGCTCAACCTTTGATGTAGTAATTGTCTCCCTGTAAGACATTGGTTCTATGTCTGATCTTTGAAGCTTAAATGAATTGCGTTTGGCCACTTGAAAATAAGACCCAAGTTTCATACTTTACTGTCTTAAATATGACTTATTCTGCAGGTAAGCTCTATTATAAGACAAGGAAGTTTTGGGTGCCAAGTGGTGCTGACATACCTCTTCACTTCATAACTGGGGATCTCAGTCAAATTCCATGGACAGGTTTATCAAAAGGATTTAAAACTTCCAGAGCAAATAGTATTAGAATATAAATATTTAGAACACTGTAACTTTACAGACTAAAAGTTGAACACCTTCTTTTTGGACAAGGGTGAACATAGATTGCTTTAGGTGTTCCCTGAAAATTCACACTCAGGTGTACACATTTTTTACTCCTGTTATTTGCTATGGTTATGCACCTCTGTGCATTCTGATTTCTGCTGGAAGTTTAAGTTCCTGAGATTATCATAGAATCATAGAATCATAGAATGGTTTAGGTTGGAAGGGACCTTGAAGATCATCGAGTTCCAACCCCCCTGCCACAGGCAGGGATACCTCTCACTAGACCAGGTTGCCCAAGGCCACGTCAAGCCTGGCCTTGAACACCTCCAGGGATGGGGCTTCAACAACCTCTCTGGGCAACCTGTTCCAGTGCCTCACCACCCTTAAAGTGAAAAACTTCTTCCTAATGTTTAATCTAAACCTGCCCTCTTCCAGCTTAAAGCCGTTCCCCCTTGTCCTATCACTACATGCCCTAGTAAAAAGTCCTTCCCCAGCTCTCCTGTAGTCCCCCTTTAGGTACTGGAAGGCTGCAATAAGATCTCCCCGGAGCCTTCTCTTCTCCAGGCTGAACAGCCCCAACTCTCTCAGCCTCTCCTCATAGGAGAGGTGCTCCAGCCCTCTGATCATCCTCGTGGCTCTCCTCTGGACGTGCTCCAGCAGGTCCATGTCCTTCTTATGTTGGGGACTCCACAGCTGGATGCAGTACTCCAGGTGGGGTCTCACGAGAGCAGAGTAGAGGGGCAGAATCACCTCCCTTGACCTGCTGGCCACACTTCTTTTGATGCAGCCCAGGATACGGTTGGCCTTCTGGGCTGTGATCACACACTGCTTGCTCATGTCGAGCTTCTCATCAATCATCACCCCCAGATGTATATCATTATAGTGATATTCTCAATTGTTGTAACATTTCTGATATGACTAGAAAGAAAGGGTTTGTTCTGATTTATAGCCCTAGTATAAATATGCATAAGCAAGAATTTGAATAAGATCTGGCTTAAGTATCTTGCTTCTTGTTGTTGCTGTTGGGAGAGCGGGTGGGTTTTTAATGGTTGGCCTCTTTTTTTTTTTAAATTTACTTTGTATTTAAGACACACTGAAAAAGAGTAAGAAATTAAATTAAACTTTATGGACTGGAAGAACTTAATGAATTCTTATTATAGCTTAGTTTGTATGAAATAAAGAAAAACACAAAAAAACCCAACTTCTTGAAAATAAAATTTGGTTTCAAATTTAAGTTGGGCCTTTGGAATCCAAGAACGTAACTGTAGCTGTTTAGAGACATTATTATTTACTCATAAGAAACAACGATTTCTAATACAGCTATGGCCATCTATGGCACAGATGTTTCTTGCTCCATCAGAGAGGAAAGTAATGAAAGCAAGGGAGAATTCTGTTCTATCACTCGGCACAGCATTAGTTGCCCTGCTCACTCCTCTGAAGTATATATCATGGCTTTTGAAACTAAAGAGGCAACAACTATCTAGGAAGGAAATACTAATTAGGCAATGAAGCTATCAAATATAAACTATCTGGAGTTAGTACATGCTCCACAAAGTTTCCTGCCTTGGAAGTGCATACCTCACCAGAAAAATCTCTCCTGACTGAGATGGTGGGGTTTGCTCCTCACTGCTCCTAGGAGAAGGGTAATTTACATCTGCATTTTCTCCCATGAAATATGGGAATGATGAAGAGTCTTCCTGTCAGAGAATCCATGCATACCCATATGAATAAAAATAACATGACGAAGCCTTTACTTGAATCATTCAAACACAAAGATTGATTGGTATAGTGTTGCTAGGTAAGTCACCTCAACATTTGTTGCGTTACTGAATCCCCTCTAGAGTTATAAAGGCTGATTCTGCTGTTTTATTGACATATAGATCACGGTTAACTTATTATTTATTAAGCCTTACGAGGATTTTTTGGCAAGTCCATTTGGCTTGCAGTAGGGAAATCTGTGCTACAACTGCTTAAACAATATTTGGCTTACTTATAGTACAGTAACATCATTACCTGCGTTGCCAGGGTCTTGTTCCAGAGATTTACATGTGGGGCAATGACATCACTGTGGTTGTTTAACATTTACACCTCATCTGCTGAATCATTCTGGAATAAGAAATGTACCTTTAATGTAAAACTCTCAATTACACATCATTTGCGTCCCCATATTACAAGAAAGGAGTCATCTTATAGGATTGTTCATGATGATCTCCCTGGAATCTTTGTAACACATCACACTGTAAGACAGCATTTCCGTAGCACTTCATCATCATGGTGTTTTATCACCTAATAGCATTGATGATTACTTAAGAAGACCAACTCTGTTGGAGGTGAGTTGGTGAGAGATCCAGAACTTTAGACTTCTAAAGTTGCGCTAGCCTATAATTTAGTTAATTATTAAGTAAAGAGGTACAGAGGGGAATTACAGAGCTCTGGTTTGTATCTGTGATATATGCAGCCTAGCAACATTTCAATTCCAGTATTACTTCTGTCAGTTGTAAAGGGATTCTAGTGTGTGATGAGTCAATGATAGTACATTTGACAAGGGTTAATACTCTAGCTCTGCTTTCTGTACAATGCATCCATTTCAGAAAACAACACTTGGAATGGAGACTAATTGTTGTCCTTAATTATAACTTCTGCACAGAAGCTGTAGACATAGGCTGAACTATTGTCCCACCTCTAATATGGTCACTACAGTAAAGGACCGAGACATTTCGGGGGTGGTAGATTGAATAAGCACTATTCACTTCAAAGGATTTTTTTCTGTTTTGAAAGATTTTACTTCTTTTGAAAAAAGTTCTATTGGTTTGGTCAATATAGATAAAATAATATTTCTCAACAGCCATGAAACTATTAAACGTGGCCATCTGAGTTGCTGGATTTCTAAAACAGAATATGCTCCCTTAAGACTTATCTTGGGAGCAAGGGACTGCGTGCACTTTTACTTCTGATCTTTTCTGGGTGTGTGCTAGTAAAGTCTCTGTAAATATTTGCAACCACTCTCCTTTTCATGAAAAGCAAGAGGCTGTTATTTTCCCTGTTTCCCACACTGCAACAAGCACATTGGCACAAATATTTTTTCTCTTGTTTTGTTTTGCATTAACAAATGGTTTTGAAAAACCCTCGGATATGCACCAAAGACCTGGCTTTACATATCCAAAGGTTCTTTTAGGTGTTTGTAAGGGGTACTTTAGGAAACCATCTTTCATTCATCAAGAAGGGCATTCTTGAAGGAAAAGAGGGATAAATTTCTAGCTCCCTTTTCCCATTTCTTACTCATCAAACTATGGGACCTACAATTTTAGACTTCACAAAACTCAAAAGGCATAGAGACAATAAACAAAAAGACTAGATTATGCTTCTGGAGAGAGGGTTTAGTATCCTTAGCTGTGTTTTACAATCTTAACAAACACACAAACTAGGTAGGACTGGAGGACATTCAGGTTTGGAAGAGGTGGTTCAAGACTGGCATGATTTTGACCTGGAATAAATCTCTTTCTGATATACAAACTCTTGTTTTTTCCTGGTGATAAACTCACTAGTTTGCATTGTGTTCATGATTACGGATTCTTGCCAACAGAAGTACCATGCACCACAGCTACTGCTCTTTCCAATTAAGACCAACAGAAAAGAAGACTAGACGTTAGAGACTTAAAATAGTAATTATGATTACATTTGGGAGACAAACTCGGAAAATTAACAGAAACAGTAGTTTCTCTTCTGTAGTTTCTAACACTTAAGCATCCCAGAATCTTGGTCAATTATGTTAATCACTGCCAGAATGGATGCTAGAAGCAAAGTTACAGTAAACTAGACACTTCTGGGTAAACTTTTCAAATGCATGATTGTAACCAGAAGCAATAGACAAGCAAAACCATAAAATTCCACCAACCTCATAAACAGGAAAAAAAAACATGTTTAAAAATAATCTGTAGCAATGGTTGTCTCTTATGTTTGTACAGCTCTGGCCCTAATGTCACTGGAGGTCTCTTGAGCATTTTGTCAGACAAAAAAAACTAAAAAGGGATGTGGAGATGCAGAGAGATGGGGTAAATCTTTTTGGTTTGGGTTCTAGAAGACTAAATTTAAAAATCAGTATCAGCTGTTTGCAATATACAAAAGCTAAAGATGACGTTGCAATGGATAATTATCAAAGGTACTTTGAAGACCTCATAGTTAGGTGTAGGTGACTGTGAATCTTTATTCACATCTGCTTCTGTCTTATTTTATGCATGCATGTAAACCACTGTGGTTTAATTGGTTTTGTTTATAGTGTCTGTGAGTTTGAAATAAACGTGTCTAAGTATGAACATGAAACAATGTCCCCTATTACAAAATTCATGCCCCATGTTGGTTTACATGAAGTTTTTAAAAAATATGTTGTACAAGGATGAATTGGAAGTATAGAAACAATTAACATTCAGGCTTGTAGTCTTAAGTCAAATATTGTTTCAGTTAAAATCAGTAAATTCTTCTCAGAAGAGTCAGCTTTACTTCTCAAAATTCTGTTTTGCTTCAGAGTAATAGAACCTGAAAGTGACTTCATGTCAAAAAGCACCAAGCAACTGCTTGAGAGAGAGTCAGTACTATGGTAATAAATTTAGTAGTGAAACCACAAAGGGCATATGTAGTACACTGTACAAAACTATGAAGATTGCAGAAGATTTTTTGCATCAGACCACGTAATAACTATTTTTCCTCTGTTTCAATTTTAGAAAAAGGATACTGTAACTTTAAAAAATATTTATTACATTTTACTCAGATGACATAGGCAAGATTTTTATTACTGAAATAGAATAGTATGAGAAGTCCTACTGAAGGACTTCACCATAAATTTAAAGAGGGTTGTGCACAATGTTGAATGCTACACGAATAGCCCTGTCTTTCAGATGGGTATTCAACCAAAGCCATTACTGCTCACTCATCTAAGGAAAGGCAAACACTTAGATCATGTTCCCTTTGTTTAATCCTTAAAGTGTTACTAAATTTCTTCTTCAACTGTTGCCCTTAATGATTACAATCCAGGCTCTGGAGCAGTATGAGTTATTAAAAATCCCTAAGGAAATTGTGCTTCTGCTTAGGTTTTCAGGCTTCTGATGTGTTTGTTGCCAAATATAATTCAATTCTCAGAACATTTCTATGTACTTTCAGTAGGGAGAGAGTGATCCTACCTTTTGCCTTCTTTAGTTGTAGTCATCATAGAATCAGAGAAAGGAGAATGACAAGATTATAACAATTTACTGTTGCATTTCAATGCTAACAATGCTGGTGAAGTTTTGCGTGGTATGAAGGCTGGTCTGGCTAGGAACTACTGGAAGATTTAAGCTTTTTTTTACGCTAAAAGACTGTGCAAAAGGCTGGAAATGAAATGTCCCTTGCTGCAGGTAAAGAATACTTGAGAAGTCATTAAATTCCTCTCGGTTAAATGGCCTTCAGCTTCAAGACTCAGTCCTTATAACATTAAGCTTTTCCTACAGGCAGGTATACCTGAAGCTGTTGCACCAGCCCAGGGAGTTGGGTAAAAAGTTTCTGGGGGATATTCCAACTTTTCTTTCTGTGACCCATCAATTTCTGCCCAATCTAAAGCCTTCTGATCACTTACTTGTGTTTCTGAACATGTCTTCCCAAAGAAATCAAAGTATTCATTGAGGAGTAGGGTATGTGAACTACTTTGTAGCTTTTGTTAGTTGAATTCCCAAAACAGGTGCCATCGAGCTAAGTAAAATACATAAAGTCGGGTATAAAAGATTTTCTGTATCTTCCAAACTATAACTTGGAACAATCAAAGCTTTGGCACAGCAAGCACTACAGTGTAAACAGGTAATGATTTTAACTATTCCGGACTTTTATTTTGTTTTTCTGCCGTATGATATGTTGTTGCACAAAGCCCTTCAATCACTTTGATTTGTTCATCATTCAGAAGCAAAACAGTATTTCTTTTTTAAATATTGAAAAATTATAGATTTCAAATCCTCATTTCTTTGAATGCCACAAAACAAGTTTTCCCCAAGTCTATCCAGTATCACCTAGTTTCAATCCAAACAGTGCAAAAACGCAGATTTTTGTATTTTCTTGATACAAAACCATAAGCTAATTCATGTTCATTTGGGACCAAGAACATCTGGTATTAAAAGATGATCAAAAACTGGCCAAAAATCCTTGTTGTTATAAGAGGTTTATGACTTTTAGTGCCTATACACAGAAACTTCTGACTAACAGCAAATAATCCTGTGATTTGGTCTGTAAAATCCACAGGTCTCATTCTGGTTTTAATTTTATGGGTGTAACTCAAAGCAATTCTTGGGATTTCAATGGGATTAATCCCAAGGAAGAAAGTAAATGAGAACAGACTGTGAGCCATATTGTTACAAATCTGTTGTTTAATGACTAACTCTTCTAATTCCAACATAACTCAGCTGGATCATTTCCAATTAGCTTCCCCTTCTTTAAAAAAAAAAATGGTGGGGAGGGGGAAAGCTGCGGACAGGAGTGGTTAGATCAGCATCAAAGACCTACCAGGGCCAATGAATCTTGTATCTACCAATGAATATTAAAAAAACTTCATCTCTTAAAAAGAAAAAATGTGGATCCACTGCTTTCAGCTTAATCTAACATGGACAGCAACAGAAATACAAATTTTTTACATGAGACACTTCTGTAAGCTTGTGGTTTTTTTCCCTATGTATATCAATATATAATAACAGTTTTGTTTATTTGTTGTTCATTTGTTTCTGGAGCTTTTGTGTTTTCTAAGTAAGGATCTTCAGGCCTGCTATGCTCCTTTCCTATTGAATTTTTAATAACAGAAAAAGGAGCAATTTAGGCCTGTCAAAAATATTCTAGTTCTTAAACAAAAGCTAACAAATATAATATTTGTGCTGATTACAGGTCTATAGTCAGATAACATATCAAACTCTTCTATTATGTCACTTTGTGGTTAAAGTTTGAAATATAACATGTTGTATTGTGGTTTGCATTGTTATGCAACAAACACCCCTGTGCATGATGAACTCTGTATTTTCAGATTAGCTTGGTTACTGTGAAACTCTCAACAAATAAAATCCTGTTGTAATAATAAAAACATGTCTTCTTAGTCCATCTGACAAGGTTATGTCCTTTTCCTCACTAATCTGAGTCTAGACTAGCACTAAGAATCATTCCAGTTGACTCTTCATTTGATCCAATAGCTTAAAAGGGTTCGGTGCAGACAGGAATAATGTTTTATATGTGTGCTCATCCAGTTATATTTCTTTAACTTCTTACCCTTAATTATGAAAAGAAAGAAGTCAGTCTTCACCTAGTAACTTCTAGTAACTGTAAAACAGGCTTGGATCAGTTAGTCCTTTCTCAGTATTCTCTCTTCGAGCTGGTGGACAACATTATAGTCAAAAAATGTCATATGTATGTAGGGAAAAAAGCAATTGATGATTGCTTTGTTAATAGACTAATGGTTTCAAGCTTGTCAGCCTGTTCCTGGTGGGAATAGTAACAAGTTAGAGAGTTTATAAGTCAGAATGTTCCACTTTGGACAATAGTGTTTGTCAGATCAAACAGCAAGATACTTCACTTTCATATGATTTTATTATTTTTCTAATTTTGGAAGGCACAGTCAAATAGTCTTTTCCAGTATTTTCCTTTCAGAACTATGTAAAGAGTATAAAATTTAGAAACAATTAAGCTAAATAATGAAATACAAAGATGAACTGAAAACAAAATCCAGTTCTTCTATCCCTGGTCCAGATAGTAAATGTGTTTCTAGTGGGTTGTTTACTGTCCGGAATAGCCATAGTCACACCCATCCTCTGAATTCAGCACTGTCTAGGGGACACGCAGAAATGTACCTCCCAATTAAATTCTCAAAATGGAAATATGGGAGGTCTTTGATACAAAGGCCCTGTATCATTCTTTGATTGAATTGGCAGTCCAAATCTCAGTTATTGTTTCCACATTGGTTTTATGGCAGGTGTAAGGATTAAAGTAAATTCTTTGGCACTTGCAGTTTATTCTTTAGGTGCAAAACTCCCCATGTAAATTTTTGGGGCTTAAGCTATACTAAAAGATGCTAAACTGTAGCCCTTCAGTTTTTCACTGTGTACAGAAAATCCATAAATACTTTCTGCCTTTATTCAACTATTCATAATTCATCCAGGACAAAACTCCTGTTTCTGAACAACTAGTAGTTTTTGCAGGAATTAACTTACAATGTCCTCTGCGGAAATATCCACACAGCAGTTTCTGAAGTTTGCATGAGTGTTTGTGCCCGTGACTATGATTTCCCTCATACAATACCATCAAACAAAAAATTACTCAAATGTGTTATAGCGAAAAGGCTAATGCCTTATGTGTCTTGTGACCAGTGCAGAACTAGCGATGGAGGCAACAAAACCCCATAACCTTAACACTGCCCACAAAGCAGTAGAGAGCATCCAAATAGAAATTAGTTTGGGTAGGTAGAAGCACATTAGTAGTTTCCAAGAAATCAAAGACCTGTATGCTCTACGCCTCCTTGCTATCTTTTGTTCAACCGAGTTCCTTCCAGAAAGTGGATAGTTTCAGAATCAACGCAAAGGTAAAGTCTTGTTTAGATGCTATGGTATTAATGTGATCTTCATAAAACCCTGTGTGTCCCTTCATTTTCAACTGTATTTTCATATTGCTTTTTGATTTTTTCATTTTTACAATGTTGTCTCCCTGCAGTCATAGAACACTATGGTTAGACTTTTTTCCCACCAAATACATTTACAAAATACTCATTTGCAGTTGAAAATAAAGGGAGGGAAGCAGTTATTGGTGAAAAATGACATGTAAACCATGACCTTTTTTGTAAGTCTGCCTTTCCAGAAGAAATATCATGAGGGGAAACTACTAAGTCAGCCAATATAAATTGGATTGGGCAAGTTCCAGTGGAACAATCTGGAAAAAAAGGCAACACCGGCAAGAATGTGTTTAATCTGGATGTATCCCAGGTTTACGTAAGTATACAGAAAACTGCTATATGAGAGGAACAGGATAATTGATGTCACAGTGATATAAAGTACATCCTTGACTTTGTGCATATTTAGCTATATTTACCCAAGTTATCTTACAATGCAGTGTCTTTTCATTAAACAAATGCAAACCATTGCAAGAGAGCACATTGTTCTGTTTCACCCTTATCTTCAGCTCAGAGGTTTCAACAACCAAAGATGTTCTGGTGGAATCATAGCACCGGTCTATCTATTGGTGTGATGAGCCAATATATTTTACAGGTACATAAATCTTCCATTAAAAAAAGAAAAAGTGTGGATCAATACAATGTCCCAAGACCTGTTGAAAGCTAATAAAATTTGCCTGAACCCATTCGTTGCCATCTTCACAAAGCATGGTTCATGCAGTGAAAGCAGGCTTATCCTTCACCACAGGGTATTAGTGCTACTTAACTCAGGGGAGGACGGCTGGATATTTTCACAGTGTTCAGAAGCATACTATATAGTGCCTTACACAGAATGCAGGACGTGTATTTTTTCCCTTAGGAACATACACCCGAAGAGCTGGTCTAGACTGCAGAGCATAGCTGTATCTGGGTTTCTACATGTGCAAACTCAGAGACCAGACAAGAGACTGTAAGGCCAAATTCTACTATCCTCTGGGAATTTCTCCAGCAACCACAACCACTGGGATTTAAAATCCCAGACATTGCTGAATTGTAAAAGAGGTCTAATCATGTATCAATGTGACCAAAACACAAAGAATTGTGAATTCCAGAATTGCTTGTCAGACTACTAAGTCTCTAATCTTGATCATGTCTTTAACCTAGGCCTATGTTTGGTAAATATGAACTGTTAGCAGCTTCCGCTCACTCTTTTGCCAAATCATCTGCGTGCCCTTTGTGACAATGAGAATGTGGAGGGAAAAAGAAAGCCAAACTGTTCTCATCATACGTGCCATGATCAGGAAAGAAAGATGCGAGATCATATTCCAGTTCTCTGGGTCTGGGCCTTGAAATTCCATCTTTGGTCTTCTCTGGTCTATCACCTAATAATACAGCCCTAATTTGTAAGTATACATGTGTCAAGTGTGGATTCGTTCTAGCACTGGCTTATTTGATTTGCACATCATTTCCTCTGATGGAAAATACCATCCTAAGGGCTACCTACAGAGGCAATGGAAAGCAGGATGTCAGATTTCTTTATGATGGTCAGGAAGGTGCTAGACTTGCCATTCAGGACTTGCTTTACAGTAAATTTTATTAAAGTGCTTAATGTAGTCCCTTCCTTTGTCAGTTGTCCAGATGTTCCTTGTGTCTGCCAATATGTTGATAGATGCAAGTGTTTCTGGTGGTCCTTCCAAAATCTTGGGGCTCCTTTGACTGTGGGGGTAATCAGAACACTGATAGACTTAGCATTTGATTATTGTTGAAAATGAACAGATACAGCTTTCTGGTGGCCATATAAAATAACAGAATTCACTTCCTAGAGATGTCATAGAGAGCTGGCTGTACAAGGAAAAGAGACTTCCCACAACACCTGGACTGCAGAAAAGATCACAATCTGTGGTGACATCCCTTGACATAGAAAATCAGAAAACTGAGAGATGAAAGGACCCCTCTAGTGTGGACACTTACCAGAAAAGCTTCAGGTAGAATTTCCATTGCAAGCTAGTTGTAAGAGTAAGTCCAGAGACAAGCTTGATCCCCAGTGTCCTCTTGATTTTCCCTCTGTCTTTACAGCAATACTTTGCTACTTAGAGTAAAAATGATGCTTCTACCATAAAGTACAGCTGTGACATATGATCATTTCACAAAGACTATTGGAAACAGAGAAATCTTACACTAATTTCACCTACTACCAAAACTGTCTCTCTATGAATATAATTATAGCTAAAGTTCAAGATTTAGATATTAAGAAACTCTAAGTCTGTGGGAGTTTGACCCCCAAGAAATTCAGAAAATATGACCACTTTTGTTCAGATATTCCAATTACTTTTAGGTGGTTATCTCTAAGCAAAGGAGGACAATTTTGTCTATTGTATTCCTGGAGACTTCTTCTGTGGACTTTTCATGTTGGAACAGCTGACTTGTCCCAGTGAGAAAGCTGAACTACTAAGGTAAAGATGTGGACTCCTGCCCCTCTCCATAAAGCACTTCATAAAAACAAAGCCTGTATTTACGGTACTTGCTTCTGTTGAAAAATTATGAATGACATTTTATGACATAAAGTAATTTCACCTGAGATGCTTTTTTAGCCAGAACATGACACATCCTACCTCCTTTGCTGCAGCTGCCTAAGGGCTTTATTATGCTATAGAATACAGTAGTAACAGGTATGCTCTGCTGGAATATTGTTATTTCTTTCTGTACACTACAAAGGTATATAAAATGTCACTTTGCCCAAATATCTCATCATCTGTAGGATGAAACAATTCACGTCACATGAGAGCCGAAAAGCAGCTCTTGTACAAGGCTATATGAAAGCATTTGTTTGAGCAGGGGGTATGTTCATGTTATCTTGGAGGTAAGGATGTTTCTGTGCAACAATACTGCATGACCATAATTTCCAGGGTGTGTATTCTTTCCATTAATCCAGCTGACAGCTACGTATAATTTCCCCCGACTCAGCTGTGCTGTTCGATTGTGTACTGGCCAAGACAGCTAACACATCAGCCAAAGAAGGGAGGGGGGAAAAGTCTGACTTTTCCAGCAGCAGATTAATGTGTCAAAGGGAGAGGAAGTAAGTATTGAAAATGTCAGGTGCACTTCTGAGTTGTGTCTGCCAAAGGGTGGACCTGCATAATCTGTCCCATAACCAGCATTATTACATCAGTACTTGCAAGCCTTAGCTTTGCACATAGAATCTCTAAAATTGAGTGAGCATTTGGAAAAGTCTGTACCATACATACATACATAAATGTATACACCCATACACACTGTAATATCTCAGGAAAGATTAGATCAACTGAAGATTTACCCAATGCATATAGCTGTTGTGTTAAACAAGGAAGGATGTTTTATTGAAAGCCTCAAATTGCTGTAGCGCATCACATCACAAACCATGTGCAGAGTTATGGAACCTATTTTTGCTGCTTCTGCTGTCTTATGGCAGCTGCAGAAATGTGAATCTCCCTTTCACTGTTTTTCTTTTGTCTTTGATATTACAGCAACAACAGATGACTTAAAGAAAACCACAGATACTGAATACATTTTCAAGATTTGAATAAACTCGGCTCGGGAAACCTGAGGATTCTTCAGTTTTTCATGGTCTTGTAACTAGTCGAAGAGCAATACCTGGAACGATGTGATCTTGTGACCAATGGTAAAAGAAAATCAGATCAGCCTTTAACTTCGAAAACTAGTGGGATTTTACACAGTTCATTACCTAGCTGTAGCAAAGGACCCTGAGTCTTGTACAGTGGTCCCTCAAGCTATCTCCAGTTCCTTTCAGTAGATTGTAAAGCTCTGTGTGCAGTGGTTGTCCTTAACAGTAGAACCAAAAGTCGGGAGGTGAGAACGAGCAGTTCAGGGAGTAGAAAAAGGTTGCTGCATTCCTCATGACACAATTAGGTTTAGGTGGTGCATAGCACAGGAACTCAGCACAGTGTTTTTGGTGTACGTCTTAGATGAAGCTAACCCTGCTATCAAGTGGATAAAAATGCAACCATAATTATCCTGCTAAGCTCCTCAGTTTGATCCCTACTGGTGTTTCAGGCATTATGTTGGCTTTGCTAACTTGGACACATCAGCATAATAAATTGTGTATAAATAATAACTTGGTCTGAGAGTGTTTAGTTTTAGA
Organism: Pluvialis apricaria; assembly: GCA_017639485.1. Lineage (NCBI taxonomy): Eukaryota > Metazoa > Chordata > Aves > Charadriiformes > Charadriidae > Pluvialis > Pluvialis apricaria. The sequence continues at coordinate 107,038,814 of CM030007.1, forward strand.
AAGTTGGGTTTAAACTAGTGTCCACCCAGGTTGCCAGCACATGAAGGCTGGAAATTTGGCATTTTAAGCAAGGCTTCTGAGCCAACACTACCGCATAGTGGATCTGTCACTATTATCAGGAGTGTTTTTGTAATACATATAACTTATTTCACAGTAGTAAATCTGTTCAAGTGCAATTGCCATCCTTTTTGCTTTCCGTGCCAGATTGTGGGTTTTTTTCCATCACACAGATGCTTTGTTTTGTTTTTCAGATGAGATATATTAGTTGTGAAAGAGTTGTTTATAGTTTTACAAAAAAACCCAAAACTTAGATTAACATTTAAATCTGACCTTGACATATTTCTTTCTTCTCTCTTCCAGGGCTAAATCTTAATATTTTGTAAAATGCATAGCTCTAAGGATTCCATTGTAATCCATTTGAATAATAAATCTTTTCCATGTCTCTTTCTGCTTCCAAATAGCATCTGTCAGTATGGAAAAACAGCATGAGATAGCGTAGGACCTACAACCCAATAGATTGAGCTATAAATTCTGTCTCTGCAGAGACCAGGAGAAGAGGAACAGAGATTGTGGAAAAGACGCTTCTGCCTTTTGATCATCCGAGTTGTATGGAAAGTGGTATTGCTACTTTTCTTGTATAAAGGCAGGGATAGGACAGGAACCAGAAAATACCTCTCATTTTATTTCTCTTTCCCTGTTAAAAATATATAAGAATGATATGGGAAAAATAGATGAGATGAGATGAGATGAGATGAGATGAGATGAGATGAGATGAGATGAGATGAGATGAGATGAGATGAGATGAGATGAGATGAGATAGATGACAGCATGGGAGGACACAAACTATCTGCCACTTTGCCTATATCTTCATGGGCAGCCTATTCAACTTTCAATAATACTTTAGCTCACCCAATTAAATCACTTCCCTTTTTAAAATAAATAACTTTTCTTTCATACCATAGTGTAATAGGATAAACCTAATTAAAATTAGCTATAGGAAATGTCATGTGCCTGGAATTTAAAGTTAGAAAGTTTCAAGTCCAATAATCTTTACTATCATTATTATGAAATACTTATTTATTTAAATGTCAACCTTAGCGTTTTTTCATGTTCATAATTTGTTTGCTATTTATAAAATCGAGAGAAACTTAAACACCAAGGATGACCTCTCAGAGAAAACCTGAATTGCAAATGTACTTAAGCTATTCTTAATTAAATCATGCCATGTTTACAATATAAATACAGTACAAATATAACATGACATAACTAGTGAAGTAAAGGATAATGGTCTCAACCAACACAAATGCTGTCAAAAACAATGTACAAATATTTTGAAAAATGAAGCATGACATAAAGATGTAAACCACATTTTTTTCATTTGCAGGTGCTTTCTACTGTTACAAAATGAGCGTTAGTTTATCTATTTGGAAAGTTTTTTTTTAATGTAGCAAAAAAATATATTTCATAAACATATTTCACTTAGTTTATTGCTTTCTTAAATTACAGTTTTCTATAGAAGATGATACTTTTTTCTTCATCTCCACAGGTCTCAAGGGACTTTTCATGGCAAAATCTTCTTTATCATAAATAATGTTTCTTTATCATAAATAATGTTTTTCAATAACATTTAGAGAAAGAGGAAAAGTGTTCCAAGACACACAACAATTCCCAGGCACTTTACTTTAAGTAAACAAACAGATTTCAGGTGGACTGACCTTTTATTTGAAGAGAGGAAAAGGCGTTTTGATTTTCTTTTAATTCAGCAATATTCTCCTATTCCTGTGGCTCCCTTGTTAAGCAGCATGAGGCTCCACTTTTCAATATGTTTTTTATTTACCTGAAATTCCAAAGTGATATAGTATTTCCTTGTGCTGCTAAATAACTATATTGATATTTGGTTTTACTAATAAAAATCAACAGCAGCTTCTGAAAAATGGCAACAGTCACTTCTTTTACATTTTAACATTTAACTGAATTTATTGAAAATTCCAGTTAGACAGTTAGACAGGACAGACAAACCAGCTCTACAGGAATCAGATGAAACTCCACCTCTTGAATTTAGAGATATGCGAGTTTCTTTTTTTTTTTTTTTTTTTGTTAAATTGAGCAGATAAACCCCTCAGATTCTTATAAAAGATATCATTTGTTGAAATCTTTTTGTTTATTGAATGGCAAATTGGTAATATACTACCTATAAAAATACATTTCCTTCTGGTAAAAACTGATCTTTCCTACGGAAACATGACTCTTGAGGAGTGATTTTTTTTTTTCAGAATAGCAAGTTATTGTTGTATCAGATATTTCCATTTCTACATGCTACAAGTTTGAAGAAAAGGAAGAGATTACAAAAAGAGATTACTTCTTGTAATATTTTGATTTAAAACAAAGCGTAAAAATCCTGCTAAGTCAGATATTCTCTGCTGTAGCTGTAACAAATAATTGATGAATATAAACATTTTCTTGGAACCAAATCTTGCTTCGGCTCAGTTAGTAATCTTTGATTGTGATATGCTTTAGCAGCATTCTGAAAAGCCAACTTCATCAGAAAATTTGAAGCAATGATAATTTGCTGATCATTAAATGTACTATCATCAGCCATTGTTAGCAAAATAGATGTGCTAATTGGCAGCAGAAAATGCAAGACAAGAGGATTATTTAATTTAATTTTCACTACCACGGCATGTAGTGTAGTATGGCTGAATCTACTTTATGCTAAAGATGGAAAAATGCCACTGCCTCCAGTGAGAATAGAATCAGAAATGTAAATATTTTTTCCTGAAATCTGTTTAATTGGAAAATATGAAATCTGTTAAACATGATAATGTCTTTAAAGAAAACAATACAAATAAGGAATTGATACTAATAATGGATATTTCTCTGGATACTTGATTTTAAAAAAAACCCTAGGGAATATCATTAGGCAAGACTGATTCTGCTCTCTAGTGTGAGTCCTGATACTAAAGACACATTCTGAGTGAATTGAGGACATAATTACTGCATTATTTAGGTGTAAACTGACTTGAAATACAGCTGCTTGAAACAAACAACTGAACAAAAACTCCTTTCTAATAGATCTGTTTGTGGCATTTATGACAGTTTTTCACCAGGAGTATCTGGATTCCTAGTATCTGGAACAAGTTGCCCAGAGAAGTTGTGGCTGTCCCATCCCTGGAGGTGTTCAAGGCCAGGCTGGATGGGGCTTTGAGCAACCTGATCTGGTGGAAGGTGTCCCTGCCCATGGCAGGAGGGTTGGAACTAGATGATCTTTAAGGTCCTTTCCAACTCTAACCATTCTGTGATTCTACGTTTCTAGAGGACAGTAGAACCTTACCCAGAACACACTGTCTGCTGCAGATTTCCTTTAAGTTACAAGTGGGCTACTTTTCTTCACCCTTTACAAGCAGTCACATCTTTTGGCAGATGTCCTACATCTTGTCCCTTTCTTTTTTTGAGGACAAATAAATGCAAATATACTTTGCCACTATGAGCTTATCAGGAAGATTTCCTGCCTTCCTAGCTGGCTGAATGTATGAGAAAAGCAGAAATCCGTTGCTTGATTAATATACTTAATTTAAATTTTTTTTTAAAACAAACAAACAAACAAACAAAACACATACAATTTTTCTAAGTATCAGAATGAAAACAACAAAGTTGTCAATCTAGTTATAGCTCTCTTGTCTTTTCATTTTGAGGACAAACTGGTCATCCCCTTTTTAACTTTTTTAAAGACAATCTTTCTCTTAGCATAACTGACTACGAACATTTTTGCATGGCACAGACTTCTTTCTAATTCTTGTATATACAGTCGACGGCTTCAGCAGCCTGAATCTCTAACAGTGTAAAATGGGATTTGATCATGCTGGATTACATGCTTCATATGCTTTAGCTGCTGGAATGAGTGAAATAGGCAGGACACAAAGTTCAAAATGCAGAAAAACCAGTGAAACTAAATTTACAGGGTGATGTATAGATCAGAAATTCTGTGATGTAATAGTATTTTAGAAGGGTAATAAAAAAATGTCAGGTTTCTACATGTTAATTAAACAATAGCCAGTATAATTTGTAAATAAATCTGTAAACAGAGCTCAATATCCTTTGTACTTGAATCAAATCATCCTCAGGGCTTTTTGGTCTACTATCGTGTCACTGAGAGAACAGTAAATGAGAAAATAAATCCCGTAAGTAGTAAATTAGAGGTCTTGTATTTCTTTATACTCTAAAGTACAGCAATTTAAGTCCCCAGAGGAAATAATAGCAGAAGAAATATTGAGGTGAAGTAAAATTATCATACCAAGCTTGCATCTTACTTTGAGTATTCAAAAGTCTTGAGATGAAAAATTAAGTAGAAGTCATGAAAATAGCCTGACAGAACGCCAAGTGGAAATTCATCACTCTTGTGGAAAATATTAGTTGTAACAGTATACAAAAGTCTGATGCAGACTCAAGTAGGAAAAAAGAAATGTAACTCATTCATCAGCAATAAGACCAGACAAAGACCATACAAGTCAAGTACATGAATTAGGAAACAAATGGAGTGGCCTACTTCATGGTAGTTAGCAGCCTGAATGGAAGTAGTAATGTAATATATCATGTCCAAAAACATGGCCAGATCTAGACATTATTCTCACTATAATGGGTGTGTCTCTGCTGTTAATAAAAGAGCTGTTAAACTAAGCCCACAGCTGTAGCATATATGTACAGCATATCTGTGGAACCAATTGTTGACTTAATCATTTTGGTTACATGCTGATTATAAATCAATGATTAAAAAAACCCAGCATGCTCATGGTTTTGCAGTACTTGCTGCATGCTTTTTTTTTCATTTGTTTGTTTGTGCTTTTTCCCAGGTGGATTGTTAAACAATACTTATCAAGAAGTAAATAGAATTCAACAGATCTACATTGCTAAGAAAATTAAGTGTGAGCATGGCTTTGTTTCTTACCATGTTTAAAATACCAAATGAAATAATCTTAGCAAGAAATGGTAGTGTTCCAGTGAGTTTGATGCAGGACACTTTCTCCACAAATCCTGGGATTGGTTGCATCCCTAAATTTTAGAAAAATCATGGCTCATTTCAAGCCATTGAGTTTTGCAGGTTGGCTTTTTTTTTTTTTCATGGGTAGACCTGCTCAACTATAGTGTGTTGCTCTGTCCTGTGGCCACCATATAACATCTTGTTTACTAGTAAGGCATCCGCTTTGACAAAGGGACAGTATTATGGTAAGTGGTGCTTTCTTCTGAGTAGCCACTGGTAGAACTTCATAGAATAGTCACCACAGGATTTTCTGTTAGGGAGTTACACCCTTCTCGATGGTCTGTTCTGTTGCTTTGAATCACTATTTAGCAAGATTCAAGAGTTTTTCAGTAGCCTGGGATCTATATCTCACTATTTAATATACACTAACTACTCCTTTAATAGTGGCTAATCATAGGACCTATCCTTCATCTCTAAGATTTTTATGGATTGATGCTAGCTGAAAACTTCAAACAATCAGATTTGTAGTGACACTTGGCAGAACAAATAGTTTTTTAAGCAATGAACAAATCTTTCACTTTGTAATTACAAAAAAATCGTTCTGTGTAGACTTGAATATGGTGCCAAAGGAGCTTGTGCACTGAAAATACAAAATTATTGTTCAGTCCTTGGAGCTGTGAGAAAAGATAGCTTTGTAAGCAAAGATAAATTTGAGTGGGTTTCTTTGGTTCATTTGTTCTTCTCTTAGTGTGCTAAGAAAGCTTGTGATCTGATTATAAGATCAGGGAAAAGGGAAAAAAATACCAAAGAAGTTGTGTGGAACTTAGTCTTAGCAAAAAAGGAGGCTGCAGGATTTTGCAAAATGTTCTTTCAGTAATCTAAACCAAACTGCAAGATCAGCTTAATAAAATCAGTTCTTGTCATCAGTCTGTTATCAGCACTGTGGTTTTGAGAAATTTCAGATATCTGTGCAGAAATTGAAAGGACACATTTTACACAAGAACAAGCTGTTTGTCTGAAGCTGGAGTAATTAAACAGATCTGTGATACATGCAGTTTATAGCGGACATCTTTTTCTGCTGTGCAAACAGATTATTACTTAAGTGTGCTTGAGTACTTAGTTGTCTTTTCCAGGATTTTGATAGAAACCTTTTCATTTTTGCTCTGGTAACAAAATTCTGATGTTGATTTTTAGTTTTCTTTTATTTTATTGTTACACAGAACAGTCATAATTTAGAATATAATTTCACAAAACAATTTTAGTAAGTGGGAGTTGAAAAAAAAAAAACCCAGAAATAAATGTCCAAATAAAAGTTATTTATGTGTTGCAGAATTACTTTATCTTTGATGTATATTTTAGTCAATAAAATTCACAATTCTGCTTTTCTAATTATTTTATTATGATATCAATAATACCACAATTTTATTTGCCTTTCAGTTGTCACTTCCCCAATATTTCTCATGAGTTTCTGAAAAGTCCACATTTAGCCCCTTGCCATCAGGATTCTAAATAGAAAAGTATACTAAATTCGATGGATTCTTTTCCACATCAGCACTCTTTCAACATGAAGGACAGAAAAACTTTCTTCCCTTACATTTGTAATCAAAATTTTCATCAGGTTTTAAGCATTCCTAGAGCCTTGCAAGAAACCAGTTCTAGAGAAAAACTGCCAGTGTGCGCTATCTTGGCATACTTTCTCCTATCTTGAGGCTCAGTGAGTTTCTAAGGATGAGAGGCAGCTCCCGGCAGGAGCACAGATGGCAAAAATAGGAGTTGACCTACATTAATGTGAAGAGACAAGTAGTCATTCTGAAAAAAATTTGGCCTCGTTGAGCCTTTGTTGTTGCAGACATAAGTGAGATTAGTGCCTCACCAAATAAGCAGTCAGTGGTGATTTTTAAAGGAAAAAAAATATTCATTGAACAATGTTCTGGATGATTAGAGTGTTTCATCCTCTTCCTCCAGCTGGAAGAATCAGTTTTCTCTAGAAATACCTGTGGTAGCAATGAAATATACCCAGAAGCTGACAGGCATCTGAAAAAGCATTACCTATGAAAGTACCTGAACTGCTTATGGTAAAGCTTTGAAAACCATTTCAGAGTGCTAGGTAAGGAGGAGACCAAACATTTTGGTTCTTCTTTCCATGCAATACTAAGTTATTTCTAGCCTTTTTCTGTGATATAAAGGGACCAGTTTGATAAATGTCATTACAAATGTGGATACTCCTAAGCTAAGTAGTGAAAGAACTATGTACCTTAAGAAGAATTTTAAGTTCTGAGATCTGCGTGGCTGAGATCTACCAGTCTTAGAATTTCTTTCTCCTCCCCCAACTTTTTGTAATGCGAAAATTCCTCCTTCACAGGAACTATGGGTGGCTGTGAAAGACCACAGCTTTAGTTTAAAACCATCAAGTTTTATGGCTCTAAAATACCTAACTGTGACTAGGGAAGGAATAATAAAAATCAAGAGATTATACTTGGCTCTTTTCCTGCCAAATTGCCTTGAAGATAGGTCTTTACTTCCAAGATTTGATTTATATTTTCAGTTCAGTCTTTTACTTTGCTGGAAGCTTCTCATGTTCTTTTCTGCTTCCCAGGAAATGTCTTTTCACCATCTCCTTCACAGTCTCTGATGCACAGGTGGGTGCTCCCTCCTTCTTCCAGTAACCAGCATGTGAGCTACAGAATTTCAGAGTTTTCTTGAAATTCTTGTAGCCTTGAGTTCAGCGCACCACCCCTAAAGCCTCTTTCTTCGGACATGCTTATTGCCCAAGAGAAGGCACAATCTTTTCCCTTTTTTTCCAAGAAATCTTACCTGATCTGCTCTGTCTTCTTTTAAATAAACATTATGTAACATCTGAGAACAAATGAAGAAATTAGACAATTTTTCATGAATAAAAGCTTTGTGAGAAGAGAAGAGCAAGAAATCTATTTTCTGTAGGTCATATTTTCAAACAAACCTAAATGAGTTAAGAGAAGAAAATCTTTCTAAAAGCTGTGATCCTATTAAATAATTTCTAAATATTCCAGTTGAAGTAGTTTTGAACTAACGATCCATCTAGTGGGACCCTGGTAACCTAGTCTTATCGTACCTTAAAAATATACAGTCTTGATCTGAGACATGACTCAATGTCAGTGGGTCAGCCTCAAAGGAAACATGTTGCTATCACTATGGAGTTATTCTGAAGACCAGAGTCTACTGAAACATTCAGCATGTTTTGGAAAGTAGGAACTATTGATTTGAGGGGAGAAAAATATTGTATCAGTGATGTGGACACAATGAAAATGGTTAGTGAGGCCAGGCTTTTGTTGAAGACATAGTTAGACCTGGCGTGAAATCTTTTACTGTCATCACGTGCTGTTCTGATGACAGTCCCAAAGCTGACTTTTACAGAGGAAACAGAATGTGCAGATGAGAGTAGTTAAAAAGACCAGTGACATAACATATGGGATTATTGAGGGTGTAATAGCCATTACAGTTGGAATATTCCATGTAGAAATAGGTACTGAGAATTGGTGTGGTCTTACAGTTCCAGATCCTCCTTCTGCTACTACTCTTGCATTCAGTTTGGAGAGACAGTGGAATTTCTTTTCACATGTAAGAGGAATTTGATTTAGGTTCGGGGAACATTAGATATACAATATTGTTAAATACTTTCCCCTTCCTTGTGGTTGCTTCTGTGTTTAGTACTCTCCTCTTGGAATTATCTTACTTTTTATGACTTTGATTATTGTAACCATAGCAAAAACTGTTTTCTTTAGGATTCTGTAATTTTTCTGTCCTTTTCCATTGTAGTTATAAATAACACACTGCAGATTTTCTTATAAACTTAAACTTACACACTTGGTGTACCTTGATAAAATCCTGAAGAAATCCACTTGTTAGTTTCTATCTCTTGGCATTTTCAAAGTAACACAACTTTAACAACTGTAGACAGTTATTTCATTGCTGTGACTGTTTTACTTCTGTGGGTTTTTTCTCAAAGTGAGGAGTTACTTCACAAGTGGTTTTCCGTTCTAGGTTGGTATGAAGCAAGTTGTATACAACCATATGAAATATTTGGAAGTCTCATTTTAAAACAGTCTTTAAAATATTGTTCTTTTAAGCATTTTAACTTATTTTACCGATTTCAGCATTGTTTTCTTCTTTACTAATGCATCCACTGTGCAGAAAATTACTTTGAACCTCTAATTTCCTTTCTTGTTTCTAGTTCCCATTTCTGTCTACCTGTGCAATTTATACTAAAGAGCCTGGACCCAGTAACATGGATATAGCCAGATCTGTCTCTACAACTTTCAGCTTCTGTTGAATTTGCTATACTTGCACTGAAGGGAATGGAAGTACAGTGTATATACCCTGTGCTTTACATAACAGGTTTTTTTAGGCCTCATTGAAGTAGTTGATAGAATAATGAATACATAGTTTCTGAGAAATCTTAGTTCAGAAACATAATTTTTGTAACCAATTTTTGTTTAAACAGGCTGTCTGTTCTTTATACTCCTTGTATGTTACTTGTTGAACATATTTTTAAGAGTATAAGGAAAATCTTCTTTTCTTGCTGTACATTTTTTGGTGCAGACTGGGAGATCCCTGGGGCTCCAGTATCTACACCCACTAAGTAGCCTTGAAAATAGGATTTGTGAAAAGAATTCAGATCTGTGAGTGACACTGTGTGTCTTATAATGGAACTGAGGTGCTGAAGTAATAAGTATTTTGCAATGATTCCTAAAAGTATTCTGGTGTGTGGGGGAAGGGAGGAGAGGGAGAGATGGAAACAGAGGGGGCTGGAAGGAATGGCATGGGTGTCTTTATATAAAACATCGTGTTTGTCCCTTTCCCTGTTCCTTTGGATTTCCAGCCTTTTCAAATAACTTCTAAGAATATTTGCTTCTAACAAAAATATGTTGTGTGTTAATATGTGAGGAATTTAGGTCACTGAGCATTGCTCATTTTTGTCTAGCCCTTGAATTAGATGAGGTTTCTAATAGCCACTGCAGCTAATGAAAGTTGTTTGTGTTTTCATACCAACTTCCAGACAAAGAAATGCCAGGAAAAATTTGCGTGACTGTAGGTTGACAATAGTTGCCAAACCTAGAACGAAAATGTGTTGCTATCTGATAGCAAGAGTGCTGCTCTACCGAGAAATTAAATTACCAGACATATAAAAGATAGATTGATCAACTTGATTGATTGATTGATTTGGAATAGACTCCTTTATTCAGAAAACAGATGTGGTAAATTCTTCATGTTCATCAACAAAATGATGTTAAACTGGGAGAATGTAGTCTAACAAACTTACATTTTTGGCTGAAACTAGGCAGGACCTGTCTTTCAATGGCCAGGTATGTGGACACAATATTGATACACGGAGTATGGATTTTCAACCAAGCAGGTGGCCTAGAAGCAGTGATGTTAGGACAATATTTGTGCAGATTAATAATGTTTGGAAGTATTACAACTGCTTGTTCTTCCTTTTTTTAACCAGCTATGAAGGCCAAAGAGCTGTGGATGCATTAAGGAGCAATCCTCCGGAAAGTCTCTGGGTACATATGTCAAGGGTTGTCAGTACTCATGGAGTCATTCTATAAGTCGTAGAATAGAGCTGGGAAACACTTTTATAGATCACTGAATGGGAGTTGTTCTTCAGAGCAGATTCTCTGTCAAGCCAGATGTCCTTATGATGAGTGGAAAAGGCACAATGTTAACAACAAAGCCACTCCTCTCTCACAGCGACTTGTGTACAACTTGCGCTGCATCTAATGTAGATTACGCAAACAAAATAGTGTAAAAATCAATATCATTCCAACATAAATAAACATCCTTCAAAAGACCTTCATAGTGTATCCTACACCCAGATGGTTGTGTGCCAGAAGTCTTCTATAACATTGTTGAAGGTAAAAATGTTGATTTGATAAAGTAGTTGCACCTGCCAACAGAAGCTGACGTCCTGCAATTCTGATATTAAATATGACCAGTTGGTAGCTTGTTCCCCTATAAATGATACTGTTTGCAAGTAATGGGAAGAGTACAAAAAGTAAAGTCAAATCATGAAAAGTAGGAAATGTAGAAGCTGAAGTTTCTTACATAACCCCATTTTCTACCTCTTCTGCATATGCACTGCAAGATCTATTTTCTTCTCTTCTCCTTACAAGATTTCTGCATAATTCTGTGCACAGACTGGACAGATTGGGATAGCTCTACTTGGTTTAATTAGCAACTGTTCAATAATCTTTCGTTGCTACTCATTGTGTGGCCCATTTACTGCATACTAGTCAAACCCACATCTGAAAACAATGTTATTCATTTTTTCTTGAGATTTATTATGGGATATGTCAACAGAGAACAAACACTTCGCAAATATTTCATTTTCACAGTGGGGTGTTATAGTTATTCCCACAGTGCAAACTGCAAACTACAGTACAGACATAAAGGTTGACCAGTCGTTAATTTTAGGTGCCAAATTTAATACAGGCAGGACCAGGATTTTTTTCAGGTAACTTAGTATTATGACAGACATAGAACATTCAAAGTGCAATTTCTATCACCTTTAGTTGTCGTGATGAGGGATTAGGTGTTTTGTGGGTCACATCCAGGAATTTAAGTCTAGACAACCAGAAAATAAAGAACAGTCCATTAGCAGCTGACCTAGGAAAAGTTCAGCTTCGGGGAGTTGTCCAGCACCAGATTGAAAGTCTGGCGCATGTTATTGTCTCATCCCTTTCCCCAAGGCAGGATTCAGCTGCAGAAGTCATGAGACTAGAACTTGGAGAAACTTTTGAAATCAAAAAGCTTCTTAAGATTATATCTTTTTTCTCCAAGGTCTTTGCTCAGAACATGGGGAAAAAAAGAATAATGTTTCAACATTTAGCAACATGTATTGTTTGATGTGTTTGGATTCAGTTTTATTTTTTTCTTCATTAATTATTTTTGTAGTGAAGGGATTCTCAACATATCTTTCATCCTCTTTGAATAATATCTAACTCAATAAAAAGGGCAAAAGGGTTGTTAATTGTCTTTTTTTAAATGAAGAATGTTCTGAATTTATTTGAAATCAGAACTAGAAAAAAACAAGAAAACTATCAGGTTTCGAGGAAATTGAACTTTTCTTCACTGATCTTCAAGTTTATAAACAGTTTTCCTGAGGTTCTGCCTCATTCCCCTTTTCATCTCTGTAGGTAACATTGTCTTCATGTCATGACTCTCATTCTTTCCCAGAGCAGGTCCATTCGTTGTTCAAAATGATGCAGCAGTTTTATAAACTGTACCCTAAAATCTGTGCACAAAGGGCTGAATTAAGATTACATGGGAAACGATAATTGCACTATTTCCCAGCTTTCATCTGCATGCCTTGTCAGATTTAATTTTACCCTCCGCGTGTGTGTGCACGTGTGTGTGTGTGCATGAGGGAGAGTGTGCCACAAAGAAAGCAAGCGAGGCCTTCAAGAAACAATGTGGAACAGCCCAGTGGTTCTAGTCTGTAGGCATCTTAGTGACATGAAAGAAAGTGAGCATTGTGGAACTGTAAAATCCAGAGTGCAAAGCTCTACTGCTCATTCTAGAAGTGGCGCAGGCAGCCTAGCAGCAGTTCGCTGTGCTGCTGTACAGAGACCAGGACTACCAGGGGATACTTTCCCAATTGAATTAGTAGCAGTTGTTATGCAGAGACGAATCACAAGACTGGATATAATTCAGGCTTTCTTGCAAGCCCTGGGAAGGAAATATGGTATAGAAGCATGGGACTTACTGCTCTCATACCTGATCTATTTTGCGTTATCTCCAATAGATCTCTCTTTTTTCCTGACTCAGTTGTCTGCTGCCCTGGGTTTTTCACCACTCATCCCACTCCTTCAGACTTCATTTTCTCCTTCTTGTCTCAGTCTGTTTGCTCAGCTAGTGCCAGTTCTTCCTAACTCATAATCCAATTTTTTTCTCTGCCTTGTTGGCATGTGGTCAGCCTTCCAGCCACATGTGCATTCTCCATTCCCACCGGCTCCAACTGTTAATTTCCCTCCTAGGCTCCTTGTTTAATATTCGTGTCCCACCCTTGTCCTGCTACAGTTCACAACCACCCAGAGATCTTTCAGTTCTGCAATTCTGGGCTTTTCATGGGCAGGACAAATGGGATGTTCACAGAGTCTGAAGTGATGACTCTCTTTTGCCGGGAGGGAAACTCTCTTTCACATGCACAACTCTGTTGTTGGTCATGTTGAGCTGTGTTTGTAAGTCTTGAAACTTGGCTAAATCCAGCTGCATCTTACCGGGAATGACCAAGACAGACACATCTGGACTTCAGTGGTATTCTTGTGAAATTCCTTTTCAACAGTGGCTTGTGTCAAGTTTTTTCAGCTGTTTTGTTTTCTTTTTTTCCAATTTTCGATCAGCATTATTATTATTACTACAATTAATGTGGGTAAAACAACACATTTTCTCTTGTCTTGTTCTCAGAAATGGCTTATGGTTCTCAGCTAGAATGTAAAATAATAAATCAACCTGAGAGTAGTATGAAAAACATCAGCCTACATCTTACAGGTTGGTGAAGTTTAAGCATTTGAAAATGGGCTTTTCTCACAGAAGTGTCAGGCAAGCTTCATAAGCAGTCACAAGTCACTGTGTCATGCATTAACAGAATTAATTCTAGATTATTCCACTGTATTCAGAAGAAAAAAAGTGAAACATAAAAGCCCTTAATGTACAAAGTTTTAAACCCTAGAACCTGAAAACGTGGCGATTTCAAAAACAGAATGAGATGTAATTAGTTTTTATGTGCCTATAATACCCACTGTTAATGATTTATTATATTTTCATTACTTTTATGATGCAGTACCTTTGGTAAGTGCAGGGCATTGGTATGTAAATAACTAATGCACAGTAGCATACTGGAAAGCGTCAAGCAGTTGGGAAAGTTTTCTTCTTCCTCCTCTGCCCCTCTTTTTGTATTTGCTTTGGGCTGGTTTCAAGGAATTTTGAATCAGTTTAAACTTTTGAGGGTTTAACCCATTTATGAACTTTGGAAACATGTCTCCACAAATTCCACTTGGCTGTCATGTTTCCCAAGAATTCTAGAGTTTTGTTAGATTGTGACAAATACTTTCTTATGGCAATAAACTTGCAGGCTGTTAATCTGAGAACACAGCAAAAAAAGAAAATTAGATTTGATAGCTTTTAGTTTCCAAAACTCTTTAAATAATTTGAGCTACATATGTCTCTCTTATAATTCATTTTTATAAAAAGTATGGTTATGTTAAGGACATTTTGAGACCCTGTTATTTTCTTTTAGTGAAAAACAGACACCTTAAAGCTAAAACACATACCATTACTGTAAATCACAACTCTCAGTTTTATAAATCCCATTGACTAAAATCTTTACTAAAATGCCATTAGGGTTTTAAACATCTGATGCTGGTGTTCTGACCTCATGCATTTTACATGGATACTAAGGCACTGCACAATTGAATGGAGTAGTTTTGGATTTGTTTCAAGCACGTGGCACTTAAAACTAACTGCTTAACAGAATATTTCTCCTCACCTCTACTGTTATGTTTCAGTCTTTCCAAAGTGAATTCATCCTTCCTTTGTGTTCATTGTGACAATGAGAGGTATTCTTTTGGGTATAATTTTTTAGGTATACTTTTTTTAGGTATACTTTTTTAGCTTCTAGATGAACATTTGAAAATTTAATTTGAGGGTTTCTGCAATCAAATATTAAGTCAAGGGCATCTTCCAAATTTGGAGCTCTAGTTAGTTTCAAAAATCTCTAAGTGCATCAGCTGTTTTGGGGGAATTTATATACTGCCTTCAGTTGCTGGCCCTTCACGACTACTTATCCTGGAAGGTGTTTTAGTGTGAAGAAACTCCTCCCTTTCTACACTTAACAAAAACATTGGCCCAAGAACAATCACAAAATGCAATTCCTTCAGATCTCTTCAGTTGTTTTTGCTGTTGCAAGGTATCTTCTCCAGTTACTGTGAACTTCAGATCATCCAGATTAGTTTTGGGTGACGGTCTCTCACACCATTCAATACAAATGCTGAACAAAGAAGGACATCAAACTGTTATTGTGTCCAGAGGAGAGCTACCAAGAGGGTGAAAGACCTTGAGGGCAAGACTTATGAGGAACGACTCAGATGACCTGGTTTGTTCAGCTGGGAGAAGAGAAGGCTGAGGGGTGTCCCCATTGCACTCTACAACTTCCTTAAGGGGGCAGTGGAGGGGGAGGTGCTGATCCCTCTCTGGTGCCCAGTGATAGGACACGAGGAAATGGAGTGAAACTGCATCAGAGGAAGTTCAGATTGGACATAAGGAAAAGGTTCTTCACTGAGAGGGTGGTCGGTCACTGGAATAGGCTCCCCAGAGGAGTGGTCATGGCACTAAGCCTGTCAGAGTTCAAGGCGTGTCTGGGCAACGGTCTTAGTCATATAGTTTAGTTTTAGGTAGTCCTGTGGGGAGCAGAGAGTTGGATACGATGATCCTTATGGGTCCTTTCCAACTTGAGATATTCTATGATCCTATGATTCTATGAAATAGTTACAAATCCAGCAAGACCAGAGTTCACTGTGTGAATATTCTGAATTAGTTGGCCTAAATGTTCACAATGGAGAAGTAAAGGGTAAGTTCCCAAGTCCTTTCCTAGGCAACTAGATAAAAGAGGACCATGCGTTCGGTGTACTGTGTAGTAGAGTTTAAATTTAGCATGTCCACTACTCAGCACTTAGACTGGTCAGAAAATATTTTGGAGATTTTCTCCCCTGTAAAAAAAAAAAAAGGTGAAAACAGTTTTAGTTTCTGGCAGTGAAGAACTGAAAAACATTGACTAAAAATAAAAACATTTGGATATAAGTAGCAGTAGTCTGGAAGGTTTCTAGTGGAATATTTTTGTTTTCACAATAAAAGCTTAAAATTCTGAGTGAAGTGCTTGATTTTTCCAAGAAGATTTTGTATGAAACATTTGGCAATCTCCTGAACACAACTGAAAATCAGTCACTCTCATCTAAGAAATAGTTTAGTTTCCTGATTTTATATGTCTCATTGCAGAGGAAAGATACATCAATAACTAACTTGACCGACTATTGAGAAAATTCAGGGATGGGTGATGCATGCAATAAAATATAGTTTGTGCATTAACTTCTCTATCACAGCATAAGAATCATAGAATCATAGAATTGCTGAGGTTGGAAGGGACCTTTAAGATCATCAAGTCCAACCATTAACCTACTCTGACAAAACCCACTTCTAAACCATGTCCCTAAGTACCACATCTGCCCTTTTTTTAAACACCTCCAAAGATGGTGAATCCACCACCTCCCTGGGCAGCCTATTCCAATGTTTAATAACCCTTTCAGTGAAAATAATGAAAATAAAAATGCATTCTCATTTTATAATCCATTAGAATGAATAATTTTCTTAATTTTGTCTTAGTCTCCTCAGCCATTTTACATTATCTCCTCTTTAAAAGGTAATTTTTAAATTATTTTAGGTTGTCTTTATTCTTGTATAACCATGTTGTAAGAAGTTATTACTAAACCCTTCTGTTAGCCAGGTTTTATTTACTTAACATCCTCCATTAACATCAGGTTCAAGGTAGTGTAATAGGGATTTATTATTAAAATAACTTTAAACAGCTCTTTGGGAAAAATGCCTTCTTCAGTTTTGTTCCACTGCTAGAATTTATTCTGCGGCTAAAAAAATTATTTATGAAAATCAAAACGTAACTCATTTGTGAAACTCAAAATGCATTCACCATTGCACATAGATGGTTACATTGAAGATATTATCTGTGAAATCTAAACTGAAATAAATTCAATAACTTGCTCCTGCTTGCACAACAGTAAGTTTATTGTGGACTTAGGAAAAAGAAGGCACAGAGGGTTTGGCAAGGATAAGTGGTATGGGGGTGGTGTTTGGGTTTTTCTGACACTAAAGAGCCACCACGTAGTAAGCCTTATTTTCTTGTCTCAGAAAAGACTTTTGTTAAAGCTTTTTTCAGGACATTTCTGCTCTTGGAGGTTCAGTTTTCCTGAATTACCACATTTTAAACACTTCAGGCTCTGATTGATTTCGTAATTTTTAAAGTTCATCATGTTGCATTTTGACAATCATGCCATGACGTATACCATGTATCGATATACCTCATTCTACATATGGTTACTCATTGGCCTTTGCCTGTCTCACATAGCTGTGATTTTATTTCCATTTTTTATCATTCAATATGTACACCAGTTTACAAATCAACAGGATTCAAATCATCATCTTCCTCACTAGCCAACCAATTTTTCAGAAATGCATTTCAGATAAATGTATTAAGAAAGTCAAAGCTTCGACACTGTGACAGACAAAACCGGTCAGTCTGACAAGTACTTTTTTTTTTTTGTAAAAACCTCATTATCTGACAAGACTAAGAAATTACTAGTTCTTTTAGGACATAAAAAGATTAGTTCTAGGGGATTGTTAATAAAACATGGTACTGTAGCAGCTGCTTTTGAGGTAGGATCTTTATTGCTACATTCTACGCTTGTGAACCACTGTTCATTAATGAGTGATTTTTGCAACTGTTCTGTTAATGATAATTTCTATACATATTAAAATTACAGATGAAATTATGTGCAAAATTATCCAGAAGCAAGCACGAATAAATAAGGTTACAGCATCCAGCTGCCAAAATTTGACAGTATTAGGCACAGACTTCGCTACCTAGCCTTATTTTTCCCATGAAATTAAGCTTACAAATACCGCTACTGCTACATCTCCAGAAATCACTTTCTTTTTCCGATCTCTCTTTCTAACTTCTGTATTGTCCTTCTCTCCAACACATTTTGAAGAAGGTATCTGTAAATGGAGAAACAAAACGAATACACAAAATAGTTTCAGTTAACTTTTGTCGTGTGTATTAAAAAAAAATGGCCTTATGTAGAAACATTTATAAAAATTTTGGCTTCGCTAACCCCAACATAAAAGTTTTCCCATGCATTAAGTTATGTGGGTGGCCCTGGAAAAACAAACCAGCAAGGTCAGGTTGGCCTTGTTGGTTGTATTCAGTAGAGCCATACTTGAGAAAATGACGTAACCTGAAAGATGGGAGGGTTATTCAGAGCCTCTGAGATGGTAAGGAGCTTCAGTGGTGAGAGCAGAGATAACAGTGTAGCTGGGATATACTGAGGACTGCAGAGCGAAAGGAACGATTGTCCTGGCAATAAGTACACTTCCTATGGTATGAACGGTGTTGAAGAATAGACCACAGTATCACTGAAGGTGGTAGGAGGTCTCTAATGCAGAAAAAAAGACTTCTTAAAAGTATCACCTTGAATTAACAAAACTTGAGCACTCTCTGGATAGTACAGTGGGAGAGTTCAGATGCATGTTTTGCTAGCAGATTTTTCCTTGTCACTAGATCAGTCTTGACACAGGGGTTTGTGATGTCTATTATATGCACTGGTGGCTCTTACCATGAGGTACGTCCCCACCAGAACTTTATAATCCTCAGTGAAATCTTTCTGAGTCTTATTTCCCTCTTGCAAAAAATGTGAACAGAGCATAAGTTAGTATAAAGCCTGGTACTGCACTGGTTAAGTACTGCCCTGCTCAGACAGTACACTGCACCTGCACAGAAGCAAGCCCTCATCCAGCAATTCCTTTGCTACCCCCAAAGCCATAGAGAAGGACTCATAACAAGTCAGGCTGAGCATGAAAGCAGCACATAGAAAAAAGTTAGACGCTCCTGATGTTCTGGTTTTCTTCTGATTTCATTCACTAAGTGAGTAGTGATAATCTATAGTATAACACTGCGCTTGGACCTTCCTTTTCCGTTAGGATGACTTAAGCAGATTATTTTGTTAAAAAACAGGTTCAATAAATACTTTGAAGTTCTCACTCATTCATGTGCCTGCATGCAGCACTTAGTGGGGATTTCACAGGTTGTCCCCAAGGTGAGAGATGGGCATGTGGCAGATCAGACTGAGTATGTAAAGGAGCCCACAGAATAATGTAACAAGACCCTTTACAAGTTAATTGTCATTTTCTCTGTTTTTAATGCACAATAATTATTCTTGTCTTATTAGTGGCATTGCAATACTGCTTAACCTATAGTTATCCTGTTTATGTTGTTTTCCTAAACCTCTAATATAAGTGTGTCCAGGCATGCACACACACAGGAATACACATACTCACACACATATGTGCATGTGTGCATATTCACACACATGCATATGTGCATATACTCATGTACATACATGCACATGAGCACACACATACTGCAGAACTTTCTGCTGAGTTCCTCAGCAGTTAAAAAGCATTAGAAACACTATGGGTTTTTTACCTCCCATTGCCTTTGGGAAAAATTTCACAGTCTGGATAAGGCAATATTTTGTTCTTTTAAAATAACTGCCTTTGAAAGTACTTCTGATAAGTGCTTTGTAGTCTACATTAAAAAAAGAAACAAAACAGCAACAACAACAAAAAGCCATCCAACACATTTATCAGTCCTGGTCTGAGCCGCTTTCCTACCTTGTTTGGAAAAATTGGAAACTCTGTAAGCCAGGAGCTGTGAATGTCAAAAAGTTTACCATCCATCCACACAGTTCTCTGGACTGTAGGGGATATGAGGGGAAAATAGGCTTGTAAAGGATAAACAAGTCAGTAGTTAAAGGATGTCTTTCTTTCTTCATTAAAGAATGCTATTTTTAACCTCTGCTACTCCACTAGGGATTTTTGTCAATAAATTGTTGGAGGGAGGGTAATAATTTTGCCATTTATGTAGCAGATTTCTGTTCCAGTTCAAGTTTGTATGAATGATGCTGAGCTCCTTCAATACCTTTACTGAGAGAAATTTAGTGTTATTGCAAGGGAAAAAAGAGAGACTGCATGCTTGGAACAGAGAGGTTTGATGTGATAGTTGTAAAGCACATGTCTCAGCAAAACCAGACTGAAGTGCTGAACTGTTTCTCTGATAACACTGATACGTCCAGAATCAACATGGAAATGAGTCAGTTCAATGGTTTGAGAAACAGTGAGCCTGTTTCTACCCATGAACCTAGAGAATAGTGTGTCAGTCTTAACAAAATTTGATTGAAGACATATGCCAAGGCAGAACAAAAAACATGTATATTTATATTAAATTGTAGTTGTATTTATTTTAATTATGAAGGATAGGGTATATTTTGAAACATTGTTTTCTGAGCCACTGGGGAATGGCAAAAAAAAGATGGAGCGGTTTTGTAGAATTAAATGTGACATATGCTGTTGTTTTTCCCAGCTTCAAGAGAGGGGAAAAACCAAAATAAACAGATAAACAGACGGCTAAATGATAAGATTTTTTAGCTGAACATTTGGCAGGCAGCTAGGAGTTGTAAAAGGATTTGATGAAAAATGTTATAAAGCACACTATCGAGCCTTGTATTTTAGCAGTTTCAAGTAGTGAACTCATGTGTTTGGATGCCAAAAGTATTTCAGAGGTGCCAGAAAAATGAAAAACAGTTTAATGAAAAACATTTAATGTCTTGTTTTATAAAAACATATATTTGTCTCTATGTAGTTCATCAATTTCAAGGTATGTGGAAAGTTAAGCATGTGCTTTTCTTATTTTTTTCATTTATCTTTTAATATATTGATAGTTGTATAAGGCCATGCTTCCAAGGACTTAGCAACATTTTTAATTAATTCATGGACATCTCTTCTTTCCACTGGGAGAACTATGGTTCAAAGAGAGCTCCAGCACACCTTCGGGCTGAACTCAAAGGAAGAAAAAGTACTTCCAGGAAACTCTGACCCCCAGTGTGTTACACTTACGCTTTCCTGATGGTGCTTAACTCTGTCAGAACAGTGTAAGGGATCCTTCACATACCTGGGAACTGCATTCTGGCTGACCTCTCCAAGGCAACCTTTGCAGAGGAGATGCAAGAACAAACCCTGAAAATTCCTGGACTAGTCTTGGGCCTTTTCTCCTCCTCTGGATTATCTGGTGATTTTGAACTCTCCCTAGCAGCATGGTCTATGGAGCTTGATGTCTTTGGTGCTGTCACAGCACCAGTTCATTTGCTTCTCCTGCTGGAGTGGAGTCTGGAGAAAGTGTGACACTGTTGAACAAGGCATTCTCTCAAGGCATGTTACTTTTCAGAGCTTTGATGGTGGGACAAGAATAGCTCAGAAGGAAAGGCTGTTTCTGAGCTCTTCACTTCTCCCCAGCACTGCAAAGCAAGAATAGAAATACATTGGTGCTGTCTATCTGTATTGCAGCAGAACCACTGTCCTTCCCTGTTGCAGAAGCTTGAAATTTTTCTTCATGAGGACAATGATTTGCCCAAGGCCACTTAGGTGAAAAGCAAAGCTGGGAAAACCCTAATTTTAAAGGCAATGCTAACTTCCCTTGCCTCTTACTCCTCCTTGCTCATGCCTTCCTTTCATCCTTCCTTCCATTTTCAGGAGGCCTTTCCTTTCTTATTTAAGTCTTTTTTGTAAACTTTGTTGTAACTAAATCTGAGAAAGCATTCAAATGTCTTAAAGTATTCAAATAATCAAAAGTACACTGAAGTACAACAAGGATGTACAGACTATGAGGAAATTTATTTCCTTGGATGAAGGCAGCCCTAGCCTTTTGCCTTTGAAAAGTGATTCTCTGTAGCTTGGGTATGGAAGATTATTTTGATAACATTTTGTTCTATGCATTAAAAGATACCACTGAAAAATAGATTGTAACTGTTTGTCCTTGATAATGAGATAATCTTTATCTCAAACACACTGAAGCTGTACAATGTCTGTAGGTGTAGCTATTTGTAATGCCTGCACATTAATTAATATTGTCAATATAGAAGTAAAACTCTCACTTCATTTAGTCTGGGCCACCAGTCATAAATATGTCTTCTCTAGGTTTGACATTGTCAAAGGCATGTCATGTACTTTGTAACTTTTTTGCTTCCTCAGGAGCTGTTGAAATTCAGCATGCAGCTGGATGGATATATCTTGATTAAGGAAATTGTCTTTTGGAGCCTATGTTTATTTGCTCAGCAATGTGCATGAGCAGAGGGCAAGTTAAAGGCCAATGTCTTCGGAACCATGGAAAGGAACACTAAGTGCTAAATTAAGAGTCACCAGTGAAATGAAAGGCCTGCTGAGAAGGCATAAGCAGTGCATACATCAAGTACTGTATTTATCCCCCCAAAGTTACATATCCCTCAAAACAATAACAAAACCTCGTTGCGAATGGTTTACTTTACCAGTTAAATATTTGTTAAATCAGATTATTATGTCTTTAATGGACTATAGATACATATATTGAATATTACCTTTGCAGGGTAACTCAGAAATTGAACAGAATATGAACCGAAAGAATAGGAAATTGTATTAGTAGCTGTGCACCTATTCCTCACCTTTATTCCTCAAGTTAGCGGTGTGCAGCCCTTCTCAGTCAGATGATAACACTTATGGTCACCTCTAAATTTATGAGGGCCAAAGCTTCAGGTGTCTTAAGTACAACCATTTCTAGCAATATGGTCTTCAAAGAAGAGGAAACACAACTTTTGGTATATGTTAAAGCTACATGACCCTTGAAACTACACATGATGAGTGGGCCCCAAAGTTAATGACTTACTTAGCAAAGTTTTTCAACACTAAAACTTCTGTGCTTTGTTAAATGGATGAACCATTATGTATTGTCAAGGCTATTCTAATTAGAAACGACACTGGAAACATTTTAGCAGGACACTTATTTTTGTTTTTCACTGAATAGCTGTTTGAATCTTTCAGCCACATGGCTTCTAACACGTACACATGTCTAGCAGAAGTTGCCCTTCACCTCATCCTCCTTCATTATCCAGTCTGTCAAAGAAACACTATCCCAATAGCTTTGAAAAAGCCACACACAACATCTACTGTATGTTATTGTTGGCATCCTGAATTGGCATGTCTGCTACAATTAAACAGAAATTCTAAAAGATTCCCAGTTCAGTGCTCTTTGTAAAGACTTTGATACTGGGAAAGAGTAAAGCATGCTCAAGAGAAAGAGAGTAATAATGCTCATGTACTGTGTGGTGCAGACTAAGTACGTTGATGGGGAAGAGAAGATCCCATGGAGAAATACAAAGGAAGAAGAAAATTTTATACAGAAATAAATTCTAGCAAGATTAGATTTTCTGTTAGTGAAGTACAAGATGAAACCTGAATGAAAACTTGCATTTGCACTTAAAATGATAGGGGTATGATCCCGCAGATTTCACAATTTTCTAGGCAGTTTTTTTCAATCATAATTTCAGCAATAAGAAAAGGTAGTTTACTACATGTCAGGTTTTTTCATTTCTCAAAACGATAACATTTATGAACAAAGTCACATAGTTTGTAAAAGGCCTCTGGAATTCTTCCTTCTGTGTTGTATTATGCATTTTTTTTAATCCTTCAGATTTTTGAATACGAAGAAAAATTAAGTCGTTAAACTTTGTTATAAGACTATATCAAAATATATTTCTGAAGCTGAAAATGTAGAAGTTTTAATGCTTTTGAAGCTTAAAAGGTGAATTTTGGAACTATGAAAGTGATCATTCTTTTAAAATTTGATTTTTTGAAAGTAATTAGGAAAAAGTTACATTGAGAAATAAAGTGTGGTATTCAAGAACGTTTCCAGTACTCCCAGCTTTTTTTTTTTTTAATAATTTTTATTTTAAACATTTCTTGATGTAAGTATGCCTCAAAACATGTCAGAAGTACATGACCAAAATCAAAGAATGTTATTTAAACTTATACGCTGACAGCAAAAGACAGGACTAAGGCACTTGCATTACAATGCAATCAGTCCCAGCTAGATCATAAAAGTCATGTTTTTCTGTACCTAAGTGATTTTAAGTTTTATGATAGCACCTTCTTCCTGAGGCCTAACATCTACTCTCCTCCGCACTGGTGAAGCCACAACTGGAATACTGTGTCCAGTTCTGGGCTCCCCAGTTCAAGAGAGACAGGGAACTACTGGAGAGACTCCAGTGTAGGGCAACTAAGACGACTGAGGGATTGGAGCACCTCCCTTATGAGGAAAGGCTGAGAGAGCTGGGACTCTTTAGCCTGGAGAAGAGAAGGCTGAGGGGAGACCTTGTTATTGCTTGTAAGTGTCTAAAGGGTGGGTTGAAGGGGGATGGAGCCAGACTCTTTTCAGTGGTTCCCAGTGACAGAACAAGGGGCAACGGGCATAAGCTGGAACATAGGAAGTTCCATTCTAACAGAAGGAAAAACTTCTTTACGATTCGGGTGACAGAACACTGGAACAGGCTGCCCAGGGAGGTTGTGGAGTCCCCTTCTCTAGGGATTTTCAAGACCCGCCTGGATGCAGTCCTGAGTAATGTGCTCTAGGCAATCCTGCTTTGGTAGGGGAGTTGGACTAGATGATCTCTAGAGGTCCCTTCCAACTCTGAAAATTCCATGATTCCGTGATCTGCCGAATTGTTACTTATTCTTTGTTAGCGTTTCCAAAACTGTTGCTGCCAACCCTCATAATCGCTGTGCAGGTCATAGCTATGTCAGCGGGGACAAGTTTGATGTGTTATTTTCAGTAGTGCTGTGCAGTAGGTATTGCGAGCTCCCTTGTGCACAGGTCACTGCGATCTTGATGTTACCCCTTATCATGGTGGTCAGGACTGAGCCATGTCCAAGAGGTGTAGTATCAGAGTGTGGTTTGAGGTGCTCAGTCATATACTCCAGAGTTTGGGCCCATCGATCACCCAGACCGAAGGACCTATTCCAGTGTGGATTCTACTTGCTTCTGGATACAATTCTGAATTCTGCTTCTGAATTGAATGGGGTAGCTGACAGGATAGGGAAGTCTGACATTGATTGATATAAAATCGAGATGATGGAATGGTATGCCACAAGAACATTGTGGATGTCATAAGAGTGGGCACAATGTGTACCTACATAGTTATGTCAGCTCTGAAAAATTCCTTGTTTATTTCTGTTACTAAATACATGTAACAGGTAAACAATGACATTGAATTTAAAACTTTTCCTCAATTGGCATTGCTTAGAAATTGGAGGCTACTAATGGTAAAAAACTAAGCAGACATTCCGTGGGATTGTGGTGTTTATTCTAGAAATCTAAATGTACACTCTGAAAAATGCAGTCTTGTCTACATCATCCTCTATCCTCTCGTACAGTCTTATGAAATGTGTTGCAGTTTGCAGCAGACGGTTAAAAAAAACCCCAACAAATAACAATTATTTTCCCGACTTCATCCACTCTCTGACCTGTTTTCTCTTTTAAGCATTAACCCATAGAACCTGGGAAGACTAAAAAAATCGTGTTCTACTATATAATGAAAATATTTGCATCTACTCAAAAGGCAGTATGTTCTCATCACATCTCTGCAAGTGTCACACGGTGAGTAATTGGTAGAGGAGGTAAAGGAGAAGGGCAACTAAAACGAAGAAAAATTGATCAAAGGGATCAGCACAGGAATAAAATTTTCATGAAACAAAAAATTATATTTTTGTTGTTTTAAGAATAAGTTTCAAAAAAAAATCTCTGAGTGACCATATCACCTCAGTCTAGGCTCACTGCCTACCCACTATGATTCTCGCTCATTCAGCTAAAAGGCATTGAATACTGTTTCCATCTGCAGAGTGTCAAGGAGAGGAATGTGCATGTGTCCTAGCCAAAATACTAAGTCAGCATTTGCACAGAAGTGCTCCTGTAGGACTATCCAGATTAAAACTGACTCTTGTACTGTCAGTGCCCCTCTACAGTTATACACGACATTTGTATGCAAGCTGGAGTCTCACTAACATCTGTGGAAGACAGCAAACTCAAAACTATTTTTGAAATGTTCTATTTGAACAGAGCTTCTTGTTTCTGGGAAGACAGCGTATGAGTTTATCCGTGTAACATTTGTTCCCTTTAGCTTGTAGGATGTTGGAGGCCCTGGCCTCATAAATCAGGACTGAATTCCACTAGGCAAATGTCTTGCTCTTGTGAAATAGTAAAATATGGTACATACATTTTGTATGTACCATACAGATGTACCACACATCTGTTCTGTGTGAGGGCTAACACAAAGGGTTACCTTTAACAAACAGAATTTTTGTTAGAATGCATTTTGGCCTTCTTGAAGTATTGCCATCTTTTCAGTATTCTACAGGCGGTAGTGTTCTGTCAGTTTAATATATACTTTTTGACTGAATTTTGCCATTATCTCTGAAGAAAAAAACCTCCTCTAGTGTCTATACAACCTCGTTGAACATTTTATAATTTATTTTTTTTAAATATCCACATCATCGTAAGGTGAAGTGAACTGTTATTCTAAATAAACCACCTTCATCCTATAATCACGAGATTTTTGCTGCATAAGATAGCTACAGCAGAAAGTGAATATTTGAGAAGTATTCAATCCTCAGTGAAGTTTGACCTCCACAAGGTAATTTGTTTTCTAGATTGTATTTCAATGTTGAAGTGTCACTTAAAGTACTTTTGATTTCAGTGGTCTAATACTTGGTACTGTCATCAGATTTCTCATGTCTAGCTCATTAACAGCACAATGTTGTGAACCGTAATTTGAAGCAAATAATGGCATGTTTGGTTTTGGCACTTTTAACAAGAATGTACCTGAGATTGCAACAAGAATATATTTGTTGGTAGGGTATTTGGATAATGAGGCATTCACTTCAGCCTGCTCT
Organism: Pluvialis apricaria; assembly: GCA_017639485.1. Classification (NCBI taxonomy): domain Eukaryota; kingdom Metazoa; phylum Chordata; class Aves; order Charadriiformes; family Charadriidae; genus Pluvialis; species Pluvialis apricaria. Next base: position 107,065,422 of record CM030007.1, read on the forward strand.
TTGTTCTCAGTCTACTCTCTTACAACTCTGGGCGCTTCAGATGAACCTTGTACTAAAAAATTAATAAAATATTTCATTCTAAATTCCACTTGCTATAGTGAAATTGCTGCTGTAGTTAATATGCTGCTGTGGTTAATCAATCAGTTACATTTTAGTGACAGACAATGAATTCAGTTCAGTTCCTGAATAGTATAATTAATGCAGAATTATTTTAGCATTAAAGACACTAGATTTCTAGCATCATTCTAGACAAAAATGTTTTCTATCCTGTTGCTTATGACTCCCATACTTAGCATAAATACAAATAAAATCACATTCATATTTTTTATTTTATTTAATTTGCCTGTTTCTAATTTATAGTACAGTGGGTCAGAAATGCACTACAGGATCTTTTTTCAAAAGGGTATGTAATTTTTCTCTTCCCTGGCAGGAAGCAGATGAAACACACTATCGCCTATGATATTTTTGCTACACATGTTTCTTTTCTAGCAGAAATAAATGAACATTTTTAAGGAAGAGACTTTCTAAGAAAGAAACCAACTCATTTCTACTGAAATTCAGAAAGATACAGAGTAATAAGCATTACAAAACCAAGAGACAGCTCTGTATAGGGAAGTCAGAAGTGGCCACAAAAGAATGAACTAAATCATGGACAAGAGCCATATAAGTTAAACATTTTCCAATTAAATACTTTGGCACAAATAATTATAAAAATGTTAGTGGAAATGTGGAAATGGGCATGTAAACAACCATGCTGACTTTTAAAAGCTTTGCAGCTAAAATTTTCTTGTCAAAATCTTTAAAACTTGAGAGCTACAAATTTCTTTTTCCTGTGGGTTGTGCAACTAAGAAATCAAACTTTTCATGTCAGGACGAAACTTTTTTGCTTCTTTTCTGCTTTTCTGCACCAACTAAGCCAAATGGGATAGATTTGAGAGATGAAGGACAGGATTTGGTGAGGGTGCTATTTGGTGTTTGATAGAAAATTTACAAGGCTTGAGGATGCTAGATTGGAGGGGCATTTAGGTAGGCAGGCATGTCTGGCAGATCTGAACACTCGTCACTCCCTGCCCCCTCAACCCCTGGTAGTTTGTGCACACACCTCATCTCTCACACACTCTTTAACTCTTTTGATCGCTTTTGCTTCTTCACTCTTTCCATCTCTCTTTCTCTGCCACCGTCATGCTAATACTAGGATGAAATTGGTGTCTGAACTACTAACCCTCATCTCCATTCTCTAGATATAGAACACTTATAGATGGGTACGCTGTTTGCTGCCATTCATGCCATTTCCACACAGTCTGACATTCAGTCAGTCAGACTGGAAGGAACCTCATTTCCAGAGATTTCTGATCTGCAAACTGTCCTTGGAGTGATATTTGTGTAACAACTCTTTACACCCTTCCATTCAATATCGTTAGAAATGGTGAAGGCAGGCCCGTCCTGACGTCATTAGGATCATAAAGAAGATTCTTTACATTTGTTAAAGTTGAACAATGGTGGAAAGATGGAGTTACAGAAGTAATTTTTATCAGTTAATCAATTAATAAAATGAGACAAAGTACAAAATATTTAAAAGTGCCCAAATGTCATTTGCAAATTATATTTACGATCCTAAATCTTACTGTGAATATATACAACTTAAGCTTCTAAGTAGCACAGTCCTTTCAAAAAATGTGCTTAGCCTAAGGCCGGGTCAAGTCTTCAGACACTTTGATTTTACCTAAATATAACCCGAGTAAATTCATTTTTGCCTAGTTACATTGTTTTTACTCTGAGGACTCCATAAGACTTACGTATCAGTGACAAATTTGAAAGGAAGTATATTTATCAATTAACACACGTCACTCTGCAGGATATCCCAGCTAAGCAGGTCTCTGTGCAAAGGAAAACAGCTAGATCTACAAAAATGACCTTTGCTACCACAGCAGTAGGCAAGTCAGAATTCTTTCACGATAACAAAGAATTGGAACAAGGCCATGGTTGAGGAATTTGCAGATATGAAGAGCTGGTTATCTTCTTCTGTGCCTCTGCTATGTGTAGACCCAAAATACTTGCCATCAACGATGTGATGGAATGTATAGATTACACTGAAATTCACCATACAAGAACTTTTCTAGGCCAGAAAAATTGTCTGACCTTTTCACGGTCTGAATAAACTGTTGCTTCACTTCACAAGGAATTTTTCTTTGGCATTGATTGTGTTATCTGAAATATTCTTCTGCCTAGACGCATGACAAAGAGCAGGTTAATATGCCATAACTGGTAGGATACTCATTTATTTCAAAATGTTCATTCTGTATTCAGCTGAGTATGGCATGAGGTAATGAGCTGTGTGTGTCCCCTGAGTATTCATTCTCTGAAAGTGTATCCCAAACAACGGGCACTGTCTTCCAGGAAATTTTTTCACAGTTAACTCCAGCAGGGTGTAACAACAAAAGCTCTGTCTATAAAAGTAGTTTATATAACATAGCAGTTGTTTTATTTGAGTGAATATTGTGTAAAGAGATTTTACAAACAAGATAATATAAAACAGCGTGTTTTGTTAAATACAAGGGCTTCCTCTCAACATGCAGTTTGAAGAGAGAACATTTACATTCCAGTAGCTATATATGCTGTAATCTGAAAAAGTGTAATCGATGAAATAAGACAATTTCAGAAGACAATATTAGAAAACATGTTGAGGTATGAAGAAGAGAGGAGGATAAATCCATAATGTTGCTTCAGGTTTTTGGGAAGATATGAATATACTTAAATAATTTATTGCTAAATTTTAGTATGAATTAGTAGATGAGTTATTACAATCTTAATGTAAAACTGAATTATTTTGCAAAAGTGACTTACTAAGGAAACACTCAAGCCAATACATATGTTCATACATAGTTTATTTCATAAATACCTGCCTCCAAGATTTTTACGTTATATGAAGATCTGTAATATTCTCCAAAATCTAATGTGTCCCTGATGTTGGCTTGCAGACAGTGTTTTCACATTGATTTAAACTCAGCTGGGATTAAAAGCAATGGTTTTCATCACTGACATTAAATCTTCATAATACCTGTAGATCACCATTGATATGCGGGGTCTGTTTAATGTGGAGTTTCCAACTGACACAAAAACATTTCCCCCCACTTAAATATGTGGCTAGATGAAGTGAGAGGATTTTTTTTCTCATTGTAGAGGAACAGAAAAATTTATAAAATTATTTACCTCAAATGTCCAACCAGTATTTTTCCCCCCAAAATTCCGCTCTCAATAGTCTGAACCTTGTGCAACCAATCTACCTTCTATGGGGGACTTCACAGGAATGATTTTAAACTTGTCTTTTTAATTTAAGAAAATATTTGGGAGGAACAAATTTAGATTTTTTTAGCTGATCAGGGGATCTGAAGGGGAAGTAAGGGTAAGGCTTACCTCCTAAGGGAAATTAGTTGAGTTCTTTTGTATCCAGACGTTTTTTTCTTCAAACATCAAACAGCATTATGGCTGTTCTTTCAGTGGCCTGAATGCACCAGGAGGTGCCTTTATATTCAGTGGGGTGGGATTAGCTCACACAGGCTCAGTTGTTATACTCACTGCCTTTTATAAATACACCAGCATCCAGTTGTGAGTTGTACCCTCAATATGTTTTCGTTGGCTAAACAGGAGCTGTCCTGATTGCATTGTGCCCCAGAAAAATGTTCTTGTTTAAGAATCTGGATATAGTTGATTTTCAGCATTAACTTTGAAATGTGTATGTGATGATAATTAGAAATTATCATTGTTATTCTGACTTGCTTTTCTGCTTGTGGCATTTGGCAGGCCAAACAGACTATTTGCATTTTTTGAGAGAGGCTGTGCTGCAAGTTTGCAGTTGTCAACTCTGGCAAGAAGGAGATATGGGGTAGAGGTGTGTTTTGAACATCAGAGGCCAAAGCTGCGGTTTGGCTACCCCAAGCTTGTGATCAGCCACAGGACTACAATGCTCAAACCAAGCTCCTATACCTTGAGTTTTGTCTGTGGGATAGGTGGCACAAAGCTTTCATAGTTTTATCCTGTGTTTATATTTCCATTTGTGCAGCTGCTAATGATTTTGTAATGTGCAAGCAGCATGAAAGATATAGCTAAATTATTTTTCAGCTACATATTTTCTGGTGTTTCCATCATAATTAGCAAAAAAATTGCTGATTTCCAAAATGATTGATCTTTCCTTCTGGTAGTGGTTTTTAGGCTGTGAGCAGAAAATACCATTGCACTGTCTTTACTTTTCATGAGCTGCTAGTAGGTTTGGCATAACATTCTGGTGGCCTCAAGAGCTGAATAAAGATGAGTTTCCTAAAGTCTCTTACTTGACTCTCAATTGGTTTTGTGGTTAAAGCTGTCTGCCAAAGGACTTTACACTACCCTGCCATTGTTCTGAATGTATCTTCAGAACAGTCCATTTATGACAGCACATAAATATTGTAGACCTCCAAGTGATGCTGTTGAATGCAATCTGATGCACATTTAAGTATATACAATTGGTGATGAATGTCTACAATGTACCCTTTTTTTTTTCCCAGTGGCTTAACAAATAAATACTGTGTCATGAGCTTAGCAGTACTTATTTGATTTTTTGAACTTCTCTTATGAAAATTTTTCATTATGCTATCACTATTTCCATTGTTACAGAAAAAACATACTTGGAGAGCTCGGCTATATGTACCTTTCTGCAAGTACTCTTCTGCAAGCTTAGTAGTATAAAAAAATTAGAATTAAACAAATACATATTAAACTTACATTGCTGTTGGCCAAAATTATGGTGGTTTTCACCTGCCTTTGGGTTGTTGTGTCTCATCAGAGCTGGGATGGCTGTCAGGTGTGATACTCTGTTTTCACCAATATGATGACTTTTTATCTGGATGCTTTGCTCTGATGTTGTGAGAGTTATGCTGGGAATAATCATGAAAATGCGTGTTATGCCTGCTTTATATCCTTGTTAAGTATGCAGGATGGTTTTCTGACTGCTTAGTACAATTTTTGGAACCATAAAGAAACTGCGCAAGGGCCTGAGATATTGGTTCATTAAGTTTACAACAGTTTTGCAACTTTCCCTTTACCAGATGTGAGGGAATACCATATTTTTTGCACACTGTGGCTTACTTCATTTTCATCAGAAATCTTTTGAGCAATGCAAACAGTTTTTCTCATGAGGATACTTACAAAATTAAAGATAATTTTTACCTGACATATTTGAAGCAGTGTTTTTTCATATTTTGCTTTAGCTAATCTGACAGAGATGCTGTTTCTACACACATACCTTCTACATAAATGAGAAGACTTATTTTCTAATTTAGCCATACAGCTCATTGGTGTGACCGTAAGAAGATTCAGTGTTTTCAAAATGCATTCAAAGGTTTTTGGTAGTGTTCAAACATCGATTATTAATTGTTTTTCTGGATGATTAAGAAAGAGGAAAGCAGGCTTCTCATATTAATAGCTTTTCCAGTCAGTGTTTCTAATTGGAAAAAATAAGACTTTCAATGACTACGTAGCTGTACAAGTAATGCCTTATATTTCTCTTACTACAAACAATAGCATAGTGTGACAGTAAAGTTCCATTTATCAAAACTTAAATATAGCATTATTATTCTAAAATTAAGAAAAACGGGATAGCTAGATTTTAAGAGAATACTTTTGATTATTCTTGAGTCATTATTTCAGCCTGTATGGTAATTAAAATTCATATTTGCTACCTGTGCTTGAGGTAAGAGCAGAATCTTCCTCAATTAGTTCCACTTTGTGTCATCCTGGCAGGGATCCTGGCTTCTTGTAAGTCAATGGCAGAGCTTCATCAACTTCAATTGAGTCAGGATTTCATTAAATGAATATTTGGGGTAATTAAAGATGAATCATGAGACTCCTGTTTTTCATTCTTAATGATCACAAATAAGATCCATGAAAAGCCTACTGAAGTTAATTGGAAGATTAATGTTGCTTTCAATAGACTTTCTTTCAGGCTTTTTATTTTGCACACAGACACTTGTGTGATTTTTTTCAGGGTTTTTTTAAAGGCTTTTGGTTTCGCTATGGCACTTTCCCATCTACAGAATTCCCACAGTGTCCCATGTTCCTGAGCTACAACGTAGACAGTATTGAGTCAGTTGTATTTCTTAAATTATGTCAGTCCACTATTAACATGTGTGATGGTCATTGTTGGTCACCATCCCTCGTTCAGAAGAACAAGTGAGACGATTGTCCTCTGATGCAAATTTCCTTTGTCCAGATCTGCTTAGCGCTGGGTTTAGTAATTTGGCTCCATATACTCTCCTCTCCCATTACCCAACAATTAATTTGGTCTTCCAGTATCTTCTTTTTATCCCCCACATTTCTCACCATTTCTTGCTTACAGCATAACCTCAGTACATCCCTCTTGCAATTTGGTAATTTATTCACTTCTGTCATTGTTGGATAGCTTAGCATTGTAAGACAGAGAGAGAAAGTAGCTGAGCAAACTGAAGATCTCTCTTTCTTTTTAATATAGAAGACCAGAATTGCTGAAATCAAAGTTTTATTGGGACAGGATTTAGGATGGACCTTCACACGTGGGGCTCTAGCCTTGGCTAAAGTTGTATCATTGTTTTAAGAATTAAAGTGAGAAAAATTTGGCAACGTTGTTTGGCTATGGTCTTCCAGTATTCTTATCCTGGAACATATAATTTCAGCACTGATGTCAGCCTGAAGAACTTGGTCTCTGGATAAGGATTTGCTTCCTTTCAGAACCAGAAAGAAACAAAGCCAAGCAAGTATGGAATAGCAGAGAGGAATTAGGGAAAGGGCAGCTTATACTGAATTGTTGAGGAAGTTACCCAATTTTTTTCCCCCTTTTGAATTTTTTCCTCAAATTATCCACCCCATATCTATTTATACAGCAAAAAGACCTTGACATTTGAGCACAGAATCCCTCAAGTTTTCACTTGAAAAGTTTCACTTTTCAGGTCCCTGAAGTGGTCTCCACTCCAGGCCCTTCTCCAAAGCAGAGAAAGCTCTGAGATCAGACCAAAAGCAGGTAACAAGGATGGTATTCCACTGAGATGGAACCTCCTTTATAAAGAGTGTTTTAACAGGTTATTTTTAACCCTAAATATGGCATATGATTTCTATGTTAGATTTCATAAATTCTTTGTGTCAATTGTTTTAAGTGCATACAGCAGATGGTATCATAGTCACTATGTCTGTGAGAAAACAAACCTTCACTCTAAACTTCTGAACCTAAAGGAAAATGATGACCAAAAGTTACTATTGAAACACAATTTACAAAATATTTTAAAACTTTGAATTTTGTATATTTCAGAGACTGAAAATTTCTCTTTCCAATTTTATAGTGATTGTTGTCACATTATTTTAGTTACAAAGAAGTTAGATGGATTACTTGCAATCCCAGAAAGTAGTGAAAGAACAAATAAAGACTTTTCCAGTCTTCAGGACCATTTTGGAAAATCCATACTTGCTCCTTAATGACCAATATGCCAACAGTAAGATTTGTACAGTACATTCTTTACACATTTATGTGCCTTTTTCCAATAATAATCAGATCTTAAAATGGTTATTCACTTGAATATTAAAGAAATCTTACTTCAGTTCTTCCCCTTTGGATAGGAATTAAGAAAGTTTCTATCTAGCTGAAAAGCATGGGTAATATGGCATGGATGTAAGCTTTAGAGCCATGATAAATACTGCACATGCAGTGAATCTGTCTCAACACCACATACTTATATTGCTTCTGGTATATAAGCTAAGATTTTTGCACAGAACCTTTCCGTTGACTACAATATTTACATGTGTTTCACATTGTGGTGGGCTGACCCTGACCAGGAACCAGGAACCAAGCACCCACCCACCTAGAATGTAGGAGGAAATAGAAAGAGAAGAAGCAAGAAATCTTGTTGGTTGAGATAAAGGCAATTTAATAACTTAAGGAAAGAGAAAAAAGAAAAAAAAAAGAAAACAAGCGATGCAAGGCAATCATTCATCACCTATTGTAAGCAAACCGATGCTCATTCAGTCTCCAGCAATGGCTACTTTGGAAAGGCCAAAACTCCAGTTTGTATTTCTTAGCACAACATCCTGTAGTCTGGACTATCCTTTCAGTCCATTCATGTCAGCTGTCCCAGCCGTGTCCCCTGCCAGCCTCTTGCTCGCTCCCAGCCTACTTGCTGAGGGCACAGCCAGTGAAAAACAGAGAAAACCTTGATGCCATGAAAGCACTGTTCAGCAAACACCTAAAACACTGGTGTGTTATCCACACTGCCTTGGTCACAAATCCAAAACACAGCACCATACAGGCTGCTTTGAAGAAAGTTACCACCATCCCAGCCAAACCCGGTACACATATACACGAAAGTATTGTCTGTATGTTTCTTCTTTGTAAATTTCTAGAATCATAAATACTGAAAAGAAACTATCAATTTGCATTTGCTCACTATAATTAAGTGATCTTTATCAAATGATGCCAAATGTTGACTTTGAACATAGCAGGAAATAATATGGAACTCACTTTTTTTTTTGGAAAGCGAGACAATTAGAGAGTTTGTGTTAGCATACTAATATCAGTGATCCACAAACAACTATCGTTATCTTTTGGCTGAGCTTTTACTTCTAATACTGTAAGCTCCTTGATCTGATAACTGAATTTTAAAGGAGGTTTAATAGACCCCCACAAAAAATACCTTTACACATCATTTGATAACACAAAAAAGTTTAATACTAGAAAAGATCAAACTAAATCTTGAATATCTAATATAGTCAGGGTTCTTCTTACTTAAAACAAATGGTATGGGGGAGGAAAGGTGAAAGTGTTCAGGCAAGCAAAGAGTAAGGAAAACCTAAATTACTCTTTCCCAATCGCTTCAAGTATTTCTTTTAAATATTTATTAACAAATAGTTTTATATTTGGCAAATAATCACAAATGCGTTCTGGTCAGAAGATGTATGAATACCCCGAGGAGCACAGAGTGAATCTCATCTCAGCTTCTGCTGGCGCAATTTCTCCAGCTGGACAGCTGATACAAATAACAGCTATTGTAATGTGTGGTATTGAATCATCCCTACATTGCATGCTAATGGAAACCCTCAGGTCTCTTCTCTTGTAGAGAGAGGAGCATGGTAAATGCCATCTCAGCTGTGGCTAAAGTCTGTTCTTTGTCTAGTCAAGTCTTGAAATCTTTCAAGGATGAAGATTCACAGCCTTGATGGGTTACAATTGTATCAGTCTTAGTCTCTCTTCAGCAAACAAGACAAGATTAGTTTAGCATGCCTTCCCCATGTAGGTCACATGTTTCAGACTCTGCTCAGTTTGGTCTGCTGGACTATTTGTAGTTTCTACACATCCTTCTTGAGCTGGGGGGGACACGAAACTGAACACAGTATTCCATCTGTGGCTTTGTCAGCACCAAGTAGAAGGTGATGATAATTTTCCTCAGTCTGCTGTCCATGATACTCCTAATATAGCTCTGACCACTGTTTACCTTGTTCACAATGAGTTCAGCCTGGCATTCAGTTTAATCCCAAGTCTTTTTTAGCAAGGTCGTTATTAATCAGCTCTTTCCCTGCCTGTACTGACACACAGGGTTATTTTGCTCTCAGTGCAGAACTTTGCATTTCTCCTTACTGAAGGTATCTGTTAGCCGAGTCCTCAACTTTTTTCTGGGTACCTCTGGATTGAAGCTGTGTTCATTGTGTCAGCCACACCCCTTAATTGTCAACCACTACTTTACTGATGGTGTACCCTCCGTCATTGTTCACACTGTTGATGAATAGTGGGGTGCCCTGTATTAAACCCTGTGGTATTTCACACATTGCCAGTTGAATATCAAGGAACAGATCATCATCCTTCAAAGTTCAGCAGGTAGGCCAATTTTTAAATCACCTATCAGCTGATATTTCCTCAGCTTCCAATGAAAGTGCCATAACCAGTCAGCTTATTGTAGAAAGAAGCGAGGTTGATCAAGCTTGATTTACCTATTGTAACTCCATTTTGACTATTCCCAGTTTCTTTCTGATCTTTTATATGCTTGGAAACGAATTCCAGGATGATGTGCTCCATGAATTTTCCAAGGTCTGAGATGAGGAAAACCAGCTTTTAGCTTTCTAAGTTTTCCTTCTTGCCTTTTTCAAAGTTGACTTTAACATTAGTCTTTTTCTCCAGTTTTCAGAAACTTTTCAAATTGGCTGTGATTTTTCACAGGTGTTATACAGGGGACGTGCAATAGCATTTGTCAGCTATTTTTTTCACTTACAGATGCATCTCATCCGGTTCCATGCATTTGTGTGCACATGCAACTTTTCCAAGTACTCCTTAACGTGCTGCTCCCTCACTATTGGCTGCTCCTCCCCATCCTAAACTATGCTGGCACACCAGGGGTCAGACAGTAGACTTCACTTCTCTGTCCATCACGGTGGATGAAGGGGCCAAACTTAACAGACCTTTATTGCCATCCTTTTGTTGCTAATACTAGTTTTCTACTCCTGTATGCCCACTTTTTGTGGTTTAGGTCGCTGGAAAGCTTCCCATTTAGCCAAGCAGGCCTTCTGCCAAAATTCCCTGTTTTCCTCCACAACAAAATGATAACTTCCTGAAGTTATCAATAAATATCCTTTAAAAATCATCCTGCTCTCCTGGGCAGCCTTCCCTTCCGTGGTTCCTTCTTAGAGGAGCCTGCCTCACTGCTTCGGGCAAAAGCCACAGCCCATTGCTCTGAAGCAATCTTAACCCTGCTGCTTACCTTCCTCTTTTCCTAGAGATCCAGACCTACGTATCTCATGGTTGCTTCACCTCAAGCTGATTATTTCGTTTGTTCTTCTCATCCATTCTATTAGAGTGATTTTAAAATGTCAGGATCGTGTTAAAATACGGAGAGTACTTATTTTGATTGTCAAACAGGTGTTAATGCCTTTTTAGTTTACCAATTCTGGCCCTCTAGATCATACTGATTAACAAAAATAAATTATTGCAAACAGCTAGAGTGAAAAATATGCTCAAATTATATAGTAAAGTATTGGCCTGTTCCTATTAAAGTTTCCATTTGAAGCATGCAAATTTCAGGGCACTGAATATAGGCTTCTGTTCAAAAATGTATACCTGGACACTGAAGAAATGCAAGATGGCCCTAAAAGGAATTTTTAAAAATTACTTTACTGTTGAAACATTGGTTTCAGACTGTTTTAATTAACTGAAATAAGGCTGTTGGTGCTTTGCTGATTCTCATTTCCAGCACTGTTTAGACTTCAGTAGATTTCAATATGTGAGTTAAATATTAGGGAAGAAAACATCAATTCTTTGTTTTGTTTATAGAATTTGAAATGTTTTAGGATAATTTAATCAAAAATGTTGTGGGCAATTAGAATACAGCATTATATAAATGCCAGGAAGTTTTCTAGGCCAGAACAAAGCTTGCACACAATAGATTTTTTTTTAGTAACCACGATAAGCAGAAATTCTTTTATGTCAGCTGAAATGCTTAATTTAATCTGAACAGAATAACATTTTACTGATTTTTATCTTTAAGGTTTTTAATATGTAAGTTACGTTCAAACTGAAAATCAGTGTTTCGATATGAAAAGACAAAAAGACTTTTCTCAATGTAAAAAATGAAACAGGGCTTTCAAAAATAGGATTGTGACTGATCAGTAAACCCCTACATTGGAAGAAGGCTCAGAGGACGTGGGCAAAGGCCATGTACTGGTGAAGCTTCTGTAGGAATGTAGGGAGTAACTGGCCACGGTTTTAAAGAAAGCTGAAACTTATCTCAGTGCAAGGGGGACCAGAGGCTGGTCTTCGTTTTACATAGATGGCTTTATCATCTATGTGGATCAACTGATTGTGTAAATGTTTTTTTTCCCTGACTTAATCACAAGAGGGTGAATGTCTTCCTGAGCCAGTCAGACCAGCGTCGGGGAGCTGTACGTGTGACTTAGCCCAACATAGAGTATAAGAACTGAACAACAAAAAGAACTTTGTAGGTAGCAATGGGCTTTAACTGCCTTCAGTCCATGTGTTCCTTCCTGGCTATACGGGATGTGCAACATCATGATGGTGAGCATGTAGAGACTGGTAATGAGAATCACAGATGTATTATGATCAGCTGTAATATACAGCAACTGCTATATTCTGCTAGCATACTTGTAACGTGACTTCAGTGTATTGCTGCATCATTCTGCTAAATCAAAAATGCTGTGTAACATCGAGTACCTACAGATAAATAAATTTGGTGTTAAACATTAAGCCCTCATGGAATAGCTAAGAGAACCTGCTCAGAGGCTACTGGAATCTGACAGGCTTCCATAGATTTTCCCAGCCAAAACCATGTTTTGACAAGGTGAGAGACTGGGCAATATGCAAAGTGATTGGATTTTAATAGATCAAAAGGAAGAGGAGAGATCTTCCAGTATCTGCTAATGTAAAATTAAAGTAAAATAAATAACATAAATAATAAATAAATAAAGTAACATATTGATTTCTGCTCTGAGAAGTCAGTTTTGTCAGTTGGAGAGAAGTTAGGCAAAATGCTCCCCATTAAAGCCCCACTGAAGCTCTGTTTTGATTTCAGTGGACAACAGAAAAAAAATCATAAATAATACCACTCAGTATGAAGTGTACGTAACTAATTTCACTTTTTTCTTTTTTTGGAGAGCTACTTCCTCTGCTTCAGTTAAACTCGGAGAAGGTGGCAATACTTTACTGAATTTGTTTAATCCAAGTGAGGGAGAAATGACTACAATGATCTATACTTTGATGTTATTTTGACTTGGTGAATCTTTGTATACTTTACAACTGAGATACCAATATGGAAAAGGCACTCAAAGGTGTACAGAAGTCACTCCCACCTGTAGAAGACAAAGCTATTAAGCAAACCTAATACAGCTGCTTTAAACCCAAAGTGAGAAGTATCTTTTACGTAGCTAATAAATACGATCAAAGAAACAACGTACTTGTGCCAACGTAGAAAACAACCAACATTATTGCTTAGCTAGTACGTGTGGGAGAACAGCAGTAAGGTTGAAGTGTTGGGAGATTCTCACACCAAGGAACAAAATAAAAATGATCTCTGTAAGGACAAGGGGTACTGAATACCACAGCGGACAGGAGTGTCTTTTTGGTCCTAGCCTCAGAGCCAACACCTCTACATTAGCTGGTCACTGCTAGGCTTTCACAAAGGTATTTCCCACAGATCCAAGAACTGAATGCAATAGGTAATAGCAGGAAATAACTGAAGAGCAGAAAAAAGGGAGGAGGAAGTCCAACATAAACATTTCTTTTTCTGATTTGTACATGTATACTAAATACTTCACACCGTTGGAGAGTTTTGCAGTGTACATCTATACAATGTTTTGGGGTTTTTGCTATTTGTTCATATTTTCTTCCCTATTTTCTATGTGATGCTCTTCTTGTCCCATGTGTCTTATAGTCTGTGGGATGGGAAAGTATTTGAAGAAAGGATAAAACAAAGCTGGTTCTCAACTGCCTTGGTTTTGGATAGCGCCAGCTAGAATGAGCTAACAAGTTTATGCTTCGGTTGTTTTCCATTTACAGGGAAACACTGACAAAGAAAAACACTAATCTCTAAATGACTGCAACTGAGAGATGAGTTTCTTTAGTGCTTTTAACTTTGTCCCTCTACTTTTACTCCATGCCTTGTAGTTCTGGAGACATTTTTATAGAAGTGTTTTGCAATTTTACCTACATAACTAAATTGTATTTTCTCCAGTATATTATTTATTCAGAATGAATGAATGACTAAATGAACCATACTCCTAAATCTAATGTATCAAGGAGCATTGGCTGGAGGATGTCCAATATTTGAACATTTAGTCTTTGGATGATGTTGAAAGCTCCTACTGAAAGATGGTATAAATGGCACAAACTTATTTTAAACAAAATTGTGTCACAACACTTTCAAAAGAAAATGCATATAACTGTTCATTTTCCGAGGAAATATTCCATTTCTACATCTTCTGCATTGCCTAAATTTTCATTTACTTTACTTTTCTTCTCATTGTTCTTGTTTTCCTTTACCACCTCTTTGTCTCTGTATCTTATACCTGTTCCTTCATACACCCTTTCTTTAATATCAAATTTGCAATACCTTGTCAGCTTTATCCCTACACTGCCCTGAAAACATATCACTTTTCCTTGAGACACTGTACATAAGTCTACCTAGAAACAGCCTTACAGATAGTCCCATCAAGTACTCTTATACTTACTTCTCCCCTGTTCACAGTTATCCATGCTAATATATTTTATTTGCCTTCCTCTGCTTGCAAAGATATGTGTCTTTTTAGCTCTTTTCACTCACATGGACAACTAATGCATATCCACAGCTGACTGCTTTTCGGGTATGGATTCAATTTTATTCTTTTTCTCCTCCTCTTGCTCATTTCCTCTCTCTGTGTCATAAGCTCTATCAACAGTGTGATGCCTGAATTTTTTCTCTGCCTTGTTGCTTCTCACACCAGAAAAGGAGGGAGACAGAGAGATAGAAGAAGCCTCTCTGCTTATCCTTTATTGGTTCTTTATTGTCTAACACTGAGGGCTAGAGTTGAAAGCAGTGGTGTATGGTAGAGGAATGAGGTTAGAATGGTATTTCTGTTTATCATCTCTTTAAATTTTTTTTCTTGTGAAACACAAAATGATTCATACTTATTTGGAAAAATATACTTCCAGCTGGCACTGTTTAATATGAATTGTTCCATGCAGTAACAGCGTCCACACTCTTGATGGGAAAGTTTTACGATCTGCTCACTATTACAATTTGGTATCAGAAGTGAGGCCTCATACCATGCATAAGGAATGGAGATAGACACATGCTTTTAGGTGAGAACTAAAGAAAGACAAGGTCAGAATGTACTGTGGATGAAGGATTAAATCAAAAAAATATGATTCATTAAAGACCAAAAGTGGTTTTGTTTTGTTTTCGCACTGACATGGGATCAGCCACAAAGTTAACAGCAGGAAAAGGTAACACAGAGAGGTTTTGACCTTTTAGGCCGCTGCGGGCACTGACTTGCAAGGTTCTGTAGGAAAAGAGCTAGATGGTTCTAGTTACTCTCCTTCATTCTGTGTGTCCCTATCTCTTTGATGGTTTGCAGGACTGTCTCACAGTGCTTTACAGTTACAAGCAAGAAGAACTTGCCAAAAGTTATTTTGTTTTTAGTAAAACAGCTGCAAATATTTATGCCTTGGTTTGGTTTATGTTTATATGATACTTTGGTAATATAAACAGACACAACTACATGTAAGCATTAGTATTACATAAAAGAAATAGTATTGTACGAGAAAACTTGCAGCACATCGGGTTTTTGTTCAAGAAAGCAATTAGATATGGTTTGGTTCAGCTACCATCAATGTAATTATTTGTCAATTATTTGTCTTAGAATGCTTGTATATTCTTGAAAGATTTCCTCAGCTAATTCAACAGCACAGAGTTCTCTATAAATTTCTTTCACCAACATTTTTGAGGAGCATGAAACCTGTGAGTTCAATCCTACATTTCTTTCTATCTTCTGTAGAGTTTACACAAGATGTTTGCATGGTTCAGTTTTATTTCTGATTTTGTAGTGCAGTTACAGATCATGTACAAGTGTGAGAATCTAGACAGTAGTGAACCCGACTTAGGGCTTGCTCTGAAGCTGTAAGCTCTTTTTGCAACATTGCTTTTTAGGTCACCTTCTAATATTTCCCGGTTCAGGAAACCTCACTCTTGTCTGAGTGAGCAGACTTCTACAGATGTCTCATCCAGAGATTTATGAATTCTTGTTCACAGAAGAGATGCAAGAAAAGGCAACTAAGTCTGAAACCTATGTGAACACTTGGATCACGCCAGGTATTTTGAATTCTTGCTTTCTGTGTTATATACAGTCAACATTCTGGTTTGGGTTATTTTTTAATAAAAATTAATATTAATGCTCTCCATTTAGCAACCAAAAGAAATATTAGAAAACTATGTAAAACATTCTAAACTTTTCATTCAAATGTCTTTATATGGGTAACTTTAACGAAAAGGCTACCATTAGACTCTGGTAAACCAAAATCTTTGGTTGCAGAGCCAAGCTAAACTTGGCATTTGAAGCCAAAATATAAACTGAGCCACTAGAGTTGACTGCACATATATGAAAAGGAAAATAAGTAATACTCATGTACAGAATTCCTGTGGCAAAATATTTTATGTCCTGCCTATTCTCAACTTCTTCATAGGTTCCTACTACTTTACTGTATCATTGTTAGCCAGAACTATGAAAACAAAAATTTGAAATGTGTAAACGATCTGCCATATTCAAGGTACAGTATAGCAAAAATACTGCAAAGTGACATGATACAGTTCCCTGAAATATTCCTGTTACCAGTCAGTTATATCAAACAAGGTTCTGTAATATTTTCAATCAAATATATCCTGGCATATGTCATTGGTTCTCCATATGCTTTTCCACATGTCACTCTGCTCCATTTCTTGTCCTCTTCTCTGCAGCACATTTTTTCCAGTGTTTTACATATACATATGTGAACACACACACAGAAGTCAGAGAGGCTATTCCGACATACTGAGGAACCGGGGACCTGAGTTTTATGGGGTGGCTGGGGCAAAGCAGGAAACGTGGCTGGAAGGAGGTGGCTGTGGCAAGCTCAAGGGCAGGAGCAGGGAGGTTTTGCCCATTACTTTTTCCTGTCGTACTTCAGCCTGCTCTTCCTTGCAGCACTGTCCCATACCCAACATTACCACCACCAACACCCCACTGGAGAAGCTCTGTATTTACTGCACCGTCTTCGTATCACGATATGCCATTTGAAGAGCTACTGCTGTAGTCGTTTTTAATATTTATGGTTGGAATTACATGAGTTTCGATGTGAGAAAGCCAGCAACAAGGGCACCAAAAGGAAGAGGGAAGGTGACAATGTAACGTTAAAATATTATTAAAAAACACCTCAAGCCACTTTTCCTTAAATAAGTCTGCCATCACTTTAGTTTCTAATATTTTGTGGTTAACCAGAGCTAGGAAAATAATGGTCTGATCCTACCTACTAATGTTGATTGCAAACATCCTCATGAGCTTCAGCGGGATCTGGAAGTAATCTTTCATGCCTTGTACCTACTAGTTAAAGATGGAGAGAGTTGGCTTTCCTTGGTGTATGATTTCTGGCACTAGTTCTGGCTTGTGTTTTGTTTTGTTTTGAGGTGTTTTTTTTTTTTCCTCCCCAAATATATAAACCTCAACTCTGAGTTTTCCAGCTCAATGTCCAAAGTATTTACAAGTACCATGGTAGGGTGTGACTGATAGCAAAGATTTCCACCTCCCATAAAAGTTTAGCCTCTCCCTGAAGTGAGATTCTAACCATTGACCTTTTACAAGGAAGCAACTAAATTTAAGGGGCCTGTGACTTTTGTCACACTGAGAAAAATAGATAGTAGCAGCATCAAGATAAATGATGTAGTAAGTCAAGGAAGTAAGTGGAGAGAATACGATTTTTATCAAAGGAGTCTTAATTATATTTAAACATTACAAATGTGAAAAAGTATAAAATTCAATGGTTATTACTATATGGAAAGCATATAGTGACCCCATTTTTCTTTCAGGAAGGTTTTTTTATCAATTTTTAAAGGAAAAATGTTATCATGTCTGTGTCTTGAGGGCCATATGTAAAATTATACTTTAACCCATAAACAGATCAACTTAATATGAAAATTACTTCTTAAAAAAAATAGGATTAAATTTTTTACTGGAGACATTCTGTAGTCCTCGTGTGTCGTAGCAGCTGTACTTGTCCCCTATGTGTGTAAAAAACCTTACCTTTAACCAGGCAACCATAAAGAGCATCTTTATGATACTTATAAGCTATACTCACATAGTGTCTTTTGTGAAAACACATAAATGAAGTATATTTTAGAAACCCATCCTGGTATGTAGACACTATGACAAACTAAAAGGAAGAAACTATTTTATGATTCTAGGTTGCTGAGGAGCAGATAATAGTCATGGTGCTGTCTTTAGTGGAAGCAGTTCAGACCCATAAATTTTGAGTATAGTAAAAGAAATAATGTTCTTACTAAAATTACGGGGAAAAAAAATCCACACATACTTTGGAAGTTCACACATTTTTAAAAAAATAAAGAACAAGAACTGTGAGGTTTGTTATAAGAAAAGTTTATTAAAATTACTGACCTCTTACTCTTCAAAGACAAATATTGGCTGAAATCATTATTTCAATTGCTGTAATATAATTTTAAATTATTTTTTACCTTGATACTATTCTATTCTAAATTATTGCTTTCTAAGAAGGACTGCTTAACAAATCTAGTTTTAGTTTTGTGTTCACACTGTAATTTTGATTCTGTATTAATGAAAAAAACAAGAATTCATCAGCACTAATTCATATCCTGTACGTATAGCTAAATAAATGTTTGAAGATCATGAAAATACAAGGATTAATAGCCATATTTTTATATAATAAGTTGATACATAGAATTCTCAATCTGTAATTGAACACAAAACAGATGACTTCATTTCATTCAAAGTCTCAAGCAAGCAGCAAACTCAGTTAAAATCAGTTGCATATCTGACACAGTTAACCTATTCAATGTTAAGAGGTTACAGAGTTTAAATCAAAGACACAGTACACCTTACCCTTACTGTGTTGATCTATCTTCCTTTTCCACTTCATCAGGAGTAAATGTTTTAGAAAACTTGTCTAGCTGGATAGAGAAGAAGGAAAGTCTCAAGGACTGGGTACCATTTTTACTATCTGAAGGCATGATTTCAACTGCCCCATGTTCTTTCCAAATTCAATAAAATCATGACATTATATTTCAAAAGAAGTAGAACATAAAAGGATAAAGAAGAATACTGATGAAAAAGAAGATTAAACAAAACATATTCAATTAGATTGACTCCCATCTCTTCCTTCCAAAATAACTATTTAGCAATAGCAGAACACAATGTATTTTGTATACTGTAACAGTACAGGAAAGAGCTCAGTGGGTCTTGATGATTGACCGTTTCCTATTTTACAATTACTTATATCTTCTTATCAGAAATAACATGACTTAATGCCTGCAATGTCCTCATTTAGATGCATGTTGTTAACTGTAACTCAATATCATTGAAATTTCCTGCTGTAATAGAATTTTTGAACACAGGGAAATCAGGTCATGGGAGAAATTTACATCTTGAAAGATCTATTCAAGATTATTCTGTATATATATGTGTATATATATACTGTGTATACATAGCCTATTTATGCAAATAGAACATTTTTGTCATGGGAAAAATGCTTGGAATGCACTTTGCTTCATAAAGAAAATATCACTACAATTCATCAATCTCTTTTTATTCTTGGAAACTGGATCTCTTTTGAGCTACATGTTGCAGGACTTCATAATCCAAACAAAAGCAGAACCACCATGAAAGGGGACATTCCAAATCTTTGCAACCAAAGCAAGCTTATTGAAAGGAAAAAAAAAAAAGGAAAAAGGAAAAAAAGTATTCAAGTGTTCACAAAAGTAAAAGGATAAAAGTTATTTGAATGTAAGACCACAGTAGAACAAGTATTGGAAATAGGCAGGAATATGGCGATGTACATATGGGAGAGAGATTGTTGATCTATTAGCTTCATGTAATATTTCTACAAACGAAGAAACTCCCCAAAAGAATTAAAAAGTCTTTAAAGTCTCCTTTAAAGATTGCAGTTTAGGAAAGCATTTTTCTTAAACACATGGAATTAAATGTTGTTCTGAAAATCAAATCTGTATTTTTGTTGTTGCTCTTTCATATAGAATGTATTTAAAAATAAACTCAAACTTTTGATTCACTTAGGACCAATGCATTCCTTCTTTCAGATGACAAACGAAGGAAAGTTCCAATAATTTCTGCAAAAGAAACTCATTAATTCCATTTTCTTGCGGGCACATTATTTGTTCTGTAGACTTTAACATGGAGTTTCTAAATTGTGATCAGAGCTGTGGAAATTCAAGTCTTGAAATGTATCATTTAAACAGACATTTGAAAACAACCTCCAAAATAACTGCTGGGTGTAAATGGTAAGAATTCATCAATGTTTGTATGGGTGAATTTTTGTCTTGTGTACTCTATCTGGACATAAGCTACCATGCTTTTCACTATCACTGTAGAAGATCCTCATTGATGAAAGGATTTTAAAACTGTAAAAGACCATATTTTATATATTGTGATTGCTTCTTTTCAAAATATTTTAGAAAAGTAATATTTTCACACGCTATGAAAATTTAAATAAAACATTCCAATATTCATATGCCATTTTCTCCAAATCAAAGTGGACATTTAAGGTTTGCTAAACATAAATTATACTTGTTTCCCTTTCTACCTCTACGAACAACAAAGTTTAAGAGGACTGCATGATCTGACTTTAGTCTGTGATACTACACATATGCAATATTCATGCATAGCTTTCCCATATTTTTCTATATTTACAGCTATGTGATGGAAAGCACTGGGCTCAAAAGTCATGAGGACTTCCCTGCTTGCAGCTCAGATTGTGAACAAAGCCCATAGATCATCTCACCTTCAGCTGTGAAAACCAAGAGCCTACTCATAGAGATGCATTGACTGTATTGGCTTGACATAGCCACATAGGCTTAGAGGGAGGCTTCATGTGCCCTATTTTGCTGTTCCTCTGTGTCATTGGGACTGTTTTCATTCCTACTCCAGCAGAGGATGAGATCTGACAAGCAGAAGTCATTGCTGGGCCGCTTTCCATCGTATTTGATAGGTCCTGGAGAACAGGTGAGGTACCTGAGGACTGGAGGAGAGCCAATGTCACTCCAGTCTTCAAAAAGGGCAAGAAGGATGACCCGGGAAACTACAGGCCAGTCAGCCTCACCTCCATCCCTGGAAAGATGATGGAACAGCTCATTCTGGCCGTCATCTCCAAGCATCTGGAGGAAAAGAATGTTATCAGAATTAGTCAGCATGGATTCACCAAGGGGAAGTCATGTCTGACTAATCTGATAGCCTTCTACGATGGCGTGACCGGATGGGTGGATGAGGGGAGGGCAGTGGATGTTGTCTACCTTGACTTCAGCAAGGCTTTCGACACCGTCTCCCACATCATCCTCACAGGCAAGCTTAGGAAGTGTGGGTTAGATGAATGAACAGTGCAGTGGATTGAACAGTGGCTGAATGATAGAGCTCAGAGGGTTGTGGTTAGTGGTGCAGAGTCCAGTTGGAGGCCAGTAACTAGTGGTGTTCCTCAGAGGTCAGTACTGGGTCCGGTCCTGTTCAATATATTCATCAATGACCTGGATGAAGGGATAGAGTGTACCATCAGCAAAATTGCTGGGAGGGGTGGCTGACATGCTGGAAGGCTGTGCTGCCATACAGAGTGACCTGGACAGGCTGGAGAGTTGGGCAGAGAAAAACCTGATGAAATTCAACAAGGGGAAGTGTGGGGTACTGCATCTGGGGAGGAATAACCCCATGCATCAGTACAGGTTGGGGGCTGACTTCCTGGAGAGCAGCTCTGTGGAAAGGGACCTGGGAGTCCTGGTGGACAACAGGATGACCATGAGCCAGCAATGTGCCCTGGTGGCCAAGAAGGCCAATGGCATCCTGGGGTGCATCAGGAAGAGTGTGGCCAGCAGGTCAAGGGAGGTCATCCTCCCCCTCTACTCTGCCCTGGTGAGACCACATCTGGAGTACTGTGTCCAGTTCTGGGCTCCCCGGTTCAAGAAGGACAGGGAACTGCTGGAGAGGGTCCAGCAAAGAGCTACTAAGGTGATTAGGGGATTGGAACATCTTTCTTATGAGGAAAGGCTGAGGGACTTGGGGTTTTTTAGTCTAGAAAAAAAGAAGACCCAGGGGAGATCTTATCAATACTTATAAATACTTAAAGGAAGGGTGCCAGGTATATGGGAACAGTCTTTTTTCAGTGGTGCCCAGTGATAGGACAAGAGGTAACGGGCACAAACTTGAGCACAGGAAGTTCCATCTTAACATGAGGAGGAACTTCTTTCCTTTGAGGGTGGCAGAGCACTGGCACAGGCTGCCCAGAGAGGTGGTGGAGTCTCCCACACTGGAGACATTCAAAACCCGCCTGGACGCCGTCCTGTGCAACCGGTTGTAGGTGTCCCTGCTGTGGCAGGGGGGATGGACTTAGATGATCTCCAGAGGTCCCTTCCAACCCTGACCATTCTGTGTGATTCTGTGTGATTCTGTGTGATCTAATGGCAATCTAAAAGTCCCTTAGCTCACTGTTTCCGATGATAAACATAACTTTAATGTTCTACTCGGACACAGAACAAAAGAAAACATGGGAACATGAACAACCTAAAAATGTCAAGATAATGAAATATCTCTGATTAATTCCATTGGAAGAACCTGCTTAGCATGAAATGCAACATGAGTGAAAGCATAAGTTTGTTGGAAAATAGAATGAGTGAGAGATGGATGTTTACCAGAATTGGAAGTCAGTGCCTAGGAGACAAGGAGAAAGAGCTCAAGATGGTATGGCAGCGTACTGAAGGGATTTTGTTTTTTTAATAAGTGAGAAATTGTTAGTCATAATACTACATTTGAGAGCTAAAGATACTGATTCACTTAAGCATTTTTTTTTCTCCTATGAAGAAAATATCAGATCCAAGTAATAATAAAGTGTGTTCCCAGAAATGGATTCTACAGATATCTTCCTCCCTTCAGGTATTTTCTTTAGGAACAGAAAACTAAAACAAATTTAAAAGAGGAGAAGTAATTCACTGTTAAAAATAATATTGTGTTAAGAAAGGATTTGAATTGAAACAATCTAACCAACTTATTTCAGTTGTGAAAGTTGGAAATTCTGAGCTGCAAGTATGAAGGCTGACCGCTCTTGCCATTCCTCAAATTTATTGAAAAGCCTCTTTTAGCATTCTTCAGAAACAATATTCCAGGAAGCCTAATTGTACAGTATCCAGCCCTCTTCCTGTTCTTTTTACTGTAGTATTTAATGGCAAGTAACCAGCATCATTAGATAATTTGCTGTAATATTTCCATGTTCAGAGACTTCCTGTTTCAAATAACTTTCAAAACATATAGTTACTCATTCAAAGTTCCACACTAAGAAAATATTTAGCTAAGTATTTGCTTTGTCAAGTGTATATGTAAGAGAGCTATTCATTTTAACATGTGCATCAATGTAACAAAATGGTAATGAGCAAACACTGAATGATGTCTTCAAGATAAAGTCCTCTGCAGCAAACTTTCATTAATAGGTTTGTGCTCATCCTCTGTTCTAACTTCCTTTAAGTTGCAAGGTTTTTCTATGGATTACAAGACAATGCAACAAATAGCGCATAAGTGCAATGAGCATTTTTTGGAATTACAGTAAATTAATTACCTGTTAAGGTGCTAATAGGTTAGGAAAATCCATTCTTCTTTGCATCTCAGTTTAAAAAATAATCAACCAGAACATAGCATAGCAGATTTGAAAGACCGTGGAGGATCTCAGAAACTGGTCTTAGCTGGAAATTCAAGCCCCTGGCATGCTTTGTATTCTACTGGAATTTATTTATTGAGAGTTTTCCAACAATGAATGAGTTGCATAAAATGTTTTGGAATTTAAACTTTCTTCAGACATCCAACACACCAAGAGACAAATCCTGTAGTGGGGGCACATTTTCAGTCCTTTTATTTGCACTGGTTACCAATAGTGAAGCAGTAATGGGAATGGGGTACATGGGACAAGTAGAAGAGTGAGGAGAGGAAGGAGGGGGAACGGAGGTCTGGAAGTGTTGCCACTAACAAACCTGTGGAGCCTACTCATTGGTGTTCATCCACTGGGAGAGAGATTTACCCAACGATGTCTGTGGGCTTTTATGCTAAAATAAAAGTCATTGCTTGCTTATTGTTCTACGATATGAGAATTTGGGAAAAACAATTCTCTGATCATATTTTCATTTGTAGTTTAACGTTACCTCCAGTAAACCTAAAAAAAAGGGTTTTCTGGAGAGAAAGATCTTTCATCAAAATACCAGATGTCACGTCACTTAAATTATTTTCAAACAGTTCTGAAAACCCACAAACTTATTAACTTAATAAGTTTAAATCTGGAGCAGATAATGTGTTTATGAAAGAGGTTTATTTTTACTTTTGGGAGGAAACAAAAATAAACAAAATCTGGATGGGAATTCCAATATTTGATCTTACTGTCTCTTAGTCTCTGGCTTATTTATTTGGACTTGTGGAACAAGGTAAGAGGGGAAGGGACCTAGTCTGTGGTACGTAGTTCTAGTAACTCATTAGTTTGTTTTGTCTTGCCTGTCCAACTAAATCTTGGTAAAAGGCACCATGACAGTTGGTCTCTAGAGAAAAGCATTCTGATAAGGTTTCATGAAACTGGTAAAACAGAGATTGCCTGAAGCATTCTAAGGTCAATTAGAAAAGTGCCAAACAGATTTGCAACCACCTACTGAAGAATGTGTTAACCAGTTTATGTAAACTGAAAGATACAGAACATTCCTTTCCTTCTTGTATTCATTCTCCTGGTGCGATCAGACTGCAGGATATGTATGTATTTTATTATTTATTTTGCTGCCTTTATTTTTTCCCTTTATGGTTAAATTCCTCAAGTTGAATTAATGGAGGTTTCTTAAGTTTCTCAAAGATCAGAGAAAGATGGATTGTTTGTGGTTTTTTTTTATTTTTTCCTTCAGTGCAGAAAAAAATTCCTCAGTGTCATAGGTTATACCATTTCTGAAAGGTGATTGATAGTGTATCTGGCCCTTCGCAATTTCAAACTTTGAATTTATTCCCCAACTTCCTTTGAAATCAAATGTGAAATACATAACCCTTAATATGCATTGCTCAATGTTAACTAACTTCAATATACAAATAGCTCATCAAGATTTTAATCTAATCTCCAAAAGCTTATTAGCTGACTGCATTATTCATCCAGGTTTGTTTTCTCTGGTTTCAGTAATAGAAAACTTTCACTGGGTTCAATGACAGCAGAGAGAAACACTTTATAATGTCCTTTCCTGTTTTACCTTTGTATGACACTAAAAACATGAGGACTGTAAATAAGCAGAATTGGGTACCAAATGCTTGCATTGGCTGGCAGTACATAAATACGGAGAAGACAACTGTGTATCTTTGCTCTGTTTGTTTCAAAAACATAGAAAGGAGTGAACATTACTGGGGGCCCTGCAAAATATTTCAAGGGTATAGCTGTCTTACATACCTTTATAATCAGTTAAAGAATGCATATATATGGGGTTTTTTAGTGTTTGATACTGAGTTACCAGGCTTTTTTAGTCAAATTACTGTGTCTTTGCAGATAAGTGATGTACAGAGAACTTGTTCAGTTTGATTTATGTATCCTGCCTAGACTCTTATATGCCTTATCTCTCTCATGGTTAGCCCCATCCTTGGCATTTCTCCTTCCCTTCAGGAACTGAAGGAGGAAGGGAGAAGGATGGAAGTCTTCCTGTATTCTCTCCTGAAATGCTATTGCTGGAGAAGCCACCTCTCTGGATAAATGATAGCTAAGATCATTACATGGTACTTCAGGCTTTAACCAGGCTTTTAAATTGTGTTTTGCTCTGATGATGAATTCACCATATGTCCTACAAAGCATGTGGTAAGTCATTTGCATCAGATGTCTTTCTATGAAAGACCTTAATTTTGTGCTTTAAAACCAAAGTTACCACATATGCAAAAATTAGAAATCATACCAGTATATAATTGAATAGGAAATTCATTCTCTCATTCTACATCCCTGCTTCTGTCCCATTCTCCCTCCCCTTGCCTCCCTCTTCCTTTTTTTCCATCTCTCCCTCCCTTCCTCTCTATTTGTATATATGAGATATGAGGAGTCACAAACAGTATGTGGGAGAAATTAGCGATAATATTTCTTAATCTGGTAAGTGGTTTGCCAGAGAAGGGACTGCAGTAAAAATAGTGTATTCTCCATATAGGGACTTCAGTAGTATCATAGAGTTATTTATTGGCAGTTTGTGAACTAACCCCTTATCTATTTGTAGGTGTTGGTGATCAGTCATATCCATTTATTTGACAAAACTCAGATGTATTTCAGTCAATTAATTGCTTGTAAATTTTCACATGTGTGCTTGCTCTCCAAAATTCAGAATACAGACCCTGACTCGTTGTTATAGCACAGAAGACTCCCTGGAATGAATCTTTTTATTCAGGTTTGTGACAAATAGAATTATGCTTTAGTGTAACTACCTATCATCATAAAAAAATCCATTCTAAATTGGTAAATGCCTTTCGGTATCAAAGTTATCTTCTTGAAGGTTTTCTGTTAATAAACTTTTCTGTTAGGAAATTAAAGAACAAAAACAAGCAGACATAAAAAACAATTAAATTACTGATAATAAATGATATTTTGCAATATATGCCCGGCAGCATTTCAGTACCATATTTAGAAATTGTCACATCAGTACCCCATTGCTACATCAGCAATTATCACAAATAAAAACTTAGAAATGTGTTCTTTACAAAAATATTATGCGATCAAGGAACAAAACTTCCTCAGCTGAACCCTATTCTAGGACAATAAGTAGTTATTTTCAGGACAGGATATCAATTACATTGCCCAAAAGTCTGTTAGTCCTTTCTTCTTTCATATATAGACTGCAGAACTTCCTTATTCAAATTGGAAGTGATCTCATCCTTTTCTTGGATCCTGGTTGAGCAAAAATCCTTAAAAGCATTTAAGAAATACTTAAATTGTGGAAAAAATACCTACAGAGACAATTCTTTTCTGTTTATCTAGTATTGTTATATGATGTTTAAACATAATTGCCTATGGCACTTCTGATATCTCTAAATAAACAACTGAGAATGGAGATATGGGCCGTATAAACATTAGGGAAGGTTATTTGGCATGAAAAGACACTTTCATTTAAGCTGTAAAGAATATATCTTGTTTGACCTTACTTGAGTCTCTAGCGGTTAGTTCTGAGTCACTGGGAGAATGTGGCTTGGAATTTAATTTTGATTGACAAGTGGCCTCCCACTGAGGGAACACTGAAAAGTGCTGAGGAAGCAACATCCCATGTCAGAGAGCTGCTTTTGTGGGTTTTTTAGCAGCTATCAGGATAACCAAGAGACAGAGCAGATTAGAGGGTCGTACAAGTACTCCAAACAGTCAGGTTAGGGCCCCTAACCTGCCTGCTGCCTGCTTCTGAAGAGCATTCAGCCCTTGGTATCTTCGTGGAACCATGAGGTGTGCTGACAGTAGGAGGGGATTGAGAAAGTTAAATTCAATGTGAAGGTTTCCAAACACAGCAGTTTCTCTGTATGTCTCACCTCCTCCTGGGGTCCTGCTGATGCCCAGTGTAAATGCCAGCAGGTGCCAAAGAGTACGTTGTGCAAATGAACAGTGATATCTACAATGACGTGGATTCGGCACTGAGGAAGCAGGCATTTAACTACAGAAATCAGTGTGCATTTGTCACTATGGAAAAAAACCTTGTGCCCACGTGGCCAACATGATGTGGCAGACTTCATTTTGGCAAAACACTTTTAACAAAGTGTCCACCTCCAGTTGTTCCTCCACAGGAAACCTTTATGAAATACGCTGAAGCAAGCTACCATGTCCCAGGACAGTCTTCTGTGAATGTGTAAGTTTGCAACAGAAATAGATTTCTCTGGTGCAAGAAAGATTTGACGTGAGCAATGTTAATAAAGTCTTTATCTACTAATGGATTTGGGGCGCATTTTCTTACAACTTGAGGTTTGATACAGCAAATAGCAACCTTGGAGCACTGGAAGACATTTGAGATGAGCAAATAGAGAAGACATTTTTTGTTGTATATGTTTAGGTAGGTAGGTTGGTTTGTCTGTGCTTGTAGCCTTGCTATATGATTTTTCATTGCTTTTGAGGAGGAAAAAAATCATCACATTAAGGAGTTATGGAATTCTCTATGCTTTGCTTGGCAGGCTTTCATACAGCGACTTGAACCTACCTAACTTCAGTCTATATTTTACATAAATCATACAAAGGGCTTCAGAAAGACATAAGCTATTGAAAATACACAAAGTACTCTTTTCCCACAAAACTTCAAACATAACAGCTGTTCTCTGTTTTTTTAATTCTTCTGAGAATGCAGTGATTTGACAAGTTGCAATATGGATTGTATTTATTTAGTTCATATTCTATCTTTTAACAATTATTTTAATAACTATAGAAAATATTTGAATTTCACTTTGAACTTTACATTTTCTTTCCCACTCAACTGCATAAAGAAAAATAATGACCTGTGATACCATTGTCCAAGAGACAATTCTTTTGATAAGAAACTGAAAAATATGTTCTGTCCATGATAGTTTTGAATCTGTTCAAAGGGATATTCATATTTAGCAACAATTTATATCTAGATTGCCCAGAGAAAACAGAAATTGGGGCACTGTTTTCTATATGTATTAGCATAAATCTAGTTTATGTAATTAGTGGCTTTATCAAACATCTGAAACACAGAAGGTGTCAGAGCTGATGTTTAATTCACCTGATTTCTGTGGAAACAGTGTTTTTTCTGGTTGGCTCTTCCTGAATAACTGCAGGAAAAGATTGACTGTAGTCTAAAGGTGGGTCATTCATCCAAAAGGATCCATTCTTCCAAAAGGATCATCACATAATTTCTGACACAAAATGCCAGACGTTTACAGTTAGACTATAGAAAACATTTACAGTGTCATTCACAGCAGCTAAAATTGTTTCTGTAACTATTTCCTATGCTAAGTATAGGGAAGGCTACATAAGCTACAGCCAAGGTAAGCACATGTCTAGAATATGGTAGACATTCGATTTTAATGGAACCCATTTTGGCAAAAGTAGTTGTTTGCTTTTAGAAGGAGGTCAGCTTTCTGTAGCTCCATCGTGGTTAGTTGTCTGGATTTCCCACAGACTTATTTAGAATAGGTCCTGTAGGGATATTGGTGTGTAGCACAGCGTGAGATGTATTCCAGCTGTGGGCTCATTTTCAGAGGCAAATGACACAAAAAAGCAGTAAGCAAAAGTAACAAATATGAATATATAGAAAGCCACTTCATTGCAGTAAATAAAGCTTATGTTATTTCTAACACCAAAGCACAATAAGCAATTGTATTTTGCCTTCTTAAAGAGATTAAACTGCAATTTGGTAACCTGTGTTTACAGAGCTAATGTAAGCTATTGGAGTACATTAACACTTCTTATGTATTTATACATTTCTAAATACCCATCCAGGGTTGTGTTCCCAATTTTTTTTAAGTCATTGGAGAATAGATTAATTTGACTTCACATTACACTTCTAATCCATTGGTTTTGTTGTGGCAATGGAAGATCCAGAAGTTAATTAGTACTTATGAGTACCGCTACTGCCATTTGATCTTCCCCTGAGAAACAGTGTTGTGAAGACTTGAATAAGTAGTCCTTACAGACATCCTCAAGAAGATACTCCTGAAAGTCAAACTTGGGGGTTTTAGTTGTGAATTGGCTCAGCAGGCCCCTCTAAACCGGGAATAAGATTATTTACGCTTCACATTTAACACATAAACAGGAAAAAATCCTTTGGAGTTGGTGCCAGCTCTTGAAACAGGACCAGGAAAGTGGCCAGAGCAGTTGTTTGATGTTGGTTGTGCCTCTCCCCATGAGTAACTCTCACCAGAGTTTCTGGTTCAGTATTTCATCTTTCCCAAACCTTGAAACTATTACTCACTAATTCTCTAGCAAGAGCAGTGTTGATAACAACAGGTTTACGCATATGTCCTCGTCATGCATTAGAGTGCTACGTAAAACAAACAAGTACAGCATGGAACAAGTGCTAGAAAACCTGCCTGGGATTGGTTTGGTGTGGGCCTGTAGGGTTTCTGGTGCTCCAGAGGCTGCTTCAGGCAGATGCAACATGGAAGTACCTCATGGAGTGTGGGTCTGGAGCCTGGGTTTACACAGGTGTTTTCTTATTAAAGGCAGCCCTCATGACCAGTCTGACAGAGGAGTGCAACTTAAACAAACCTGTACTTAAGTTGGAAAAAAACCTAGAAAAAAACACCCAAGGGAGTCTTTAATTTATTAATGTTGTCGTTGTTGTTGTTATTATTATTAGTAGTATTATTATTAATCATTTACTTATACCCTTAAGAAATCTCCTGAAAGTAAAAATAAATGTGCACAATTTCTGTGGCTTGTATAATCATATGTATATACAATCATCTATCAAGGAAAGTACATGTTTTTATATAAATGTGTGTGTGTGTATGTATGTATATATGTATACACACAGAGCATCTTGATATAATTACCATCTATCAAGAAATGTATTGCTATTTGTTTATCAGAGTACTAATATAATATTATTACATTTCTCAGTTATAGTCAAAATATTTTAAGTACCTTGAAGATACATATGAACACAGTCATGACAATAAGTACAGTTTATAAAAAGAAAGGAAAAAGGTTGGAGAAATAGCTGTAATGTTCAGGGTTCAAGCTAAGGCATATTCATTAAGTTTGTTTTGCAATTGTTGAATATGAATGTGGATATGTGTTTACAAAACATATACATCGCCCTCTTAGAGACTGCATATCATGTTTATTTGGTTTTCAGTACTTAACAACATTGTTTTTAAAATTGGCTAATATGTACTGCTAGCATAGTCCTGAAATTAAGTAATTAAAACTTGGTACTAAAATACCAAATGGGTGCATAACTGTCATTGTTACCATGAGTATAATGTTTATTAATAATTCTTCTCTGATCCAGCATAGAATTTCATCACATGTTCTCTACTCTTCAAAATGAAGCTTAGAAGGCTGACAAGCAGCGTTATTAAAATCTAAATAACTGAATGGACTTTTGAGATCTTCCAAATGAGGGCAAGGTGCTTGCATAGCTTTAGGAATATGGTTTGCCCACAATGTTGTTTTCAACTTTGTGCATACTTTACACATCACATATGAAGATAACATTCCTTGTGTAGGAAGCAGGTCTCTTCAAGCGAGACTCTGATCCCACAAAAATTCATGTGCCTGACTTTATACAACTGGAAGTAGTTCTGCTGATTTCAGCAGAACAACACAGAGGCTAAGATTTATGTGGTCTCTCTTCATAAGGTCAAGCACAAAGTAAATAAAGAACAGAACATAAAGAATGTGTGGTCTTAGGAGGAGGAAAGAAGTCTATCAACTTGAACGAGGCCAAAATCGTATCCTAAAGCCCTCCTCTTGAAACGCTATGCATCATAAACCACCTGGGATGCGGATGGTCTCCTCACTGCCATTTATAAAGGTATACTCCATTGGGTATTTCAGGCATTTCTATAATACTTTTATTTTTATTTACCATTCTCTTCTAGATTGTAAACAGTAATAAACAGAATAAAAGTTTTGGATAGCATTATTGAGTAGAACAACCTGAGTTGCACTCAGTAGAACCCAGTAAAGAAAAACTGATCTGATTTCAGTACATAGGAGAGTATGTTTAGGACTAGAAGTGTTCACAGTACCTCTACTAAAATTGGTGCTCTAACAGTATATTTCCTGAAAGAAGATCTGCAAATAAATTGAAATTTGCTGGCTAGCAAGATGACTTTTAATCTACAGTCCAGCTGTAGACTGTTGGTGTCTCGGTTTCATGGCTGGGTGACATGAGATGCAACAGAAAGGAGCATATTTTACTGGACTTCCAATATGGTTTGGACACATACCTTAGTAAGACAGATGAGCATCAAGTTCAGAAATACTGATTAATATTTAACAACATACTTCTTTATTCTTTCAAAAGAAAAGTTGCCAATATAACTCATTGTGATACTGAGAAATAAAGTTTAAAAATTAAAATTGAAAGAACAGAATTTTCCATCACCATTAAGGTTTCAAAAATTAGTTTGATACCTTGCATATATTGTCTCATTTATGCAAATTTCTATACACTTATTGACTTTCACTAAATGAGTAGTATTGCTAATATTGGTGCTAAACATCTGCATGAATCTTTCTGCAATGAAGCCTCGATTTTGAATGTCAAGCTATTCACACATCAAGTTCAATTTCCTTACCACAAATGACAAATATTCACTAACATCACCAACAAAGTGAAATACAAAAATTTGCAAGATAAGAAGTTAAATATCTAGGTTTCTTCACAGATTCACTGCCCTTTGAGACAATCTGGTACAGCTTAGTTACTATGCTTTAGGGGAACTGTTTTTTTTTTTTTTACCAAAATCTTGAATCACTTTGTACCAGTAAAAATATGACTCCCTGCCCAGCTTTTAGAGACACCAATAATTCTTCCAATGGGTAGTAGGTTTCTTTTTTCTCCATCTTTAGTTTTATTATAAAATGAAATGAATTTTTTTTTAAATTTTTTTTTAAGTCAATAAACTTATTTTCAGCCACTCCCACGCTGTCTTTTATTATTATCTGTCTCTGTAGCCTTAGGCACCTATTTTTGTATTCATATTTAAAATCATAATGGATCTTATCTAACCATTTTCTTAAGGAACTTTTATGTGGCATCTGTTAGACTGGAATGTTCAAAAATACTTCTGAAAGAAGCGCCAACTCTTATTTAATGCCTCTAGGAAATCAGTGTCTCTCTCTTTGGGGCACTTTTGAACATACCACCTGTGAATGCTATTTCCTGGTATTTAGCTGTGCTCACTGTGCAGGTGAACACTTACATATCTTTATTTTGAGAGTCAAAATTTAAAATGTCTTCCACTGCAATTTTTTTCATAATAGTCTCTTGGGATCTGATCTAGCAATGTTACTTGGCATGAATCAAACTTTACATTGAGTTCAGCAACACTTTCCTATCTTTAAAGTTACTTGTGAATTAACACACTTTCCAAAACTGGAAATTTGATTGCGGTGATTTCATTAGATTAGACATTTGGTATAGTTGTAGGCACAAGAGAAATTTGCTAATAAAAGATTTTAAGTAGAACTTTTACATGGTGAGTGAAAATAACAACATTAGGCCCAATTTTTCTCATACATACATACATAACAGAGCACGCTCTGGATTCGGAATTTGTGTACTATTTGTTCGATATCACACATGTTGAAAATAAAGCAATAAATGACAGAATGTGATATGGAAAGAAAAAGGCGTTGTCATATTTCCTAATATTAGAAAATACAACTACAATTGCAAATAATTTTAAATCAATTCTAGACAGTTAAAGTAATATGAGAGGTAATAAATATAATAAGTCAATGTCTGTTAAAGTCAGCAAGACTGTAGTCTTGGAAACATAGAGCTTAAAAATATTCACGTTAGTCTTTTTTATTATATTCTGCATAGTACCATGCAGTACTATAAGACAGCTGCATTAAGTGCTAATGGAACTTACTCCAAAAAGAGTTCAGCACTCTGCTTCTTCTTTATCAAAGCTCACTCAAATCAATTTTAATGCAGCACAAAGATTTGCAGGATTATATTCTGTCTGCTAGAGAAGACAGAAAAGCAAGTGAAAGAGGAAAGGCCTATAACATGATGTTTAAAAAGAGTAAAGAACTTTACAGACTAAGTGATGCCCAGAAAGACCATGGGGGAAAAAGTAAAGAAGCAAACTTGTACTGGAGAGTATACAACAGGGAGACACAAATTTGTAAAGGCATGGCTTTTAAAAAGTATCTCTAAAATACCAAAAATCAAAAGAAAAAGTGGGTAACAATTAAGTTTTTTTAGGTGTTCACCTTGTGCCATATTACTGGAAAATGCATTTAACAAATTCTGTAAATATTCCATATGTTAGACCTGTGTAACTACTAACTCCACAAAATGTATCTACAGTCAGCACACATCAAAGAAGAATCAAGATTTTTTTTTGGTTTCAAATCACTTGTAAAGTATTTTGTGGATCCACTATTTACCTATAATATTGTTATGGTAAACAAATGTAAAAACTGCAAATATTTCAGTACTTTAAGCAGGTTTATACTTTTTTTTTAACCCAGCCATTTTTAATCATTTCTGAACAATAAATACATCATTGAGATGCTCTGAGTCAGTTGATATTTAAATAGTGCATCTGTATCTGCAACTATTCATTTTTCGTATTTCAAAAATTGTTGTTACATGTTCAAAAAGAAGAGTTATAGAACACAATATTGCACCATAAACAAAGTCCATGTTTGTGGAACAATGGATAACCTTGGCTACCTTAATATTTTCTATTCTATTTGTGACAATAGCCACCTTTTTATTTGCCATCTTTTTATTTGTTACTTATTGGTTATCCATAGCATCCTGACACTGTTCAGACAAACCTTTAAATTGATGAAGTTTTTATTCATCAAAGGTAGCACTATTTATGTCCCATAACACCTAATTTTTAGTTGGCTCTTGTTCAATTTTTTAACTCTGTATGAAAACCAAAGCCTGACATAAAAAGAAGAAAATAAAATGGCAACAATCTTTGCCTTAGACGTACAGATTAAACATTATTTTGTTGTTAGACATAGTGAAGTAAGTTGCATTGCAGTTTTATGTCCCAGTGAATTACTAAACATGGTCTCTGCACAATGCTGTCTCAGTTTTCCACAACAGATAGGGAAACTTTTTTTTGTTTATCTATGTTTTAGGAGATGGAAGGACCTTGGTGTCCTAAATACAATGAAGAATATTCATCCCTCAAGAGAGGACAGCCATTTTGCCAGTGTAGTAGAATATAGCCAGCACCATCATGCATTCTCCCCACCTGTAAGAAATAACATCAGAATTGCACTAAATTTGAAGTAGAGGAGAAAGGATAGTGGCATATATAATGTCCCAGATCTTTAAAAACAGGGAACTAAACAGCTTTGTGCTGGTGACAGCTAACAAGAAACTTCCCCTTTGACTTAATGTTTGCAAATCCAGTGTGATGGTACTTATAGATGAAATAACATTCAAAAAGATGCCTCTTCAAATGACTCGTTGACTTGTTCTTCCAAGATACACATCTATGTCAAGAGGTTTAAAACATCCACTCTAAACAGCGACAGTGCTATTGTTATTGGACATTGCTGTGGTAGACAGAGAATGTTGGAGAGGCTCTTCAGTGACCAGAGGAGCTGACAATGTACCCTGCTTAAATGTAGAAGTTAATGTCCTATGAAGGTGTAATAATAATAGCATACCTGCAGTGCCTGGGGGTCCCATTTCCACATTGTTCACACTGAAGAGACGTTGTCTGAATACAGTCCAGTGAGAAAATGGTTTTCTTAGCCTACTGAAAACATCCTGTACAAGATCAAACTTTGCTATCCTTAGGTGCCTTGGTGTATTTTAAATTATCCTAATATTCATTCTAATCCAGTCTTCCACTACACTCTTTACGTTCAAAAATGACCAAGTTAGGCCTCTGCCTTTATAGAGCCAGATTCCTGCCCTTCTAGAACCATGTGCATCTATTTTATATGGG
Source organism: Pluvialis apricaria (assembly GCA_017639485.1). Lineage (NCBI taxonomy): Eukaryota > Metazoa > Chordata > Aves > Charadriiformes > Charadriidae > Pluvialis > Pluvialis apricaria. The sequence continues at coordinate 107,100,795 of CM030007.1, forward strand.
TTTATTTTATATGGATTTAAAATGCTGAAATAGTGTGAGTTCACAAGAGGATACAGAAACAGGTTTTTGCACTGGTTTTGACTCACCTGGAATTTCACCAGGTTTGCCTTAAGTGCAGGGTTCAAAGAAAATTTCAGCGATGCCTTCCAAATTTGCCTTGCGTGAGATCCAAAACCATAAATCATTCATCCTTTGTACACACGTATTAGAGTACTCTGCTATGCTCTGCAAGGTGGTACACTCAGAACTCAACCCAGGTCTTTTGAAAGCTTCTTTGAAGCAAGGTCAAAATTTGGGGCTGGAGTTAAACCAGAATTGAGGCAGATTTGGCCATAATTTGCATTCATTTGTGAATGATTTGCAGAATCCTAGGAGGTGGTATTAGGTCTTACTGTTACTTTACTTACCAGACGTTAGCAGAAGGTGTGAAGGAGGAAGTCATGTTGGCCTGATTCTCTCTGATAGATGTAAATGCCCTTTCTCCCGAGCATCTGTACAATTTTCTTAGTGAACTTTGTTTAGAGGAAAGGTTAGTTTTGCACACAAAAAGATAAACTTAGTTGCATCTACTTTTGAATTTAATAAAGGATATCAGAATATGACTTAAGATAAAATGTGGAAATAAAGAATGCATTTTAATGACTTTCCTTCCTTATTCCCTACCCTTTTGATTTGTTGTTACAGCAATAAAATTCAGTATTTTTGAATATGTAAATATATACTTTTGATTTTAGGCCACATCTTTGACCATCTCAGAATTAACATTTTCATTGCTCCTGCTGCCTTTTTCTGTCTGTATTTAGTACTCTTATTATACACTTAGAGACAATTAAAGAAAGGAGATCTCTCTTCTGTAATACTTGTCCTTTAGTGTTAGATTCAGTCACTTCTTACTGAACTACTTTAAGAAATAATTGTTCTTGGACTATGGCCTTCCACTGACATAAATTAGATAACATTCAGATGAAGAGTATTATTTCATGTACTGTATTCTTATTCAGTAAATGTCCTTTTTCCTTATTTTAATTTCAGCGCCAGGCAAGTAGGCACATAATTTTTTACTGTATTTAATTTTAATTCTGATATATCCAGCTGAAGTCAAAAGGTATCTAGTCATTTTTTCCAGAACACTGATCCACATGCATGTTTTCTGTCTTAGCTTGTTTGAGCTTTCCATCACGAGAAAGCTCCATGGCAACTCAGTGTATGGAAACAGACGTGAGGTCACACAGAGCCTATGGAGTGAAACCTGAAGACAATGGAAAAAACTCTTTCAAGTCAATACACTCTGGCAAGTTGCTGAGCTTCACAAATAAAAACGCTTTAAAGACATCTAGTGCAAGACTTCGGCACAGTTAAAATATTCAGTCAACATTTTTTGGTGTAAAAAGATAACGTTTCAGAGTACATTCTTCTTTCTTACCTTCCCTTCTTCTTCCTCTCTCAGAAATCCTCTATTTCAAATTCATTTTAAGAACCTTCTTAGAGTGGCTTCTTTAGGAAAACTGAAATATTTGCTACAGAAAATTGTCTCCACTTAAAAAGAAATGAGAAAAAGTTGCAGAACCAGTTAAGTCTTATTGACTATCAAAGAGATAACAGACCTCAAATCACATAAGCTACATTTCTAAAGAAGCTGTACATTCTTTCATCATACAGGTACTTTGAAGGTCTCACTGCAAGATCTCTTACTATTCAGAATATTCAGAAATGTAAAGTGAGGTTTAACGTTACCACTCATTAAGTCTGTGAGTCATCTTTCAGAACCTAGCTGCTATCCTACAAGGTAGATTCTTTGCAACCATCCAACAAAACTCACTCCCAGCTGCAGCACTATTTAATTTCCTAAAATTGCATTTTTTAAACAAAGGCAATACGAGTTTAAATTTACATTTTAGTTTTATGTGCATTCTTGCACTCTTGTGTTAAATTACATGTATAGAAAAGATCAACATTTGCCTATCTAGTTTCCACATAAATATCAGTGATTTTTTTTTTTTTTTTCTGGGCTTCTTTGATACATGTTGAGGGTTTTTTTTCACCTGAGGTTACAGGTGTGTTTACATAATACTTACCTGACTTATGTTTAGCATTCTTAAAAATTTTTAGGGAAAACCAGACACCTGTTCTTCTTTAAACCAAATGGTGTGTCAATTGTATGAGTGGAGCCTTGCATTTCAGATTAAAAAGAAAACCATTGCAGGCCCTTGGTCAATAAGGAAGTAGTATTTGCATCTGGATGGAATTTGTTTAGTGCAAAAAGACTGGGCTAAGTCTTTAAATTATTGAGAAATCTCTTCTAAAGTGACACCTAAAGTGAACAGAAGTTACTTGTGTTGATTTTGAAGAAGTAACCAACTATTAAAAGAATAGCAGTGACAGCGTCACTAGAAAACTGTATGTTGTCTCCGAGTTGAAGTCAATACAGTCCTAAAGGGTGCAACAGGCATTAATGCTAAGTCTGTACTGTTCACATCAGGGTCACTCAGTTTTGAGAGAGACCCGACCATGTAAATGTAACATACCTATGATCCCAGTCCCTCTGAGACCTTGGCAAAGCTGTTAATGGGCTGTCCCCACAAAGGGTTATTTCCTCTTCAATAATACTCCAATAATGGCAAATTATTGTCAGATTTAATGTAGCTGTAACAATAATAAAAAGTTGGCATTCTCATATTTTATTTTTTTTTTTCAAAAGAGGAATGCAGAATTTTTCTGATAAGGTACAGGTTCTTTTCCTTTGGAATTGTCCTTGTTTCAGGAGGTGACTACTGATCTTCTGCACATCACCGCTAACACCCGTGCAGAAGTAAAGGACTGTAAGGGTGTCTTGGCACCCCATTATCTCCTAAGCCTGAATGGATAGCAGAAATAAAGGAGTTCCAGCACTTTGTGAAGGCTGGGATGAGGGGTCTGCCCCACTTACCCAACCCAGAGGCAACCGCAAAGGAGTGATCCAGCTCTTGACTCCTGTTTCTACAGGACGTAATACTTAGAGAGCCCTCAGAGAAGCCTAGAGCTAAAGGAAATCAGCAATATCCAAGTTAAAAACATTTAGAGGAAATGTGACCAATACAGATCAAAGGCAATGATGTAAAAACAGACCAAATATCCCTGTTTTTTTGTCTCTTGCGGAAGAGGAGCTGTTCCTATATCCCGTCAGTGTTTGAACAAACTTAAAGGCTATAGAGACCTGGCACAATAGTGTCTTAGAGAATTTCTTAGCACATAGAAAACAGGTAGGCAGAAAACCTGGACAAACACGTTTTCTGGTCAACTGTGGAATATCATAATGATATTCTTCCTAGCTTTCGGTATTTAGCAAGAGGTTTTTTTACCTTGACAGCATTTGAAGAGAAAAGCACTAAGAATATCCTTCTAAGTAATTTGCCAATGGCATACCAGAAGCAGTTTGACAAATTATGTTGACATTTGTATATAAACAACGATCCCCAGGGCTTGCAATTTGCTGAACATCTTCAGGTGATTTGGAAATAAATAAAGCAAAACTGCTTCCCTTGTGCCAGTCTCCACATTTCAACAGGAGTTATTTTCTCTAGAAAGATACTGTCTGTACAGCATTTCACAGCAGTGTTAGGCCTTCTAGAAAAGTGAGACAGGCAAGTCAGCTTCTGACACTTTGTCCTTTTTTCCCCTGCACAAGTAAGCATGAGCAGTTTCAAATCTGTGTACCAAGTAGCATCTGAGGTAATGAAAAGGAACAGTTTATTTTCTAGAAATGTAAAGCTTCTGCACTAAACCTATGTTAAGCCTCAGAAACCTCTAAATTAGCTGCTGAATGTTTCAGAAATGTCGACATGTAGATAATTTTGTCAGCCTCTGATACTTATGAATAGACTTCCTAAAGTCTCAGCTGTTTACAGTTTTCATAAATGGCAAACGAATGTGTAACTATGTAACACTGAGATCTCAGTTAATTCTCCAGGCTGAGCTAAACTGCTCAAGATGTCATGAGTAACAAACTGTGTGGGAAAGACATGAAAATCCTGGGAATAGATGGAGGGATTCACTTTCTTGCAGAAGAGACCTCAAAATAGGAAAAGCAATGTAAGGAAGATTCAGAAGTATTCCTATTCAGTGTTCAGAAAGGGATCGGGAAGACACAACTCTGTGTGCATCATCTTCAGAGAACTGGGGGAAAACTTAAAAAACCAAGGCTATATTTAGAGAATAAATTTTATCAGGAGTCAGAACAAAGAGACTAACTTTCAGACTTTAAGGAGTGGTGGGAATTGAATGTAGATATCTCAATACTGGACCTCACAGGAGTAAGCAAAGCACTGAAGACTTGGGACAGAAAAATAAAACAAAAAACTTTTGCTTCTTCAAACTTTGAGTTGCACCCCTTTTTCTTCTTTTTGAAGAGATATTGTAGTAACTCTTGTAACTAGTGGACCTGGTAGTACTATCTCCTACAGAAATTGCCCTTTGCTTCTATTTTAAAGCTTCATTTTCAACATTCATAACTTTGTTGAAATTCTATCTTCTGGTGACAGATATCCAGGTTTCTATATAAAACTCAATTTTTTTGTTTCATGGTGTTGATTTGTGGGGGAATACAGGAAAAAGGCTAATGTCTGGGATAAAATTACTAGAAGGAGAATAAAGAAAATAACTCCTAAGCTTAAAAAATGTGCTAGCATATTTTTCATTGAGAAAAATTCTAGCCCTTTCTTGTTTAGGAATGGAAACTCAAGGTTTTACAAAGATGGACTATCTCTATGAGAGTTTTTTGGTGGTTGGTTGGTTTGCTTGCTTTGCTATGCCTGTGTATGAAAATCCTAAGTTTCTTATGATTTTCTTAGTTCCAAGAAATGGACGAGAAGAGGATGTACTTGCTGCCTATAAATCATCAGATCAGCATTGTGGTTTGTCAGTTTATAGATTCAGCTAGCCCAAGAAAGATGAGACTATACTGACCCTGAACTCATTTTACCAGAAAATAAGATAATTGCTAACCCAGTCAACGTGGTCAAGTTTCTTCAACCAAAATTATCAAATATAAACACAGTAATGAAGCCCAGCTATAAAAAAGAAAGCAGAAGCCTTCGCAGCATTCTTGAGAGGTTAGCAATTGCCTTATTTCTTCATCAACCCTCCCTCTGGGACCAGAGAGCACCAACTGATGCAGTGGAGGCTTTGGGGAAAAAAATAAAAAATCATCATTCACCCTGTGCAAATGCAATAGGAACACTTCTGTGTCTCCCACCATAAAGGTAGCAGAGCTATTTTCTCCTATCCTTCCTGTGGAGGGCTGAGGATAGGGAAAGTTGGACGTGCCCCTTTTGTGCCTTGGAATGCAGATCTGCTGCATTCCTGGCAGATTAGGTGAAGTGATGGTGGGATGTGAAGGGGCCATGGGACAGGGACCACCTGAGAAGGAAGGAAATTGAGAATGCTTACAGAGAACTGGACTTTTACTAGTGTGAGGCTTCCCTGTGGAAAGGGTGATGCTGCAGGGAACCTGGATTTTGTTCTACTCTTCTTTTGTGTTTACTCCATCAAAAGCTGGTGATTGGAGTGAGTTAGGAGACACTGATTTCTGAACCAGGATTTCCACTTGTACACTGGCTCTGGCTGCTGGCTTGTACCTGTGTCTGAGAATGCTGGCACAGACATGAAGGAGCAGAGCAGGCTGGCCACCCCCCACAGCCACCCATCTCTCCTGTGAGCTGTGCAGACAAACACAAATGTGCAGTGCAAGGCATGCAGTGACTCGCACCCCTGGTGTGTGACAGCCAAGAAGACCTGTGTGAGCCTGAGCCCAAGAATGCCTTACATTAATAAGTCAATTCTCCTTAAGTTAAATCTAGCCTTTATTTATTGACCATCTCCAGTCTTGAGTAAATCATAAACTGGCTTTTTCCTATCTGCAGGACTGGGAAGCATCAATAGCAACCCGACTGTCTCACACTCCTCGCAAGAGTGTTGGACAGCCCTACTGAGTGGAAGGAGATTTTGGAGGAAGTGTCCTGTAAACTCTAAGTGGTGGCACAGTGAGTGATACGTTTTACAAAACATCTAAGTATATGTTTTGCAAATGTCCTTTGGAGGAATTACGTGCAAAGAGTATAGCATTACGTGAACTAGGCAATTTGCATTTGTACATTTTTATGAGTCTTCTCAATATATCCATCAAAAAGAAGCGAGGAATGTTTGTAAATTATTTTGCTCCCCTTCAGTTCACTCTCCCTCTTTAGTGTTTTACAACACAGCCAGCTGTTCCTGGGGTTAGGGGTTGTAAGTCCTAGTCGTCTGTGATTTTTTTCATGAAGATTAATCGTCTTGAATTAAGTGAGTATATATGAAGATACAGCAACAAAATCAAGTGAAGCCACTGTACAGTATTTTGTTTGCTACCATACTTGTGCTCACTGTGTGTTCATGTTCAGCTCTTTTGTTGTGCTGTATTTATATTTTAAGGTTTCGCTGTAGAAGTATTGGTGTCCCTGTAACAGAAAGTCTTTTCATTCTTCAGTTTCATGACACCTGCTCTGCGACTGCAACTCCTAGCCTTCTTATTAAAAAAAATAAACTGTTTAGTGTTTTGTTGTGGTGTTGGTTGTTGGGTTTTTTTTCCCCAGGAAAAATGCAGGAACTGCATTGACTAGGGACTTCAAACTTTGAAGAAAAATAAATAGTTGCGTACATTCCTTATTTTTGTGAAACTGCACACTTAAAAAGTAGAGATTATCAACACCGATTGCAAAATAAGACATTTTCCCTTATCCTTTTACAAATGGATTACCTCTATGTTGTTTGTTTGGTTTTTTTACTAAATTATCTTGTTTGTATGTTGACAATGTTGACAAAGAAATTTTAATACTATTAATACATATTGTCACTGATTTAGCAGTTCTGTATTTGAAATGGTGAGTCAGGCGCACAATATTTATTTGTCCACATTGACACCAAATATTTACTCTGGAAGACAAGGTGGCAATATTCCAAAACATCTATTCCCCAACTGTGTTGTTGCTTTCGTTTCTGAATTCTTTTTGCCATGCAATTTTTTTCACAGCTGTTGCTTGTAAAATTGGCTTGGATGCTGCTCAATTCAGAGAAATGGTATTTTACAACAATTCATAATTCTTTCATCTTCAGAACACAATGGATTTATTTGTGTTTAGATTTGGCTATTTTGTTAATAATCCATGGTCAATAAATCACAGAATTCTCTTGTAGAAATAGTTTTCAGCTTGCATAGCAATGATTTGAAGAACTCATGTCTTTCATTATTGTTCTCCTAATGATTTATTTTTAAAGGGTGAATGCAATTTTATACATTGGGGTTGATTTGGATCCTAATATAGGATAATTTTGCTATATTTTTATCCCATTAAATTTTGAAAACCATAACAACTTTTAAGTGTCATCTGGATGTAATAGCTTTTTACAACTTTTAGAAAGTTTTTAGTGTATAGAAGCAATATTACAGCAAAACAAATTATTAATAAATGCTGGAAAATATGATTTAAAGAATTAATATTATTTTTTTAACTAAACAAAGTTTCTTCCCCTTCTGTCCCCAGTATCGTGTTTCTTATGAAGAAAGGCTTATAAGATGCTCCTCAACATTGACAAGTTATGAACTTTGTTTCCAGTTTTGAAACATATAATAAGCATATCTTTATTGATACCTGTGACATTCTGTAGAGATAGGAAAGAACAGATACCTGAACAGAAAAAAATAAAGCTGGAAAATGAGGTTTTACTGAACTCTGTTCTGTGTAACTCTAGTTTCCGATACTGAAACCAGTCAAAAAATACAGCTAAATTTGGTATTTGTAAACTGCACCACAAGGAATAACCTTTTAAAGATTCGTACAAAACCTGTTGGAGCCCATAGGCTGTTTCCTGATAATATGGTCTCTGAGTCTTGGTTTAGTTAGCAAATGTTGAGAGACTGAACCTTTCAGGTACAACTGAGGAAGCACTACAGACTATGTTTGTATCTATTATCTCTGTTGAGAAAAGTACTTCAGGCATATAGTTATACACATAATGTATGTTAAACACTTTCCTGAATTAGGATTGTTTCCTTAGGACAGGTCATAATTGTAATTAAATGTTTCTTACTAAGAACGGAAAGGGTAAATAAACAAAAATACTTTCAAACTGAGGCAATACAGGGAATACATATTTGTTTCTCCAAGTGAAAAGAACTATTCTAAAAAGTTTGTTAGCTTTTCTCCTTTAGTTCAGTTATAGGCCTTTCCCCTCCTCTCCATTATTGTGTAAATAATTGTGCAATTTACCCTTAGAAATTAAAGAGGAGATTCATAGATTGTCCGTGTGGCACACAGCTCTGTTTATGCTGAGCTGCCCAGTCACAGCTACAGCTCAGTTCCTTGGAGAGACCCATTCACCCATCCAGAGCCCTGGGCAAAGTTAGGATTCCTGGCAGTGACTGTGAGAATGTTTTTAATGTATGTATGTACACAATTTTTGTCTGTTCTACTTTTCAATGCATTACTTAATTATTGGAGAGTTTATACTTTCCATTTTCTTCCTTTTCCATTATTTTGTTCCCATCGTGCCTGGGATTCAATATACCCATGCTAATTCACCCGTTAGTTCCCATCATGCTAATTCAATATCAATATAATTCTGACTTATGATGCCATGTATCTTAGATTTGCAAATTTATGGCACATCTTTATAGGCAATAATGAGTCATACCACTATTTTTTTCCCTTTTAGGTTCCTCAATATATCAATAGTCAGCCAAGAAATCAGAAGCCATGAAAATGGCAAAAGAAGTAAATAATTTTGAGGTTGCATTGCTGAATCAAACTATATAATGGAAAAAAGTTTGAAGAAAATTCTGACATATTTTGCATAGTCTCAGCTAGGAGACTTTCAGTAGAAATTGTTTTGCCTTTAATGATATCTGAAATACTAGTATGTAAATACCATCTGATGTGATTAGTTGAGTTTTTTCCCCTGAAATTGCCAGTTTTTTTATGAATTCATAACTTCACCAAGCTGTTGAAAGAACAGGCAGATGAATATATAAACATATATCATAGACTCATTGAATGGTTAGAGTTGGAAGGGACCTTAAAGATCATCTAGTTCCAACCCCCCTGCCACGAGCAGGGACACCTTCCACTAGACCAGGTTGCTCAAAGCACCAGCCAACCTGGCCTTGAACACCTCCAGGGATGGGGCAACCACAAATTCTCTGGGCAGCCTGTTCCAGCGTCCTACCACCCTCACAGTAAATAATTTCTTCCTAATATCTCATCTAAATCTACCTTCTTTCAGTTTAAAACAGTTCTCCGTCATCCCATTGCTACACTCCCTGATAAAGAGTTTGCACCATCTTTCCTGTAGGCCCCCTTTAGGTACTGGAAGGCTGCTACAAGTTCTGCCCAGAACCTTCTCTTCTCCAGGCTGAACAACCCCAACTCTCTCAGCCTGTCCTCATAGGTGAGGTGCTCCAGCGCTCTGGTCATCTTTGTGGCCCTCCTCTGGACTCCCTCCAGCAGGTCCATGTCCTTCTTATGTAGGGGGCTCCAGAGTTGGATGCAGTACTCCAGGTAGGGTCTCACCAGAGCAGAGTAGAGGGGCAGAATCACCTCTGTCAGCCTGCTGGCCATGCTTCATTTGATGCAGCCCAGGATGTGGTTGGCTTTCTAGGCTGCTATCACACATTGCTGGCTCATGTTGAGCTTTTCATCAATCAGCACCCCCAGGTCCTTCTCCTCAGGGCTGCTTTTGATCCATTTTCTGCCCAGCCTGTATTTGTGCTTGGGATTGCCCCGACCCATGTGCAGGACCTTGCACTCAGCCTTGTTGAACTTCATGAGGTTTTATATAATACATTTGAGAAAGGAGATTCAAACTACACGACTTGTCAGAAATTCCTTCTTTAAAGAGGAAAGATATCGCTGGTCAGGAATATTTTGATTAAACTAAAGTCACTACTGCTGAAAGGTTATTTTGTCACTGCCATAAAGGAACTCTCTATTTCAGTGTCTCCCAAACAGAGCTCTGTGAGCCCATGGCAAGCAGACTGTAGTTCATTCACTTTTATAGTGTTTTCAATTCTAGACTTCATAACAAGGGTTCATAGCTTGTGAAATGTTGAGTAGTGATCTAAAATATTTGGTTTCCACTGCAGTATTGATTTAGGTATTCTATGCCATGCTATGCTATGCTGTACTAGATGTAGTTATCTGTTGGGAAAGACTTCTGTTGCTTTTCCAAAAAGATATCAAAAAATCAAACATCACAGCCCATCAAGATTTTTCTTCTGCATGATAAATCAAGAGTGGTGACAGCTATTGTCAAGGTTTCTAGAGCTTTTAATCCCAATCCCTAGAGTTCATAATGATTTTGTGAATAAAAAGCATTTTTTTGGAGTTAAATAGATTTGGTACCTATAAATATCTTGCATGTTCTTTCCTTAAATGCCGGTTATTATCCTTTCTGTTTACAGTTTGTCTTAAACTGTTTTTCTATTCGTGCATGTTTGTATTATGTTCAGACTGATTTAATTCTACAGGTCAGATTTTGTCATCCTTCATGAAAATGCTTTAGGTAATTTTGTTGTTTTCTACCCTTTACTTCATTATTTGAATAAACAGCAGCTTTGTCTGTTTCCAGCAAGGTGTGTTCTGTAGAGAGCTAGGATGTTTTCTCTGTCAGTTTTCATTTTGTTTCGGTTACAGCTGGGACAATAGAAAGTTGTGACTCTGATCCATTTATTCCCTTTGACTACTCCTCCAATGGATTCTGCACTACAAAAATTAGAGGGAGAATAAGGAAAAATTACTGCATTCCGATGTTAAATTTTTCTTTTGGCTGGGTTTGAACAAATTCAGAAAAAACATGGCATGCCATTTGGCTGTAAGTGCTTAACTCAATGTTCACTCTAATTCACAAATTAAGTATTTCAGAATTAATTCACTGCAAAATAACACACTAGTGGATAAATCAGTGAGACAATATTGCCAAAGCCACTGAAGTCTGCAGGCAGAAGAAATGACTGAGCCTTGGCAGACTGAGTGGGAGCAAAGAGAACTAGACACAGATCTGGCTGCACACATGAAACTTGGTGCAGCCCTGCACAGCACAAGTGCCATTAAGCTTGTCTTGTGTATCAAAGACCATGGGTTCTGGACTCTTCTGAGATGGCAGAACCCCAGCTCCAAGAACAGAAACTATTATACGGGATCCTAGTCATGAGCAGTAAACTGCTGAGAAGATCTCTGAGACTCTTGAGGAAGAGAGAGGAGTGAGTCTGGAGGTGACATGTTGCTTCAGCAGCGTTCAGCCATTCTTCCATTGCTGCCATACAGCATGACCTGGACAGGCTGGAGAATTGGGCAGAGAAAAACCTGATGAAATTCAACAAGGGGAAGTGTGGGGTACTGAATCTGGGGAGACAGGCTGCAGAATTGGGCAGAGAAAAACCTGATGAAATTCAACAAGGGGAAGTGTGGGGTACTGAATCTGGGGAGGAATAACACTATGTATCAGTACAGGTTGGGGGCTGACCTCCTGGAGAGCAGCTCTGTGGAAAGGGACCTGGGAGTCCTGGTGGACAACAGGATGATCATGAGCCAGCAATGTGCCCTGGTGGCCGAGAAGGCCAATGGCATCCGGGGGTGCATCAAGAAGAGTATGGCGAGCAGGTCAAGGGAGGTCATCCTCCCCCTCTACTCTGCCCTGGTGAGGCCGCATCTGGAGTATTATGTCCAGTTCTGGGCTCCCCGGTTCAAGAAGGACAGGGAACTGCTGGAGAGAGTCCAGCAAAGGGCTACCAAGATGATTAGGGGACTGGAGCATCTTTCTTATGAGGAAAGGCTCAGGGACTTGGGTCTTTTTAGTCTAGAAAAAAGAAGACTCATGGGGGATCTTATGAATACTTATAAATACTTAAGGGGAGGGTGCCAGGTAGATGAGAAGAGTCTGTTTTCAGTGGTGCCCAGTGATAGGACAAGAGGTAACGGGCACAAACTTGAGCACAGGAAGTTTCATCTTAACATGAGGAGGAACTTCTTTCCTTTGAGGGTGGCAGAGCACTGGCACAGGCTGCCCAGAGAGGTGCTGGAGTCTCCCACACTGGAGACATTCAAAACCCGCCTGGACACTGTCCTGTGCAACCTGTTGTAGGTGTCCCTGCTGTGGCAGGGGGGTTGGACTAGATGATCTCCAGAGGTCCCTTCCAACCCTGACCATTCTGTGATTCTGTGATTCTGTGATTCCATCTCCTCTGTCATGGAGAAGCCTTGAGTCTCCACATGTAGAGGGTCAGCTGGTTCAAGTGCCCAAAGTCTGGAAAAGATGGCTTGCCACAGGCCTTGTTGTGCTCAAGCTTCTCTCTGCAGAACGTGATCTTTAGAGCTTGTGTTGTGTGCTGAAGATCACAGGTTTGGGATCCCACTGACAACCCCCCCCCCCCCCAGCTCCAAGCTTAGCATCGTTGACTTCCCTCAGGTGCCACCACACAAGAAGGCCTCATTGAAGGTGACCTGCTTGAGGTGACCACCCCAGGCTCAGGAAAGGAAGGTGAGCAGGGTTCTGGAAATAATTTTTGTTGAGTCCCACCATTTGTTAAAGATGGCAGACCCCAAAGCAGCAAGGCCATCCTGCTGGTGAGCTGAGTTGGGAGCAGAGACAATTTGACAACTTCGGGAGTCTCTGCACCTGGGTTTGTAACAAGAGCCTCATGGGCGTGTGGACAGTCAGCTGAGGTGTTAAAGAGCTACAGTTTTCCCTTCCAGTACCTAAAGGGGGCCTACAGGAGAGCTGGGGAAGGACTTTTTACAAGGCCATGTAGTGATAGGATGGGGGGGAATGGCTTTAAACTGGAAGAGGGGAGATTTAGATGAGATATTAGGAAGAAATTTTTCACTATGAGGGTGTTGAGGCACTGGAACATGTTGCCCAGAGAAACTGTGGAATCTCCATCCCTGGAGGTGTTCAAGGCCAAGCTGGACAGGGCTTTGAGCAACCTGGTCTAGTGGAAGGTATCCCTGCCTATGGCAGGGGGGTTGGAACTCGATGATCCTCAAGGTCCCTTCCAACCTAAACCATTCTCCGATTCTATGAAAAGCTGTGAGAATGGTAAAAGAGGAGATGCTATAACGAACAGTCCCATTCAAGTTTGTGTACTGGAAGTATACACAACTTATCAGTTGAGGAGGGGTGGGGGGAAAGAAAAGAAGTGTGAGCCTGAAAAGTTAATACAGTGTTTGTAGATATATTTCTTTCCACCATGGAAGGATGTTACCCTAAGTCCTTACCTCTAGCAAATTAAGTACAGTTTTGATTGGATCTTATTTTATGACCAGCCTTTAAAGTGGTGCCATGGTTTCTGCATATTCATGGCTACATGTGGCACATGGTATTGAAATAATTGACTATGATGTCTCAATTTTTTCCAGTCTCTGACTGCGTTCGTTGATTCTGATTTCAGCACTGTGACTCTAAAGCATGTCAAGTTTACCCACCCAAGGAGTTAGTAATTTTTGTCAGAAGAAGGGGCAATGGCTGTCAAGTGTGTGAATATGCTCACTAGGTGCATCACTAAGCAGTCTCAATAAATCCCAGAGAGATCTATCCTTGTGTTAGAAGGATTTTGCTTGGTAAAACCAGGCCTGGATCCAATGCTGTAAAAACTATATGCACTCTCCTTACTTGGCTAAGGAAAGAGGAAACAAAAAGATGGCAAATTAAGTTATGAATATTTATCTCAAACAGTAGGCCTGCAGGAGAGCTCCTGCCAGTTCAGATATTTCAATTCTAATCCCTTTCTACTGGTTTGTATCATTTTGTTTTGCTGTCAGTACCCAGGAGACTTACAGAACTAAGTCCTCCTAACACTAATGAAACTTGTACCGGGATATTTCTCAGTCATTGACACTTCGCCAGAGCCTACAGCTGCTTGCCAAATACAGGATATCTATGCAAATCAATGGTTAAAATTATTTATTCCACTTTTTTTTTCTTCTCAATTATTTGTTCTCTTTATTCAACAAAAGCTACAAATGTGTTTACTAGAATAGAATCTCCATAAAAAGAGGTGTTTGTTACTTGGATAGTAATACATTCTCAGAAATCAGTGTAATCAAAGGAAGGCATTTTTACTTTGATAGTCTGGGACAAAAAAGGGCCAATGTTATTGAAGGCATTTATTAAAGATATCAAACACAAACTCCACAATCGGTCAATTGATTCCATAATCAGTCCTTGATTTTATTGGAAAACTCAGGTAATCTCAAAATCTGCATTACAATATGAAGAGATTATTATATAGCTGCATCTCTTTAAAAGGTGTATATTTTCTTCAACCAGTTCATCCTTTCATGAGACTGTGAAGACTCGGATTATCTGTCTCCGAAAGGAATATGCCTACAGGGAATCTTTCTGTGTGAACTTCTGGAAACTACAGCGTCAGATAGAGTGATAAAACTTTCCATTTTATTTTGCACCACAAAACAAGAAATTTCTCTATGAAGCCAAAGGTCAGCATATTTAGCAGCAAAATGAGTAAGCAGAATTGTAACAGAGTATAGTTCATCACTGGGTTTCATTACCTCAGAAGGTGACTGAAAGTAATTGTGCTGTTTAACTCCTTGCATTGGACTTGAACTAGACACATTAAAACCTGACTGTGCAACATACATTCACAATGCCTGCTTGCACCCTTGGAAAATTATCATGCTTTAGACAGCGTTTTGTTACAGTTACTTACCACTCATGTCCAGGGACACAGTGCCTCTGCTGTTATGAATGCTACTGTAAAGCAGCGTTGCAGAATTGGTTAAGAGAAAGATACAGCTCTTTGAGCCAGGCACTTAGGACTATTGGCTCCCAGTAAATCAATACAGCACCTGGAAGGGTATGAAAGGCAGATGGTAAAAATAAATGCTCGGTTTTTAAATATATGAAGAGAGGTTCAATGTAAGTGTAGTGCCTTGAGAGTCTGAGGATTTGTTTTAAGTTGCCCAGCAGTAAGGTGCTTCAACAGATACTTTGTTAGCTTTGAATAAGCCTAGAGAAGTACTTAATATACCTTTCTGACCTCTCTCTGAGGTCTGTTAACATCGATCTGTGCCACATGAGCAGGGCCAGCTTCTATTTTAACCACGGGTATTTGCTTAGGGTGCCTGTACTTAGGAACACTGTATTGAGTTGGTTCCCCTGCTCAAACATAGTCCTTTGAAATCAAAAGGATTGGATCAGATTTGTTTGTTTGTTTTGTAGGTTCTGGAGCATAATTTTGTAGAAAACACCTGACATTCTTGCTGCAAATTCTGACATTATGGTGTTTCACTGTGTAAAATGTCATGTCTGTAAGGTTTAAAAAGAGCAAAACACTGATAGGTGGGGGACTATTACCACGAGGACTGATCTTATGAAAAGAAGGCAGCAAAGAGGGGAGAACTATAAAAGAGTTAAATGTGAAAGCTTGTGATATTTGCAGTGGTAGTCTGTAAAGAAGCAAAGACACTTATCCTAAAACACATGGCAACACTTCGATTTTTTTTCTTGTTCCAAACAACAAACAGAACAGTCGAAGGACGGTGCGTGTCTGGCACAGTATTCCCTGCCCTATGATTTTGTTGGCAGGCTAATTGCTGTGACTGACATCAGTGGCAGGTCAGGTAGCTTACAAAAGAAGAGCACTGAATCCTGGCAGTCCACCCAGCAGTAAGGACACAGACGTTTCTAGTTTAATTAGTGAAATAAAGTAGCAAACCACTCATTTTCCCCAGAGAACCTTAGAGTAAGTGACTCATCAGATCATTGTTGGAGCTTGTGTCGTCATTCACAATTTGAAAGGTTGATGACCACTATGCTTTTGTATGCCATGCTCTACTGCTGGGAACGGCAACTTAATTCTGCTAAGAACATTGTTAAAGTATTGTCACGGAAACACGCAAATAAAAGGGAACTGCTATCTTATGTTTACAAAAAGATTGCAGGGAAGTCTTTCTGGAGATTCATTCCTAAACAAAGCAAAGCAAATAAACAAACAGCTTCCACCCACACGTACACTTCATTCTTCTCTTTGTTGTACCATTTTAATGTACTGATATTTAAGACAAAGAGTTTTTACAGAACCAAAGGGCACTTGAAACTTTAGGTATCTTGCTCAGCATAATTTCTGCCAAACTGATTTTCTCCTTCCAGATGAGGAAAAAAAAAAGGAAAAAGGAGTTGCAATGTGATTCTGATCACAGGAGCTATCTGTGGGTTGTAGTAATCTCTGTGCCTCTCTCAAACTGTCCTCTATTTTATAGTCACATTTCTGAGAATCTGTAGGCTGATGCCCATTTCATCGCTGTTTTTTTTCCTGAAAAATGACTCTGTCATCCCACACAGTGGATGTCCTTCTTACATCACAGTTATGGTGAGGTGATCTTTTTTTTCAGCTGATATTTCCCAGGTATACATTCACACTGTGGGAGAACTGGAGTAGACTTGTGAGTAAATATGAAATAAACCCATACCATAAGAGTCACAAAAAGTGTACAAATTTTGAAACAAAGAAATAAATACAGTAAATTATAGCTACTGTATTCATAATTGAAGCAGATAATAAGATTTATTTTACATTTAGAGGTCAATGAAGCAAAAGATGTAGCAATACTACACATACTGTTGTCTAGAGAACTAGGTCACTGCTAGCAAGAAATTAATGGACTGCTACATTTGGTTAGCTGGCAGAATTCATGACAATTATGCTGCTAGTCTACACAAGTTGATTTTTTTTTTTTTTACAAAATCATTATGTAGTGTTCTTAGAAACATTTTCCTTCAAAATGCTAGTATCACAAAACAATGAATAAGATCCATGGGGTTTAATCTATGATGCAGTCAAAGCTGTTTGTTTCTTGTGAATCATAGTCAATGAAGAGCTCTAGACACAGCAGCCAGTTCCCAGAGTAGCTGCCATGCTCTGTCAGGCCACCAGTCACCTGCAGATCACAAAATGAGTGGCACTGCTCCAGAGAAGGCTTGCTCACATGTACATTTTTAACATATACAGCCTTCCAGTATTACTGGATTAGGAGACTTTTGGTATGATCAATATTATTTACACTACTGGCTTCAAACGTTGTGGTTGGAACATGATAAGAGGGGTAAAAGGCAGTATGTCTTTCTCAGGGAATGTTTGCAGGACATTTCCCGGTGGCATCAGTAAGCAAATGCGTGCAACAGATGATATGTAAGGTTTAAACTGAGACACAGTACAATCAGGTATACTAAACAAGGACTTGAACGCTCATTTTCACAGAGGAAGACTATAAACTGACCTAGCTGAGCCATAAATTAACCAGAGAGAGAGGAGAGGGAAGGGGAGTATAGGTGCCAAGCATTCTGTTGTTTTCTGATAAAGCCAGTGTTTTCACATAAAGTACTGAATTATATCGCTTTGAAAAAGAAGTATGGTAAACTACAATGGCAGTCTGTAGTCAGGATCAGATGTGACCTAGGCGTCATGGTGCACAAGCAGAATGATCCTGCAGTTGCAAAGTTGCAAAAAGTCAGTGTTCAAGCTGATCGATGGGGTGCAAGTGGTAAAGTCACGGCTAAGAAAACAGAAAGGCAGTTTCACTTATAACTGGACAACAGCACCTTTAATCTCTGTAATCCTTGCAGTGAACTGATGTTTTGATTCAAGTTACTGGCTGTTGCGGGTTTGAGAGAGATGGGTTTATATGTCCTTAGTGTATTATGGCACACTGTGTATTTTATACACAAAGCTAAGAGAGCTGCAGTTACTCATCTGACAGATATGAAAATTACATTAGCATTCCTTCCCTGCATGCCCTCAAACTCTGTCCTCTGTTTTTTACTAGAAAAGCCAATGTTTTACTAACAAAGTCATTCTGAGGTTACAGGTCAATGATTTAACTGTCTCCAAATCACTCCCCCGGTGATCTCCGTGACTAGCTCTCCTGCTCACGTGAGACAGTTTAGAATTGTAGGTTAAATTTTAATGAAACACCTCTAACTTGGTGTTTGACCTCAAATTGATGATATAATGCTTCTGTGGGAATAAAGCAAGTCAAGTGTAATCTGCAGCTTTATCTTCATTCTTGGTAATAGCTGGAGACAAATAGACATATTTTTAAATGGCAGTGGAGTACCTTGAATGCCATTATCACTAAACACTTGCAGCTTCCAGAGAGTTCACAGGAGGAGAAAAAGCTTTGTGCAGCTAAATGTAACTAAAATTTTTTATGGCTCACCATCTCTGCATCCTGTGAGCATGTGTGGAGACAGGGATGGATTTGAAGCGAATGCAGAAAGTGGGAAAAACCTTTGTTTTGCCTGATATGAGTACACGTAGAGGATTCCTGATTTGCATTTAGAGATCAAACTCAGGGATGAGTACATTGTGCCTCTTTTCTGCTGGTTTGAGGAAGAAAATTTATCGTTCAGTTTCCCCTGATTTTCAATTTGTGTGGCAAGAGTACTTCCTGAAGTAGTGACTCACTTTAACTACAGCTTGAATTGATGGTGGCCTGAGCTATATGTTTGAAAAATGGATATATGCAGCCAAAATACAGCCCAGCATTGAAGACTGCTACAGTGTTTGCTACTTGTTCTTGCCAATAATTCAGCTATGGGGATACAATGAAGACACTGTTTAAAAATATAACCAACTGAAGGAAAACAGTCTGCCTATGTATACACCCAACAGGGCTCATTGCTGTGGTATCTGACTGCATTTAAATACAGGAGGAAGTCATCATCATTATTAAGAACTGGAAGAACTAGGAAAATACCTCATAGCTAATAATTTTAAGACATACTTTTAATGCTGCTTTTGACTGTGAAAGGCCAATGTGTGCAGAACTAGGTTTCTGCAGGGTACTTACTCTTGAAATTATACATTATGCAAATATATTTTGGTCAACTTGAGATGTTCAATGTGACCATCTGAAATGTGAGGTTTTACAATTGGGTATGAATCTCTTGTTGTTGCTTCTATTTCTTGAATGGGTGAGAATAATTTTAACATTCAAATTCTTAGAACCAGTTCCAACCAAATCAACATTAAAATGTGAAAATACAACCCATCATTTCGGTAAAATGTGCAAGGATTAATTTTTGACTCCTGTCAATAGCATAAAAATATAGGTGGTTTCCTGAAGTTTGACATCTGACCTTTAAAATATAACTGGGTTACCTTATTTCATTGGGATATTAACCTAATGGAATGACTTCAAGCTAACCTATTTGAAAACAGTTTATATGACATACATGCAGCCTTTCCATCTTCTTCTGCAGTCTCTGTACCTTCCACAACACAGTCACTAATTTGTTGCAATATCTCTGAAAGAGGATTAGAAAGAGCAAACAGGTAACAAAGAATGCAAAACTCACCAGCAAATGTGACTTACCATATGAAGGTGACAATATCTAAGGTTTGAAAAGAAAACTACAGCTGAAGGCTAAGTCTAAGAATTCTTTATGGAATTCTATAGCCCTTTCTTCAGATTTGGTGTAACTTCCATAATCAGGTATATATGCTGGAATGACTGCAGAAACGAAATCTGCCCAGAGAAATATTTCTAACCTTCTCCACAGTTTATAATACAATCACTTCAAAAACAATGAGCACAAAGAAATCAGTCCCAACAGATATAAGGTTATATAAAGGTTAGTGTATTTTAATACTCTGAGAAATGTGGATCTCAGAGTTCTTGGGCTACTAAGTAAGTGAAATACAGAATACAAGTTGTTATAAACAAATTTCTGGAGTGACCGAGCATACTGACAGAGTATTTGAGATGTTTAAATCATGTATTTGGATTTTCAAATAGACAACTCATATGGCAAATTTCTTACAACTGAAGGTTCATATCTGGTAGAATCTTAAAGTAGCACAGGTAGACACCAGCTCTGTGCATTAACATGCATGTGATGTCTATATGCTCTAAATCACAGCTATTTTGTAATATTAAAAGAGGATGGACAACTAACAATCCAAGACAAGCGATAGGTAACAAATTCCTTTCAGGTACAGCTACATGATTTTTGTGGTATGTATGTGCGCTGCTGTTGGGTAAATTCAAGTTGGCTAACATTGCTCTCAATTTTTCAAAGCAGAGTCCCGTTTTATCTTTCACTATATGTAGACCTTGAACCTTCGATCCTGAGGTGCTATTAAGATCAGAAAACAGAGAGAAGTATCAGCCTGGAATTTTTGCCCTGCTATGTGGAGGAGAGGAGAAGATATTTAGAAAACCTGGGCAAAGCTATGAAACCAAATGGCCAACATTATCATCTGAAAATGATCTGTTTAAAGTGTTGTCACACCAATGGGTGTGACAATTCTGATTGAATTTTAAATTATATGATTAGCTACTATTTTTTCATACAGCCTCAGCCTTATATCATGCAAAGAAGGGAGGTATTACTATGACCAGCTATTTAATCTTAACTTTTCTTTCTGGTTGCTGTCAGGGTTTCTTTTTTTTGAAGTTTTTTTCCTAAGACTGTTTTTAATTAAAAAAAAAAATTAATTTTCAAAGCATTTTACGGGTAAGATTTTATTTTTACAGTATTCTAGCACCTAGAACAATATTATTCACATTTTTAGTAAAAGATTTGAAACATAAAGAGAAATTAAGATCACTTAAGTTTTTCACTTCTTCGCGTTTTCCTAATCTACCTCTTACTCCCTCTTCATCTCACTGCTATTCTTTCTATCCAGGTTCCACTTCTCCAGCTATTGGGTTGAACTTGCCAAACAATGTTCTGCCAGATTATGCCTGTTATCAGAATCCAAATGTGTGATGGGAACCTGCCCATCCTGAAGCACTGCTGCTCTGAGAATTACAGCTTCGTAGCTCTTGCTACACAGCCTATTGCATGATCTTCCCCTTGGCTGCTGCCAGCTCTTCAACAAACCACAAACTAGTTACTGGTGTTTCCTGAAGTCTCAGGATTACATTTCCCTGGCCAAAACAGAGGTGAGGCTTGCTGGCTTTTTGTATTATTAAGGCATTGAAATAATTACCTATAGAAATTTCAAAATGTGTTACACAAATACCATATCATTAGATATTTTGAAGCAAGTTCTGATTCAGTACAAAGCTATTTCAGAATCTAAGATCTAGACATTTGTTTCCTATATTTCCTTGCTTTTCAGTAAGTCTTATAGCCTGAAAAATCCTAGTCTAGTTGATCACAAGCCTAATCTACTAAACCTCACTCTTAGACAGTTCCCTTTCTCCTTTGCCCTTCAGCTATTTAATAGATAGCTCATTTGTGCCCTCTTCTCAAATTTGTTCTCAGTCTTAGTCTTCCTGAATCTCAGTTTCTCCTGGTACACTAATTACTACTTGCCCACGTACCACTTTCTGTCTCTATTACAAACCATGTTTTCTGTTTTGCCTGAGCCTGATTAGCCTGTTTCCTTTCCTCCCTAACGCCAACTCTTGCCTCTAGTCTTTCCAGATCATACTCTCTGTCACACCTGCAGTTCCAGATCTTCTAAAAAATTCTTGTCTTTCTAAAACTGCTCTTATTCCACCCTTTTGAAACAAGTGATAGAGAAACTGAAAAGATGGAAGAATCTGAACTTCAGCTGTGGTTCAGTGCCCAGACATAACACAGACCAGTAGTGCAAAACTCAGAGACAAGTCTGAATTGCAGTCATCTAAGATGTTTTTCCTGAGCATGAGCAAACTTTTTAAAAAAGTATGTCTTTGCCATGATATGGACATTTTCAGGGGCTAGTAGAATATAAATCTTTGACAAATAACTTGTCTCCCTTTGTGATTTCACTATTCTGCTCCAAACCACTGAGTTTGAGCTTTCAGGAAAGAGGGTGGGTTAAAAAGGGGGAAATTCAATGTATTTCTCAGAAAAATTTGAATCATATGGTTTGCATTTCCCACGGCATTCAGAAACCTGCTATGGAAATATCTTTTCAAATGGTTTGGTAAAAATCTTAAGACATGAAAGTGCAATCTTCTGTTGGGACATATTAGCTGACCTTAACAAGAAGAGATGGCACTACCTTCACCTACAATTAGTCAGAGGAAGGTTTTAATTATGAAGCCACTTGTCATAGTTTGCCCTTGACAGAATGCTATGGTGGAATTATTACCCCGTAATTTACAGTAAACTGCTAGTACATGATTAGTAGCTCTGGATTGTCTTTCTTTGAAACTATCATCTCCCTCTACACATGCGTAAAAACCCAAGCTAACTAGGAAATGCAGGATCAAACATCTGTGAAACATATTTTATGCAGCATTCTACTAAGTTCTGCTTTGTTCTAGCATTAACTATACCACATGAATTCAATGTTATGTGACCTCATAAAAATGCAAGAAATAACACATATCACCCATGTATAAGTGGTGGTAAGCATCAGTTAAATCTCTGTTTAATAGATGTTCAAATCATTGTGCTAGCTGTTAAGAATCTGGTCTGCGTTACATCATTTACTTAGTGACAATAAATTAAGTTGGCTGCAAGGTGACACTTTTAAAGGTTTATGAGACCATTCTCCAGGGACCTATTTCAGTTTGGTCTTAAATAACTCAAATTAATGCTCATCAGGCTAGTGAAACAAATAGGTTTTTCTCATTGGCCAACTGCCAATTTTATATTCCCCTCATCCTTTGAATCTTCTGAAATAAGTCTCAGATCTAGAGAAAGATTTTTATTATGGGATTCCAAGTGTAACTACGAAGGAAGGCAACAGACTACTTTAAATATGTCTACTGAACAGAAAGAGAAAAGATCTTGTTATTTCCATGCAAAATGTTTGCCAAGAGGCAGAGAGGTTAGGACTAAGAATTGAGAGAGCTAGAGTTGTTGGAAATTACCTTAACTGCAATGGCATTTTTCAGGTTTCATTTACTCTTACTGACGGATATAATGCAAAATTATGGGTATCATGTCAACTGAATATGACTACATTCCAAGAATCTAATGTGGATGCAAGGAGTAACATATTCTCAGCAGCAAGGACTACAAAAGGGTCAGTAGGTTTGGCTTGTGTAACAGATGGCATTTACAAGGAAGAACTGACAGCTGGACTAAGTGTCTTTGACAAAATAATTTAGGGGAAAGGATAAGTCTGAGAGCTTTGAGAAGTATCAAGGGGAAAAAAAATCAAAGCACACAGCCATGTCTCCATGTTACATTAATGAGTTTGTTCATTTGTTGGTGAAATTGTCCATGGGGACATGTCTATGTAAAATGGTTGTTATTTTTTTAAATATTGCCAAAGACTGGGAAAAAAAAGCTATGTGAGGAATGCAATTAAGGAGGAACAACTGTTAGGTTTATTATCACAGAACTTGATGTCTTACTTTGTCAAGAAAGATACTAATGACTTTGAGTCACCAAGAATATCATCATCTTGT
Organism: Pluvialis apricaria; assembly: GCA_017639485.1. Taxonomy (NCBI): domain Eukaryota; kingdom Metazoa; phylum Chordata; class Aves; order Charadriiformes; family Charadriidae; genus Pluvialis; species Pluvialis apricaria. The sequence continues at coordinate 107,124,179 of CM030007.1, forward strand.
TTTGAAAGGCTAGAAGACACCATCTCCTACAACTGATATATTTTTTATAGTCTTTGTATATCAGAAACAGTCACACAGTAGGCCACACAAATGAACTGAACAAATGTGCTTAAAGCAGTCTATCTGTAGAGAGGCTAGAAAGGAATCAGAGGAGGTAGACGCGTAGCATCCTTATGGCTAGGGGCAGTAACACAAGTCTTTTCAGTGTCTGAAGTAGCTAGCTGTGGCTGAGTCAGAAGTGGTGACAAGAAGCCTCAGAAGGAATGCAACAGCACATCCAGTCAGACGGATGGTCGGGTGATTTTTTTCATGTTGGCTGCGGGAGGAAACTCTTCCTTCCCACAAATTAGTTATTTTTAACTCTTCCTCTACTTTGAGGTAGCCTTCATCTCAGGACTACAGAGATATCCCCATGTCTCAAATTTTCAGGGAGCTCTGAAGGGCACTCTACCTATTTAAATGCCTTACTGTATAGATATTGTCCTTGAATTGCAAATGGATAAAGATTGTTTGTATAGCTGCTGGGTAGGAAACCGACATCAGGAGCGTTATTTTGTACAGGATATTGCTTGTAGCTCATTCAAATGAAGAGGAGTTTCACCAGAAAAGGGGAGGGCAACACAGTGACTTTGGAGATATACAAATGAAAACATACAACTTCTGTTGGGAATTTTTCCTGGAAATCTTTAATAAGATTATGTGTTCTAAGCAGTAAGGGGAATTCCCTGCCTCTCTTCAAATGCAGAAGCATACAGCAGTTTAATGTCTCTGCCCAAAGGACAGAAAGGTTAAATGGTTTAAACAGACAGATGCTAGAGGGATAGCAAAGCAGAGAGAACAGAAGAAAGAACAAGAAGGGAGAGAAGGCACAAACAGATATAGGGAGAAAAGAAAAATAAAAAAGGAGATAAGGAAAAGATTTATGGACACTGCTATAGCAAGGAGTAAAATAGGCTAGAACCAGGGTAGTAATAATATGTCTGGGTAAATAATGCATGATATCCAATCAAAGGAAAAAGAATGACTGAACGAATTAAAGGTGCATGAAGAGGGAATTAAGAATTTCTTGGCTTAGTGTCAGTGTAGCATGCATGAAAGATGATAAACCCTCCCTAAGATTTATCACTTTTAAGCGACACTAATATGCCTGTCATACTATATATGATGATAATGAAAACTCCATGTGATAAAGTTGATTTGTATTTTTGTTTTCCCGTACTGCCAGCCAACTAAGGTTTTCTAACTTTTGGCATACCTCAGCTGACTTGTCTTCTCTGATTATATGTACTGCGTATTAGAAAAAAAAGTCTATCTAGCCCGAAAACATGCAAAAAAGAAAAAAGCATGATTCTTCAGTCATAACATATTTCCCCATATAGCTATTGACATTTATTGACTTCATTAAATATACCTGGTATTTAACAAGAGCAACAACAACAAGAAAGCACCCAGTACAATATCTCAAAAAATATGTGATATCCTCTGTTGATCATGCTGGATTGTTTTTGTTCTCAAAAACACAGGGATGATTGTTAATTAAGATTAATTGCACATTATTTACAGGCTTATTCCACTTTCTTAAACTACCCTTCAGGCAGCTCTGCCTTTCACAGTGTATTTATGGCGCACCAACCGTGTGTTTGGAATTACAATTCTTTGCACATGCAAGGCTAACATATTTGGCCTCTATAAAATAAACCAATGTAATATTAAGTTAAGTAATGGCTACTGCCCTCCAGTATTAGTCTTTTCAACCTTTAACTTAATAACTTAATTTCTTCCAGAAAATGCGCAAATCAGGGACCTCACCACATCCTTTGTTGCCTTTACACTTCATGACAAAGAAACTCTTGAAGATACTCTTTTAAGTGGCCTGCCTTGCTTAGTCAGAGCTGGCCTGCTCTCCTCAGAAGTCTAGACTTTTCTTAGTAACATTAATGTAATTCTGACAGTGTTAATCACAATACTTTCATATCTCTTTCACCTTTGGTAATAACCTTTTCAACAAAACTATTAAAAAGAACTGATTTGGAGAATCAACTTTGTAATATCATACAGTAGAAGCTTTTCAAACTACACATAGTTAAATGCTTAAATAATATTCCCTCTGGAGCAAAATTTCTACTCCTAAGAAAGTTACAATGAACAAAACTGAATTACTTCTGGACATTCTGGTATTAGGTGGATCTGGGTTGAGAAAATTTAATATTTATATATAGAATCAGGCAACCAGTCAGGCTGGAAAGGACCTCAGGAGGTCTCTCATCCAAACTCCTCTCTGAAGCAGGGTCAAAACAGAATTCAGACCAAGTAGCTCAGGGCATTGTCAGTCAGGTGTTGAAAATGTCCCAAAACAGAGTCTGCACAACCTTTCAGTAGGGAAAATGTCCTCTTGATGAATTTTTTTTTACTTTCAACCTGTCAGAATTTCCCATTTCAATTTATGACCAGTTTCTGCCATTCTCCCACCATGCGCCACCGAGAACTCCATCTCCCTGATGAATTCTCCTTACGTGTTGGGAGGATGGCCAGTAGGTTGTCCTGCAGCAGTCTCTTTTCCAGGTTAACAAGCCTTTCCTCAGTGAGCGACTGCTGCAGCCCCAACTATCTGGGTGGCCCTCTGTTGAACTTGCTTCAATTTATTGATATCTTCATATATCGGGGAGTGGACACAAACTGAATGCAGTATCCCACATTAAAGAGGAATAATCATAGTCCTTGATCTGCTGGTTATGCTCCTATTAATGCAGCCCAAGATGGTGTTGGCTGTCTTTGTTAATAGTGCACTTCTAATTCATGTCTAGCTTTCTGTTCACAAGGACCCTTGGTGCCTTTTCAGACTCTACCCAGGCCCCAGCCTGTACCATTGTAGGGCTTTATTCTGTCCCAGGTGCGGGACTTTACATTTGTCCTGTTTGAATTTCAGAAAGTCCTTGTTGGCCCATTCCTCCAGCTTGCCAAGGTCCCCCTGGTCCTGCCCTTGAGCATATTACCCCCAGCTTGGAGTTGTCAACCAACTTGATGGGGGGCACATGCCTTCTCCTTCTCTATATCACTGGCAAAGGTATTAAGCAGAACACATCCCAGGACTGACCCTTGAGGAACTCCACATGTAACAAGCCTCCAGGTGGAGGACTAGACTTTAATCCCCTACACTTTGAGACCAACAATTCAATCAATTTTTCACTGTTATGTTTCATCTCTAGAAGATGGTACTAGGTTCATCTTGGTGAAAATAAAAGGAAAAAAATAAAACTAGAAATTACTTGTGTCATAACTGTGTTTGGAAAGGATACCAGCTGCGCAGTGCTGATAAAATATGTTAATGAAATGCAATACAATGCATTTAATGTTATGAGTAAAATGAAGATAGTGAATGACTTCAAATATTTAATTTTAAGAGAGGAAACATTTTCTTCCTTGTTACTCTTGCCCGGTACTACGTAAGGTTCCATTACTACTTTATCTACAATTTTACATGAATAATTCTAATGACATCAAAGATTTAGCAGTTAGGTAACAGTTTGGGGGATGAAAGAACAGTGTGCTGTTAAGGAGTCTTGTCTTACTCAGGAGAAAATCTTACTGAGATATGTAAGCACTAGAAACAAATTAAAAAATAGAGGAAATCCAGATGTGACACCAGCACATCTAGTTTTGTTCAAGTAGAAGCCAGATGTGCCTAAACAGAGAGTGGCCAGGCATACCTAGATTTATCTGGGTTTTGCAATTTCACCCGTAACACATGTACTTACTGGGGTTACTGAGATTAAAGGAGTCACCATGTGAAAAGGAAAACCGGTACTCTACTTTTGGGACATTAGTCCAAGTCTTGCATAATATCAGTGGAGGGAGGGCTAATCTATATGCTTAGCTCCAGAAGTTGAGATATTTCATGAACAACCTAGTTTTCATTTTAATAGAAAAAAATGGGGAAAAAATACTTACGCTTTTGATCAGTGTAGTGACACACAAAAGAGTCTAAAATAGTGACCAGATGGTACTTTTTCATCTCAGAAATAACAACACAAAGAAAAAAGAGACCACAACATACCTTTTTAAAATTCTATTGCTTTTTCTCTTTAGCACTCAGGAGTTTTAAGCCAGAATTTTGATTATTTTGTGGCTTCGTTTATGATTTTCAGTGCTTATGGTTGTCAATTTTTGTGAACTGATTGAAGTTGATCTTAAAGGTGCCTTCCAACCTACACGATACTATGATTCTATGATTCTGAGGTGGAGAATGAAAACCCAGATATAAAGTCAAATTTGAACATGGGTTAACCTACGAACATCACTGTCAAAATGTAGTGATGGTTGAATAAGGTCTGATACACCTGAACTTTGTTCCATATATCAAACTTGAAATTAACCTTTTGTGGTGGAATTATATTACAATGTTTGGTTCTCTTTTTTACTATTAAATTCATATTCGTTTACATTTTTCAGTTAGAGCCCGGTTTGAGGGAGGATTGCCAAAATACATAAAAGTATGGGTTCTTATGGTATTTTTGGCCTCATTTGTCCTATTTTGGCACTTTAGATCGGCTGTAATGGATTTATATTTCTGTCCTTTAACATTTCTGTGGTTTTGCTCCCAATTTGCAATTCTTCTACAGATGCATTTTATGCCCGTTGTCCCCTCTCAGGATTTGTCCATTTCTGATTGGCTTACTTGCGACAGTGTCTCACGTTACGTGCAGCATGAACATATAATAAATATTAATTCATTTACAAAAACAGATACAAGGGGAAAAAAATAATTTTCATGATAGTTTCCTGACTTCTCTACCCTGTGTCCCCTTGGTGACTCTCACCTCCTCTGCAGCTTGGATCTGATGTATTCCTTTTAAAACCCAGCTGTTTATTTTGGCACATTGCAGAAACAGGAATCTGGTTCTTAGGAGAGGAAAGACTAACCACATCACAGAGCTGATCAGAAGGACTGCCAGCTGCACCGCAGGGCAGGCCTGTAAGCCAATCCCCACGCTTGCCTCCACTTGTGCACACAGTTTACCTGCAAACACTCTTGGAGGTAAGGTTAAGGAAAAGCCTTAAGAACAGAAGAAAAAAAATAAAGAAGGAAGAATAGCTTCTTATAAATGATATCCTGAAGATTTTATGAAAGACTGAGGCAGAATACTTTTAGAAAGTTCTATCCTTTAAGTGAGCTGAACTTACAATCAAAAGACTTTCTAGTCTGGTCTATGCTGAAGCATTTTGATAGGTCAGCACTCTAGATTCTGTATTTTTCATATAAAGTAGACAGGGAATTTTATTTTTTGTTATTTTGATAGTAAGTTTTAGAATTTCAAGACAGAATTAAAGGGAAGTAGACAGTGGGAGTCTTGGTAATTTTGTTCTTTCAAGTTCTCCACATCTTCAATTTATAGCATGTTAAGGTTTTTATATATCAAATATAGATATACACACAAAAAACTACTTATGTTGACTGGATAACAAAACTGGAATAAAAATAATAAGAATTTGCTTTAGAGGCACTTCTGAGAGTAACCTAGACCTTGTAAATTATTCCCATGATAATTTTGATTCAAAGGCCTTTTTTGCAAAATTGCAAGTGACTCGAACCCCTTACAACATATGATATGTATCATTTTATCCGGTTTGGGGTGGGATCAATGACACCATGAGGCAAGCTCTAGAAATATTTACATAGAAATGCAATTAAACTTAAAACACAACTTAAGGTTAATTTTTCAAGTATTTTCTTCAGCTACTCTAGTGGTAGTGCCATATTTAAATAAAATTCTCCCAGGTACACAGAAGTTTTTGGATTCAGTGCCTTTTCCTTAATCTTCTACATTCCTTTATTTACCTCCCACTGCAGGTTGTACTTGCTGGGGCAGACAAGGAAATGGTGTAAGCATAAGTTTGTTACTCCATTTGCAAACTATGACTGGAGTACAGTCTGGTAGCTTGATTTGTTCTCTTAAAGATCTGATCTTTTCATAAAGACCAATTTCACTCATTTGGGTCTTGACAACTCCATTTCCAGTTGCATTTTTGCAAGGATAATCTTCTAAAAGAGAGATAGATGAATCATTGCCTGGCACAATTTGCCACCTTGGGTAAAGTGCAAGATGTTTAATGCATTTAACCCAGACACGAAATGTTTGAAAAGAAGTTCTAAATTTGACTAGACAAATACACTCATAGCGTTTGGGTATATCTAACCAAAACAAGTCGGGGATACATTCTGGAAAGTGAAAGATTTTGTTTGGGAGCTGTACTAAACACTCGTTTTGCTGGATCCTATTCATTTTAAATAGTGAAACAGCTTCATAGTTTATTTAGCAATTTTTGTTATCCTTGTACAACATGTGTTCATACTAATGTTGAGGCAGCAGTATTGGATTTCATTTTAATAGCCAACTGTTTTTCTAAGTCTTGTTTTAACATACATGGCATACTCACACACACTATTCATTGCCCTGCCGCTCTGCTTCTCAATAAAGGAAACTGGTTCTCCCAGACTCTGCAGATTATCACATCTGTTTTCATGTCACATAAAGAACAGACTTTTGAGGATTTTGAACCCAGAGGGATACTGACTTTTCAGCCTTGTCAACGTTATAACTCAGCTAGCTGTATCATACGCTGCCACAAATGCAACAGAAACAAATACGCTACCTGGTATGGACAATAACTGACATCTGAAACACTTTGCAGAGATTTAATTAAGTAAAACTAACAATTATATTTTCTGAATTTGCCTTTGCAAAATCTATGAAGATATCTAAAGAAGATAAAGGCTTCTTATTAGTGATTTTTTTTGTTTCCAAAGTTGATTTTTTTATTTATCTCAATATTCTTGCATGGCTCCATCTTGTTGACTGGGGACTTATGTCAAATTTAGATTTTTACCTGAACTAATTTGGGAAACAAATGGCAAAGTAATCTTCAACAACCTCATAAAGTGCTGCTTAACTGAGTTGAATAGGCAGTAATGAGCAGGGAATGTTAGTAGAGGTGGGGGAAGAGGAACAGTACTAGTCTGTTATTCCATCTTCTGAAAGTGAGTCGGAAGCATGCAAATCAGGGTTTTGGGGACCAGACATGGAAATAGGATGATTTTATTAGTGACAGTATGTTAAAAGAACAAAAGCACACCTTATTTTATTTAAATTTGATAGCCAGTCAAGGTTATCATTAAAGGATCATTAAAGTTCTTGAGCACTGTGACAATTTGCATCTAAGAGAGGTGCCTGTGGGTGTGGGATCTAGCCTAAAGCACCAAGCACTAAAACTTTTTAGTATGTGGAGCACTTCCAGGAAAACCACATAAGGTGAGTGGACAATGGAAGAATTATGCTTCCCTTCTCAGCTACCTCAGAGTATCCTAAGTATAGATGCAATTACTAAAGATGAGGAGACACCTCATTAAGGCATTCTTGCTTACTCAGAGATATTCTTCAAAGGACAGTGCTAATGGTTTAACTGTAGTTCTACTTGATAGTCATCCTACACGGTGATGCATTAAGTATCTTAAATTATATACATATATGGCTTAAATATATTAAACACAAGGTATGTAGAATAGCAAGAATGTCTGTTCCCTGTGCTCTAAAATGATAACAAAACTCTGGGTTGTATTCTAAAATGTATATCTACTTCACAGAGTACAGATTTTTTGTTGCCCCAGGTTGCACTCACACCAAGGGAGACAGGGATTTACAGGTCTAGATGTCAGGAACAGGAAAACAACAAATGGACACACACATTCACATGCATACACACATACACATGACACACACAAACATACATATATTATTCCTGAGAATCTTTACTGTGGTCATGTGGAGGCAGATGATATGTTGTATCAAGATTTCTTTGCTTAACCATAAAGTTTGTAAGTTTTAAGATTTTCTGGGAAACAGAGGGTTAGAAGATGAAGACTGAGTCACAACCACCTAGTTATGAAGCTGGGTATTCCACTCTAATAATGGAATGCGACTGAGAGCTGGAGAGAGAGCGATTTTACTTCACTCAGCTGCTGAATCTAATCAGGAACAACTCAAAAAATGCTTTTTTTTTTTCAAACATCCCTTCTCCACTGTTTCCTTCCTATTTTGAAGTCCCCTTTCAATCAGCAACAGAGACTAATTTTTAATTGCCATGTTTTTTTTATGATAACAAAATGTCTACTTTCAACCCTACAACTTTAGAAAATACTAATGTGATTCAAATGCTAAAACCCAAGTTTTACTGCCATGAAATATCCAACAATAAACATGTAGATCAGACCATGCACCTACTTACTTTGTTGCCTGGTTTGTTGTGAGACTTTTTAAGCACTGTCTTATTTGGAAAGAGTAGATGGTAAGCCAGAAACTGTGCGTATTCCACGTAAGACTATGTTCTGGAAGTAATAATATTGCCAACTCTGAAGATCAATGCAGTTGAAAAAATAGTGTTCTTTAAAAATAACAAAAAACTTTCACTTGCTTCAGATGTCAACAGCTAAATCTAACAACATATAGGCTATTGGTGAAATTAAGTCATTGTCAGGTATGCTGACAAGTCTCCATTGCCTATGCAATCTGCTGTATGTATTCAGCTGCTGCCTGTTGTCTTGTTTCTAAATTTTAAGGGACTTTGGATCTCCTTTTCAACTTTACTTTTAACAACACGTAGCACAATGAGGCCCAAGTCCATAACTATGGTTCGTGGGCACCTTGATAATTCAAGTGGTAGTAATAATAATAAATTACACATTTTCAATGTTGGTGAAAAAATAGCTGACATAAGGAAAGCATATGTGTTCCAGGCCATAGCAAAATGTTTAATACGTAGTCATTATAAATCCCAGAAGCGATCAATTCATAATGAGAAATGTTTGTACATGAACAGTGCTGCCATGCCACTGAAATGTAACACAATGATTCAGTATGCGCACAGAACTGCAGTGGACAAATGCATACAGATTTGTTCCATGCTGTACAGACATTTTTACGCAAATGTTCTTAATTGCTAACAGAAATAACATCATCTACTTTTTTGATTGATTTTCTTTAACAAAGTTCCTTGTGTCAGTAACACATTTGCAGCAGCAGATTTCATCCAAGTTCTCGCCTTGTCAATTTTTGATCTTTGAAATTTATTCTGACGATGCTCCTAGTCTAAGTGCTTTTTTTGCAGAAAACAAAGTAATCAGATTTCATGAGAGCTCGGTTGTTGCACACTTGTATGTAGCTCTTGGAGGAAGCTCCTAAAGGAAATAGAAGTCTGTAACATGCTCCAAATTCCCTTCAGGGCCCCTGGTTCTTTGATTTAATCTTGAAACAGTCAAGACTTTTAGCCGTTCTTCAGACACAAATAGGCTGTGGCTTCAAATTTGCTTCAAGGAAGTACATTGTGACTTTGTACTGATCTCTGGTATAGCTAAATATATTTTCTCCCACCTTTTATAAGCTTCCTCTCATATCATCAGTACTGAAAATTTAATTGAAAACAGAAGTGATAGTTGATACTTTTTAGAAATTGGAGGAATAATCTAAATGAAATATTACACTCTCAATGAGGCATTTTTTTCTGAACCACCCTATATTTGAGATTTGCTTTTAAATGGCTAAAATGAAAGAAACCTGTTGGTAAGTTGGTCTGGTTGGTAATTTTTGATTACTGATTAAATAGAATATGTTTCCTAGATATCGTGCAAACTCTATTTCACTTTTAAAACAAACACCCCATCTTGCAAATTCCCAAGAGACATATGCTGGCATTTTTTCATTATGCAGAGGGAAGTTACATTAAATTCAAGCCACATTTTTTCCTGAAAAAAATTGCATCAAAACTTTTTTTTTTTCCTTTAAAAATAGTTCTTCAGTATTTGTGTGTTATGTAAGTTTAATATGTCCTTAAAACCTGTTCCCTGGATGTTACCCGGGGGATGGCATCTTTCAATAGTTCCTTGGATTTTTTAGTTAAAGGGAAAGGCTGCTTCTTCCTCCTACCCCCAGGCAGTACACATAGGAGCCTTAAACAGGACACATTAAATGATAATACTCATGAGATATACTTGAGATGCATGGCTGTATGTTTATATGTATGCATGTATGTATATTTTGCAACAGACTGAGCTTACACACAAGACCAGATTTCACATACAAAGTGGTTTTTTTCCTCAGGCACCATTATCTTGATAAAGGTGCCAAATTAAAACATTGCATCATGCTCCACACTCCCAATGCATTCCTGCTATCCTCAGTACTCACTCTTAGTAACCTCAAAGTTAGGAACGAGTTTCCCCTTACTGCAGCAAACTCATGTTAAAATGATTTAATGATGTGCAGCTTACAATAAGGTTCTTCTCCGCACACTTAATACCTTTTTAGAGCCTGAAAGTAAGAAGATGAAAGAAGAGCTAGAGAGAAGGTAGAACAGATTTGTGTTCTAATATCTACAAGGTAGTTACAGATTTTCCTTAAAGAAACTGTCTATAACCAGAATGTCATTAAGTACTCATTGGTATTAGAAGGGGGCAAGATATTTGTATTTATGTTCTTATTCTCTCATTTTTATTTTTCTCTTTCAAGATGTTTCCACTTATACAGATTTACATTTTCACCACCTTTTTTTGTATGTTTCCCCTAAATTCATACATTCAATTGCTTCAAGACAGTGTGATCCCTGTTGTGGATTGATTGCAAACAGTTTGCTTCAGATGTTCTAAGTGATTGTGGGTCATTTATCCAGGTCATGTGGCATGAGTCTACTCCCTGAGTAGGTAATCACAGAATCATAGAATCAGAATCGTCTAGGTTGGAAGGGACCTTTAAGATCATCAAGTCCAACCATCAACCTAACATTGCCAAAGCCACCACTAAATCATGTCCCTAAGCACCACGTCTACCTGTCTTTTAAATACCTCCAGGGATGGCAATTCCACCGCTTCCCTGCGCAGCCTGTTTCAATGCTTAACAACACTTTCAGTGAAGAAATTTTTCCTAATATACAATCTAAACCTCACCTGGCATAACCTGAGGCCATTTCCTCTTGTCCTATCGCTTGTTACTTGGGAGAAGAGATCGACCCCTTCCACTCTACGACCTTCTTTCAGGCAGTTGTAGAGAGCCGTAAGGTCTCCCCTCAGCCTCCTTTTCTCCAGGCTAAACAACCCCAGTTCCCTCATCCACTCCTCATAAGACTGGGTCACTGCAGAGGCCTTACAGGGAAGCTGAAAATGCTATTGTGGAAGAAATAGAGTGGGGTGAGAATTATGATGGAGGCTTCTGCCCCCCTCCCCCCTACTTTGGAACAATTTTTTTTGTTAACATTTTAATGTGCCAAGCTCCGACTATAAAACTTGGCTGTTACACTTAGAAATAGAGTAGTGACAAAAACCTGGGAAAGAAATTATAATTTGAACTCCTGTTTCCTTTATAATCAACCAGGATAAACTAGGCTACTTGTGGTAGATACAGATATCTTTCTGGAGATGTGTTCTTTATGTACTTTAGAACAGCTACAGTCAGGCTGATGTTGAGTTAACATTGAGACAAGACCCATATGGTCTGATCCAAAGTCCATCAAAATTAAAAAGAGTTTTCTCTTTAATCTCAGTGATCTTTGAGTGAGAGTCCCAGGATCCCTTGAGCTCCAGGAGCCACAAATTATTTCAGAAAGTTTACTTTTAACAAAGTATGTAAGTTATGTTTCTAGCCTTTAGAGTCTCAGAAGTAAAGCTTGAAACACTAATTCATACAAGTGGCTTCTGCAGAGAACAAAAGAAAGTACTGCAGACATGACTATCTACTTTTCTGGAGACATGGTTATCCACTCTTCTGGACCTATGTTGTACCAAATTTGTAACGTGGGGCAGGTGGAGAGGGTGGAGGGATGCTATGTGTGATTTCTGAGCAGACAGGGCATGAGAAACACGAAGACTCCAGGACTCTCAATTTAAATCTGTGTGCACTCAGAAGGAGCTATCCAGTAGTAAATAGCACGTTGGAAAGGGCTAGAAAATCAACAATCTTGTTGTGAGATTTTAATTTGTGTGAATAAAGTGAAGAAATTAACAATTGCAAGTATGAGATAACAACACTTGTTGGAGCTCTATATATCATCTTACTTAAAGGCATGATTCAAATCCCAGTTCTTACTGGGATTTGCTTGAAGCCCCTCAGGGACTGTGTCTTACCTGATTTACTCCTGTGTGCATTAAAGAGCACTCTGTTGTCAGTTGGAGATCCACAGCTATTATATTTGTCAGAACAGAAATTATTGCTATTGTTCTGTGGCAAATATTTAGATTTGTCACTGACTCATCAGATCTCCTCTAATGATTTTTGTATCCACATTGATAAGTTTGGTTTGTTTCTTTCTAAATCGGAAGACAAAAAACATTCAAAGTCCAGCAGGTGGGACAATCTTTGTTTTTTGCATTTATTTTAGCTGAAAGTTTCATTAAAAGTAAGATAATGCAGAGTTCAAAAGGCAAAGTCATTCGTCATGTTACTAAAATATCAAGGAAGTGGTTTTTTGAACTCACTGCTTCCTCCTGCAAAGGTGGGATAAAAAAAAAAAGTAGTGTTTTTAATGGATGGAAAAATTGGCATGCATTACTCAGTTTTTATTACGAACATATGTTGCAAGTACTAGTAAGACAGAGGAGTGCAATACATCTTCTATTTCTTTATGTAAAGATACTTCTTTCGAAATAAGCGCTTTTCCCAGTTACAAGAAATAATTTGCAAGTGAACTATCAGAAAATACATGCACATTATCACTGCACAGTGCCAGGACTGGTTTAACCTGGACGCTTTTCCAATTTTTTCAGAATACATACATGAAACTTAATTTTACAAAAACTGTGTTTTTAAATCAGTCATAACAATAACCCCTAAATGCAATGTACAGTTGTAAATACTGGTGCTTAATCAAATGTTGCAGTTTATAACAGGTTAATACTTATCTGTCTCCAGAATTTCCACATCCATAACAACTTTGTTAAAAACAGGCATATTACTTTGCTTCTTCTGAAGTCTTTGTATATAATGTGCATGTAACAAATAGAAGCACATTATTTTCTGCTTTGTTTTACTTCATTATGTATATATGTAAGACTAAATATTTGTCTCATAAATCTCATATATAGACATATATAAGGAAGATTATCTGTAACAATCTTTTATCAGTTGCTGAGAACCTTACATACCCTGTACTTTATGGAAATTCTTTTCTCTTCTTTATGTATTAGGTATATAAGAGATAGATTTCTGAATTTGCTTAGGCAAAGTACCCTGAGTTCAGAAATCAAAGTAATTTGATTCAAAGTAATTTGGGATTATAGCACTGGTATGTCACAGCTCGAATTGACCATAAACCCACGAACTCAAGAATTGTGGTAAATTAATATATATCAATATGTAGTAAAACTAATAAAGAAATGTAAACTACAGATTGTTTAAAATACTCAATTTTAAAACATTTCACTGCTATCATGATCAAACTCACAAAAATCTTTATTGTCTCAGCTCACTGAATGGAAAAGAAGAAACCCAAAAAGTAAGCAGATATGCCAGAGGTCAAAGAATAAAATTTGAAATCTGACATACATAATGCTATCCTAAAATCCTAATTACTCCTGCTAAGTTTGCAAAAGACGATGAATATTTTTATTCCCCTAATATACCAGATTTGTGGGTTCAAATGTTGCTGTAAAATTTAGAAGTATTTTGTTTCTTCTACATAAATTCAAACTCATTATTTATTCTCAAACTACTTCTCAAAGTACCTTTAAAGAAAAAAAAAGAACAAATAAGGGGTATACTCTCACAAGAACTGTCAAAAGAAAAGATATTTTATGGGAAGATATTCATAACAGGTTTCTGCGATGATCAGTTCATCATGACACAGAGGTTCAAATGCAGACCACATTGGTTTATATATGCCAAATCTTTTTATAGTGAGATTTTTGTCATTTTTGTAGCTGCTCTAAGTATATTCACAGTCTTTACCAATCGGGAATTTCATTTCAAGATTCGGTAGAAAAGGCCAAAGCCAAAGTCAGAGAGAGAACTGAGCTCTCTTAGGAATGATTCTTTCCTTGCAAGCAGAGCTGATGACCTCAATCCTTGATCACAATTTTCAGTGTATTTTGACCTTAATATAGTCTCAAGAGTTGAGTGCAGTAATGGTGAATTTCTGTGTTCTGGAGCCAAGGAAAATGTTTGGGTTAAAGTTTTCTGAAGTGACTGATCTGGGAGACTTCAGTTTTTGAATGTTGCTTGAAAGCTTCACCTACCTTTGTTGCCAGTGCTATCAACTCTCTTGCTAGGTATTGAAGGTACTAAAAAATATCCCAAAGAATCAGGGAGTTGACCATAACATTTCGTTCTTAGTTTTCTCCCAGTGTTTCCATAATCGCCAGTATATTCAGAACTGATTAAATACAGGCTGTTTGTGATGTCTGTTTGATAGCATTTGCAAAGTATAAAGATAACAGAAAACTATAATTTATGGCCCAAGAGGTAATCTGTAACCTTAGACTGTTTTAACTCCATGAATCTTATTTAGTAAATGTTGTTAAATTTTACAGAAAGTACTGTAAAACTAACATTTTCTTATTTGGCAAATCTGTTCTACACTTCTCAGAAGCAAAGCAGAGAAATCATGGCTTGAGACACAGAGAGGCTCAAATGTCTTTTAGTCCCCTTTCCCATTCTGATACTCTGCAGGTGTTGCAAACGGTCTCTAGTGCAAAATAAGGAGCTTTTCTCCATTGCAGGTCTTTCCTCACAGACTGCTCAGCCACCATCCCACAGTCTCCAGCAACTGCGGATTCATGGAAGCAGTTCATAGGAAGCCTGCTGCCAACCTCACCTCCCGCAAAACCTTGCTTTCTAACAAGGCAGAAACTCCATCTTATTGCTACCTTGAAGAGAATTCAAGCCACTCCATAACCTTTTCTCCACTTCCCTTTCTACACCATCAAGGCACATCTGGGAGTACTGAAACAACACGAAGTTGAAATTTTGAAAAGCTGGACTGGGTGGGGTACTCTTGATGTTAATTTTTCTGGTGTGTAAAGGAACTGCTCCTGAAAACTCAGTGTAAGGTAAAAACAACATGCCATACAACAAAGTAGTTTTGGTCTTGGTGTACATGTAAAATTCTTCTGCATCATGCATTTTAGTTAAAAACTGTTGTCTCAAGTCCTGTGATTCAAACATTTCCACATCACATCTTCTCACAAGCTATTTCTAAAGTATTGCCAATACAAATGCTTCTCATAAGGGAATTATTCACACAGTATTTCTAGGCGAGATCTTTGCTGCTCCATAACAGCTATTTCATTCTTTTATTTTTCTTTTAGTACTGCAAATGGGTTTGAGCCTACCAATACTTGAGCATCTGCTTAGCTTCACTTTAGGAGTGCCTTACTAAGTTCAGCGGAACCCAACAGCTATCTGTGTTTCAAGAACAAATATAGTTATGTGATTTGTTGGACAAGGAAATGCTAAGGGCTTGAAGTCAATAACTGATGATTGTGCACTTCCTTTCAGAGAGCACTAAACAATGTTGAATTAGGCCTTTACATATGTAACGGCATTCCTTTATAATAGAGTGAGCTAATATATGCCTTGATGCTGAGCTCTGTGTTCTGAATAACTTACTCTGCATACGTAGAGTCTGCTTGTCTTCACTCGGTACCTGTGAGCAGGTTGTGTTTTCCTCAGATTAATTCCATGTTACTTTGTTCGGGTTTTTGAAATGTTATGGATTGAACTTGAGTCCCTTTCTCAGCGATTAGTAGGAAGTATGTTAGTAGATGAGTACACAAATTTCTTCATATTCCTTGGAGAAATTCAGCAGTATTCTTGACATGAATACTTTAGTGTGTAAATGTAAAAGGTGTTTTAGTAATTAAATGTCATCAAGATAGAATTACTTTTCCACACTCATTCATGACAATAAGACAAGATCATTGCAAAGTTTGCCATTATTAAATGCACTATGTAACTGAAAACATTTAATTCCAACTAATATTTGTAGGAAATATTTTTAACTTTTGAATTGGTCAGCAGTTTTGTTCATTTTTCAGTGGAAGTGAGATCAAAGCCTTAGTTTCAGTGAAGTACTATGTTTCATTCAAAATGAAGAGTCATGGACCCTAGACTGTCGGAAATACATACAAAAGATCAATTTAACACTTGCAACATCAAGAGATCAAAAATCAAGAGAGAGAGATATCTCTTAAAAAACTATCCTGCTCAACATCTCATAAAGATATTTCTGATACTGTCCAAAAGGTCAAAGCTATGAAAACATTCACATGTTGTATGTTTAATTCTGGTTAATTTTTATGACCACGTTAAGTTACGTAGTGTTTTTTTAAGGCTTAATTGACTATTTCAAAGAAGGATCATCCCTCAAAATAGATCAAATTTTTGTCTTACCCATGCTGAGACAAAAAGTGGGAAAAAGAAACCTTTCCTTCTTATTTTCTTGTGGTAAGTTTGCCTACTGTTGTATGAGAAGTAGCTTTGGGCAAAGGCTCAAGAAAGCTGGTGAACAGACTTTGTATTTTTAGACTGTGAGTGTTAATGTAACTGCAAAACAATGCACTATACAAAGTAACTAAATAGGACACAGACATTGGAATACACAAATTACCCAAAAAGGGGACCAAGGAGATCAAAAATGAATTTTACAGATGCCTCTGGAGAGGAAATGAAGTATTTTAGTAAGATGAAAATAGAACAGAATAAGCATTTGGAAACACTGCAACTACTACAGTATTTGCTTGCAATTTCCCTGCAGTTCTTCCATGTAATGGATCAGTGTTTGCCCTTCTATCTGTTCTGAACCACTGTATGTATGTAACTGCTTCTTCAGGCTTGTAAATGTGCAGGTCAGGTGAGACCAGGTTCAGGTGGTTTCCTACATGATATGAACAACATAGAAAATACATGGCTCTTAGGTGTTTTTCCTCACGAAACTTGTAAGACTGTAAGAAAGTTTTTGGCTCCACCATATCAACCTAGAAGCCAGTCCATTCCTTTGATTTAGATTTTAGAGTGTTCTAAGATGCATGTGTTTGTATGGACGTGCAAATGTTGACTTGAATATATAGGGTAAAAATAGCCTATAATAAAACTGCACTTGGTATCTGTAAATCAGATTACAGAGCATGCAGTTTTATTTCATATAAAATACCCACTAAGTGGGCCAAATTTCTTAGGAAGGTAATAATGAGAAGGAGGCTTTGACACCTAGGTGACTGCAGTTCAGGTGTGAGCCAGATGAAGAACACCTTCTTCATATATGGATTACGCTTTTTTTTTATGATGCCTGTTGAGCCTAGATGTCTGCTAGGGGCCTAAAAGAATGAATAAAAAGACAGCTACGAAGATCTTTGTTTGCCAGTAAAATTGTCCAGATATGAATAACCAGGTACATCAAACAGGTATGATAAAACAGTCCAATTATTTGTGGAATTACTTAGAAACCCATTCACTTTAAGTCATAAATGGAAATTTTCCAATAACTTTGAGAATACACAACAAAGCTTAGAAATTTAATTTACTTGGAACCTCTTGTGTAATCTTTTCAGTTATTCTAGTGTCAACAAGAATTCCACTGGTCTATTTTTAGTCTACTGGTCTATTTTTGAAAATGGTACCCATTTTTAAAAAGGGAAAAAAGGAAGACCTGGGCAACTACAGGGCAGTCAGTCTCACCTCTGTGCTTGACAAGATCATGGGGCAGATCTTCCTGGAAACTCTACTGAGGTACAAGGAAGATAAGGTGATGATCAGTGACAGCCAACATGGCTTCACTAAAGGCAAATCATGTCTGATAAATGTGGTGGCCTTCTATGGTGGGGTTAAAGTGTTGGCAGATAAGAGAAGAACAACCAACATCGTCTACCCAGACTTGTGCAAAGCATTTGGCACTGTCCCACACAACATCCTGGTCTCTAAATTGGAGAGATGGGGTTTTGACTGATGGACCACTCACTGGATATGGAATCGGCTGCATGGTCACAATCAAAGAGTTGCAGTCAACGGCTCCATGTCCAAGTGGCGAGCAGTGACGAGTGGTATTCCTCAGTGGTTGGTATTGAGACCGGCGTTGTTTCACATCTTTGCTGGTGACAAGGATAGTGGGATTGAGTGGGCCTTCAGAAAGTTTGCCGACAACACCAGGCTGTGTGAAGCAGTCAACACACTGGAGGGAAGGTATGTCATCCAGAGGGACCTTGACAGTCTGGAAAGGTGGGCCCGTGCCAACATCATGAAGTTCAACAAGACTGAGTGCAGGGTCCTGCATGTGTGTTGGGGCAATCCCAAGGACAAATACAGGCTGGATGGAGAATGGATCATGAGCAGCCCTGAGGAGAAGGGCTTGGGGGTACTGGTTGATGAGAAGTTCAACATGAGCTGGCAATATATGCTCACAGTCCAGAAAGCCAATCGCATCCTGGGCTGCATCCAAAGCATGACCAGCAGGTCAAGGGAGGTCATCCTACCCTTCTATTCTGCTCTCGTGAGACCCCATCTGGAGTACTGTGTCCAGCTCTGCGGCCCCCAACATAAGAAGGACATGGACCTGTTGGAGGAAGTCCAGAAGAGGGCCACAAAGATGATCAGAGGGCTGGAGCACCTCTCCTGTGAAGAAAGGCTGAGATGTTCAGCCTGGAGAAGAGAAGACTCCTGGGAGCAGCCTTCCAGTACCTAAAGGGGGCCTACAGGAAAGATGGGGAGGGGCCCTTCATCAGGGAGTGTAGTGATAGGACAAGGGGTAACAGTTTTAAACTGAAAGAGGGTAGATTTAGATTAGATATTAAGAAGAAATTTTTCACTGTGAGGGGGTGAGACACTGGAACAAATTGCCCAGTGAAGTTGTGTATGCCCCATCCCTGGAGGTGTTCAAGGCCAGGCTGGATGGGGCTTTGAGCAACCTGGTCTAGTGGGAGGTATCCCTGTCCATGGCAGGGGGGTTGGAACTAGATGATCTTTAACGTCCCTTCTAACTCTAACCATTCTATGATTCTACGATTCTATGATTTTGATGATCTTAAAATGGAGCAATTTAAAAAGTTCTGGGTCCATTAGTCACCTATAGCTGCAAATGTATTTGTTTCACTACAAGTCACGTCAGCATGCATTGAATAACCATAGTAATTTGTAGAATTCACTTTTGCTTTCCTCTATATGCAGGACAATAAGAAAAAAAGTAAATATTTGAAGTACAAGAAAAGGGTAATATTACAAACAAAAAGCATAAAAGTAAATTCTGCTTTAGAGTAAACATTTAGACAGTGAAGAAGCTATACTCTGCTAGAGTGTAGAAAAGGAATAGCACAGGAAAGGGATAGCATCATGATGTTTTAAATGGCATTTCATTTATCTGAATTCTCTTAGCTATGAGTTTTAAGATGGATTTTAATTTTAAAAATAAAATGCTATAACTAGAATAACTAGACTATTAGAGAAAGGAGAGCTACAGAGGGGGAGGAAAGAAGAGGGGAATTGCTCCTTGAGTGCACTGCAAATAGCTTTTGAATCAACAGTATGGTAACAATTAGACAGTGGTCCTTTTTTATTTTGCTGGATTTTGAAAATCATAAAAATAGATTATGAATAAGCCTCTTGCAAGCCAAAAGTTACGTTGAGACAGCTGCATTATCCTACCAATACGTACTAATTTTATCAGATCTATTCACAACTTGCTGCTAATATCTCACAGGTGGTAAGAACACATCTCAGATTCCTCCTTTAGGGATGAATTCTTCTGTAGTATTTTCAGCTTCCACCTTTTATTTCCCATATTTACATCTTAATGGCAGGAAAGTTGTATGGAAGCAATTCATTTTACAAAGCAATAAATTAAGGCCCAGTACACATATGATTTCCTTTATTGTTTCAAGATATATGGAGCTTTCATAGGCCTTTGAAAACAAAGCTTTCATCATGGGATTTTCTTAGGAATTCTGGATTTGTTACACAATTGTAAGCAGTACAGGTCTCCTATCAAAAGCAATCCCCAATGTTTACTTTTTTTTACGAAATGTGTCTTTGGAAGACCCATCCTTGCAACTTTTAGTATTGTGTACTTTTTAGCAACACTAACAGGTACGCTGTTCATAACTGGTTTATAGAAACAGCATTTAATCGGCCTACATGCTAATTACTTAGTATTCAAATTCAGTATCATGTCCAACCACTCACCAGGTTTGGGGTTTTGGAGGTTTTTTTTTTTTGTAAACCTGATATATGTTTGGTCTGTATTTTTAATGTAAAATAAATGTCCATGGAAACAATTTAAAATGTTAAATAGCAGATGGAATTAATATTTGGAATGCAAAAGAAAAGAACTCTAGGGTATTTCATTTGATGTATGTTGGAATAAAATCAGTTTTCTTATTAACTATTTGGAAAATAAAACAACATTAAAGTCTCTTAAAATAGAGTGGTTTTTTTTTTAAGATGGCATGATTTGGAACTTATTTTAAGTAGCATATAATCTGTGAGTTGAGTTATTCCATTTTCCATTATTTAATCATTGAATTTGGGTTGCTTTTGATTGATTTCCTCTTTAGATTAAACTTGTACTTGGAAGTTTGTCATACAGACCGTTTTATTCACTAAATTAAAATGTCTAGTCTATTCCAAATAAGACACTGTAAGGTTGGACTAAAACCAGAATGTAAACTGTTTTAAATAAATAATTATGATTGGAAAGGTATGAGTTGTTTCAAACAAGTTCGCTAGGTAAGCAAACGCCAACATATAGCCCAAAAGAACCTTATTCTCCAGCTGTGGCTCAATTTTTGTTACGCTGCAGAGCAGTGAAAGGCCACTCTTTAGATAGACAACTTCCCATGTGCAAGTGCTGCCTTGAAGTATAGAAAGAGTGACAGAGGCTGACTGCCCGTGTTGGTGGTTCATTTTAGAGATGCCGAAGTAGGCAGTCTGTCATCTTGAAAACCATAATTTCTTGAGGAGCCAAAACATAAAACCCTATTAAAGTTTGGGAAGTTTGAAAACTATTTCTCCTCACCTTGGACGTGTCAACAATGTGATACACACAGCCTCAAACACAGCACATTCTGCACCTTCATGAGACTTACAGGAAAAGTAACATTTTATCTCTTCTATGCTTCACCAAGTCTTCTAAGTGCCTAAGTATAACACCAGCTGCAAGAATCATAGAATTATAAAATTGGTTAGGTTGAAAAAGTCTTTCAGGATCACCAAGTCCAACTGTTAACCTAATACTGCCAAAACTACCACTAAATCATGTCCCTAAGCACCACATCTACTCATCTTTTAAATACCTCCAGGGATGGCAATTCCACCACTTCCCTGCGCAGCCTGTTCCAATGCTTAACAACACTTTCAGTGAAGAAATTTTTCCTAATATACAATCTAAACCTCCCTGGCACAACTTGAGGCCATTTCTTGTCCTATCGCTTGTTACCTGGGAGAAGAGATCAACCCCCACCTCTCTACAACCTCCTTTCAAGTAGTTATAGAGAGTGATGTCTCCCCTCAGCCTCCTTTTCTCCAGGCTAAACAACCCCAGTTCCCTCAGCCACTCCTCATAAGACTTGTTCTCCAGACCCCTCACCAGCTTTGTTGCCTGGACACTCTCCAGCCCCTCAATGTCTGTCTTGTAGTGGGGCGCCCAAAACTGAACACAGTATTCAAGGTGCGGCCTCACCAGTGCCGAGTACAGGGGAATGATCACTTCCCTAGTCCTGCTGGCCACTCTATTTCTTTTATTGGTTTTCTTGGCCACCTGGGCACACTGCTGGCTCATATTCAGCCAGCTGTTGACCAACACCTCCAGTCCTTCACTTCCAAGCAGCTTTCCATCCACTCTTCCCAAAGCTCATAGCATTGCATGGAGTTGCTGTGACCCAAGTGCAGGACCTGGCACTTGGCCTTGTTGAATGTCATACAGCTGGCCTTGGACCATGAATCCAAGATGTCCAGAACCCTCTTTAAAGCCTTTCTACCCTTAAGCAGCCACACAGCCTCACAGCCATCATAAACGTGCCATGGGTGTTCTTCCATGTACTTCTAATTGAATTAGTTTTAGAGTAGCAGGGAAATGTACCTAATTAATATTGTGGTTTGTTCTGGATTTCTGGGGGGGGGGGGGGGGGGGGGCGTTAGTTGAATGGGTTTTTTCTTTCCTAAGGAACTGTGGGAGCAAACTTTTTTTATACTTTCTCTTCTTTAAATGGAGATTTGTTGAGGGATATGGTTGGTACCTGCAATTCCAGTTCAAGCACTTTGTCAAGGTTCCAACATTCTTGATGAATTGCAAAAGGGAGAGGGAACCCTTGAAACAGATCTGTAGCCTGGGATATAATTGACTCAAGACAGCCCTCTGGAAACTTTTTTTGTTGCTCTTATTCAGCTGTTTCATAAGCACATGGGCTAAACAATTTGATGGAACAAATTTAGGAATGAGCAGGTCACTTAAACGTGGATCTTCCTCTTTTATAAGGACACCTCTTGTTTTACCTCTTTGTCTAATTAACAAAGCTGGGTATAGCCGAAACCTTTGAAAGAACAAGTATTCAAAAGCATGTGTCTAAGGAGACAGCAGAAGAATTTTCATACTTCTGGGGAAATACATGACTGATGAAAACTGATGTCCAGCTATTTGCCCCAGGTTTGAGGGGTGAGCATGCATATGCTGTGTAGACAAAGGCTTGAAAGCATATGAAGAACATTCTGACTGTGGCAGTTATCAAAAACTGTGTGTCAGAGTCTGTGTGCATTTTCAGGGCAGACTTCTTTAACAGCCAGATGTGCCAGTTTACAGTGTGCTAACAGACTCTCTGTCAAAGCTGAGTACTTGCTAACGTTGTCTATGGTAAACGTTATTAACATTGGCCAATTATTATGGTTACTTTATCAGCAATGTACAGCAGAAAAGTAAGAACAATTACATTAAAATAATTCAGTGTACCCTTACGGCAAGTATAATTGCTTTCTCTAGTTTAGAGGAATTTACTAACACCACATCTGTAGTAAGGACAAGGCTGCTGAGGGAACCAGTTATGCTTTTGTTTCCTTTTGAATATGCTGATGTTTTTCATTTTTACCACACAGCTCCTCACTTTCTCCCCTTTGTATTCTTGTCTGTGAGGATCCAGTGAATGAGGTTCTGGCTAGAATTTTATTTCTCCAGACAGACCTTCTATAATGAGTGTTGTCTATCCAAACCTTTGTTGTTCACAGTCTCTGATTTTCAGTACATAATGTTAAGTACCTCCACGAGGAAATTAGGCAATGTGAGTAGTCAGTTGAACCTCAGTTACAGAGACCTCAGATCCCCGTGAAGGCTTCTTTGATTATATGCTCAGCCTTTGCTCCTCAATAAAGAAGCCAGAGGTGCCAGTCTCAGTGTTCCCTGCTGCCTCAGAGAAAATAATTCCCAGTCTAATTGTCTGAGGCTTGTGAGACAGATTAATAAAATCTAGCACGAAACGTGTATTATAGTGTCTCCTTAACAGAAGTCTACATGAACTTGGATGAGAATTACTTGTTTGTTTTCTCTATGGAAAGGCATAACAAATTTGAATTTTATGTCATCTACAAAGCTATTAGATCTGTACAAGGAAGCCAGCCTGGGAGAGTCTTACCATTCATCCACATGAGAAAAGAGAAATAATGTTGACTTCCAATAACTAGTTTGGACCTTAGACATGGTAGCTTCTGTAATGCTGTCTTCAAGGCAGCTGATACACAAGCTAGGGCAAGAACAGGTCCAATCAGACCAGGAAGTTGTACAGACACATTGTAGGCAAGAGCTGGTGCTGTTGGAAGAGGAAAAACGCCTTAAATTCTTTGGGTAGCTGCATAATTTTTAGGAATTGGTTAGAGAGGCTTGTGGAGGGACATGGAGAGTAGATTTATCCTGCACTGCTTCATAAGAAAGATTAGTGAAGTACCCCATATTCATATTGGTTAGATATTTTTTGAAAGTTTCAGTGGTTTTGAAAAATATTACAGCTTGCTAAACTGAATAATCAGCATATTCAAGGACAAAAAGTCTCCATTGAAAAGTGTGCATCAGTTGCATTAAGTCAGAAAGTGTTTTGACTCTCAAGACGTGTTTGTTTTCTGGAAGACCTCTTCATGTACATGAAGACACATGTACCAGGTACTTGTGTAACATTGTCACTTAAAAAACATTAATAAGTGATATACAATTACCAGTGAGCATAAATATCTACTGAATTTCTAAAAAGAACTAAATTTTTGCTACACCAAACATCAGACGGAGCTTTTCAGTTCTTCTCACAGCTGGCACAGTTGTTTGCTCTGTCTCACGTTCTTTCCCATTTTAAAGAGTTTTTTCTTTGTCGTTTCTGATGTGTTACAGTTTCCAGACTCTATTCAAAATACCATTTGCACATTTAAATCTATTTCAACAACTGCTTGTAGACAGACTGAAGGAAAGAGTGCAACAGGAAAAACAATTCATTCTGTCATCGAAAAACCTTTCCAAAACTGTGAGAAATAGCAGAGATCTTGCTGGAAATGAAGGTGCTCTGCTTGAAATGTAATCAGTTTTACCCTTCAGCTTTTACTTTTTACTTTTTTTTCTTCTTTATAGACAGTTACCTCCACTGCACCTTCAGTCACCACTTAGTCTATATGAAATCAACTCTCTTCTATTTGTACAAAACCAGTGGGAAAAAAAGCATGGAAACAGGAAGATGGGATTTAGGCCAGTATATTCTATTAAGTTTCTTAAGCAATGCAATTATTTTTTGTCTGCAGAATTGTCCCAGCCCCTCCAATCTGTTAAGACTTTATTTGACCTGCAATAGCAGGCTAGTAGTTTTATTCTTTTACTTGCTGCAATCAGGGATGGCAAACTATACTTAAAGCTGCAGGTAGTTATTGCCAGTGGCAAGCAATGGTTTGCTTAAACTCTGCCTTGAAAGTAAAGAATGTGAGTGAATTTGTCCAGCAGTGGGAGCTTAGGTTTGGGAAAATCAGACCCAAGAAAAGAAATCCCTGAGCAGTCAGAAGACATCTGAATTTGCGTCTCTTCTCGTGCTGAAGTTGATATGCTTCTGCTGCTCTTCCAAGATTCAGAAGGCAATAGCATTGAAAAAGACACTCAGAAGACAGTCAGAAGTACGTGTGTCAAGATGTTAAACTGGCCTACAAAGACAAGGAATAACCCAAGTGTTTCTGGGTGCCATCTATGGAAAGTTGGAGGTCAAAATTGGAAAAGCACCTCAATTTATCCATGATGTAAGACTTAAAAGAATTCAGTTTGAGTAAGATATTAAAAGAAATCTCTATGCAATTTCTATCTACACAGGCTTTTGTAGGCAAATTGGAGTCACATATTTGTGTTAGGTGACACCATCTCTAAGCTAATGTACTTCACACTCTCATTAGAAATTATTAGCTTAGACTTGGCACAGAGTTAATTACAGCTATTTGGCTTTTGGCTAGCTCAGTGTATGGGCAGAATAAGTTTGCAATGGCCTGCAAAAAATCTTGTAGGCATGCCCTTCAAATTAGAGTTTGATATGTAGTGAGGATGTTAGAACTTAAACTGAGCAGTACTATTCATGAAATTGATGTGACCTATCAAAAACAACAGGAGATAGAGGTTCGTTCTCTCTGGGAAAAACGTCAACTAAAGCTTACATGTCTGCATCACTAAGGGAGGGGGAGTGTTGTGCATGCATATCGCAGAAGGGCTATTTCTGCTTTTGATGTCAAACCTGCCCCTTGGCAGAAAGTCCTACCAAAGGAAGAGACTTGACACCAACAGGTGGTATGAGGCTGGCAGCACACTCCAGCAAGAGTCTAAAGATTTGATACACCTGATGTTTTCTGATTACTGAGCTCTAGAGTTTTTAATTTTTAACACTTAGTAAATCAAGGTGTCTCCCTTTAA
The DNA here is from genome assembly GCA_017639485.1 of Pluvialis apricaria. Classification (NCBI taxonomy): domain Eukaryota; kingdom Metazoa; phylum Chordata; class Aves; order Charadriiformes; family Charadriidae; genus Pluvialis; species Pluvialis apricaria. Next base: position 107,150,099 of record CM030007.1, read on the forward strand.
TCACAGCTTTGCTGGTTTACAAGGAAACAGTGGTCCATACTCCATCAAGCAGCTCTGAAGCAAACATAAATTCTCACTTCTTACAGTCTCATTTCTTGCACCATTAACCTATTTGCTCTCCAGGGACTTCTCTTCATGCACTCTTTTTCACTCACCTGGCGTGAGTTAAGAACAACTACTCAGCCTCATTCACATGTGCTCTTTGCGGAGCACTCTCACTTTTCTGAACCAGCCTTGTTGTAAGGGAATTTCTATGCTTATGGAACAGACTGTCAGTCCTGTAGCGGAAAAGGTTGTGAAAGATTTTTTTGTCTGTACAAGATTTTTACAAGGCTCAAAGGTTTTGGGGGGTCTTATTTTAGTGTTTTGCTCTTTTTTGAGGCTGATTTGAGAGTTCAGGCAGAAGGGTTATATACTACAAAAGTGATAAATGGAGGTTTCTGGCTGACCTTGAAACAAGGAACTGAAGTAGTTTATAGTACGGGCTAAACCAGACAACAGACGTCAAAGATTAGAGTAAAGGCATAGGTACTCCTTTTCTTTGCAAACTATCCCCTGCTAACTTTTCGTGTCTAATGTGAGGGACTAAGAACACAAAAGAAAACGTCACTGATCCCTTTCTGTCCCTGGTGACTCCTATCCTAGAGAAAAGGTCTTCTGACTCCAGAACACATCAATTTTTCAATCATGGATTGGACATTTAAAAAGAACCAAAATCTGACATTAGCTTGGGAAAAAAATCTCTGGATTCCATTTAGGTCTTCAGCTGACAGGTCGTGGAAGCTGACAGGTTTATTTTCTTTCTAGACTTTCACGTTCAGCAGACCTTTCTGCTGAATGAACTAATCACTTGAACACTTATTGCCTGCAAGATAGGGTACTGCAGATATTCTGTAACCCACTGAAAAATCATGCCCAGAAAAAACTATACAAGTGACATCAGGTTTCCTCCCTTGCACTGAATGGAATTAAGATTCAGTGCAGTAGATCACTGTAGATTCATTCCAATGTACTTTTTCACTGTTAAGTAAGGTCACTTACACAAGAAGGGTTTTCAGTACTTTTGGGGGTTTTTTTGTTGTTTGAATTTCTCATACAAAACATGGCATAAAACCTAACAAAGGGAACAGACTATTTATGACTATAATTCTGTTTATTGCTAGTCTAACATTGATTTTGATTTATTTTGTGTAACAAAAATAGCAGTTTTCTACCCTAGAGACAATTAGTTTTATGCTCTGGAAAATTTGGTGCATTTTTGCAACATCTGAATCCATTTCAAAGTACGGATTCAAATGTCAAAAAGTCAAAAGTTCCCACATATAAGAGGAAAACTGTAAATATCAAGTGCATGTCTGTCACTTCTCTTATCTATGTTAACATTCCAGAAGACTTCTCAAACTTAACGATCTCCTAGAAAAAGCTTTTTCATTTCTCCCTTTTCTTGCTAAAGCAGCATTTTGTATCTTCAACTATACAACATTAAAAAAAAAACCCAAAACAACACCCTGAAATGTCCCACTGGGTTGGTGGCTGGAGTTTTTCACTGACTTGAGCTGGAAAAGCAAAATGAGGTTTTTTTGCCTTGTCCCATATGGATATTATTTCTCCCTTTAGTTCTTGGTGTTGTAAATTAAAATAATGTTAACAATCTGAATGAAAACGTAAGGCAGCTGGGAACGCCTCTAATTTCCTATGGCTAAATCCTTACTGTTAACTCATCTCATTGTACTTGAACTTGGCTCTAATAATCAAGTGCTTAGTTGTTGGATATCTCTGTGGCTCCTACTGATTCAGGAAGTTTGATGTCTAGTCTAGCAGAGAAATTGTTGAGTTAGCATATGCAGACATATCTACACTATACATAGATACTTCCACATATGCAGACATGTTGCAATGCCGGTCAAAACTCAGAGCAAATTATCTTGTTATTGAGAGCATGATCTTTCAGATTTCCTTATTAAAATGCTTGCCCAAGTTCAGTTTGCACCACAAGCAGTATCTGCCTTCAGAGACATGCAACATAATGGTATGAAAACCTCAAAAATAACTTTCAGCTAAAACATAAAGAGTAGTCAACAAAATGACCATTATTTGGGATGCCAAAACTTGTGTTCAGACCTGTGGGGAAAGGAAAATCGATTCCTCTGCCTTTTTCTCCTGTCTCATCATGTATTGTAGTATTGGTTGTTTATCAACAACAATGAAAACGATCTTGAACCTCGGTGACTCTGCCAGACACTTGAGGAATATAATTCCTCTAAAAAGAAGGTGTTACCTACCCTCAACAGAAAAAAAAACCCCAAACATACAATGACTTTAAAAAGTCATTAGTTTATGTCTTGCAGCAGAATTATCCCTTTGAAAACAACCAGAATTTCCATAGCCCTTCACTGTTGTCCTGAAAGGACTTTCTCTTCAGATGTCTACCTGGAGGGAGAGGTTTTACACAAAGTCTTCAAAACTTTCACATTTCTAAACCACTATGTTACAGCATATTATGTTTTGTATGATGTTTAACATTAATGGCATGAATTAAAAAATTCTTGTCAGGAAGCCCTTTGATGTTGTATAGCTTAAACCTCATAACTAACTCTTCCCGTTTGATTTGGTTTTGATATTCAAGTGTTTAATTCTTCCATATCTCTATATGGTTCCCATTATGACAGCAGGATTTGCATAATGGCACTTGATACATTAACCTCATGAAGTTCAACAAGGTCAAGTGCAAGGTTCTACATCTGGGTCAGGGCAATCCCAAGCGCAAATATAGGCTTGGCAGAGAATGGCTGGAGAGCAGCCCTGAGGAGAAGGACCTGGGGGTGCTGATTGATGAGAAGCTCAACATGAGCCAGCAATGCGCGATCACAGCCCAGAAGGCCAACCGTATCCTGGGCTGCATCAAAAGAAGTGTGGCCAGCAGGTCAAGGGAGGTAATTCTGTCCCTCTACTCTGCTCTGGTGAGACCCCACCTGGAGTACTGCATCCAACTCTGGAGCCCCCAACATAAGAAGGACACAGACCAGTTGGAGAAGGTCCAGAGGAGGGCCACGAGGATGATCTGAGGGCTGGAGCACCTCTCCTATGAGGAGAGGCTGAGAGAGTTGGGGCTGTTCAGCCTGGAGAAGAGAAGGCTCCGGGGAGACCTTATAGCAGCCTTCCAGTACCTAAAGGGGGCCTACAGGAGAGCTGGGGAAGGACTTTTTACAAGGGCATGTAGTGATAGGATGAGGGGGGATGGCTTTAAACTGGAAGAGGGCAGGTTTGGATTAAACATTAGGAAGAAATTTTTCACTTTGAGGGTCCTAAGGCACTGGAACAGGTTGCCCAGAGAGGTTGTAGAAGCCCCACCCCTGAGGTGTTTAAGGCCAGGCTGGATGGGGCTTTGGGCAACCTGGTCTAATGGGAGGTGTCCCTGCCTATAGCAGGGGGGGTTGGAACTCGATGATCTTCAAGGTCCCTTCCAACCTAAACCATTCTATGATTCTGTGATTCTATGACTATGATAATATAAAGATTCACATTTAATTTCCTAAGAAAAGTTGACTGTGATATATTGGTTCAGTTTTTAATAATGGCAAGTGTTTGTTTCAATTCTGGGTACAACTTTGTGATCACCAAGTTTTTCTGGATCACAATGCTGGAGCATCTCATGTTCTTACACTATAATTTCTCAGCATAATGTTGGCATGTTTAAAATTTTGCTGGACAAATGCTATAGAAACTCAGGATTTATCACAACAGAAGAAGTGCAAGTGGGGGTTTCTCCACACATTTTGAAAAGTTGTCAGTGATCTCATACTATTCATTCTAACACTTACTTGGAGGAACTGATAGGATCAATGAACACAGGCATTTGGATTGAAGAGAAGGCCTCAAGAAGAACAGAGTGTATTCTCAGGGACACATTAAGTTTCTGAATTGTTCAATGCTTTGCTACAGTGCATGTCAACAAGTGAGCAGCAAAGACTTACAGCATAGGAATGGAAAAATAGATATTCTTCCAGAGTGCCTTTTCATTTTCTAAATCATACATCATGCCAGCACTGACCTAGGGTCTTTCTTAGCAAAATAAGAAGAGGACAAAAAAATTTCCATTACATAGTCACTTTTGCTGTAACCTCAGAATCTACTGTGAGCTGTAGATTTGTTTACAGTTTCACCAAAAACAAATTATAAATTACAGCCCCTCAGAAAAAAATTATTTGGATTACCTTTAAAGATCGATTAGAATTCAACTTGTTTTCTCAGAGGTGTTTGCTTTATTGCCAAACAAAAGTCTTTCTTTGGATTCAAGAATTAAAATCTCAAACCATGAATTTGACAGAATGGGTTTTTGCCTTCATAGTTTTCTGTAATAAAACATCCTATCAGCAGCATGAAGTAAGAACTCAAATGTATATAATTAAATCCCCATATTGCATTCAATATTTTGTTTGCCATCTTTTTCTAATCCAATTATATTTAATACGGGAGTCTTTGTAGAGAGCAAATGTTGAACTATTTTTTTATTTTTTCCTAGCTCATTATTCTGCTGTAACTACACTTGAAACTAATGTTTATCAGTAAGTTTTTACTCTCAAAAAAGTTCGGAAAGCAAACACCATTGTATAAAGATACAACAGATTTAAAACATTTGTGTTTTGTGTTTTCTGGTCATTGACAACCATGTAACTCCAAGCATTTGAAGTGCATGCTGCATCAGACTTTTGATTACCCATAATGACTTACCTCAAGTAACTGGTTGGTTATGGTAAAACCCTGTTAGTTAGAAACTGGAGTCCAGTGTTTGTGAGTCAGGAATGAAGTACCACTTTGTGCTGCTGGTGCTCAGTGATATGAAATGTTTCACTTTCCAAGCAGATGCAAGTACCTGGGAGACTGTGGACAATGCATTCTGTTCATCTATCCATTTCTGTTGGCATAGGTCTTGTACAAATTGTCACTTCTGACAGGGAGTCCAGGCATCCCAACACAGCTAGGACACTCCTGCACTACCTCAGGTTTCCAAAGCAGGTCTCTGAAACATGTTTTATCTTGGATATAACTTGAAAAATACTATTTTTCCCAATATTCTCCAAGGAATACCTGGACCAGGAAATTTACTCAGTGTTAGTACTGCAGGACTAACCAGGACCCCAGATCCTGGCCTTTCTGGTCATGCAACCCAGCATGTCGGGAACGGGAATGAAGCAAGTGGTTTCATTCCAAATATTGAAGAGGAACAAGGTCATGGCTTGAACAGGCCCTACAGTGATCATAATTATAAGTATGCTGTATTTGTAACACATAAATATTTACATAAACTTTCCCTGAATTTGTGTTCTGAGAAAGTTTTATAAAATTCAATGTTTACATTACATTACGATCACTGCAGAACCCTTTGAAAATGTAACGTTGTTGAGAAATCAGCTGTTTTCTAACCAACTGCACTCTTCGCTGGCTTCTAGGTTACAAATCTATTGCTTTGCACCAACATTTTAGGGGAACTCAGAACAGATGAATACAGTCTACAAAGGTTCTTCCTGATGCCTGGACAGCATCCAAAGGAACATACACTTTAGCTGATCCTTCAGCTATTGTCAGGTAGGTTTCTTTTACTAATCCAAATATTGAGAGGTAATCCCACATTGTAGCTCCAAATTCCATCTGAAAATGTGAACGAATTGATATTTTCTAGTTGAAGTCCAATTTTTATTTTAAAAAAATCTTGACTCTACCTGGTAGGACTCTTGTATAACTGAGATTGTCTGCTTCCATTCAGTGAATGCTCTGGTTGTAATAAACAATCCTCCTTAACGTGAGTCTAAGGTTTTAAATCTCTTTTTTATTTAGCAAACAGTTATTGAAAATCATTGCTTTTATGTACAATATATAAGAATTCCAGTATAATTTATTGATGGTTCTTTTTTTCTGAATGAGATGAAGGGACAGACAATGACACTTTTGCAAGTTCTTAACTGGCTTTTAAACATAATTACATAAGCAATTCCCATTTGTGCTCCTTCTGAGGTAAAGGACACATCAGGCGTGTCCTTGAGCTAATTTTTCAACAAGACAACCTGTATGCTTTCAATACAGGCTTCACAGTCTATGCTTAGCTGCAATTCTGGCTAAGTACTTAAGAGTTTTCTACCTCAATAATGCTTGACTCAGAACCTAGAGGTGAAATTAATGCTAACTTGGGTTTGCAAGTCTACTTGCATGACAACTGGATATTTGCATATAGAGTAGACATGCTTATTCTTCCATGTAATTAAGAATGAGTCAGCACAGAACCCAGGGATTAAGCAACAATCAGGTGGAGCAAAGAAACATATTACTATTGTATAAGATAACTACTTAAATGTTTATCAGTGCGTTTCATGTTCTCTAAATTATTTGCCATCATCTACTATTTAAGGCAGGTTAACCGATGAGAGGAGTTATTGATCTGTTTTAATACCATGATGGTTATGTTTCGTCATCTAGTGTAAGTTACAGATTTTAAGAGGTTTTTGACCCTGTGTGAATCAATAATGACTATCAGTTTGCTGCATAATTGTAAAATAGTGCAGGAAATCTGGAACTGCAGCCCACAGGATATTTGCATCTATGAAACCCTCAGATGAAACCTGGAAAGGGAGCTTTTGTTTGAGGCTGTCCTGTTGCTGCATTATAAATCAATATTTTTAGACAGTTTCAGTGTGAGGTATTGCTTTTGGAAGAGTGATCTGTGAACAAAACTTTGGCTTTGTCCGTATGGAGCCAGAAGTGTTCTTAAACACCCGAGTCAAGAACTGTGCCTTAACTTGTGTCTGCATTCCACATGTCAAAATCTATGAAAATGAACCTGGAAACATACACCAGACAGGAGCTGAGGTACTCTCCACTCACAAAAACTTGTCAAGCAAATTTGAGAAGTGGGGAGCAGAGTGTGGTGAGTCCTTACTCCTCAGTTAAGAGACAGGCTTTGAGAAATCCTCATGTGGAAAGCACTTCCTCAGTGTTTTTCTGTAGAGCTCTTCATCAAAATAAAATTATTATCCAAGCTCATCTGTGAAGGCTTTTGAAGGGGGAGGGAGCGGCAGGGCGGGAAGCCCCTATAAAGCTTCCTATTTGACCACCTTTACAGTGTGACGTTTTGGACATATCAGGAGCTGCCTTGGAAATAGTGAGTTCCATTCAGCGACCTGGATAAGAGTGACTTACAGTCAGTTGGATTTCTTCATTGAGGCCAATAATATCGAATCAAAACAACTGTAGAACCTAGTGTTTTGGATGGATTGAGTGAACCAATTAGTAGTTTCCTAGCTTAAAAGAGGAATACTTTGCTGATGTTGCCCATGCATAAGAAAGAAGTGGTGGCTACTATTTATAAAACCCAAAGCACGAAGAGCATGAATGCCCCATTAAAGTTGGAAAGAGGAGGAGAAAGAAAAGGCTTCTTTTTTATTTTCCTGTGCAGTATTTGTTTTATCTGTTTATTTGTTTTAGATGACTGAGTTGACAAAGGGAACCAATTCCTAGCTGCTGAGTGATGATATCCTAATGGTTCTCTGCTGCCTAGTTGCAGAGAGTCTATTGCTCTTTTCACACACCTTCTGTCAAAAAGTGGCAGCTATAAATTGTAACCAAACCCCAGGAGGAAAAAGCAGATAGCTGGCCAGTATCTGCAGCTGTATTTATCCTCCTGGTGGGAATGCATGTGTGAGGTCATGGAAACACATAGCCATGATAAGTAATATCAGAGTCATGCTGGGAAGAGCACTGACTAAGAAAGAAATGACCAAAGAAGCTACTAGGTAGTAGCAGATGAACTGCGGTTTGCATTCTGCATCTTCCTAGCCTCAAATCTGAGTTATTCCACAGGTCCCAGATCAAAAACTATACTTGTTTCTCATGCAGTCCCTGTACACACTGAATTGCTCTGTAAGGACTGAGTGACCACGCCATCTGGATGTCTCGGTATCACAACCCACAAGATTATAACATTGTCATCTGTACTGGCTACTGACTGACTCTGCTTTGATATTTTTGCCCTTAATAGGTCAGCTCACAAAACAAAGTATTAGGCAGTGCTGGTAGAGATACAAGAAGTGGGTCTGTTGTGAAACTGTGGCCCCAACAACTTAATTCATGCAAACTTCTTTAGAAACATTATTGCACTGAAGATTGTCAAAATCCATTGCAACAGGACTGACGCTTAATAGGGAGATTCTGACTAACAGGCAGTCAGTCATCACTATCACTCATCATCACTCTGGTGATGACTGTGCCACATAGCAACACATGGTTCTAAAACTCACCACAGTTTTTCTTAACTGGAGTGGCGGAGGATCCATAATGCAGCAGAACTTTATCTACGTGGAACAAGTTTTGCCAGACACCTCTTATCCCACAGTTGCAAAGCCAGCTGCCTAGAAATGACATGAAATGAAATGACATAATGGAACACTTTTTCCTTAAAATTAAAATATTTAGCCAGAAGAACTGGCTATAGAGTTCGTCACCTACCTGTCTTTTGAACATATGCTTGTTCCAAAACTACATGCTTTAAAGGACAGAAATTGTCCTTACTCAAATATGCAACTTGATATGAACTCTGTTCCAAGACTGAATTACCACATCTGCTAGTCTCTCCACCTCACGCAGCAGCTCCGTCCCAGCGAGTATCTCTCCACAGGGCTGGACGTTCCAGGCATGACATCACTGGAAATGGTGCCAGACTAAATTACACATGGGCAGATGGATAACGTAGTATTCAGCAGATTCTTGACACGAACAAAGTCTTTGCTTTTTGCATCTATGGATTTAAAGCTGCATTTTCAACTATATTTGCAAGCAGTTATTCTCACATGCAAGGAATCTTCCACTTAGGGTTGCATATTTACCAGAGGAAAAGAAAGGGAACCAAGAGCACCCAAGAAGAGCTGTCTATTTCAGATCAGGGCTCCATCCATCCTTAACTGTGTATGAAAACACAGCCCCTAAAATGTTCACTACATGCATTTTTTTAGAAGAATATGTCTTCTTTATCCTTTTACATAGGGGCCTCTTTTGCTCCCCTGCAAGCAACAGTATCAAGAAAGTCATTAGAAAGTGTGTTATGGCAAACTGTTTTCCTAATGCTGCTGAGGTTTCAGTCAAACTTTCAGTATAGTTTGAACTTTCAGTAACACCTTGGACTTCATTCTTAGGTTGGGTTAGGGAAGGGGAGGTGACAGAGAGGATTCTTGTTGCAGCAAAGTGCCTGAAAGAAGGATTTCCAAAATTACAAGCAACTTCACAACAAGATTCTGCTTCTATTCACTTTTAAAATGCTAAAATACATGGTCAGTCTCTCCTAAGTACTAGCAGCACAGAAGCACAGGCATAACTCAAGCTCCACCCAGGTGCTCCCCACACTGGAAGATTAGGGCTGGTGCTAAATTGCAGCAGACAATTATTTCTAGGGGGAGCAAACAGTATGATCCTAGTTAGCACTTTTGCAAGGCAATGTATGTGAGTCAGAAAAACGTTTTGCACTGCCTTCGTCTCTGCCCTGCAGAAGTACCTGAATGGGACATGACCACATCTGGCCTTAAGCTTTGAAAGTCAATAGTTGTTTTTTTTTTTCTTTTTTCCCCCTTTTTAAAAAAATTGAATCTACACATACTCAAACAACTACAGAGAAGCAATTGGGCATCCAGCCAACATAAGATCCCAGTAGGAAAACAATTGTGGAGCTGCCTCGTTATCCTTGTATGGTGCAGATGATGAGAAACCTGGGATTCAGAGTTGTTATTTCTTCCAGAAAAAATAATCAGTTTTGCACTGTTAGCTTTCTTAGCAGCAAAGTGAAGCAAAATATATGAGCAAGATTACTAATTATGCTGTGTCAAGCAAGTTCTATCACTTAATAGCTCCACTGGAATGGCATGTCAAAGCAAAATATTGTAGATGCATGTTGCATATTCTGTGTCTGTGGTCATTACTGTTATAAGAAACATAAACATTTACGGAACAGCTGAGCATTTTGACAAGCCTAAGTCAACTTTTCAGAAGAGATAAAACGTTGTGTGCTGACCATAAATAACAACTCTGCACAGTGAAGTTGAGTCTTCAGAGCTGCAAATAGGAGAGTCATGAACAGGACTCTTTATTGGATAAAGTTTAATTGCCCTCATCTCTGTGCAAGGACTTCAGCACAACAGTAATTCTGATAACAAGGAAATAGATTCAATTTCCTTCATCAAACTGATGACACGTAACATTGGAAATCTTGCTCCTGGTGACCTCGGAGGAGAGGATAGGGACAAAAAGTAACCTAGCCTCCTACAGCTCCCATGCCCCTAGAAACCAGATACCAAGCAGCCAGTTGGCAACCAAACTTTTATAGCAAGTTTTGCAACCAGCCTTGGGAATGTTGTCTGATAGTGCCTAGAAAAAACTTACAAATCAACCATTTCTGTTGCAGGAGTAATCACACTTCAATACTCAAAATACTCTGATTCATTCTAAGACACTATACCATAGGAAACCTGAGTTGAGATATTTTCATTCCTTAAAATGAATATATTACAGTAAAAAGAAATAAAAATAAACAAACAGAAAAAACCCACACTTATCTCAAAATTTAATAGCAAGTGCTTAAATTTTTTTGCATGCTCACTGCCATGGAAAGAAAGTTTTGCCACAAAAGCAACTTATTTGGTTTTCTTTAAGTGTAGTTGTCAGTGTGCAGATGCAATTAGGTAAAGGAATCCATAATATTAAAAAACTTTGGTTACAATTTTTAAGTCCAAGTTAAAAGCAACCGATTATAGCTTTCCTCTTCTTTCCAGCCCAGAGTTAATTTAGTAATAACAAATAAGGGTGAGCCTAGTGCAAGCTAAGTAACTCAAATGCTGTTTCCTTACCTAATGTTGACTTTACTTTCCTATCCCCATCCAGATTCGGATTTCTAAATAAGTTTTTAAAATAAACGGGGACAGCTTAGTGGTTTGGCAATAGACAGAAAGATGGTGAAGAAATAGTGCTTTACCCCAACAGTAGAGCCAATATTGTTTTACTCTTTGGTATCTCCTTTTATTTAGAAAGGAGCAACTGTGAGAATTCCCACAGGCACTGGTGAAACAAAGCAAAGGTTTCCAAACATTGGCCCAGCTGTATTTTGCATACCTTCATGGATGATTCCTACTCTGAAACTCATGCAGAAGTAAAGAATAGTAGTCAAAAGACTGATGGTAAGACAACTGTGTGGTCTGCAAGAAATGCTAAGAGCTAGCAGTGGTCTGTTGGGCCAACCAAAAGTTTTCAAAACACCAAAATGAATTATTCTATAGGATACTCTTGACGACACTTCCCAGAGCAGTGTCCAAGGCAAATCTTCACTAAGGCAGGCGGATTTCTATATGCTCCTATTTGCTTCACTGGCTTAAGGTCAGCTTAAACTTAAATATGTAGCAGCGTATCTAGAATACTCTAGGTTTTTGTCTTTCTCCTATCTGAAGCTTGTTGCAGAACATTTTTTCCCCTCTTCCAAATACAAATCTATCTAGCTAGATTTGCAGTATTTTGTCAGTATAGCTATAAGGCCACGGAATGCCCCCAGAAGTTTTGCCAGTTGTTTCCCACACTCACACTTTCATGGCTAGACATCTCTTTGAATTTTCGCCTCCCACTCTCTCTTAAGCTGACTTTTTACAGTGAGAAATCTATCACTCTAGGTGGATTTTTCTGAGTTGTCAGAAGCAGTTTAGTTGTCATCTCCAGAATCCTTTTTCTACCTCCAGAACTAGCCTTGAATGGTATTATAGTCCACCATTTTCCCTCATGTTTGCTGATAGCCTCTGTTTCCCACAGCAAGAGAATTAAGGCCAAAAGCTTCTAGCTGACTCAAAAATTGTATTTAAAGTTATAAATCAGATTATAAAGATATAAATCAATTTGCAAATCTCTTCTTAATATGTGCTGCCCAACACAATTCTCATTTCTAAAGAATTTTTTCCCTATCGCACTTCACTTAGCTATCAGTTACCCAGGTAAACTAAATAATAAATTTTACATACATATGAGACTATTTTTTGCAAAGTTAACTAGCAATCATATCCTACTTCTGTTCTTCCTATAAAAGGAGACCAAAGAAGTCAGCTGAGTCAAGTGGATTGAGCTCCATGGAATGACGCATCCAAGTGAGAACTTTCAAGTGCAATTGGGGTATGAGCAAGTAGCTGCTGTTTCAGCTCTTGGAGTGAACCAGAGGACAGGGTACCACAACCTGTTATGTCTCTGAGTAAGAATATTCTGACCGGGTTCTGCCTTTTTCTTGATTCATCACATTGCTTCAGTTCAGTTCCGTGCAACTTAAGCATGCCGTTACCTGTTTAACTTTGTGAGTTAATCCCTTAGTTCTCTTTTTTTTTCCCCCTCCTGAAATCTGTTTACTTGCTTTCTCCCAAAAATAAAAATTCCAGAAATTAGCCCAGTGTTTTCAGGAGAGGTTTTCAGCAGACGTGATCTTATATGGGTCTATAAAACTCTATGACGATTTCCTCTGGTTGAACACCGGCACCCAAATATGGCAATGCTGCTTATTAAAGAAAGTTAATGACTTCACACTTCTGCTTCATGACTTTGTTGCACAAGTAGTCTAGTGTTGTTCTGCCTTTTTAGTTGCTATTTCTCTTTGCTTACTAATGAGAAATTTGCTTTTTTTATGTCTGAAGACATTTTTAGCGTCCAGTTTTCTGTTCCCATTCGATTGCGTGTGTTTCAGATTATGTTAACACATAGCACTCTCTCACTTTAGCTGAATATAAAATTGAATCATCCTGGCTGGGAAATATGGGTTTTAATTAAAGGAAAAATATTTCACAAGTTGAAACAAGCTTTGTGAACCCTAAAGATGTTCCAGAGTTTCACAAGCATTAAACCACATTGGATTTGACTCGCCTTTGATCCTGAACCTTTTTAAAGCTATATTAGGGATATTTTGATGTCTTTGAAGGCAGAAGGCCAAATGCTACTTATCCCATGTGGAAGAATGAAAGACAGGAACACCAGCCTCAGCGTTCTGTTGCCTTTCTTAGCTGAAATATCACCTCTTGGGTTTTAAGTGGCAATGTCTGATGGCCGTGCCAGTTTCCAAGGAGAAAGCATTCCGCAGAAGTGAAACGTTGCATCTGAAGTCACTGGAGTTTCCTGCCTCACAGCTCTAGGTCTTCCTTTGGGAAGATCCTCTAGTACCCAGCCATTCTTGCAGTTGTCAAAACACGCAGTAAGTACATTTGATAGCCATATGATACATATCATAGAAGGAAAATACGGATTTGTGGCATATGTAACCAAAAACTAACCTAAAATGAAAGCTATTCTTGCGTGGTTCCTCAATGTTATCTTTTTGATTTTGTCTGGCGGGTTAAAGATTCCTTTCCTATTTAGTGAGCACTTCATTTGGCAGACTGGCTTCAGCCTGCATGCAAATTATGGATCCCCTTCTAAAGACAGCTCAACAGTACTGCTTGCTGTCCTCCCTGCTGTTAACAACTTCCAGGTCCACCAAATCCAGATGAGTAAAGGAATTCTATACAGTAGGAAGCTCGGCCTACCAAGAACAATTTTAATTCCTATTTTCCCAGTCCACTCCAAATATTTTAGAGTTAGCTTCAATGGCCTCATGTGAACACTCAGGAGGCCAAGTTAAACATCAAGGAATCATACAGGTTTCACAGTAAGTTAAGAAGAATGACAGGTGCTAAAATTACAAAAGAACAGGTAGATGTACATCACTAATATGCCTTCCACAATGGAAATCTGTTTGACCTACATGTATACCTGTTTTTCATTTGATTTATGCATCTTAGGTCTCCAGGGTATTACTAGTAATCCAAAAGGCTCATGTCAGTGGAAAGTCACGGTATATAAACATACAGGTAAGTCCCCACAGAATTAGTACAGTCTCTGTTATCACAAGGTTGTTTTTAGGTAAACCTTCTTCATGAGCTATTATCTAGTTTGAAGTCCAGATCTACAAAACAAAGCAAGTAAGTATGGACTTCAATCTCATTAAGAAATAAATTGATATGAGCATTATCTAAAATGAATCACATTCAAGTATTCTGTACGTGATCATGTTCTTAGTTAAAAATTAGCAAACATATCTAGAATGAAACAATTAGGGAACATAAGGAAGGCAGAATAATGCCCAAATATGTATGAAGTATCCAGTGTTGAGGTCTTTATGGCCGCCTTCTTTGAACTATCAAAAATCTCAATGAAGTCTGTTTTTGTTATATCAGAAAAGGGCACTGCTGTCAAAAATCAGAATTTGTCCATACTTGTTTACCACCAAATTATTTTTCTCATATGCAGAAATAGGTCACTCATTTTCATTCTGATTTTTTAGTATAATAGTATTATTGGGAAACATTCCAATTTTTTCATCTCTCTCAAAGGATAATGCATTAAACCACAATTCCTCACCTGGTTTATCCTCTTACTTTCACAAATAGAGCTAGCAGAACAAGGTATCTTTCAAAACTACATCTACAAAATATGTGAAACCATATTTCCAACTGTTTCAGTGTCACATCGGTTGCTGATGTGTTTCAGGTTACCGCAGATTTTAACTTCCCCTCATTTTTATGTTTGCTAAACTGGAAGAGGGAAGAGGGCAAAAATGTTCTGTTAGATGGGAAAACTCAGATTAATGTACTTCTGAAAGACTGTATCTGGCACCATCTACAAAAGTTTCATGTGTCAAATAGAAAACACCAATTTCTACCTGATTACTGCATGTGAGGGTTTGAGTTTTTTCCCGAAACAGTCTGAAGATCTTTAGAATTTTAAATTTGTGCTTTCCAAACAATATTTTTGTCTTATGTGTAGGCACAAGTTTTACCAATGGTAATAGAGCAGTGCCTGCTTGTAGTGGTTGAAGCCAAAGGAGTCCTGATTGTCAGAGCTCCTCACAACCAGGAGTGTTTTGACAAATATTTGCTCTTAAGAACTCTCATATGAAAACCAACCCCACTGACTTAGGTGGGGCTGCCCCTGGAGCTGCACCTTGTGGTACATAAAGGTTTATGTCCCTTGGCTTTAATACTCCAGTAAGCTCAGCATAGAGGTAAGCCTGTTCCCACAAAAAACGATCCTTCTAGATTCACTAAGGTTGTTTGATGTGCGTAAGAAGGCTGGCATTTCCCCCAAGCTGACCATCATTTCCTTAAGCAACTTTTCTCGAGCTAAACCCCACCTCAGAGGTTTATTGTGAAAAGTAGGTATGAATTGCCTGTATTTCTTTGGGGAAGCGACTAGTGGGTCTCAGCGGCTTTGATGGTGTCAGCAATGTCCAGTAGGTAGTCAACCACTAGAAATCCCACCGAGCACAAGTGGTATTTGCACTGTCTTTCTCCCACTGCCTTAAAAAGAAAATTCTCTCCACATCAAAAGTGTCTCTATTGAGCAATTACTGTGTGTCAGCACTCTTCAGCCATAAGTTGTTTGCTGGTTTCTGAAACATGAAAAACACAAGATGTCACAAAATAAAAACAGTGTCTGTTTCCATTCTGTTGATTTAGGAGGGAAAGCAGAGAAATAAAACAAACATGGTCCAAAAACCTAAGAGTGCAATCAGGATAACTGAAGAAGGAACAGCTACACATTTTGGTATGTGGTTCCACTGAAACCTTTGCCTTGTTCACAAGATTTTTTTCTATCAGATCAGCAAGACAGACAGCAAAGTCACAACTATCACCAAGTCAGGAAAACATATTTTTATAACTTAAGTAGGATAATGGACCTGAGATACCACCAAGTAATTTCAGTTACGCACATGTAAGCCCTTAAATTAGAGGGGAAATGCAATGATGAATGAGTCCCATTTGTTCTAATCACTGTGAAAGATCCCCTTCCATTTCTTAGTTTCCTGCAATTGTGCAGCCTGTGATCTTCTTTCCATAATTTCTATTAAATCCTTCATGATGATTAAGTATGTGATTGCAATGCTTCCTCTCTTCTCCTCCTAGTTCAAAATGATGGTCTTTTCACCATGTTTCTCATTTTAAGAGTTAGATCTGCTTATAGAGCTAATGATTAATGAAAGGTTGTTACAAGTTTGACCACGAAGGTTAATTTAGCTGGACTCCAGTGTGAGACTTGCAGCTTTCTACGCAACTTTGTGGAAGCTGCCAGCTGCCACGTGGATCATGACAGAAGTGTTGACTTCAGAAATCAAAACTACATGCCATGTTTTGCATAGTGCTTCTCTTTTTTCATGATAAACAAAATACTAAGAATGTTTTGAGTGGTTTAGACCACTGAGGTCGTTAGTCAAACTGGAGCAACAACTTTCTAGATTAGCAAAAGCAGACAGATGCAAGTTATTAAATGTTACTTGTCACAAATTTGAACTCTGCATATCTACACAGAAAACCAAGAGAAAAGCCAGGAACATGATGAACTGACCTAAGAACACTAAAATCATGTCAGTAAATCACTTGTTTTTCCATTCTCCAGGCTCTCAGGTCCTCAAAGTTTAGAATGCATCAAGCAAAAGAGTGGAGTGCAGTACATGTGTATACGTAATATGATCAAAGGAGGAAACTGAAGACAAACTTTTGAACAAAAGACATTAAACCATTTTCTTAAAAACTTTCTTCCCTTCTCATTTAGATATTTCCTTGTATTACTAATGTTTATATCCTTGTCTTTTGCATATACATGCAGATTTTGAATATCCAGTAGAAAATACATATAAATATTTTATGCAGTATTCTCTGTATTTAAGTATTAAAAGGACATCGCAAATCCAAAGGCGGGGGGGTGGGGAGTCCAAAGACACTGAGTAACTTCAGGAATATTTCTTTATTATTTAGTAGAACTTTACTGCTCATAATGACATAAACTGTTCTTAACAGAAAATAAATTTGATTGAGTCAATCATACTCTTCTATTTCACAAAACCAAACAATTTTAATTTAACATTCTTGTAAAAGTAGTTTCCAAAAAGCAACATTTGACTAAAGACAGGGGACAAAATTTGTGCAGAGCAGTTTTGAGAATATGACGAAATTTGCAATGAAGGTAGTACCTTGTCAGAGCTGGAACTCCATTGCTTCTCTGTGCTTCCTCTAAGTGAACGAGTGTCGTGCCATTCGCCGGAACGGAGGGAAGAAGCAGTCACTCAATATGAGGGATCAGCAAACTTCGTTTATTAAAGCACGGTTACACCTTTTATAACAGTCTTAATTAGCTCATACATATTGCAAAAGCCAAGCTCCTTATTGGTTAGGCATCTCAAGGTCTATGTTTGCATACACATCTTATCACTACACATAACTCTCATTTCTTTTAATCACAAGTTCCTTACTTAGCTTTTGTTGGAATAAACAGGGCAGACTGTCTTTGTTATCTATTAGTTCTCACGGGGGCTGCTCCCGGTATTTCTTGAAGTCCAGATGACTTATTATCTATTAGTTCTCACAGGAGCTGCTCTCAGTATTTCTTGAGACCCTGATGAGTCAACATTTCGATGTTGATATGCCCTCGCTCGGCTAGCCAGCTCTCCACAAACGAGGAACACACAATGCAGTCTGGCTCATAAGAGGTCAACTGTGTTGCAGACGCACCTGAAATGGTAGCACTGCTGTGACTTTGCAGAGCCTAGATGAGACAGGTTTGACTCAGTGCAACGATTGCTCATGAATTAGCCTGATTTGAGGAAAGTGAAAGTAACCCATAGAAGTGTGAGGCTTTGGTTAGAGTCAGTCTAGTTGAGAAGACAGCTATGATGAGAAAGCACCTTGCTTCAGTTGAATCAAATTGGGGGCTGTGGTTGGTTGACCCTGGCCAGCAGCCAAGCACCCACATAGCCAGTTACTCACTCCTCTCCTGTGCCCCAGTGGAAAGGTGGAGAGAATAGGAATACCAAAAGCGAGAAACCGATCGGTCAAGATAAAGACAGTTTAATAAGTGAAGCAAAATCTGAGCACATAAGCAAAGCAAAGAGGAATTTATTCACTGGTTCCCATTGACAGGCAGATGCTTGGCCACTTCCCAGAAAGCAGGGGCTCAGCACACATAATGGTTACTTGGGAAGACAAACACCAATATCACAAACGTCCCTGCTTACTCCTTCTTTCCTTGAGCTTTTATTTCTGAGCATGATATCATATGGTATGGAACATCTCTTTGGGCATTTCAGGTTGGCTGCCTGCCTATGTCTGCTACCAACCTCTTTTCCCATCGCCAGCCTACAGCCCACTCACTGCAGGAGCAGAATGGGAACAAGAGAAAACCTTGATGCTGTGCAAGCGCCACTCAGTCATAGCCAAATCACTGATGTGTTATCAATGCTGCTTTAGTCACAAATCCAAACCAAAGCACCATACAGGCTGCTGTGAAGAAAGTTAATGCCATCCCAGCCAGATCTAGTACGAGATTTAGCCTACTCTGGGTGTTACCACCAACACCAACTATGCAGACATCATGATCCAGATCTCAGCCATTAATAACAGCTAAAGTAGATGTTTCTAAAATAAGGATTTGTAAGCCAGTATCCTTTTTCTCATAATGTTCAGATGCTTACAGCTCATATTTTAAAAGGTTGCTTCCTCCTGGCTCCAACCAAGAGGAAAGGGGCATTACTTTTCTTAAAAAAAATGTGATTCACATTGGTTTGGTAATTAAGGAAACACTCATATTTTGAAAGGTAAACAGCATGAGTTTAAACACTGAAAAGAACGTCCAGAAGGGTGGTTTTATTTGTAGTGCATCAGCTGGTTGAAATGATGAGAACCCCATGAGAAATAAAACTTTCTGGAATTAGGGTGTTCAGGTATTCATACAGAATCCATTCCTTAAATTGATTAAGGCATAACACACTTAGGAATTCATGTTTTGAGTGGAAGAGAAAAGTATCCTATTTATTTAGCCTCAGTCTGACCTTCCTCATGAACTGCCAAGGGGTATCCCTTTTTCCTGTATTTATACACAAGTTTTTCCACACCAGGTGTATTTGGTTTTATTTCGGGCAAGACAGAGAAAAAATGAAGTGTACTCAGAAAAAGACACAAACCTTTTGCGAGGAAAAAGTTATCTGGAAATGGGAAACATCCCTTACTACCCTTTTTTGGGGAACAGAATCCAGTCCTACTATGGCCCAGAAGTTCCACTCCTCTTTGATTTCTTCAGGACAGTTTCATGAAAACCACGGAGAGAAGAAGGTAAATGAGCTTGCATTTATACAGATAGGGCAGCAAAAGCAGGGGATTAAAATGCAAGTAAATTTTATGAAAGATTAGGGCTGCTGCATGGGTTTAGACTTTTTTTCCATCATAGGTCTTTAAAAAAAAATGCACCACTACAAGATCTCCAACCTCTTTACCTATTAATAAGCAATGACCATAAATGATCCAAATACCCCTCCAGTAGGTAAGTTGGGAAGACTCTAGGTTTCTTAATAATAAAATCAACTTCCTAAGTTGTAAAGTAGACTGCAGAGTATATTTAAATTTCCTTTTGGCCATAAAATTTTTTTCAGAAAGTGTATTCTGCAGAAAGTTAAGAAAACTGCCAACCAAAATTTTAGTTTAGATACTTGTGTCCCTTTAAAGACAATTGTATTTAAAGCCACAGAAATATTAAGACCAGGAACACCGGGGAATGTGATCTTTGAAACAAGAAAGGTGATGAACTCACTTCATGTGAACACCACAGTATGCTCAGCCGGTAACTGTTGGATGAGCTACAGCATGTCTAGCAGAAATGTATCTTGATGCTTCAAGTAAGACAAAATGAACTATATACTTCATGAAATTGTTGTAATGGATTAATTGCCCTTAGGATTAAAAAACAACAGATCACTTTCTTGGGGTTGGTTGAGGTTTTTTTTCTGTCTCCGACTTCAATAATGTTGTTTCTCACACCTGCCTTCCCTACAGAGATTTTGGCTCCTCATTTTTTCATTTGAGGGTTTTCAGTAGGAATTCCATTTAGCTTGCAATCACAAAAGGTATGTACAAGCATTCAGGCCCACAACCTACAAATTTTTGTTAATGAGCCTTTAACCTTGTGTTTAAAACATATAATAGGGAAAAGAAGGGAGAACGTCGAGTCAGTAATGCTAATGTGTTTAAACTGATTTCTTTGGCCAACCTTGAAGAACACAAGGTTTCCTACAGCTGCAAAGCCTTGGTAATTTAGGGCTCTGGCCTGCAGTAGCAAATTAACTTACGCGTAGCTCATATTAGAGACTACTTGAACTACTTCACATAGAGCTCAGTAGAGAAACATTCTCTGCTTTCAAAACAAATAGCAGTGGTGAATATCCACCTGTGATTCATGGCAAAGACGTCTGAGGCAAAAAAGTAACTCTTCCAAGAGGTGAACTACAGTAAACTGGGTTCAAGTTGGAAAGACCCTGAGGAACTTGAAGTAATGCTAGATGGTGTGCATCTAGTTTGATGGCTGGTTAAAGCTGTATTCTGCAGTAATTTAGCAAAGGGAAATTTTTTTTTTTTTTTTTTGAGGCAGTGTTATTCTTTGAACATTCAGTGGGGGCAGTTTATTTATCTTTTGGTAGTGCCCAAATGCTTTTTTTTTTTTTTTTTTCATTTGGAATACTGAATACATTGCATGGGGTGGAAAATAGGGCTCATTGCAATATTAAGTTGATGCCACAGCTAAAATATTTTTTGAGTAATGGATAGCTATGGATGATACAACCCTGTTTTATTGCAATTATACACGATTTTATGTAGAATTGCCGCTTGGAAGCACATGCATCAGGACTCGTCTGTCATCTTCGTTAACAATCAACTGCTCCTTTATATAACTTGCTGCTGTACTAAATCACTTTTGGACTTAATTATGTTAAAACAGATTAGATTCAGAGAAGGGTGGGCAGAAAATGAAATCTGAGGGAGGAATATGTTATTATATACTGTGACATACAGTGGGTGGCAATACTTAATCAGAATTACAAAGAGGTTGGACAAACACACAGAAAATGTCTGTGCCTCCAAAAAGGATATTGGATGATAGTAAAATCCTTCCATTTTCGGGAAGAAGTGGTTTCATAGATCTAAAAAAAAAAATTAATGGAAAAAAAGCTGATTCTATAGCTTTGATATAGCAACCACTGAACAGTAATATCTGCCTGGAGTTTACACCGGAAAGAATTTATATTGGAATTTTATAAAGGTTTTTTTTTGTGTGTGTGGTGAAATTTATTGTCATCACCAATTTCTTTAATTTCCTCTTATATGTTTGTACCATAACTTTCTCTAAGAGGGAATAACTGACTCTAGTATTTGAAATTTGGCCCACAGTATCAATTAGTTGGTATTTCTTTACCCATCTTCACCTCTTTGATGGATGGCCAGAAAATTTCCATAATATTTACTCTAAAAGCCACTATCTGAACTGTTCAGGGATAAACAATAGCACGCACCGAGAATTTGAACATGTTTTGCTAGTGCATTTTAGTGAAATACTACAGCGAAGAAGTAAAGGAAAAGGTTTATTGTCTAGTGAAATATTTCTAGAGCTTCAGTTGTAGCTGAAGGTCAGCCTAAAACATTCCTGGAAATAAACATCAGTGAAAAAGGTTCAAAGATTCAGTATCAAAATAGTACAGCATAAGCTCAAGAGTAGAAGTCAGTCATTAGAGAGTTGTGCTTTATAATTCCTGAAGAACCAAAGTAAGAAAGATGAATACTTCTGGTAGAGAGAAAATTTTTTTAACTGCATAAACATTGTTTTTTTCTAAGGCGTACAGTCACCTTTTCTAGTGTATAGAAAAAAACGGCCATCCTTGCCCCACTGCCAGTTACCACAGCTAGTCATTTGCTAGCCGGGCAACTTCATGTTGTGTCAGAATAAAAGTGGGTCAGAAACTGTCCCAGAGCCTAGAAAATGTTATCCTTTTAACAAATGCTTTTTCCTTTATTTCACTGAGTACATAAAAGATCAGTACAAGGTAGGTCTCTGCTAATTCATCCATAGGCAAACAGCACACATGTACATCTCTTAGCCAGAACCTGCTTTCATTAAAACTGCAAGGTGTGTGCGTGCCGGGGTAGGTTCAGACAGTCATAGCTATGACCCCTCTTGTGTTCTTCAAGAGTCCTCTTCATCCTCCCAACATGCTTAGTGACTCTGAAGGGTTCCTGCCACAGTATGAAGAGAGGGAGAAACTGTACCTAATGTCAATAGGTTGATAACTGGTTTGCTTTAGCTACCGTCACTACATGGCACTCACAGAAGAGTAGATGCTGAAGGAACAGGCCATCATGGCTACCCGGTTGCTATACACCGTGTGTGCAACATACAAGCATCATTTTGAATCACATGAGAGAAGGAAGATAAAGAAGCAATGATTGCAGTCTTCCTGATTGACTTTGGAATGCCTACAAAAGCAGAGGTTATGGCTTGTGTGACTATTTGTGTTGATTGCCTGTACACTATTGTGCAAAGCTCTTCACAGAAAAGAAATTAGTACGGCTAACAAGCAACTCCTAAATGCTGTCAGTAAATAATGTAACTATGCATACAGGTAAAGCACCAGCACTACTGTCTGTTTAGGATGTTTTAAAAAAATACAGATAACACTTTCCTGTCAAACCTTTAAAGATATTATGATAGTAAGCTATTACTGGTCACTGCTTTAGCAAGAGATGCCCAAGGCCAACTTAGCATCAGAGTTAGCATGTCTGGTGGAGGTGTGCTCCATTAGCTCCAATGGAGAAGTCAGGGTTATAACACAGCAGTGAGGATGTCGGGGTTTAAAATAAAGGATTATGTTCAAATGGGCTTTTATGATATAAAGAGTACCAGAGTAGAAAGAAAGCTGACTCCAGAACAGGTGTGGATAGGTGAGACACCAGGGTCTTTGAATGCTCAGGAACCCATGGACAAAGTAGGCCCTGACAACAGTCTCAAAACATGTCGCATAAAGAATGCTTTTCTGCATTTCTGCTCTCTTGTTGTGGCAGGCTTTGGTAATTTATCAGCTAATATATCAGGAATGAAGTTGAAAAAGCTTTTAAATCTTCCTGAAATAGTTGGTCTTTTGTCTCCTATTTTATTTCAGATCAGCTATCACTCTTATGAATGACCGAATAATTGCCAGACTCCTTAAAAGCTCATAAAAAGAAGAATAGTGAGTGTAGCCATTGGAAAGGGATGATCACTTTGATTTTATGTGGTAAAACAAATTCACAGAGAGCACAGACATTTATGGAAATATGCTGAAAATTAATTATTATATAGTTCAGCTGGTAAATGTGTTTATATATACAGTATAAATGCTTAAATCTACTCATTTGTTTCACTGTCCAGGAAACATTTCATTTTATTCAGTGAGGAGGTAAGAATGGAAGGTATCTAGGTGTTTCTGAGGCACAGAATGTAATTTAGCTCTGCTTGCAAGTGGCTGAGGTGGCTAATAAAGAAGTACAACATGACAGATCATCATTTATTGTCAAACTATCTGTTAATACAGAACTTTCTTTAAGGAGAAAGAAGTTGTGAGAATCTCAAAAAGGAAAAGGGAGATTGGGAGCAGAGGAGTGGGGAGGAAGAAAGAAAGAGTTACAACTTCTTTATTACACCTCCAGAGTTTGATTCATGTCTACATTTTGAAAAAAAGAAATGGCTGTGGGAGGGTGGTTAATTCATTCGAAACAAGGAGTTCATTATAGATATCCTGTTCCTTTTGAAAACAGCATTAGCACTTACGAACACTGGAAACTCATCATAATACTTTATCCATCCTTTCCAGATGATGATTTGTTCCAAAAATGTTATCCCCTGTGGTCCTGTGTTCTCCAGCTGATGACTCCGTTCATTATGTTATCCTATATAATATTCTGCAGAGTTGTAGCAGTATTTTGAGAAAGAGAGTATATATCTATTAAGGTAAACTACATAGGAAATCAGATTGATGTAAATTTTATTTTGCTCAGAGAAATATCTCACAACCTATCCTCAAGGTTTACAGAAGACCATTTCTCTTGGAAGTCATTTACTCTCTTTTGCGAGGCCAAATCTCATTGTGTAGATATCTACAGCAGCCTTCCTGCTGGTTTCATTTGGACTACTATGTGTTAACGATTGAATAGTAAATATATGGAGTAGAAAGTAGCCTTGTCTATGAATATCTGTATCTAGTATTTTGCAATATCAGTTATAGCTTTCCCTTTCTTTATATGACATATAAAATGATATGTTTCATTATTGTACTTTTTACTAGACAGATTATTTAAACCTGCTTGCTGCGTTTCTGATTAAGTCATGGCCTTTTTTTCTGCAAGGCATCCGTGTCTCCCATCTTCCAAACCTGATTTCTATTTATTGGCATCTACATTCTTTTGCTAGCATGTCTATACCATGTGTAACACAGAGCTGAAATATAGCTGGATTTAGTCGTATCAAGCCAATTCAAACAAATGCAGTCAAGAATTCAGTTAGGAGATATAAATCAGATTTGTACTCTCCATCAAGACTGAAGACTTACCCTCCTTTCATTTTACAACTGCACACTATTATTTTTATACCACTTCCTAAATTTTAGTTTTCTTTTTTCTCTCTTTCATATTTATGTTTCGTTTGTTTCCCTTTACACCTCTGGAATGTCTTTTTTTTTTTTTTTTTTTCCAAATACTTTCCTTTTCTGATTGGTACCTATGGGTGAATTCAATCTACAATAATTCTTTGCTACAAAATGAGACTAAATATTTTCTATACTGCACGGAGTCATAGTTTAACTCCATTTAACTGCACTGAAAGAGCACACTCGTCCTATGTGAGAATCTGTTGCAGTGTGCTGCTTAAGTTTGCACTCAGAGGAAATGTGTCAATAAAGCAGCATATTTGTATGCATTATGTGCATGGTGGGGGTGATGTTTATTGACTCAACTTAGCCATGAAAAGATTCTGTGTGGTTTAAGTTCAAAAATTATTATTCTTTCTCTTCCCAGTGCAATTGTATTGCCTTGCTCCTTCTTCCTGTGGACTTCTTGGGGTACTTTTCCACAACCTGCAATGGCACGTGGTACAGAAACGCTGCAACTAGTGCCAAATTTAAATGATATATCAACTCAGCTTGACAGACCACTGTGTAAACATAGTAGAGCAAGCTCTTACAGCAATACAGAGCCCCACTGCAGTGCTATATCCATTCTAATAAGCCTTGTTCCTCAGTGAGCCTCACTTACCCTCAGAGCTTTGTGTGATCAAGACCACAATCAACTCTGTGTATGTGGGGTAAACTTACAAAACAGAAGTTGAGAGGTATGTTAAATTTCTTTGTGTTGCGCCACTATTAGTTTTCATTGTGAATAAAATTTATTGAGAAAAGTAAACCATATGAAATATCACAGAAATTATGTTCCAATATTTGATCAATGAACGTGATGATAATCCATGTTGAAAAAATTCAGTAAAGATATGCCATTTTGTATTATTTGCATTATTTAAAGTAAGTTTGTGCCTAAATGTCTTATAGATAAAAAAGACACTATGAAGGTCAGTGAAATATATGATATGATTTCTGTCACATTTGAAGGTTCTGCTATAACTATTCTTTTTACCATCAAAAACTTAATAATGCTTGGCTCCATATACAGTACTCTTAATTCATTAGTCTCAAAGTCCTTTTCAGAGAGGGAAGTAGTTTATGCCATTTCCAGATGGGGCAAATCTGAAACTAATTAATATTCCCAGCACCTCACAAAGCAAGTATTAATAATATTCCCACTTTGCTGATGCAATAGCTAAGGTACAAAGAGACTAATTTATTTGCATAAAGTCACTGAGGATTCAATGGCAAATAGGAGAATAAATAACAGATTTTTTTCCCAAAAACCAATGTTCTAACCACAAGACATTCTCTTTTTCCTCAATAATAAAGTTAAATATGTGAAGTAAAATAATGAAGTTGTTCTACAGATTAAATTCACAGTAATAACAGATGTTCAACAGTTTTTAATTTCTCTTTTTGAGTAATGTGGTCTGTGTACTGCCTGAAGCAGGATTTAATTTGTCTCATTGCGTTATCAGACAACTAAGCTGCTGTCAAAACACGCAGATCAGGAATTAATGAAAACATTTCTCTATACAGTTCTGTGATTATAGTACAGGCAGCTGTATTTTAATTTCCAAGCATTTAAGTTTCACGTCCATAGATTTTAGTCTTAAACTAAAATCAGATAAGAATACAGGCTAAAGCTCGCTTCACATCTGAAAATCTGATCTTCTCATTAGAAGGAGTGAATCTACACACAGACCCATACAAATACTCATTAATAATCACATTTCCCAAAACCCCTATCACAATTGGCACTAACTGAAACCTTTCTTTGTGGACTAGTCTCAACAGCCAGCACAGGGATACACAACAAAAGATCTTACGATCCACACAGGAATACTTCAAAAACATGTTTAAGCCAGAAGGATTAGTTAGCTGCCTAAACTTCACTACTATGCTTACAAGGATTTGTATGACCTTGACTACACTATCTTCTTGCTTATCTCTCATTGCAGGCCTATGTCCTCCAGTATTGTATAACGTTCAAATCAGTGAATGGTGCTTGGGGAAAAAAAGGACGATAAATATTCCTCAGGGCATTTTGCTACCATCATGAACAGGAGCAAACTTGTAGTCTGGAATTTCCTGGTTTGGTTCTTACATTGTATGTAATTTGGGAACACTGTCAAAGCCTAGTGAATTCTGTGAATGGCCACAAAATGTAACCTTTTAAATATGTGCCTTTTAAAAATCAACTACACGTGGCCATTTAACCCTTAAGTCCTCAAAATCAGCCTTTGGGAGGTGCCTCTCTCTATATTCACTACAGCGAGAACCAGAAGTGTTTTGGTTATGTTGTTATAAAGGGGAAAACTTTGGCTTTATTCTTCAGACGCATCTGTGTGTAATAGAGTTGATGGCTGTCAAGCCTCACAGAGATATACAGTCAGCCATACTCATAAGAACAGATGTAGTTTGAAGTTTTGGGGTTTTCTATTAATTGTGACACTGCTTCTTCTCTAGTCCAAATTAGGAGCGTTGGTACTGGAACCTGTAAAGCCTTTACTGACCTGATTTTTTTGTGGTTCTTGGACTCCTGTTCAAGCAATCTCCCCCCTTTTTAGCCATGTATTCTTTCCTGCATTATCCCTCAGATTATTCTGCGGCAAATGCTTGTACTAGTACAGAGAGAGATGTAATGGAAAACTAATCTGACTGAAATAGAGTTCAATCTATCTGCTCCTTTCCTCCTGCTCAAAAAAAGAAAACAAATTATTATGCTGGCACAACACAGATAACAAGTGTTAGAGAGATAACGACTGTATATGCCCATCTTGTCACCAAAAAATACTCATTCAATAACTGCCTCAGCCTGCTTGTGTCAAAGCCCATTCCAACCTACCTTTAATACAGTACTTTTTGACCTGGTATTCAGCTACTTGCTGTGACAAAGTACACTGGTCTCTGTTCCCTTTCAATTTTTCACTGGTTTATGATTGCTTGAAAATTTTCAGTGCTTCACTCGCCTTTAATGCTATCAGGATATTAAGAATTGGAGACTACATGCTGATGCAAGTAGTACTTACCAGATATATTGCTTCCAAGGAGCACAACAAATAAAGGAATGTCATGTACCTAACCTAATGAGATATCTAGCCTCCACCAAATGCAGTCAAATCATTAGATTGTATCTCGGTAGATGAAGAAACATGGATGCTACTTTTTTCTTTTCTTGTAATAAGGAAAGAGGATGAAAAAAGCAGAGAGGATTGCAGGTTACAGCATATTTATGAATCAAAGATTTGTTTCACAGAGGGTTTTTTTGTTTATTAAAAAAAACTGATTAGACATTTTGTATGAAAGTTCTCCAACATTGTTAGGCATTCTCCTGGGAAGGAAATTAATTAGTAAACTGAAGCATTTAATTATCCTGAAGGCTGGACTTACTATTCTCTTTCAGAAACATGCTTCATTCGGAGTCTCTCTCTTTCTTCCCTGTGTATGTAAAAATAAAAAATATTTTAATTGTTTACTTATACAATACCTATACTGGAAGAAACAGCATTAAAATCATTATTATTTCTTTATTTTAAGACATGTTGAGTCCATGTGTTCATCCAGTTCCAGACAGCTGTTTAGAAATTTAACTGTCTGGCTGTTGACCAAAATAAATGGAATGCCCTTGGTATAACATCCCTGTAAAATCTGTAGTCATGCACCAAAATCGATAAATCTTGAGGAGGAATGAAGAACTGAGCTTTAGCATTGCAAGACATCTTAAAAAACACGTCCTCTGTTTTTCACCCTTCCTCCAACCTTAGAATTTAATATATGTGTTGGCTCCAAGTAGCTAGAATATTCCTTTTAAATCCAAAGGTCACAACACTGTGGCTTGATAACATACCATTCTTGATTGCTGTTTGAACAAAACAAAAAATGTTGTTTGGCATAGTCAGAAGTAGAAAACCAAAATTATAGACCACAATAAAGTCTGCCTGTAATAATCTACAGTCTTTAAGAAGAGAGAAAACATATGCCGTGATTTCGGTATTCTTAACTTCACTGGGGCGCACCAGTAAATGATATTTCCCTTCCTTTACTTTTCACTCCAGTCATTTTATTAATATTTAATTATAAACCTGCAAACATAAAACTTAGAAGTTGCTCTTCAGCCTTTCCAGATAGTCTGGATGCTGCTGCAGCATCATACGGCTTTATGAGGGCTTTTCACCACCCACTGCAAAGCCCCTGCCTGCAGGCACTCAGACCTCTCAGAGGGAGTGGATGAGATAATAAGCATGACCAAAACGTTTAGTCCTCCTGGGATGCAGCTCTGTGTGAAAATCCTGAGGAACACTTTCAGCAAAGCAATTCAGTCAGATGGACTTGGAGCAGCCCTGAGGCTGCTCCAACTATTCCAATTGGATTACATGGAGAGTAGGAAAATGCAAAGAACAAAGGAAGACTTAACCATCTTGTGAACGAGGTACAACTATTCTGAGATTAAAGCTGGTTGCAAAAAGTTTCAGATTTCTTTCAAGCAGTTCTTTACGAGATACTGAGGCACACATCCTGTGACTAAGAGACATCCCATCTCTACATGTCAATCCAATGCAGTTGTTATGGCAAAAAACTAACCAATGGTGGAAATGGTAAGGGTTCCTTTTCACTGCATAGCAGTCACAGAGTGGGTGATGTTGCAGCCATCAAAATCTTCCACACAGGAGGCTGACATAACCTGAAAACAATACTAAAATATTTTAAACCCTCACTGTCTACCATTTAAACACATTAACCTGAGACATTTGGTTTCTGGATGCTCTAACATATCTTCTCACTAAATTGTTGTTTACTTTTAAATCACTGCACCCCATATGAAGTACGGAAAATTTCCAGAAATAAAGTATGAATTACTGGTGAGGTTGGGTGAGGCGCAGAGTTGTGTGTAGTGGGAGACAGGAACCATGCAGAGGCTTCCAGTGGAAAGACTGAGGTAGTGATTTTGGCCCCGCTAGTTAACTCCTGGTGGTATTCAGGAAAAGTTTTATCCTCCCTGCAGTCAATAAAATAATGAGGATATGGTTATACAAGTCCTTCACAGCTGGCATACCACAGAGCTTAACAGATCAAGGAGACGCATTCCAGTGGTCCAAATCCTTTCTCTACACCCATCTGATAGTCTTTAAATACTTAGCAAAAGCTCATATGCATCTTTGGACACTGCTGAAGGGTCTCTGAGTTGTGGTAGATAATTTACCCATAGTACCCGCGTGAGCTGTAGTGACTGTGTGAAACTTAAGCCAGTGTTCAGGATGGATGCTGCAGTCACTTCCAATCCCCCTGTGAAACCCAGATCTGCGCACTTAACAGCAGCTTGTGCATCTGGCATCCACTTACTGACATGTCCACTGCAATAGCATAAGTCTTTCTGTCCCCTGGAGTGCCTCCACCAACAGCTCTGAAACCCATGTGCCTAAGATGTGGCCCTTCCAATAGCCACCAGAAAGCTACCAGAGAGAATGGTTTTATAGGTCAAACAGTAGCAGATTGGCCAAATTTCATGTCTTCTGCCGCACCTGCAGCCAGACTTTCCAAATTACTCAGCAGCACCTATAACCTGTAATCTACATTATGAATATTTTCAAATAAAAGGGCTCTGCTGGTTGGGAAAACCAGGGCTCAGCTGTAGATGTCTCCTTTCCTAAGTCTTGTCTTCATGAACTCTCCCATGGCTGACAGATGCACAGCATGTGTTGGAAGGAGCTCTGTAAGAATTTGATGCAAAGAGGGAAATAGAACATTTCAGCAGCTTTTGCTGTTGTAACATCAAAGCTGTACTACAAATTTTCATGTTTTATGATCTCCTTTACATTCACTGCCCTGAAGCCTTAGAAGTTGAGCTCACTAATATGATGACTGCCTCCAACTGCTGCTGGGAAAGCTAAGAAACAGATAACTGATGGTGCCTGAGTCACCTGTTCAAAGTAGAAAACATACATGGTTAATGCCATAAAGATAACAGGTTAGGTAAACCATAATTATTTTATTTTTTTAAGCCTGATTTGCTGTGTGTGCACAGGCCTCCATGTTACAGAAAGAATCTTTTGCTATAAAACTGCAGTCTGTATGAATAATAAGGTGAATTTCTTACACAAACAGCATTTGGCATAATGGACAGATAACAATTCTCTGATTATCTTGTCCTGGAGTGTTTTGTATGAATTAGAGAAGTTTTGGACAACTGCACTTTCTATGTGTAACATGTAAGAGTACGTCAGGGAACAATGTTAAGGTCCTTACCTGGAATCAGATTTGTTCGTGTCCACAGTTTCTTTATCAGCAGAATCATGTGGCTGCCTAACCACAACATACTCACATGCAAGCGCAATCTGCAATCCACATGAGTGCCACCCGTTTCGTCGTTTCACAGCAGGCATTAATACCTCACACGAAATCACAAGGGCCAAGTAAACGCTCAGTGTTACTGAGCTAATATCCTCTTTTTTTTTTTTTTTCTGAAAATAGAGGAAAGAAGTGAAAGAAACCAACTGTTTTATGAGGAAAAACAACTACTTGCCAATAACAGAAATTAGACATTATAATGGATAGCCCAATCATTTATGAAACAAAATTATTCTCATTTGTGATCGCCAGTATGAAAATCTATTAATCTGAAAAATTCAGCAGATGAAAGGAAATCTGGTTTTCTTTTTCCCTGTACTAAGTTGTTAATAAAGTGCCATTTAGTATAACAACTTTCTAGGGTCCTACTCACACAACTTTGTGATATATGTTACAGATTCAATTCTGACAGTATTCAAGTGTCAGGATTGTAGAAGTAATTTGTGAGGGGTGAGAGAAATACAGTGGGATGGATTATTTTTTTCCTATGCTACAAACTGATGGTGAAACTACCCTTCTGAACATCCTCTACAAGAAAACAGATTTGTGTGGTCACTTAACCACTTACCCCAGTGTCTGCTACCCACCTTCAAAATACTTCCAGAAAATGGACAGAAATAAGTGTTTTTCATACTTCCTCTGATACCTCTCTCCATGCTCCAAAACCATTGTAAATGCTGTGTTTTCAAGGTTCGTCAAACCCAGATTAAGATCAGCAAACCTGGATTTTTTTGATTAATTGTGAACTGATGTATGAACATATTTTATGAACAGCTTTTATATGCAGGCAAAGACAAAATGTTTTGAAAGGAACATTAAGTAGTAAATTGTTCTTCTGCCAACCTGTTCAGCCCTGTCCTTCTGTGCAAAGCCTGGAAGCGTGGAGCAGAGCATGCCTCCTTCCCCTCAGAGAGGACAGCAGAGATGGGAAATGATCCAGCCCCCCTTGGAAGCACACGCCCACCCCGGGCTCTCCTGACACAGCAGCTGAAGGGAAGAGGAACACCAAGTCCCATCCAGCAACCTGACCTGGCCCCAGGGCAATAGGAGCACTTCCCTTTCCACAGCCAGCGCTTGGCAGAGCACGGTCCAGCTCATAGGTGGTGAAAGCTTTTCTTACCGAACTTCTAGGCTTCCCTTGAAAAACATGTCTTTCTAAGCTGGGGATTGTTCGGGGGGCTTTGGGGCCCTTTGTCTTTTTATAAGGCGAGAAGGTAGGGAGACTGAACTCACCCACCTCACCGGACGTGTATATACCTGTGGCTTGGGACATGTTCACCGAAGCCAGAGTTTGGGAAAACAGATCTGAAATCACCAACCAAGAAACACGTATGACACCCTCTCCTTCTTTATAGACAAGGTCAAAAAATGTACCGCTTTAATAAATAATGATTACTTTAATGCCTTTTTTTTTTAATTGCAGTGGCAGAGGTAGGAATGAAAAATATGTTATTCTGAAAGGGGACCAAATACATATGTATAAACTACTGACCTGCTAAAGTGCATTTCAAGTGTTGGGACTTGATAGTGGATTTTTCTCCAAAATATAACTCAGTTTCAAAAAATGTATTATAGTTCCCTTCTACAAGATCTGATTTATAGTTCAGCTACTTATGATAAATAGGTGCTGTTAATCTTTATAAGTAGATTGTATTTTTTGATAGGACAGCTCACTTACAGAACCTGACAAATTCCACCATGCTTGTTGTATATTGGCATGACTTGTAATTATTAATTCACAAAGGAACTGAATTCTTTATCACTGATGCTCTTCCTTTATGAGTCCCCTACCCTCCAAGAATTTAAGCCTTTAGCTTTCCAGCAATGTACTCTGCATTTATTGGGATTGCTCAAGCCGTGTCTTGGAAACATCTTTTTTTGTTTTTCCTTCAATAATTTGTTAAAAGTACTACTGTGTTTAACCCTAATGTAGCGAAGTATTTTAGCATATGCTTAAAATTAATTCTACCAACCTAAGAAAAATAATGAGAAATTGCTAAATCAACTCTTTGAAATGTAAAGGGGAAAAGAGAAAGTACCATATCCATAGCTGAAAATTTTCATGAATGTGATTTCTTTGAAATGAGAAAGCAAGAATCTGAGTTGGGTTTTCTAGCTCATCTATTTGACCTTTTCTAAGTCAGGACAAAGAACTGTTCTGATCTGAATGTTTCACATCTATGTTTCTCTGGTTTAAGTGATTGTAAAGGAACAAGATAGAAGGCAGTATTCATGGCAGTTTTTTTCTTATGATAATCCAGTATTTTTGAAAGTAAGGCAATCTTGGTGACTGAACTTCCATTAATTTCCTACTCCTTTAACCTCCTGGAAACTCAACATTTCCTGCCTTGGAATATTTCATCTGTTTTCTTTCCCCTATCAAAACCTGTAAAATTTAAATTCTTTAAAATAGCCTTTTTTTCACTTCGGTTTCAACAAAACTATCTAATGTAACAATAGGATAGTAACCAATGGGTTATGAATTAAGCTGAAGTTCTGTAGCTCATAATGTTTCAATCACAAGTTTATGATCTATAAAATGTTTTAGCATATTAACTTATTTTTGCAGCTAAGTGCCTTCTTTAAATAAACTGGGCTCTACATTGTGAGAAGTCCTGGTATCATCTGCTATCTTGTGCATTTGGCAAATTTGGTCAGAATGGAAATCTGGTGCTGCAGACACAAACACTATACTGCTTTCTCACCTTCAGGAGGATTTGGCCTGCATTTCATGTGCTTCAATATAAAATAGAATTGTCTATTACCTTTTTTTTTCCTTGATATATTTAAACTGCATGGTTCCTATGTTAACAATGGTCTGCTGTCATTTGCCCTAGATTGCTGCATGTTTTATAGCTACAGTAATGAGTGGTATCTAACTAATTTTTGTTTGGTTTGAAGTTAGGATTCATTTTTTTACCTTCCTAACTATTTTCTCTTTTAATATTGATTAATTTTAACTGTTTGGCGGGAGAAATGTTATGTGCTTCCTTATCACTGAATCTGATGGGGAAGACACCAACAATAAAAATGCTTTCCGTTCAGTAGTTTTTATTTCTTATATAATATTCACTACAATTAAGATCATATTTCTTCCTACTCTATTCCCTTGATTTTGGCATAATTCTAGCCTTAAACTGGAAAATACATCCTTTAAAAAAAAAATTGAACCAACATTTCATACGTGCGTTTTAACTTTAAGCACACTAACCATCCCTCTCACATCAGTGGTGTTGCTTAAACAAATTAAAATTTAGGGTACGTATATCCTTAGAAGACTGACACCTGGAAATAAAGATCTCCAGCTGTATCTCTGGTCTTGCTAACTACTTTTACGTGTGCTTACCTGTGCCCAGAGAACTGTTTGCAGGAATGGAAACTTTTTGCTGATATACAATAGCATAGCTGATGTAGCTGACTTGCTAATGATTTTTTTTTCATAAAGTAAAAAGAGAGCTCTTGTCCTTTGATTTATGCTGAGCCAGTATGAAATTCCCAGATCAAAATACTTACAGAGCAACACTTCTTGTACTTTTTTACTTAAGCAGCTTTCTCTTATTAAATATCTTTTCCACCACAACTACAGGTTTCTTTTTATTAGGAGAATGTGACCACTGGCTCCCCAAAAGGGAAAGGCTTGTTTCCATATTGCTTTCCAGACCACTCCCTTCACTGGGAATTAAGTTGCCTGCTTGCAACAGTAAAATAATTTTGAGCTCATGTGAAAAAACCATTTGCATCTTGGATGGATTTCACAAAAATTTAGTTCATTGGGTAATAACCAGATTAAACAGGATATTCTGCATCTCATAAGGCATGACATAATGGATTCCATATTTTTTTTAATCATCATCTGCATCTTGTATAATTGCTGTGTCAATTAGACAAGATGCAGTAAGACTGAAATGCATGAATATGTTGATTTAATAAATACATGTGAGTAGCTGTCATTTTATTGACAAAATCCTGTACTTCGGTTAGCTACATTTACAACACAGTTGTCTCTCTAGATCAGTTACTTTGTGAGTACACATTCAACACACTCATTTTGCTTGTTTCAGTAGAGACATGTCTCTTTTGATACTGTCTAGATATGTTGTTCTTGATAATTGTTATATGTCCTTGAATCACACAAATAATTTTATGTAGAGCTAATCAAAACACTTCCAATGTTTTGTTCAAAAAGAAGAGTCTTTCTGTACAATTTTAAATGTGCTTTCTACAACTAAATTATATGTATTCCGTTAGATTCAAACAAAAAACAATGGTTTTGTTTCATTCCCCATTTTTTTCCTTTTCTTCTTCCTGGTTTCTTCCTCCTCTTTTCTAGTAAAAAAAGTCAGGAGAAAATTACAAGAATTCCTAATAAAACAAAAGTTGAAGCTTTTCTTTTCAATCCAACCTTTCATATTTCTTCACAGAAAACTACTGTGGTTTACTTTCCTTTTTTTTTCACAGAATATGCCCTCTTTCATTGATTTAAGCACATAATAATGATGTTCATTAGCCATGATTACACTGAGGTACTCTAATTAAAATGTACAAAGGTAATGAATACGCAAACTTGTATAACTCAGAAGTGCTACAAATTCTATGTCAAACAAAAAAAGAAAAGTATTGTTACTCAGTGATGTATATTTAATATTATTTTGGCTGTGCTAAATCCATGAGCAAAAATTTTCGCTTGTGGACAAGTATTTCATTTCAACAGATGAGAGCATCAACACACCTTTTGAACAACAGTGAAGGGATAATCTACCATCAAATGTCAAACAGTCAACCAAATAGGTATCTAGAAGACTTCTTCCTGCCGAAGAACACCACTTTAACCTTATTGATATTGATGAGAGTCTTCATAGGTTAAACTCAGTAATTAATCTTAGACAGCTATTGGGGGAAATACAAAGTTTGATACATTTGGGTTTGATATCATGGAATCATTGAATCATAGAATGGTTTAGATTGGAAGGGACCTTGAAGATCATCTAGTCCCAACCTCCCTGCCATGGGCAGGGACACCTCCCACTAGACCAGGTTGCTCAAAGCCCCATCCAAACTGGCCTTGAACACCTCCAGGGATGGGACCTCCACAACTTCTCTGGGCAACCTGTGTCAGTGCCTCACTACCCTCACAGTAAAGAATTTCTTCCTAATACCTAATGTAAATCTACCCTCTTCCAGTTTAAAGCCATTACGCCTCGTACCCCCATTGTAAAACATCCCTTGCCATCCTTCTTGTAAGCCCCCTTCAGATAATGGAAAGTTGCTACAAGGTCTCCCCAGAGTCTTTTCCTTTCCAGGCTGAACAGCCCCAACTCTCTCAGCCTGTCCTCATAGGAGAGGTGCTCCAGCCCTCTGGTCATCTTCATGGCCCTCTTCTGGACCTGCTCCAACAGGTCCATATCCTTCTTATGCTGGGATCTCCGGAGCTAGACACAATATTCTAAGTGGGGTATCACCAGTGTGGAGTAGAGGGGCAGAATCACCTCTCTCGACCTGCTGGCCATGCCTCTTCTGATGCAACCCAGGATACAGTTGGCTTTCTGGGCTGCGAGTGCACGTTGCCAGCTCACGTTGAGCTTCTCATCCTCCAACACCAGCAAGTCCTTCTCCTCAGGGCTGCTCTCAACCCATTCTCTACCCAGCCTGTATTTGTGCTTGGGATTGCCCCAACACATATGCAGGACCTTGCGCTTAGCCTTGTTGAACTTCATGACGTTGGCACGGGACCTTCTCCCAAGCCTGTCAAGGTCTCTCTGGATGGCATCCATTCCCTCCAGCGTGTCGACCGCTCCACACAGTTTGGTGTCATCAGCTAACTTGCTGTGGGTGCACTCCATCCTACTGTCCATGTTGCCAACAAAGATCTGAAACAGCACCAGTCCCAATACCAACCACTGAGGAACACCACTCGTCACTACTCGCCACTTGGACAGGAGCCGTTGACTGCAACTCTTTGATTACAACCATGCAGCCAGTTCCTTATCCAGTGAGTGGTCCATCAGTCAAAACCCTCTCTCTCCAATTTTAGAGACCAGGAGGTTGTGCAGAACAGTGTCAAATGCTTTGCACAAGTCCAGGTAGATGACGTCCATTGCTCTTCCCTTATACACCAATGGTGTAATGCCGTCACAGAAGGCCGCAAAATATGTCAGGCACAATTTGGCCTTAGTGAAGCTGTGTTGGCTGCCACCAACCACCTCCTTATTTTCCATATGCCTTAGCAGAATTTCCAGGAGGATCTGCTCCATGACCTTGCCAGGCACAGAGGTGAGACTGACCAGCCTGTAGTTCCCCAGGTCTTCTCTTTTACCCTTTTTGAAAATAGGGGTTTACATTTCCCCTTTTCCAGTCAGTGGGAATTTCACCAGACTGCCATGACTTCTCAAATGTGACGCATAGTGGCTTGCTAGCTTCATCTGCCAGTGCCCTCAGGACCCACAGATGAATCTCATCAAGTCCCATGGACTTGTACACCTTCAGGTTTCTCAGCTCATCTCGAATCTGGTCTTTTCCTACAGTAGGCAGTACCTCGTTCTCCCAGTCCCTGCCTTTGCCTTAAGTAACATGGGCGGTATGGTTAGAGCCCTTACCAGTGAAGACTGAGGCAAAAATGTTGTTGAGTATGCCAGCCTTCTCCGTGTCCCAGGTGACCAGGTCTCCCATTTCATTCCTGATTGGGCCTACATTTCCCCTAGTCTTCCTTTTGTCACTGATATACCTATAGAAGTCTTAGACCCTATATCTGGGTCTAACAAAAAGGAGATGGAAGGAATGAATGCACAACACCACCTCAAAGTCCCTCCCAAGGACAGAACACAGCTGATGTTGGAGGTGAGGAGAGCTGTGTGTTGAGCCCAGCTCATTCATGGCCGCTGAGAGCTCTGGGGGACCAGGTGCCCCAAGGCTCTGCTCTGGCTCCTCCTGAGAGCAAGAAGGAGATTCATTCAGTGGCAGCTCCTGTTCGGCCAAAGGAGAATCCACAGTTGAGTCAATAGCAATGGGCTGGAACGAAAGGTCAGCGCAAGGTCAACCAGTGCCATCAAAATGCTTCAGTCTCTCTGTTTGCCCTGGGGAACTTGTAGATGAAGGCGAGTAATGCTGTTTCCATGCTCTGCCCCAGTCTGTGGTCTGACTGATTGGGGTCCAAGGAATTTGAGGATATAAAACCTTGTTCCAAGAAAAGGTGGGTGAGATGTTGGGTGAGAATTGGCAAGGATATTAGCGCACAAAGTTATGTTCCTGGTTAGGGTTAGACCACAGCGTGCTTTAAAGTTTCAACCTTTTTTACATCCCTATGAGGGTATTGCTAGAATATACCAGGCACAAAAATATATTTAAAGTCTATAAACAAAAATAGGAGTGTAAATCTTTTAATAGGAGCATAAATGTTTAAATCTGGGCATTTACTAAGCTTTAGCCAATTCCTTCCCCATAGTGATAGCTTCTGGAATCTGATAATTTCATTTTTTTTAATCCAAACTGTTTATCTTACCCACCTGTGGCTTTTCTGTTTTTCAGTATAAGCTGAAGAGTTGTGCATTATCTTTAGTTGTTCTACTAGAAAAATATAAAACAAACAAACAAAAAAAGCATTGTCTGCTTATGTTTCTGTTATTCTCTTATAATTATGTCAGAATCTCTGGAAAACATGAAAATTGCCTAAATATTTTCCTCAGAATCAGCCTGACTGGGATTCTTGAGATTAAGCCACTGGTTATCCCTTGTGGTGCCTTTCCCCCCTTTTAGATCTCTGATTCACACGCAACAACCTTTGAAACATGTAGACTTTGTGCTACCATTTGGATGATTCCTCAGCTTTGAGAGGAAAAACTGGTACAGACCAATTCCCGTTAGATATTTACGTCACAGAAAACACCAGCATAACTTGTACTAGCTATGACCACACATAATTTTTTTCAGACTTTAATTAATGAGGTTTGGAGATGGAATGGGATTAGCCACAACCTTTGAGGAAGTCCTGTGAGTTGATGTTGAAGCACTTTTGCAGGGTAGTGGAGAAAAAATCCCCTGCATTCCTCTACCTTGCAGTGTATTTGACCTATGGGCAAAACAAGGACTCTAATTTAATTTTAAAGTGCCCTGTGATATTTTTATGAAGGGCATGATGTGTGCACTATTTGAGGTTATTTCTCTGTTTCTTGGGCTGTCAGTCTAACACCTTTCACAGGCATTAAATCCTCATTTAAAATGCAAGAAGGCAAGACATAGAGCACAAAGTCCAGACATCAAGCACTGTCAGACAAGAACTGAGACGAGGTTGTGCTGTTCAGCTATTTTACCAACATTACTGTGTCCCTGTTCCCTCCCTTATACTACATAAAACTTTAAAGAAGAAACAAGTTTGGGAAATTTTTTTCTAAGAATCTCATTTTTCAGGTAAGTTATAATGTATTGCAAACAAGGCGAAATATTGTCCAAAGACTGCTTATACTTCTTTTTTGCTGACTGAATTCTGCTCTGCTCAGCCACCACCACCTCTTCCTTTCTGAACCATGTTAGAGTAGGATGAGAGCGATGAAAAGCCTTCTACAGAAAAAGCAATTTGACAGCAGCAAATAAAATATATTTCTGTAGAAACTCTCTACCTGCAGTTTCTACCTCCTTTCCTCCTCTCTCTTCTCACTGTTTTGGACAGACTATCTATCTGTTCAGTGACCTGCCCATCTGTCCTGGGGTATTTGCTCTCCAGTATTTGGTAACATCGTTTCTTTCTAAAATTGTGCTGTTCTGTTTCAGTCCTGGAGGAAACAAGAAATGACACATGCTGCTTCATAGACTCCAAACTTTTTCCCACTGCTCTGTTCTTTCCCTGTAAATCACTTCAAGTGATAGAAAAATTGACCAAGTCCTCTGACATTTACACTACTTACTGACTTGAGGAAATAGGTAGCATTCATCCTCGAATAGGATGTAAAAAGAGAAAACATTTTTATATACTTCTCCTTGACCATATTTGAAAACTGGGTATCAAAATCGGCATGCAAACTTAGTAAGAGATATGTATTTTTTAGAAGAATTTTAATAAAGCCAACTCACCAAGTGTATGGAAAACATCTGAGCAGAGACCATTTGTATCAAAGCATTAGTGCCTTTGCACTCACAGAATAAGAGGTTCTTCAGCACACAGGCGCATAACATTTCCAGAAATAGTTCCACCCTTAAATTAGTGGGTTAGGAGTTGCGTGTTCTAAGAGCAAGAATGTTTTACCAGTTCCACTTTTGAAACAATCTGCAAAGATTCTGCTTGATGCAGGGGAAAAAGCAAAATGAAAAAGGCAGAGCCTATTTGTGCATAACAAACAAAATAAACATGAAAGAATAAACATATATAATCAGGAAATATTGGATCACTAATCAAAATGTTATGGACTTAAAAGAAAAAAAATGCTGAAAGACCTGATGGCAGGCCAGAAATATTAAACAACAGTGCTGCTTCTTTTTGCTGAATATCTTAGAATAAATATGTTATTATTGAAAAGTTATAACTGTGAAAATTGTTACTGTTTAGCAGATAGAAATTATAAACGTCAGGCTTATTCTACTTAATATTAGAAAAATTTCAGTTTTTCATTTGTAGTTTTTCTATGTATTCTTAGACATGTGGTATCCTTCAGGACAAAGTGCTAAAATATGTAACACATGTGAAGTTGGAACAAAATACATAGTGCTTGCTTACATTGCAAAAGGTGTTTATTTCATTGTTTTCACACTCTGAAAAATGAAAACATATTATCCCGAGAGTGAGCCCTATGCCCCTGTTCAGAGCAAGCCTTTATACACATAGGCACGCACACACGCACACACACACATACTCTCACTCTCTCTCTCTCTCTCTCTCTCTCTCTCTCATTAAGACATTGGATGGATTTACTATTTCACAAATGTTTCATTCAAAAGTTTCTTGATATTTCTTATTGAAATTTTTATTAAATAAGGGGGGAAAATCCATATTTTTTTCTGAAAAAAAAAAAAATTGAAATTTTCCATGGTATTTTCTGAAATAGCATAATCAATTTTGAAATTTTCTTTTCCAGTCCACTTCAGAATAAACTTGCTTGTGAGTTAAAAATTTTGACCAGATGCCCATTTTCCTATTTGTTAACTCAGTGGCTATAGAAAACAAATTTGGAATTATACCCTATTGTGTGTGAGCTTTAAATCATCATATCCAACATTTCCAAACCAAAAATTTCCAAACCAAAAATGTGTTGAACAACACTTGCTTTCTTACTAATTCTTTGATTCTTCAATAGTTGGATCAGCTTCTGTACGACAGTCTGTCATGTCATATATGCACACGCATTTAGCCGGCTTCAAACTCTGGATTGCTGGCTAATTAATGTCATACATTAGGTCTTCTTTGTATGCATAAAGCCTTCATACAGCTTGGAGATAAAGTTTTAAAACCTTTTTCCAGACCTCTAGCATGAAGATACCTAAAGGAGCAAGATGAAGATCTGATTTAATGCGTATCAAAAAGATTGCAGTTATGGTTGTTTCATGAGATTATAATGACAGGAGAAACAAAACAACAAATGAGACACCTACCTAAAAAATGCTGATACTGACTTTATTCCTATTCCTTGGATTGATACTTGTTAGGTTGTTAGAGTCCAAAGAGCACCTTAGTGCAGAGATTGCTTCAAGTCACGTTCATGTACCCGTTCCCTTCCCACTAATTATCAGGTAACATCCTTCAGGACAATTTCCCACAGAAATGTAATATCAGGGAGGTGTTTCATGTACTTTTTAGGACCAAAAGTGCATTTTTGCAGTTGGAAACAAGGAAAAGCCAGCATCATCTGTCACTAGCAAGCTCTCTAAAGACTTTGACCAAGGTATTTGGGGGCATGTAGGTATGTAAAGGCCACAGTTTAGGAACAGATATTTAAGCTTTTAAATACTCCCAACCTATCTATTTTTTGTCTCCAATATCTTAGGTTTAAGGTGCAAGAAAGACCTCTCATCAGAATTTCAAAAAGTCCTTTAAAGCACTGCAAGCCTGTTTGAACAGCCTGGACATTGTCAGCTGTTGCTTTTAACTCACCCGCAAGGGCTGCAGCTTCTTGCTCTGACTAATGCTCAGTCAAACCGCTGGAATCTCTTGTTCTGCGCGTACTCCCCCTCCTCTTCCCACAGCTCCGGTTGTTTGAACAGTGCATATAAAGGTATCTTTGTTACTCTTTCTGGAAAAGGAACAGCTTCTTCAGCCTTTTATTTCTCTGAGAATTTACCCCCCTTGAGTTTTTATTTTGGTCCTTGCAAAGATCACCCGCCTTGGCAGCAGAACTAGAGTCCATTGACAAAGGTATTTAAAGATTTCTCATTTAGGATGGTGGGTCAGAGCTCACATTTCTCCCTTTCTCAAAAAAATCTATAATTAAGAAAAACATAAGACTCTCTTACCAGGATGAAACTTGCAGTAGTAAAAGCTAGTAAAAGTATCAAGAGATATTAAAAGCCCTGTCCAATAGAGATACAAATGTGGTATATATGACAGCAACTTCGTTCCCTCTGCAGTTGATAGAGCCTGAAGTAACTCAGCTGTGATTTCTGATATAACCATAACCGTGAATCTGAAGTGCTGGTTCCACGTCAGTGTCTGAATGTAATCTCCCTGCATCCAGCTGCTGAGCCACTTCAATGCCTAGCGGTTGCTACATCTATGCAGTGACTCCTCTTGTCTCTACATCTTGGTGGCTAAAATCCCAGAGTTAGTTTCATGAAGCAGCTCCTTCCATGAAGCACCTAAGGAAACATTCAAAGTGATTTCTAAACACAGAGTTTCCAAATTGGTTGCAAAGCTTGACCTTTGCATGTTTCTGAGAAATGTAGTATTATTATTGTGGCCAGCTTTAACATGAACAAAAATTATCTTTGAGGGACGCTTTCCAGAGGCCAAACATGGGTTAGTTGAATGGCTGAGGCATCCGTGCACTGCATCAGTTAGAAAACAATCTGAGTAATTCCAGTATTTTATTCCTAGAGCTCCTCCCATGCCTGTTTTTCCATTCCACTAGTAGATCGATTTCATATTTCATTTCACACGCACCCCATATGCACAACGATAATTTGTGTACCTTTCAGCTGACTTTATGGAATGAATTGATTTAACTGTTCCTCAGGAAAAGGCATCATAAAAGTAGGTGTTGGTATGCCGTGTCCAAGTGTTTTTCCTCAGAGCAAGCTATAGCTGTTCCTGCAGGCACTGAAGTCTGATAAGAACGGAGTTAAGATTCATTTCAAATTTAACCTAGAGAAATTTGTTTTCTTCTACAGAGTTTTTTCTGCTCAGCATTGATCACTGGGTAGCTATTACAGCACTTTGCATGCCTGAAATAATCTAGTATTGCTGTTGGGTCCATATTCATTTAATACACCTTGAGCAACGTTTCAGTCTTCTGTAACAGTGCCACATTCTTTCTTTACTTGATTACTGTTATTGAATAATTAGGCTTTTCTAAATTTTTTGCTAGGCCCATAACAAATATTGAAGGTAAAATCTGATGTTTCTGATTAGCAGTGGAGCCTTTACAATTTGTTGGAAATACAGACTAACTGGCTTTCCAAGCAAGAGCTGTTCACACTGTACGACTTCTCTCTTTCTTGTCAAAATGCTGGGCTTGGGGGTTTTGGTTTTGTTTCAATTTAGAATAGTTGAAAAGGTCTTGAAAAGAATTTGAAAAGATGTGCTTTTTAAGAGAAGCTGTCAGGTACAAAAAAACATCTCAGTCTCTTCAGTCTTAAATGTTGCCTTCATATGGACTTGGTGATTCAGATTCACAATTCAGTATAACAGTTTAATTTCTTCTGCCAACAAGGTGGTGTTTTCATCTTCTTTTACAAAAAGGAGAAATCATTCTTCCACTTCCTTTGCTGCTTTTGTGCTATTCATCGGACATATTTACATAGCATAACACAGAGGCTGAACATCAGGGATTCTTTCCAGATCTAGATAGTAAACATCTTGCAAAATACTCTGAGGTGAGGCAACTGTGGGTTGCTGGACCCCTGAGCATCTCATACCTCCAAGCATTAAATTAGTGGTCTCCTGTTACCTTTTATCCATATCTTTGATTGAAAAAACCTAACCAACTATAAATGGATTAAAGGCAGCACAGGGATATACTTGTGTATCAAGTCAATAAAAGTTTAAACTGAAAGGACTGTAAATCTATGAAAAATTTACTGACATGTTAATTTTATCCCTGCTATTTCCAAGCACACTTGGAGCATTTCCTGTGATGTTAATTAAACGTTTCTTATTCCATTTCTGCCAGTTAGTCCAGGTGGCTGCTAAATCAATCAAAACATGAAGCTGTGAGGGGGAAGCTGCAGTGTAAGGACTTGCTCCCCTCACTACAGATCACATCTATGGAGATGAATCTCCTGAAAACAGACATTGATCCACCTCTGGAATAAAAGGTCAGGGATCCATTAACTTCAGTGAGCTCTCTCACTTTATGCCACTTGAGGCGTTTGCCTCATTGACCTTTAAGTAGGAACCTTTTTTCAGAAGGGTTTTCTCTCTCTGGTTTAAATATGAACTATTTTTTATTACCATTACCTAAAATCCCTCCCTTTTTTGCAGGAGTAGTTAGTTTTGTTTTGTTGTTCTTAAGAAGAAAAGTGGTTTTCTTTTCTCCTCTATTGCATTTTATTTGAAACTGTGGTTTCCAGGGCCAGCAGCCAACTCAGCAATTGCCTCTTAGAATAGAGATTTGACTGGGATTTATGGAAGAAATATAGGTGTGAGGCCTGCAAGCAAGCTCTAGCTGGGCCTGCATTTATAACAGACCCCTTTGTCCCGCCTGCCATGAAAGTTGGGCATGCAAACGCACGAGATCGTTGTGATGGGAGAGAAACTGGAGGTATTTAAGCACAGAAAAAAACAGAAAAAATGAGACCTCTGGATATGACTTTTTAAAGGTGCAGAGAGAGCAGCTCTTTTAGGGCCTCTGAATCTAATCATGCCTCTGTTTTGCAGCTGGCTGGGCAGGAGCCCTCTTTGCACTAGGGCTTGTGGCAAATAGACCTTGCTCTAGAGGCAGAATGGCCCAAATACCTATTTTGCTTTG
Organism: Pluvialis apricaria; assembly: GCA_017639485.1. Classification (NCBI taxonomy): domain Eukaryota; kingdom Metazoa; phylum Chordata; class Aves; order Charadriiformes; family Charadriidae; genus Pluvialis; species Pluvialis apricaria. Next base: position 107,195,096 of record CM030007.1, read on the forward strand.
AAAAGAAAAATCTTCCCATACAATGGAAGAAATGATATGGTATTTTAATTTTATATTTCTCTGTGGATCCCAGCTACCTGTGCTTGCATTGGAGAGACATAAGGGCTGTACCAGTTTTGCTAAACAAGTGCCCATAGAAATCTCTTATGGTGCAACTGCTCTTTACTTTGGTCGCATTTACAGATGTGGTGATATAAGGAGATGGGCAAAATCCACCTTCTCTGTTTTGAAAGATGAAACAGGTTGACAGCACTTTAGGAAAGATCTTGACAAATCTCTAAGGCAGTTGTGAACTCTGATGCCTGTCAACCTCAGAGCCAAGACCACACCAGCTGCTGCTGTAGCATCAGAGAGTTGTCACTTTCTCTCTCTCTCTACCCACCTTTTTGTGCTGAACAGATTTCAAAATGGGAGAGAATTCAGACAGACCTGACAGCATCTCAGTTGAGTGGCTGCTCCTCTGCAGGCAGTTACAAGGCAAGAGCGGCAGCTTGCTGCTGAGCTGACAGGCTGGTGGAGTTAGTCAGCATGATGAACTGTACCTCAGAAACAGCTCAGTGGAAAACAACAGATTTACACTAAGGATAAAAAAATCAGGATCAAAAGACTTTTCCCATGTTAGCCCATGGCTCAGGCCCATGCTCGAGCCCAAACCCTGACATTTCATGACTCCCTTCACGTTGTCACTGTCTCTAGCTTGGAGCAAGCCAAGAAGAAACCATGGTTTTAAGCAGTGTCTCCCTTATGATGGTGACCATATGAATCTCACATTGTCCTCTTTTCCTATATATTAGAAAGAGTGGTAGGCAGAGAACTGGAGCTCACGGCTTTGTGCCTCGTTATAATCGATAGTATGTATATAGCATGGGGGTCCAAGACTGTATGACTGGAAATTCAGCATTTAATGTTTGTTTTTCTCTACTTGTGGTTTAGCTTATAACTTTTCTTGATTTTTCTTGTAAATCACACTTTTAATTTACTATAACTTTGGTTTCCAATTTATGTTTAGCAATATTTTAAAATAAGACAACATTGATGTAGTCCTTCCATATCCTCCTGCTGCTCTTTGAAAACAAGCCTGGCCTTAATTAGAGTGATGTAAACAGTTGTGTGCCCTCAGACTGCTCTGCCACCACAGTGAGCCTGTGTCACACTCAGTGGTGTGACATAGACCCAAAGACAAATTTGTATACACTCTTTTCATGCTTGACAAGGAAGCTGCGGTTCTAGCCTTGGTGGGAGCCGTCTTTATATAAATAAGATGTTTGTATTGTGGGTTTTCAATCAAAACAAAGTGACAGAATATTTTCTGAATCTAGCTGAGGTTTGAAGTTTGTTTGTAACGTGTACTTGCTGTAATTTTAATGTTGGAAAAATATGTAGGATATAATTCCAGGGGAGAAAAAGCTAATGAAGGTAGCAACAAAAAGAGCAGAAGAGTCAGTAAGTCACAGGATCTGTCCATACATTCACATTCATACAGACTTACTGTCTGAGTCTAAGTCTTCAGACACTTCTCCCTTTCCTACTCAAGTGTTATTACAATTACCTAGTAATGCTATTTATGTTGACAATGGTCTTATAAATTTAACTATCCTTCTCCAAAACAGCTTCCTTTTTCGTCAGTCTTCTCCTTTTTCCCATAATCTTTCCTGTCCAATCTTTCTCACCCACTTGATTCTTCAACCTCACTGCCTTCAAAGATTCTTACTTTTATATGAATAGTACTCACCATTTAACAAGAACCTTGCTACATAGCTGTTACGATACCTGTAGCCCTGGCTAGTAATACAGATTGGCCGAAAGAATAGTCCCAAACGGACAGGAAAGAACATGGCCAAATTTTGCATGCTGCAAATTTTCCTCTGAAAAACATCATCCTGAGCTGAGGTACCCTGTTGTGAGGGAATGAGAAGGGTTCTGCAGACGCACTGAAGCAGTTTATACATACCTAGGTATATGAGAGGTGCAATGGTTTTGAAAACAAAGTTCTCTAGATTATGGTTGGAACCATTTGAAAAGAAGAGTCTGAACAGCAGCCCCATGTGGAAAGATCTACAGGTCCGACATATAAATGTGATCAACTTTAGAGTAAGTTAGAAAGGTCACAATGCAGCTCAGTAGATTGAAAACTTCACCTCCTTCCAAGAAACTGATAACAAAGAAATATCTGTCCAAGGTTGTGGTACCCAGTATTGTTGTTATTTAAAAATCCATCTTGGAAAGTGGGCATAAAAGTATGAAAAAAAAAGAGTTTTCCTTTCACAAAGTGAAGAGAATAACATTTATTGTAGCTGAAATTGTCCCAGGAAGGATGAAGCCTTGGGTAGCAGTGCATGATGTCCTTAAAATTCACTGATACTGGAGCTGGGACCACACACTGCCCTGTCTGGTGACAAACGTACCCCTGAATAACTAACTCAAAACTATTACTGCTGATTATTCTTCCTGAGGATATTCATGTAAGGCTTGCCTACAGGACCCTTCCTTTTAAGATATATTTTGATCTTTCTCTCTGTCCTTTCATTTTAGCGCATGACTAGTTCTCCTATTGGTTGTCATCATACCCTTATATGTCTGTGTACTACCAAAGCAAGGCTGAGTCCATCTCCAGCCCTATGCATTAATTTTTTTAAACTTAAAATTCTCATGTCTATTCAATCTATATTCAGAGAACATATTGTTTATTTTGCAGAAAGTATCCTTCTTTAAAATCAATCTCAGCCCAGACTATGGCTGTTCACCTAATGCTTTCTTCATACATTTAATGTAGGTTAACATGAATCCTATTAGGTTGGCCTGCTCGATGTATCCAGTGCTCCCAAGCATTGTCAAAGCCACTGCACTTAATCTCATTTACATCAATACAGGCTGGGACGTGCTTTAACTTATAAATTGTGAGAAATACAGCTCTTGACAAGTGCTAAGTGCATCTTACAGCTAACAGAATTTGTCAAATATCTTTTCTCATTAAGTTCAATTTGGGTCTTATAAGGAGTTCCCTTGGAGATATTAGCTGTTTTCATCTTGTGCCATCAGTAAAGAGTATAATAGTCTTTTAATTGATCCCTGGTGAATCCCAAATATGCAAAATTGCTAATTTCTTGACTAGGTTCTCCTAGGGACATGACTTCTTGTATAAATGTAAAGTTATCTGATGAACATCACATTTTCAATATACTGTTTGTTTCTGTGCTTCTGTTGTATATGGCCCAAAGGAAGGAAGAAAATTAATGAGGAGAGCAGGGATTTTTGTTCTGTGCTTGTACAAGGAAAAAGCTCAAAGGCTGAGCGTCTCTAGGATCTACGAATATATAGAAATCAAACAGGCATTGTAGGTTGGGAGCGTTTTGCTTGTTTCCCTGTAGCTACCCGTAACTCCTACTGTTATTATCCTCAACTAGCTGTGGACCAGCCTGGCTCTGCCCACAGAGCCCTGGCTGTGCCTGGTTCCCTGTCCTGCTCGCCCATCAGTGAGGCTCCATTGGCGCACGGCATGGCATGGCATGGTGCAGTGCATCAGGGGGTCACATTCATTGCCACTATGGGTGTTGGGCAAAAAAGGACATGACAGTCCTGACAAGGTCCAAGTAGGTCTTCTCGGGCAATATGTCCCCTTCTAGCTATTTGCCACCCGTATTGATATTTTCAGGGTTATGGAAGGAAGTGGTGGGGAGCCAATCCAAAGTGCTTTAGCAGCCAGCAAAAATACCTCTTCCTCCAGAGCATCCCACGAGGGAACCAAAGGATGAGGCAGAAGGCACAGGAAGAAGGGAGAAAACAACAGCCTATGGTGTAGGCCCTGTATTTCCACCTTCCTTCTTGTATTAGTGTGAATGAAACAGCAGTTTTTCCTTCGGCCCCGGGCTCCCCTATTCATGCTTCCCCCATCCAGCACAGTTATAGCAGACGCTACTTGCTACCTCGTCCGCTGACTACAGTGGGTGCACTGTGACACACAAAGCTTGTTTATTTAGAAATTGTTCAATAGTCCCTCTTTTTAAGTTGATTAGGAGCTATTCACAGTATGTTAAAACTTGTGAGACATTAAGTTTTATATAACACTTCCTGAAAAGTTCTGGGACCTAGCCTGTGTTTCAGGAAAGAGTTAACCAGGGATACACAAATTGAAAGAGCATACATAAAGTTGTCCCCAACTTTCGCTTTGCAATAACAAAGCAAATACTTCATTAAGGGGAAACTGGAGTAAGTCATTCAAAAACAAGTCGTTCATAACATATCAGTGCCTTATGTATTACATTCTACAGGTCTGACTGTGCAATCCCCCACTCTCTTAACAATTTTTATACTAAACTGAGGATGTAAAAGGTCCATCTGGATTCCCTTCAGCTTTTTCTTCTACCATTATTCAGCCTCTGTTTCTTCAACCTTTGCTAAACTTCTGGAACATGACCTAAAATGTCACTAATAGGACTTTCATATTCTACACTGAAAAAAATGGTGGAATAGAGTTTGTAACACAAATACTGCCACTAACAGATATTTGCTGAGTCAAAGTCATGAGGCTCAATGTAGAAGCTGTAAACCATTACAGGACTATAAATTCCTATTCCATTAATGCTGTGCTGCACTTAAGTAGGGGGGGGAAAAAACCCACCGAACCCTGCTTTCTAGAGCAGCTACCTGGATTTCCCTCTTTATAAAGATGTAATCATGGGTGACTATGGTGCTTCTACAGCTGCTTCTTCTACCTGTGGCACTTAAAACTCTAGGTAAAAATCCATTTCCTTGGGTTTTTACTTGAACTGTAGACTCCTGAGTAAGATTTAATACTTTTACTTTCACATGTTAGTAACTCTTATGAAAACAGACTGGCAAAAATGCAATTCAGTAGAGACTTAGCTATTACTAATGACTTACAGATTATTTTCCCTGATTAAATCATGTTCTTTCTTTGAGATATCATAATCTGTCTTTCATAAGTCACAGGAAAGCCAAGATCTAGCAGAGCAGAGGCAACTTTGACTCCAAAGGAGAAGAAATATTTCACTATAGGTTCTCAGGCCGGTACGTCAGGGGACTGCGTCAAGAAGATAGCCATCTTCTGTCTATTTTGATGTCTCCACAGATATGTACTAAGGAGTGTGGAAAATACACACCTGCCTTTTTTGCAAACTGTAGTTAAAGCAGGAGGGGGAAAAGAGGCACTCTTTCACCTTCTTGTACATTTTTGTATGCCAAAGGCCTGTCCAACACCTCCCAGGTTTCATGGGTGACCTGGATAAATTATTTGTCATTTGATTCTCTTTCAGTTGAGTCGCATCCATTTCCTGTTAGAAGTAGTTTTTTCTCATGACTCCGTCTTCTTTCTGAGGCTGAAGACCAGAATGGAGCAAAGATCTCTCTTCATCCTCAAATAAGAATCTTTTACAAAATAATACATCTCATCATAATTCAGTCCGTGTTCTTATGCTTTCTGTTCCTACTCTTTCCCACCCTGTACATGGCAATAACATATTTATTTAGCGCAAAGTCATACTGCTCAGCAGTAGGAAGTTAAAGACATTTTGCACAAGGTCCAACCTGAAGCAAGAAATGTTCCTATTACCTAAAATGCAGTATGTTCAAGCTAAGTTTTCTGTAACCAAGGAGCAAGCTGGTGAGGGTTAAGTGAGGCCTTTGTGCAAGTTGTGCATGTTATACAATTTCAGCTGAGAGACAACTGTTGTAGTATATTTATGAGAAGAAAAAAAAAAACCAATTCATCAGTTTGAGATAAAATTCAGCAACAACTCAGTAGGCATCAGATACTGTAGGTTTTATATTAGCAGCAGTCTCTAAAAATTCTGCTTGCTGTTTGACTCCCATCCCTCTTTATTGTTCTACACAGTTAATATTAAGTTTGAAAACAAGGTAAAATATTAAGAAGGAAAGGTGTATGTTATTGCCAGAAGAAACTGTTCCCTTTAAAATGAGGGGGGGAAAGTATTTGGTTTGTGTATTTTTCAAGCAGTAGGTTTTACAGAATCACAAGAAACAATCTACTGAGAAGTGTAGTTACTTGTAAATGAAATAAGAATATTCATTAAAGTTCAAGTCCAACACTCAAGAGGGCTTGCCTGCAGGACTTCTTGTTCACTGATGCTGCAGTCCATTCTGTAGCACCACCTATTCTATTTGAAAAGCAACTTGAAATTGAGGATTAGCTCTGCCTTTCCTACAAAAAAGAGAAACCACTCAAGAGAGAATGAGTTAGTACACCAACTCACAGCTGATTATTGATATAAGGATGATGAACACTGCGTAAGCGCACAGACAGTGATGCTTCTGAAAATCTCGGTTGTTCAGTGGATATTTTACTTTTTCCCTTATCTCCACTTTCGGTTGTCCAATTTCAAAAGCTGTAGAGTAGCCTGAAATCATTCATGGCTGAGGGCGTGCCTACTTGGACTGAAACAATCAGTCCTGAGCACTGAGTTACGTGGCAGAATCTACCTTATGTATGGAGAAGGAGATGTATTAACTCCACAGAAACTTGCCCCTAAGGCCACATCTCTGGAGTCTGGCTGCTTGGAAGTGGTAGGATTCACTCTTGAAGTGTGAATGGGAGTTAGACGTCTTTCAACACAGAATATCCTGTGAGGTAGAAATTATTATCAAAAGCAGCAGTATAATAATTCATCAAGAAGTTCTCTGACTGCAGGGAAACAGAACTCTGTAGGCTGGTACTAGAAACTGTGAAAAAAAATGCTTTATACCTGCTCAGAAAATAGAAGAAACCTTGTCAGAGGTGCCCTACAAGTCAAAGATGACAGAATGCAAGATGTTTTTACCCCTGGTTTAGGATAAAGAAGACAAACAGGGAAACTAATAGTAATTTTTAAAAGATATAAAGAATGTATAATATAGTCTTTTATAGCCAAATCTGACATTAAACAATATGTTGACATAAAGTTTCTCTGTAAAGTTATATTTATTAGCAGGTCGGTAGTGATATAGGGCATAGTACAGAATAGCTTTCAGGATATAGTTGTTACATTACTGAGAAACTAAAAAGTCAGGGGTCTTAGGAGATGGGCTACTCTTCTTCTTCTTCACCTCCTCCTCCTCCTCCTCCTTCTTTTTCTTCTTCTTCTTCTCCTCCTCCTCCTCCTTCTTTTTCTTCTTCTTCTTCTCCTCCTCTTCCCCCTTCTTCTTCTTCTTCTTCTTCTTCTTCTTTTTCTCCTCCTCCTTCTTTTTCTTCTTCTTCTTCTTCTTTCTTCTCTTTTTTTCCAGGACTTTCTTTAAAGAAAAAAAGAAGTCATGAGTCTTTTTATAGCACAGGAAAAAAACATAAGGCTAAACAAGTTGGCCTGTCTAGACGGAACCATAGAGAACACTAAAGCCTTACCTCTCCTTCAGGAAGGAGGGAGGGCGGGTGTGTACATGTGCAGAATCTTAATAGTTGCTATCAGCCGGGAAATGTCAAAAACAAATTACACATACCAAGAGTCCATCTGGAGAGGACCAGCCATGGAGCCAGTACAGCAAGATGCATATTTATAGCTGTCCCCAAAGGAAGTTCCTGCTCCCACTGTCTGCACCCCCACCCTGTCTCACAAAATCTATCTCACCCTCATGCCACCAAATGGGGTCTGGGGGTTCTAAGCTTATACAGCAAAGTAGCAGCTGTACAGCCCCTCCTTTCCTCCCAAGCATATCAGCACAGCGTCTGGCTGCAGCAAACGCCGGTGAAGTCAGGGTTTCTGACTGACAAAGGATACCGGCTGCAGCATGGAGAGGGCTTCTTCAAACCAACCAACATTAATTTGGCAGGAAGAATTTAAGGCAGTGACCACATTTAAAGTTTCATTTTCATGACCCACAGGGAAAAGTCACTTACAGTCATCCTATAGCAGCTGCGTAATAAAAAAATCCTAGGTGTTTGCAACTCGGCTGTGATGTCATTGGGTATTAACATTAACCAAGCTTAAACATAAGTGTCTTCTCAAGATTGTTTTGTAGGCTCCATTTAAGTGACTGTGCATGCCACTAGACCTAAGAGACATGTTGCTGCTGGAGAAGTCTTTGAGACTTTCTTCAGTTAAATATTTTTTTTAATACCTCATCTGCTTGGATTATCCCTAGAAAACATTGTTTAATTCTACCAAGAAAATCAGCATGGCTTGCACAAAGTCATTCTCAGCAGGTAGCGACCCTTCTGTTATAAGCAAGTTTCTTGCCACACCTGGAACACTGTGTTCAGTTTTGGTCCCCACTATACAAAAAAAAATTTGGAAGGGCTGGAAAGGGCCCAGAGAAGGGCAACAAAGATGATCAAAGGACTGGGAAGCCTGCCATATGAGGAAAGGCTGAGAGAATGGAGTTTATTCAGCCTTGAGAAAAGAAGGCTTAGGGGAGAGCTTATCACTATGTTCCAGTATTTAAAGGGTGGCTACAAAGAAGATGGAGACATGGAGACTCCCTTTTTACAAGGAGTCACATGGAAAAGATGAGGGGTAATGGGTACAGGTTATGCCAGGGGAGATTCTGGTTGGTCACAAGAGGACAGTTTTTCACAATGAGAGCAATCGGCCAATGCAATCATCTCCCCAGGTGTCAACATTGGACACTTTTAAGATTCAGCTGGACAGGGTGCTGGGCTGTCTTGTCTAGACCATGCTTTTGCTAAGAAAGGTTGGACCAGCTGATCCTTGAGGTCCTTTCAACCTAGTATTCTATGATTCTATGATTCTTTGAAACCCTTTTCAAAATGGCTATTTCCTCTGTTTCGGCACTTCTTTGCTCTCCTGTACTAGACCAAACAACAGAGTCAAAGCTGTGCTTATTGTCCTGGATGTTTTAGTCAAAATGTCTTCACGTTCACACACTGTGTGTTTATATTACATACATATTTATGATAAAGGATTGCTGAGACGATAATAGTTGCGAAAGTAAATCAAGATATTTAACGATGCAAAAGCCTTATAACATCCTTAAAGAATTACATCTGACGCAGTAAAGACAGGTAGGCCAGTTTTGTTTGTGAGTTTTCCTAGGTTGTTGAATTCGTTGCTGTGGCAATGAAGTATTTTGTCCTTATTAAGCTACTACCTCTCACATAATATGCTTAACCATGGAATAATAAAATGAGAAGGCTATCAGTTATTATTTAATCCTGTACCATAATATCTAAAGCTAACTATCTGAGAGTATTTCAGTATAGTGTTACCACCATGGGAGACACTGAAACTGTCAAAACTGAGCAAATCTAACTCTTCCAGAAACAATGGGATGTGAGCCATTGTCGTGCTGTGTACTGTACCAAAGATGGCAAAACCATGGGAGCATGTTGGGAAAAAGTCATGGAAAGGGAAGGAAGGTTATGTGAATTTCATTTTCAGGCAGCCTGCACAGGTTTTGGAAAACTGTAGCCAGAAGCAAATGTGTGGTTTTACTGCTGGTGATCTTTTTAAATAATGGTTGGCTTTGCTGTCATCTGTGATCGCTCAGAGAAGTGAGAATGAGAACAGTGCTTCCAGGAACACCGCTGCAGTACAGCCACATGAGCTGACTTGTTTGGTGATGCTGTGTGGGTTAATGACACTTCCAGGCACAATGGCAGAGAACAGAAATATTTCTGGCTTCCTCAAATGAACAGTGGGTAATGAACGACACCTCCAAAAATGATGGCACTCTGCTGTGCTGTAATAAATAGCTGAGACCTGAGCAAACGGCTAGTGAATAATCTCCACTAGAAACATAATAGAAGGAATATTCACTCCTGTGACCTTTTCATTAGATCTGAAACAGTTAGTACCAGAAGTGCAGATACTACTCTCAACAGGGGCTTCTGTAAATTCACTTGCAACTGGGTTCACCACTTAACTTAAGCTTTTGAAAGGCAGGCAGCTAATCAAAGCCAGAGGGTAGTCCATCCCATCACAAAGGTACCTTGGGTTCTGTGAGTCGTAACTCAGTTGAGTTACACTGGTATAAAACCAGGACCAGTGAGATGAGAGTTTGGGTACAACATTTGGAGTTCAACAGCTGAGACTTGAAGCATATCAGTTGCCAAGACACGCGCAGCCTGGGCTGAGGACGGCACTGTAATACGCATCACAGAAAGGCTTTTGACTGCTTATGTCACAGCGCCAGGCAAGGACACTTCTTACAGCAGCAAGAGGATAGCGGGAAAGACAGCAGACCGAAGCAAGGTGACTGCTTGTGCTGTCACAGCCTATTTTGTAGGCATGCGATGAAGAAGCTGTTGCAGTGACTAAGGAATACAGAAGATAGATGACTCTGAGGCTACAGTGGTTAGTTAGACCTGTCCTCTGAAGTGAAAAAGAGAATCAGCCTGCAATAGCATGTCACCCTGTGTTGTCACTCAGCCAGCCATCAGACACAAGAAGTGATACAAAGCTGTTTTTTTCGTGGCTGTCTTAAGGTTCCTAGCTACAGCTAGTTCATGACCTTGTGTAACTCTACAAACTTGGGTTGCACAACTTATAAAACATTGGTTTTATTTTAGGCCAGAACTGTTCATCTGCAAAATCCTGTAACAGGGGGAAGAAAGTAGACACTCCTTTTGATACCCTGCAAGTGACCTTTGCATGTATGTACATTTTGTGTACATACCAGGACTTGGTTCAGCAGGATTCTTTCAAGTCCTTTCTCTCTCCCATGCGAATTCAGGCAACAGGATGCTGTCGTTCTAATATAAGTTTTCCTTCCTTTAGAAGCCTTTTTTTCTGGATGAATGAGATGATTCTCACCATGTTCACATTGTCAGACAAGCACTTGGAAAGCCGTAAGGTGCTGTCTGTACATAGGGCCGTAAATACTGACATATCTTCTTCATATAGCTATCTTCTCAGGTTTGAGTTGTGAGAAATTTGCCTTTTTGTGGCACATCCTAGTCACTGGGACACCTTTCCACAGAGCTGATTCTTCAAATAAGGAGGATCTGTTCCAGGTAGCACACCGAAGCTGAAATTCTTGCTGCAGGAATTACATTTTTCCGACTACATGATTTATATTTGCTTTGTCATGTAAAGAGTAAAATTGTTTCTTATGAGTGACCATCTAATATCTTCCCAAGTATCCTGCACCTTTGTTAGGGGAGACAAGAGCGCTAAGTCCAGGCCACATGGAGCCCACTCAGTGAGAACAGCTGGGCTGACTTGCTTTATAACACGTTTCAGATCCTACACGTGAGGCAGTCTGAAATACTGACCCACACGCACAGCTTCAGCTTCCTTACTTCCTTTTTGGCATGGCTTTGTTTTAAGTACACAGCAAAAAAATGCTTCAGATATAACTGTATAAATTGTTGGCAAATCAAGTGGTAAGGTTATTACCCAGTGGCTGGCCATGTTAAGCTAGTTCAATGTCCACTGAATGCTATGCTGAGAAAGTAGGCTTTAAAGGTTGGGGAGAAGATAAAGGTACTCATCACGCTTGCAGCTTGAAATTCAATAGTCTTGGAGTTACAGATAGCTAGCTGAGATTTTTTGATAAATAATATATTTGCAGGAAGATATTTTTGATTAAAATTGCAATTTTCACAAAACAACATGCACCTCAAAGCGAATTCACGCAGTTCATAAGAAATCTTTCAAGACAATCAACAGACAAAATATCACCTCTCAAACATAACTTAGTAATGGTTAAAATAGATAAGCTGTTTGAATATTTGATTAATAAATTCAACCCCAGAAGGTTTTCCTTCCATTTTTCATTTCCTTCCCTTTCACCACCACCACCACCACTACCACTACCGCCACCTTTGTCCATCCAACAAAGAGGAGAGTGCTGGGAATAAAATGTTTACGGTGTTTCCACTACATATTCTCCATCCATTTCTTATACTTCACGTCAACCCCTTAATTCTAGGTTATTTTGTATCTTGTCATGTTTTGTCCTGTTTCAGTGCCTTCCACAGCAACTTCTGTGTGTAAGAACTAGAACATTTGATCTGTTTTTCTTTCATCACAGTTTCTTGTAATTAGAAAATGGGATCAGACATCAGAATCTGGTCAGTACCCTGTCCTCAGTGATTAATTATGGTGTTTCTCTTAACATCTCAGTGTCTGTGCAGGCTCCTTACTCCTGAAGAGGACAGACTACCATGAGAGAGATTGTTTTACCACTCCTTAAAATTTAACCTGTAGTTAATATTGTACTCCTGTGAGAGATCATGAAAATTAGTCTCTACAGTGAGATAAAACTGAAACCAGTTTTGGGTTTCAAAGTTACCAATGAATCAAGAAGAGTGAGAAAATACATTTGAGGAATGATTTCCTTCAAGTCTTATTCTTGCACAGAAAGTAGGTTTCTTGAAATATATCTGCAAACTTTACTCCCTTGATAAAATTAATCAGAGTTTTCCACAGAAGTCTTTTTCATGCATTTATAGGTTGGGTGGGGTTTTTTTTTGACTGCAACTTTTAGCAGGAAGAAAAAAAGGGGAGAATAAATTTTCCTCAAAACTTTTCACAGAGTTTTTATTAATATAATTAAGTTTATTATTTTTTTTGTCTACCATCTTAACTAAATTTAAACAGCATCTTGCAGAAACATCTGTGGTAATGGATTCGGTTCAAAACTAACAGAAAGGAAAGCGCTTTAACATATTTTGCTAGCATCTCTAGTTTTGAGCACACCAGAAACTTGCATTGGCTCAAATTAAGCACTAGTATGTTATCTGAGCCTTACATAATACATGTGTTTCTTTTCCAAAGAGGTTTTGAGTTGGTCTTACGGTTTGGGATTATTGATAAAGGCATAGTACTTAATTTGGGCAACAGCTGGTGCTGGGCTATGTTGATAAGAAGTCTTTGTCTGGGCAACATATGATTTATTTGGAGGTTGGGTGGGGTTTTTTTTCTTTTCGTTTTTAACTGCTTCTTATCCGGCTTCTTTAATGATAAGACTTTGTCCATTCTGAAGCCCACAAAAGCATATTTTTGTCCAGGCTTCTTTTCTCTGTTGAGCGGCATGGAACAGCTGCTGGGGAATTCTAACCCAGAACAAAAGTGGCTTGCACTCCCTTCCTCTCCCTTATTCCTCCCAAGAAGAATTACTTTGCTTTGAAAGCACACTAATTATTCTGGAATAAGGTAATATATATTATATGATATAGTTTTCCCATGGGGACGGGGGCATGTTGAAGTTATTAGTGAAGAATACTGCTGCAGTTACTCCAGTTAGTTTTCCAATTCAACATTACTCACTTTGGAAACAAATCCTTTCCCCCTTCTTTTTGAGAAGAAAATAATTATGAGCAGGTGAAGAGAGGGAAAATGGAGGTCCTCCATTGTAACAAGAAGGCCAGTAGTTTCATGAGTTACATCTCATAAAAGTAGGAGTTATGAGTTTGCCTCAGTCATCAACTTGAAAGGTATTTTTCTTTTCTCAAGAAATATCAACTCTTTATGACAGAGTAAAGCAATGCAAGAGTGAGAAAATCACTTGACCAGCTGAACTGTTGGTCCAGAGTGTAAGATGAAAGATTTTGCTTCTTTGCTGTTCTCTAGACAGGGAAATCCTCTATAAAATCTTGACTCCTCAACTGATAAGAAGCATTACTGAAGCAATGAAGATGAGTCATGCAAAGCTGCCATATGGCATACTGAGTAGCTTGAGGAAAAGGATTCCTATTATCTTATGAAAAAATATCTTTTGTTTGGCCATGGTGTCTCAAGCTCCCCTGAACTGGATCGTGCTGATCTGCGCTCCTTGTAACAATCTGGAGTTTTGTAGGACATTGCATTTCAGCTGAAATCAGCAGAGGTACTGCATGGTTTCTACTCATTCAGTGTTAAATTCCAAGCTGTTGGGAACTTGGAAGTGTCCTAAGTGTGTTTGGGGGAAAAAAGAAATAATTATATGTAGATGGCACATGTCATCTTGCTGGGATATCAGAGAGGACAGGTTCCTCCTTTGCACCTGCAAAAACCACACCTTACTGGATCATACTTTGCAGGAAGACACTGAGCTGGGGAGAAACCACTGTCCTAGAAGAAGGTTTCGTTAAGATTTCTTATATCACTTTTATTCTTTTTCTTCTCCATCTTCTTTCTCTCTACACAACGTTCAAAGATTTTTCCAATGATGTGAGAAAATGGTGGAACTACTATATACAAGCTTATAATACAAATTGAATAGGGAATTTGACATGATGTTTGCGTTCAATCCCACTCCTGAAATTGCTGTCTGATTCTGGTGGTGTCCTGGTATATGTTTTCCACTAACACCGCTCCCTCTAAGAGGAGTTATCAGTATGAAATTGTGGAAGGGGTATCACAAAACTTATGAAGTTTTTGCATGGGTGCAAATTATTTCTCTTTGCTACTTCATTGTCACCATTCTATGCCCTGAGGCTGATCCGAAAGATTGGAATAAACCTCATAAATGGCATAATATTGTTTACTGACAAAACTGTTAAGCTTAGGGGCCACATATCCTGCAGAACACTTGATCCCATGGAAGACTTGGCATATCCCATAGTGAGGCTGACATGAGGCCAATGCTTTTGACTTCTAAATGCAAACCAGTGGCAAGTAGCACACATATTCTCTGAATTGTGTGGCAGAATTATGGAAATAAAAGATGAATGTGTGATAGCAGAAATAAATGGAATGAAGGCTCAGATGACTATGAGGGAAAAATGCCAACCATATGGTTTTATTGGTATAATTAACCTTTTATTATTTTGAAATATGTCAGAGTTTTTATGTAAAGAAACCATGGGACAGAGCATTAATAGGGATGTAGGTCAAAGTCAGTTTCAAATTCAGAGTGTCATTTTTACGGGGTGCCTCTTTGATTTTTCAAGGACTCATCTTCCAGTTTTTGCACCATGACAGCACTAAAATGATTGGTGATGCCAGCACCACAAGATGGTGCTGATGGCTGGCTGTCTGGACACGTTATTTGGCTGTGACGGAGATCAGACATGAGGACTTCTTATGCAGTCAGGCATGCAAACTATGCATACTCAAGAAGAGATCAGCCAGAGGCCTTTGATACCTATGAGACTTTGACTACATGAGCACTGAGGAGAAATTGCCAGGCAGACTTTGGAAGCAAAACTATAACCCATAATTTGATGAGTCTAGAAGATCCTGAACATTGGCTCAAACTCAGGTAAGAAGCAGTAGGATATTAAAAAGCCTCTCAGTTACCAGCGTCAGAAGACTGTTTACTTACTCCCATTTGGGGGTGGATTTTGATCACGCTGTTGTGATTTTACTGATCTCCATACATTTGTTTCTTTCTGTTCTCCCCAGTCCTCCATAAGCTGGATTAAAGGCTAGTATGATTGATATGTGCAAAAGGTTGATTTCATCAAGCACCAGATTGGGGTCAGAAGGAATTTCCATTAAAAGCAAACTGGAAATAACTTGAGGAAGCCTGGAGCAGGAGCTGAGGGGGAAGGAAGAGGGGGCTGAACAGCAAAATATTTCTCCAGAGCATTTGGAATGGATCACCCTCGTATTCAAACGGTAAGCAAACCACTCTGACACTACAATTTGGATTACTTTATTCCAATACAGTTTCTGAGGTACTCCAGTATTCTTTCATGTAGTCATGTAATGAAGCATGGAGAGGCCATAATTTCAGGTCTTATTTTGCTGAGGGAAAGAAAATGTCAGGACCCAGAAATGTGCAGGAGAAATTAAGACAGAAGGCACCTATGTTTTATCCATTTCCACAGGAAGTAAGAAGCTCCAACCACTACGTTTATTGAAGTGTGAAGGGAGGAAGGATTTGGTTTTCTTTATTTTTAGGTACTCGCTTTCACAGGTTGTTTTTAATTGTTTTCTGTGTTGTTTCAAATAATTTACAAATACCCGTCTAGTCAGGTAACTCAAATAATGATTCAACCTTTAATTACAAAATTATTACATGACACATTAATTTGGAAGAGTAATGCACAATCCCTTTAAAGCTCACTCACTGCTTTTATTTCCTTCATAGAAACGGTGCCTTAGACATGAGACAGATGTGGAGTGAGATACTGGACCGTGTGCTGACCTGACCTAAAATAACATAACTTCATTTACTAAGGATGCTAATGTAGTGTGCACTAGGTGAGATGCCAGCCATCAAACACGACTAAAACGTTGTCAGCACTCTTTTCAATTCTCCATAGTCATCCTTACACCAATTTCATGGCAAACTCTAGCAAATCAGCCAAGAAAGGGATTTCCCAGTATCATGATCTAATGTGGTCATTGTGGTTTAGTATCTGGAAATGCAGGAGAACACAGCTGAGAATATAGCCTACATGAGAACAAAGAGGCTCTGTTAAGGCTACTGAGTGAAAGAAAACTTTGAAATTCTGGACATGGTTCACTTTAAAGCATAACCACAAAACATTTATAATAGATTTTTTTTTCCATTGCCTTTTCCGTTGTCATTGGGGAATGTCAACCAGGGTGCTTCGTGGACACTCCAGGGACCAGTTTTTGCTGGAATGTGTATTCTATACTGCACAATACATGGCAAGCACTTCGTATGAATGGCCTTTTGCATCTATAGCTTGTGGAAGCAGGGGTTAGAGACAAGTTAATACTTCTTTGATATTATCATTTGTGTTATCACCATCTGGTGCATAGTTAAGAAAGTACCTAAAATTATTCTCTGTTACCACCTGGCATTTTCTGGCAGAGTGAAATGTTGAATTTGGCCAACATAAGAACTGCACAGAGAGAGTTTAAACACATTCTGAGATTCGACTAACTCTGCACAATCTGAAATGTCTTTGGTACTATATATTCACCCCAAGTGGAAAACCTGGGGGGAGAGGCGGGGAAAGAAAGAAATTTTGAAGAAGTAGATTTGGAACTTTAAAGATCATCATTACTGGTTTTAATTTCTGTAGAAGGAATTTAAGTAAACAGAAACATAGTAAAAGTAAGAATTGAAAAAGATGCAGTACATTAAAACCAAACAGTATCGAACATTGGCTGTTTTCTCTCAAAAATGCAATAAATCAGTGACTGATGAAACCAAAAATCTCAGTTTACAGATCAGATTAAGCAGTCAGTACAAATTTATGGCTTTTGGATTAAAAGTAATCATGCAACATTTGTAATCAACAGGAGAAAAAGAAAATGTGATGCTTGTAACCAGAAAGGAGCTCAATTAATTCCTACATATGTTTATGCACCCTCAGTGAGACTAATCATTCCTGACACACAGGTATCAGGTCACAGATGTTATTTTATTCCAGTATTTCTACCCACACACACACTTTTGTTTTTAAAATGAAAAACTCCTTTCTGGCAAAGTTAGTATTGAAGAGAAAAAGCATAATGTTTCATTTTAAAGTCTGATAGGAAGCCAGTTTAGGGACATGACTGCAGCACATTATGCTGTGAACTTGGAGACCTCAGCTGTGGAATGAATCAATCTGGATTCCTCAGCCCCCTACTCAGCACAGGGGAAGGGTGGGACTCCATTGCTTCACTTTCAGCATCCCTGGCAAAGAGCTCCTGGAGCAGCCTTCCTTTTGGCTCTGGGGAAAAGGCCCTAGCACTGTCAGCCTTCGGAGAAGAGGAGTAGTGATCATCAAAATGCCTAAGTTAAATAATCAAGTTCGGAGACACAGGGCTGGTACAAAACAGGCACAAGCAAGTGGTCATGCAAGGGGTCATCTTACATACAAGGTGACACTATGTGTCTCTTGATGGAGAGAAGTTTTCAGGGAGATTTACAGTCCTATGCTCTGCTTTCATAAGTCAATAGGTGTGGTACTTTCTACGGTCGTTGCTTGATCTCTGTTAATAGGGAGATATGCTGTGTAATAAATAGAGACCAGTGTTAAATTTAGAGGGGGAAATTAATTTTTTGTTTCTTTGTTTAGCTCAAAAAAAAGGTGAATGAATAAGAGAATAAGCTTATGTTGATATTGTATTAATGTTAACTTTTTTCCCCTGAGAGACTAGCAGACATAAACAAGTGAGTTCTGCCTGAAATGAAATTCAGCAGGTGACTATTAGAGAGTTCAGATTTTCCCATTGGGTTGCAACTTCTGTTATGGAAATTGAGAACATAAATGTATAACTACTCCGGAATTCATGAATCTGATTTAACTCTGTGTGATTTATTAAGAGCTGGAAATTGAAACAATTCTGCTGACTGGCTTATTTTGATTGGTGGTGTGAAATTCCTTCCCTGGGTTTAAAAAGTATTTGAAAAATATAAGATAGAGAAATAATAGCTCAAGTTTGACAAGAAACAGCCCATTGAACTGTGATTCTGTACCGATAAAATTGGGATACACATCAAAAGCACCAAGTGAATTACCTTTTAAAATCAGTTTAGTGTGTGAGAGAATGGCATGTCACTGTCCAGAGCTACATGGCCAGATCACTGGAGCCTGAGGGAAAACCCTTGTTTGAAATGCTTTCACTGAGGTGAATTACAGATACCTTGGAGAAAACTATCTGATTTTTTGTATTTTTTTTTTTTTTTTTTACTTTTTTTTCAACTAAAATCTCTGGCTTCCTTCACAAGGAATAGTAAAAACTCCAGAAATCTCTCTTGTGGAATACGGGGCAACTTTTTAGTTTGACTTGGATAATAAAATATGTAAAACCAATACTGCTAGGAGGGAATTATGACCACCGTATAGTACCACAAAGGAAGATTTGAAGAAAAATTGACCCCCAATACTTGGGTGTGAACCAGATCCTGAACCCAAGTTACAGCATTTGTTTATGGAATGAGGCTTAGCTTGACGATGCAGCAGGTTCATGGGAAATGCCCTCTAAAAACCAAGATAGTCCTCTCTATCCCAGGAGCTCAGCAGGCACTTGCAAGACAGCAGAAACAGGAATTATGCTGAAGTTGTGAAAGTAGAAAAGCTACTGAAAAGACCATAAGATGAACAGCAAAGTGATGGACATGTTTTATTGTTTCCTTTTACCAGAAAATATCACAGAAATTATTTTCAACTAATTTGTGGGAGTTCACTGACACAGGCCAGAACAGTTAAGATAAATATGGACTTGAGGAGTATTATTGTTCATTCGTTCCCTGGCCTCAAGTATTCTGTCTGCTGATGGGTCCTCCACATGGAGATGGACAGTCCTTGGGTCTTGCAACTCTGAAACTATGGAGCTGAATTCTGGAACTGAAGTAGCGCTCTGAAAAAAATGGGGAACATAGCCTTTTTATATATACACATAACATTACATAAAATAATCCAGATCAAAACAGACTCAAGAAACTCAGCACGTACATGTCAATAGTTATAGTAAGTCTGCTGGTTTGGAAGTAAAATGAAACGACCGAGCTTTTGATTCCACATTTACATTGGTGCCAGGGTATTTGTATCAGCAGATGTAAAAGAAAAAGAAACTTGTTTTTATTAATATACTGATTACAGCAAAACCCAGCATTTATTTGTGTTAGTGTACAGAGACACATGCTGACAGCGCATGTTCTGTCATGCTAGGGGCTGCGCACTTACTGAAAGTCCCCGAAAGATCTATTTGGAAACATGTGGTTGGGGTTATGTGGCTTTTCACCACAGTTTGTTTCAGAGAATGGAGAGAAGGCTGGAGCCCGCTTCATTTTTATGTGCTGTAACAACCAAATACGCTTTGGGGGATGTGCTGCTTCAAGTGTGTGCATTGGTAAGGTTAAGAGAGCTTAATTTGCTCATACAGAGAAGCGCAAGCCTGGTCCTAGATCCACAGACTTAGCAAGCTAAGGGGGCAAGATGGAAATGGGTGGCACACAGTGAGCAGCTGATATCCACTGTTAACAGAGGAGAGCTGAGGAGACTTGGCCTCGGTCTTTAACATGTAACTAGGTTAGGAGCTGACCTGTTGAAATCCTGGGACTGCTCACCACAGGGAAGTTAAGGATTTGCAGAAGTGATTTCAGGAATGGGCCCGGAGCTCTCTACCCAGCGTCATGGAGGAAATCGGTAGCGATGCTGTGAATTCAACCCAAATTGCCTGAACTTCCACTCAGCCCCTTAATCAGGTGACTAGGACTCCTCCTTCAGAGAGAAAATATTACTTTAAAATAAATCCAGAATTTATGTCTTTTAGTATTATATTAAGAATATTTTGAAAATTTATTGAATCAGAATTTTTTTCTTATGGACACTTTTACACTATTTTCTACCAACAGAACGCTTCTTTAACCCTACAGTTGCGTGGTTTCTGACTTAACATAACGAGAGGCAGCATTGCTTGAAACTCTTTCATTAGCAGCTAGAGACCAATGAGTTGCAACTCTCAAGCTTCTTGAAGAATTACATTCAAGCAAGCTAATAAATATGCTGAATAAACAAGGGAAACATTTTGAAAGATAAAATATTTCAAATACTAGCAGATGAAACACTTATTGTGAAAAAAGAAAAAGCCTTAGGAATTAAAAAAAAAAAAAAAAATCCAGTTTGTTGTATCATAATTATATTACAGCCTTGGAACAATCTATCTATTTTCTTTCTGAGAATATTTTCAAGCAGTTGTTTTTGAGCAATTTTCCTTGTATGAATAATCAGTCTTTTGAAGCATGACTCCAGTGTAAGGTCAAAGTTGTTTTTTATATTCTCCAAGCAGCTGAATTGCTCTCTGCTTATGTAATACAGATGTCAAGCTGCTTGAAATACTTGTGCACTTTTGTGACTGCTAAGAAAAAGCAGCAAGTACTCTCTACAGCATTTGATTTAGTCAATTTGAAATTTTGTTTCTAATTTAAAATGAATTTTTAAATCTCACCAAGCTCATGCTTGTACAAAAACTGCCTTCCTTACAAACAAAATGCAGTAATTGCTAAGCTTTTAGCAATGACTTTTTGTCAGGATTTAACCGTGTTCACGGTGAGGTAACAAAGTTCCTCAATTTTTAGTGAGCAAATTTCAGGCAATTTGGAGTCTTACCTGAACTACCTTTGAATGTGACTGTCAATTGGAGGTTTGGTTTTTGTCTTGTGAAATTCTGATCTGAGAAAATGAACTTTTGGTCCCAGTGAGCCTGTCTAGATTATGTACCATTAAGGTTATCTAAATTTTGTCTTTTAAAATACATAATAGTAATAATAGTAATTATGACAAGATTAGGAGCAATAGGAATAGTGTATAGCATGTTTCAGCTGGGGCGGGTGAGGAGGATCAGATATATAGGCTATACCCACTGACTTTGTGTAAGCTTTGGAGTTTGCCTGTAGTAGATCAAGACCAAATTTACAGCACAGCTTCAGAGGTGGCCCTGTGCAGTTCATGTATGCTGGGACAATGCAAGGTCTACATGACCAAAAGGCTTAATCTAAGATAATCATTGCTATTGTTAGGGGTCCGGACGAAGCCTCTGGCAAATGGCCATTTAATAGTGATTAGACTGCACCCGGTCACACAGGGCTAGTCAGTATATCGCATGGAATTACTGGCTCAGATTTCCACTAGCTCAAGGATCTTTGCACAGTTGTCTGCTGTTCTGTGTAGATAACTCTAAGTTTTGCAGCAAGACTAAATATTTTCCCCCCCTCTTCCCAATTATATGAAATTCTAGGAAAACAGAACTAAGAAGTTTTCCAGAATCTCATAGATATCACTGGTAAGAGCTGGGAATATAAAACCAGTTTGCTGGTACAGCCACAGAGCTTTCAGTTGTACAAAGAGAAAAAAGAAAAAGCTCCTTATTTTTCATTACTAGAATACATAGTATGTTGTGTGAACCTTACATCCACAGTAAAAGCACCTTCACCTGCTTTGATGGTAACAACTCAATCTAAACAACGTAAATTGTAAATTACACCTTCTCAAGAGGACCTATGAGTCACCTTTAGCAAGAGACCTGTACATTTAATTTCATCAACAATCATAGAAACTGGAGTTGCTTTGGTAACCTGTTTTATTCATCTTCACCTCACCTTTCTCTTAGCATGAGTTTGACTTTGACAGGAGACTAAGAAATTTGAATTGGACACTGCTGCTGCCATATTTGTCAGGGTTGTAATTTGTGTGGCTTTTGTCCTCTTTCTAGTTAATATTCAGCTCAAAATGTATCTTCAATGGTAGACAAAATCTGTCTTTTAATTTGGGAAGTAATGCATCAGAAGAGTTTAATTTCATCACAAAGAATCTTATTTAGCAAAGTGTGTACTCACAAAAAATGCCTACATTTGGCAGCTGAATTGGAATTAAATCAGAATATCTGAACACCAATCTCCACTTTGGACAAATGATAATCTTTTTCATTTTCTTTAAAGAAAATTTCTTCAGAAAGCAAATTTCTTCGTAAACTGAACTTCCCTGTCAAAAGCTTGCAGCTCTAACAGGAAAGCTGTATTTGTATAACAGCCTTAAATATGGCTCATTTCTTGCAGATGATGTACATAAGACAGTATTTGTCCATCCTGGGAAGTCCAAAGAAATAGAATCTGCCATAGCTGAAAGTAACCTGTAGAAGGAAACTAACTTCAGGAATAAAAATTTGACCCAGCAGGGACAATGACAGGATTCCAGAAGAAACAAGCTCAACTTGAGAAGAAAGCATTGTTGCCAAAAATAAATTAGAAAAATCAATTAAAGATGTAGGATAGAGACACATGGGTGGATATTCTGAAGGAATATCTAGAGAGATAGGGAGAGAATCAAAATGGAAATAGAAAAAGGAAGTGTGATCGTAACACTGCCTTCCTCTAGACCTTGAAATAAGACATGCCCACATTTAAGAGCCTGAATTCTGTACATGTCCAATGCAAGAAACATTGAAATTGGCTACCTAGGTGTTTGCCTAAAATAAGATTAAATATAGCCTGAAGTATCTCTGAAAAAGGATGTTTGGAAGAGTCTGGCTGGGAGAAAGAAACATACTTATTCTATGAGCACTAACAGGCTGATGGTGTAAACTGCTTAATGGTATTTGGTTGCTATAATTTTTGCATCTATGGAGGAAAACAGCAGAAGAATAGACTAAATTAATTTGGACAATCAGGAAAGAAATGATGAGAACTAAGGTGATAGAAATTAAAAAGAATACATGTTCAAGAGATTTAAAGGCAACCAAAATGACAGTTTAGGTGCTGATTTGAGAGTTGTTGAGTGTAAGAAAGCTATTTAGCTGTATGAAGTGAGAAAGTAGACTCTGGTGTTGCCAGAAACAAGAACACAGAGAGCAGAAAAATTTAGGAGTGTAAAATGGAGGATGATACTTGAGTCAATCATTAAAAGAAGAGAACTAGGAGGGGAATGGAAACACAGAGGAGTGTGTTTTTCTCTTCAAAGCAAACAAAAGTTAATACAATATAAAGAAATAAAAAAAACTATGCTGAAGAAAGGCCAAAACTTTAAAGGGAACTTAAGTTCCCATATTTCTGAGATTGTATCATGAATACAATTTGAGCGGGGATATTTCCCACTAAACCCAAAACTTTAAATGATAGTTCTTCAAAATGTTTTCCAGTGCTTTACATTTCCTGTAATGGAAAATGTTATCCTTCATTAGAGGCCAGCTAGGCTGTCAGTATTTTCCATCATCCTCTATTTTCTACTAGGTCTATATTATAATTTAACAACATTCTTGATCTTCATTTTCCCATCAGTCCTGAAGAACTATACCAATTTTCCCTTCTATGTTTTCATCAGTATGGAAAAGACTCCTTTCCTCTGTGTGGAGTCCAAACCCAGAACACTTGCCAAAACTCAAAGAAGTACAAAAAGGAGAAGTAAGGAATAGACATGACTCCTGTGTGCTCTTCCTCCCCTCAAGTCAAACTGACAATAGAAACATATGTCTTTCTGAAGTCTTTCCCAAAATATCTCTGGCTGTGACTATCACGTATTGTTATTGTTCATTAATCCTATTAAAGTATCATCTCATAAGACCTAGTTCATACAAATTCTCCATTCACTTAAGTGCAAAGAGGCGCTTGCTTGGAGAAAGTCCCTTCTCCAGACGGTTTTAAGGAAACCAGAGGCAGAACGAGAGATTAAATTTAACAGTGACTTAGACTCCCAGGAATTACAGTACGTGTGTTGCCTCACAAAACCAGTCTTGATGCTTCAACTACATTAATTCTGGCTTTCCTTGAGCACAAAACACGGCATTCAGCATACATTTTCTTCCATAAACTGCCACTCTTTATGGTACCTTGGCCACTTAGCCACTGTACATCAGCAGCACGGACATTTCTTTTTTCTTTGTCACATGAGAACCACTCTCTCAGCCCTAATCCAGAATATTACACACAATTGGTAAATTATTCTGGCTGTTATACTGGCTCCCTGGCATAAGCATCTAGTTTGTATCTCAGTTTTGGGCACGAAGCAAAGCAGCAGTTCCGAATTAAGTTCATTAATCTATCAGCAGAGTTGCCTTTTGAGGGCCTTCAGTGGAAAATTCTGCTTGCTTAAGTTTACGCACCTGTTGTAGGAGAATTGACCTAAGATAACAAGTGGCAGATTCAAACACAAACAAAACAAACTATAGCAAAACAAAACAAAACAGAACAAAACAAAACAATTCAATTCAGTTCCTTCATATATTCCCTAACTGAACTGTGGAATTCTTTGTGGATCCTAAGAGTTCATATGGGTTCAGAAAGCAACTGAGTAAAGTCCTAGAATAAAAAGCCCACAGAAGGTCATTAAGCATAAGAACATTAGTGAAGTGTTAGGTGATCTCTCAGCTACAAATTCCCAGAGGCTGACAGAGTCCTGGAGGGAAGTATCCCTACACACCCATTCTTATGTTCTCTCCTACACATTGCTCAGAATAAAAGAATTTGGACAAAGAAAGAATTTTGGACAAGATTTGCTGTCATCTAGGAAGGCAATTGTTATGTAAGACAACTTCTCCAAATGGTGAAAATTTGCATGAGGGGAAACTGTCTTAGTCAAGTAAATTGACCCCTTTCCCATCCCCTACTACATTTTATAATTGGCTGATTTCACAATGTTCAATTTTTTAATACACTTCCTTTACAGTAATAAACAACTTTTTTGGTAATGTTTAGAGACAATTAATTAAAAATCTTTGGGGATTCCATTTTTCTAGGTTGGTATTTAAATGAGCCTCTTAGGGATACCAGCACCAAACAGAACTGTGCCATCTGCTACCCTCTGAACAGCTTTCCTTTTCACTCTCTGGTCTGCTCACTTGCTCTTATTACTGTCAAATGCCTATAAGCAAGCTGTCTAAGTAGGTGCAAGTGAGCACAATAGGGTATGAAAACATAAGCGACACAGAGGAAAATGTAGCATCAGCTGAGAAGAGACGACGCTGGTAAAAAGAGGTTCTCACACTCCAATTTTCTTTTCTCTTTTTCATTCATATATAGCCAAAGCTTGAAACGGGAGTATAACGTACCCGTTGGATATCCCTTTCACTTCATTCCTAAATTAGCTCAACTGTTTTATATATTATTCACACAGTTAATTGCAGGCACTTCCAAGACTTAGCTAGATTAGTCACCTGTGTTTGTGTGTTTGATTCATTGTCTTTTTTACAGTTTTTACTTAGGTTTTACATAGCAAGCCGAAAAACATAAATTAATATTGAAAAGCGTATTCCAGGATCTAAAAATAGGCTACAGCATGTATTAAGTTACAAGAACACTTCTACGGAGTTATAGGATTTCTATAAGTTGACATACATAAAGTGTGTTTGTCCTTTTGTCTTCTAGAGAGTTAACATGATTAAATTTTTTTATCTGGCATGCCTTTTCACTATTCAATCTGCATGAAATCTCCCTAAATTCTCTTTATGCCTTTCCAAAAAATAATATGAGCTTTTTTAACATGGTCTTTTTTAATGTCTGGAATGTGTTTTCCGTTTCTAAGTGCTTTTCAAGGTTGCAATTCATTAACTAAGAAAGTTTTGGTTACAAACACAAATCTCAAGAAATGAACGTAAGTGAGTGGAGTAAGGGTCCATGCATGGCATGTCCTTTTGAAATCTGAGATCTTTCTAACCGATTTCATTCTCGATGTTGGTTTTGAATCCTATAATGTGAACTTTTTCCCCTTGGCAAAGTCAAACTGATAAATGATGTCACTGAAATGAAACTCCGGCACGTGTAAGCATGGAATTTCTATTACTGTCCCCTTTAACTCAAAGGGGTTTTGTTGCAGCAGAGCCAGGAATGGACCCACACACAGTACAGGGCAAAGTTGAACCTGTATGTTCTGAGTTTTCTCCCATGAGCAGTTTTGCGCATGACATTTTGTGACTCAAGGCCAAATGGAGAATCCAGTTAAAAACCGGATAAACTGACCTTTAGGACATGTAATTTTCTCCTTGCTTGAAGTACTGCCTGTGAGAGCTGACAGTGTGGGAACCGTCCAGGAAGAAACTGGGAATCCTCCCTGCAAGACGGGGGCACATCTTGCTGCCCTGCTGTTAGGCACCTTCACGCCGATCTCAGCTGTCCATCGACTCCTCCCGTGGATCCTTTACTGTTGCGCAGTCAGCAGAGAAGAAATATGTGACTTTACTCCTGTATGCATGTATCTACACAGGCCCAGTTCACAGTCTGGGATATTCATTTTTGACAGTGGTAAAGACGGGTTTTTCAGATAGAGTTGATGGGCAGATATCTGGGGAAGCAGAAGGCCTTAACCTCCTACAGCTCTTTGAATTGCTGAATTCAGGCTGGGGTCCTTGAGCTTTTTATGCCTCCACTGCAAGTTCCCATCCAGCCTACCAAGGCAGTAACTGAAGCAGCACTTTGGCTGAAGTGTTTGGACAGCAAACTTACTTGTGGTACTTGGAAACCGTGTTATCAAGGACTGAACTGAAATTCAAAAATCTGCTAGAGGAACAAGGAAAGAAAACTCCCAGCTTGCTAGTGAATATGTTCCCACTGAAGCAAAGTTGACCTGCACAGCCACTGGGGGAAGAGGTAAGCTTGAACCAAGAAGAGTGCCCTGGGGTCAAACTGAAGAGAATATTCAGCCACCCTCCTATAGAGTGCTGTCTGAACATGTCCAGTACATTACAATACTGAACACGGTATATATTTTAAAAGAATACCCTAAATCTTAAGTCTATGTATTCAAGTGTTTGCTGCACTTTTTATCTTTGCAGAGGTTTGAAGAACACCAGTGTTAACTGCATTTCAGTAATGAAATTAGATGTAGCTCTTCAGTCCATTATGCAGTAAGCTTGGCATTTAAAATCCTTAAGTGTGCCAGTCTAATTTTGGCAGATGATTTTCCTCTTTAGTGCATTTTTACAATTTATTTTCAAACCAGCTCTCCAGATATAAAAGGTCCCCAAATGCTACTTCCAGTGTAAATTATCAGCCTTTCCACATTTAGGCACTGGAGATCAAGCTTTGCAAAACAGCCCTACATAAAAGAAGGAAAAATAAAACTCTCGGAGTTGCAGAAAAGAAGTGTTTAAACTTTATGTCTTAGCAGCATATTGGGGTTTAGCAAGAAAATATTTTTGGAAACTTTCTTTGCTTGGAAATGGAAAGAAATTGTCATTTCAGTAATATCTCAGGGAGGAAAGAGGAAAGTTTCTTTCAAATATTCCTTTGGAAATTAGAAAATGGTATTTTCAACCTGTTCTTACCATTCTCTAATGTCCATAGGAGACAACTTATATGCTGTACTCTAAAACTGTTTTCCCTTTTTTTCATGACTAGAAATAATTTCTGTAGCATAAAGATGCTAGAGTTCTCCATGGACGCATCTTGGTGGAGATGGCCACTTTCTTAAAAGCATGGATGGCATTGTCCATATGAGATACAGAAGGCTGTAAAAGGAAGCCAGAATGGCCATTTGGACCCAAAAGAATGTTTTCTTATATCCTTCTTTATTGTTTGGAGCAAATAAGGAACAACTGTGTTTAGAGAAAAGTTCATCATAGTGCAATTAGTTCAAATATATATTTTTAATTTATCTTCCACTCTTTCTAGATGTCAAGAATAACATACAGATGACACGGCATAATAATTCAACTAACGTGTAAATTCTCAGAAAAGTGGTGTATGGGCTTAGACACTGTATATTTGGAATTATCTTGGTATTTATAATGGAATACTGTCACTTGGAATAGTGTCACAGCACTCAGGAGTAAAATAAAAAGTAAAAATACAGACATTGTAATACATTTCCCTTCTTGGAGGATATTTTCCCCCCAACAATTTTTCAGATTTACATGTTATAATTCCACATAATAAGGTTTATCTAAAACTCAGACACTAAGCGCACTGCTATTTCAAGAATCGATACAAGCATATATCCGGTACCTGAACTATGACAAAATGGAAGTTATTTGTTGCAAACAGATTTATTTTTAGCTGTCTAGAATATTTACTTCAGGGGCTTGATTCAGTCACCCAGTGCCATTTGAGGTGCTGTAGTGCATCCATCAGCACTGGGCGGCAGATTCCATACGGGGTTTGCAGGAGACCTCTGTCCTCGAGCACAACAGGATGCCACAAAGGATACCCTCTGGTACTGGGTACCCATGTGTACGAAAGTGAGTGGAACCCAGGGTATTCTTGTCCATTGGTAATTCACAGACTTGTAAACATATACAATCAGATTTGTCTGTCCCAACATAACCTGACCAAACCAAACTGGCCAGGCATAAACAAAAATGAGCAATGATAGTCAATTTAAAAAAAAAACAAAAAAAACCACATCATTGCTGGTTTCTGCAATAGGTTTCAGGGGCTTTTACAATTTCTGTGATTCCTGAGTCAGTGTGCTTACTAAAAATTTGCATTTTTTCCTTTGCTGTCTTCCAAGAAAAAGTGATCCAAAATAAACCACTTCAGATTCCTTCAAAGTACTGATTTCTGCCATATCTGAGGGGTATAGAGAAGCAGAAGACTTCAATGATAAAATGACTATTCAATTATCAGCATTTAATTAGAGTATCTCTGTGTCCAAGAACAATAATGAGGAAAAAATAACAAAAAGTTGCATGGCCGGGTAGCAATTGTAGTGTTGCATTAATTTCTGTACTTCTTCTGTACAGGACAGAGTTTGGTTAGCAGTGCAAGTTCTCAAGGTTGGCTGAGGTTTCTTCTTGTTCTGAAAGGAGAGTACTGTCATGGTTTAACCCCAGCCGGCAGCTAGGACCATGCATCTGCTCATGCTGTTCTCTCCCTTCACCCCAGAAGGGCAGGGAGAACAGGGAGAAAAGGAGGGGAGAGGAAAAGAAAAAAATACTTGTGGATTGAGATAAAAACAGTTTAACAGAACAATATCAGAAAAGAAAAATAGCAATAATAACAGTAATAATAATGACACAAGTCACTCTCACCACCCAGTAAACTGGTAAATTCACACCCTCCCCAGCAGCGATCGGGAATTCCCACCCTCTGGTCAACCCCCGTTTACATAATGAGCATGATGTCTATGGTATGGAATATTCCATTGGCCTTTCTCTTGTTCTGTCTATGCTCCTTCTCTACGTCTATGGGAAGCTGAAAAGAGTCCTTGAAAAGTATAAACATCACCTAGCAACAACTAAAACCATATGCATTATTGACATGCCTTTCACAGCAATCACTAGAGAGAAAACTAACTCTTTCCCAGCTGAAACCAGGACAAATACTTGCACTAATAAAATGGGCTGGGAGAGAAAATAACTTACTTTTTCCTTTTTAATCACCAATGCCTATCACCAAAACTGATCACCCAATTTTTATCTTCTTCTGTGTCAGTTAAATGATACAGTTAGATTTCTGCCATAAAGGCTTCTTGTGCTGTCTGAAGACTTATAATTACTCTGAATTTAACATGTTAATATCATAGCATTTCTCTGATTTGTGCTGGGAAGATTTTAATGAAAAGAAACAGTTATGTATCTGTGTAATATCCGCATCTTAATCTAGATTCCGTACACAAAAGTTTCTACCATAAATGCTGGAATAAAAAGACAATGTTTTATGATGGTGTTTCATCACTGTAAAGTAAGACATTACCAGGAAGTTATTGCACTTACTCTTAGGCAGTACTGGCAAACGTGAAATCAAAAGTCCAGCTGGAGCACTGGAGGAGTGCATAGAGCCAGATGGACATTTAAATGTGCTGTGCTGGAATCAGAGCAAGAACAAAGAAAAGTAGCAGTCTAGTATCCTGATCCAGTAATTTCCACATTTGGTTTGGCCACTACTTTACTGTGATGTGCTGCATCTTTGCCTTATAGCTGAGACAATCTTCTACCATCTGCACAAGTATGGAAGCCATTCAAAAGGGGCAAATATAATTGGGTCAAGAAACTTAAGCCCTAATGCAGGATTTAGGCCCAAGTCAAAAGGAAGTTTGGCTGCAGTTTGTCACCACGAGGTCATTACATTTTCAAACTGTAGTACAACTGCCACAGATGTGTCCCTGCCCATGGCATCTAGTTCGAACTAGATGATCTTTAAAGTTCCTTCCAACCTAAACCATTCTATGATTCTACAATTCTATGATTCTACGATTTTTTTATTGTATTGATTAGAGTTTTAACGTCCTGAAACCGTTCTATACATACAGATATACTAGATGAAGCATCGTGTTGCGAAAGAGCCAATACTGTTGAACCTGACACTCTTTAAAGACTTAGTACTGCTCAAAGATATATTTCATTAAATTATAAAGGAGAATCCATCCAATTCTATGCTCTACAGCTTACAGAGACCAAGGTTGTGAGGACCTGAGAAAGAGGGCAGGAACTAGCTTGCTCAAAGTTCAGGCAGGTCTCTGCCAGCGGGTTTTGTATTTTCTGGGCTTTGGAGTCTGTTAAAGATTTTGTGCCTGTGCAGCTTCTACAAGGACAAAGTTAACTGCTATTCTTTCTATGCAAGGATCATCTTGTCAAGTGCACGTCTCATGGTTTTAGCCCACCATGCATTTTTTTTCCCATGCAGAATGTGGGTCATATGTTACGTGATTTTGATCTCTTCTGCAAGGAAAGCAGGAGCAGTATCTGACGTTGTTTGCAATACTCTGGTTGATCAACTGTTCTTAATTTGCCCAAATTGTTCCTTTTTCTAGCCTCTTTTTCCTTTGTTCTGTAATTAGGCCCACATGTTCCTATTTTTAACTCTTCTAATCCTCAGGCCCAAAACATGTTTCTGATTGTAGATGCTGCCCTTCTTTGAACTTTTGCTTCCCTGACTCAGCTGCTGAGTATCTGAGCACTGAACTACCCTGGTGCCATGCGTGGCTTTGCCCCACTCTCTCTCTGCAAGCTGAATTCACCAATTTGGGGCTTTGTTGGGGCTTTCACCACCTCAGCACCCCATCACAGCCAGAAGGAGAGAAGGATAATGTGCATGGGAGGGCAGATTGGACTGCAGGGATGGAGGCCACTGTGCCCAACTGTCCACCATTTTCACCTCACCAGCAGTTATCGCAGGGCTGATGTCAGCCAGATCCTTCTCAGGAAGAAGAGAGTTTCAGCTATTTGAAGTCCTCTTACTCTTTATATAGCATGCAAGTGTTTTTGCTAATATTTGGCTGTGTGTAGCCATGAAAAGTGAATTTGAAAACAAATGGAGCTATTACAGGGTAACTTTGCAAAAGAGAAGAAGCACCTGACAGGAACAAGGCGAGGATAACTGAAGAGAGGGAACAGGAGGAATTGCAGCAGAGGTGTGTGAATAAAGCAAAAGGGACATAAAAAGAGAAAGTGGGAAAAAGTACAGTGAGGGGAAGAGAGGAAAGTACAAAGAGGGATAGCAGCACTACAGCGAGCACAGAACAAACAAAGAGATACCAGAAAGAGAAAAGGAAAAGGAAAAAAAAGATACAACATAGGAAAACAAGAGAGAAAAAATCAAGGGGAAATGGATTCAAACTAAGTGAAAGAAATCACTCTGCATCTTTTCTTTGGAGTCGACAAAATGCCTGAAAGATTTTCAGGCTGCTTACAAGGCTGTTCCAAAAACCCTGCTAGCAGCACCCTCGTGGGCTCTGATACCCCTCCAAGAGGTGCAGTCCCAGCCATGATCACAGGTCAGGTGTGCCCTTGTGCTGGACAACTGGCTCGATAGCAGCTGATTTAGGAACCAGCAAGTACAGGCTTGGAAGGCTCCAACTACGTGATCAGAAGTAGGAAAACTGAAAACAAAAGGGAAAGCAGAAAAGGAAACCCACAAGACAGTTAATCCAGTCTCAGAAGCTGCATGGCCCCGTGCTTAGCATTACTCATCAGTCTGTGGGAGGAGTGCTGAAGTTATATTTTTGTCTAAGAGGTTACTGGCTGGGGATACTGTCACTCCTGCGAGGAGGCTGTGTGTGTGTGGAGCGCCGGCTTGGGCCAGACCATCCCGTCCTGTCCCATTCCATTCCTGCTGCTCATCCAGCTGCTGTGATCTTCCTGGTAAACAAGTTGATTATTTGTTTTGGGTTTTTTTTTTTTTCCCTCTTGCTTGCTTCCAGATCCCCATTTCTTTGAACATAACAGGAAGGATATCAGACACCTTCAAGATTTGCATTTTTTCCAGTTAGCATGGTGTTTTTCCTACTTATTTTTCATAGAAGGAATAAGGAAGAAAATTTTCCAATTGCTTTTTCCTATTTCTTTTCATTAGTCACTGTGTCATTGCCTGTCTATAGCTGTCCATTACAGCCTTATAACTTCTCTCCAGCAGAGTATAAATAGTCTCTGTTTACCTGGTTCCTACCTTTGTTCCTACTTAAAACATTTCCAGTAACCTAAGGGATGTCTGCATTTCATTGTGGGTATCATACCTGTGTTACAAAGATTACTAATGAAAGACCACATAAAAAGAGTCACTTTTGTCTCATCTTGTGGTGGTGTTGTGTGAGCAATTCCCTCCTGTCTACCTTCCTAAGATGAGACAGAATATTTGTCATGAATACATGACAGAGACAGAAAGAACTCCGATACATTTTTCTTTGAGACACTGTTTATTAAAGATTGCCTATAGCACATATCTTTACACTTAGCAAGTCAGGCATATGCTTGAAGATTCTTTTAGAAAAAAAAAAAAGGAAAATAATTAAAATTGTAGAAATTCATGAAAAGACAAAGTAAGCCGTAGTGGGGTATTTCAAGCAGAGAGAAACCACAGGAATGTAGTACCAGAGGGCAACTGTGAGGATCTCTGTGGGATCTGCATCTTCCATATACATGGCATACACACTTAGGTTCTATAGATGGGTAGAAAAACAAGTGTTTGCTTAAGGCAAGCTGCAAGGCCTTTTTTGCAATTCTTTAACAGGGTAAAACTGTGTTTAAAACGGCATCATTTCTATCTTTGCATTTCAAGTTAAGATCATTTTGTACTGGTGTAACAAGATGACAAGGAAGGACACCACCTTTGTATCATGTGTCTTTGCATCATGATGCAGCATTGCCACGTCATGAAATCTAAAACACAAGCGAGGAGGCTAATTTGAATTAAAGAGGTAGCAAATTTTTATAAGAATTGTAGAAAGGTTCATATGCCACTCTGCCACCAGCGATGGATTCAGATCAATCCAAAGAAGATCTTAACTAGCAAAAGAAGATTTTCAGACACAAACAGCTAACAGTTGTATAATTTCCAGTATATTTCAGTGATTGTTTTGTCCCTTCAAAAAAATTCCTGACTGAATTCTGGAAAGGTACTATAATTCTAAAAGAATGCACAAATTCTTTTGTTAAGGCACATTTTTCTCTGAGGTATTGCACAGAGCAATTTTTGCATTTATACTCATTATGTCCTTGTGAGTTCGGAAAAATCCCACCTAAAATGTCCTGTTTTCCTGTCTATAAATCCAAGGCAAAAAAGTGAGAGTAATAATACATCTGTGCAATGCCATGCAAAGACAGAAAAAAAGAGATGGTGGTGCAGTGGTTTGCTCAGACTATACAGATATAATCCCTCCAAAAAGTCATCACTTAACAGTTTAAAACCTGTCTTTTGTTCTAATACTTAGGCATAGTTCTTTAGTCATGTTTCCTGATAATAAGCTTACTCCAGCATGGTGAAGAAATGGTCCTGTGTATGAAGTGCCACGCGCAACCATGCACCGACCTATCGCTTCTTGTGAAATAAAGAACAAAGAGTATAAGACTCTAAGTGAAGAAAAACTAGCAGGATAGAAATGTCATTGAAAATTCTTCCCTTTCTATTTAAAGAGGAGTTATAGAGAAGACAAAGTCCTAGCTGGACATAAGAAAAGACTGCTTCACTCTGAGAGCGGCGAAGCACTGGCACAGGTGCCCAGGGATGCTGCGGAGTCTCCAGCCTCAGAGATTTTCAAAATTCAACTGAGCAAAGCCCTGTGTAAGTCTGCAATTAGCCTTACTTTAACTGGAGTTTGGACTACAAAGCCTCCAGAGGGCCTTTCCAACCTCATTTTTTCTATGTTTTCGTGATTCTGGAATATCTCACTAAAATAATTTCCGGAAGAATTCAAAGTAGCAATAGGTACAGGTTAAATCACAAACAGACTGCTGGGTGTGCTTTCCTTATGCTTCAGAAGTACCATATAATGAAGTGAGGGCAAGGACGGTCAATATTTCACTGCCAGCAGCTGGCATTGTATAAAGAAGAGCAAAAGTGAACAGTTACTTTAGTTTGCCTAAATGAATTGTTGGCATATGCAATTGCCCACTTTTAAAAACAGATGTATTTTGTGGGCACAATTTAACACTCCTCTTACTCCATGGCTGTGTGTATTATTCACATGGTCATGCTGCCACCAAAAAAAAGCCTTTAACGCTGGCAGTCTGATGCTGAAATACAGTATAGCTACCACGGAGGGACAGAGTCCTTCCTCGCCCAGTTCAGGCAGGCGCCACTTCCCAGTGACAGTTCTGCTCTACAGGGGCCCTCACATTTCCATCTCAGCTCGCTGGGACGACCGAGCATTTGCTTCACAGATGGCCTGCACATGCATGACAAATCTAATGTATTCTGGGCGTACTGTGCACATGCAGCAGCCATTTGTCCTGGACTTCTGGGTGTCAGGCAGCCTGGTTCAGCTATTGCCCCAGCTGGCCTGCCTGCCATCTGGAAACCCCCTGACACACAGCCAGACTCTTTTCCCTCTTTTTCCTACCCCCCTACTCCTTTCCTGCCCACCCTCTTTCAGTTACCTCTGTGCCGAGGAAGCTTTGAAGGGGTGAGCTCTTCAATTCCAGTGCATGAAGAGCCTGCGATCTTGGCATGCAGGGGAGCCAGGCAAGGTTAGGGAAACGGCTCCATGCGCCATTTCCTGCAAGGCACAGCTGTATAAAGACGGGATGAAACTTACTTCTGCACCACTGCTTAAAATAAGCAGTAGGCTGCTAGAGCAGGTGTTAGGGTTTTTTATTTAAGGTAAGCATGATGTGGCTTGACTGTAAGTGAATCGCTGTTTCTTGAAGAGCAGTGTTTTTTCAAAGGAGGGACCTTATCTCTAGTAAACTGGTATGGGTAAACCATCCGTTTTAAATGATTTTTTTTCCTTTCAGCAAATTGTCCTAGTCACGTAGTCTTGCAAGCATTTTCTGACCTGTTTGCACCAAGCAAAGGTCAAGCCTGGATCTCTGCAGTTCTTGACCCTCAGGCTAACAGTGCTACTCTATGATTGTACTGTTTAATGTAAAATATTGATGACTGAAGAAAGGTTCATTATCAAACCAAGGTCTATTCTGTCTTCTGTCAGCATGTACCCTGGCAAAGATCCCAGAGTCAATGTGAATTTCTTGCAATTACATCCAAAAGCAGCTAAATCCAAACATGTGGTGCCTTCTCAGCTTTTCTGTTGAGAGGAAGAGACAGAGAGAGGGGTTAA
Organism: Pluvialis apricaria; assembly: GCA_017639485.1. Classification (NCBI taxonomy): domain Eukaryota; kingdom Metazoa; phylum Chordata; class Aves; order Charadriiformes; family Charadriidae; genus Pluvialis; species Pluvialis apricaria. Next base: position 107,230,755 of record CM030007.1, read on the forward strand.
ATTTCAAGTCCCAAAATTGTAGGATAAACAGAGCAAGAATCCTCTGATTGACTGTTCCATTTCTGGGGTCTTCTAGCAGCAGGCATAATTTACAGTGTCCTCTGAACTCATCAATGGAAAATTGGCATGTCTGCCATCTACACTTGTGCATCTGTTATTCCGTTTCTTTTGAGACCACTAACCACCATTTGGAATCTGGAATAAATATGTACCTAGGAGAAGAAGTAAGAAAAATTACTTACCAAATCCTGACTGTTACTTGGAAACTTTTGCACATGTAACTAGAGAGAATATTACAAAACGATCGTGGGTTGTTTTACAGATTTCAAAAGTGAAGAAAGCACTTGAGTCACCACCAAGAAAAGAAAAACAACCCAAGAGGAAAAGACCACCTACAACTGATGAGGGGCCAGACACCTGCCTTTAATTGAGTGCCTAAAGAAAACAGTATATGACCACCCTTTAATTTGTAATGAGTTCTGACTTGCTTTGACACAAGCGATGTGAACTGCCATGTGTGCTGTTAGTTGACAGTAGGAAGGAAATTCTTATGCTGGAGCATATTGTGTATCTGTGCAGACCTGAAGCATGGCCCAAATTATGAAAATGAGAATAAAATGCTGCCTGGCTGTCCACAAAATGTGAAAATGTGCAGTACAGGATACACTGGACAGGTATACTAATCCTATTGATTCAAAAGCAACAGCACAAGTGCCTTCATCACAAAACTGTTAATTCTGCATCTTTCTCCTCCTTCCTGAAGCTAATGAGGGAGAAGGTAGTGATTTTCTGATCTAATATGAAAAAAATACATTACTTACCTGCTTAGAATTGAAGGAAACACAGATGCAAGAACAGAATCAGTCAACCTTAGCCCTGATTTTTTTTAACTCAGGCTCCCTCCCTTCATCGTTCTTACATCATTGTATTTCTGACACTTTCTCCTGAAGAGTTTATCCTAAATGTACTGTGGCCGAGATTCTAGCCCGCTTTGCATTCCTACCTTTCTAACTCTGCTAGAAATATTACTGCCCTTCTATCCTACTGAATTAGAAAAAAGCTGTTGTCTGTGACTGCTTTCCCCATCACCCCACACATCTAGCTCTTCTCCGCCCTCCTCTCAAGCTATTTCCAAGACCTTGTTCCACTGCCCAAACAGCTTTTCTCTCTTCCCTCCTCTCTCCCCATCACAGCCTTCTCTCTTCTTCTTGAATGCTCGAGTGCACACACACTTCCTGCCAAAATCATTTTCATAGTTGCTCATTCTGCCTGTCAAACCTGCCTCCTCAGGCCCTTCATTGCCTTCCCCTTCACTACCTAATCTGCTCGAGCTCTCACTGAAAGCCAGTAAGGCCTCTCAGCTCTGCCTTCCTGCCCCACTCCCACAGAGTGCCCCCTGGCCAGCCATGTGAACTGCCCTTTTAGCTGCCTCCCGCACTGGCTCGACGGTTGCCATTAATGCTGTGCTCCTACGCAAGGAATAATGTTGTTATACCACTGTACAAAAGACAGATTCTTGTCCTCTTCTAAAGGGGCTAAATAGTAGCTTGATACTGCCAGTATCTAGCCTATTAATTAGACAATTTGCTACAGTTTGAAGAGTGCACTGCTTTTCAAGGCAGCGCCATCACATAATCCAGACAGTCAGCCTACTAATTCATATTAACACCATTACTTCACTCGTGGGCCTTTTCCAGTCCTTCTTTCTGCTGTTGCTACACGTTTGGCATCGTGGTCTTGAAAATCTTTTTGTGTTATTTTATTGTTGCAGTTACTGTTCTGCAGTATCCACTCACTACAGGTAGCTCGAGATAAAGAAGAGAGATGCAATTCCTGGGGGAGAAAACCATGACTCTAGAGTAAGCATAGCTTGGAGAGGAAATTTACCATCAGCTAATTGACTTTAGGCCAGATATAGATTTATTTCCTTTGCAATTTATTTTTTAAATCCAAAATCCCCGAAAGACTACCAGATTTGATTTGATACAAGGATTTTCAAACCTGGACAATGATGTTACTTTATCATAATTTATGCTTAAGGCCTTGTGTTAGATTGCTTCGGACTTAATCCGGAGAACAAACAATGTCAGCTGCTTGTTGTACATTTCGCCTTACATAAGAAGGGTCTTGGCTAAACGGTGTCATGACATTTCTTGCCTAAAGCTGCTCTTCCTTTAAATCAGAATCCGTCAGATCGTAGTAGTATGGGATCAGGATGAGGAACAAAAGTAACCCTATTTATGTGTAATTTTAGATCTATAACAGTCGCCAGATGACTCACTAGCATGCTGATGTTGCTGAGTTCACAAATAAAGCCCTCAACCTTTCAATTACATCTGTTTGGGAAGATCCCTAGGATTTTTGTACAAAGTTGCACTGGACCTGGAGAAGTTATTCCAGTATATACTTAGGTGTAAATTAAAGCATAGTTCATTTAAGGCTAAGGTTTGAGTGTATTTCCATGCGAAGCAAGAAATATGAGCTTAGGTTTTTAGAGTGCTTTGTATTTGCAAGCTGCTCTCATAAAGGTAATTAGTTTGCAAGAGATCTCCAGTGTGCTTGATATAAGAGACACAAACAGGTCTTTCATCATGCTCATTATACAAGAGTAATCTTTATATCAAGTACCGACTGATAATGTTAATAGCTATGATAAAACACAGTATAATGAGAAGTGCCTTCCAACAAACTACAGTAAATCATGCAAAGCAATTGACTTAAAAGGGCTGTTCCGAATCCTTTCATTACACTTTTACAAAGCAACATCATTGCAAGTTGGATTTTGTAGTAAGCGTACAGTGCAGGAGGCCTTGAGAAGGAGAAAAATTGGGCTTTGCATTCTGCTAGATGAAGACTGCTTAATCTTTCAGAACTTCCCAGCCATGGGCAGAGATATCATTTTACAATGACTATTGTATGAGAACAAATGCAAAGGCTTTTAGATAGACCTCTGTGTAGTCGTGATGCCAGACACTATTTTCTTCTCATCTTACGCCATTAAAAGATGATGTAAAACAGGATGTAAATGATCTTGAATTTTCTGAACATACTAGAAGGTAATTTTATTTAAAGAGAAAGCATTATTTTAAAAACAAAGGATAGATTCTTAAGAGTTGCATGCAAGATTGGTCTAATTGAAAGGTAGGAAAAATACTTTTAGGTTATCTTTAGTTTGATTCTTTGTTTTACTCTTTTTTAATAAAATGTCAGTTTCTCCTGTTGCTGCTTTAGTATTTAGAGATCAGTCTCCAACCATTTCTTCTAAGTGTAAAATTGAACAGAAAAGAGTTTGTAGGTTCCAGAGTAAGAATAAAATTATAAAGGAGAGAGCTTGTAGGACAGGTCTACAATTACAAAGTTTTCCTATTTTTGTTTCTGTGAGAGAGTCACAAAAAAGGAAAATACTTTAAAAATGTATTCTATACACCTGAAAAACAGCAAAAGAAGTTCATGGCAGATGAGTTTCAATGATTCAAAGTCCAGTGAACTCAACTGAGAGCCTGCTGCTGACTTGCACAGAATTATAATTATCATTTGATTTAAATTAATTTCATATTTCATTTTTAATTATTTTAATTTTTTAACTATAAGATATATTTTAAATCAAAATAAACACACTGAATCCCATAAAATGGCTGTGCCTTTTTTTTTTTAATTGCCAATATAGGCATTGGGTATATCTCAGCATCGAGAGGTTATCACTGTGTATTCTGAATGTTCTGAAAACAGAAAGGATAGGTAAAATGAAAACAAATGTATTTTTCCCCAGCTTCCACGCTGATGAGTTTTGCTGTACCAGATTATTTTGTTAATGTTGTTCCCCTCTGCATTATTTTCCATTCCCTGTGGCACAAATGCTGTATGGTCCAGATGATCTCCCCAAGAGAAGAACACTTTCCCACCATCCAACTATTGAGAAAGAGCTATCAATACACAGAAGTAGGAATGTACAATAATGACAAACACTTAAACTCAAACTTCTCAGCAGAATAATCACAGGAATACAGCAAGGAGTACTGAGATACCCTCTTCCTTTGTCCCAGCTTTCTCCAGCACGTGCATTTCAGCTATTGTACGTCTGACCCCTCAATTATTTTCCAAGACTCTGACCACACACATGTAACTATCCAGGCCCTGAGGGCACTGTTAGCCCTGACTGTCCCAGCCCATCCCCAGGGCCTTGTCCATCAGTCTCTGGACCTGATCCTGGCCGTCACCTCTGGACTGACTTCCCAGACTGACCCCAGGCCCGCCTCATCACTGTGTTATTGCCTTATGGTCTGGACTCCTGGTCAGATCTGGCCACCACCTCCGGGTCCATCCTGCTCCGTCACTCGGGAGGGACAGAACCTGCTGGCCCCGGGGTCACTCCTGGCTGCCCTCCCTTGGGCTGCCCTCTCTTACTGCTCCCTGGCAGTCATTTCCCCTCCACAAGGAACCTAAATACCCTCTTGGTGCATGTTGAATTTCCACCTTTCCATAGTGACCCACCGTCGGCACGGCGGGCAGCACGGAGCTGCCAGCACAGCCGGGCAAGCCATGATGCCAGATGTATGTCTGCCCTTGTCAGTGCCGGCCAAATACCTTCAATGCCCATGCACAGCAGAGCAGGTTAAGAAAGCCATCCAAATTAAATCACATAAACCTCAAGAGACGGGAGGATAAAGAGTCCAGGCAATCCTTCAAGGAACACCCTGCTGGAATGTTTAACAGCGCTATATACGTTTCACAAAAGGTCCAGAGAGTTGCTGTGAGAGGCAGTTGTGTGCTTTAATGCTTAATAACCTGTGTTTTTTTCAAATGCATCTGCAAACTGCCAGAAAATCACCAAACATAAAAAATACACATATTCTCATAAAGAACAGCAGTCACTTGCAGTTGCCAGGGAATGAATTACACTGTACCACAGGATGTTTTTCCTCAGAAGATGACAGTGCTGTGTCTGACCAAGAAGTTGAGCACTGTCTCAAGAAAAGCTAGGAAGGAAATGGGACCTTTCTCAGAAACCTCTGCTGCAGTTACCTTGCTGCTGGGACCCAGATTGTTCTTCTGCGGAGCAAGGAGCTGTGATGGGTGGCTAGACCTGCTGGGCTGGCTTGCCTCAGCGCCATGGGGTCTGCTGGACACCTTAACCTGAATTTTGAATGAAAGCAGCTGTTAAAAAAAGTTATATTTGCAGGGAAAAGAAGAAAATCAAGACAGCTAAAGCACACTTTCATACGTTTCCAGGCTTTCCACTTTAATTGAGCTGACTGCCTTACCAACTACCATCCTACCAGATTTCTGCTTTGAATATGCACCTTAATCAGTATTACAGACTGTTACTGCTAATTACACATGGAAAACCTAAAGCTTCAATTTTGAGAAACAGATGAAGTTTGTACCTGACCAAAAGAAAATATCTATTCTAAGCAGAACTAAATGAAAATTAGGGAAAAGGCATAGCTCAATGCTGAACCTACTCCTCTTCTAGCCAAAAAAGTATCGCTGTTTTCACAATTATGTGGCACCAGAGTTAGGTTTGTCTGCTATAGCCAATTCGTAGACAGTAATATTTTTTTTCTCATATAAATGTGCTGCACCATGTTACATGAAGTGTGTGTAAAATAACTCAGAGATGCAATAGCAAGGTGGCATAATATCCTGCAAAAATGTAAGTAACGGAGCTTTAAAATAGCACACTAAGTAAGGTCTCCTCTACCTTTAACAAATTTCTTAGACTTTATCTTTACAGCTATAATCCTAAGCCTCTGTCAATGCTGAAGACAAGTGAACCATGTGTGAAGAGTAAAACCATGCAGATATGATGATTTAACTTTTTTTATAGTGGTCAGGAATGTGATTCAGTGGTGGCAAGAGCAGTAAGACAGTAACGCTACTAGTTTTCCCAACACACTGTGTTTGAAAAATCCCACACCCTACACCAAACAAGACTTCTCTTTGCCAGTGTTCCCAAGCCATCCATGGAAAGCAGCACAATCAAAAGGAAAAATACTTTCTGCAATAGAAAAGCTGACAATGGTCCACTGAAAAGTAAGGCAACTCCGATAACTTTACCTCTTCTTGGACTTTGGCAGTATCTAATAACGCAGGTTGGCAACTTGAGAAATTAATTTTAATGAAAGTTATTTTTTAAACTATACTATCACTGTTTCCAATGCAGTTTCTCATAGCATTTTAACAGAAGACAGATTCTGCTCATTATTTAGTTTGGTCTATGATTATTTTTATATAGATTTTTTGGTCCCTATTTAGTTTTCTCCCTGAGAGGTTTTTTTGAATATTTCTCATTGTCCCTGCAACTGAAAACACTCTCTCTTTCAGAGATTAGATTACCATCAATGACCCTTTTTTGTCAGGGCCACCTGCCTGATAAAATGGTTTCTTGCTACAAGCACTGGTAGCAAGGCAGAAGTTACAAAGCGAGGAAGTTACTGGACCTCATAGCCTAATCCTCCACAGTTTCCATAAAGCCTGTAAATCATCCAGGTTTTCAGTGTTACTAATTCTGATAGCTCTCGCTGTACTCCAGAAGGCACTAATCCAAGATCTAATCAAACAGCAGGGGGTTTCAAGCTTAAAACACAGAAAGAGCTAGATTTGCTGCATCTAGAAAATACCTTTTATTGCCACAAAGGTGCACAAGTTAATGCTTGTTCATTCACTCCACTTCTTTCAATGAACTGAAATCAGACAAGAAAGTAGAGTGAATGATGGTTTTAGTAATCAATGATCTTTATTAACTATTTTATTCTTCCTTGTTGAAAAACAAATACTCTTTCAGCTTTTTAGAATGGAAGTTTATGTTTTTCTGACTTACCAGCTTCATAAATATCCTTTGTACTTCTATCACAGAGGCAGTAAATTCAAAGCCAAAGGTTGATCCTACCAGTCCAAGACTTCTGCAAATTATTCTGCACCTTCTTGAAGTAATCAAATCACAATCAGAAGTGATGCTTAATTAGACCTACTTACACTCCACTAGCGTCACTTATTTACGCTTTACTAACAAAAACCAGAGTGTATACAGAGCATAAAGTTTTTGCTAAAGCTTCCATAAAAATTGCAAGCTTTCCAGAAAACTGTATTCTAAGGCATCCAGTTCTTCTAAGTCTTGAGCTACACAGTTGTGTTTAATCAGTATAGCACTAGTAGCTCCAGTGTTGCAAAGCCTTGTGGGGTTTTTAAATGTTTCATATTATAAGTTTTGCAACTTTTCTTTTTTAAAATTGTATCTCCTAAAACCAAGTATGTCCTGGAACATCAACCGTGAAAAAAATAAAGTTTCCAAGCCTTTATAATTACAGAGGGCAGCTGAAAAACACAGGAAGAGTGTCTTAATGTGTTAGAAACAAAAACGAGAAATTAGAACAAGATTGTGAATTGCTTTTTATAAAGTATAATGATTTCAAAGAAGAAAGGAAGTTGATTTATACATTTAAAAATCTGGTGAGACATCAACATGGTTTACCTATTCACTTTTCAGAGAAATTCTTTTCAGCCTGTGGAGTCAAAAAAATGGTCCTTATCTCATTAACTCTATCAGGAGTGGCATCAGTGTAATTTTAATCAGAATCATGCCTCCTGGAATGGGACTGCTGCATTTCAGTACTGATTCAGTTGCCAAAACACAGGTGTTTAGGGACATCTGAGATGCCCTAGGGATCCCACCTGGCCTCTAACTGCTGATCCAGAAGGGTACAAGTTTCCTATAGGACCTTTGCAAGTGCTGCCAACCCTGCATGGATGCTACAGCTACTCCAAGGCATTTCCAGTGGCACAGCGTGCTTCTGCTTAGGCAACTGAATCCTGCTGTTTTGGACCACCTCTGCACAGCACCAAGCCTTCTGAGTTGCTTTTGTAATCAGCAAGTGGGGTTGCTTTCAGCTTTTTTTACTTTTTGAGCCTTGACCTTTTTGAGCAGATCACCTGCCTGCTCAGCTACAAGTAAAAAGGTCCCGGTGACCTTGGATGGTGGAAAGAATTAATAGATCTTTAAAATGAAGAAATGTGTGAGCCAACAAAAGATTTTTTAAAGTGTGATGTATGCTGCATACATCCTTATTTACAAAGGTCCGTGTGAGGAAAAAACATGCAAACGTTTTATTGGTGAGGAAGGAAGCTGTTTAAGAGACTTGACTCTCCACCCTTAAATAAAAGTTGGAAAAACACAGCTGATCTGTCTTAAAAGAGAAAAACAGCTCCATTTTATTGACATTTCTGAAAGCTTTTCATAAACTTCTCTAGGAAAGCACAGAAAACACAAGCTTTGCACAGTGACTTCTCGTACTCAGGGATTGAGGCAGGTATTCCTAAAGGTTTTTTAAATTTTGAATGTCATTAATTGGTGTGTGAATTAAAACAGTGATGCGTAGATAGCTTCCAGACGTTTTATTCTCCAGGTTTACATGGTTCTTCTGGGGACCAGCTACTTCTGTGAGAAAAGCAAGTTTGGAAGGAGGAGTTCTGTATGACCTTGTTTCACCAAACCAGTACACTTCACTGGAACAGTGGCTTATGTTGGCCACTCTCCATTGCAAGGTCTACAATGACACTGTAGACTTTTTACTTCACTGGTGGAAGGTATAACTGCATAGAAATCCACAGGAGAAAAAGAAGGTAAAGGCAAGGAATAATAAGAAAAGGACATTTGGAGCTGGCAGGGGTGGTGAGAGGAAAGGCTTCCAAAAGATAGAGAGGGAAAGCCAGAGAAATTACTCATTCCTTAGGCTGCACTGGAAGGCATGAAGCAGAGCAAAGCTTCCTTTTCAGTCATTACGTGTCTGGTGCCACACAACTGCATTGAGAAAATGTGCTAATGAATTGAAGGCAGTGAAAGGAGACAAGGTTAATACGTAATAATATGCACCTGTTGACAAGTACTTTAGTTATGACTGTGAAAATGCTTTACAAGGTAATAACTGTTCAGTAGCAAACTTAAAATAAAAATAGTGGAGGTTTAATAATAGTAATCATGTCATTGTTATTAAAGGTTTTCGCATGTTTTAAATTGAATGCTGAAACTCCCCAGCAGAGAACAAATTATTTGCCCAATTCTGCAAATACGTGTTCAATACTTTCTGGCTACTTTACATAAGTTTGAACTGTAAGGGAAGATGCTGCTCAGTTCCCTACGTGTACATTGTATGCATCACAGTAGTTTTACCTTAGACTAAATTTAGCTGGACAGACCACCCCCACCACATCTGATTCCGCCAAAAGGGCACGTTGTTGCTCTGGGTTGTTGTCTCTGTGAGGAGCTGGAATGCATTCGCTGTGCAACTGGAACTGGAACATCTGCCTTAGGTGCCTCTGAAATGAAACCCATTCACGGGTACTGAAACCACCCTGAGAACAGAAACGAAGAGCAACAAGTGGGGACAAGCAGAGGAGGGGTTTTTGAAGCTGTGCTACCGCTCTGAACCAAAACAGAGCTGTAGAAAACACTTTGTTCCTTGTCTATGCTGAGTATCTTAAAGTCTGAGCGTGATCCAGTTTGGATTACAAATGATCTGGTGAAAGAGCCATGCAAATTCATTACAATTTAGAATAGTTTAATAGCATAAGGTACTCAGGATAATGCTTGGGTCTTGCTACCTTCTGAGATTGGCAGGACCTCGTGGAGCTCTGGTCTTCCACTAGTTACATGTACAAACGAGCCATGGAGCCTGTTGTGGAAATAAAGGTGCGATGGTAAACCAACAGAGAGGAAAGCCATGAGGAGACAGACACTTCATTAGAGGGGCTGGGTGAGAAGCTGGGGTGTGGCAAAGCCATACTTGCTGGATTGACTCTGGTTCTCATGTATTTATCCTTACTTTTCCCTTCCTCTTTCCACTGGGAGAGAGAACAATAAATGTGGAACAGATATGAGCAGGGCAGGAGAGAAAACTTCTGCTCTCTGCTGAAAACTACTGATGTTCACAAAAAAATTTGCAGTGGAAAATGTTAACTTTTCATTATACAACCAAATTTAAGCTTTGAAAAAGAAACAAAAACAAAATGCTGGCAGCCATAAAGAAAACATCAACAGTTGAAAGCTGTCAAAAGCATGAAAAAAAAAAATTAGTTCTCAGCTGAAAGTCTTTGTTTTTTTCAAATAAATTTTTATTATCCTTTTAAAAGGAAAGCATGTGTTCACAGGGTCTGGGTGTGTTCTATGAAAACTCACAACTTTCTGATGGGTTTGAGGTGTGGGAAACCAAAACCGAAAAGATGCGCTGGTAAATCTTGAGAAATTTCTCAGTGAGCTGTGTAAATGTTATCTTATACAGTTTTGTGACGGCACTAGATGATTTTCCTACATTTTTTCTTCCCCAAAAAGCTTAAGGAAGTAATTTCTGAGTCAGATTAAATATCAGGACTTATTCTTTGGTCTGAACAGCCTCTTGCAAGGGCAACAGATTTGTTTGCAACCACTGCAATGACTGGAAATTTGGAGGGTAAATTTGAGCAAGATACACGCTTATGTCTGTTTCCATTTAAAGATGTATTTCTGTGTTCATTCTTACCCAGTACTGTGATGCTAAGCGGTTCTCCTGTCCACAGATGTCAGGAGTTACTTGATATATTGGGATATTTGTGATGTTCGTCTTTAAAGAGTTGGATTCCAGCACTCTCACAGTACTTCAAGCAGTGTCACGGCTTCACAGGTACTGCTGCTTCAGCAGATGTCAGGAAGCTGTGTGCTTGTCAGGTACCATATGGAGACTCCCAGAAGAGGCTGAGCATTCTCAACTTTATTGCTTTCCTGGAGTTTCAGGTCACTGAGGACCATGCAAAACTGAACCCTTCACTGGACTTAATAATGATCTTTACCTTTTTTCTTTTTTTTAATTATAGAGCCAAAAGAAGTAGCAACACATGTGCTGGCTCCAGTATTTCCATTTCAATCCAGCCCAGCTTCTGAGGATGTTAGGATGTTAAGTGCATGGCCTCTTTGGGACTTTGGAATTAAAAAGAGCATCTGAATAAAGCTTCCTTTTATTTGAGAAGAGAAGCATTCTTTTGAAACTGTCTCAAATATCATACTTGGCTGCCAGCACATTTTGGGAAAGACAGGTGAGAAGTGAAGCACATTCCTTCCATTATGCCTTTTGCCACAGTGTCCAGCTTTATCATCAAGGCAATTTCATGTCTTTGAAAAAAGCTCAAATACCATTACAGTTTTGACTTAAACCAGACAGAAAAAAAAAATTATTTTAAGCTTGTTACATTAAAGCTTTCTCTGCTTCGCTTTCATAGAACTAGAACGGTATTTAAGGAAAGCAGCAGATATTTTATCACCATACAGGGCCCGATTTTTTTCTTAGACCATGGGATAACTCTTAACACACCACAATTTCAGTACAAGAGGGTGAGAGATTGGAGCAATTTGTGGGGTCAGTTGAAAGTTGTTTCAAGTGTAAATAATTCCTTTAAATTTGTAAGTTACTTTCAACCAGGTTTTGCACATCAAAGAACCTATTTTGTCTTATTATTAAAAGTATGAGATGGACACATGCAAAAAACCTTTGCATTGGAACATGCTTTGGAACAATCTGGGTATGTAGTCTCTATATGGAGTGTCTTGTGCACAAAATGCATTAGAGAGTCAAGTCTGCCTTTGGAGATGTCTTACAGTCATATGACATTTCATCACAGTGCTGAAGATAGAGAGGGCCTTTAAGTGCAGTGGGATCACTCCTACTATTCTGCTTCACATGTTTTGGGGTGGTTTGTCTTTTTTTTTTACAGTTTGCTAGGTTTCACTACCACACGTAAGTATTTTCATAGTCCTGTTTACAGTTCTCAGTGTCACAGTGGGGATTACCAGGCTCTTCGGGAGGGTGTTCGTGTAGGGGGAGCAGACACAGGATTGTTATATGCTGGTTGAACAAGGCTTATATTGCATGCCAGCTGTTCCTCAGGCTTTGCAAAGAGCTTATACCCATCTTAAACTCCACTTAAGCCCTACTTTGATTTTTTTTTTTTTTTGCCTACATCTCCGACTAGTGAAAATTGACAGTGATGTCTCTGTAGAATACCTGGGGAGCTGGTCACTTGATCTGACAAATGCTAATATCTGTATAAGAAATGGACTTTTTAAGAGTTTGGAAAAGAAATGTAATAACCTCTTGGACACCGAAGTTAGGAACTGTTGTTTTTACAGTTTTTTCAAAGCAGCCTTGTTGAACAAAATGCAGATAGTCTCCTTCCCTCTTACTTTTTCTAGTCCCCCCTCCACTTACATTTGCTGTTCTTCTGCTTATATTAAAGACCCCTTCCAGAGATAGTAAGTTCCCGACTGCATTCTTCTTCGTTGCCACCTCATAACACCAGAAGATGCATCTTTTCTGGGGAAAGCTTCTTCTTGAGTGAAAAACAAGTCTGTGGTGTGGATTATCTGCTGCTTTTATAGACCTACCCTTGAGAGTTGTTCCTGCTGTGCTTGCAAAACCAAGGCCTTGAACTGGAAAAAATGCAGTGCTGTACTCAACAACAGAGTCAACATGACACAAGTAGGATTGGTGATTATAGTTTTCACAGTAAAATCTAGTTACTGAGTGGCAGTATCCTATCTTTTTTCATTTTCAAGACAAATATTAACATTTTTCAAAGCTGTAGCTGTGCTAAGCGCACACTGTCTACTCACAGTCTCTCCTCTCCCATCCACACCAGAGGAACTATGTGTAGATGAAACCAAGTGGATGAGAGGCTTATGGGGGTTGGGGCTATTAGGGTCTTTTCGTTTGGTTGGGTTTTTCATAGAATCATAGAATCATAGAATGGTTTAGGTTGGAAGGGACCTTGAAGATCATCGAGTTCCAACCCCCCTGCCACAGGCAGGGACACCTCTCACCTCTCACGTCCAGCCTGGCCTTGAACACCTCCAGGGATGGGGCTTCAACAGCCTCTCTGGGCAACCTGTTCCAGTGCCTCACCACCCTTAAAGTGAAAAACTTCTTCCTAATGTTTAATCTAAACCTGCCCTCTTCCAGCTTAAAGCCGTTCCCCCTCATCCTATCACTACATGCCCTAGTAAAAAGTCCTTCCCCAGCTCTCCTGTAGGCCCCCTTTAGGTACTGGAAGGCCGCAATAAGATCTCCCCGGAGCCTTCTCTTCTCCAGGCTGAACAGCCCCAACTCTTTCAGCCTCTCCTCATAGGAAAGGTGCTCCAGCCCTCTGATCATCCTCGTGGCTCTCCTCTGGACGCGCTCCAGCAGGTCCATGTCCTTCTTATGTTGGGGACTCCACAGCTGGATGCAGTACTCCAGGTGGGGTCTCACGAGAGCGGAGTAGAGGGGCAGAATCACCTCCCTTGACCTGCTGGCCACACTTCTTTTGATGCAGCCCAGGATACGGTTGGCCTTCTGGGCTGCGATCGCACACTGCTTGCTCATGTTGAGCTTCTCATCAATCATCACACCCAGGTCCTTCTCCACAGGGCTGCTCTCCAGCCATTCTCCGCCGAGCCTGTATTTGTGCTTGGGATTGCCCCGACCCAGATGTAGGACCTTGCACTTGGCCTTGTTGAACTGCATGAGGTTGGCTTGGGCCCACCTCTCCAGCCTGTCCAGGTCCCTCTGGATGGCATCCCTCCCCTCCAGTGTGTCTGCCTCGCCAAACAGCTTGGTATCATCAGCAAACTTGCTGAGGGTGCACTCTACCCCACTGTCCATGTCGCTAACAAAGATGTTGAACAGTACGGGTCCCAGTACCGACCCCTGAGGAACGCCACTCGTCACTGCTTTCCACTTGGACACCGAGCCGTTGACCGCAACCCTTTGAGTGCGACCATCCAGCCAGTTCTTTATCCACCGAGTGGTCCATTTATCGAATCCATGTCTCTTCAATTTAGAGACCAGGATATTGTGTGGGACAGTGTCAAACGCTTTGCACAAGTCCAGGTAGATGACATCAGCAGATCTTCCCTTGTCCACTGCCACTGTAACCCCTTCATAGAAGGCCACCAAATTTTTTATTTCAATTTACAGTTATTCAGCAAAGCAATTAGACACATAATTAGGGCCTGCTTTTTCTTGAATCGGGGCTTTAAAAATGTAATGTTCTTTTAGTCTGTAATCAGCTGTGTCTTCTTTAACTAAACTTTCCCAAAGTGCTGGTAGTCATTCTGGAGGGTCAGATCCTGGGTCTGTAGGATTTCTCCCGATTCTTGACAGATATTCTTGGTATAGTGTAATAATATCTCCAGGAATTTTCAAACCTCTACTTCCTTATGTCTGTCAACAAGTAGCCTGTGCACAAAAGCCCTTTGGCACATGCAAACTCGTAACGAAATAGGGAGTTTGAATGCCTGACTTTCAGTCACGCCTGTGTATGCAGCTGTGTTCGTTCTGTCCATAGACAATGCAGGGAAAACCTGGAAAAAATTGCCATAAAAGGGGAAAAATTTTCCCTGACAGATTCAATTGAAGGTGAGAATGAATGAGAACAAATGTCAGGTCTACATTAGTTATGCCAGGCTGGATACAAAGAGATAGTGTTATTTAGCCAAAGTACGATGCAGCCACGTAGCTAGCTAGTGGACAGATAACAGAGGAGCAGGGGAAGCTCGAGTTTTACTGCATTTTATCAGTACGTAGAAGACGACCTTACTTGTCCAATTAACTGAAAGGAAAATACTCTCTCAAGCGCATCTAGAGTCTCGGCTTGATACAGGCAACCTTGAAAGAGAATCCTCTTAAAGAGACTTTGTTGAGAGGAGTTTATATTAGCTCCCACTCGCATTGAAAGCTATTCCACCTGCTATCTGGCAGAAAGGCAGTGTGCGTAATTAAAAGCAGACATTTCAAAGACCATGAGTACCCAGCAGGGTTTTAAATACTGAGAGTAGGGAAGGGTTCTACCTCATCTACACACTGTTTCCACCCTTTAAGGACTCTGGAGAAATTCACTAGCAATCTTTGGTTATTATTAATCCTTTTTTGCAATGGAAAGAGCATCTCAAATAATTTTTGGTGCCAAGAATCTGTTGTTTCAAGCAATTCACTAAGCAGGCTCAAGCATTGTGAGCCCTCCCTAGTTAAAGCTTCTATAGCTTAATTTATTCCAGAGACCGGATCAGCAATGGTGGGAAGGTGAAAATTCTGTGTTTTGGGATTCAGTTTAGTGGGAGTGAGAAACTGTTTTTCTTTCCAGGCTCAGAAGAGAAGCTGATTGCTATAGAATAAGCTCTTCCTAGGGAAAAGATTTTATTGGTATCGGAGACAAATTTGTATTTAAGGTTCATAATTCCAAGTTACTTTTTCTTCAACAAAGCCATGTTATTAGATACTACAGATTTTTTTTTTTCATCCCAAATGTAATCTGTGTTTGCTCATAAATTATCTGCTCTGAATAACTAATAACATTGTTGAGCAAGAGAGTCTAACATGTTCAAAGAATATCTTTTTTAATAGAATAAGTAGTAGCAATTAAACACAAATGAAAATATAACTACCTGCCCACTGTAACTTTTTCATACTAGGATACCCAGGCAAAAAAAATTATCTTTGGTTCAGAAATGGAAAAGTGTTGTATACATTGAAAAAAACCAAGTATTCAAAGAAATCACATGCTGATGACATCCTCTATGGGCCATATATAGTAACAGATCTGTCTTTTTCTTCTAAAACTGTGAGAACTAATCACCAACTAGTAAATTAATACCAGACAAAGTTTTCCTTTCATCCTTTCACTTACAAGCCCATCCTCAACAGAGATATGGACTAGATGACTACTTCACATCTCTCCAAGGCTTATTTTTATGCCTCTAAATTCAAGTGAACAATTTTCTAAAGTATTCTCCCCTCACCTTAGAAATATTATATTTGCACTGGTTTCCCCATATGAAAGAAATTCATACATAGTCTCCCATTCAGTCATTTGAGCGTAAGTAATACTTTGCTGTCTTGATTATTTCGTCTGCAAACAATACTGTCTTTTTCTCAGAAGGTCTGATTCTGAAATGCACAAACCATGTAATAAAATAGCATTGATTTTTAAACAGTTATTCACATGAACATATGTATTTTCATATGAATACGGTTGTAAAATCAGACCAGGATCAGGCAAGTCACCACGTAAGGATGGATTATAGGATTGGAGATGGATAACTGCATGAACCTGTAAACCCTGTTGTATTCTTGATTGTATTTTGAATCTCCTTTTGTATTAAAGGTTTACAAGTTATAGAGACACCCTATGAGAATTGCCAGACAGTGCTTTAATAAACATAGATCCTGCCTGAGCAACCCTTCTACACACGCATAAATCCAGTTCATTTCCTCTAGTATCTGATTTCAGCTGAAGTTGAAACCTGTCAGTGCAGGGAACAAGCTAGCCCCCTGCACAACCAGGACAAGGGCAATGAAACAAATTTGAGTTACTCTGTAGATAAATAACTATAACTATACAGGCAATAATAATGGATTAAATGGGTGACATACCAAAATGGGACTTCCCTACTTCATCTTTTTTCTCTCCACTATCCTAGGTCACTTTCTACTACAGCTTTGTTTTTCTCCATGCTGCCAGCTTGGAAGTCTCCCATGCCTGACTGCTCTCCAAAAAGCAGCACAACTTTAAAACTTGCAGTGGTTCATTCCCTGCTCAACTATTAGGGAGCTATGTAAGAGTGGTCAGTGGTGACGGAGAGAGGAGAGTTTATCCTGGCAATTCAGGGTTGCAGCGAGCGCTGTAATCACTTGCAGAGGCTCTTCAACCTTACCACCTCTGCTGCATGGTGCGAAAGCACCAGGCAATCAGCAGCCAGAGTAACCTTTGGCAGCCCAAATCTCTTAGACATAGCCAAATGAAAGGCAAGCTTTATGTAGCTGTGCAAGTGAGGAGAGTCCTGATGTTTCGTTTATGGCGTAATTTAAATGCTGGGACTTATTGCAAGAGTGCTCTATGTCTTTAGATATGTGAATAGTAGATTAGCTGTTTGTATATGGCAGTCAAAAATAGGTGGCTGGCTAACAGAAGAGTTCCTGAGTTTTATGAGATCAATAAAACTTGTTGTTGTACAGAGCACTTGGCTTTCGCTAGTAGTCTCTTACATCAGCTTTAATCAGGTTTCTCCCTGCATCATTGTGGGGGAGGCAGCACTACAAGTTTTGTTCGGCAGCTGTTACAGAAAGTCTGAGGTAAATCCAGGCTTAATGGCCCACTGGAGCGAACGGGGCTTATGGATGCATTTGAGTGCTTTGCTGAACTGGGGCCAGCCTGTGTGACACGACCTCTCCAAGAAGCCAGGCACCCCATCTCACTTTCTTTGGAGATATTTCCATGGCGTGACATTATTTTCTTCCTTTCATGTGTTGTTTTGGGGTTTTTGTTGTTTTGGTTTGTTTTTTTTTAAAATCGGGAATAAGCTCTCCAGAATGAAAATGTGCGCTATCCTCTTGTATATGGAAAACTTCATAAATAAGAACAGATGGTTCTAGTGCAGAGGCATTAGAAAGGCATTTCTTTTGAAAACAGCAGTTAGAGACTCTTCATAACTCTCCTCCCTTTCTTGGATGATGAAATGGTTGAGAACTGAGACCTAAGGTGGGAAGGCCCACTAACCAGTTCCTTCCTCTATAAAATAGATACTAAAGAGGAATTTGATCCAGATCCTCTCTTCCACACATTCCACCACACACCTTGGGTCTGAGCTCAAAACCACTGGGGTCAGCTGGATGACTCCTCTGCAGTTCAGGGAATATTGTATCTGGTGCAGACTTGGAAAATGTCAAGGAGGCATTCCCAGTTTTGCTAAGGATGTGGGCTGCTCTCATGAATCACAGCCTTAGAAACAGACAATCAGTGTTACATTTAAACTAAAAATTTAGAGAAAAATAAAAAAGAAGGTCAGAATAAGCAATGGGCCCATTTGCATTCAGATCCCATTTTTCACGTCACCAAAATATAAAGCAGAGCCTAGGAGGAACAAAGATTTAGCACTGGCTTCCGTCTAACAAAGCTGTGACTAATGGCATTATACCTTTTTATTTTATTTTTTAAACCAAAGCTAAAATGAGGGAACAGGAGAGAAAAAAAAATCCTTGCAAATGGAGCTTACATTACGCTCTCGGCCTCTCAGCCAGCCTGCACAATGGGTGCCTCCCTTACCCCTTCCTCCTGTAGGATGGATCTCATCCAGTTTCCCTGGTTGCTTGTCGTTAAAACAAAGACTGCTGTATGCTGTGCATCTTTTCACTGATGAGATTGTGGTTTTGCATTATTCAGGAACCTGGATACAAGTCCACACCTCCAGCAAAACAAACAAATGAAAAAAACCCCACAACACTCACTTTGCAATGTCAGCTTAGATAAAACACCCTTTAGAGACATTTTGCTCATCCTTTTACGCTGAACAAAAACAGCAGAATGAGGTTCTGAACAGCCTGACCAATACCGTTCAAACCAGGTTTGAGTTGATCGGTAGCAAAATGAATTTATTTACTGAATTATAAAGTAAAGCATAGTTCAAGACGGAATGTAGCAAATGACCCTCCCTTTCACCCAAAGTAAAACTTATGTTTTAAAGTATGTGAAAATTCTTCTTTTTAATGGTATATGACCATTTAAATTACCTTATTTATCTGGATAAAAACTGTTTTAGTTGAAACCCTGGATTAGGTGAGTCAGTAAATATTTGTACAACTAACATCAGTAAAGGAAAAGTTATGCAAGGCCAGTTTGCTTTTGTTTAGGCAAACAGAATGATAAAAATAAAATTGTGTCATGTAAAATTAAGGCTTAGTGAAATCTTACTTTTTCAAGTACTGTTATTAGGCAAAGCTGTAGATCTGTCAGCATAGTCCTATTATCAAATGCATGAAATAGAACCTTTTCAGTATCGTAGCAGTAATATTAATAGATTCAAGAGGCACATGTTTTCAGACATGCAGTTTCATATGTAAGAAAACTGTTCTTGAATTGGTTGGGTACCAAAGAGTTCTTTTTGCTCCAAGATTTGAGAAAAAAATGACGTAGGGATGCAGGAGAAGAAGAGAAAATATGCTAGCTGGCAACTTCCAGGACAACTAAAAAGAATCCCCATTTCACAGGTTTTCCACAATCGTCTCTGATTTGGAATGATAAATCCACACTGCTGGAATTTTCCAAAGCATACCATTCTAAAGGATTACTAAGCACATTCCTAAATTAGTTGGGGTTTTATAACACTCCATAGCCATTTCTCAGTGACTTTCAATGCCATGTAGGATTTCCAGAAAGGCCTCAGGCGCTTATCTGGAATGTGAGTGTGAGAAACTGCAGAGAAGGTTTTGCTGCCGTTTCCCCAAAGTTCCCATATATATAATTCGTAGGTACTCCAACTCAAGCTCATTGCAAGTTTGGATGCTTATGGAGGACCCTTTGGACAAGGGTCTGCCATGTGCAACACATCCTGAATAAGCCCAAGAACTGAAACAAAAGAAAAGAAAATCTGAGTTCTGATAGAGTCTTAATTTCTCTCAGTTTCGAGGTCCTTCGGTGTCCCATGGTTCAGCCAGCATGCCCGGCTGACATGACACCCACCTGCCCGCTCACTCCTCTATGTGTGCTTTGACCACCTCCGCATCTGCAAGCCAAAGGGCTGAAAACCTGATGCCAAACGCGGTAAAAAGCAGGAAAGACAAGCAGTATGAAGTAATGGGGGGATTCAATCAGCGGTTAACGAGGGGGCCAGAGGACCCTTAGCGGCACCAGGGTTGCCCCCTTCCCCGCTGACAGGCAGCTCTCCTGCATCTGCAGCCGGGGTGCAGCAGGGTCTGTGCAGCGAGCAGGGGGACTGGAGGAGGTGGAGGGGCCAAGGCAGCTCCTCGCCAGCCCCAGCCTTGAGGATAGCCCTCCTGGATCTTGCATCTGCCATGTCCGAGACTGCAGCCTGGTCTTCTCCTGTTTTACAGGCTGTCGGTAGGTCTCAGAGGAAACAATTTATTATAATGGGGGTCACCATGTTCCCAGGTACAGTCAGTTATATCCATCCTTGGCTACTCACAGAGGTGACTTTCCGTCCCTGTTGAAATGAAAACAGCTTCGTTACTGGGCTCACCTGGGTGCTAGGGGTTTGTTCCTCCAGCCCAGGTTCTCCGTGTGACCCTGGCCACACCATCAATATCAGCTTTTCTCAGCTGCTTGGCTTGGAAAGAAGAGTAAGATGGACTTCCCCGTACTGTGGTGCCCTGCAGCAAATAACTGTGAGTCTCAAGTCCTCTGATAAAAGAAGATCTTGGAGAAATAGATGCCATCCAGGCTCCTTGCCTGGTGTAAGTCCCTTTGTGAAGAATTTCAATTGTTATTAGCCTGATTTCATGTTTATCTACTGAATCTGTGTAGCTTCCTGCTGGGACTACTTGGTGGCCAGAGGAGGATTAGAGAAGTTTGCAATAAAAAAGGCATAGCAGTGTCAGGATATGAAAAACTAGCTTTTGAAAATGCTTATTTACCAAGCACAGTGCTAAAATCAGAACGTCTACAGATTTTTATCTATATACAAGAGGCACTGGATATTTCAAGACCACTTTGCTGTGGGCCTTCAGCTTGGAGAGTTGTCTGGTTTCCAGAAAACCTCTAATCAAGAGTTGCAGTCTCTTTAATCTATGGAAGCAGAAATTAGCCTTTCCGGGTACCAAATCTGTATTTATTTTTAATTAAGGAACTTTTATTGTTGTCATGCTAAAAAAACAAGAAAAGGTCCCAGCCCTTCAAAAAAGCTCAAAGAACCTGTAGCCATTAAGCTGAAGGCAACTTCTTTATTTTGTGAAGTTGTTTTTCAGCAGTTGGTCTCCTGCTTTCCATCGACAAGCAGGTCCCGTCTCATTTCTGCTCCCTCCACAGCTCTGTGGCAGTGAAGGACTTTCAGGTAGAGCAACAAGACAAACACATCCTTCCCTGAGGGATGCTGCTGGAGGCAAACACCCTCTTGAGCATTGGAAAGAGGTGGAAAGAACCAGCCGACTGACACAAGGGCAGCAGCACCTGTGCTGTCCAAGCAGAGGACACAATGTGCCTGCGATGGAGAGAAATGGGAATCCAGAGGCAGCACCGGTTAGCGACATTTTAAGAAAACAGCTGCCCGCTGGAGGTAGGAGAGCTGGAAAGGGCAGAGTGTACAGCATGCACTGAAAGGTCACCAAGAGCTCCCAGCCTTTTTGCAGAGGTTTTGCAAAAAGACCTCCCAGTCTTTCAGATGGGTTTTCCTGCCTTCTTTAGTGGAGGCAGTCAGAGGCAAAACAGAAAGCAAAGCAAACACAGGTTTAACATTCACAGTCACTAGATACTGTTAACAATCATTAAGCACTGTCGCCTGAGTCAGTAAAATACCTGTTGTCTCAGCCCCAGATTAAAAGGCTACCCAACAACCCTTTGGAGCACACCCGTTTACAGAAGAGAGGCTTCATTATTTCTGTTTTCATTCTTGGGTGGGGTTTTCAAAGGTACAGGCAGTATCAACATAATGTGAAAGACAGTCCTCCGTGGGTCTGACTTTTCAGAAAAAAAACCAGCAGAACAGTTATTCTGCGCTGGTTTTTAAGTGTAGCAAAATTTTCATAATCATTCGGCAAACCTCCCACAGAAAGACTTCCCACTGCCACTCTCTTCCTACTTCTGTAAGAGTGTTGTGAAAAAAGCCGGTAAATGTTAGCTTTAAATAGCATTTCAGTACGGTAAGTAGGCTGCTAACAACAAGGAACTTTACCTGAAGTATCTTTTCAAGTCTCAAACAAAACAAAGCCTATCTTATCTCCACATCAGTTTACATGCTGTAATCCAGCATGCTTCCATGTTTCATTTTGTTTGAAGAAGTCAAAAAAGATTTCACAGGAATTTCCCTGTTTTTAAAATGACCTAATTAGTCCCAAAGTTTGCAGAGATTTCAAACAAAAAATCAAGTGCAGTGAGACATAGCCATACTTTAGTTTGTTTACCCATCTGTTTCTTTGCATTTGGAGCAAGGAGGAAACATGGCAGAACTATTTAATGCAAATGGTACTGAGAATATGGAACAAGTTACCAGTGTTGGGAGTTAGTGAAGAGCATACATGTGTTCAAATTACCGGAGATTTGTTTCTCTGGTAGGGAGGATTGAGGGATGAAAACGCAAAACCATGGGATTCAGCTAAACTAAACAAAGGAATTGATACTATATTTTGGACCGGATGCCTTTTTCCTGAAAAGATTTTGCTTCCAAATGATTCAGGTGCAAACTTGTTGTCTGCCGAGACTGAGAGCCAAGAGCCCTCGATATTGCTTCTGGGTGTGACACGTGACTGCAGGCAGGGGGTTTCTGGTTGTTTTTCTTCTGATGCAAGTCTTACTTTTTTTTTTTATCTGTAAAGTATGTACAGTAGGGAAAGGAGTCCTACAGGCTTCAGCTGCGGACTGGATTTTGGCCAGGCCTGAGTGGGTACAAAGGAAGGGAGAGAAAGATGGGCCGGGGGTGGGGGTTGTTGGTGGGCTGCTTCATGTTCAACAGAGAGGCTGCTGGGTGCCAGGAGGCTCCCTGAAACTGGCTGTAGACTAAGCATCAGTCCTGTAGAAAAGTCTGTTGGGCAAGAGCGATGGTTATGCCACATGTAGAACAGAAAGCAGAAAAACACACACTCCCTTACATGTTTTTCTTCTGAGGCAAAGTTCCTCTGACATCCACGGAGGCAACACAACTCTGAATCACCTGAGGACTGAGGTTTACCTACAAGGCATCATCTCAACCCAGATGATTGCAAGGGCTTTGATATTAGCTCAAACACAGAACTGAGCTAACATGTCTGCAGGACTTCTAAATTAGAGCTGGCTCACATCCAGGCAGTTCGAAGCATAAGCAAAGGAGCCTCAGGTCTGTCTGAAATGTCCGTATAGATGGATTCTCAGATAGGATGCTCTGAAGTCTTGCCTCTTGTGGTTACAGTTAGCATGTGGGTGGCTGAGTTCTCTGAATCACACATTGTAAAAACAGCAGTTTGACAGTTCCATTAACAATATAGATGGGTTTGGTTTCAGTATGAAAACCCTTGTTTTTGGAATTCCCCAGATCTGAGGAATGGGTTGAAGGAAAAAAAGAATCTGATTCAGAACTTGAAAGGAATTCATGTCTTTCCCACAACATTTACTACTGGGAAATATTACTAACTTTTACTATAAGAGCTATTGGCCAATAACCCTCCTAGTGTTTCCCTGGTAGCCCAGCAAAGTGTAAGTACAGAGGCTGAAGAACGAGTGTGTTTTGCTTTCCAACATTAAAAAATAAAATAAAATCCCAACCTTGTGCAGGCAAATATACATGCACACAGAGTGCCTTCCAATCTGCAGAAAGAGTCAGAAACTCAAAATAATGGCAGAACTTACTAAAATTCATCATGCCATGTGAATGCAGGGTACTCACACCACAACATAATGAAAGCCATCAGAGCTCCAACTTCATGTGGCTTTCACGGACCCACAGCGTCTGCTTGCTTTGTTTTGGAATTTTTCCTTTGCCCCATGCGAGTCCCTGCTTCAAGAGAAATATGCACAGGAGTCACTCTGGGTTTACAGAGCAGGAACAGCAAGAACATCTGAGCTGAACAGTTCCAGGTGCTTGTTAAAACAGGTTTAGCCAAATGAGAGAGGAGAAAGGTCCACGAGGGTTATCCTGCAGAGAACAGACTCTTATGATATGCCACTGCCTTGCATTTTGTGCAGTCGTTCATTTCCACACATGCAAACTGGGAGCAAGACTCTGCTGCATCATAATTCCTTGGCTAGTTATAATGGGGATTACTCCATATCACTGTAAATGAACATACAGATTAAAAGAAAAAAAAAACCAAAAACAAAAAAACCCACAGCAGAATATAAGGCCTCACTCAGCCTTTACTTCCAAGGAAAAGTACAGCTTCTGCACAATGATATGCGTTAAAGCTTTTGTCAAGGATACGCAGATTCTTCTCACCCACTAAATGTTTTCTCCTTAATACTTGAAACGCAACAGTAAATGAGACTGCTGTATTCCTCTTCACTAGAAATTGGTCTGAACTGGACCAATGAGTGGAGTGATGAGTTAAAGGTTACACAAAAGTGTAGACAGATGTTCTACGTAAGACACAAAAAGAAACCTGCAATGAGAATTTACCAAGAAGAGTTCTTCAGAAGATTCAAAGAGGAAAGGACAGGGTTTTTTTATGTCTCAGTGAAGTACAGGAGGGAGGTGCTATCTGAGCCCTGTAAATAGAAACGTGTACAAGGAGAAAAAACAGAGCTTGAGTGAGGTCACGTCTTTGTCAGCGCTACTCAGGAAGCCTGACTTCGCTCTGTGGGACCCCAACAGCGATGTTCTAGACAGCAGCACTGGGCCTGAATGACAAACGCTCCAGCAGACAGAGGATAATAAGAAGGAAGTGACTATACGACAGAGAACTATTATTCAGCCTTATTACAGTGTAGTTGCTCAGTGCGGTTCATGTGGATTTGCCTAGGCGTAGAAAATATGCAGCAAACGTTGACTGTACTGGAGACTGATAGACCTCAACATGTGATTGTAAAGAACCGCTTATTATCAAGCAAGACTTTTCTGATGCATACCAAAGAACATAATTCTTGGCACAACACAATTTAATATTTTTATCAGTGACCTGGAAATAGACATAAAATCATAAAAAAAAAATTGGGAGGCAGTCTAATCTTTAAAATGGGCTGGGCACCAACATGAAGAATTTACTATCCTGAAGACTAAGTACTGAGCAGAGCAGTGCATCTGGAAACAAAGACTGTAAGCCATGACATTAGAAGAAGAACATTCTCTCCAGAGAAGCAGGGACTCTGCAAAAGCAAAGGGAGAAGCTGCTGTTGTTAATCAGCTAATGTGAGTTCCTGAGTTATGGCAAGGCAAGCTGTACATGTATTGTACACTGTCATGAGCAGCATTGCTTTGTCCAGCTGCAATATCCACAGCTTAGAGACAATTTTGATAAATTGAAGGAGGCTAAGACAAGGACCCTCAGAATGACTGAAATGATGAAAAATAGGTCTTTGCACAGGCAAAATGACTTTATTGTGTTTTAGTTTCCCAAAGAAAATGTTAGAGTGACGTGGTTATTATCTATAATTTTACTAACTGGGAAAAAGAAGTCGCTGATTCCTCACACCAGCAGGCAAAAGTTTAACAAGGTGTGATGGCTGGGCACTGTGGCTAAATGAATTCAGATTAGAAGTCAGATGCAACTTTTTACCTGTTAAGGTTAATATGCATAGAATCATAGAATCATAGCATGGTTTAAGTTGGAAGGGACCTTGAAGATCATCGAGTTCCAATCCCCTGCCATGGGCAGGGACACCTTCCACTAGACCAGGTTGCTCAAAGCCCCATCCAACCTGGCCTTGAACACTTCTGGGGATGGGACCTCCACAACTTCCCTGGGCAACCTGTTCCAGTGGCTCACCATCCTCATAGTGAAAACTTTATTGCAATACCTAATCTAAATCTGCCTTCTTCCAGTTTGAAGCCATTACCCCTCGTGCTATCACTACATGCCCTTGTAAAAAGTCCCACTCCAACTTTCTCCAGTTTTTCTCCAGCATTGTAACACCTTAGCAAAGGCTGTCATTTCTTCCCTGGAAATATCAAAATCTTGGTTTCAATGAATCAAGTGGGTCAAGATGAGTTTTTTGGGTGTGAACACATGGCCCTTCTCAAGCCCTAATGTACATTGACTCCAAACTTTATGTGCACACCTGTACATCCTCCTGGAGGCTCAGGTTTGAGAGCTTCCCAGCCGCAGCAGGGGAAGAGGCTCAAGCACAAACTACCCCTTAATGTCCTTTGGCTTCCCCCTGCCTTGGGCATAAGCCAGTGACCAAAGAAGAAGGTGGCAAGGCTGACAACCGACTGTTTTACATCTGCCAAACACATCCTTCCTCACACAAGGGCAGCTGGAACCTTGTGGTAGACCAGGTGATTGCACTGGTCAGTTTTCCAGGATGAAAAGGGTGGGTTTTTGTTGGGAAGGGTCATGGGTGGGACATTGTTTTGTTATGTTTTCTTTTAAAACATGTCACCATATGGTTTCCGTGTTTTGATGTAGTGAACTCCTGCTCTGTGCAAAGGAGGATGGTTTTCCTACACAGGGGACGGGTGAGTTTTTATGAACCATGGAAAGTCATGCTGTTCGTTGGCAAAGGCTTGAGTACACACATTTTTCAGTTCATATTGGAGAATATGAAACCCAGTAAACATCAGGGAGGAAAGAAGGTTGCCTGGTGTGGTTATGATCTGGACCATGACATGCACATTTCAAAACGTCCTCTTGGGAGAAAAAAAATCTGAAAATATTACAGACAAGGGAGCAGAGAAGCAGGAGGGTTCTGAGAGACGGTAGGTAATTTGGGAAACAGCCTTGAGGCTATGATGAAATCTCAGTAACTCAGACTATATAGGAGAGCAAGAGTTTGGGCTGATTTAGAGGTTTCTTACCCTGTTCTCCTAGCACCTTGAAAGGTAGCTGCCTCTATGGGTGCGTGTGTTTTGTATATGACTTTGTAAATCTATTCCAGGTCACAAGAGATAGGAACGACATTTTGTAGCATGATGTATAATGGAGGTAGTGGTGTTGCCTAGTGGACCTGCTCTGGCTTTTCTCCTGCCCAAGATCATGATAGATGGATTTTGAAAGGACCAGTTGTTCAGATCAACTTAAGGTCAAGCTGTTTGCTGCTCTGTCCATATGTTACATCTGCTAGGCGCTTCATTTGTTTTTTTCTTTGCAAATTTCTTTGCAACATGGCCACTGAAGATTTTCAAGACTCATGTTTGATGATATTCTGGGTGTCCAGTAAAGAGGGAAATAATTTCCTGTGGTACATTGCAGTATCATTTAATACAGCTCCAGGGAGATTTACCCATTCCTTTTAAACACACCCCCTCCCGGAACAATGGTGGAAATGGAGTCACGATACTTAGAGATTTCCACCATTTAACTTCCTGAAATGGAAACCATAATAAAAGACCATGCACGCTACAGTACTGTATGCTCAGGAAAACTAGACAAAGTCTTCCATTGTACCAGTCTAGTTGTTACGGGAGAGGATCTGCCCACTTTGGTGTAACAGGATGTACTGCATATTTTGTAGTTTTGCCCAGTGCTCCAATCCCTGTGGGCTAAACCTTTTCAACAACAGCAATAAAAGAAGAAAAAGACTGAGGCCCTTCTCTTATACCACTTTTATTTTAGGGGGATATTAAATACAAAGAGTTTCACTCTCTGTGGAAGTTGTCCAACTGACTCCAGGATACTGTGTAATCATTAGGAACTGGAAAAACTCAAACTGCTTGTCTGTAGTGGCTTGGATAAGACCTGCTGGGTTCATTCCAGAAATGAATATTGCAGCTGTGATGAGACTTATGTTTGGTCTCTTCTTTCAGAGTGAATTGTGCCCTTATGCCCAAGGCCAGCATAAGCCTTATGCACCATTTGAGACCCATTTAAGCCCTTAAAATACGACTAACATAGCGTTCAAATGTTACATGGACCTCCTGGCCCTTTTGACAGAAGTGCCTGCATTACAAGATATGTGCTAATCATGAAAATGTATGCTTGCCGCTCTTAATGACAGCAAAATATATTCAGAAAACCGCCTCCCTGTCTTACATATGCGTTCTCTTATCATTTCTTCATATAGCATCCTAGCCTGCAAAAGTGTCGAAAACCTAAAACGTTTGCATCTTAAAAGGTATATTGTGTAGCCTTCAGCTGACACTGCAGCCTGTTTGTGTCCTTCTGATGTTCCTCAACAGTAGTAGCAGGACTGTCCACTCTAGGAAGTAGTGCAGCTGGATAGGAGGAGACATGGACAGAACAGTTGCTGTTAAGGACATGATATCCACCTAGTATGCTTTTAGATAGATTTATTTGGTCTAGCTCTAGTCTAGTCCTGTGCTTTGTATGCCCATGGGAGCATATCTTCTGGTTTAGTTTCATCCCACAGGAATTCCGTTTGTGTGCTCCGCGGCCTCTACCTGGTGCAAACCAAAGCACAGTAAGTGGAGATCACAGAATCACAGAATGGTCAGGGTTGGAAGGGACCTCGAGATAACACACAAGAAAGAAGTGCTCACAAAATGCTCCTACTTGTGTATTAATGTTACAGAAGTACCTGTGAGGACAGCAAGTTGCAGGGTCTCCATGGCAAAGATTTCTCTTTCGAGTGAGGACAAGCCAGACGAAGCTTTGTGCCAGGCAGTGGTGCCACCTGACAATGTCCTGCCCCCAGGCTCCTGCCTCAGAGGACCTGCAAAGTTCTCTCTTGCCAAGTTTCAGGGCAACCAGGATTCAGATGGAAAAATCTGTGCACACGGCAACCAGAACTTGATACCTTAAGTGGTGCAGCGTGTGTATTAATGCCAGGTGAGATCTGGCAAGTGAATGTTTGTTTTAAATTTTTCTTTAATCGCTCTTACACTTTTAACTTTGAAGTCTAGGGAAGTACATTTTCTGGTTTATGCCTCAGATGACAGGGAAAAAGATATTCCACCTACAGTACTGGAATATCATTTATAGATGTGTAAATTCATAAAGCTATGCCTCTAACAGTTTGCCCACATGCAACTATCCCAATTTGCATCAACTGAAAACTTGACTGAAAAAAAATAAAAGAAGAACGTTTGAGGCATTTTTTATTATAATTGCCCCAGTATTTCATACCTAGTTATTTCAGAATATATGCAAGAACATATATCCAGCCTATGTGCAAAAAAGAACAAACGAGATTTGGGTAGAAGTGAGGGGAGGCTATTTGCCTGCTAAATTAATATCGGATTAGGGTTTTTTTAGACGTGGCTCATTAAAAGCATTAAAACACATAGCTGGCTGAAAGAGTAGATTCACGAATGGAGCTGGGAAGACAGGGAGAAGCTGAACATACAAATCTTTGGAAAAATATTTAAAGAAACAATGATAAAAAGCAGCAAGGTTTGGAGGGGTACAAGAATACTTGGATTTATTCAAGTTCTGTTTTTCTACTACAGATGTTCTGCTAACTAGAGCAGAGATGTTCAGAGACCACATATTGGCTGTAAAATTCTAGGACTGAGATTAATTAAATGTCTGCTGCTCCTCATACAAACTAGACTCCAGAGTTTTTCAGGCCTTCTAGTCTTCTGAAAGAACAGCTGTAGAATACATCATGTGCATATCTTGCACTCTTAAAACATATTTTTATAACAAGTGTCATTTTTCTATAAGGAAAGTTTAACATCTTACCCTTCCTCTGATTATCTTGCTGCTGTTCAGAAAAAAAAAAGGATAAGGGTCTGTTACTTACTATACTAACATCTGATACTTCCTACAGAGCACTGCCTCCACCCAACACATGTTTTTAAACAAAATTTGTAGTAGGTTCAATGGTCACAGTTATTCACTTAAGTTACGGTTTATGTGAGTTCATTTCTTGCAGCAGTTGTAGGAAGGTGAGGACCTCATTCCGGTCTATTCTCTAGGTCAATACCCAGGAAATATAATTTGTCATTTGCGCCTCCTTTTCCTCCTGACCGGACAATGTCATTGCTTCTTTTGATCAGTAAACTCACCCCTCCTCTGGATCCTGCTATGCAGGCAAGAGGTATACTTTTATTATGCGATATATTTTTATATATGATTAATCTTGCAGAAATCTCTTTTCCTCCTCCATAAGTGGATCCCCTAACAATTTGATATCTAGCCAGGCCTCAGACAGTTTCCTATTTTCATTTGATATGGTACCCACAAATTCACAATATTCTTGTGCTGTTACACTAAAACAATACAGCTATTTAAACAGTGCCCAACCCAGCTTTAACACTATACCCCTTATGGCTGCCTCCCTAACCCTTACAGAAAAAATGAAGCTGATGTCAAATGTAAAATTTTCAGCCTGCTGGAACTGTTATATACTTGATACATTACTTACACATGCCACTTATAAAAACATAAACCCCAAGCCAAAGGCGTCTCCTTCGCTCCCACATGGCTGTAGTTGAAGAAGATGTCATTGACCATAAAGAAGCAAGTAAAACATTTTGCCTTAAAGCTACAGTTCTTAACACCAAGAAGACATTTCTTACCAAATGTAACTGCTTTAAGTTCAAGATTTTATTGTAACTGAAGACATTTTTATTCTAACACTGGCCAACTGCAGCAACTACAGCTGGTGGTCATATGCAGTGGTGGCTTGTGAGGGGCACAAAGGTACAACCTGATGAATGCCATCCAGGAACTTGCACAATGAGGAACACCAGCCTGTATCTTCATTGCGAAAATACTTTTTAATTATTTGGGTTCCCTGAGGTAGACATTACTTGACCTGCAAATAAATAATTTAGGGCCTATGAAAACCTTGCACCGGACTCCTGAGAAACGTCAGCCGTGTGCAGAGGAAATGTCGGCCGTGGAAATGAGAGAACGTGCAGCCCACAGCAACCTTCCCGCTACTGCCTTTGCCACATGCAATACAAGAAGGATGAAGAAGTTAGGTCAGCCTCCAGAAGCGCTCAGTTCCCCACACATCTGGTAAGACTGGCAGGAAGGATGCACCAGTAATGGTGATGTTGGCTTATTTATCAACCACAAACCTATTTCAGTATCAACAAGCATGTTAGAGTCAGTCAAAACAACTGCCAGGAGGTCTCCATCTGAATGGCTTTTCATAGCATTCAAGCCACGTAAAGACACTGAGACCAAATAAGGGACAATGTTGACTATGCCGCTGTCCTAGGGTGGGGGTGAAAGGCTGTATAACTTCTTCCGAATGCCAGTATACCTAGTCCTTTCCAGAACACTAACCAAAAATATTCATCTTCAAGAGTTTTTTGCAAAATTACTTATAATGAGTATTTTATTTAATAATGAGTACTTTAGAAATAAATGTCTTCAGTGGTTTTAATGCATCACCGTAGGAAAGCTTTAAAACGAATAGACTTGAATATTGTAATCATGATGTTTGGATTGTTAAAACTGCTGACACCACCAATAAACCACGGTGGATTTGAGAGGCAGCAAAGTATCACTGATAGATTTCTGGCGGATAAAGGTGAGAGCAGCCTCCTATTGCAGGCAAGCTTGATCTTGCTGATATGCATATTAAAAACGTCCCCTGAAGTTAACAGAGGCTTTCAATTCTCAGGAGGAACAAAGCTGTCCCATGTTAAGAAGCATGTTGCTACAGGTAGATTCTTGGATAGGAACTTACCCAAACCTGGGTCCAGTTCCCAGCTATGGGTGTGTGTTGACCACAAGTTTATCAAATGTTCTTTGTTTGATATCACTTCAGAACATGTTGAGCGGGCAATTTGATCGGATCTTCCTATAATTCTATAGCAAAAACTAGTACCTCCCATAGTAATTGCTATCTCCCCTGTGCAATTACATAGAAATGTCAGATGCTCCTAACACCAGAACAATAAAAGCTGAACAGAATTTCCTATTTTTTTTAATTCCCAAGGAGAAAGACATAAGTCAATGGTGAAAAATGGGCGGTGTTGGATTGTACATCTCTGCTAGACCTTGGCTAGGGGCTGTAGGCAGACAAAGGACTAATTTGTTGACACCTTGGATTCACGGTTTTCTACCCCTAGTAAAGTGACTGAGAATTGAAAAAGAGGTGATGCAGAACGGGACCCTTCTATAAGACAGTTTGAAGGACATGTGGATAAAATGATTAGCAACTTTCTCGGTATCTCCATGTCTCTCAAAGTATTCCTTCATAGGAGTGTTTATAACGCCTAGGGCAGTATTTCTTACGTGGCTAAAATACTATATTATCAGGAAGCCCCAGCTGCCAGGACTGTTACTCAAAGGATGCTAAAGGGTTTCATGGACAAACCCACGGGGTGAAATACAACCTTAATGAAAGCAGCTTGCAGCTCCCAGACACTCAAGAGGACTGCTTCTTTTTACATCAGGATTGAATTTGGCCCAAAATGTACAAAACTTGCATTGTGCCTTAAAGCTACTTGAGGATTTGTGGCTCTGTATCACTCGGTTGGGAAAGGTCAGCTTTGAGATTTCCAGGTCAGAACTCTTTGACAAGGATTTAGTGTCATCCACAACTTGGGACACGCTAACAGGCTTTCTTGTTTAAAGGCAATGCTGTAACTGTAAAAAGAGGCTAAGAGGGCAAAACTGGGAGGAAAAAGAAGACGATTCGTTTAAGTGATTTATCCTTACACTTCAAGACTCTCAGACCAGAAGAAGGTTCCCCCTATGGTATGAGGCATGACTGACCTATCTTTCCATTATTGCACTGCTGAGTTAGAACAGTTTTGAAATGTAAATAGGAAAGACTTCATAATCTATGGGGTAATCTGCACAGGCTAATTTGTACCTTCCCGGAAAGCCTAGTTCCTTGCTCAGTGAAACAGGGCATTGTGGAGGCTTAGCCAACTTTTCCTGTCATTTGGGAAATCAAAGAAAACACAAGAGACGAGCAGTGAGATGCACCATTTAATTACCACTAACCCTTCTAAGCATTCCTGGTTTTCCTAGGCTGGACAGTTGGAATTACGCCGTAGCATGGGAGAACATTACACTGGCCTCTTGTGCACCATATGCCTTTTCATTGACAAACTAACACTTTTTTAATGAGAGTTTCTGAGGTTGTTATCCAAACTACATTCCTTATCCCGGATCTCATCCGTAGCACCTCTCCCAGAAGTATCTGGGAGTTTGGACCCAGGCATATATGCGAATCCAGGGCTTGATCAGGTCCCAGGGAGGTCAATAAAAATATTGTTGGTGCTGAACAGATATCTGCTAGAGTAAAATTCATCCAAGAAAAGTGGGAGGCAAATTGCAGGTTCTTTTTTTAATCAAAATATGCTTTCTTCTTCTCTCTCCCTCCCTTTAATTTTTTTTTGGCTGTCTTAACTTTATAACTACTTTAAAGTAACTGAGAAAATGTTTAAATTTTAAAATGTTGAATAGTCCTGGACCAATGCCCAAAAAATGTCATGTGACCTTCCTGATATATAACTCTTAATTTTGGAACTTACTGACTCCAGTCAAGAATTTCTGGTGATGATAAAATACTGAAATGTAGAAAAAGAAATACCAGGAGGTTGAAAAATGAACTTGTGTTTGCAGGTAGGTATCACCATTTCCGGAAAAATGGAAAAAGAAGAAAGCACACCTGCAGAACTTCGGTGCGTTAAATATTTCATCAGCATAACCTCGGGGTTATGTTAATGTAATCATTTACATGGGAATATGAATTTTTGAAACATTTGTGGCATTAGTTAACCTGTTCTTTACAGAAGCGTTAGGCTCTCGAAGCAGCCCCTGGAAGCTAACGAGGCAGGTGCCGCTCTGCCGTTCTCTGCGCATCCCACGGTCCTCACCCCGTGAAGCATTACAGATGTGCACATCCCTCCCTCGCAGACGGAGCGGACGGGCCGAGGTGCCCTTCGGCAGCTAGCATGAGTTTGGAAAGCTGCGTCCCCTTTGGAGTCGTGCAGCTCGACAGCACCTGTTCCTGGCACCCGTCTGGGGACGCGGAGAGGGAACAGGAGGTAATAAGCACTTTAGTTTCCCCTCCGCCTGCGTTTGACTCGGTGCAAGACAAGGCACCCGGCGATGCTGCGTCGCCTGCGCCTGCGGGAGGGAAGCCAGCACAGTCAGACTCCCCCGGGGTCCCGCTCCTCTCCCCTTCCCGGAGCCCAGGCTGCCTTCCAGCCCTTCGTCTCGGCAGAGAGCGAGCTCTTTGCCAATCCCCTCTCACCCTCCGGGCAGCGTTAAAGGTGGAAAGGGCAGACGAAAGAGTAAGTGCAGCCATCTGCCCTTTGCGGTGTCCCCGTCGGAGCGCGATGCCGAGGAAGGAAGACGAGGGGATGGGGGTGAGGGGATGTGTGCGTGTCAGTCAGCGGGGGGATGATCTAAGTATCTGAAGTCATTCGAAAGGTCAAAGCAAGCATTAACTCTTCCCCGCCCTCCCTCCTCCTCGGGGGAAATCACAGTCCGCCCAAACTAGATGACAGCTTGCCGGGACTTAATGACAGGCTGGGTGCAGGCGAGCCGCGGCCGCCCAGACAAAGGGAGGAAGTTTGGTGCTGCCACTGACCCCGGAATGGGGCAGGGGACGAGCCGGGACATGGGGTGGGGTGTCAGGGGCGCGACCCCCCCCCCTCCCCTCCCCCGCCCCGGGCAGCCGCTCCGCTCCCCCCCGGCCGCTCCCCGGCCGCTCTCGGAAAAGCCCCGGCCGGTTCCCTCCCCTCCCGAGAGCCAGGCGTAAACCTGCCGCCTCCTCTTCCTCCTCCTCCTCCTCCTCCTCCTCTGAACACTGCAAAATGAACGGCAGCGCCGGGCAGGAGCGAGGGGGGAGCGGGCAGGACGGGAGGTAAGCGCAGCCCCACCGCCCCCGGCCAGCGGCGACAGCTCAGCAGACCCCGGGTGACTCTGTGGCTTTAAGCCATGCGAGGGAAATCTTGCGTTTTTCATACACCAACACTTTTTTTTTTTTTTTTCTCTCCCGGTCTCTCTGCCCTCCCCGGCTTCCTCCCTCTCTTTCCCCTCTCCTGCCGCCCTCTCTCCCTCCTTTTCTCCTCCCCCCGTAGCCCCCCCCCCCCCCTTTCCCCCTCCCCTCAAGTTTCTCCCTCTGTCTGATTAAATGAGAAGGAAGTGTGGGAGTGGTGGTTTTGAAGCTCTCCCTTTAAGAGGCAGCCTGCAGTGACGAATTGTTGAAATTGCCATTGCAGGATGGCATTCCGCTATAAATTCATTGTTCCACCTCCTCTCATCTTCACATTTCTCTCCCTTCTCCTCTTGTTCACATCGACAGACTGGGGATAACAACAACAACAACAGCAAAGATACAGGGAGGGGGCTTTTACAAAAATCCGGGACGTTTTCCGCTTCTTGGGCTTTTTTTTGCCTTTTTTCCCCCCCTTTTTTCCTTTTTTTTTTTTTTTTTTTTTTTTTGCCTTTTTAACCATCTCACCGGAGACGATCGAGGCGGGTTTTTGGTGCCCGAGTTTCTTCTCTCCCCTTCTCCTCCTTCTCGTCAAAACAAAAGGGGGCAAAAGCAGGAAAGGGAGCCCACCGGAGCCCGAGAAAGTGCCGAGTCGCAGCAGACCTGCCCCCTGCCCCTGCCTCTGCTGCTGCGGCTGCGGCTGCGGCTGGTGATGATCCGGTGACTACAGCAGAGAAGTGGAAGAGGAGTGGGAAGTGCTCAAACTTCTCTACTTGCCGGGTCCGAGCCGCCTCTCCTCCTTTTTTCTCTCTCCCCCTCTCCCGCCTTTGCCTCCCCAGCAGCAGCGATTGGGGATTTTATTTTTTTTATTTTATTTTATTTTTTTTCCGCCTCTCTCTCTCTCTCTCTCCTTCCATGTGCTCCCGGCTCTTCCCTGCAGAGAAACACAAAGTTCACACGCGAGCGGCTTTTGTTGACATTTTTTTCTCTCCCACTCACACTTGACTCGGGTTTGGGAGGCAGAACTTTCTTTTTCTTTTAATTTTTTTTTTTTTCCCACCCCCCCTTTCCCTCCTCTCCCCCGTCCCCCTCCTTCCCCCTTCCCCTCCTTCCCTTAACTCCCTTGCCGCCCTCCGCCGACCGGCTCTTTCCACTCCCCCCCCCCCCCCCCCCCCAACTCTTATTATTATTATTATTACTATTATTATTACTGCTATTAATTATCACCACCGCCGCGGCGGCTGCTGACGGGGAGGCAGGCATGCTCCCCGCGCTGCTCTCCCTGCTGCTGGCCGCGCACCTCCACCTCGCTCTGGCCCAGCCGCCGGCACCTGCCGACGACCCAGCGCCGCCGCCCCCCGCCGCCGCCGCCACCGCCACCCCGCCGCCGCCCCGGCCCCGGCCCCGGCCCCGGCCCGGCCCTCCCCCCGGGGCCAGCGGCGTCGTGCGGCGCCTCGACCCGACCTACGCGGGGGGCGGCAAGGCGGGCTACGTCCTCTACGCCGGCGGCCAGCGCTTCCTCCTCGACCTGGAGCGCGACGAGGCGGTGGGGGCGCGGGCGCCGCGGGCCGGCGGGCCGCCGCGCTGCTACTACCGCGGCACGGTGGACGGCAGCCCGCGCTCCCTGGCCGTCTTCAACCTCTGCGGCGGCCTCGACGGCTTCTTCGCCGTCGGCCGCTCCCGCTACACCGTCCGGCCGGCGCGGCGCGGCGGGGAGGCGGCCGGCCCGCGCATCTACGGGGAAGGCCCGGCCCGCGCCCCGCACCTCTTCCGCAGGGACCGCTTCAGCTTCGAGACGGTGCCGGCCCGCACCAGCTGCGAGACCCGCGACCCGGCGGCGGCGGCGGCGGCGGCGGGGGACGGCCCGAGGCGGCGGCGGCGGCGGCGGCGTCGCTCCGTCTCCCGGGCCCGGCAGGTGGAGCTGCTCCTGGTGGCCGACGCCTCCATGGTCCGCAAGTACGGGAAGGGGCTGCAGCACTACCTGCTCACCTTGGCCTCCATCGCCTCCCGGCTCTACGCCCACGCCAGCCTGGAGAACCACGTCCGGCTGGCCGTGGTGAAGGTGGTGGCCCTGGGCGAGAAGGAGAAAGGGCTGGAGGTCAACAGGAACGCCGCCACCACCCTCAAGAACTTCTGCAAGTGGCAGCACCAGCACAACCGCCTCGACGACGACCACGACGAGCACTACGACGCCGCCATCCTCTTCACCCGCGAGGTAGGCATCGCCCCGGCCGACGGCGACTTGATGTCCCTCGAACGATGCGTGGTGGGGCCATGGGGCTGTGACAAGGCCGCCCTCCAGCCACGCTGCCCGGCTTTGCCCGGTGGCTGCCTCCCAGCTCGCCCCTTCCTCCTTTCCGTCGGGTTGCGCTGCACCTCAGGGACCTTCCAGGATGGAAGAGGGGTTGAAAAAAACCCCACAAATCATGTATTGAGTTTGCGTTTGTGTGTGTGTGTGTGTACCCCCTCCTCTGCAAGGTCGTCCCCGCTGCGGGTACGCAGTCCTTGGTGCCAGCGCGGTGCCGGGGCTCCTGCCGGGGCGGGGAGGGGTGATGTGCTGGACTGGGGGACTCGGCTGAGGCCGCCTAACTGGTCTCTGCTTGAGAGATGATGTGGTTCCATCTTTCCCAGTGAGATGTTTCACACGCAGCCCCTCTCTCCCCGGGAAGGTGGTCCAAGCAAAGGGCTGACAGCGCTGCCTAGCCTAAATTAGCCCCCAGACAAACCTGCTAGAGAAGATGGTGGAGAACACCTTAAAAGCGCGCGCGACTTCCTCGTTGGGTGCGTTGAGGTGCTATTTCCAGCAGGAACATCGCCGCCGCACTGGAAGCCGGCAGCGCTTGTGGTTCAAGGGTAGGACGTAAATGCAAACCGCGGGTAAACAGAGCTGCAGAAGTTGAGGGAGTTGGGCTGGTGGGAAGGGGATGCAGTCTCTTTCTCGTTCCTCAAGTGGTCAGCTGTGGGTCGGATCCGGCCAGTCTTACCCATGCAGAGCTGCGCCTTGCTCCCTGCCCGCTTGTTAATTAATTGCGTTGCCAGAGGTCGTTAAGGGACATTGCTGTAGTAGACATGTGGCCGAGTTTATGCAATGAAGTTCTTCTGTAAGAATATCCCTTCAGCGGTTTGGGTTTGGTGTTTTCTTTTTTTCCCTTCCCCAAGTACGAAAAAAATAACTGCATGACTTTCCGTTCGTTTGAGTTCGCCTGCTTTTCTACATCGTAGGAGCCTGCCAAAAAGGATGCTTTGGATGGTTTGTGGAAGGAGTTGCTCCAGAAGGGGGAAAAAAAGCGCCTGGCTTGCTTTTAAAGCTGTAAATAGTTGAAACATTAGGTTCTGTGTCAGTCAGGCATCGCTTGTACAGCAGGAGCCTTTTTTAGCAGTTTAAAGCCCATCGGTCTAGTTTGCAAGCTTTCCTTTTTTTATCGTTATAATCTGAATGAAAGCAGGCTACCTAGGCTGGGTCAGAACGCTCTTGCTCTTCACTATAAACATCCTTTCCTAATGGCTTATTAATTAAGCCTGGGCCAGAATCCATTACTTTTCACTAAAGAGTGTTTTTCTCTTCCAGTATTCCCGTTTATTTCCCCGGGATTTATTACAATTCAGAAACTCTTAGGGTGGCAGACTGTGAATCTTAAGGTCAATTATTAAGTTAATTTGGAATGAGATAGGATGTCAATTTAAAGTGCACTTGCTTTACAGATGCTTATCTGTAATTCTTTGCATGGATGCCCTCCTGGCAGAATAAGAGTGTGCTGCTAATCAGTAATCTGCTTTCAAAGACTCCTGAGCAATGCGTCTTCCGTGCATAGGGTTACTTCTTTCGGATGTAAGTAGTACCCGAACTAAACAAAATGTCATGGGTCCTGTGGTCTCCTTCCACTCTTAAGATGCAAATACTGCTTGCCCTGTTACTTAAGGATGTAAATGCTTTGCAAGAAAAGAGCACAGGCTGCCGTTTCCTTGGTTTACATTTTAACACGGTTGGCGATGGGATTAGCTCCTCAGTGCAGTTCAGTATAACGTAACGCGCTTTAATGATTTGCTGTGTGCACCCGCAGATTGTTTGGCATTACGTTTCAGTATTTGACTCAATAAGAACAAGACTGTAGTTTCTTGCTACATGTGTTCGTGATGTTCTTTGCAGGGAGTATGTGTGAGTCCACACGATTTTTATATGCTTACACTTGAAATGTCAACATGAATCTATTTGCTCATCTTGGAATGTAAACACGGAAAGGGTTAAAGGATGAAAAAGCAGTAGAGATGTTTCCCGGAGAAAATAGCCCCACTTTGAACCAAAGAGAGATTTTTTCCAGTTTAGCTTTTTGATGAGAGTGGCAGCAATTGGCAGGAGGATCCAACTTTTACAACTATGTTTTGAATGTATGAAGTACGTTGCTTAGCTACTAGACGCCATGGATGCCTGTTTTCATGGGCTCCGAATACCGTCATGCTAATTTTTGAACATCCAGATGTCTTCTTCTAAATGGCTTGTTTTTTAGGCATGGGGTAAATGTGTGAGGTACATTTTCCGTCTTTGTTTACTAACTGAGGCCACCTTGAACTTTGTGTCTCTGCGTCAACAGAATAATATTTGCGAATCATTTGTCAGCTGAATGCATGTCCTCTGCTGTATGTAACTGTTTATGTGTAGTTAGAATCTAAATTATGCATGCCTGTTGCCGTACAAGTCTCTAATATAATAATTATCTTCCTTCTGGAGTGACATTTACTTGGATGTTACTTTTAACACCAAAAGAGGCTCTCTGAAAAGACAGTAGCTTTACTCGAGTTCCTTACAAAGGAAGAATCCCGTCAGAATTCAGCACCATCGCTTCCTCTTCTTCTGTTGTCATTACTTGTTTAGAGACAAATTAATAACCGTTCATCGACTAAGAGCGTGCTAGCAGCTCTCCCTTACTATAGCATTAGTACTGGTGATTCAAATTATTCACATCATCATTCATACCAGGAAGGACTTCCCGTGCAAAAAGATTTTTGGAAGGAGATTTACTGATTCTGAATTAAAACATTCCGTCACTTTTGGTCACAATCTGTATTTACTTTGATAAAGGCTGTAAAGCAATCATGCTGCAGAGCATAGTAAGTAGTAAGTAAATACAAACATGGGTTCAGTTCACAGGCAGCTGGTGTTAAAACTGTGTTAAGGCTCTGCACTGGGTATCAGTGGTGGCAAGAACCGTGTAACTATTAGCTAGAAGCATTAGCTGTAGTGAATCCATTTACCCTGTAACTGCAAGGAAAACTACAGCAGCGTGTCTTGTCATTATTGTCGCCTGTGTAAAAGATTGTAAAAACCCTCATCGGGCACAGAAATTATCTATCACTAAATACTGCAGAAACGTAGTTTGGTTCCACAGTGAGTATTTAAATTCCCCAGATCTAATAAGGAGAAGTATATGTTCCCAGGGGTCTTAATCTGTTGTTTTGACCCATGATGGACAGTATCAAGCCTGACAGGGGTCTGATTTGTCAGTACTAAAAGGTGATAATTTTCTAATAAATCCTCTGAGAGTGGTTTGGCCGTAACAACCTTAGAGAATAAATGGGTTCCCCACTGTTCAACTACTTTGTGGTTGAGTCCTTGACAGCAGCTGTAAATTTTTGGGCCACACGCATCCTCAGAGCATCCTCTGCAGAATACGGTGATGCAAGGATTCGATCGTCTGGTGGCCAGGTGAGTCCTCTGCCCCTTGCGGTGGTAGAGAAGCAGCTGTGTGGTGGGAAGGAGGAAGAGCATGTAAAGCCCCCTTCCTCTGGAGATTAACTCACAATGGCTGTGAAGTCAACAGCAAAGTTAGAATTTAGTCTGTTGCAGGATTTTTTATTGTGGAGAGTTCTCGGAAGCTGGAAGTCTTCAGGTTTTTATGGGTGCAACAAAATACTTGCCAGATTATTTGTCATGGTAGAAAAACATATTAGAAGTGACTTGCAAACTGCACTTGAACTCAGACTGTTCTTTTCTGAGGTCTAGCCTGCTTTGCAATTGTCCTCTAGAATTCGTCCAATCTATTTCATTAGTGACCCTTAGTCAGATTTCAAGGGAACTACTGAATGCATGTGGACAAAATCCAGTTCTCTTCCTCTCCTTTCCCCCCAGTTCTGAATCATGTGAAAATTAAAATAGATATTTCTCACAGTAGATACAGGCAACAAGAGCAAGAAAAAATACTTTCCTAAGTGCTTGTTAGCATCATCCGTGATAGTACCATCATGCCTGGCTCTAACAAAAAGTTCATGCTCGAGCCAATGGCCGCTGTCCTGCCTTCTTCTACACAGTAATTATATGGCTCTTGTGTGTGTAATTTAGTTTAACTGTCAATCTGACAGTGCTGTTGAAATTTAACAGCGAGCTTTGGAGTATCTCAGCTCTGTAGATGATAATTTCATTGCGTGGAGCACATGCTTTCTTTGGCTCTAGTTCTTTCTTCTTTTACTTTCTATATTATCATCTTCCCACAATTATTATCCCATATTAGTAAAACAGGTCACTGTACCAATGGTCAATCGAATATATTTTACTAATGTTTATTATTATTACTCTGAAGAAATTATAATGTGATGTGTCTACCGGTTTCATAGTATTTTCACCAATTTTATTGCAAATCTAA
The DNA here is from genome assembly GCA_017639485.1 of Pluvialis apricaria. Taxonomy (NCBI): domain Eukaryota; kingdom Metazoa; phylum Chordata; class Aves; order Charadriiformes; family Charadriidae; genus Pluvialis; species Pluvialis apricaria. The sequence goes on from CM030007.1 coordinate 107,271,776, forward strand.
TACATTTAGGTAATGTCCCTGGGGAAAATAAAGTGGGACATAATTTGTGTGGGAGAAGTAGCATGATTCACACTAATCTACAGAGATGGTGTGGTGTTGCCCCACAGAGGAACGATGGGTTAGGCAAGTTAAATCACACATTTTCCCTTGTTCACCAGCCCATCCCCATGTGGGGTCCAAAAGCTTTATGTCTGTTTTGTCAATATTTTTAAATAATCTGTGGTTTACATAATGCTGCTGCATTTTCTTGATATACTTTAGGAAAAAAAGAAATTTTGTTAATCCGTATGTTCAGAGTGTAAAAGCTTAATCCAGTTTAGGCTCTATTTCTAATACTTTGTTGCAGAGCGTCCTGGGAAGACAAGTGCCTTGGGTCCTCGTACCATGCAAGGGCAGAGTAAGAACATGTCTAAATATCCAGTCTAGTGAGGAGGTGATTTCTGAAGCCAGCAAATATAGCATGCACGTGCTAAAGTTAGCCCAACAGGACATCACCCATACATTGGATTTTCTTGAATTTCACCTTATCTAGAATTCAGAAAGACAGCTCTGTACATTTGAGATTCAAATGCCCAAAACTCAGTCCTGAATTTAACATATTAATCTGAAAGGAAGATGACCCCAGTTAAATTACTGGACGAAAAGATGAGAATTTTGTTTTGGTCAATATGGCAGGTATCACCACTCCTATCTTCCTCAAAAGGTAACCGGACTTCAGTCTTTCCTCTCAAAAGATGGCCATGGGAGGACAAAGCAGTATCTCAGTGAGTCTGACAGGACTCCTTCCTCACTTCACCTTGACAGCCAGACCTTCTCCCTGCTGCCCTAACTTGGCCATCCCCATGAGCAAGACCCACCAGTGTCTCAGGAAGAGGACTTTTCACAGCAGCCTTCCTCCAGGACATCCTTCCACCATTTTGGCTTCTTAAGTCTCTCTTTTTACATGTCGTAGTACCGGTTGAGGGGTAAAATAGCAGATTCCCTAATTACTTTGTTCACCAGCTAGCCCTTATTTTCAGTACCATTTGTGGTCTTTTGTCTTCGGTCCTGTGGTCCTTTTGACTTCCAGACATAATGTGCTCCTTGAGTGATACCTGTAATACTTTCTATTTGGGCGAACCTTACTTTCCTCCGCATTTGTCGTTCTGCGTTACTGTGACGTTAATAAACTTCCACCCACTTTGCAGAGGGGCGCGCGGGAGGGTGGATGTGTGGGTCCCAAATACCGCCTGACCCTACCCTCCCTTTACAGACCTGGGGTGGGAACGCTGCTGCAGCAAGGCGGAAAGTCGTATTTAATTCCTTCCTCTGCTTGAGGGATTTTAGGTCTGTATCGCCCACTTCCCAGGAGAGGTGCTTAACCGGTAGGTTGTAAGCTGTTCCAGGTGTTAAGGAAACTTTCCACCCCTCTGACCAAAGCTGTGTCACTGTTTAGCAAGTAATTCAAGATTCATATGCTGAGAAGGAGAGAAATCGTGACCTGAAGCCGCTGACTGCAGCCCACCGCTTAGAGCAAGGCGGCCTGTGTTCCCAAAGCACGGAGAGAAGACTGTTTCTGTAATTTACTGAGGGAGCGTTCAGTGTACAGTACAGAAGCAAGCTGAGGAACAGGGACCAAAAATGAGGTCCCTTCACCAAGCGCCCTAAGCACTAGCTGCAGTCAGGGCTAGGGAAGCCTTCGGCGTATGGGCTGCAACAGGAGGAGCCACAACTCCCTGCGTGCACGGACACGTGCAGACCTTCACCGTAGACCATAGTCTGGTGTAGACCATAGAGCGCTCTCCTAAGGAACATGCTTCTAAGTATCCTCATCCCTCAATGGAATTCGCAGCTGCCTCACCTTCTTATTGGGCAAAAGCTTTGACTGATGAGCCGTTGTAAAGAAACCAGAAAAGCAAGCGAACAAACACACAGAGATGTAAAAGCTGTTAGCGGTGCTTTGAAAGAAGATGATGTGCAGCTGTGTCCAATAGGAAGCCTAATCTTGTTGGTTTCTCATACATCTGATCTGAGAATGTCTGCAGGCTTGGGTTCCCGCAGGGGCAAAGACTGAGGAACATTAAGCACCACAACCCCAATCAAGCTTTAGGATAAGCTAAGTGCTAAGCTGCTCAGGACTGTAAAACTGTGCCACTTTGGGGTCACAAACAGCAAGCCCTGTGAAGGGTAGATAACTCAAAGACCAGAGGACATGCGAGCTGCTTTTGTTCTTCTGCCCTTGCATTCCACCAAACTGTCCACATTGGTGCTTAAATCCTGTTTTGGATCCGGTCCACGGGCTCTGGCCTAATATCAGGTTTCACTAAACAGTTTATTCTTGTTTTTAAGCCTACTGCACAAATCAAAGAGTTTCAGGTGAAATAAATTAACTGCTCCAGCAGGGAGCTACAACAGTTATCTTCATTCACAACAATGCCACGTATACATGGCAAACAGCCAGCTGCTCTTGATGTACTTACAAATGCCAAGAAAACTTGGCCTTTAATAAGCTGTCTAATTAACTACTATTCTTATGATGTACAGCTCAGTTTTCCTAGGTCATTCCTTTGCCAAAGCTTAAGTCTTAACATCTATTGCCTCCTGTGTAGCAAATGCATTTCCTGGTCATTCTTTTATTTTGAAACTACTGTAATGCAGATTAAGGGCCAGATTCTGCATTCCTTCTTTAGAAATATCAAGAAACACTTATTCTTCAAAGCTTCTGCTGCTATTTGGAGACAAGTAAATGAGTAGACAGATCTGAGTAAGTGATTAACTTTTTAAATAATAGCCACACACCAGAGCGGAATAATCATTGGAAACTAATTTTAAGTATCACGTGAGTCCCGGCTTTCTTAGAGCTTTAGCTGGGGTATGAAAAGTTGAGGACACACACACAAATTTTTTTCGATTGCATCATTACATCAGGGCCTGTTTTTAACAAAAAAAAATATTTTCAAGGGAAATAAAAACTTTTCGTGTACTCCCAGAAACTTTATTTCATAAGAGTCTGAGACTGCTTTCCAAGACTGCCCAAGAAAACTAAAAATACGTCTATTGATACTGGTAACAAATAATCCACGGCCAGTACGGCTACAGGAGGTATAAGTCACAAGAAATTTTGCCATAAAGATTTAAATCATTGGAAGTGTAAACAGGTGTGATTTTCAATAAAGTCACTCAAATCGTGCTATTGGAAAAGACTATGTAGCTAGGGAACGGTGAGTTGACCCGAGAGCAAAATATTCAGAATATTTATTTCAGAGGTGCCACATGATAGCCTTTAATTATGTGTAAGTTGTATACTATGTGATGCTATGAATAGGAATATGTTAAAGTTCAAATCACGCAGGGGCAAGAGAAATAGAGAATAAATGAGAATATGAGTTGAGAACATAATGGAGCTGAGTCCTCAGTAATCTCCCTAGGTGATTATTGATAATGTCAGCATTAGCTTAAAAAATGCGTCCTCGTGCAGTCGCTGAGGCCTGAAGTCTGCAGGGCAAGCCAGAAGGCTCAGCACGTGCTCTCTGTTCAGAGCACAGCCAGGGCATGCCCCGCTCGAGCAGCAGGTAGGCAACCCAGAGACGTCCCTCCAATATCAGCTTCGTACAGAGAAGCTGAGGGTAGAAAATGTTTCCTGTCCCTGTCTCCGAGACCTTTTACAGGCCGCCTTGCTCAGCCTGCTGGGGAGGTGGCGGGGAGGTGGTGGCTCAGCTGGCGGAAGGGAATGGGGCTTTGCTCTTGTCATTGTCCACCACCGTCTGACCACATTGCGCTCGCTCTCCTCTCTTCTCCGTTACGGGTGTCATTGGTCCCACGCCATCTGAGGACGGCTGTTTTCCAGCTGTCCCTGGGGTGTTGGAGGAGCTAGGTGATTTTACAGACAAGCAATTTTCAGTGTCGCTTCTCTTCTGCTGTGGGATTTCCTAGGACCAACCTTTAACTCATACAGCCCTTCAAGAAATGCATTTTATCTGACCCGAAGTTAAGGTATTTCATAAAGAAAGCATAAAGCTTGCTTTGTTTTGTCTAGACAACTGTTAAACGGATGAGCACTGCCTGTAAAGTTGCTGGTGGGATGTTGAGATGTGTGGATATGTGTAATACTCTGGGAAATGATGGAAATGGAGGAACAGTGGCTTGATGAAACAACTGGAGTTTTGAGGAAAACCCAGGCATGCGGTGTCACAAAATGTCAGTAACACCTAGCATATGAAAAGTAACCAAACATTGCAATGTCGTCTGGTACATAGCTTTTTTTTTTTAATGTCTAACGAAGGTGGCGTAATGCAATCCTGTGCGTAGCTTTGGGAATGTTGAGGTTAGGATTACAAACCAGCCAAGAGTCAGAAGGGCTTCTTAAGGTTAGCATCCCTGTCATAATGTCCCAAATTCCACAGATCCCATAAGAAGTAACTCTGAGGAAGTTTATGAGTTTGCCTGCTTAGAAAGATTGTATTCTTTTAATTATACTTGTGTTGTCAAATCTGGAGAACCATGGTGAAGTCTGGTTGCATGTGCTGGTATGGCTTCATAGCTGTATCACTGGCATAGCTTCTTCTTGTATGCAAATGGAAATAAATCATGTACTGGCAAAAGACATCTGTGGGCTGGTATAATTGTGCCCATACTGGGAGTAGTATTGATGTAAGCGTCTACGTAATAATGACACCCAAATACAAGAAAAGACCAAATGACACAAAATCTGCATGCAGAGACAAGGCCTGAATTAATGTGTTTTACACTATTCTTGGCACTGTCAACCTGAGCATAATTTAGACCTCTTCCAGTAAGCTGCTTTCCGTCTGATTTATATGCTTTTTGGTACTTGTGTAAGAATTTCAGTTCAACTGCCTGTGTGGATTCGGTTCAAATTGCACTAGTATAAAAGTATTCTACTTCCTATGCAGCTTACACTCATGTATTTAGACCAGTTATATCACCATGAAAAGGTATTTTTATTGGTACTATGCACATACGTTTTTTCTGGGTTTTGTTACTCATGCTGCTGTAGGTAAACCACTTCCAGTTACATTTACATAGAGAGCGCTCTATGTAAAACGTATCCTTAGACTGAAAGGGCCAGATTCAGAAGGGATACATAAAGGGCTAAATGGATATGAACCTAAGCAAAAGTAATAGGAGTTTAAGGATCGCATCTTCCTTTTTGAATATGCCCCAGACGATACACGCTATAGTAACATGATCTCACTTAGAGCCTCTTCCAACATTGGTCCAGAGATGCTGAAAATGATGTTTATTTGCCTGAATAACACTGGGAAAAAATTGCATTCCTTTTAAAGTACTTGAAACTGGGCATTCTTTTTCTGTACATTCCCATAACCCATGCAGGGACAGAAGCAAAGTCTGGGGAACTAATTGAATATCAAGGGTGGGAGCCAGTGCGGTTAGTTAGAGAGAAAATTCCCTGCATATTATCTGCATTGCTATAGAATGGAAGTTTTTCTTAAACCATGGATTATACCTGTGAAAATTTGGGAATTGAAATACTTTTGAACTTTATTCCGTCTCTTCTTGTGAGACTGTTTTGTTCATTGGTACTGCGACACTTAAATCTTGACATTAAGTAGCACCAAGAGTGCACTTACCAAAAAGAGTTCCCAGACACCTGGAAGCCAGAAGAACTGATCCTGAAATTCTTGCTCCATATATGTAATGTAGCTATGTAATTTTAGCTTGAAAATTTCTTAATTTCATCTTGGGGGAAAAAAAGAATTACACTTTTTTTTTGTAAAGAGATGCTCTGTCCTCAGAGTATCTGTGAACTCAGTGTGTTTTTCTTTGACTTCCATGGGATTTGAATCCTGTGCATTTTCAGGTTTGCCTAAATTTGAAACTCATAATCAGTGAACATTGTTAACCCAGAGCCCCATACAGAATATCTGTTATTCAGATGGATTAATTATGAAAGGCTTCATGAAAGAAAGTCGTTATAAAAGGAGATCTCAAGGGAAGAAGAGAGTTTTAAAAATGAAGGGAAAAAGGTACTCTTTGATTATTTTGATAATAACATTTGATAATACTGTCATGTCTTGAAAGTGACATTTTCACTCATCCACAATGAAATGTCTAGGAGTGTTGTAAATAGATGGTACCTGTTTTTCCTTCTCAACCAAAAAAGCATGTAAATGTACAGTCAGGCTAGTGTTCTTCCCTCTGCTTCTGTAGAAGCACTGAAAAGTTACTACTGATGATTAAAACTCTGTATGCCTGACCAAAGCTGCCTTCATCATTATCATTATCACTGTCATACTGGAATGGAAATAAAAACTCTAATGCAACCTGTATGGTTTTTGGAGATACCTCTTATCTACAAGTAGGAAGCATGTGATCGAGTTGTTGCACTAGTAAGACCAGGAATCAAGGGATTTTATGTTCTGTCATATCATTGACTCTTTAAGCAACCTTTGAGAATTGCTTAAATACTTGGTACATTGGGTAGTACATTACCAATCATTATCCTACTTGACAGGTATGACACAAGGTTTCATATATAACAATCTCATTTGTTGAAGTGCAAGCGTAAGACTTGCCTTTTGAAAAGAAAGGACTGATCAGGGATCTGTAGCTTTCTCTCTGTGCCTTGGTTCATCTTCTGTAAATAAAGAGAATATTTCTTCTGTTTTCATTGTCAATGAAGAAGTGCTTTTATGGCATGTATTTTGAGTACCTAACTCAATGCGAGTTTGAGCTTCCGTATGCATTGCAGAAATACAAACTAAGAATAATTAATTACAGAAAGTATCTGAATCTTGTTGAATTCAATGAAACTATTCCCACCGACTCTTTACCTGAGATGGGATTGAGTCATCATGCTTTTAAACAGCCTTGACATCTTTAGATGGAAGCATATATTGATGGTTTTATCCAGGTTCTGCTGTTTGCAAAGGGCTGGTGACTTTAACCTGTTGTTACCTATGGGTGTAAAAATTTATTTTAATTATTTTTTTTTCCTTCCTGGGCAGGATTTATGTGGGCATCATTCATGTGATACTCTGGGAATGGCAGACGTTGGGACCATATGCTCTCCTGAGCGCAGCTGTGCAGTGATTGAAGATGACGGCCTCCATGCAGCTTTTACAGTGGCTCACGAAATTGGTATGCAGTGCCTTTTCTGTTCGCTTGCCAAATCAAACACTTGTAACAGCTGCATTAGTAACCAAAATACTTCGCAATTAATTCCAGATTTCCCCTGGTCCAGATACTCACTTGGGGATTAAGGCTGTATACATATGCACTTCAGGGTTAACTAATAAGGGATCAGAAGGCAAGTGAAGGCGCACAGTAGGTGTTTCCTTTCTGACAGTGTCGTTTCTAAGCAGTAGTTGAAGTGAAAATTCAAAGGCTGCTGCTACTGTCCAAAGATGTCAATACATGTCCCTCCTGAGAAGGCCCACCTATTGTAATTCTCTTGCATTTAGTGCATAAACTTTGGAGAACAACTCACCTTTTTGAACTACTTGCATGCTCTACTGTTATGAAACTTTTTTTTGGGACAATGTACTACCTGCAGAGAAGGCTTCTGTGGAAAAAAACAGAATTCTAATGTTTTTCTAAGTGTATGGAAATTCCACCTTTATGGTAAAATATGATACTAATGTGAATTTTGAAATAAGTGAAATAGTATTTAGGTGATAAATATTTGGTCAAAAAAACTGTTTAACTTTGTTTCAGTCTCCACCTCAGTGGACAGCAATTTAATGTAGGAAGAAAGTTCATGTTCTGGGACATTATGTCTGTCATGATACATTCCTTGAGAGACGCTGCTTGCCATCTTGATTGTTTTTAATTTACTAATGTTTAGTGAGCTGTGTTCGCTGGAAATATGTTCGGTATAAGGGCTATTCACTTTGGAGAGTGAACAGCAATTTAAGAGTGGAGAACATTTTTTTTTTTTTTAACATTCTTGGAAGGAAATAACAAGGAAAGGAGAACTTTCAGAGAGAGCCAATTTCTGAATTGCCTTGTACCTCATGCCAAACCAAAGTAAAGTTTGCTTTGGGAGTATCATTGCAGTAGTTCAATTTTCAAGCAGCTAGCAGGTAGAGCCCAAGAGTTGTGTGCGTTATATATACCTGGCTCAGCAACCGGAGGTCACCAAGTATGAAAAAGCAGCTGGCATGTCAGTGACCTGACCCTTCAACAATTAGTGAACCTAATCCTTGTGCTCTTACGGTGCCACAAAGAAATGAAATCAGTAGTGGCTGGAGAGGGATCAGGTGTTGCATGAAAACATAAAGTGTTGTGGCAGAACGAATCCCCAAAACAGAAATTTTATTTTAATAAACAAGATGGTTTGGTAGTAAAAGAAAAAGCCCTCTGGAATCACTAATTCAGAGCATTTGGAGATAAGTATAGCAATACATCAAATCCAACCTCACATCAGATGAGTTTAGTGACATTAAACCTGGATGGTGTGAAGCTATTGACCCTTCATGAGCGAATGACCCATCCGAGTCTACAAGTGGGGCAAGTAGATTGGCAAACTTATCCTGTCACTCAAAGGCCAGTCTGCTAGAGGGACTGCTTGCATCCTCGTGCGTCCAGAAGTGATGCTTACTGCTGAAGGTTAGTGGGCGATGGTGAGGTTGGATGAGGAGCCTTCTTGGGATGCCAGTGTTGATGTGTCTGGTGTGTGAAGAGGTGGGTAATGTTTCTCAACTACCATTATATCAGCAGTAAATGCATGTTTAGATAAATTAAAAAGGAAAGACCATAGATCAATAGAGAAAGGGATGAGCAGTAAATACACATATTATTACCCTGAATTCCACACAAAGAAAATGTAAACACAAGTGAACTATTTTTAGTCATCTAGAAGCACGTTTTTGAAAAAGAGCCATTTTCATACCTAGAAGTTTACAAGAATCTGTAAAAGCTATAATTTTCAATGTAAAAAAGGCATGAATTGAAACAGATAAATAAGTACCCTAATGGACAAAAAAACTCTAGTCTGAGGTTGTTTAAAATAACATCCTTTTTTTTTTCTCCTCACCATAAGATTTTAAGAAAGGAGGGGTGTCAAGTCACAGAATGATCTTTGTGTGTGTGGCCTAAGGTGGGAGAAGTTAAGAAGAAAACACAGCTAAAATTGCTTGAGTACTTACATTAAATTAAAGGTCAAAAAAGGATGAAAAATAAAAGTGTGGCATGGATACCCTTTAGTTAAGCACTTTGGGGAAAACCTTGCTTTATTTTATTTGGAGACCAGATTTCTTCCTACAGTTCAGAAGTCTTAAAGTTCCCCCTGTCCTGTGGGTAGGGTGTAGCTTTAATTTTACAGCAGCTTAGTTACTCAGTGGAGTTCACCTGCCACCGTAGGAGATGCCCTGCAAGACAGAGGGGATGCTAAGGGCTCTAAGTCTAAGATGCTCCTTTCTGTCAGTAGGAGGAGCGAGGTGAGCTGCTAAGTGAATCAGAGTCATCGTCTGCAGTTTTTTAAATAGCCCAGCTGCGTGCACTTGCGTAGCAGATGCAGCATCATTAACATGGACTTGATCCGGAGACTGGCTGTGTGTCCTCACTTTGACTTCAAGGGGATCTAAATGCCCTTGTTTCCTCTCTGAAAGATCCAAGAGCGTTTGTGAGGATCGTGTTTTTCTCTGGAAGGCAACCAAAGTAAATGGAACTGCAGCTCAACCACATAGGACGATGCACAGCCCAGGGACTCAGGTTGGTTGCGTGCATAGGAAGCCAGAAAGCAGCCTGCTACAGAATAAAGCCTACCGCTTCTGTTGCCAGGGTTTCTACCACATTATGTGTTAGATGTTTATTTTGTTTCTTTCAGGTAAAATAGATGGATTTTCACCAGTGGTTTTTGAGGGGGAGAGTATGAATAAGCAGCAAGAACAGGCAAAATCTCCACAGAGCTGTAAACAAGAGCACAGAAAGAAATAGATGCAACGAAATTCTTAGTACAACTGATTAGCTGACAATAAGAGATGGAGATCCATATATAAAGATTGACGAGGTAGGACCTGAATCTTGTCCTACTTGTATGTATGAAAAACAGGAATAATTTGTGTCCAATGTCAAATGCAGAAAATGAGGGTAATGCAGCAAAAAACAGGAGACCTTGTAACTTTGAACATGATAATCCAGTTTCTCCTCAGAGTAAAGGGAAGCAGTGCTAATAGCATAAATGGGATTTTTAAATCATAGCCTTTCAAGACATCCAGCCATTAACGGTAAATCCATATATGGTTATCTTCTCGTGGGGGACATGCTGCTATCAGTTTGGACAGCAGTAGCTTTGCTGTCACAAAAAGTCTTCTGGATTCTTGCCTGAAATCATCAGTTCAGCTCCATGTTGTGGCATACAGATGTCTTTTTTGACTTTAAGCAGCTCCTTCAGCTATGCCTCCATAACTTTGCAGGGATATCTGAGCTAGCTTAGGCAAAGTATGTAGACATTCTCAAAGTCTTTGTTATCATCAGCCTGTTGTCCATAAAAAAAAAGATGTTTCCATATTTCATGCACTTCCCTGCTTCACAGAGACATCTGGAGAAAAGCATTAAAGAACCTGTGATTGCTCATAATCTCAACATTTATTTAATGTTTTTTTGTAGATCAGCACTAGCATATTGCTTCTCCATATATCCCTTATTAAAATAACCATCAGGAAACAAAAATAGCTAGATTCTCATTCTAATACTCTGGACTTTTGGGTTGGAGATTTGTTGCTTTTACAGTGTTGAGTTATAAGCTAGCCTGTGCATTCTGTGAAGATAAGCATGATCCAACATCGCTAACAGACACAGTCAATCATTTTAAAGTTACGTTTAACATCTCTTGCATTGGGATACATGCAGTACATGACAAATCCTTGTTTAGTAGCTTGGTGTTGCATTTTGTGATGCAGTCACCATCAGAAGTTTCTGCTGACTTTGTCTCCTCCTGTGCTGGAGTCCCGCATGCTTCAGTACAGACAGCCCACCATCCTAATGAGTTTGTTTTCTGCTAAAACAAAATGAGAGGGGTTCAAGAGAAAATAAGCGGAGTTACTGCTCCTTTTATCAATAGGTCATTTCCCAAAATCACAAAGGAAGTCTCAGATAAAGCCAAGCATTAAACTTGTCTCTTGAGTTTCAATCTAGTCCTTAAATACAAAAGCATCCTTCCTGCATCCTTTAAGCAGGCAAAGCTCCAGTTTAGTTCAGTGAGAGTTACATGGGTCTAATATCTTAAATTATATGTATCTTTATTCTTTCCATCAATCTCGAAGAACTTTCCTTTTTGCTCAGTGGTAATGTTCATTTGACCTTTTGCAGAGTTCCTATTTCTCTGTTAGGCAACCACGCTGGCATGCTATTACTCCTTCTATCCTCCTGAGTGATATGGTTTACTGATGTTCTTTCCAAGTATTTTATTTTTAGAATATAGCTTTAAAATTGCTACATGGAACTAATTAAACTTCTGTTCATTAGTTTTCTTTTATCTTTTACATGTGACTCGAGAGAAGGGAGGGCCAAAGGGGAGGCATAAAAGCAGTCTTCAAATATATTTAAAAAACCATTGCGAAAATTTACGTAATAAATCATTCTTCATGTCCACCTGGGACAGCGCAAGGGGTAATGGCCTTAAATTGCAGCAAGGGAGATTTACTTTAAGCATTAGCCAAAATCATCTAACCAGAAGGACAGTTAAAGGCAGGAATGAGTTGCTTGGGGAGGCTGTGAAATCTCGGTTACTGGAGGTTCACAGGAGCCGGCTGGCGAAAACAGCTGTGGCTTAGGAAATGCTGATCCTACCCTAGGATGGAGGGATGCACAAGACAGCTTTTTAAGGTCTCCACTCAGCCTCATTTTCTATGGTTAGGTGAAGTTATCACGACTTCCTCCACTGCTGTACTGTGTGGCACCTAAAATCAAGGAACTGTACAGAAACTAAACCTAGAAAATAACATGTTTAATACCAAATCCTTTCTAGCATGCCGTCCTTCTGTGGCATCTGCCACCACTGACGACAAAAATACCACGAGCGCTGTCAGCGAAGTATAGTGCTTTATTAGAGAGCGTAATTTTATGTAAAGAAGCCATTTTAGAAGTGAGGTATTGCTACTGGGGTCCCTACTCAGGTGGTTCACTGAAATACATCAAAATACCATTTTGCTGAATTCTTAGTGGATTGAAAGTATTTGTTCAGAGCCTGAGCCTGTATTTGAGTTGTAGGCCTCTATAGAAAGAGGGCCATGTCAACCACATCTAACCTTTATCACAAATTCTGACCCTTCCTCAGAAAAAAATGAAACCAAGAACAATTTGTGTGATATTAAAATAGTAGTCTTGCTTTTGGTGTCCATAGAAGAGTCAAAAAATACTCCCATTCTATATTTTCCCACATGTGCTCATTTTGTATACAGTCAAAAGTAACTAAAGTCATCTTTTCTTTTCCACTGCTGAACACGTAGCCCTTTGATTTCAAGGCTGTCAAGATAAAGCAGATAAAGACAAGCTTCACACTTGACAGGTACAAATCTTTTGTAGCCTTTCATTTCAAGAGGGATACATTGCCAAGGGCACAGAATCTTGTAAGCAGATGAAAAAATGGTGAACGTTGTCTGACTTTTGCATTATGTTTCCTTCGTGACAGATGAAGTTTAGGCAAATATCCAGGTAATCATAATTAGGCAGATTTGCTTTCTTAAAATAACAAAAAAAGAGGCAGAGAGTGCACTCATCCAGGTCTTCTCTGATGACATACATCAGGAAAATTGCTTGATTCCTTCTCTTTGAACCTTTTTCAAAGTTCTGTCTAAACTTCTGCTTGCAAAAGCTGTTGAATTACGCCCTCATGAACATATCCCCTTTGGTTTGGAGAAAAGGTGGGCAGCCAAAGCTAAGCCTTCACAAGAGGTGAATGAAGAGTGGGGCAGAAAATTTAGCTGATGCTTAAAAAACCCAAACCATCGGCTGTACGAAAGGTTGCTGGTTAAAATTTTGGGTAAAACTTCTTGGCTTGCCCAACAATAGTTGGATTAATTTACAATGTTATATGTAATACATAATTGTTCCACCTGCAGCACACATGGTGCTTAAAACAAACCTTTTTTAGTGAAACCGACACAGTTTGTATGGCAAAGTGGAGAGATTGAAGGGGGAAATTGATACGATGTAGAAAAATTGAATCCTCAGTTTCTGAATATGCTTGAGCTTTTCTTTATCTACCATGTACTTTTAAGCCTGAGTAGATTGGGGATCTTCACCTTCTTAACGTCTGTGAAGCGATTCTGACAGAGCAGCGAGGAGATGGAGGGCCAAGTTCTCGACCAGAGACTTCAGGAAGCAACTCAGACACACCACTAACATTGCCCAAGTTTTCAGAGGTTTTCTGAAGTTGTGCTGATCTTCATGTACACATAACCTCGTGAAGAATTAGATCAAACAAGTGCTATGCTTTGAAAAGCTGCTCCGGATTCTAAAACATCATAACTTAAAGCCAAATATGTAGAGTGAAATATCAGCATCTCTCGCAACCATACGGGAATTGAGAATGAAACTGTTTTGCGTAATGTTTCAGAACAATCATTATGAAAAGTTATTTTAGGGACATGATTTAGTGGTGGACTTGGCAGTGTTAGTTTTATGGTTGGACTCAATGATCTTAAGGGTCTTTTCCAACATAAATGATTCTATGATTCTAAAAGAAGTCTACTTCAGGTGCGTGCCTGAATCCCCAGTCTTCCAGATTGCAGGGGAAAGTAGGGATTTCTTTCCTCCTTGGCAGGTAAATACTAGTGATACGATCACGTGGCTTTTGTACGGAAAGTACTTCTGGTACAGAGAGGAAGGCAGAATTACCCAATAAACAGGCAGCAGGCAATGCAATTTTTACATTCTTGCACTGTCTGCTCTCCCAGAGTTCATTCATTTACCATCAGTTACCATGAATTATATTCTTTGCAACTTACTCTTGAGTTGGACAGATGTGTCATCATCTCCCACTTTTTCATTAAAATTATCTTCTACGTGCCCCATTAATTAGCATAGCAGAAGTGGCGTGGACCTCCAAGACCACATCTTTTCAATGATTTGCATCTATGTGGACATAGTGGTTTCTGATTGCCTAGTCTGCATTGCCTGGACAGACTCTTGCCTGCAAATTGTCTGTCTGACGGGGGTGATGTATCTGTGATCTCCCACACAAGTCTGTCATAACAAGCCATTTCAGCAGGAGTTTGTTTTGTGTAAAGTCTGCAGGACTGGTGTATGAATGTCTGATTGTGGCTTTTTTTATGTCTGCTCCTGAAAAGAAGCTGCACTTCAGACTATTGTTTCATTCAGTCTGAACAACTCTTTTAAGCCAGAAATATTAAGAACTGCCTCTGGGCTGAAGATTTAAAAGAGAGAGTGATTTTTTTTTTCCTTTTTTCTTTCATCAATGATGGATAGCAAAGAAAAGAAAATTGGAAGGAAAGTTCAAGTATGAAGAAAGAGGAATAGCCAGTTTTATATTCTGTGCATGTTTTTTGTAAGCTTGTGTGATTCAAAACACCTCTGTTTTATAAAAAAACAACTTTATTAATTGCTATTGCTTAGGTCCATCATTTTTAATGCAAAATTCCCCTGACTTCAAGAGGATTTCTGAGTAATATAAGTATGCAGTTCTTAACAAGGGGTCAAGTACTCACACAAGTTAGAAAAACAGTACATGCAGAAAGAAATGGCTTTATTTTAAAAGAGTTACCGCATGCAATCTTTGTTTAGCAGAGGAGAGAACGAGAGGCTCGTGCGGAAGATATGGGCTGGTGATTAGACCAAGGAATGTTGAGCCAAGAGCTTCCTGAATCCTGATCCTGTGAGAGCCAGTGACTCACTGAGTAACCTTGGGGAAATCACTTGACCTTCTTTTGTACCCCAGTCATCCCCACTGAAAATTAGGTGAAAGGCATGACCTCACTGAAAAACACATGCTTCATCGGAGCTGAGCTTTTCTAAGAAAACAAATTATAATGCCTGCAGCATTTTTTAGCGTGCTGTGTCACTTTGCATGTGTCTTGTGGTCAAATTTGGTGCAAGAGCTGCACTTCGACATGCTGTTCAGTTCAAGCACTAGAGATCTGTGTATGTCCATAAACAAGGTTGTTGAGGTTTTTTTCCCAGAAGAGTCACCACGATTTGTGTTTTAGCAAAAGCTGGGTTTTACTTGCTGTACATTGGGGATGCTTTTTGTGTTCTTTATTCCTGTGATTGAGATACCAGTGGAAAATAAATGAGATTAGAGTAGTTGTTGCATGCTGTTCACTCAGAGAACCTCTACAGATAGTCTGGCAACATATTTTAAGAAAATTCAGAAATACCCAAACTTCTGGTTTGCTTCCCAGCACTCCTGGGAAGAAAATAGCTGCAGTGCGGTGTGCTTCACCACACATCCAGCATAGCTCTGATGCGCTCCTGATTTACCTGCAGAGCTCTTTGTGTCCGGATATTTAGAGAGGATGTAAGTTTTAGCTGACTTGTCACAATTGCTTTGGAGTATTCCCACCTTATATTAGAAATACACACCCCATTGCTACACGGCACAGGAATTCTTTTTGAACCCATTGGGGGTATTATTCCCCGTTGGGCTGTAAGGGGTGTTGGCCTTCAGTAGTTGTTGGGGTAGAGCAGCTTGTGCAGTGCAAGGTCCGCTGTCAGGGATGCAGGCAGTGCAGGTGAACTGGGATCCAGGGGCTGATGACTGCAGTTGGCTCCTCCGTTTGTTGCTTCAGGATCTCAACAGACTGAGCTGTGCCAAGAGCTCCGTGCAGGTGATGTTCCAAAATATACTTAGGATCCACAGTCTGCAGGTTGCTTTCGTACTGGTTTCAACAGTTGACTGCTGTAGTCACACTTTGTCTCACCTCAAGGCGGGAAGGGAGGCTGTGAGGAAAGGCTGTCAGTCCATTTCAGTGGTTGGTCTTTTTGCTGTTTGGGAAGCAACCAATTTCCAAGAAGGTTAGCTCCTCTTCACTTGCGTGAGGGTAAACCCTGCCTCCTCGCCATCTGTTTCTTTTACCATTTTGTGCATTCCTACAGCATAACTTAACTAAACACCATCCTGCTGGTAAAATTATATTATGTCATTTTCACTCAGTGGGATCTGTCAACACCAGTAAGATGCTTCATTAAGTCGAAAACATCAGATGATCTACTAGCCCATTCTCAGTCAGTCATCATTTTACACAGCTGCTGGGAGCCTTTTTTCTTTCTTTTTTCAATAGCGTAGTTTGAAGTTCATTGTAGTACAAAATGGTGTGGTGCTAAAATTGGCATTGTTTTTAAAAGCCTTCTTAATAAGATTCACGTTCCTTAAGTCTTCGCTTTTGCCCAAAGCTTGCTCTGGAATTATGCTTACATACAGGATCACTTGAAGGATCACCTTTAACCTTTTCACTTTGGTTCTTATGAAAGGAAGCACCCCGCCAGTAAATGCCAGAAACCACCCTAATGTCCTGAGCAATATGTGATAATACCAGCATGTTCATGCATGTGAGGGGTGGGGGGGGACACTTTTCAAGTAGGAAAGGAAGTATCCCTTCTTTAATTCTTGGATGCAAAAGGACAAAGGGTGCAGGTGTAGAAGTACTTTGTTGTTCTCAATTCTGTGCTAAAAAGAGCATACCTTAGCTAGGCAGTATTGAGAGATTACAGATTGCTGTGATATTTTGAATTTTGATTATTTTTAATGAAATGCAAACCCAGTTTTAGGAGTCATTGGAAATTTATCCTATAGTTTAATCTGTTTTAAGTCTGGCCAGAATGCCTTAAAAGTCAAAGTTAGGACACAGAGAGATTTGGGTTGTGATAACAATTAGGAATTTTAGTTCCATAAAATTCTTTGAAAGTTGCATTCATTATGTTTGTAAGCATGCATACGAAGTTAACTGGCAAATTGGTATGGAGAGCTAGAATTCATCTATTTAATGCTATAAACAGCTGTTATACTCACTAACATCACTGGTGGCTAATTTAGAAGCTTAAATACTGACAATCAGAATTATATATTTTGGACATTATTTACTACTTACTACTTCTTTCCTTGTCATGTTTTTTTAAAATTATTTTTGAAAAATTTAAAACTAAGGAGAAATTCACAGGCACTTTGGGAAGCGTCTCAAAAAGCTGAAGTCTGCCAAGTAAGTGACTTAGTTCTCGTCATGCATTAGAACAATGGTCTGATTTAATATGACAAAGTAGACACTGTTAATGAGGTATGTCCTCAGTTCACCCCATTTATCACGGTAAAGTATAGAAGTTATGCTGTACTCTAATTAAAGGTGAAGCAAGTATCTTGACACTTTCCAGAAGATGACCCTGTTTCAGTTTCCTGTGCTTTTGCCAAAGTATTTGGGATGAAATGTTCTGTGCTGAGTAGTCGCCTGAGAAGCGTTTCATTTATTTATTTACTCTGAACTTCTCCACAGAGACTGTCCAGCCATTTCTGAGAGAGAGACTAATTTGCAATCATTTTATGGAAGAATTTTCAGTCTCTCTGCTCAAAGTGTGGAGCTTGAGATTTGGCTGCAAGGTTTCTCATATCTGAAGGATATTTTTTTTACTATATGAAGGAGGAGAAGAAAGGAAGAACAATTTCAGTCCACAGTTCAGCGCTTACATTCTCTGCAGAGCCAGCACATCTCAGAGCAGAGAGGGAAGGAAGCTACACCATCTTTAGGCAGGGAGGCCAGGAGCAAGCTAAAGCACAATGTACTCCCTGGCCTGCTCCAGGGACATTCACGTTGCTTGGCTCTAGGATTTCTGTAGTTTGATGTGGTGTGACCACATTGCTCTGACAGAAGGTAGTCTAAGTGGAGGTTACTTACAAATTGCACTGCAGGAGGAGCCGGGGCTGAAAAACACAGCTAGGAAGGACAAAAAGGTCTTTCCAAAGCCAGGGCTGATGAAGTTGGTGCAAGGAGGAACTTACGCACACACAAAAACTGTGTTAAAAGAATGTCATAGGTAGCAGAGAAACTCAGAGACATCCAAGTTACACATTCAGAAGCATCATTGGTAATGGGGCCTTTGCACATCTGCCCTGTATTAAGTCTTTTATTATGTGCTCATGTGGGATGTCTGTCACGTAAGATGAACATTGTTACGAAAGGTGAAGTACAGTTATGCAAGAAAGGGATTCATGTAGAGGGCAAAGTTGTATGGGTGGACTGTTGCAGAGCGGCATCAGAGGGTGTTAAGGTTAAGAAACTTGATTTCTGCCCTACAAGACTGACTCCTTCATATCACAGAGTTTGGGGCAGTTCTGAATGGTGCTATCAAATGTTGAGCACTCTGAAAAATTAAGTACTCAAATTGCTGGTTTGCACCCAGCTATTATTCTTATCCTACAGTGAACGGGCATTGTGTGCCATGTGATGTTACTCAGCCAAACTTTTTAGAGCAATTCTCCGGCTTTTGTTATTCACCCAAGAGCTGTTTAGTACCAAGTCCAATGACTTAGAAATGACACTCCGTTTTCACTGACAGAACCTCATTACCTTATTTCACAAGCGTACTGCAGTGAAGTAATTTCTTGTAGTGTTACAACTATGAGCAATCTTGGGACATTAAATACAAGAGCATTCTTTCTGCAACCTTTAAGCATACAAGTTGTCTCAGAGGAGATTGTTATAGTCTTGCTTAGGTCTAACCAGTGTGGTGTTTTCTTGCTTGCTGGGCTAATTTTTTGCAAATATTTCTGTTTAACTGATTGGTAGTATAGGCATATTCAAGTGCATGGATTCAAGTAAAATACGAGAAACTGGCTGAAACTCCCGAAGAGCTCTGCAAAGCAGAGTGTGTGCTGTCCTGATTTAAATGAGGAGCTGCCCCACGTATTGAGGGGTCTTATCAACAAAAGTTAGAGGATAGGCCTAAAGCCCTTTCTGGTAAATGTTTGCTTAAGTTAGCAGAACACTGGTGAAACATGCTGCAAGAGGCTATTTAATGTCCACAGAAAATGGCTCTAGTTACATTACTACTAGGCATGTGTTGAGGTTCATTAACCTGTCAGCTCTGCTCATAGTTCTCGGAGGTGAGGTGTGACCTGGTGCCGTTCAGTGTGTTAGCATGAATACAAGCCTAGTGATAACACTGTGTAGGACAGCAGCCAAAAATAACATCATCTTTACATTTCCTGAAGACGCTCATTGTCAGCGTCTAGGACTTTGGCAAAGTCAGAGGTAGTCCTCCTTGGAACAGTAGCTGCTGATTCATTAAACGCTTGGCCTGTGACACTTCCACAGAATTTGCTCTATAGGTTAGAAGTGATGCACTGATTATTTGGTTACTCTGACAGAAAAATGCGTCTGTTCAAAGTAATAATCTTACTGGTGAATTCTTTTGCTCAACACCAGCATTTGGCTTAAATAAAACAAAGATGATGTCATCTCTCCAGAGCAAGTATTTATATAGTGCTATATCAGATTGAAACTTGACATGTACCTACTGATACTCAGCCATGTCTTGGTGTAAAATAAAAATAGCATTATCTGGCCCATATATAATAAGTATTGCCAAAGGAAAGTGGTTTTACCTATCAGGAAAAAAAAAAGCCCAAATCTGGCATATAAAACCAGTAATACATATACACCAGCAATTAGACATGCCTTCAGTGTGAAAGTTTGATTCATTATGTTTTTGCAGCAGTGTACTTGTGATAGAGCATTGCAATAGCAATTAGCAACAGTAGTAACAGGGAAAGGAGTATTAACTCTATTCAGTGTTAACCCAGGTTCCTTGAATAAAGTCTTACTAGCATTTATAATACTACAGGGCCTGTTATTCAAATAGTGGCTGCATTTGAATGATGTTGGTAAATGTGTGCACATCAAAGGAAAAGAAAAAAAAAAAGATAAATGCCCTCTTCATTCTCCTTCCCACCTCCCCTCCAGTGGGGACTCGGTAGCTGCAGAAGACACTGGCTGTTCTCAGTTATCCCTGGTACAAGGTCCCTGGTACAAGTGATAGATAAAGGTCCTCTTGTGACTTTTCCTGTAGCTCCATCCTTAGGTCAGGAACGCAGCATGTGAGTAAGGCTGCCAGATGATACCTTGGCTTCTCTCACAGGACAGAAACCCTGATTTCTGATCTCCTGCTGCCTTAACACAGACTTCTGGTCAGATAACTACTTCCCTAATCTCAGATACAGCTTGGCAGTGAGTGCTGCCTCCATCTCTTTCCTCTTGGCTTCTTCCCCAAAGCGGATGAAAACAACAGCAAGTTTATATAAGGCAAATAGGTAAAAATTGCTGATTTTCTTCTTTTCCAGCCTGTATTGCAGGTGTTATTATTGTTATTACCATTGTCACAGAATCACAGGATGTTCAGGGTTGGAAGGGACCTCTGGAGATCATCTAGTCCAACCCCCCTGCCACAGCAGGGACACCTACAGCAGTTGCACAGGACGGCGTCCAGGCGGGTTTTGAATGTCTCCAGTGTGGGAGACTCCACCACCTCTCTGGGCAGCCTGTGCCAGTGCTCTGCCACCCTCAGAGTAAAGAAGTCCCTCCTCATGTTGAGATGGAACTTCTTATGCTCAATTTTGTGCCCATTACCTCTTGTCCTATCACTGGGCACCACCGAAAGAAGACTGTTCCCATCGCCCTGGCACCCTCCCTTTAAGTATTTATAAGTATTGATAAGATCCCCCCTCAGTCTTCTTTTCTCTATACTAAAATGACCCAAGTCCCTTAGCCTTTCCCCATAAGATACGTATTACTGTGGATATTAGAATATATCCTGCCATCAGTCCCTACCTGTGTCACCTGATAGCTAGTCTACAGCAGTTATACCAAAAAATGAAGCCTATGGTATGTACAAGGCTTTTAGTTATTGCAGAACAGTACAATGTGTCTCTTCAACCGCTCTTTGAGGGCATCGTGTTTATTTCTGTGCAGTTGCTTTGATGGGTGGTCTTTGTCCTTATCATTAAAGCACTCTTGGTCTAGCCCTGGATGTCTGATTAATCGTCTCCTGGCCTTGGTTGAAGACTGAGTGTTAAGTTCAGACTTGAGCTCTCTGCAGCTTTGGTTCCCATTCAGTCTTTTACCTCTTGGACAGTAAATTGGCTGTGAAATAACCCAGTGTGGGCATGGAAGTTAAAGTTAAACCTGATCTTTACAGTGGGAACAAAGTGTGTTGTCTGCAATCTATTAATGTTGGCCAGAGACTAGAGAAGATGGGGATCACTGATCTACAGAAAAGGTTACTGTCGCGCTTAGAAGAACTCATCTAGCACTGGACTAAACTCCCCTGGACATTAAGGATTTTTGCGAGTTCCATCATGTGCTGCTTTGTTCTTTCCTCCTCCATCCAATACTATATACATTTAAAAATAAAAACCAGCAAAACTAAAATCCTAACGAAAACAATACCAAAAAGCACCCCACCCCCCCCCCAAAAACAAGACTCTCTACATGGAACAAACTATTTGAAAACATTATTCAGATTGTTTGATGTATTGTAGAGGGTAGTCGCACTTCAGCGAGGAGCGCACTTTAAGAATTTTCATACCATTTTTTTAGTTGCTCCATAAATACTAGCATTTTTGTCCATTTAGAAGGACATTGTAGCACCTTTCTAGACAGTTGCAGAACATCTTTACAGAGTGAAGTATTAGTCTTTCTTGCTGAAGATGATTTGGAAAAACAACTGAATTGTTGACTAATATAAAGGAGTACAGTTCACTTCAGTCTTCATCAGGTTTCAGTCAGCACAGTTCGATGATGTGTCGTCTGATGACATTACGCCCTTGCTATATGCAGTGGTGTAAACTGTCACAGCTTTTTTGTCTTCAGAGATAACACGTTTCAAGTGGCCTGCTGTTCAAAATTTGAGAATGAATTATACAATTAATTTTACCTTGACTGTGAGCTCCAGCTGGTAAACTCTGTTATGGATAGTCGTATCATTTTATTTATTCATTTCATTTCTGTAGGGCACTTGCTTGGGCTTTCCCATGATGACTCCAAATTTTGTGAGGAGAACTTTGGCTCCATGGAAGATAAGCGCCTGATGTCCTCCATTCTGACTAGCATCGATGCATCAAAGCCCTGGTCCAAATGCACTTCAGCAACTATAACAGAATTTTTTGATGATGGTCATGGTATGTATTATCTATCACACCTTGTGTCCGCTACGTGTTAGTTTTTACTGTGATCTATTTTTTTAATAAGAACATTTTATACCAGCTTGTTTATTCCTTGCTCATCTTCAGGAGTATCTTGGAAGAGCTTGCAGAATAAGGTGAAGGTCTAAAAGGCTGGCAGAGTCTCACCCTCCCTTTGCATGCTTCAAATGCAAGAGAAAAGAAAGAGTTGATGGAGTGTGTGTTGGCGACAATTTTTTATAAGCATTAAATTAGTCTTGTCTTCCCAAATGCCACAGATAGGAGCTCAGAGAGTATTTTAAACAGACAACACAAGGAAATGGCTTTTTCCTCACAGAAATTAAAATGGGTGATACGGTCTATTTAGCATTAGACTACAGATATGAGCAGAGTGTATGTATTCTTGTTACCATTAATGATATTTATTATGTTTATAATGCCATTATATTTATTATGTCTACGTAGAGGGGCTGTAAGCAAGAATTAAGACTCCTCTGAGCTGTATATGATAAAAGATTACTTCTGCCCCAGCAGCTTACCTTCCAAATCATGTGACTAATATTTGTTAAATATGTCATTTACCCTTTGGAGAACAAGTGCAAAACTTTCATTTTCCATAAGTAGTAATAAAAAAGCATAGTCTTCACTCTTTAATGAATTTTAAAGTCTTCATTGTGCTCCCAAAGCAACTGCAGTTCTTAAACAAACCATACAAATTCCAAAATGCTGAGATAAAAATGACATAATTGAGTGAATGGATCAAGTTGTTATGGTAACCAAAATGCTTATGGATAAAAAGTATGGTATGTCTGCTGAATGTAAAGGCTTTTTTGCTTTTAAATTTTTGTTGGCTAATTTCAGTGCTTTCTGAAATATTTTCTCCTGTTTTCCTCTATTGGAGAATGATTTCATTTTTTCTCTCAATTTTATTAGATCCATTAATCTGTACTATCCTGTTTTATGGTCCATATTGCTCTGGCATTGACTTAATATTACCAAGTTAGTTTCCACATATGAAGAAAACTTTCCTTTTTGAGTTTAGTTACTGAGGTACAGTACAGTTCACTGGGGTAAAAAAAAAAGGGACCTCCCTCGCCATCCACAGATGACCTCTTAGAGAGCACAAGGAACTCTGAACTATGTTTCCTCTTCTGTTCCTCTGCTGCTGCAGGCGAGTGGAAAGGTTGTTCTCATTTCTCCCACCCTTCTCGCCTTTGGCTTGTTTGTACCCGGGGGGATGCTTGAAATTTGGACCTTTTTCCATGATCTGGACCGTCTCAATGTGGAAGTAAGAGGGGGCTGTAACAATCAGTCCTACAGGTCTAAGAATATAACTCTTTGACAGTTTTTTTCGGTGAAAGTAGGTAGGAACTTCACATCCTTCAGAGCTGCGTTATGGTCTTGTTCATCGCGAGTGCAACCTGTACAAGAGGTTTGGCAGTCCTCAACTGCTGATGCTTTTCACAAAGTTGTGTATTCTTTGCTGCGTGTCGGTCTGTTAATGGGTGGGCTAGGGTACATCGCCCTTTCTAATACTCATGAGTAGTTACCACTCAGGCATGTAGTTTCAAAGAGTTATCAACGTGATGAAATAATTCATAGAAAATTTGAACCTCCCATCATAGAGGTCCATAGTGCTCTAGGAATTAATTTGATTGCTGGTGCTATTGGTGTGATTTCAAATATACAATGTTTAGGGAATCTTTTCTTGATAGATCGCATCTTCAGAAACTTTTTCTGAGTAACAATCTTCCTTTTCTGTTGAAGTTTAGCATTTTTCAGTTATTTATTTTAAATCAAAGATTTGTCTTAACAAAACAGAAACACTATCTATGAAGTAAAAATGGAAGTCAATGATTTAAACTGCAGCGTATTCAAATTGTTGTGCTGAAAGGACATGCGTTATTTCAGGAAGGGAACTTCTGGGTTTTTTTTCTTCTTCCAGCCAGTGAATGAATCCATAGCTCCATAATTCCCATTTGTAATGTATGCTGAGTGTACCAGAAACCACAGGATCCCAGTAGAGCATGACGCTGCCTTTCAGACTGCTTTGGGCAGATAATAAAACAGTGCAAACGTGCCATATCTCCGTTTTTGCTTCAGAATAAGCCTATGACTGTTTTTTGGGGTTGCTCGGTTTTTTTCCTTAGCTGGCGCAGATGTACTGTCATATAGTTGAAATGTTTTCCCTCCCTTTTTGTTTTGAAGAAGGAGCTCCCCTTCAATCTTCCATAGAAAGAAGAAAATCCTCTCTCTCAAGTGCTGCTAGGCAGAGGAAAAATACCTTAACCATTCAGGTGTAATTTTGAGCAGTGCTACGGGCATATCGTAGATAAGGAAGGCACAAAATAGCAGTTGCAGCAAAAGAATACAGATATTCACATTCCAGGCTTTCTTTTAGGATGTTTGCGACCGTATTTTGCATAGTCACAGGAAGCTTATGTGGGCAACACTGAGCAAGAGGAGACTTCCATTCTCTGGTAGGCAGCATAAGCAGTTTGCGCTGGGCTTTTGGTCTGAACGGGCAGAGCTTATGAATTGTGCTTTGTGACAGACAGGGCATGGCAGCATTGGTGTGAGGAAATAAATACAGTGCTTCATCTGCTGCTCCTTATGGGTAAGCATAACGAAATGTAAATGAAGTCCACAAGTTTGGATCTGTGAGCAGTATTCTGTTACAAATGTCAACAAATGACAACAGTCAATGTCTTATTAAAGCTTTAAGTAAGTTTCCCACATAGATATAGATATTCACCCCCTATTGCTGTAACAGAAAACATCACAGTCTTGACTCTTAATTCCTTAACATCATTTTGTCAAGTACTGATGTTACTATTTTCTAAACTTGGAAAGTGATGTCGGGGAGCAGACTCATGTTATAAAATGTGGATATTACTACGTAGGTAGCTACTCCTAACCTGGGTGTTTACGTTCCCATCGTAGTGCAGAGGGGTCTAATCAATGGCACCAGTGGTTTAACTGATCTCATCAGTTGCATTAGTGGTGCTGAATTACACCATAAACTCATTTGCCTCAGTAGTGAAACATCTGACAGCTGACTGAATTGCAGACACCAGCATTACATACAGTTAAAGTCAGCTAAATAAATCCCAATACAAATGTCTCGTCCAAGGTCAACCGGGAGGTCTGGGGAGGATCAAGGTGCTGATTCCCTGTCTCCTGAGGCCCACTCTGAGAACTATAAACATCATTGCCATGATATCACCATTTGTTTTACACTCATGAGATGACCCCAGACAGCAGTTTGACATTTAGGAAGAAAAGCCTCAGTTAGTGTCCAGAAGACAGTGACATTTGTTTCCATTGCTTTTAGCCAACCCTCTATTAAGGTACTAATTGCCTTTATTGTCATGCCAACCACTGGGCTGTGGTATGATTGGTTGCGATTTATTGTGTTTAGTCAGTGCTCGGCGCTCTGTGCAACCCGAAACAAGAGCTATTTCTATTTTAATTAATTTATATCCTGGTTATCTGCTTCCTGCACAGATCTTATTCTGCCTTTTTTTTTTCCAAGATACATAACATTGGGGAGAGATAATGACATGGCTTAATTAACACTGTCATCAGCCAGCAATGTTGCTCTATTCCAGGGCACACATGTTCTTTGGCATTCAGGGCAAAAAATGGGAATAGCAGTATGTGCATGCTCTGTATGTTGCAGTGTAATCTAATGAATTGAAGCCCCCTTTGCCCTCTCAACCAGGGGGCCCAGAGCAAACCATTCTTCAGCTTCTTAACTCTTTCTTTTCTGACCATTACAAGGAGGAGGTTGGACCAGCTTCTGGTAAAAACACCTGCACTTCATTGCAACCTGTCTAAACGTAGACACTGCTACTGCTACTATCTGTAAATGTAAAGACTTTTTTTTTTTTTTTTCCTGTGGGGAATCCTTAGGGGCCTTTGCTATCTTCAGTTTTGAATTTATCATGTGAGATCAGCTGGAACGCCTGACTTCATAGAAATCATACATGTTTACTCAGAGCAACATCAGTTAAGGAGAAGTTTGGATCTCATTCCCCTGTGTTGTGGAGGGGACAAAATGCTATATTTGCTATGTGAGCTTGTGACACCTGTTTGTCACATTGGAAAGGTATTCAAATTGGTGTTAACTAAAATGATTGACAGATCAAGTATATGCAAGGGTGTGACTTTTTTTTTTTCTTTTTTCTCTAGATTTATATTTCCAGTCATGTCAGTCATGGTAGATCTCAATGATGGGCGGCAATGTGGGCCATGGCAAAATTGTTTTTATGACATTTTAAAGCACTGAATAACGGTTCTACTTGGAAGTTTGATAACGTGCAGCATATATACAATAGTAGTGTATACTACTGAATGTTGGCATGCTGATGCCTTCCCATCACCACCCTAACACTGTACTAGCTTCCTCCCTCATCACAAGGTATATGGAGTAGGACTTCTGCTGTTACTTGGTTTTACAAAGTTTGTTTTTGACAGCAAATTTTGCCAATTATGTCGTTTTCAGAAGCGCCAGGAAAAAAAATCTGTGCTACCTCTCTCCTCACCATGTTTCTAATATTTTACACTACAACAGTTTTTGAATGCTAGACTACTTTTAATTATCTTTATCTTATGACACTCATCAGTTAGCATTGGCACGCCTTGTCTGCATTAAAAAAAGTCATCATAATGCAGATTAAAGATAAGGCTAGGGTAAATCAGGGTCAGCAAAGGACAAATGGAACAGGTTTAACAAGACAGAGAGTTTTTTGGTAGTAAGTGATGATGCAGAAAGAATTTTTGGCTGATTTGGCTGATTGGCCTTAGTCTTTAGAGGAGAAGAAGAACAGTTGCAGTAAGTGTGTGTTCTGGAGGGAAAACCCAAGCCATTTAAAGATGGGGTATTTGGTTTGTTTAAATTCAGTGCCATAGCTTGAAATGCGATTCCATTTTGTGTAAATAGTGAGGTTTTTTTAGATAGCCTTTTTTCACTCATGATCCAACTGAAGAATACTGGTGTAGGTTCCAAAGTGAGGTAAATTGTGGTAAGTTATTTTGGCCAAGGATAAGTGAAGCTTGCCCAGACCACATATCCCTTTCATGAAGTGTAAAAGAGGTTACACTGAATAAATAGTTCTGCATGTCAACAAGTGAGGTTTTCAATAGTAAAAAAAAAATCTATCAGTAGATCCTCTAGAACCTAAATGTGAATTCTTATTTTTAGAGTGTGCCAGACAAATCTTGACTTCTGCAATATATCTCAAAACACATATACAATTCTTTATGTTTATGCTATTTTTTCTTTTCTTTTTGTTATGTTTTTGTGTATAAAATGGATAGCCCTCTTCAAACTAATTCCAGAAGCAGCCAAGTATTATTCCTTACAAGGAAAGCCCAGTCCAGATTTACCGCCAACATTAGATTTGATATGCAGCTTATATTTTCCCTTTGATCTGTTTGGGGTTGTTGGTTTTTTTTCCCTTTTTTTTCTAAGTGCCTTATTGGCTACAAGTCTGGTTTTCGTGATTTTTCTGACATTCCTTTAGAAGCTTTACCATTTCTGACATTCTGTTTCAAAATTCAAGTGACAACTTTGCTTACTTTACCATGAGTCTTGATCATTCCTTCAATCACAAACCGATTAATAGAATGGACTGTGTTCAGAGTAAATTAAAATAAAGGAAAGCAGAACAAAAGGCCAAAGGGACCTTGAGTAAAACTCATTTACACCCTCAGATTGGAAATAAGCAGCTCAACACCTAGTACACTGCTGGGTGAGAACACAGTTGCAATAGTATGAATTTGTCCAAAACCTGATGACACCTCAGAGAGCCTTTCCGTTCACGTCAGCATCCTTTGAATGAGGTTTGATGTCATTATCGGTCTGCCTGACTTGAATGACAGATTTGCAGCACTGCAGAGAAAACTAGGAAATGAGTAATGATAGGTTGGTTTGCTCTTTTAGGTAACTGTTTGCTGGACCAACCGAGAAAGCAGATCCTGGGCCCCGAGGAGCTTCCGGGACAAACCTACGATGCCATCCGTCAGTGCAAACTGGCGTTTGGACCCGAATACACAGTGTGTCCCGGTATGGATGTGTGCTCTCGCCTCTGGTGTGCAGTTGTGCGCCAAGGTCAGATGGTTTGTCTGACTAAGAAGCTGCCTGCTGTGGAGGGAACGCCATGTGGAAAAGGGAGGATCTGCCTCCAGGGAAAATGTGTTGACAAAACCAAGAAGAAATACTACTCAGTAAGTTACCAGCTGTGACCCTAGGGAATTTTAGAAGGCATGATCCTCAAAGGCGCTGATTTTTGTGGGAGTGAAAGCAACTTTATGGAAGTCAGATTGAAAGCTGCCTTATTTTTTGGCATGTAATTGGAGTGTTATTGGTGAGGGATTTAGGAAAAGTACTGCTGAGTTTCAGGAGGCGTGTGTTCTTCTTGAAGTACGAAAGCCTTCATTCCTGGAAAACTGGGAGCATCCCTTCAGAGCAGGGGATTTGCCCATTCAGTAAGTCAGGTCTCAGGACATACTGAGTGATTGTCAAGGACCTATTCTTAGCTTCCTGACTTCTTGGCAATGGTCTGCAAGGTAAATTAAATCTGTAAATTTAATTTACAGCCCTCATCTGAAAGACCCCATGGCTCTAACTCTAGTGAAGAGAAAGGTGGATGAAGTTCATCCAGAATATAATTTCTGGAGCAGACAAGTTTGTACTTCCAGTGACAGAATCCCCTCTGTCAGCTTTGTACATCTGAAGAGTCCCCAGGCTCATGAGAACTGTCAACTGCACAGTTCAGATAGATACTTCTAAATTTACTGGGTAGACAGTAACAATGCCACTTCTGTTACACCCACAGAAGAGGTATGGACTTACAGAGCTTTGTGAAGACATTTGCAAACTGAGTCATTCAAATCAAGCTACAGCCCTTATAATACCCTTTTTTCTAGAATTATATATTTGTACATGCTGTTGCAATGCTCTTTCTAGGTAGCCAGTTTAGCAGAGTTACAAACTGTATCTGACAACTCCATCTCTTGCCAGTAATTCAGAGCAATACCTACACATCACAATAATTGCATTTAATTAATCATAGATTAGCCTTATGAACATATCCCGGGAGCCAAATCCCCTGGAGCTAGTTCAGGGGGCCCTATTGGTAGGAACAGCATAAAATAAGAGAGCAGCACATGAGACTATGGGTGCTATTTCTGGTGCATGGGTGTCTTCCATGAAACAGACTGAAGGCAGCTGTGCAGAGCAAGGCCTTTGCATGCAGAGTGCCAAATGAGATGTCATCAATGTGCAGATAAAAGACAGAAATTAACTCTGCTGGGAGAAAGAAGGCTCCTAAGACCTGTTATCCCTGATTAAAATGACCAAAGAATTGCCCTCAATTGAGGAAAACTTTAGTAGCGTCTTTGAGATGTTGCACCTTTATTCACACTTGGATGATGTCCTTACCTCCCGCTGTTCCATATATTTCAGGCTTCAAGCCATGGTAACTGGGGGTCCTGGGGACCTTGGGGACAGTGCTCCCGTACCTGTGGTGGAGGAGTTCAGTTTGCTTATCGTCACTGCAATAACCCAGCTCCTAGAAACAACGGCCGGTACTGCACCGGCAAGAGGGCCATCTACCGCTCCTGCAACGTCGCACCCTGCCCAGCAAATGGTAAGCGCCTTCGTGCCAAAGTGCCTTCATGCTCCAGCCTCTGTGTTCATAGATAGTAAATACTAAACATCTACTGTGAAAGGAAACAACAAAGGTCCGCTGTAGTTTCTCCAAAATATATTTACCAAGGCAAGACATTCATCATTAATACAATACCGTAGTTCTTCCCCTGTCCCCACCCTGACACCATACAGAGAGGACACTTGAATGAAAAGAAATTTTGGTCCTGGAAAATGAACTGTAATGCAGACTTTAGTCCTTTAATGCTTATTATGTCATGGGAAGATTTCCAAGCTAAAACGGTTGAAGGATTTGAAGGCCAGTTCTAAGTAAAGAGGTGAAGTGATGTAACTTAAAAATTATGTAAAAAAGAAATTGGAATAATAGATGGGCATAATGATATTTGCAGCATGGTCTGAAATAGTCACTAATGATGTGAATAATTCTACAGCTAAATCTTTCCGACAAGAGCAGTGTGAAGCAAGGAATGGCTATCAGTCTGATGCAAAGGGTGTCAAGACATTTGTTGAATGGGTCCCCAAGTATGCTGGAGTGCTTCCCGGAGACGTTTGCAAGCTCACCTGCCGAGCCAAAGGAACTGGCTATTATGTGGTATTTTCTCAGAAGGTAATGGCATCTCCAATCATGATTTCATGCTCCAGTTTAGAGGTGTCCTGTATCTTAGAAGTCTTTCCCTACAAGAAGGGAAGAGAAGTTAATCATATTATTCAAAGATTTAACTGTGTGATTAGATTTAATGGTTTAATCCACTGGTTAAGTATTAGGACCAGAATTGGCCTCTCGAATGAGATAAGTTTTTCCACAACTCTATATGTAGATTCATGAAAAATATGGGCCTCTTCGTGTGCTCTGCACTGGTTTGTTTTCGGTAGTGGATAAAGGGGTTTTTGCCTGGACAGTCATCTGTCGTTCTGGGATTTTCTGGAGGACAAAGAGTAAAATGAGCAAAAGAATAAGTTTTACCCTGAGTTATGTTAAGGGAGTCCAGAGAAACTTATGGAGCCAATTAATTTAGAATAATTAGCCAATTAGTATAGATGAGACCTGTGGTCAGTTATATCATATGCAATTTGAACTGAAATGTCTCCCACGCTTATACTTGCAGTTTTCCACCTCAAAATGTTATGAAGGCAACATTTAGATGTAGATAGCTCAAATGCAAGGCTATCTACAAGTACTGTTATTATTAATATGCTGTGAGATCATAATTAAAGCCAGGGTAATTTTAGTGCCTAACGGTGGAGTTATCTGTCATTGCTTTCAGCCTTTTGCTAAATTTCATCAGCCTTCGTGCTAGGAATGTTAGAGAAACTCAGCCTGGGCTGTCAGGGTAGGCACTCTGTTCTGCATGGGTGAGAGAAATAAGTAACTGGGTTTTGCCAGTCAGATTCACAAAAGCAAATCTTTTCTGTGGTAGTTTTAACTAACAGTCTTTTGATTGCCTAGGTAACTGATGGTACCGAATGTCGACCGTACAGTAATTCAGTCTGCGTCCGGGGAAAATGCATCCGAACTGGTTGTGATGGCATCATCGGTTCAAAGCTCCAGTATGACAAGTGCGGGGTGTGTGGAGGAGACAATTCCAGCTGCACAAAAGTCATGGGAACCTTTACCAAAAAGAGGTATTGATCTTCAGTATTAGTAAATGTATCTTGTGCAAATAGTAACTCTGCTATGTGCCGGCTTGCTTTCTGTCTCTAAATGCAATTTACTTTCACATAAAGATTGAGCGAAAAAAGTACATTGCATGTGCTTTATTGCACTTTCCAGATGTTTACAGCTGACTGCTTAACAATACCCTGGAACTGGCAAATAATCAACTCTCAAAACACAGTACCCAGTCCATTTCTGACACAAAGTGCCAGTGACACAGGTGAGCACCCAGTAATAGAAAGTTTGCCTACAATAACCTACTTGCTAATCTTGCAGGTCAGATGGCTTGTGGTTTCTAGATGAGGGAGGAAAGGGAAGACAGGAGTGAATCAGGAAGTTGTTTGGGTCAGAATAATCTGGGTGTATCCGAAACTCTGCATTTCCCAGATGGTGCTGTGTTAGCAAGTACACGCTGACAACATCTTTCATCTCATCTAACTTTGAATGACAATGAGGACATCCCACCTGCTTTAGTGACACTTAATTCCTTGTGCAGATAGTGGAGAGAAGCAGACAGCATTACTGCACAGCTGTAAAAGTATTCCTTAATAGCTGAGAGGGATTATACCCTAAAAATACCTTTTCACACTGTGGAGTATATGTGGAGCTTAGATGATTAGATGAGATGTCCAAAGTAAACATAGGCTTAAACATGGCATTTGCTATATCCCTTCATGTCCATTGGCATACCAGTCTCCAGATGGATTTTTTTTAAGTCAAAATATTTATAGCAGTTATCCATAAGACATTTTTCTGTCAGAGTTCAGCTTTTAACTGTAATAAAACTTAGTACAAGTAAAATAAAAGTAACTGCCCCCGTGGTTTTTCCCTGACCACATTGAGGGCATCAGTAAGCTTTGTACTGAGATACCAATGTCAAGTAAGTCTGCCTTCTGTCTGAACTCTTGTTTCCCTCCCTCTTCAATTCTAAAGAGTCAAAAGAAAATGAGGGGTTTTTTATTAGCATTTTTATAGATTCTAAGCTCTCACAGGGCTGCTGTAGTGACCTACTCTTAGAAACTTTGAGTTGACAATTTCTACTCGGCATGTGTGACTGCATTAGTGTACCATCTTTTCAAATGTACATCAACTTGATTTTGGTTTATATCTGCCAAATTCTTACATAGCATATTGAAAGCTACCAGAAGTTGAAATCTGACTCCTGAAACGACCTTTTATTTCTATACATTTCAACATACTGATGAATAGCAGCCAAAAATGGCTTTGAGAGTGAATTTATTCTAAAAATAAACGTAACTAATCTTCTTCCTGGTAAACCAATGATTGCTCACCTAAGGATGCCAAAACACCTTTGCCAAAAAGAATGACTTTCCATCCAAATTAGTAATTGTATAAACCAAATCTTTTCCAATTTGTAAATATTGAAAAGTCTGGGATGTCTAGATGAAGAAGACAGTGTGAGATATACTTCATGTGATTCAGTAATGATCCTTGTGCTGGAATCCAGGCTCTAGCAAAAATGTTGAAGGGACTCCATGAATTTCAGTAAGGCCAGATTTGTAGCATATATATGCTTGGAAATGGTGAGATTCTATTATAATTATTCCTATGAAGTTACCATCTTACTCCTCAAGTCATGCTTTAACTGAAATGAGATTGGTCAGAGAGTAAAATATTAATTCAACCTCAATGCATTCAAAAAGTTGTCCTGTTTAGAAATTAATAGTCAACCTGTAAGTAACAAGTATGTTCTAACTTGATTTTGATTGAATTTTGGGGTGGTGAGGATTTATTTTTTGCTGGAAATACTGTTTGAGACAATTCCCTTATGTGAGTAATTGACTCTAAATTAAACCCTTCATTAAAATAGTGAAATCTTAATTGTCTGTAAACTTGTTTTTACATATCAAAGGGCAGCAGCTGTAGTAAAATTATCTTTTCTCCACTGAAAAACAGCAGCTTCTGCATTGCTGTCCATTAAAAACGAAACTGTAGTACATTAAAATGTATTGGGAAACTATTAAATGTACAAGGGGAAACTAGTATTTCCTATTGCAGACAATTGCCATAATAACATTTGTTTGTAGTCTTCTCTTTTAAAGCAGTCAAAACATAATCTTCTGGAAAACTTGTTTCCTAAGAACCTTTTTAAAATGCTGTAAATGCCAAATAGTTAGAAGTTGTGAAAGAGAATTAAGGCTGCAAGTACTTCTTTGTGCACCTGGGGTGTTAAAGTTCCGTGTGCAGATGATTTGAATTGTCCAGCTTTGCTTTTAGTTTTTCAACAAATGATTTTGTAACTTCAATAACATGTTTTAACAGAGTTATTTAGGCAACTGTTGTGTAAAAATATGTGTGCAGTACTGTAGAGCGAGTCGCCCCAGCCTGTTTTTCGCACCATATTCCCTCAGGTTTATGGAGGTGCTAAATCAGTAGAGTTTTAGTCATTGTCCCATAACTGCTGGAAATAGCAGGGGAATAGCACAAGTGTTTAATCTGTAGTCTGTGCAGTCTCTAGTTATGCAGCCAAAAATTCTCGAAATTAGCAGTCTGTTCTTTAAACCATCCCAAGGGAGACCCCTTCGCTTTTACATATTTTTAGTGTATTTTCTCATTCCTTTTTTTCTAGAAGTTTCAGCACTAAACTTTTCAGATACGAGATACTTGCAGAATGGTTTTGTCACAGGTTTAGAAATGAAAATGCGTGTCTCCAAAGTCCAGCTGGTAGCTTATAGCTATGTAGTCTTTACATGTTGTCTACGTATCAGTAAAGTTAAAATAAATAACATACTTGCGATAGTGATACGTTCCAGCACACTTGCAGGTTTTGAATGCTTGTCACTTTCAGTAGAGGAGTTAAATATCTTCTTCTGATTTGCATTAAGATACTTCATGAGTAGCAACTGAGAGAACTCTGTGATGGTACAAATTAAAATTTGTGTGCACCTCATATTAGACACTTGACAATTAATCTTCGGCTTTATGACTTTCAAAGTAAACAAATTTTTTCTCAGTGATCACGATTATTTTTAAATGTTCCCAAGGTACCTCTATCCAGCTGTTACTCTGCTCATGCTTTCCTTAATCATCATTATAGCAAAGACAGCAAGAAACAGCTGTAACCAATGCATATCTCATTATCTTTCCTTGGCAGGCAAAGCGTGCATCGTATTTCATATCTCCCACCCTTTGCTGAAATATATAAGCTATCTGTTATTTTTCATTCTTCTTGTATCTGACTCACGTAAAATCGTTACCAAAGCTAAAGATTAAGCAATTTGAAATAAGTGTGGTAGATATTTCTGCAAGAACATAAAGAATAATAAAATAGACAAACAGTGGAACCTGGTTAAACTAATCTTAGACGAGCCTCAAGCCAGATGGATTCAGGGCCTGAACTAAAACGAAGCAAGATGTGTCATGCCAGTGACTTCCTTAGGCTTTGCAGTAAGACTTGAGGTTTATTTCACACTAGCTACTGAATACTCTTTTTCTTTTCCCTTCGTTCAGCAAGGGCTACACAGATATAGTGAAAATCCCGGAAGGGGCAACCCACATCAAAGTTCGGCAGTTCAAGACTAAGGACCAGAGCAGGTTCACTGCCTACCTGGCCCTGAAAAAGAAGAACGGTGAGTACCTTGTCAATGGAAAATATATGATCTCCACTTCAGAAACAATCATTGACATCAACGGGACTGTCATGAACTACAGCGGCTGGAGTCACAAAGATGATTTCTTGCACGCGATGGGCCACTCTGCCACAAAGGAGGTTCTTATTGTGCAGATACTGGCGACTGATCCAACTCAGCCCGTGGATGTCCGCTACAGTTTCTTCGTGCCAAAGAAGCAAGGGCAAATGACTAACTCTGTCAGCAGCAGTGGCAGCAGCAGCAGCAAAGTAACTCCACAGCTCATGCAACCCCGCTGGGTTACGGGGCCGTGGCTTTCTTGTTCTCGAACATGTGACACAGGGTGGCACACCAGGACTGTCCAGTGCAAAGACGGGCATGGAAAATTAGCTAAGGGATGTCTTCTCTCTCAGAGACCGTCAGCATTTAAACAGTGCTTGTTGAAAAAGTGTTAACCTGTGGTTGTGATCTTCTTTAAAAGAGGTTTGAGTAAGCCATTGTTGACATACTGGTATTAGGTCTGCCCAGACAGAGAGAAGCAAAGGCTTCAATGTACTTACATACAGTCTCAAATTATGGGCAGAATCTGCCTATCTGGACCAAATGAAGATGTGCACTGCTTTAAATAATAGTAGGGTGATCTTAATATGTCAAAAAACTTAGCATTAAAGTTGTTATAAGCCCTCTGTGTCTGCAAAAATATAAAATAAAATAATGCAAAAGAAGAAAAACTAGTGAATGGAGGATCCTGGGATATTTGAAGGTTACAGAATCATCTCCCCTTTTTCACCTACCTCTAATACAGTATGTCCTTAGAAAACGTCACATGTACCCATGATACCACAGTAGCTTATTTTATCTGTTTTGTAAATATCTTTCATTTGGTATGTCACTTTATATCACTTGGTTCTATTAAAAAATCAAAAGACAAACGACATAAGCAAAGTGATTGACCAAAGTTTATCTGCAGCCCTTGTGGACTCAATCCATTCTTCAGAAAGGGCCGCAGATGTTTTACTGGAAAATGAAGAGCTTGCTGCTGGTTTTAAAAAGCAATACCTTTTGGTTTTGACAAAAGGAAACACATTTTTGTGCTAGGAATTTCCTGACAGCAGATCATTATTCAGTGACAAATACCGTGTTTCCACCAAGAAATTCTCAGAAGGAGCAGTGCAGCAGCTTGCAAGACCAGGGATTCCCGCGTGTACATTGCTTAAATACCAGCACCATCAGCGACTCCTCACCATGTGTGTGTCAGACACACACAGAAGGAGGATTTGGCTGCTAGAAGGAATTTGTGTACACTTTGCTTGTAAACCTTCCACTAGTTCCAGCTGTGTCACAGCTTGGGGTCCTTGTTGTCAATGAACAATAGCTGCTAGCTTCTTCTCTCCATAAAACAAAGGCATACTGTATTTTGTAGAAACTAGTTAGTGAACCAAAAATTACAGGTAAGATAATCAAGTGTCTTTGAACTCAGATATTCTGAGGCTGTGTTCAACTGCTTTCTCTGTTATTTTCTCTATGGCTTCCACCTTGAATCTAACAATGTGTAATGTACCTAGATCTTCTGAAGAGGCTATAAAGGTCAAAAAAACACAGCAAGCAGTTAATATTTTATCACTGTTTTGTCCATCATGTCTAACTCTGGTATTCATCTTACCAGCAAAAGTTTGTAACTATTTGTCTTGTTTGATTGTTTTGTTTGTGGTTTTGGTTTGGTTTTTGTTTTTTTTTTAAAGCTACAGAAGGCATTCATGTTTTGTATATCTACCACGTTTGGGAGGAAGAGGGGTCTAGTGACCCTAGTGGAAGTCAAACCACATCAGGATGTGGAGGACTTGCCCGATAATAATAAGACTGTTTCCACAGATCAGGCAGTAGCTGGTAATAGTTTTCACTGGCAGCAACTTCTGAATCCCGTTATTGTCTGGTAGAAGTTCTGTGACTGAGGACGGAAATTTCACCTTACGCAGGTAACAGGCGGAGGCCTCACAGCAGCCCTGTTAAAATTGCTTCCTTTTATATCAGCAGGCTTTGAATTAAGCCCTAGAATAACAGGTACCGAAAGGCATGGTTATACTATGTTGATGAAAATAGAGTCTCGTCTGTCTTTTATTCCTTCGTTCATCCACACAGGCGAGTATGAGACTGCGGGAGGATTTTCAGACAAGCCTCACAGCTGTAAGTCAGCGGTACTCAAGCACTGAAATACCCCGGGGCTCTTCTGAAAACCCCAATCATGAGATCAGTAGAGAAAACTTGTTGGCGTGTGTAGCAAGAAGGGCAGGTCTCACTCCAGCCTGACACAAACATGTTTTTGCAACTGTGGCATGTTTGTATGAACTCTAAGAAAGCATGTGATGATTTCAAAACAGCATAGAATTGCTACATCTACAAGTATGAAACCTGGAGAAGTATTTGTGTACCCTGTTCTAAATAAACAGTAATAGGGGCAGGGCCTCCTCTGTCAAAATGAATTACCACCGAATGTTACTAGTCATCTTCAGCTTTCAAGAATGGTGTGGCCTTTTTATTAGGAGTAGTCCTGTGCAAAATTATGGATCTTGAGGAAAATTCCCCGCCTAATCTGTGATCCCGCCCTAAGATCAAGGCTCTGAATAGTTGCAGAGTTCTAGAAAGTTAAGATTTATGCCTTCTCTATCTATTAACATAAGATCATTTTGAAGTGTCTTATTTTCCTTTTAAATAATCTAATTCTTATATATGTATTACACATGTTCTAGAACCTCTCAAAAAAGTTCATAACAAATAGAAACCATCATGAGAGGAAAAATAAGGAGACTTAATGTGTCTCAGCGTAGACTTAGCATTTGTCATTAGCATCGACGTACAGCTGCTGTATTAAGTGGCATTTGTTTTTCCTGTGTTTTATCGTAATAGAGACAGAATGTGCAAGTATTTGTGTTTGCATCATAATAATAATTTATTATATATTCAACAGGATGAGTAAAGCTTTTGGATGCTATTCAGGCTCCAGAAGAGTAATACCATAAGCGGGTATAAATTTAAAGCTTCCTTAGATTGAGTATCTTTTTTCATAGAAAGAGTCTATTTATAACAAATAAATAAATATGAGAACAAACCACTATAGTGATTTTTCCCTTTTCACCAGTGTAGTAATGAAGCAAATTAGCATGAGCAAAAAGCAGTTGCCTTTATATGGTGAGAGGGCAAAGGGGACAGACCGAGGAAGCAACCCTAAAAGCGTAAGCCTGCTCTAGTTAGCACTTGCTTTTTAGCTATTCTTTGTGATCAGATTCCAATTCCAAGCGTTGCTTTTGCCAGTCATAGCTATCTCATGTAACTGATGAATGAAAAATTGGTGCAAGGTATGACTGTCATTTCAACTTGTGTTCTCAACTAAATTCCTTGTCACTCACACTGTTATGTCATTGTTTACATTACTACCGAGTGTTGCCAAACAGGATTCATGAAATGCATCTAGGGGATAGAAATCTGGAGTGTTGCTCTTTGCATAGAAAGAAACAATCCTCAGTGTTAAATTCCCTGCTGACTTCTTGGGACACATCTCCAGTGCCCTTAGGTGGAGTTGGACCCCTAAGCATCAGTGGGTTTTAGAGCATCTGCTTCTCAAATGAGACATTCTCACTAGGCAAAAGCCTATCATCTTTGGTTTGACTGTATACAAGAAATTAAATTTAGCTGCCCTCCTGTGGAAACAGTTTTATCACAAGGGGGAGAGGGAATAATCTTGTGGATTAATCACAATTGTAAAAAAAAAAAAAAAAAGCAACACAGCACTGAAAAAAATAAAATAATTTATTGTTTTTACAACTGGTATGTGAACGGATGTAATGAATTTATTTATTCTTATTTAACAAAAATACCAATTGTGCAAATTCTATATTTAAAATGTTTTGCTG
Organism: Pluvialis apricaria; assembly: GCA_017639485.1. NCBI lineage: Eukaryota > Metazoa > Chordata > Aves > Charadriiformes > Charadriidae > Pluvialis > Pluvialis apricaria. The sequence goes on from CM030007.1 coordinate 107,310,693, forward strand.
TCGTCTCTGTCTCTCTCTTTCTTGCTCTCTTTTAATTTATGCTTCAAATTTGTGTTGAAAGTACACCTTGTGAGTTTACATAATGTATGGCACTGGTTATTTTTTGTACATTTTTATTTAGAAAGCTTTCTGCATGAAAGAGGAGTATATGTGTATACATGTGTGCACACTGTATAGATGTGTATTCTTTTTCTGCTACCATCTTTTTCGTAGAGAAGTTGTAAATTTTTTAATTTTGTGACATCTCATGCTTGAAGCTCCTTGTTACGCTTCATTTCTAAAATCTCTCAACTAGCAAGTCATAAAGGTCTCCGGGCCAAAAAAACCCGTACCAGCTCCTAAAGAAGTCGGACAACAGACTGGGTTTACCCAGGCGTGTGCAGTTCATGCTGCATGCCTCACTGCTTTACCCCCGCAGCTGGCAGGGGTTCCTTACCCTCTGCTTCAACGGGAGCAAGTTCAGGCTTCTCGTAGACGGGAGACCTCCGTGTGTGAATGAAGTTCCTCTGAGTTGTCAGGGTGGCAAGTGAGTCTTCTCTCATGCGGCTTCTTACGTTTAAGCGAAAACACTACAGAGAAACTCTTGTGTGCCTCTTCAAAAATACAGCTGAAACAACGTATGGTTTGGTTTATGAAGACTGAACCATTAAAAAGCTATTTTCTCAGTCTTTCCACCATTTATACATATATAAATATGTATATATGGCTATAAAATGTTCAAAAGCCCAATTTGGAAGGCTTTGCATTGTTTTACTTCATTGTATTCTAGCTCTTTGCATCACATCAGGCAAAGTTAGACACAAAAAAAAGCCAGCAAACTATGTGTTCCCAGTGTTCCCTTGAAAATAACAGTATCTGTTTGCTTCCACTTTTTGTCCAGTCCAACTACTGCTGAACTCAAGGGAACTTGTTCTGGGCTCTGTGTAAGGGGAAAAAAAAAGCAATATAGACAAGCCTACAGCTTTTCTACAGTCAGTTTATTTAACTGTACAAATGACTTCCGTAGCCACTTCACCATCAGGGCAGTGCTACCATCTGCAAACAATCTATTTCAAACTGTTGAAAGTTATCTTGCTTATCGGTGCCCGCATTCACCCAAGTTAAATTCCTGCTCAGCCTCTCTGCCCGGTGTCTGCTGCCGTCCAGGCGCTCCCGAAGACCCAGAGCCAGCCACGGGGCTTTAGATGAAATTGCCGTGGCCAGGGGGTGGTGCTTCCTCACTTAAGACCCATTCCAAAATGCCGGGAAATTACTATAAGCCTTGACTTTGACCATCTTTAGGGCAGGCTTTAAACAGGACTTGTAAGGATGAAGCCTTAATAATTGTGGGGTTTCAGCAATATGTTCAGGTGAGTGTTCCTCCTCGTGCTAATGAATGTTGTGCTGTTCTGTGTCACTGAGGTAGATGGAGCCTACGGCAAGAGCCAAAATTAAAGTCTCTGAGCACAGGTTGCAATTTTAAGAAAACAAGTTCCTGGTTTGGAGGGTTTTGTTCCTTTTTTTAATTTGTATAGAGTTGCCAGAGTGCATCATTGCATTCATACTTGTCATTGGTAACATTTTCAAAAGGGTTTTTTACTGTGTGTACACTGATAGTAGCTTGCATAGTAAAGCTAGTTCAACATTCTTGTTTCGAATAACGCTGCAAATGCAGATATTTCTGGTTTATCATGTGTACCGGTAATGACGCAACGTAAGGGAAATTGTCGGGACCTCAGCTGGCACCACAGGATGTAGCTTTGGGGTTTACAAGATTTTATTACAAGTGCAAGTTTTCAGTCATAGCGTACAAAATTTGAAACACCCCAAACATACTCTTAGTCTTCTGGGTGAATGGTGTAAGAACATCTCCCCGGACACACCGTACCAAATACCTTGATACTGTCCCGCTGCTCTGCGCACTGCAGCGTTGCAGGTCGAGAACAAAACTCCCAATGCCGTTTGCCCTGAAAGTTGTCTGTAGAGGCTCACGGTCACTGTAAGGGCGCTAAAACCATTTCCATCATCAGCCTTGCATAATCCGTGTTGAAACACGTGGATGGGCATGTGTATAACTTAACTGTGGCCAAGTGCAAATGCATATTTTTTGTGTTTGCATGTGTATGCTTGTGTACGTATAAACACATGCATGTACATATATACACAAACGAGGATTTGGGTCTCTGTTAATCCCACTCACAGGGCAAAGTAGTTACACTGGTTTTAGTTATACCTATGTAAATTCTGAGTAACTTCATTACATCATTTGGCTTTGCAGGAGCTGCTTCAGACTTCCATCACTTTAAGTGACAGCATTAATTTGTCTTTTAATTTATAGGAACTGGTTTACACAATTTATTGTATGAACTGTGAAGTTTTCACATAGTCTATCATCTGAAACGTACTCATTGACAGTCAAACATATGCGTTGTTAAAATCCCATCAGATACAGGAAATAATATACTGAATTCAAGTAAGTTGGAGACAGCATAATACTCCTGTATAGCAATAAATCCATTTAATTTCTATTGCCAGGTCATCTGCCTAACATCAGATAAGACAAAACGAGAGGTATTGCAGGGAAGACTAACAGGAAAACACCAGGTTTGGTTTTTTTTGCTTACATGTGCCTCTTTATACAGTCAGCGTATTCTGGAAAGTGCCACTTTGTTCATTGCAGATAACTTGGCTGAAATACCAGCACCCTTTGAAAAACCAAGATGTGTCAAAAATCTTTTTTTGCATCCTAGTATGTGTCTAATCAAAGAGAGTTAACATTCTTAGAGCACTACTATGTCAGCCAGTTTACATCATAAATAATATGCGAAATATAAATTCATTTGAACTGAATTGTACAAGGTCTACACTGTACTATGACACATTGAAGGCCAATTTTTGTTTTGTAAACTATTACGTATGTATAATTTACCAGTTGTAATCTTAAACCATTTGATTCTGTGATTTCAGTAAAAGTAATAAATATAAACTGTATCATAGGTTCAAAAATACTTGTTCTATATGGTATATTTGCGGGCTACTGTTTGCCGTTTGTGCCCTACTAGAGACAGACGAGCGAGAAGAGTTTGAGCTGTGCCCCTAACATTAGGGCGTCGGTATGCTTTCTATACGTAAACACTGCACTTCGGTTGTGGTGGGGTGGAGTGTTTTTGTGAGTCATGAAATATAACGGGAAAGTGCAGCCAGTGGCATTCGGTGCTTCTCCAGAGCCTTAGGAGCAGGTTCCTGTTCGCTGCAGTTCGGAAAGACAGCATGTACTGGTGGTCTCCTGAGCCTCCCCAAAGCCTGCGTGAAATCCATGGGTTCTGTCCAAAAGCAACGTCCTGCAGAATAAGCAGATTAAGATATTCAGAATGAGATTCAGAATGAGCCATATAAACTAATCTAGGAGTGGTAAAAACCTGCCGGAACGGGTAATGGCGGTGTAGGATGTGTGCAGGTGTGGCGGTACCGCACGTGTGTCAAAAGAAAGAGAAGAGCAGTACGTAGGGGACTGGGCTGGTGAGACAGAGCTGTATACCACTCCAGTTGAACTGTGGCTCTTAAAATGAGTTCTTACCAAGATTTACTTTTCTAATAGAACCGTATTATTATGCATTCTAATTCAATTTTCATGCTGATTTCTTGCTTATCCTTTCTCATTCCACAGCACTAAGTTGGGAGTTTTTCTTGTTCCCGAAAACAATGCTTTCTTTCCAAAAGTGAAACCAAACTCATCCTTTCTAAATCTTACCCCATGTGTGTGTCTAATCTATTGATTCCTGGCATTTTTATGAATTTTGGATTTTGCTTTTTTTTTTAATGGGGAGCTTTTGCTTTATTTTGCTTTGCAAGTGGTGAATGAAATTGACTCTTATTTACAGAAACAATTTATATGTATGCCTAGGAATAACTTTCCTCCCTTAGATTGTTCAAACAACAGCAGTGAAACTTTACAGAGCTGCCGGTACCTATAGAGAGGCCCAAGGTCTTCAGAAAAATTTGTCTAATCTCTTACACTACATATAAATCTGCTTGAACCACAGGAGAGTTGTCCTGCTAGTGCTTAGTACAGTATATATCTATATACGTATGCACAATATTACGTATTTGTAATATTATTTTTACATAGTCTATATGTAAAGATGTTTCAGAAAACCTTGCTTATAGATTTACAGTAGATGATAGTTATGAGCCTGGTCGCTGCCCATCAGAAAGAATACAGCGGTCAACATCAGTGAGGGGTGCAGTGAAAAACCTGTGCTAGAAGGCAGTTTTACCATTTACCCTGCCTAAAGGGTTTGGGGACGTGAGTCGTGTGCTACGCTCTTCAGTAAAAATGGACTGACAGGTTTTCATCCCTCCCTGCATCTTTCCTCAGCCAGGATGCCGGCGCAGGGCAAGACCTCCACCAGCTCCTTGTCTCCTCCTTCCCACCTGCAGGTAGAAGTAGCAGACGTGCAAACTATGCCACATTTACTTTTAGATGGTTTTTGTCTCTGAGAGAACTCCACAGGTGTTGCCACTTCAGAGATACTTCAGTACCTCCTCTGTATTTTTGTCTTCATAGCAAGCTGCAATGTCACCAAGTGATTATGGCAGGTTCTATCTTCCCAAAATTCCATTTTTATTTCCCATTTTAGAGTTTGCAGTAGCTCAGAGAAAGCCGTTACTGGGAACAGAAATCCATTTGTATACAAATCAAATAGAGCAGAGAAAGCAGTATAGACTTTCTCAAATGTCCAGCGCTGTCATAATCCCATTACTGTGCAGGGACTGTTCTGTATCAGGAAGATGAACTCACTCTCTCTTAATGTATTTTCCATCTCTTCATAATGTGACATTTCACCTCTTCAGAAACTATACGCAATTATGTACGAGGAGGGAGGCTTCTATTCCCAAGACTCTGAATTTGTAGACCCAAATCTCATTTTTAGGTGGGGATGCAAGATGGATTTGATCCAGTTTCAGTCCTCTAGCCAAACTGATCCTTTTTAAAAAAAAAACTTGGTTTCAAAACCTCAAAATATATCCAATAATTAGAAAATGTTTCAAGTCTCTCCACATTGTTTACACCGTTACCTCACTGTCCTTATGCTGTGCTCTGCAAAGTTTAAAGTAATAAATTCATCACACTTAGACCACTCAGCATTCTAAGCTGACCCAAGGATAGGGTGGAAGAATAAATGCATGGGAAAAATAATTTAACAGAAGTCAAGGGAAAATTATTTTCCATGCTTGGAGCACGAGGGCAGCGATCTCTTTTCTCCCTTGATTATTCTGGGAAAAGTACGTCTAAGTGAAAGCACACAGACATTTTCTTAAGCAGCTGCTCAAGAAAGCTTTGTTGTAGCAATCATCTGCAACCTAAGGATGAGCTTATTAAACCAGCCATTGTGGCCATTGCCACCATAGCCTCACTGCCCCAAGTGCTGCTAAACAAATACAGTAACACAGAATAGTCGGATGAAATTCTGGAGAACGCATGTGCATTTAGGTATGGGAGAGAGAGGGGTGCCTCAGAAGGGTTAAGGGGTAAGAAGTGTTGCTTTCTGTAATCTTTATTAGCTTTAATGGATTTTGCCACAGTAAGCTCATAAGAACGTATTTTTGCGTACCTGTAATTTGGTTCACTGGTGTGTCTTTATTTTACTTCTTCTATCTATTCTTCTGTCTCACTAAGACTTTACCAAAATGACCCGAAACTGCCAAACCCTCGCGCACGTCTGACTGCATAAGCCTGAGTTCTGCTAAACAGACTCACGTTAGCAGCAACGCTTCCCAGGAAGCCATGACTGCTGCCGGATGGATGCTGACGGAACGGTGTCCCCTGCCCATGCAGCTGCCAGGAGGAGAGGAGGGCAGGGGCGTGAGCCAGGCAGCACCGTGTGAGAGCCCTGCTGGCATCGACTCTCGGACTGTTTCAAGGGGTGAAGCTGGCTGAACTTTCAGATGTTCAAGGAAAGCCTCTCTCTAGCTCATCGAAGTGCTTCACACAGGTGCGCATTAGAAATTAATTCTTTTTATAGTGCCAGCTCTGCTAGTCACCTCTTTTCCTCCTTATACGTCTGTGGTGTTATTTTGATAGAGTGCAGTCAAAATGGATTTTACATTTTTTGCTCTGGAGGCACTGAGGCACTTACTCCTTTTAAGCTTTGAGTTGCTGCGGTAGCAGGTGTTGTGTCTGGGCCCTCTGCTGATGGGAGCTGGGAGCTATAGAATCACAGAATCATAGAACAGTCTAGGTTGGAAGGGACCTTAAAGATCATCTAGTTCCAACCCCCTGCCATGGGCAGGGACACCTCCCACTAGACCAGGTTGCTCAAAGCCCCATCCAGCCTGGCCTTGAACACCTCCAGGGATGGGGCAGCCACAGCTTCTCTGGGCAACCTGTTCCAGTGTCTCACCACCCACATAGCAAAGAATTTATTCCTTATGTCTAATCTAAATGTACCTTCTTTCAGTTTAAAACCATTACCCCTCATCCTATCACTACATGCCCTTGTAAAAAGTCCTTCCCCAGCCATTCTGTAGTTCCCCTTTATGTACTGGAGGGCCGCAATAAGGTCTCCCTGGAGCCTTCTCTTCTCCAGGCTGAACAACCCTGGCTCTCTCAGCCTGTCCTCATAGGAGAGGTGCACCAGCCCTCTGGCCGTCTTCTCTGGACTCCCTCCAACAAGTCGATGTCCTTCTTATGCTGGATGCCCCAGAGGTGGATGCAGTATTCCAGGTGTGGTCTCACCAGAGCAGAGTAGAGGGGCAGAATCACCTCCCATATGCAATGGACAATTTCTCATGTGTTCTCATGCCCATGGATAATTGTGCTTATCTGTGGTAATGACTGAAGGCCGTATGCCCTGGTGAGGTTTGCAGATGTAAATTCTGCCCTAGCCGTGCCGGTAACCACAGAAGGGCCGTAGGCATCTGTTAGTGCATGTAAAATGCACATCCCTGCAAAAAAATGTGCAAATTGCCCTTGACTGGCAATCCAGCAGAGAGGCCCATTGGAAACCGACCCCGTGCAGCCATAAAGCCGTGAAGGTACCACAGAGAAACATCTGCTTGGTAAGCAGGAAGGCACGGGCGCAGTGAACATCGCTATGGTCCCGTAGTGCCTGGGAGCATCAGGTAACTCACATCTTGAAACAGTTGAAAGCTGGCAGCAGGCCACCAAGGCAATTGCTTAGATGGCAGCTACCCAACGGGCTGGCAAACAAGCTTAGTTACCTAGTAAAGGTGGTCTGTAACTAAAGGGTAACGAAAATTATACTGGAAACTTTCAGAGCACTTTAAAGTGGTCAATTTAAGACAGGGCCCTGCCCACTGGAAGTGGTCCTTTGCTGAAGGCCTCGCTGTACTTAAGGATGGTTTTGTCCAGAAAAAACAGTGTTAGATGCATTCTGTGTGGGCTGGGAGGAATGTTTTCACACTGATATTTATGTGGCATGCGAAGATCTGACAGCCATCCAGAGAGGTTTCGGCCAATATTTCATTTTAAGTATATGCTGCGCACAACCGAAGAAAAGCACGTGAAACGGCGTTGCTTCTGAGGGGTAGACCAAACGGCAGAGCGGCCGCAGATAGCAGAGACACACTCCTTATGGTAAACCGGCGGCTAAGGAGATATAGGTTCTTTCGACAGGAATTTGAGCTATGAAAGGATTTAAGGGGAAATTACCAACCAGTCTGGCATTCAAATGCCAAAACACACAGTCAGACTCTTGGCCGTACAGACACGCTGTAATGCTCTTCAGCTTCACTTCAAAGGGAGAAGGAAAGTTGCAGGACTTTTCTGTGTAAACCTCAGCCTCTTCATGTCTGCAGGAAATCACCATCAAAACGCTAGCCCTTCATCGGATTAAAATGAAACAGTGAACTGAAATGTTATATATGAAGAACTTTTCCTTCAGAGGAGAGGAGAAAGAAGCAAAGGATGTTTTGTTTCCCTCTCCATCAAAATAATTATTATTTTGGGATGAGTTCATTGTGTATTTTTGGCTATTTTTTTTCCCCAAAATAGTTTCTTAAGGCAAGGCAGAGCCAGAGCCAGAACCAAAGACAAGTTGTGAGGTTACTGTGGAACAGCTTTGCCTCCAAGAGGTCTCTGTCTGCCTCTGCCTGCTGAAGGCCTTTCCAGTATGACTCCAGTCTCGGGCTCCTGTTCCCCAGAGCCTGCACTTTCTACCCCAGGAGCCATTTCCTTTGGCTGCATTCATAATGTTTATTTAAATCATCACCTGTTTTTTTTTCAGAGCTAGTCAGATTTCTAGAAATATGATAACAACCGAGTAGATTATAAAAAAAAAAAAAAAGACATTGGCAAAAAGATTAGGAGACTTCTAATTTACAACTACAAAAGAAAAAAGAGCCGGGGGAAAGCTTTAAGAAGGAACAGTATCTACAAACAGAATCTCTTCTATCTTGAATCTGGATGTAAGCCATAACCAGGCAGCACCCAAAAACTTTGGAAAACTCGGGCAGTTAATTTGGATCTCATAGAAATCCATATATTGGGGTAAACTTTAAAATATAAAGCAGAACAGCTAAAATAAGAGAATGGAGTAGCAATAGAGGAAAAACTGCTTTACTTTTCAGTTAGATACAGAGAGGGACAAGAAGTAACTAAGAAGGGAGCTCAAACAGTTTAGGATAATTTCATACAACATTAAACTTATCAGATAAATATAATGAACGAATTTTTTTTATTCTATAAGTATAACTATGGATTTCCATTAAAACCAGTAGCTGAGAACTTCATAGCCCAATTATTTATGAGAATGTGGATATTGTTACCAAAAAACCTGACGACTGCAGCCCAAATGGTTTTACCATTTTCAGCCTTTTTAAAGCTTGAAATAAAGTCTTAGTTGTTTTCTTTAATTAGATATTTAAGGATATTAAGTAGGAGGTTCCTACTCTGGCACGGAAGCAATTGTAGCTGTAATATACATTACAACTCACAAAGGGGTGGGAGTGAATCAGTCATTCCTAATGTACTTCCTAGTGTAACACTTGCTTTGAAAGGAAAGGGTTAGTAGGTAGACTAGAAAGTGTCTTCGATACACATGTTTGGGTCAGTAAGATAGGAAACGCACCTCACAGACAAGGGATTTAGACTTAAGTTTGATCAACAAGGACCCCAAGGCCTCTTGGTGTCGTTAGACAAGAGAAAGCTGCAGGCTGAACGAAACGGGAATGTGGGAGCACGTCTCCTTTCCGTGGGACCAGAGTAAGGGTCCCAGCTGAAGGTGCACCATGACCATGGGTTGCAAAGGCTCGTTGAGGGTCAGTCTCATAGGTGCTGACCCCAGAAACTTATGAGAATTAAGGGATAAAGCCTGTCTGAGAACCAGTGTTTAAACAGGAGTATGAGTCCAATTCACCTGACTAGTTCAGTAAAGGTCCTGTGAGTAAATAATTCGCTTGGTCATTTGGGACACTTCTCAAAGCACTGCAGGAAAGTAGCCAAAGGACCACAAAAACTATGTTGGTTATCCATATGGCAATAGACAGAGGTTATTTTAGCAGTGTGAAATGTTTTCTGAATCCAACAGCACAAAAAAAACCCTGCCAAAGCAATTTGCCAGTGACAAAAACACGGGGTGTAATGTTGAGGCTGAAAAACCTTTGGCTGGGTTTGACCCAGTATAAACCACCCTGGGTCTACTCCGGTAGTATTCAGTGTTAACCAACTGTATCCGGGCTTTTTATTTGAGTAGTATCTGTCACTTGAATATAGATAAATATTAAATTATACCTACACTTAAGGCAGAGTCCTTAATGTTGATTTAAAGTGCAACTCATGTTTCTAAATCATTTCAGTGAATTTTTAAATCCCATCCCTAAAATTTTTGAAAAGCATATATTATTATTTTTTTAGTCCGCTATTTAACACCATAGTGTGATTCTAGCCAAGCCCTGAAATCCCACGCAAGGCAGATTATGTTCAGTTCTCTGGCTGTCTACATATTTTCCTCCCTTATGTACCTTACAAGCCAATGCCTGAATATAGCCTAAAAGCATATCCTTAGCGTACACCCAAGAGGCCACATTCGGCATCCTGTCACCCATCATATTGAGCTGATTGATTCTACCACGATTGTTAATAAAACCATAATTTCAAAAATGTCTCTTTACTTAAAGCCTTTTTTTTCTTTTTTTAATGGTATAGTAGTTATGGCAACTGCTTCCTGCCACCTCTGCTGCCAAAAGCCACAATCCATCCATGAAAAAGCGCTGCTCCATCCAAACACATTTTTCAGTGGACAGCAGCATTCCCTGGCTGGAGCACACTCTTCCCTTCCCTTCTGGCAAACTGGAAGCCAAACAAAATCTGTAACAAATGTGAGCTGAGAGTGAGGAATTAAGTGCACTTCTTACAAATGACTTTGTATTTTTACACGTACATACAAGTAAAAAGAAAAAAAAAACCTCTTTAGGAGGGACGAGGGGGAGAAAAAGCCAGACACCCCCAGGGCTGTTCAATGAAAGAAAATGTTTTCCTTTCTTAGAATACACGTTTGGAATTCAAACTCTCTTAAAAGTCTTGGCTTAATAGTAATTAAAAAATTGGTGAGTTGTTTCCCCTTCTCTCTCAGTTTTATTCTACCATAGAGGTCAGTGGCAGGATTTCTTAAGTCTGGTGTATTTCCTGCATGATGATCAAAGTTTGCTTTGTGAATTTGAAAATAAAATGTTCCTATTCTCTGCTAATACCAAAACTCCGCTTCTATGAGTAGGCCTTTCTGGTCTTGACACAGAATAATTCTTATATTTCCTGTTTGACAACATGGTAAAGCTCTTAGAAAAGCTTAAAAATTATTTTTATGGACTGTATTTATAAATATTATCTTCCCTCCCTAGGCGTAATTCCAATGCGCAGTTATGTGGAGCTTGCTTGTCTTTCCCTTGCCCCGTTGGCTGTGACCTTTTACCCACTCAAAAAATAATTAGCACATTTTCCAGCAGATAGTTGGATGATTTCATGCTCTCTTATTATGAGAAAACGTTGTAACAGACCACTTTGGCAAACAGTCTAATGTGCTGCTCTTTCAAGCCCCTGTGTAGTGAATGAGTACGAATGTACAAGAATGTCAAAAAATGGAATGAACCAAGAATTGTGATAACAATGAGATGAACAGCCACTTACAAAGCCGAAATTCTCTTATAGACTGAATTTGGAAGTTTTATTAAAATGCAACGCAACCATCATGATACGAGTCACTTCAGTATTTTTGTCTGGGTGGGAAAAGAAGATAAGTGTTGAGTTCCAGCACTAATGAGGCATTGCATCCAAAAGCACATACACTACACAAGCCTGAAACGATGAAAATTAGAGGGGAAGGAAAAGTAACAGCAGAGACACAGGTCCAATCCAAAATTGTGAGGCCGATATTACTACGGTTTTGCTTCCAAACTCAGCAACAGGACTGCATCAACTAGTATTCTGCGTCAATGCAATTTTCACTGATTAAAACCCTTTTTCTCACCATGAATTACCTACCTTACTGAGATTTTTGCCTTCAAAATTATTTTCACTGCCTCCGTGGGAGTGGTGTATTATATAGCTATGTTAGGCATTTTAGCTTCTTTTATACAATAAACAGAGAGAGCTAATGCAATAGCACCTCAGAGTATTTAAAAATCCCTTCCCACTGGTTGGCTTAAGGGCAGGAGTCATGAAGTGACCCCCTCACGCGTGTTCTTAGTGTGCAAGTGAGTTGTGTGGCTAATGGTGGAGTTGCACAAGCCCTCTCTGTGGAGTGGTTCCAAAAAAAAGAGGAAGGCTGTACACCAACAGGGATGTCTGCTCCCTGCTTTTGTCTCCAGTTCCCAAATTTGAGCCAGCATATATTTCAGCTACAGAAGAATGAAAAGAAATGAGAAGAAAAGGCAAAACATATATGTATGATGCCACAAAATAAAATTAATTTTGTATCTCCAAGGATTCACTGATAAATTCATTGCTTGGATTTTCTCCTAAACAAGTTATGCTTGGTTGATCCAGGACTACGCTAGCTAATAGAAAGTGTCGCCATTCAAAGTATAATCCTAATCAAATATCCGCAAGTTTCCCTTCACTCTGAATTTGAGCTGCAAGATTTGAGAATTTGCCTGTGCTTACACAGGTCAAATGAAGTGGTGACAAACAAAGAGGCATCAGAAGATATCCTTACCCTTGTTTTCCAGCTGAAGCAACTGGAAGACATAAAAGTCAAAATTATCCTGTTTTAAGTCACACAGTGAGCAGAAGCACTGCCAAGAACGTACCGTGGGCTTCTAGGCTCCAAAATAGCGATATAAAACAACTGTTCCTCTTTACCAGGATTTTTTACAGCTGCTCTCGGCATCAGGTTGGCGTTCGCTGGTATTTTTTTCATTCAAGTCCTCTCTTGCAGCTGCATCCACAGAAGCAGTTCCCCTCTGCAGACAGAAGCACTGGTCCTGCCTACAGCAACTCTTGAAGTGCCTTTAATTAGTCAGCCCAGGCACCTTTGCTAATTGACAGAGAGAAGCAGGCACTTGAAAAGTTCGGGACTTGTGGCTTTTGCCATTGACCTTAGGGTAAGATGAGCTGTGCCCCACAGGCTCTTGTTTCTCTCCATTGACTATAAAGGGGGTGGAGAGTATCTAGGTTATTAGATGTGGGGAAGGCCTCCACTTTTGACCAGACAAATCCATCCCTGGCCTCAGACTGCTCTACAGACTGCTGTATGGTACAATGGTTGACTTCTATCCATGTTGGTCCACGAAGACAAACACTGCTGCCATAAATGATTCCAGTGGCACATTGCCTGCCAAGAGTGTATTACACCGTTCCTCTTACTAATTTTTTTGAGTCTAAATACATAAAACTGTAGCAACTGTTTCATAGTCTTTCAAAAATTTAAAAGAAATATTGTGAAACTGGGGAGGGGTTTCCTCTCCTGGACTTTTGAATCTGCATCTGAAACCGTCTTTATAGGTGCCTTTTAGATTCAACAGAGAGAAAACGGGCACTTCACACATGCTATTCATTTCACCCTACAGCACACGTCCATAATAGGGTAGAGGAATTGCACATTACAAATGTGTATTTCTTTCCAGTGACAAAGGGACATAGGGTTCAGATGTAGACAGCTACAGCGCAGATGTCTGAAGCTGAGTGAGATGAATCTCATTCCAGGTCTCAAAAGGGCTGAAAGTGCTTGGGAGCAGTATCCTGTTTCCAAAGAGTTTTCAAGTAAAAGCTCAGTTCCAAATGGCTATAACTCTTTCCAAAAATTGACTGGATGAAGGCAGGTTTGTTCTGCAGCATTTTTTTTCACTGAGCTACCATTGTGAGAATTAGTAATGTTCCAGTCCAGGCTCTTTCCCTCCCTATCATCCCTCCCCCTTACATCCTCCAGCTCTTACTTCATTGCAAAGTTATCTTTAAGCTTGTGTAAGAAACTATACATCCTCTTTGGTATAGAAAATGTCTGCAGTGAATTCAAAACCCTTCAGAATGTGAAGGTTATACATATTGCAATGATTGTCAGAGAAATGCTTTTATAGTATATTCCTGTGGAGTGATCTTATTTTTTTTCCTAAGACTTACTTGCAGAATTTTTTACTAATACGAAGTTGTTTAAAATAAAATTACAAAGGCCTTGGAGAGAAACGAAGGTATTTGTTTCACTTAGCCTTAATATACAATATTAAAATTGCATGTTACTACAGACCTTTTAAAGTTAATTATTGAATTATATATTAGTACTGGCTCTTACAACTGAGTATCCCTATTACACATCTAATCTTGCTAAGCCTTTAGTTTCAACAAGCTGTGACAATGAGATCCAAAATGTAACCGTGAAATCTATGAAACCACTGTGGTGGCTTTGAACACTGTGCCTTGTGCAGAATTTCCTACTTGGCAGTGAGTAGATCTCATTCCTGTGCTACAAGCCCAAAGAGAACCCAGCTCTTTGCCCATTCACTGTGTGTATACGTCCCTTGTCTCTTCTTTTTTTGGCTTCGTGGTGACTAAATGTAATCAAGCCAGCTGGTGCTTCCATGTCTGTGCACAGTTTTTCCACAGGTGCCACCAAATTCTCTTGAATACGCTCCAGCTCATTCCCTGAAGAAAATGCTGTCATTCAAGTTTCTTTTTTTGATTATAACCAAATAGTTGTTACCATATAACCATATTATAAACAAATTATTATATGAGCCAAATGCCTTACCTGAGCTGTCAAAAAAAAAAAAAAAAAAGAGAGAAAAGGAAAAAAACCCTCCCCAAACATAAAACTCCCTTTTCTGAGCTGATACTGTTGATTTAAATGCCTTTAATTTCACGAGTACATAGAGGTATGGAGAGCTCAACATTCTCTGTGCATCCATTCTGGCTGTGACAGTAAGAAGAGCAGAAGTTAGGAAAATACTAAAGGCTTCTCAAGGGGACAAGCTTTGGAGAACATGGTGAAAGAATATTTTGTAGCCAGGCGGACTCTACACTGCTCGATTCCCACTAAATCTCTCCCAGTTCCTGGGAAGTTTCTTTTTATCCTTCTACTCTAGCTGTAGGTGAACAGGCAACCACATTCAAAAGAGAAGCCTCATAACACACGGGAATCAAACATTTGTGGAAGGCACCAGATCTCTCAGCTTCTTTTGGTACCCAAATGATTTCTGCTTTAAGCAAAGGTGGTGTTCTTTCCTTTGTATTGTTTATTATTAACATGTGGTGTTTGATTAAAATCATGAATCAGAAGCCATATTAAAAAATTACTCCTACAGGATGTGAGGATTCCTCCTGCAGCACTTTTCTGAATGCCCTTGTCTTTAGGGTTTATTATAAATTAGATCCCGTGACTGAGTTTTCAGAGGTTATAAATATGAGAAGGATTTTTTTCCCCCTTCAACTATTCCATCATAAAATGGAAGGTGACTAGTAGAAACGTGGCTTGTTCTTCCCACCTCAGACCAACTAAGCTAACTTAAAAATCAAAAAAGGTGTTGACAATATGCCGGCACTTCCCCTTGCTGACACTTGTTATTCCATGCAGCTCTGTGGGCATTGGTGGAATGACTCTGCATGGCACTCACATAAATAAAAGCACTTCTGGCCCAATAACCACAAATTTTCAAAGGTCGGTATACAGCAATGGCATCAGTAGCTCCCAAAGAAACAAATATTTTAAGTGCAGTGCCTAACTTCTGAGCAATTTTAACACATTTGCGCTTCTCACCAAATGTCACAGTGTCATGTTTACAAAAATACGAATGCTTTCATGTGGGTCTAGGAAGGTAGTATTTACAGTGCAAAGTTTATCTGCTTATATAAAAAGTGTTTGTCCTCAGTTTTCCTGTTGGTCTAACATAGAATTACCTGAAACCAGGACAGATGACTTCTACTTTTGCCACAAAATTACAGAATTAAGCTAGTGAACTATTTCTTTGCGTATTATTAGCAAATTTCATGTGTGTGTATGTGTGTGTGACTAAAGGTTGTTTAGTGCCATCTTTTGGGTGGTCCTAATACTACAGAACAGCTTAATCAAATCAATTACACATTTGCTGTCATTCACACGGCTAGGAAGCCACGTGTTACTAGTTCCCTAAACTTGTTTCTAGAGATTTTGGGGGTTTTATCCTAAGTTACAGCTCTCCGTAAGCTTTCGCTTTCTAATGTGTATGAGCTCCCTGAAGAACAAATGGGCGGTGATGAAGGGGGCTACCCTGGTTTCAGGCTGTGCTAGTCGAGGGTGCAGGAGCCGGGGCACTGTTTGCCACCGTGCCACCAACCTGCCAGAACGAGCGAAACGAAGGCAATGAGTACAGCCGGCGACAGCAGGTGTAATTACACCATAGAGGCAGACTGATGCTCGCCAGTTGGGTGAGAAAATACGCGCTTAGGCCCTTCCTTGCTTGGCGCAAGGCTGTTGTGGAGCTGCCGGGGATGGGGATTGACTGTGTCAATCTCATAGCAGCTTTCAGAATTGAAGGGAAAATGCGTTGGAGGAGCCCTGCCCGCAGTAGCTCCTTGAAACAGAACAGACACTGCAGTTTCTTTAGGGTGCTCCTATCGTGCAGGAATATACATGCATACTCATAAAATCAATCAAATTTCACCCTCTGCTTACACTGTTTTGTTCATGATAACTGCAAATTACTTTGGTAGGCAGCAGACACCTATATAATTGTTTAAAAAGGTTTGTGCCTTTAGTTGTGAGATTTAAGTCTTCTTCCAGCATCAAAATGCTTCCAGCCCTCCCCACAGCCACAGTTGCATGAAGACCATGCACGGCTGAGTGGCAGTAGTCAGATGACAAAGAAACTCAATGTGAGGATGAATTGCTGGGAGTGTTTCCACGCTGCATAAAGAAATCCCCCAGCCCTTTCTTAGCACACAAATCCCCAAATCCCCAGCAGCAAAATATTTTCCTATTTAGAAACACTGTTTTTTTCCAACTTTGGCCAATGTTCATGCTATTTTATAAGATAATTATCTATGTATCCCAGTCACACCCTATATCACCAAATTTCTTACTTCTGATTCCTAACACAAGACCAACAGTAAACTCCTCAAATTAATTGTTTATATTCTGTCTTTATTCCGTATTCCCTGCTAGCTCCAAAAACAGATCATATGCCAAAAATAAAAAAACTCAAGCATCCAAAAATCCAACTTAACACCTAGAGTGACGCCATAGAATTAAAAACATACATGAAATATTACACCCATGGTACCTGGTATGTGGTAACTAACAACCAAATCTAGCCATAAAACCCTGCCTTTTCCACAGATGGTCTAAAATAGGATTAGATGACAGTGCGCCCTTTGAAAACTGGTCAACTGGTTTCACCTTAGGCAAGAACAAATTCATTGTAGTGAAGTAGGTAATGCTTTCAGCAGGGTTTCCTTTTCCCTTAATGAGATGACAGGCCTTTCTGCCCCTTATCCCATTCTACCCCGGGACAAACGAGCTGCTTCCCATAGCAAAGCCTAATTTCACATGCGACAGGGAGAGTACAGGGCTTGGAGGTAGCTGGACTTTGGATATCCCCTTGCCAGCAATATAGGCCCACAAAGAGCAGGTCAAGGTTCATACTGTGCTCCCTGACTCATGGTCCCAGGGACAGCAGAGGCAGAGCCAAAGGAATTACTCATGTGTGGAACAGCGTTTATTGTAGATATTTACAGCACTTGGCCTTGGAGTCTAGAGCACCAGCTGATCCTTTTTTGCTAGCTGTTAGGGTTGAAATGACATATGCACACACAGCAAAATTTTGGACAAGGCAGCCTCCCCAACAAAATGCTGATGTCTGCAATTAAACTTATCTCTGTGTGGAAATGTTCCCCAGGCACCGTTTCCTAGTCCAAGTGCTTGTTGGAGGCTTTTTGGAGGTGTCAGAAGGTTTGCATTCCCCTACTCTTGGATAATCAAACACTGCTTGCAAGCTTGTTTGGATGTTGAAATAAGCCCAAGCAGGGAGTTTATGCATGTATGGTTTGTAGCATTTTAGGGACATGAGTCTGGAAGGTACTTCCTTCATCCGTGTATCCCTTCCTCTGCTGTGGTAGGAGATAGATACGTGTAATTCAGTTCAGATATTCAGCAAGTCCAATTTTACAGCCATTATGCCCTTTGCCTCCTGTTGGAAAACAGGTCTACCTATGGGCACCTACAGAAGGCCTTATCATGAAACTGCACTCGTGAGAGGCCACACAGGCTATGGATGCGACGGTCTCCAACATCAATAATCTGGTCTCTTTTCATTGGCACTAGTAATTAAATGTCTGGCTTGTGGACAACCACCATTTACATTGCTCACAGCTAGAGTTTTTGGTACTTCTCACATCATAACTGTAGGATCAAATGATCTAATAGGACTTAAACACACAACGTGTTTCCATAGTTCTTTGCAGAGTTACAGTAGTCAAGAAGAATTGCACTGTGCGAAGAAGGCGGCGGGTGTGTGCCGGAGCCCTGCTGTAGACAGAAGCTAAGAAGAGACTTCCAGCCACACAGATCAAAGCCCTCGAACGCAAAAAAGATGCTCAAATGACATGAAGTCAATGGCCCTCTGTTCACTCACAGCTGTTCGCCGATATGTGAAAAATACTGTGGGACTGGGGCCACAGAGATTAACATAAAGCCACAAACGCTGGCAGTTTAAGCAGCGGATGTCCTCACCTTAATTGACTTTTGCTTTTCTGCCCTCCCTGAAGCAAACAGCACGAGTTAATGTTGTCACTTCTTACACTTTCTGAGATTTTAGTGTCTTATGTCACAGCTTGAGTGTTTATAGTTTTTCAGCTTGTTTCCGAACTATGTTTGAGTTTGAATTCTTTTGAAAGGTAAAAAGAGAACATTTTTCTTGGAGAGCTTTGAAATCCACATTAATAAAGCTGGCAAGGCCCTCTCAGTTAAATTTGTTTTAACTTTTTTGTCTTATTAGCAATTTCTTTACACAACCTATTTTAGCTCATGTATTTACCATATAAAGCAATGACAGCTCAGTTCACATCACTAGAATTATATAAATGTATGGTTTTATAAAGTGGAAGTTTTTTACCTCTCTGTTTGCTAAAATACCTGGTGATGTTTTGGTTTTAAAAGGTGTGTTACATGTAACGGTTGGGCATATTTGCGCTGTAGCTCAGATTTTTATACTACGCCCAGTTCATAAATGTTATTCAGCAACCACCTGTGAGACGTTTAAATAATCAAGAAAGAAAATGATGGTAGAGAAGCAGCACAGAATAACACTTATTTTCTTCTTTACAGCCAATTAGGGATTGTGCTGTTTTGTCAGCGTAAGAACAAGTCCAGGCTTGGAGTCCTCCTATGGGACCGTGGAGGTCTCAGGAAAGGAGTTTCCCTAGCTGCTTTCATTTATGCCTTTGAAGCCACATCATATGTAACCAGACCATTCTTCCCCTTGGGATGTCAGCCTCAGACGCCCAGAAAGTCTCCTCCAGTCCATGTCCCTCATTAACTCCTACAGGATTATCCCAGGCTGCCCCCGGACCAGTCCAGCGCCGCCCTGCTCCTACCAACGCACCACTGAAGAGCAGCCCATCAGCGGTCACATTGCTCTGGCCAGCAGCTCTACCGAGCCCGAAACAGCTGGTCACCGCTTGCAGATTGGCCACAAGCAGCTGGAGGACACTCTCATGCCTCTTCACCCACTTGCATTTTGCAAGGGGTACGCAGACATCCCTCTGCCCAGGCATCGGCGCGCAGCTGAGGCAGGCAGAGGCGACTGCAACCCAAAGAATTTGGGGTTGCCTCAGCTGTACTCCCCGTGGATCCCAGGGAGCTGGCAGCAAAACTAGCCATCAGACCCCGGCCTCTTTCACAACAGGAGAGGACATTGCCAGCGGGTAAGGGCATATTCTGCCTGCCTTCCAGTTATGCCCAGCCTACGATCCAAAATGATGGCTGAGCTTGTGCAGGCAATAAAATCAATTATGCCACTAAAACAATAATTCCATGTGAAACTATTATGTGTTTTTCTGTCTGCAATATTTTAATCACATATTTAAATGTATTTTGAATTAAAACTTGCCATCCTCTAAATAAAGAGAAGGTGGAACTCAACAATAAGACAATGACTCAAAATATCGAGATTAATTGGTAGATATAATAATATCAGGAAAAGCTGTCCCCATGCCTACTTTACCCCTTCCCTCTCTTCTTAGACCCACACATTCCTAGAAGACTCGAGACATTTCAAAACCTGTGATTTTTTTCCTTGATCGACCTTAATTGTACACCCAAACCTCTACGTTTGCCTTAAGTATAGCTTTTAACTTGAAAGCATGCATTTGGCAATCTGAACCATTCAGTCAAACATGCTCTGACTTCCCCATGACACTCATGGAAATAAGACTGAGTTAAAAGATTTCATGAACATCCCATACTCCCTGATTTTAGTTCTTTATCACCCAAAATAATGACATATTTTGTGCCGCGCTGTGCAAAAAAGAGTTGGTGGCGTAGCAAAGGCAGCACATCAACAGGGGTCCTAAGCATCTCTTGCAAACGTGTTCATGTGCTTGGCTTTATACCCACTGGAAAGCAAAGAGCCTCTCCGCACCACGACATGAAGGCTGTGCATAGGGGTTTGTGTATCAAAGCCAAGCGGAGAAATTTATCAATGCTAAATGGAAGTTAAAGAAGAAAGTTTTTGTTGACTGGCTATTTGCTGTTTGGTCTTAATCGGGAATGATGTTTTTCCAGAAGGCCTACTGGTAACGAGTGGAAATACAAATCCGGGTATTGGTTTACTAGTGTCTGTTTATTTCTTGCCATGCTCTCTTATAGTATCTATGGTATGAACTGACACAGAGGATGGATGGAAGGGTGTTTTGCTTTAAAAACTTCATTTCTTACATAAGCCATTGCACATGCTTCCTCTTGATATCATTTGTAAACAGAACATTTTAGCCAACATTTTATTAAGTTTTCAATCCTGCGAACACTCGAGGGGTTAGCAAGATGCTGGAAGTTAAGCCTAACTATAAATATTTCCAGGATTGGGGCCTACGTGTCTGCTCCAGTTCTCTTTGTTAACATTACGTGACTGAGCTACATGTTGCATCGCTGCGGCAAGGGCTGCTCACGTGGGCAAAGCGCATTGACAGCCTTAATACAGAGTCATGCAAGTGAGGTTATGTGCCAGAGAAGTGGCTCACACGAGCTGCCCCCGATCAGCTGGAGAGATAGCGAGCCTGACTTTGCAGTGAACTATGTTGGCCATTTAAAACCTTCCAAGAACTGGAGGGAGCCGCAGTGGGAGGCCCAGGCTGCCCCCAGGCCCACGCTCGCCCTGCTGGCAGCTGCCACCCTGATCCAGCCCTGCCATGGCAGAAAGCTGTGGGCACACAGGCGCGCAGGGCGGCAAGAGGCCTCCTCACCCTTACCCACCCTCCGCAGAGAGGTGTGGAGGAACTGTGGGTGAGGGGCAGCCGCAAACGGAACAGCATCAGTCCAAGCCTGGGAAAAAAAAAAAATGGTTTGATCTATTTTGTCAAGCGTTTAGTCCCCGAACAGGGAGCCTGGCATTGAATTTTTGCATGGCTTGGGGAAACCTTACAGCATGAGCAGGTGGATGAGAAAAGCTGAGGGTGTTCTGTTTCTGTGGTGATTCTGCCTGCTCCTGCTGGCCCTCCCTGGTGCCGCGGGCTGGCAGGGAACTTGGCAGAGGGAAAAGTCAAAGGGGAAGGGCAGCAGGCAGCAGCGACAGTGAAGTCAATGAGGTAGAAAGTGAAAAGTCATGATATCATAGAATCATAGAATGGTTTGGGTTGGAAGGGACCTTGAAGGTCATCTAGTTCCAATCCCCCTGCCATGGGCAGGGACACCTCCCACTAGACCAGGTTGCTCAAAGCCCCATCCAGCCTGGCCTTGAACACTTCCAGGGATGGGGCAACCACAGCTTCTCTGGGCAACCTGTGCCAGTGCCCCTCAAAGTGAAAAATTTCTTCCTAATATCTAATCTAAATCTACCTTCTTCCAGTTTGAAGCCATTCCCCTCGTCCTATCACTACATGCCCTTGTAAAAAGTCCTTCCCCAGCCATTCTGTAGTTCCCCTTTATGTACTGGAGGGCCGCAATAAGGTCTCCCTGGAGCCTTCTCTTCTCCAAGCTGAACAACCCCAACTCTCTCAGCCTGTCCTCATAGGAGAGGTGCTCCATCCCTCTGATCATCTTTGTGGCCCTCCTCTGGACTCCCTCCAACAGGTCCATGTCCTTCTTATGTTGGGGGCCCCACAGCTGGACGCAGTACTCCAGGTGGGGTCTCACCAGAGCAGAGTAGAGGGGCAGAATCACCTCAACCTGCTGGCCACACTTCTGATGCAGCCCAGCATACAGTTGGCCTTCTGGGCTGTGATCGCACATTGCTGGCTCATGTTGAGCTTCTTGTCAATCAGCACCCCCAGGTCCTTCTCCTCAGGGCTGCTCTTGATCCATTCTCCACCCAGCCTCTATTTGTGCTTGAATACTTCTGCACTGCCTTCCTGCAGTGTTTTTAACCAGAGTATCTGTACTGGGGTGGGGGTGCCCAGGCTGAGCTGTCTGGGGGAGCTGCCCCGAGCCAGACACAGCCGGTTCCAGCTGGCTCCAACCGACCCACCACAGGGCACGGCTGAGCCCCGCAGCCACAATGGCGGTGCCATGGGGAAAGCCTGTGTCAGAAAGGGCAAAACGCTGCCCAGCAGCTGGGGCTCAGGGGAACAGTGTGAGAAACAGCCCTGCCAGCCCCCAGGGGAGAGGGGAGGAGGGCAGGAGGGGAGGAGGTGCTCAAGGTCCCCCAGCAGGGATCACCTGCAGCCCCTGGAGAGCCCACGCTGGAGCAGGTTTGCTCTGAAGGACAGCAGAGCCCATGGAGAGGTCCAGTGATGGAGCAGGGAAAATATCTGAGGAGGAAGGAGCAGCAAAGAGGAGCTGTCATGGATTTACCACAACCCTCCATTCCCCATCCTCCTGCACTGTTTTTGAGGGAGGTAGAGGAGTCGGGAATTAAAGGGTGATGTTGACCCTAGGAAAAAAAATGTAGCAAAAAATGTAGGGAAAGGAAAGGGCGGGGGGAGGGGGTGTTAGATCTTGTCCTTGTTTCTCACCATCCTACTCTATTTTAATTGGCAATAAATTAATTTTTCCCAAGTCAATTCTGGTTTGTACCAAGTCAAACTTGTAAGTGATCTCCCTGCCTATATCTCAATCCACAAGCCTTTCTATCTCATTTTCTTCCCCTTGTCCTGCTGAGGAGGAGGAATGGGGGAGCAGCTGGGTGGGCAGCTAGCAACCAGCCAAGGTCAACCCAACACAATACCCTATAGTTCTTTGCCTAAGATTAGTGTTACAACCTTTTATTTTACTCATTTCATTGATAAAATGGAGATATCAACCACCTAAATGTGTCAGGCAAAATCTGTGATGAAGTCTTGCCACCAGCTCAGCTGACCTTGTAATTAAAACAACATGTCAGTGTTGACTTATAGATATATCCAGAACTGAGGGAGACCTTTCAGGTCTATCCCAAGACACCTAAACAAGTCTTACTGACTTATGTCAGGCTGGAGAGGTGGGCCCAAGCCAACCTCATGCAGTTCAACAAGGCCAAGTGCGAGGTCCTACATCTGGGTCGGGGCAATCCCAAGCACAAATACAGGCTCGGCGGGGAATGGCTGGAGAGCAGCCCTGTGGAGAAGGACCTGGGGGTGATGATTGATGAGAAGCTCGACATGAGCAAGCAATGTCGCAGCCCAGAAGGCCAACCGTATCCTGGGCTGCATCAAAAGAAGTGTGGCCAGCAGGTCAAGGGAGGGGATTCTGCCCCTCTACTCCGCTCTCGTGAGACCCCACCTGGAGTACTGCATCCAGCTGTGGAGTCCCCAACATAAGAAGGACATGGACCTGCTGGAGCGCGTCCAGAGGAGAGCCACGAGGATGATCAGAGGGATGGAGCACCTCTCCTATGAGGAGAGGCTGAAAGAGTTGGGGCTGTTCAGCCTGGAGAAGAGAAGGCTCCGGGGAGATCTTATTGCGGCCTTCCAGTACCTAAAGGGGGCCTACAGGAGAGCTGGGGAAGGACTTTTTACAAGGGCATGTAGTGATAGGATGAGGGGGAATGGCTTTAAGCTGGAAGAGGGCAGGTTTAGATTAAACATTAGGAAGAAGTTTTTCACTTTAAGGGTAGTAAGGCACTGGAACAGGTTGCCCAGAGACGTTGTTGAAGCTCCGTCCCTGGAGGTGTTCAAGGCCAGACTGGACGTGGCCTTGGGCAACCTGGTCTAGTGAGAGGTGTCCCTGCCTATGGCAGGGGGGTTGGAACTCGATGATCTTCAAGGTCCCTTCCAACCTAAACCATTCTATGATTCTATGATTCTATGTGCCCTTGTACCTAAGAGCAAACAAGGATTTCTCATTTACTTTTTCCCTAACATTAAGGAAGTGCAAAGAAACAATCTGAAGTTCCAGCCTAATGTTAGAAAACAAGGGGGGATTGAAAGCAGAAAAAGATAAGAGGTAGCCATCCATGTCCCATTCAAAATGTGGATAAAACTGTCAAAAAGCAAGAACAGATTAGCAACATCACAAGCCCTGTCCTGAAATAGCTGAAACAAGTTATGGCAGAGCTGGAGGCTCTGCAAATATCTGTGAATTGTATTGATGTAACAAAGGTATTTTGTCTTATTGCTAATAAATTGCTGAATCTCTTTGTACCTCAGTTTTCTACCTGTTAAATAGGAATAACACTTGCTAGGGGCTTTTGAGGAGATACTCCTTAATGACTGCGAGTTTCTCATTCGAGAGCCATATAAGCACAATGAGGAAGTCAAAAATATAATGCTTAGAAGGAGGCAATTAATGAGGGCTCCTGAAAGCCAACAAGCTTTTTAAAAATGGAGTTGACCCAGCTACTGCATTCAGTAACAGATTTTTACATATTTATGGCTTTTGTTGGACTTAAGCTTAGATTATTTGCTCCTCATCTCAAAAGAAGCCCATAGCACAGTTAGATGTCCCAAAAGCTACAGAGACATCTTACCCAATTTTGGTATACAGCATATATTAAAGAAAGACACATAGAACTGTACTTAAAACCATGACTTTGCATTATAATCTCTTGCAGCATTTCTGAAATATTTGCTTAGGTCACAGGATAAATTGATGAATGCCTGGATTAAAGCATCTAAATAAAGACCCTGATGTAAATCCCCAAATTTGCTGTTAAGTGAAGCTGCCTTTTAAGGTTCTTTCTCTTGAGGTATGTATTGCTGAGATATTTACTCCCTTACATGTTATTTTCATCAGTTCTGAATAAAAGAGATGCAGGCAAGAGTTTTTCATGCTTGGCTGGCTACCTCTTTCTCTACTTGTGATACAAGTCCAGCTTGGCAGCAAGATAGAAGCTAACAGATGATCTCCATTACAAATCATTTGCAGGTAGTGACGAGATTAGAGAAAACACTGGGACTGGCAACTCTTCTGTCCTCAAAAAAAGTTGCACTGACATATCAAAACCCCTCTCTGTAGAAGAGGAAAACTCAGAGCTTTTGAGGCTTATTATTCAACTGCTGGATGAAGAAATGCATAACTGTTGCTCGATTCTGTACCCTTTTTTCCCCAAAGTGTCACTGTGCTTTTTGAGTAATAAAAGCATTTCCCCACTTACTTCTCAAATGGCTACTGTTGTGCATTGGCTTGAAGCCTCAGCCTTCAGAGAAAGAACCCCAACAGTTAGCTGAGGAGACTATAAATGCTGTTTCCCATTTGTGATGCAAGTCTCATGGAAGTCAGTCGCTGCTCAGCCAAGATAGGCTCTTATTTAAAATCAAAGCAGGATTTAAGATGGAAAACAGCAACCATGACCTAGTATGTAAGAGAAGGTACTAAAATACATGTAAAAAAGTTTAAAACTGCTCATAATGGCCACCTCCATGCCAACGCTGACAGAAAGAGTAGCATCTTCTGGTGCCCCACAGTTTACAGATATTCTGGTTTTAGTGATCCAGATGTCAGACCACAGAGACAAGAAAACATTGTTATTTTACCAAAAGGCAAAAGAAGCAAGTTCAGTGCCTCAATAAATTCAAGGACTATGTCCTCAGCATACTGAGGTGGCTCACATATTTGAAACAACTGAAATTCTTCTTTTTCACTCTTTCTATAAGGTGGCGGAGGGCTTCCTGGCCTGCTCGTATAGCAAAATCTACCCTGGCTGTACTAAGCAGGGCTTAAACTATGTGTCAGACACCAATGCGGCATAAGTTGGGCATTATAATTATTGGGCCTACATAATAATTATTTATTATCAGCAAAGGTGACAGAGTGATCTAAGATATTTGGGTCTTAAAATGCAAGATAGTCTAACTTTTCTAAAGGATACCAAATACCCCTGGGACTGGTATCTGGGGAATTCCCCTTCATTACAGTAAGAGCAGACAAACATTTCACAAGGTGTAGAAAGGCAAGACCCCTGCCTAAAGAAAAAGAAAAGGGGAAAAATTGCAATCTAACATTTTGAACACTACCTTGATTGTTGCGACTAGTACAATATCTCTGTCAGAGGTGATGGAGAACCTGATGATGAATACAAGACTGCACTTGTGAAAACTGTTTTTAGGTAACCTCAAGCAGTATGTTGGACTGTACCAGAGATCAGACAATACACCGATCCCACACACGTGAATTTATAACCACAGTTAGAAAGGGTCTAACTTTCTTCCCTAGATGTCATGGTTATTCAAGAGGGGAAAAAAGCTGTGCAGACAAAAAGAAATTTTTCACACAAATGCTACAACAAAGGCTGTTTATCCAGCAGCAGCCATCTTCAAACAAACACAGGAAAGGTCAGGCTTTTTGGAAAGGGAGAAGGAGGAAAAGAGAAACCCTCTCAGAATAAGTAATCTGAGACTCAGAAGACTCCCAAGAACTGCAGTTCGAGAGGGTCAGCCCCATCCCTGCAAATCAAGAGGAAACCCCATCTAATCCATCTTTTAGCAAAGCACAGATTAGATGAGTCTAAAGACATATATAAATTGTTTGGGGAGTGGAGAGTGGTTAATCACTTTCCTTAATGTTTTTTGCCCTTTGTTAACTACACTGACTGCCAACTCTTGATTATCCAGCATAACAGGGAGGAAGGGTGGGGTAAGAGAGGATGAAACAAAACCATGGGTAAGGTAAAGCATGTAAATGAGGTTATTAAAATGGTACAGGGAGACTGCGAAGAAGAAAAGGAAGGTTAGTAAAATGGATCCTCACATTAGTATGTCCTCATCCACGTTAAGTTCAGTACAGTACCATGTGTATGTGGAATTTAGGTCTGGAAGCAGTATCGCGACGAGCTAATAGACCCAGTTAATGGTAGAAGAGCAACACCAGCTCAGAAGGCTTCCCACCCTCCCCTGCCTGCCAGGCTGAGCTGCCCATTTCCACCCCTTGCTTGCGATGCATCACACCCTCTGCTACGCCAACACCATTGTCTGCGTGGCCGTGCTAGAACTAGGGCGAGGGAACTGCCCAGCTTGAAATTTAACTCCACTGAAAATGTTTGTTGTTTATGTTCAAATTTCTTGACACTTCTTATAAGGAGTATCAGCATTCCATAGGCTCTGGTCACAAAGAATGACCAGCACATCTGGGTAGACCAGGAGAGCAACAAGCAGAGCACTGTCTAGCAAGATGGAAAACTCTTTGCAATCAGTGTGGCCAATGCCCACATCTGCTAAGTGATGCTAATCGTCTCCTGCACCACACAGCCGTCTCGAAGGTAAAAAATTATTAATAGGTACAGTGATGAGTTTTCATTATGAGGACTTTCGTGGAAACTGTAACACTTCTTGCAGCACTTGTGAAATCCTCTGTCCAAAGTACACGAAGAAAGTGTGGTATCTGTTGAAATCGCAGTGTGATAAAAATATCAAAACGTCATGGAGCTCAGGGTAGGCATGAATGTATTCGTTGCCAGTTGCCAAGGGACTTTGCAGCCAATGTTACAGTTATATTTAACTTCTGAAACACTTTTTGTAGACATACTATAATGCAACGTTTTGTTTTGCCTGATTGCTTTTATTTGATCCCTTCCTTCCAGAGAGATTTTTTTTGTATATTTGACACTAGCAGTTGTTTTGACCATGAAATTTTTGGCTTTGGGTCAGCTGTTCACAAGCAATTTAGATGGTGACACAAATTCTTCAGGAGGAATACTTCTACCACCAGAGACTGAGATACACATGTCAGACCTCAACAGCCTTTTAAACCACTTGCCTGTGGATTTAAGCGTGATACAGTCATGTCTGAATCCACGTTCCTATGCAAACCTCCTTCTTCAGCCTTACCATGCTGGGATAACAGACTTTTGCTGTGGTACGTGACTGATAAAAGCTGAAAGGAGAGGTATGCTAGGCCATACCCTGGGTGTTGATCTAGCCAGAAAACTAGTATTAAATACATGCACAGCTTTGCCTCCACCGTTCTTGGAACATATCGCTTAAAATGCATTAGCTCACAAGTTCTAACAAGCACATCCATCAACAAACAGCCGGGAGGTGCTAACAGCCTTTCATGTCTCGGATCAGATAGGGATACTACAGTAGACAGTTATACACGTGGTTATGAACATGGCCAACTCCTGGTCAAGCCCAAGGATTGCCCTTCCCCACAGAGCCCATTCAGCTCAGGCGCTTCAGGCCCTGTAGACTGTTAGTGATGCGCTGCCATCCTCCTTTGGGTGCAGGCAGCTACAGAAGGAAAGGCGCTCCACTGTTTTGCTTTTTCCCATTACTGCTGATTATCAAAACACTTAGGCAAAATTAGAGGTTATCTTATCCCTGTTACCCTGCTCAACAAAAAAAAACCACTGTTAATGACATCAAAGTCTATACATAAATGGAAAAAAAAAATGAGCTAACCATGCATATCACAAAAGATGTCATAGAGGAAAAATCTCCATAAATAATCTTGTTGGGTATAGTCATTTGCTCTGAATGACAATGGCTTCCCTTCCTCTGCATGAAGCCAAACCACTCACGCTGCTCAACAACTAATAAGAGAGTGCTTAGGACAGAAGTGTTGATTATGGGCAAACCTTTCAGTACTCACAAGCAGTGATGGGAAAAGAGTTCTGCAAAATCAGACGAATTTCCGACCAAAAAACCATGACTTAAGGTTATTGGAAGTGTTTCTCTGAGGATTTTTTTTAACCGCATCAGGTCTTTAATCTCCTATTCCGTGGGCTTAATATGCCATCTGCTGTTTCAATTCTAAATTATAAGTTTTTGACGGAAGCTATCATTCTGCAACATTTCAACAAATAGGCTGAAAAAATGTGTGTGGGGGGGTATTTTTAATTTTGGAAACAGCAGGTTATACAAACACTGGCAAAGAAATTAAAACTTTACCACTTTTAATACTGCTCAGATACTGGTAACACTTAGGTCTAACCCATAAACAAACTTTTCCTGCACTGTGGACTAAAATACGATGATCTATTAGCTCCATCTGGTGGCTTACTTTGCATTACAATTTTTTGGTATCTCTCGGATAGTTTTTTTCCCAAGCAGCACTAGAAGTTTATTAAAAAGGCAAGATTTATGCCTTTTCTAGGTTTTTACCTCGCTAAGAGAAATTCTGCAAAAGTTCAGTACGTTTAAATTTCTCGATCTTTATTTATGCAACATAAGATTGGAGCTGATACGGAGTGGATATGATAACAGATTGAAAATATGCATGCGTGTGCCATCTAGTCTTGAATAACCCCATTAAACTCCCCGGGTTTATTCACAGAAACAGATTTATGCGCTTGCAAGGCTATCCGTGTGGTGTGTGGCAACACCGCACATCGGTTAGGAAGCAAACCTTTTGTAAATATTCCTTCACAACATGGTTTGTGTTCACATAGTGCAACGCGGTTATTTGCGCGTTCGCAGCAGCACACCAAGCACCAAGTGGAAAACAAGGCAATCGCCGAGTTCTTCGCTAAAACACTTTATTGGATATTATATAAAGTCCAGGGAGGCATTTTTTTCTTAATCAGGGATCTGCTGAGGACCGTACTAAAATGCAACCCTTTCCGCCAGAGTGCAGTTTGAAACCCAGGAGGTGAACCGTGAAACACTTCTGAGAAAAATTTTTTACAGGCGAGTGCCACCTGGTGGAAAACCAAGAATGCTTTTCACACGAAAAAAAAACTGTTTTAAGGTGGTCAGGAACTTTTCAAATCAGAGATTTGAAACCAAAATGTGACAGCAAAATATTACCACCAAGCTGGGTGGATGTGTCTTTGGCAGACACTGAAGCTGCTCTAGTCCCTGCTGATCTATGCATTGCACTGATTGTGTGGACAGGCAGGCGGTTTTTGTGGTTTTAATTAATATCGTTGCAAGTGTAACTATTTTAAATTAATCTAAGTTCAAAAATACATTATAAAAATGCCTTCCTTTCAATTATATGTTTTATATACCGTATTTCTAGCCTTTTAAACTTGTAATGCCCTAAATATTCAAAACACATACAACTGCTAGGTACGTATCGTATGCGACACAAAATTAACAGCATGAATGAACCGTACTTTTGTTGTGAGTTTTCTGTCCTAGGAAAAGCATGGCAGGGTTGGGTACACATTGCCAGATCGCAAAGATAAGGGTAGAGATTGGCACACATCTCCGGCTCGAGCAAAAAAAAATTAGGCCTCTGTTGTAATTGAATGGATACTTCCACTCCTGACGGATTAATGGGCAGCATCCGCAGCCTCCCAAAGCCAAGATTCTGCTCAAACCAGCCAGCATTTCCTGCTGTATACCAAGGAAAATCCCTCATCTGAGGCCCAGTTCTGGTTTTGCTCATCACTTATGTGGGACAACAGCACTTCTGTGGAATAAGTGACTGGAAAATCGGGTTCATCTTTTTCATACGCTTTTTTTTGCACAACTTCAAAAAAAAAAAGTATGTTTCTAAACTTGTATGATTTACAGGGCGCCATGGGAAATAAATGTATTACCGGAACTTCACAGGCAATCAGACTGTGCAATTGATACAGAAGCGTGGATCCAAGTTTATCTGACACATTTTAAACTCACCCTTTGGTTTAGATTTAGTGGCGTAAATGGGGCACTCCATCCCAAGAGAACAGCAGCTACATAAAATTTTAAAAATGTTCACTCTGTCACAAGGATGATGTATTTTGCTACTTCTGTTTCCAGCCTCTGAGGTTTGCGCTTGTGTAAAAGGCAGTGTCGACTGACACCGGGGCATCTTTGTTGAACCTGGAAGTCCAGGAGTTGCCACCGACAGGTACAGTGCTTCTGTTTTCATTCACACGTTTCCTCACCACTTGTTTGCCCTCAACCTCCAAAAAGGCCTCACCAAGGAGGAGAAAGCGGCATTACTCAGGCTGCGCACATCGCACGCGTGTTGCATATAAAGAATTAAGTGGATTAGCTGTACCCCTATGGTCGGTTACGGCTTCAAAGGAAAATACTGGCTGCACCTACGTAAATGTCTCTGTTTAAGTCATTTAAAAGGAACCATTTCCCAGAAGTACAGGTGCACAGCTGACTGTAGCTATTAGGACCTGAAAAGGGCAAGAATTGCTTTAATAAAAATAAAAAAAAATAATAAAAAAAAATAATAAAAAAAAAAAGGAAAAGCCACGAATGCGATGAGGGATCTCCCTCCCTTCCCTCCTTCCCCCCCCCCGAGGAGCTCCGGCCCGTCCACCTGCCGCTCCCCAGCCCCGGGCGCAGACCCCCGGCCGGCGGCGGCCCCCCCAACCCCTCCGAGGCGCGCCCCCGCCGAGCGGAGCGGAGCGGGGCGCGGTGCGGCGGCGGGGGCGCGCCCCTCCCGCCCCGCACAGACCCCGGGCACCGGGAAGGAAAGGGTGGGGGGTGGGGGGAAAGGGCCGCGGGGAGGGAGAGCCACCGGGGCGGGGGAAGGGGGCGCAGCCCGCCCCCCGCCCGGCAGCCGAGGGCCGACCCCGGGCTCTGCCCGCCGCGCCGCGCCCCGTCCCGCCCCGTCGGGGGCGGTGGGGGGGGGGGGGGGAGGACCGGGGAGGGGAGGAGGGGGGGAAGGCGGGGGCCGCCCGCCGCCGCCTTACGCAGGCAGTGAGCTCAGCGGCCCGCGGCCGAGGGGCGGCGCGGCGGGGGGCGGCGGGCCTCGCCGGGGGTGGGGGGCGGCCCGGGCAAACCCCATAAAGGGCGGCAGCGGCCGGCCCGGCTGCCGCACTCACCCCGCACGGCGGAGGCGCCCGGAGCGCATCGGACGGGGACCGGGGTGGGGGGAACGGACGGACGGACGGACCCGGCCCGGAGCGAAGGGCTGGGGGCAGCGGCGTTCGCTGTGTTTTCTGCTCCGCTCTGCAAGGACGGGAGGCTTCTCGGCGGTCGCCTCCCCCCACCCCGCGGGGCCGTGGAAGTGCAGGCGGGACCGTGCCGGGGTTTGCCGGAGGGGCCAGCGGAGAGTGGCCGGAGCTTCCTCCCCGACCGCTGCTGCTGGGGAGAGCTGAGCCAGGAGGAGGAGAAGGAGGAGGAGGAGGAGGAGGCGGGAAGGAGAAACGGCAGCGAGGGAAAGCGGACGGACGGACAGAGAGACGGACAGAGGGGGAGGGCTGCTCCCCTCGCAGACCCTCGCTCCCCGCCGCCGCGCCCCGGCCATGGGGAAGCCGACGCCGCCTCTGCAGTGACCGCGGGACCCGGCGCCCGCCCGGCCCTCCCCGCCCCTCCGCCCGCAGACAGAAACTAAGAGACACCCCCAAAAAAAACCTTGAAAGCAAAAAAAAAAAAAAAAAAAATCTTATATCTATCTATCTATCTATATAAGCAAATAAAGAGATAAGAAGGGCTCCGCCAAGCCGGCGGCCGCAGCAGGCAGCCTCCCCCGCCCCGAGCTCGGCGGCCGCCATGAGGACCGGGGGGCCGGTGCCGGCGCTGCTGGGGCTGTGCCTGTGCCTGTGCCTGTGGCTGTGCCGGTGCGGCGCCGACGGCCCCGCCGAGCGGCAGGCGCTGGTGCTGCCGCGGCGCCTGGGCGCTGCCGGCGGCGGGCGGGAGCGCTTCCGCCTGGAGGCCTTCGGGGAGCGGCTGACGCTGGAGCTGGAGCCCGACAGCAGCTTCCTGGCCCCGGACTTCACCCTGCAGTACCTGGGCGGGCCGCCGCCGCCGCCGCCGGAGGAGGAGGAGGAGAAGGACAACGATGACCTCTCCCGCTGCTTCTACTCCGGCACCGTCAACCGGGACCCCAGCTCGGCCGCCGCCCTCAGCCTCTGCGCGGGGATGCGCGGCGCCTTCTCCCTGCGCGGCCGCCAGTACCTCATCCAGCCGGCGCCCGGCACCGCGCACCGCCGCGGCCCGCACCTCCTCCGCCTCCGCGGCACCCGCCGCGCCGCCCCCGCCGCCCGCTGCGCCGTGGCCGAGGCGGGGAAGGAGGCGGAGGCGGCGGGGACGGAGCCCGCCGGGCACGCAGGTACCGTCGGGGCGCCGGGGCGGCCTCCGCGGGGACGGGGAGGGAAGGGGAAAGGGAAGGGGAGGGGGGGGATCCGCCTCGCCCTGCGCCCCGGCCCCGGACGGTGCTTCCCCCTCATCCCCGCCCCGAGGGGCGGCGGGGGGGCGCTCCCACCCGGCTGCGGGTATCGCCCCGCGGCCGTCCGGAGGGGTTATTCAGCCGGGGCTGCCCAAGTTTGGGGGCGGGAGCCGGGCGCGGGGCCGTGGGGTACATCCCTTGGGTGCAAATCTTGAGTATCGGTGGGTTTGGGGTTCCTTGCGGTGGTCTCTTGCAGCAGCATTTCTCTTGTTGCGCTCACCTGCGCTTTCCCTCCTTCCCCCTCCCTTTTTGTTAATGCAGAAACGAGAAGCAGAAGGAAGAAAAGGTTCGTGTCCAGCCCCCGCTACGTGGAGACCATGCTGGTCGCCGACCAGTCCATGGCCGAGTTCCACGGCAGCGGGCTGAAGCACTATCTCCTGACGCTGCTCTCCGTGGCGGCCAAGCTGTACAAGCACCCCAGCATCCGCAACTCCATCAGCCTGGTGGTGGTGAAAATCATGGTCATTTACGAGGAGCGGAAGGGACCCGATATCTCTTCCAACGCGGCTCTGACTTTGAGAAACTTCTGCAGCTGGCAGAAGCAGCACAACCCGCCCAGCGACCGGCACGCGGAGCACTACGACACGGCGATCCTCTTCACCAGGCAGGTGAGGGACACGGAGGTCAAATCCATCCCCACGCCCGTTGCTCCCTACCCAACTCTGCCAGGAGACCTCCAAAAAAGTGTTCAGAGGCAGTCTTGTGTCATCACGGCTTCAGCAAAGTAGGCAAAAAATGAAATGACAGTGCTATTTAGTCATTTGTTTTGCTGTTTGCACCGTCTCAGGTGAGACTCACAGTATGTGCAACGTATTTCTGCCTCATATATTTTTAGCAGATTTAGTATGGAAATTACGCATTTTATTTCTACGTGTAACCCTTGTGTATGTTCCAAAGACAGATTTTTGCCATCATACCCATTGAAGTGCTGAATATTTATGCTCTTTCCATAAGTGAAGGCAAACTGCCAGGGCTGGATGTTTCTTGCCAAGGTTAAGTCTCTGATCTGATTAATAATGAAACTGCCTTTTTTTACAGGACCTCTGTGGTGCCAAGACATGTGATACTCTTGGGATGGCTGATGTGGGAACAGTTTGTGATCTAAACCGCAGTTGCTCTATCATAGAAGACGACGGTTTACAGGCTGCCTTCACGACAGCCCACGAACTAGGTACTTGAGACTTTGAAAGGCGATTTCGCGCGATTAATTGAAGCCAGCTCGATGCCGTAAAGCAAAGAGCTGCCCGGCCCGCGCGGCAGGCTCGCCCTGCGGGGCACGGAGTACCCTGCGCTCTCCAGCGCGGTCGGGAGGAGGCAAAGCTTTGCCTCGTCGCGGGGTTGAAGTGTGGAAAGCAAATCCTGTCTGCGCGGCATTGTCTGCAAGGGCTGTGTGTGTTTGACTGAGCGCAGAAAAAAAAGCGTGTGAGAAGCCCGTGAGGGGAGCGAAGATACAGTGCCATCTGCTTAAAATTTGGCGGTATTCAGATTCAGGTTATTATTTAAAGACCAGGCTATGCGCAGCTCTAGAGGAATGTTTAAAATAGCGTTGGTAATGCATAGGACAGACTTCCTAAAATCACAAACTTTCCTTCTCCTTTTTTTTTAAGGCCACGTGTTTAACATGCCTCATGACGATGCAAAGCAATGTGCTGGTATTAATGGAATAAGCCGGGATTTCCACATGATGGCATCTATGCTTTCCAATCTGGATCGCAGCCAGCCGTGGTCTCCATGTAGTGCCTACATGATTACAACATTTTTGGATAACGGTCATGGTAAGATTATTAAGCTTTCCATTCATCTGGCGTTTAAGCTCTTGTGCTTTACTGCCTCTCTTCTTTCCTCTCTTCTTTCCTCTCTTCTTTCCTCTCTTCTTTCCTCTCTTCTTTCCTCTCTTCTTTCCTCTCTTCTTTCCTCTCTTCTTTCCTCTCTTCTTTCCTCTCTTCTTTCCTCTCTTCTTTCCTCTCTTCTTTCCTCTCTTCTTTCCTCTCTTTTTTCCTTTTTTTCTTAATGGAGTGCTTTCTGCTACAGCATAGAGTTAACTTTTTACAGCTGCCAATGAGTTTAGGAGACGCTTAGTTTTACAAAACTGGTGGCACAAATTGGCTTAAAGACTTACGTTACAAAGCAAATGCAGTTCCCTTTTGAAACCTGCTTTTTTTTTTTTTTTTCTTTCCTTTTTTTCTTCCTTTTCAGGTGAGTGTTTGTTGGACAAGCCCCACAAACCAATCCAGCTTCCTTCTGACTTGCCTGGCACGTTGTACGATGCCAACAGGCAGTGCCAGTTTACATTCGGAGATGAGTCCAAGCACTGCCCCGATGCAGCCAGTACGTGTACGACGCTGTGGTGTACTGGCACTTCTGGAGGACTGCTGGTGTGCCAAACCAAACACTTCCCTTGGGCAGACGGCACCAGTTGCGGGGAAGGGAAGTGGTGCATGAATGGCAAGTGTGTGAATAAGACTGAGAAGAAGCATTATGATGTAAGTATTAAAAAAAAGAAAGCAGGGTATATCTCGGGTTGCAGAGTAGCACGGATAATGCTGCAGTGGGAGTAATCAGTTAAAAGGGCTTGAATAAATGGAGGCAGATAGCTGATAAAACGAACTTAGCACTTTTGTTGGTTTTTTTTACAAGTGGCTTAGGTAAAAATGAGCATGATTGTGGGTTTTGTGTTTTGGGTTTATATTGCTTTTACGGTATTAACTCTTTTATTCTGCTTTTGCTTGTCGTTCCAGACGCCGGTGCATGGGAGCTGGGGGTCCTGGGGGGCATGGGGAGAGTGCTCCCGGACCTGCGGCGGTGGAGTGCAGTACTCCTTCAGGGAGTGCGACAACCCTGTCCCGAGGAACGGGGGGAAATACTGTGAAGGGAAGCGGGTGCAATACAGATCATGTAACATCGAGGACTGTCCAGACAATGATGGTAATCTTTTCCCCATTTTTGAGGTGGAGGAAGGGTGTCTTGTGGAGGAAGAGCATGTAGAGATGATTATCTAATGTCCACCTGTCTTCCCTCTGCCTGCAGGCAAAACCTTTAGGGAGGAACAATGTGAAAAGCACAATGAGTTTTCCAAGTCTCCCTTTGGAAGTGGACCTGCAGTGGAGTGGACACCCAAGTTTGCTGGCGTCTCTCCAAAGGACAGATGCAAGCTGGTCTGCCGAGCAAAAGGAACAGGATACTTCTTTGTTTTACAGCCAAAGGTATTTCAAAACTGTACCTCTTCCATCTAATCACAAATAAGAGTTCTATTTCCTCTCTTTATGTCAAGTTAAGAGTCAAGCAGTGTAGAAATCTGAAATGATGGTTTTTTTCGTATTTAAGCTAGATTCTTCTTTCTCCTCCTCCCACACATACAGCTTGATCAGTGCAAGCGTGCTTTAAATATTCTGGCACAGTCCTTCCAGTTATTTCATGCGTACCGCCTCATCTACCCACTCCACCCTCATTTCCTTTCCTCTCCTTCCACCAATTTGATTACGTTGAGAGATGTTTGGAAAACTGCGGGGGTTCTTTGCCAAAACATTGGTGCTTTCTCATACCGGTTACTAATATGCTGACAGATTAAAATAAACAAAAGGAAAAATGTTCGTCTTGCATAGCTACTTGAACTTACTGTCATAAGATGTTGAGAGCCAATAACTGCCAGGGCGATGACACAGATGTTTTTTGTAGAGCAGTA
Source organism: Pluvialis apricaria (assembly GCA_017639485.1). Lineage (NCBI taxonomy): Eukaryota > Metazoa > Chordata > Aves > Charadriiformes > Charadriidae > Pluvialis > Pluvialis apricaria. The sequence goes on from CM030007.1 coordinate 107,347,404, forward strand.
CTCCTAGAAATGAGCGATACATTGCACACCATTAAAAGCAATTTTGGTCCTGTGCTTCGAAGACGTGACCACCTTGTAGTGACATTTAGAAAACAATGTTTTTTCTTTATATGAAAACAGTAAAACAGTTTTGTAGGGTTTTTTTTGGAGGGAGGGATTGTTAATAAAAACTGAAATTGGTTGTTTTCTCCTGTCACCATGACATCATTTTTGCAAGTGAGATGAAGTAGCACTACATACCTCCAACCATCTGTGGGCTGCTTCAGTTTTTAGTTTCAAAAGCCCAGAAAATATGGGTCCTGCAGGTCTTCCACCTGTCCGTATTTTGTATGTGTCTGTATTATGCAATTTCAAAGCAATGTGCATCTTCTAATCAAATACCGTACTGCTTGCTTCCTGCAAAGGTTGTGGATGGTACCCCGTGTAGCCCCGATTCCACCTCCGTCTGCGTCCAGGGACAGTGCGTAAAGGCTGGCTGCGACCGTATGATAGGGTCCAATAAGAAGTTTGACAAATGCGGTATCTGCGGCGGCAACGGATCCACTTGCAAGAAAGTGTCTGGCACACTTGTTAGGGCAAAGTGAGTATATGACTGCTGCTAGTATTTTGTTCTGGTGAATGTTTTGTGGGTGTAAGCTTTGGGGTTCCAAGTCAGTGAGATGTTGCCCCGGTTTATCGTTGGAACTGAGATTTGATCTGTCAGAGCCACCTGACTGAGATAACTTGCAGTGAGATCCCAGCGAAAGAAAGTCCCTTACACGTGGGCACGCCTGTGCTGTAGCAATAACATGGGATGTGACTTTGCAAATCCCTTAATCCATTAATTCGATTAGGTCGGCAGCTCATGAGCTTAATGCTTCGGCTTCAAATGAAATTCACTCTTGTGCTGGGCAGCTTCTTCCCTTTCCCAGGGAAGAGCAGAGGACTCAGTCTTTCTCTTTTTTTCTTGGGCAGACCCGGCTACCATGATGTCGTCACCATTCCAGCCGGGGCGACGAACATCGAGGTGAAGCAGCGAAACCATAGGGGCTCAAGGCACGACGGCAGCTTCCTCGCCATCAAAGCCGCAGATGGCACCTACGTCCTCAACGGCGATTACACCCTGTCGACGCTGGAGCAGGACATCACCTACAAGGGCAGCGTGCTGAGGTACAGCGGCTCCTCCGCTGCCCTGGAGAGGATCCGCAGTTTCAGCCCTCTGAAGGAGCCTCTGACCATCCAGGTCCTTACAGTGGGGGACCTGCCACAGCCCAAGATCAAGTTCACCTATTTCGTGAAGAAAACCACGCAGCCTGGGTCAGAGAAGACACCCAGTAGAAAGAAAGAGTCCTTCAACGCCATCAGGGAGATCATCTCCTCCGAGTGGGTCATCGAAGAGTGGGGCGAGTGCTCCAAGTCGTGCGGCTCGGGCTGGCAGCGGCGGGCGGTGGAGTGCCGGGACCCCCAGGGGCGGCCGGCCGCCGACTGCGCCCGGGAGCTGAAGCCCAGCGACGTCCGTCCCTGCGCGGACGTGCCCTGCCCGCAGTGGCAGCTGGGGGACTGGTCACCCTGCTCCAAGACGTGCGGGAAAGGTTTCAAGAAGAGATTGTTGAAATGTATGTCTTACGACGGCAGCGTGCTGCCGCAAGAAAGCTGTGAGCCTTCCAAGAAACCGAAACACCTAATAGACTTCTGCAACGTTATGGACTGCAGTTAAATAGTATAAGTTGGGAAAGCTAAATTTTTTTTTTTTACTATTTTATTTTTTTTCCTTCAGAACAATGCACTGAAAAAAAGAGGGCTAGAGGCAGCGCATGTGTTTTTGCAGACAAACTTCATGGTGAGGACCCGTTGAGGTGGGACAGTGCAAATAGCTTTAGTTGGCGTTGCATCCTAAAAATACCCTGCCAACTGAAAATTTGATAGGATAGCAGACCCATGTCACTCACTCGTCTTCAGCAGATCAGGCTCGAGGGCATTATAATCGCCTTTTTTTACATCTGTTACACATCAAACAAAACGTGAGCAGTGCCCAAAACATGTTTAAGCAAACATTTTGGGGTTTGGTTATTTCTCCCTTCTTTTGGATTTATATTGTGGTACTGAGCGAGTCCCCATGTGTAGGAAGGGGAGGGGAAGGGGAGCGGAAAAGATAGCTTAAAATGATTGGTCAGGGCTTACCTACCTCATGAAGGGCAAAAACAGGATTAGAAAAGGAGCTTTAACTATGTCATTCACGGCTGCTATTGTTTCAGAGAATAGTTTTATATAAAAATAAAGCCATATTCTCTACCTGTAAAAAGTAAGAAATATCAGGAACAGTCAGTCAACTCCACAAATAACTAGAATGTCATTTTTTTCTAAAGTATCTTTATGTCATCCCAATGTGCCTGTCCATTTCTCTGGTCCACCTTGGTGCCGTTGCGGTGACATACGTAATCCAGAGGCTAGAAAAAGCGGAAATCGTCAATGGAGCAGGTAGCGTGTCTGAGTAGTTGCTCTTTGTGCCTTCTGCATACCTTCCACTGGCTTTCCTGACTCGAGCTTGGTCCTACCATCCTGTGAAACAGACTGATGGCATTTGCGAGCAGTTGAGTCATGCTTTCACATTCAGATCTTTTACCTTGCCGCAGCCAATGGAAATTATTTGCATTTGGGTTAAAAAAAAAAAAAAAGATAAATCCCACTATGAATGGGAACCTCTCCTATGTGGCCTCTGATGGGTTTGTAGTGCTCAAATCACTGATAAGGCGGGAAGAGAAAGCTGAAGGATAGCAGGTCCATCCACAGCAATACGCCAACATCCGCATAATTAAAGTTTGTGCCAGTCCATAGACAATGAGAGAATATGGCTTTCCATATGTATATAGTAAAATATATTACTATAGATTTTATATACTTTATAAGTATTTTATATTTCTTTCCCTTCTGGGAAGGGTTATAATTTGTAATAAATGCATATAATGAGCGTATTTATTTTTATACTTCTTGTCTAATGTGATCTTCTAAGTTATCGCTTTTTTTAAAAGGACATATAACAAGGATAGAGTATTTATACAGTATAATATGTTACTAGAGGTAATAAATGAACCCTATAAATTTTGGAAATGGAGCGTCTTTATTTCACTGGAGTAAACCTAGTCCATCGAGCGGAAAGAGCTTGGAATCTAAGGCAATGTTACGAAAAAAAGCTAAACCACATTTTTCAAACTGACTGGTAGCTTAGGCTACTAATTGACTGTGTTAGTGAAGGGGTTTGGAAAACTCTACCCATAATGTCATATACCACGTTAAAAGGGGTAATTTTGTGTTTTATTACTTAACCACTAACAGGGTGCTCAGCACTGTTGTTTCATCTTTTTAAAAAAATGGAGTGCAACTAGACTGATGCCACCGGTTTTAATAACTGCTTACAGAGGGAGTATTGCTGTCAGTGGTGTTTATAACGAACAAAGTATGTAGAAAAGTAGCAGTTTTACCTGCTCCACTTAACCTTACCCTACTGGGAAAGAAGCACGCAAAATTCAAAACCATTAAGTAGCAGTCAGAGGTTTCCCTCACAAATTTCTGGAGGGCCTCCTGATCATGCTTTTCTAATTAGAAGTACTGTATGAATGAGCTGTTCTAACGCTGTTGGTAACACGTTTTATAATGTTAAAATACATACTAAGCATCGAGAAACTGATTTTTGCTCCCTCATTTCTGATCTCATGACCACTGCAGTCGAGGGAAAATCTTCTGTTGAACTCGGCAGGATTTTTGCCATGGAATTTGAGACATCAGTCATTTATGAATACTTTTGGCTTTGTGTCATGTAAAAATCTATTAAAACTTCCTTTGCCAATGTTTGGACTCTGTCTTGCAGAAATAGTTCCCACTTTATTCCACGGATAAAATCCTGGCCCCTCTAAAGCACACAGAAAAATTCTCATCACGTCACACTTCATTGAGCATTACTTTGTCTTTGACATGCAAAAATACTGCGGAACATTTTGCTTTTAACATTATTTAGGAGAGAGACAATCACTTCCTGTTTTCATAAATACTTAAAAGTGTTTATAAATACAACAATTATTTATTTGTGTATATATATACGCACGTGTATATTATACTACAGCAGGTTTAAATTAGGAATATCTACATTTTCAAGAGAAAAAAATATGCATTTTTATTTGCATTTTCTGCTGCTGTTCTTACTCCTTGTAGACGTCATATCCTAATGCGTAGCTGTTGGTTGGCGTTGCCCGAAACGCTCTGCTTTTAAGAGCCCAAGGAGCTACAGTCCTGAAACTGCAAGACCCTGGGATGTCTACAGAATTGGCGAGGTCCCGCCACTGCTGGGTGATGGGGAGCGCCCAGATTTGCTCTCATCAGCCGAGAAGAAACAGTCAGGGCAAGGCTAAGAAAGCCCTGCGGAGGAGACAGCTTCTCCCAGACCTTCCCGTAGCAATTAAAGCAAGCCCAAGGTGCTGACATACTTCCACTTCTTGCAGTAGTGCTTAAGGAGGCTCTTGGGAGAGAAAAAAATGGTGTTTCGCAGGCACTGCCTTTCACGCTGAAGGGAATTTGGATCCAATCAAATGCAGCAAATTCCCTCTTTTTTAACAAAAGGTGCTGAAGCGTGCTACATTTCCAAAATGCTTCGGCCCGCGTTACCCAGACTAGATCAGTCAGCCCCGTGGTTAACCAGACCTAAGTGAGGAGTCAGAGGAGGGGAGGGAAATCAAAAACATTCGGTATTTTATGATAACAACAACTTTTTTTTTTTTTTTTTTACACTACTGCAAACGACTGCATAATAAAATGAGTGATGAACTAGTAAAAAGTTACGATATAATGGCAGCCTATTTGCTATGGTGGCATCCATTTCTTTACAGCATAAACACAGCAGCAGAAAGTGAACTCGTTACCCATATTTGTAGCGCAGCTGACCAAGACTGCATTTCCAAGTCATAGCTCACTGACGACATATTTTCCTCTGACTAGATCATGAATTCTCAGCAGTTGCATCTGTTATACAGTAATATGGTTCATGAAATTATATCCTATTTTTAATAGAGCCGGGTTAAAGAGAAAGTGCTCCAAATAATGTATTATTTAAGCTATGCAATCAAAGAACTGCTCCCTTCCAAAGCGCCCTTTAGTTACAAGAAAGTCTGCTGCTCTGGGTGACCCAGCAGAGGGAAACAAGGAAAAATGGTGGAGCATAGTTTAGCTGTGCAGCAATCAAGATCACAATTAAACACATCCCCTGCACTAGGAGTCTGGCAATTTATAGCTTTTATTATGAAGGACTGGGTAGTTAAGTGCTTTTTGTGTGCACGTTCGTTACTGAGAGCAGGAATCATTGCTGCTCATAAGGCGCGCTCTTGGGAGCAGAAGCAGCACCAAAGCTGGTGTAGGGGCGCATGTAAGAGCTGGTGCTCTCTGCCAGCCCTGGTGCTCCCTCCTGGGGCCAGGACCACTGGTTCCACTGACGCCCAAACGGGCTTCAGACCCTAGATGAAGTTGGTTGTTTTCAACCAGGTTGTCTCATCTGTCCAGCTTCACAGGTTGGGTGGGAGGTTTCCAGTGCCCAGCGTTTCGGCTGAGGACAACCTTGCTCCAGTTTGGAGCCAAATTCGTCCGGCTTCCTCACAGGTTCAGAGAAGCCAGACGCTATAGCCTGGGTTTTTTTAACGTTTTGGTGTCATAAGATAAATGGGTTTAGCTGCGTAGTGTGGGCTTGGTAGAAGAAATCTGTATCGTCAAGTATCTTCAGAGGTGTGGGGAGAGGCGGGTGTCTAAATGAATGAAATGCGTCTTCCTTAATCATCCTTGCTTTCATTGCTTTCAAGACTGCGGGATCTTCCAGTTCTTGGTAAGGCTAAAGTCTCTCTGTTGGCAGAGTGTGGCAAAAGAAAGCAACGTAGTGAGAAGCTCTTTGCCATTTCAGGCGTCATGAGACCGAGGAAAAACTCTTTCCGGCCTTTCAATGGCCTTAAAGAGCTTGGCATTGGGACAGAAGTCCAGTCTGAGGGCTAGGTCACCAGAACCCAATCGCCAAACTTTACCATCTAAGTACAGAAAATAACTGGGAGTTTGAAGAGGAAAATAGTTATACCGGAGAATTACCTTGCAGGCTGATTAGATGTAAAATTGTGGTATCTATGCTGGGTAAGCACTGTAAATAGTGCTACTAGAAAATTTGGAGTAGCTGTTTTCCTGTGGCACTGTTAGAAGCATAAATAATATGATTTACTGCTTGAAATGGCATTAACAGTAAATATGGAAAAAAGTCACCAGTATGTGATAGGGTTCTTAAGCTGCTGCATTCCCCTCTCTTTAGTCCAATTGTTGTTGTAAAAACAAGAGGTGATGGTGTTGCCCGAATAACTATTTTGCCACTGATTGTAAATTCATGTGGTTTCAGCACGGGGAGAGGTTGGTTGCTGTTATAGAAGATGATTCTGTTTGAGCTTTCAGAGTAAAGAAATAATTCTATATATCTGGTATGGAACAATCCTGAAACTGTCTAGAGCTGCTGTACACTGTTGCAGCTGATACCTGCAGTTCAGAGCCATCAGTTGCCTGAGTGTATTCGGTGCTGTCATTTTAATGTCAGGACATTGACTTAGAGCATAAAGGCCCTGGAGTTGTGTATGTGAACAACTCTACTTTGCCAGGTACCAGCAAATCTGGCATTTCACTTGCTGAAATGCAGCTCCGCGCAGCTTGTAATGTGGCAACTGGATTCCTTCGTTTGTAGTTTCACAGTAGCTTTCATTCAAATCAACACCTCCAAGCACTGTGTATGTTTCAGTAAAAGTCTAGCACACCTTGTACAGAAAGACAAGTGAGACCTTTGCTTTTATCGTTGCCGCATCGCAAGTGGGTAAGCAGGGGCAAAGTAATGTGATTTGTTGAGCGTTGTAGGACAAACATGTGATATGGTCTAGGTGAGGGGAAAATTTTACACGAAAATATCTTAACGCCCTAGGTGGGTTAGGGAATGGAGAAGAAAATACTCCTAAAGAAATCCAGAAAGGCAGCTTCAGAACAGCCCAGACTCCTCAGCAAACACTCCCACCGTAACGTCTGGCTTCTGCTCATCAGCTGGCCGTGAAATTGCTCTCACAGCTTTGCTCCAACGGCCTGACGTTACTCTGGGCCTCGCACACCTGGGGAAGCTTTTCATCCTGTGCAACTGCAAACATGCCTACCAACCACCGTTTGTAGCAAAGATCCAATCTTGTGTGATACGGTCACAGCTCCTCAGTCCTCAGGGCAAAGAGGGTGTAATTAGGTGAAAAGTTTTCCCTAGCAAAGGTCACCCAAATATAGCAAACCGATCACCCGCTCCCACAGCCCCCGAAAACAGAGGCGAATCCCTAGGACATGTCTAGGCTACAACAGGAGTGTAAGTAAGCATTCAGCGATAGCCCTCATTTTGCATAAACATTTGCATTTTGCCCCGTTTTGTATAAAACAGAGTGCGCTGGTATAACACGTGGAGGTAGAAAAAGAACAGACCAGGAGATTGCCACCTCTCCTTGCGGCGCCCACTTGATAGCGCTTCCCTGGCAGCACCAAACCTTGATGCTTTCCTAGTAAAGCAGCAGCTACAGACATGCATTCATGCTTGATACTCCCCCCCCAAATCGCGAAACAACCTATGTCGACAGAAGGGAAGTCAAAACACAGTCCCCAGGTTCACAACAAGTGCTGCTACGGACATGGTGTTTTAATAAAGGCTTGTGCTCCCGCAGCCTGGGGCGGACTGGTTGCTGCTGGAGAGGAAAGCAGCATTGTTTGGACTCGCAGATCAATTTTGCGGCACCTGACAGTGTAAGAGGGTCTTGTGCAAAAGAGCTTTAACGTTGGGCAATAGAAGTGCAGTTTCATACAGCGCCTCGGCCTGTAAGCTGGCTACACGTGCTTGATAGCTTCAATGCGATAAAGGGCAGTCCTTGGTCATATTGCAGCCCACCACCGTAAGCTCATGAGACCCCAGATGCCTGGACAATATTTAAATGTAAGCACCCCAAATCTAAGTTGAACCAGTGCAAAATCTGTCATCCTTAATATGCTGTACTTTTGTGTAAGCATGCTACAAAATTAATTCGGGTTTCTACCAGCTCATGATTCTTCCCAGATATTCCATTTGAAAATTAATATTTTCTCCAATATTAGTTGCTCTCCACTATAATATATTTTCCTACAAGCATAAAAAGGAGCTGGTTGTTCCAATATAGTGGGAGCAATTGAAGCTAAGGAAAGAGGGAAGTCATATGGTTATAATCAGGCAAGCTGAAAGCAGTGGCCATTTTAATTGTGCACCAATATATTTTTCAGTATAACTAAGACAATATGCCTGTCTTGTCCCAAACATTTTAAATATATACTGCCACTTTGTAAGATTTTTTGCATACAAAACTGGAGATGAAATTAGGGATAAGAAAAGAACTGAAATTCAATTACTTGCATTTAAAAATTCTCTGTCAAGCAATACATATTAATGGAGAGCCTTTTCTAATTTTTTATTATAATTGAAAACAAATGCCATCAAAAAATTATGAAGCTTTAAAACAATTCACTTCGGTTTTTCTTATTCTGTTTACTTCAATTTTCTGTCAGCCAGACTGGCAGAAAAATGGATGCTGCAATATCAAGAAAGAGCGATCCTCAAAGACATACACTGAAGGCACAGCTTAGCACAAAAAAGTGGGTCATTCTGCAATTTCTGGCAGAGGGAAGGGAAGGGAAGGGAAGGGAAGGGAAGGGAAGGGAAGGGAAGGGAAGGGAAGGGAAGGGAAGGGAAGGGAAGGGAAGGGAAGGGAAGGGAAGGGAAGGGAAGGGAAGGGAAGGGAAGGGAAGGGAAGGGAAGGGAAGGGAAGGGAAGGGAAGGGAAGGGAAGGGAAGGGAAGGGAAGGGAAGGGAAGGGAAGGGAAGGGAAGGGAAGGGAAGGGAAGGGAAGGACTTGACTTTTGTGGAATTGTTAATTGTGGAAACTTTTGAAACGTATATCAGAAATTAGATTTCACAATCAGGCCTGGGCAGATTTAGAAGTTAATTAAATGCAATGTAATGTCCATCTCCTTTTTCTCTCTTCGTGAACCAATACACACATTTGGGGATATGCTAAAATAATGAAGACTGATGTTTTCCATTTCTCATTATCCTCCTGCTGGAACAAGTGCAGAGCACAACACGGAAGCACTAGAGGGACTCAGCTGCCTTTGATGAATAAAAAAAAAAAAGATTAGAAAACCCCTCTGCACGTGTTTCCTCTTGATTCTTTTAATTTATAGTTTTATTTATTTGCACATTTAAAGGAATAATAGTTGATGTCAGAAAGGAGAGCCCCCAGAGTGACATCTGAATTCAGCTCCAGCTGGAGCAAATCCAAGGGGACACTAAACAGCTGCCTGGCAGACAAGAAGGTCAGAGGCATTAAAGAATATAAATGTAAAAATCCTGCATAAAATAATTTTGAATCTGATATAAGCTAGTGAAAGCCAGGCAATTCAGAGCTAATGCTTCCATTTGCATAGGGACAAAAATTTGTATAAGCCTGTTTCCAAAGCTCAGACTGAAGTAATGGATATTACCCACATAAGGACACTGGCTTTGATGAGGCTCAGGCACATACTTACAACTTTATTCCAGGTTTTAAATTAGATTCCTGTTGGTCTGACTTTAAAAATCAGTAGATTGATATTATTTAAGTCTGTGCCACAGATGTTCCCAGCACTGCATGACAGCTTTAGCTGCAAGGAATGAATGCGAGAGCTCCCGGCTTTGGGGTGTAGCGCAGAAGAGGAGAAGGAGGAGGCAGAGAATGACGCTGTCCTGCTGAAGACACCCCCAGTGCTGGGAGGGCAGGAGGGGGGCTTTGCAGCTGGACTCTCCTACTAGGAGATGGGCTTTTGAGAGTTTCTGGATGAAAGTTCATGGATGGCACTGACAGAATATTTGTTGGGAATTTGACAGGTATGTGAGCACTTGAAACAGTCTCTGGGTTGCTTACAGCAGGATGGAAACTTCACTTTCTAGTATTGAGACGGTCATGTAAAGACTTGAAGAAGATGAAGATATTGGCAACATCAGCTAGTTTAAAGGAAGCTAGTGACATCATCTTGGTGCCAGTGGTGCTTTGGGGTTTTGCAAAGCAGCCTCTCTAGCCAGGCTCCCCTTCCCCAGCTGCAGATACTGGCATTTCCCTTGGGCTCCAGGGTCGCTGCTGAACCGCAGACCGATCAAAACCCACTCCAGCGTGGGGCCAAGCACACTCATATGTGGCCCACAGCCAGTGTGAATCTGATCTGAGCTCAGAGCCACCAAAATAGCTGGTGTGTTTGGCATCATTGATTCTACACATCAGCGGTTTCTCTCAAGACACACGTTCTCACTGGTAGCATGCAAATTATTTGTTCAAAGAACAAAAAATAAAGCCAAGGTTTGCACACTACATTCCCTAAAGATACCAGGAGAGGGCTTCCCATTGGAAATGATTGATCTGATGATTGTTTGCAGACTACCTAATGTGCAGCAACAAAGCTGCCTGTAAGGATGAATAGGGCATAACTTCCAAGAATAGAGATAGCAGGTCGCAGCCATTCAGCTCAAAGAGCTTTGCAATGGCAACACTACAAAGAACCTTGTTAAATCAGGAGGGGACAAAATCTAGTTTGTTGTCTCCAGCAGAGATGTGGTCTAGTGACTTGGCCTGAAGAGAAACACTGTGTCAGAGAACAGAAAATAAAATTTCGTAGTTACTGTACTTATTGTCCAGGAGTTTTCAGCTGTCAGTTCTAGGGGAGAATCGCTTTTCTTTTTAATGTCAGTGACTACGGAGGGTCCTTTGAAGTTGAAGTGTGGATTGAAGAGTGACATTTGACCTGGTGTTATCCAGACAGCCCCAGCTCAGCACCCGTGAAGACCTGGCCTGTTGTGGAGTGGTGTTGGGAGCTGTGTAGGGGAAAACGAAAAGATGGTGGATTTTTTCAGTGCCAGGAAAATGGATCCTACAATTTGCATTCAGTTTCAGTTGGATGCCAGGAAAGTGCTTCAAAGAATGGAAATTATTTGCTATTCAAGATCCGAACTACTGAAAGATAAGTGTTTGGCACCTACATTTTCACGACTCTGGAGGAGAATTTTTAACTTACAGGCATGCTGCTTAGCTGCTTTCTGCCACAATTCACATGGCCATGAGTTTTTCCATCTACCTGAGTATCTGACATCCTGAATGTCAAGTGGCCTAAATCTACTTCATGTTATCCTTCAGTGGGGCCTGATGTATGTTGTAGCCAGCCGGTTCTCTTCTTGCTTCGGGTCTGCCTACACGTCTGACCAGTGAGAGCTTGTTTGCTTTTGCTAGGAGCTGTTTGACAGACTCATGCAAGACCTGCCTAAGTAAGGCTTGCTCTTAAAAGCATTGCTGGCATAGTAATGTCACTGAAGAACACGGAAAAGAAAAACACAACCCAATTTGTTATAGCTGCAACAGCAAAAAATCCTAATGAAGATGCATTTATACTGGCCTAAGTCCTTTATTCTATTCTGAGAACTGATCTAAGCTATACCAACAAGGAAATCTCATTCGCCGATCTAAATTAGGTTTGCACTTTCACAGGTACAGAAATAGCACCACTGGTTAAAGCCATGCTGGCAAACCCAGTTACATGCAGGCATTATCTAGCATGAAATAACGTTCTCTTTCTTGCTTGCTTTAGGAGATCAGTCTCCCTCTCCCCCTTGGTTTTCATGTTGGGTGGGAGGAAAAGGGATGCAATAACTCTGTCTCTTATACCTCCTTGCTGCTCAGAGGTGCAGGAGATGACAAGGCCAACGTTCCTGCTTTTCTCCCTCATTTCAAACTACCGTGTGGGGGGGCTGTGAAGGAGGTTGGTTGTCACACATCTTCTCTTACATATCCCCATGCCCCTGCTAGTTATCCACGACCTTTAAATATTTGGGCCATCAAAAACCTGGGGGAGATTTCAAAATATTTCAGGAACTGGGTAGCCTGTGAGGTTTGTTGATGCTTCCACCAAAACCATCTTAATGGACATAAATTTACACAAATAAGCATCCAATTCCCAGGAGAGTAAAAATTTCACCTCACGTGCCATTTCAGCTGGCTGAAGATAATAAATCCCACCCCATATGTTTCTCAGCAGGGTCTGTGATGGAAAAGCTGACAAACTCTCAGAAGACAAAGCACAGTCAGCAACACTTTAAAATCTGAGAATGGCAGCATTATTTTTGGAAACAATAAATGCTATTTTTAAACAATTTAATATTACAATCCTTTGAAATCCAAATGTGAAGGCAGTGTCATGCAGAAGCAACAGTTACAGCAGTCTTGTTTAAGCTTAAATTTAACATCAAATAGTCATTACAGGCAAGCTTTGTTCCCTAGCAATAAGATGTCTGCACATTACAGATGCACGACTTCTTCAAAGAACTGCCAGATTATGGGATTACTCTAAGGAAAATTTTGCAACGGCATTTGATTCCTTCCTGATGAAGTGATTTTCCACAACACTTTGCTCTTATAGCATATTGGCAGATGAAGAGAGACTAGGGAATGAAATGCATTTGCTAGTAGTACATAGTAACAATAAATGCAAACCTCAGTGTCTTGATTAAGGAGTCCAAACCTATGGATATGCTTATAACAGTAAAGCCACGTGAGGTCATTGAGATTCCCTTTATAAGCAGAGTAAAATCAGTCCATTCCTCTTAGCAGAGCCACAGCAGGGAGGTTTGGGCCTAGAACCATTAAAGTCACAATTATGACTGGGAACACTTATCAAATAGTGTTCGGAATATTCCAGGTTCCCCAATCTGTTCAAATTGTATGCAGAGCAAGGACAGCAATGCACAGCCTCAGAGACAGAGCAGGAAAATGTAGCACTATACCACTTTCCTCCACCACAGGCAAATGGAGGCAAGTGGCGAGGCAGCCCCTGCTCCAAAAGAGCTGTGCGGGACCCAGCGGCTGTTCAGGTGGGCTTCCTTCATACCAGGGACGTGGAGCAGCTTTGCTGAGAAGGTGTTCCATATCACCTGAGGACAGGAAGTCCTTGGGACGGAGAAGAAGAAGATCCAGCAGCTTCACAGACTCCTTAGCCTGCTGAAGGAGGGGAAGCAACGGAAGCAGTGGTCAGCATTTGGCCCGTTTATTAGCTTTAATCATTTGTGAGTATTTAGTTACAGGCTATCTCCACTGAGCAAGACCACAGACTCAGATAAGGCTTTTTGACTGGGAAAATCTTATGGGTGGCTCTGTCAAGAGAGACACATAGGTGAGTGGTAGTCTTCAAAGAAGCAGTTCTTAGCACTGACATTTTCTTTGCAGTACGTATGGGTCAGAGCTTTTTTTTCCTCCTGTTTCACAAAACAAAAGGCTGTTCCCAAGGTAATTCCACTGCTTTGGAGAGATGACCTTGTCCTCCTCCCCAACCAGCAGCATGCCGGGAAAGCCATGCACGTGGGCGAGGGTCAGGCATCCTCAGCCAGGATGCCTGCACCTTCCCTCCTCAGTCTGTGCTGATTAGTTTAATGTGACCCAGGTGGCAGACACAAGAAATATGCCTTGGAAGAAAAGATTGAGTGGGACATGTTGGCTGCAGCCCTTGAATTAGCTGCAGCTGGCTGAATTTGGGGTAGTGGCTTTCCCTTCCTCTGGCTGTAAAATGCTTTGTACTATAGTGCAACAATAACACAGCTAATTACAGGCCACTGTTTGCTGTAAGTGATGGAGGTTAAGGCATATTGTGATGCAGTCTTTAATTACTAAATTTCCTGCTTTTGGGGTACTTATCTTTACAGCCTGCGTGTTCTTTTATGTGTGTAGTAAGTGGTGAAATGATGCTGTTGGTGAGTTTAAGATTGAGAGGTAGGGCATTATTTTAAGTGGCTTTATCAGAAACAACTATTTTTGAGAGCAGGAAGCTCTCCGTTTTTGTTTGAAGTGTAAATATTGTGCAATGGTGTACGTGTTGCAAATGTTAGAAAGGAATTCTGAAAAGCTGTTAGCAGGTGCTACAAGAAATACTGAGTGGCCTATTTGTAATGGCTGGAGTAAAGATAATTTATCACTTATTGTTTATATTAATCTGCAACATTTTTTCATCTCAGTAGTTGCACAAATAAGCAAACATTTTATTTTTATTGTGTTTTTTAGCTTAAAATTGGAGAAGATGATTTTTTTTATTTGCCAAGGGCTGAGTAGGTCTTTCAAATACGATGGGCTCTACATTAATAAATGACCTTGTGTTATTCAAGCACAACAGCAGAGCATAAAATCATGTCTCTGCATGTTGTACAATAAGCAGCTACAGTATCTGGGCCATATGGTCTTCTCTTTCTTCTCCATTCTCTTTCTGCATTGAAACACTTGCTTTTTTTTATCTTTTTTTCCTCCCCATCCATGAAATGTGCACTTTCCTTGGACAGAGAGAGTGCTAAAATAAAAGGAGAGAGAGCAAGTTAATTTATAAGGTGACATAATGTGATATCTATTTTGAAGCAAAACTCAAACTCCCTGTTGAAATTAAGGATGAGTTTCACTCCAGAATCAGTGACATAATGTTAGTCTCTGCAGCCCCCTAGAAGAATTAAGCTTTAAGTTTTTCCTTTGCATCTCGACGGATCCCACCGCATACCCTCCACTTTCTCCCATTCCTGAAAGGAGAAGATATATGTTCATTACACAGCTCTGTGCTATGTAACCCTCCTCCTTCACCACCACCTGCAATCGATGGTGGCTCCCGACCCTCTCCCATGCCTGGTGGTCAACACGGGGGCTCAGAGGTAGGTTTGGCAGGGCACTCAGAGAGGGCACCACTGGTTGGTGTCTGCTCTGCTGGCCACGGGCCCCTTCACCCCCAGCCCAGGGAGGGACGGACACCATGCCTACCTGGGGCTGGTGTCTCAGAGGCATCTCGGCAGCCACCCCTGCCCGTCCAACCCATCGCCGGCGGCGGAGGCCTCTGCTGCTTTGCAGCCCCTTGGGGCTGAGGTGATGGCTGGGACACAGTGACCTGTCAGGCCACTTGGAGCCGGTCAGGTCGCCTCTTCCCCGCCTAAGAGCACCTTCTGCTTTCCCTTGGTGTCTGCTGTGGGGTAATTTATCTCCGCCCTCACCGCGCCTCTTCGGCTTCCCCTAAACCGAAGAGGGCGGATTGGCTGCTTTGCTATAGCTCTGTAGCCTCAGGAAGGGAAACATCAGCCAGGTAAACAGAGACATGGCTGACACAAAGAGAACCCAAACGGGCAATACCCACCCCCCGGGTACGCTCTGCTTCAGCCAGGTCAGGGTCAATCCCCCCTCGGCAACCACAGGCGCACGCGCTTGATCTTGTACTTGAGCAGCCCCAGAGAAAGCAGTGGGCACATAACAGAGCCTGTGCAGAAATGTTTGAGGGCTGTCGGCCACAGGCGATGTGCGTGGACGCTTGCGGCAGCAGGGCAGGGGTGGCTGAGGAGGCAGAAGGCCATGTCTCCTCGGGGAGAGGGCTCTCGGCCACAGAAGTGGAGTGGAGAGACCCATCTGCAGGCCAGTGAGGTGTTTTCGTTGCGCTCTTGTACATATCTTCTGCAAAATGTTCACGCGAAATAGTAAACACAACATCCAAGTCCTTACTGACAAGCCGCTAGGACAGAGTAAGCACTGAAACAAGTATCTTTCTGCTGTTTCTGGGTGGAGAGCAAGGCAAGGGGTAAACTGTCTTGAGGAAGGGGCGGGGGGCAGATGCACAGATGGTATCTGACAATTCTGTTCCCCAACAGAAGAGACATTGAGGTAATAACACAAATGAAGGAAACCCAGCAATAAGTTTGCTTTTCAGAGGAAAGTTTTAATTCAGAGATGTAGGTAACTATCAGTTACCTGCCTCTAAATTTTCTAGGCAAACAGCTCCACTTCAAAGCACTGAGAGCAGAGATATCGCTTTCTTGTCTTCTTTGGGGGGGGCGGGGGGGTGGTGGTGGATGGACGTGGGGGATTTTTTTTTTTTTTTCTGGAGAAAAATGATAAGGTTGTTTAAAAAAATAAGAATATCTGTGGGACAGAAATCTGCACAAAAGCTCCCGAGCAGGACATGAGGCGTGTGAACAAAGATTTAAACCAGCTGCAGGGGTGGGAAGGCTCCCTTTCCTTACACACACACTGAAGAAAGGAGCTAATGAAATGGCTCCTTGGGAAGTGTGAAAAGACTTTGGGGGAATCCTGTCTATACATTCAGGATTATAGGACAGACTAGGCCTTAATGTGCTGCTTTTCGGCCTGTTTTCATTGATGATATTTTAGTTTCCTACTAACATAAATTTCTGTGAGGAGAAAAGCCTTGCCAACAGTGAATATATTTTGCTTTTTCTGTCTGCATTTTGCACTATCGAGATGGCTAGTGGTCATCACATCTCAGACCTCTTGCAGATACATCTGTACGACTCCAGTCATCTGCCACATGGCATGTACAGTAAGTTCATATGAACTTGTTACACGATATTGCCATGTCTCAGGTTCCCTCTGCCAACTCGTATATTGCATGAGTGACATACCCACCATGGCTCTGAGCGGCGTGCTGAGCACACTGACAGCTTACATGACTGTCATAAAATAAATGCTCCAGTTCATCAACTCTAGGCTGAGCAGTGCTGGCATACTCATTGCCCTTAGATCAAATGGCAAGGACAGGTCTTTCGGACAGGGTAAGGTCCTTCCTGTGACAGTATGGCACATAGCCTTGAGATGCCTCTGCCCACAGCTGGGACACTTGTGCCTTAGCACAGTTCAATCACCCAAGAGGAATTTAAATTTTGGTAAAAATGAAGGTAAAATGTTTACTGGTGCTGAGCACTCATGGCTGCCCCAGGCCATGCACAGCTAACATGAATTGAGCGTAAAGCCCATTGCAAAACAAGCAAATCAGACTTGATAGGTCACATACAGGGGCTTAATTACTCTGGAAAGAGAACTCTGTATGCCCTAACTGGTGACAAGGACTCCAGGGCACTTTTAAATTCTACACAAAAGAAGGAAGATCTAGTGCTTCTTAGTAAACATGGGCTTGCCAAACATCCTCTGGATAGTCCTACCTGTTAACAAGACACTGCAAACACCTTCTCAACAATGTATTTATGTGCATCATGGAGAACTGTAGTTCCCATTATGCTCAATGGAGAAAGATGGGCACGTTGGAAGAAGGAGGTGGCTGAGGTGGGGTAGTAACTCAAATCATCAAG
The DNA here is from genome assembly GCA_017639485.1 of Pluvialis apricaria. Taxonomy (NCBI): domain Eukaryota; kingdom Metazoa; phylum Chordata; class Aves; order Charadriiformes; family Charadriidae; genus Pluvialis; species Pluvialis apricaria. Next base: position 107,364,621 of record CM030007.1, read on the forward strand.
ACTCCTGCCTCCACTCATTTATGTCTCCTGTTCCTGGGGTTATACTGCTCAGGCTTAGTGTGACAGGTAGCTACCTCCAGTCAAGTTCAGACACACAAGTTGCTGCCTCCTTTCACAGAGAAGGATCAAACCTCTGTGTCTGCATGACGTTGGACCCCATTCCGCCATCCTGCTGACATTAAGGGTATGGTCTCAGAAGCAAGGGAGAGAGAAATACGACAGTGTAGAAAGTCTCAGAGCTGAATTATGCCTTAGTGTCTTCAGTTTCCCTTCCCTTAATCTACTTGCTTCAAAGGAGTAGAAGTTTGGCAAAATGGATCCTTTTAGAAACAACTGCAGAAAGAATGATTTTGTATCAACACATGAAAGCCAAGCTTTAAAATTCATATCCCAAAACCTGATGCAAAATACTATGGCTCCTTCAGTGATTAACCCCAGTTCTCTTTCTGGTTCAGAGTTGTCTAGAGCCAGACAAGCGCATGGAAGGACTGTGGCCAAGTAGTGGGGATTGCACCACATATATGATTAGACAGGCTTTGATTTTCCAGCATTGATTTCTTTTTCCAGTAAATACCATCAATTAAGGATATATAGACATGAATAAGCAACCTCTGAGGTAATATTATAGATATATCAGTTATTGTCCTAGACTTCATTAATAGTATATTTGCTTGATTTTAAGCAATTCTGTCTCCTTATTTTTAGATTTAGCTAAACAGCATGAAATCTACAACACAGGCCAAGTCAGATGTGAAGAGAAGAAAGGGCCTTTAAAGGTTCTCATAAAATCTTTCGACTTGCAGTCTGCATGGTGGTTTTGTCCTTAAAAGGTATCAGTATTTCCAGTTACAAAGGTTTATGAAGGGCATGCAGGAAGCTTAGTTACATAATTATTCTCCCCTTACCAGTGCTTGTATGAAATTCCAGTTTTCTTCATCACTTGGTCTTGCACAATTTTCCAGTGCATTCAGTTTCAAATAAGTTTCTATGCATGCAGTATGGCAAACTGATTTTTCGAATCTCCATAAAAGCATAGGAAAGTTCAGAGCCACAACTTTTATTTATTAAAATTTTGCTTAGTAGGCTAAAATACATGAATAGAAATGAATCTTCTCAATATCAAGCATGTCCTAAGGCAGCAGCTTGCAGAATAATAAGTTAACCGTGTCACTGGTTCTAATTTTAGTAATTGAGTACTTATTTCACAGTCCTCTTCCTCTTGGGGCAGTGTCTGGCTTGTATGCACATGTAGCAGAGAGTCCTTGTAACCTCTTATTCCTTCCCTAAATCCCTTCTCCCACTTGGAAGTCTCTGAGAAGGCAGCCATATGCCATACCTGCACGTGGTGCCTCCCCTCTGCAAGTCCTGGGTATTGTGAAGCCCCATACGTTTTCCCTCCTGATGTTTTATCGACATTACTGAGCATCCTCTTTCATGTGCTCCTCCGGCTTCCACAGTGACTGACCAATTATGTAAGAAGTTTTGCTTTTACCCTATGTTTCAGACAGCAATTTCCATTTTCCTTTCTGGATTCTTTGCAGATAAGTGACCAGTGACTCCTCTGACAGGGCTCATTAAGTGTTATGAATCCATTCAGTGCATTAGCTGATACTTTAAAGAAAATTTGTTTCAGAGTTTCCACATCCGTGTGTTAAGAAGGAAAGAATATATGAGCTGAAGTTTTCTGCTTACATGTCATCACAGTAGGTTTCCAATGACCAAATCTTGCCTCAGTCAGTGAAGGCAGCTGCCACCTAGCGACTTCACTCCTTCCCAGATATACATCTGGGCTTTCATATTACTGCCACTATGGAAAATTCAGTCATCTCTTGCGCTTGCGTACTTTCAGACGTGAAGACAGAGAGAGAGTTGTTCTCACCCAGTTACAGTTTGGAAATCAAGTCCTTTCTAATCCTATCCTCCACAGTAACATAAAACAAGTGAGATAATGGGCTGGTAGATGTATTATTTATGCCAGCAGTTTCAAGGAACCGGTCAGCTTCGTGTCAGGTGCCCTCAACATCAGAGAAACCATTTTTCATTCATATTGGAACAAAGTGAAGATTTTATTGATCTTGGCTTGGTAGGGTTCAATAAGGGAATAAATTCTGATCTTGCTTTAGCATAATTAAGGTTCACAGTTTGGGGGATTACTGTGACATTTGAAGTATCTGTAGATTTATTAGTCCTTCACCAAAGTCCTTCTGGGTTTGTATGTTTGAGAGGTTTTTTTCATGTCGAAGACTCCAGAGGTTTAGTTTTCTATCTATCGTGTGGTCCAGACAATATTAATATGTATCTTTACAGTTTTGGTAAGTTTTAGATGACTACATATTGCTAGATATTATTTCTAACAGAAATTGAGTAATAAGCTGTCATCTTGACTTGTTGGAATAAGAATACTAATAATGACCTCTTAGAAGAGGAAAACTGTCATAACAGCAAAGAAACTCAATAATGGTTCAAGTTGACATAAAATAAGGGTGTTGATTAATTTGTAATCTGCTTTTCCCTAAAATGCATGGGAAGACTCTGAGGCACAAGAGTCAAGAGACAGTATAACTTCCAATTATTGAAGAGAAATTTGCAGAATAGGGTATTCTCCCTTCACATCTCTTATACAGCTTGAAATTGTTATTTTATGCTTTCTTCGGTTTGTTTCTGTTTATCGCTGACCTTCGTTTCTTGCTGACCTCAGTGTGCTGAGTGGTGTGAAGAGGGGATGAGGGAAGGTGGACTCCAGTCAGACGTCCTTGTGGATGTCCTCACTCCTTTTCCTCCCTTTGCCCATTTCTCCATCAATGACCTAGAGTTGTTAGATTACTCCTTTGCTCTTGCAAAACATCTGAAAAGATTTGGAGTAATTGAAACTCCTCTAGACTCTCAAATTTCCACTTAGAGGGTAGGCCTATTATAGACTTCAGTGAGGGAATAACTTATCATTTACAAAATAAAATTCATAACAATTGCCTATTGTCTGAAGTGCTATTTTCATTATGGTTTTGAAGATAATAGTTGCCAGTCAGAAAATCTGGTGAGTTTCCACAGATTGCACTTCTTTTTTACCAGAGAAAACACTCTCTAGTTCTGTGATTGCATTTTTCTTTAATTTTTGTGGTTTGTAGAGGGAGAGACTCCTTGAACCTTTCCCCATTACCTTTCCATAACTTCATCACTTCTCGTGTCCAGCTCTACTTCTGAACATATGTTTATATTTTGTGATATAATGTGAGAATAGTTGTGGTCATTACTCAGCCTGGGTGAATTTCATGGTAATTAATGTTTTGGGGTTTTGTTTTTAAAAGTTAAGTTGCCTAAGGGGCCATATCTATTTACAAGGTCTCCCCCACCCCAGACTTCCTAAAATGATTATCATGTGAAAAAATGCTTTGCTTTTGATGTAGTAGCCATCTGCATTAGGGGGAAAGGTTTGTATTTCTGCATTTCGCATCTAGTTCCTGAGACAGCTAAGAGTGTCATGGGCAAAATAAATAATTAAAATATCTTTTTAAAGGGAGTAAAAGCCGTCACTGTTAGTTAACCCTGGAAATAATCTCACACAGATAAAAGGAAAAGAAATAATCTTCAGTCTAGAAATCTACATGCTCAAATTATGCACTCACTGGACCCACTGCTATAAATTATTCATCTCGAGAGACCACCATTCTTGGATGGATTGCACGACTGGGCTTGCAGTGGCTGATACTTTCTGCTCACCTCATTCTCAATTTTTTCTAGACAAAAAATGTGTTTGCTAGCATGCAGATGGCACTGAAATGACTGAAGGGATGAATTTGGAATTACAGTCTGGAATATGGGCCTGTATAAGGTCAGTATGATTTTGCTGTACTTGAATGCAACTTTTTTGAGCATGCTGACTGCTATAATTCTATTGCTAAGAATGTAAGCAATTTCAGGACTAAAATTGTTTTTAAAAAAACAGGCATGGGGCTAGTAAGGCTTAGAAAGTGGAATGAGAACTCAACATAATACTTTGCTAGATATATAAATGCATTGCAGAGATTTGTTTATTCTGTTCTCTCTTACGGTGTTTCTAGTCAAAGAGCAGAAGGTAACATTTCCTGAAATGTCTGCCTAACGTATTCAATCTGAGCTAGCAAGAAAATAATTCCTATCTTGTTTATGATTATGTTCTTTCTCAATTATTGCAAGGCTGATCATGGCATCCTCAAAACAGTAGCCATTAGAAGGCTATATAGTACTATAATAGGCTATATGTTTTAGGGCAACAAAAAGCCAACACAATTTTAGGGGCTACTTATAACTGTAGCTGAAAACTGAAAGCTAGGGCACATATTAAAAGATAAATGGCATCCAACGACATTTCCTGAATAATAAGAGTCAGAGAACACCTCTCTACCCAGCTGCCTGTCAAAAAATAACCACCCTTATAATAAACGACAAATTCCAAATAAGTTATGGCACAATGGCCTGTACTACAGTAGTGTGGCATCTCAATTCATCACTCTCAAGAGAACCATACTTATTTCTGAAGACCCCATCTTATTAACATTGTGATCTTTCAGTACTAAAACATGGCATCTGTTGTATATTATTGTTTCATTCTTACAGCACAATCAATACTATAATGTGTTATGGTACTTTCAGATTAGTGTTATTATTTTCAGAATAAGCAAATAGCAAAAATGGAGAGGAAATGGAAGAAGGGAAGTGTTCCACAGAGAGAAACATTTCACAAACAGCAGTGGATCATCCAAGCATGCTCTCTGCTGTGCTTCAGGAAAACAAGTCGTTTACCAGATGTTTCAAATTGTGTGTAAAATATAAAAGAGCATATTGGGGAAAATGTATTTAATGCTAGAATACTTGTCTGTCTATTGTAAGAATACTAAATGTGAAACATGATCTAGCTTAAAAATATTAAAATGTATCCTATTTTACCCTTGTAATATATAGCTATATCTTTGTCAAATTATTCTCTTTGCTTTCAGGATCTGAGGAGATTTTTAGGTGAGCTACATTTTTCTATCATCTGTCAAAAATGAGCTGATGCCTCTTTTTCGTTTTACTGTCTCCTTTTATTGACTTTTCCCTTCCCCCTTTTATTTCACTTTTTTCTATAATGATTCTTTTAAGCAGGATAGAGATGTGAACACATACAATAAATACTTGGGTGAAGGTCAAAAGACAGAGGTCTTCTGCTATTCCAGCATGCACAAATGGAGACGAGTCAGGACTGTGGAGATTATAGACAGGGTGCCTGCTACACAGAGTCTACTGAAAGCAAGACAGCAAAAGTGTATTTTAAGCTAGGTCAATCCAAGAAATTTGTTTTTTACTGACTCCTCATTACTACAAGAGGGGAGAAATAGGGGCCAGTATGAAAGCTGCCAAAGACGTCAGAACATGATGTCTTGCAGTGCAAATTATTACTTGGGGCTCTTGCTTTTTGGTCTGTGATATCTGAATGCAAAAGTTTTGGTATCTAGGCTTGGGTGAAGTAGAGGTTGCAGTCCTGTGCACACCTAGCCTACAGCACCACTGATCACATTTCCCAAGCAACAAGCAAGATATAGCCGTGCACAACAAAACTCCCAAAGTCTGTTTTCATATAGATTTGTGTCTTGAAGGAGAGCTCCTGTGTATCCTCTGACATTTCATAAAGACAACTAGAAATTCACAGTATTTTTCTGTGTATTACACATACTACAAGAGAATGGAGAGCAAAGAGGAGAAAGATAATATTACTTCACTTCTCAAAATGCCTAAGGGATTGCATTAAGATGTTCACCATATTCTCTCTGAGCAAAACATCAACTCCCACCCATGAAGGACATGGGCATGGCAGAGGTCTGCATGCAAAGAGGCTCAAAGCATGGTCTAGCCCTCATTCTCCACAGTCCCTTGTGAAGTGACGCTGCAGCGACATCAGTACTCACGTGCTGAGGAGAGGCTCGAGCACAAAGTAAGATTGTATGGCTGCTGTACGATGTGCTGAAAAAGCTGTGCTGAAACTGAGGAGACAGAAAACATGTGGTAACAGTCCTGACCCGAAGGGGCCTCACCCTGCCTGGGAAAGACGTAACTCCAGTTGAAACTGGGGGAGTACAAAAGAGTGATATCGGAGCAGCTGGAGGCATTACCAAGTGTCTTCCAGTAACACTGTGCCAGCTGAGTTCTCTTTTTTCTTAATCTTTTAGAAGCCTTTCCTGAAAAGACATTACTCAAAATATGGCTAACATCTCTTGAAGTAATACACTTTCCTTTTGGCTATAAGACTGAGGTACAGCGTTTGGGGTTTGTAAATTTTCAAGAACTGGCTGATTTGCATAGGCGTGTTATTTCTTATAAGCAGAGCTGGCAATGCTGCCAGTACTTTCATTTGGCCAACAATTTCCCTTGTAAAATCCTGCTTCTGCTGGGGTAAATTATTTTTCAGTGCTCTGAAATTTCTTATGCCAGGCCTCTGCCTCAAGGTGAACACTTGCAGTTTTATTTTACAGTTACTGATGTGTTTTTTTAACATTTCTGCCAAAAAAAAAGTCCTCCGTTCTCAAGATAATTGTGGCATGATGCATTTTCCCATGTCCCTGAATTCTTACAAGTGTTCTACTGGGACAGGACAAGATCGTCATGCTTTGTAGCAGCAACTTGACTTCTGGATGGGGAGACCCTTGTGTGTCTGCAGAAAAACTGCTTTGCTCATGCAGTGTTGCCCAAATGTGGTTAAACGCATAAGCCTTTGAAGCATGTCTCTTCTTCTATGCTAATTTGAAACTCACTAGGGTTTCTTGGCAAGAGCTCTGACGCTCCATCTCCATGGGCTCAGAGGTTCAGAGTTGAGTGCAACATTGCATCCAGCAGTTTTCAGGGCTGAGGCAGCAGCAGAGGCAGGGCTGGAGCAGCCGGTGGCTCTCCTGGGTCTCACAACCCCTTTGTCAGCCCTGGGACCATCTGGCCTCAGCATGGAGAACACAGGCACGGGCTGGGTCAGTGACTCCTGGGGAAGAAAAAGGATAGAGCTGGTTTGACTGGGGGAGAAGACTGAGGTTTCTGTAGCTCTCATCCAGGGAGTTCAACTTTTTCTAACTCAAACCGAAGCCTGGAGGCTTTTGAAAAGCTGTAGAATTTAAGAAAAGCTCTAGAACAAAAAAAAAAAAATTAGGATAAACCCATCCATTTTTCAAACCCCTGTGCAATATCTAGATTTAGAGCCTGGGTTCTGAAAGTGCCCGGGTTTAGGATAGCTCAGCTACAGTCCCAGAAATTAAGTGTGCTGCTTAAACTCATGTCAGTTCCCCCCTGCCTGAGACAGAAAAGTTATATTTTTTTTTTCTAATTGCAAGTGCTGTGAGGATTGTTTTACAGTGTTTTCAGTCTAATCAGTTCAGTAAATTGATTATATTTATCACTGTTGCAAGGCAAAATTTATAAGAGAAACTTTCCTGCTCTTCGAGGTTATAAAGGATCCACAGGGCTTTAGAGTGAAGGACAGAAGTTAGAATACTCAAGGCTCTACAAAGATGCTAATAAATGCTTGTGGGGTTGTTGAAGACCACTGCCCTCACACAGCTATGGCAAGGGAAGAAAATTGTCTGTCTGAGATAAATATAAATCCCTGAAGAGAGAGGAGGCTAAATCCAAATGTTTTTCAATGTGCTGCAAAGATATACATCAAAAAACATCTCTAATCTGTCTGCCTCATTATGTTAGAGAGAAGTAAGTCATACATTCAGAGACATTCACAGGCCTGATGGAGAATTTGCCCAATCCAACAGTTTACCATAGATTAATACCCATGGTCCTTGTGGTCCCAGAGGAACCCAGAAGATTTACGTCTGAGGTATTTTTTGCATGTGAAACAAGTGCAGTGGTACTTCTCCTAACAAATGGCAAATATGTGAGAGGATAGAGTCCAGTTGTTTTGGGAAAGGAACTTAGACTGACCTAATATCTGTTTGTTTTTCATAAAAGGAAAACAACAAGACCACCATGTTAGAAGGCTTTTAGGGAAGAAAAATGCTTGTATTAAAGGGAACTGCTGGAACTGTTAGCAGAGATAGGACTTGGGCTGTCAGAAAACCCTGGTGTTTGCCTCAGGTCCATTCAGATGGTCACCTTGGACAGTGCCACCATTTGCCCTGTGACCCTTCCCATTCTCCCAGGCAACATCAATCCTGCTGAGAAATGGGTGTAAATCAGTGTGCTCTAAAAGAGAATAATGCAAGAAAACAGGCTTCAGGCACAAATTAGATCTAATTTAGCTGTTGTAACCTATTGTTTCAGAGAACATGGGAACTGCTGTGTTACACAGAGACCTGATCTATTCTGATCACAGCCTGACTGTATAACTCACACTGATAAATAGCTTCTTTTATACTAAACATCTGTGGGAAAGGCTGCTTCCCATGCTGGCCACATGCCTGCTAAATAAAACCCAGAGGAAATTGGCCAGGCAGTTCTGCGTGCCATTGTGAGAGAGGTTAAGGTTCAGCAATGACCTCTGGTCCCTTGCCCCTTGAACTGATGAGGCTACATGCACCATGAAGTTGGCGTACTAAGTCTTTGCTTTGCTATAGGAGCGCTTTGACCAGTTATGTTATTCTTTAAAGGGATTAGCTATTGCGACTTTGGAAATGCGTTGTAGATGGCCAGAGTCCTGCTTTTCCTTCTCCATCAAAAACAGAGGTTGCAAAAATGCAGAGTAAAAAAAAAGAAAGCCATGAGAAATGTTAAAATGCAGAAGCTAGACTGAAATATTTTTTCAAGCTGGTTGATTTATGGAACGGAATTTTATTAATAGTAACTTACCAGTTACATAATTGGTTGCATGCAGAAATCTGTAAAATTATAGGCCAATCATCTTTTTTAATAAATGTACTCATCCCCATAAAATAACCAATGATCGGTTGTGAAGCAAATGCTAACTATGCTCTAAAGACAGATTTCGGTGATGAATGATCCAATTGACCAGACCGCAGAACTCTTTTAAAACCCTTTTTTTACTCTTGGTGAAGTGTCTTGGTGCTTTCACAATATGTCCTATAACAAACATGTCAAAGGGTCTGCGAATAGAAAAGTCACATTGCAGTATGATTTTGCAGTTCAGTGTTTGATGATGGAGAACAATGTGCGCTCAGACACATTCAGTGTACCAGGGAGGATAGAAAGAGAAGGAAAGAAGTACTGTTGTGAACTCAGTGGCAACTCCGACCTCTGATTCTTTCAATGTTTTGGGACCCATTTACCTTTATACGCAAGTAAATCCATTGAAGACAAATATGCAATAGCTGAAGCTAAACTTTTGTAATAAATTTTGACATGACATGGCATATATCTCTATGTGGTTACTTCCAAAGTTGGGTACTTGGAAGTGGTAAGTGAGAAACTCTGTTTTCTTCAACTTGAAAGATGTAAATTGAATTTAATAGGTTATGGGTCTTCAAAGAAAGAAGTTCAAAAATTGAGGAAGGGAGTGTCTTGTTTGAACAAAACAGAAATTTGCTTTGCCTGCCCTTGTGCAAATTTTCCTTAATGCTTGATATTAGCAAATTGTTTTTCCTGCAAAGAAGTGCAAAGAAACAGAAAATTTTAAAGACGTTATTTATGGAAAGTAAATATTGAAATCCTTAGTACAAGAGCTCACCGAGATGCCTGATTTTAAATGGTACTCAGCTCTTAAAACAAAAGAAAAAGCCTCCTTTATATGTCAGCCTAAATACAGACTGAAGAGCATTAGGGATTCCGAACACTTATTATTAGTCATTGCAAGTAACCTAGTAAGAACTGTTTGCCTGTGTATAATTGGTGATAAATTTTACCTATATATGTAAAGATTGATCCTATTCTAGGCAAAAAAGTCTAACCTGAGCAATTGCAGATCATCACCTGTTCAGATGAAAGTGTAATGCTTCATTCAGCAATGTTACCCAACTCATAACATATCAGAGAATGTACAGAAATGGGAGTTCTTGTGTACTTCTCCGCCTGTCCATGTTTTTGTGGGCATTAGTCAGACCTTAAACAATGTTTGTGTTTTTCATCAAAGATAAGCTCTCAGGCAAACAGGAAGAGGGCGTAGTAAAAAGTGAACATAAACCATACACTGAAACTGCTGGCATCCAGAGATTTTATCAGCCTTTTCTTTTTTTATTAGGTCTGTATGTGCAATATACCTATCGTTTTTTTTCTTTCATTGCTGTCTCTTGGTGCTAGTAAATATGATATAACTGTGGTGGGTTGACCCTGGCTGCACACCAGGTGCCCACCAAAGCTGCTCTATCACTCCCCTCCTCAGCTGGACAGGGGACAGAAAATATAACGAAAGGCTTGTGGGTCGAGATAAGGACAGGGAGAGATCATTCACCAATTACTGTCACAGGCAAACAGACTCAACTCAGGGAAAATTAATTTAATCAAATCAGAGTAAGGTAATGAGAAATAAAACCAAATCTTAAAACACCTTTTCCCCACCCCTCCCTTCTTCCTGGGTTCAACATCCACCCTGATTTCTCTGCCTCCTACCTCGCAATGGCACAGGGGGATAGGGAATGGGGGTTGTGGTCAGTTCATCACACGTTGTCTCTGCTGCTCCTTCCTCCTCAGGGGGAGAACTCCTCACACTCTTCCCCTGCTCCAGCGTGGGGTACCTCCCACAGGAGACAGTCCTCCATAAACTTCTCCAGTGTGAGTCCTTCCCACAGGCTACAGTTCTTCATGAGCTACTCCAGCGTGGGTCCCTTCCACAGACTGCAGTCCTTCAGGAACAGACTGCTCCAGTGTAGGTCCCCCATGGGGCCACAAGTCCTGCCAGCAAACCTGCTCCAGTATGGGCTCCTCTCTCCATAGGCCCACAGGTCCTCCCAAGAACCTGCTCCAGTGCAAACTCTCCACGGGGTCACAGCCTCCTTCAGGCATCCCCTGCTCTGGCATGGGGTCCTCCATGGGCTGCAGGTGGATATCTGCTCCACCGTTAACCTCCATGGGCTTTAGGGGGACAACCTGCCTACCATAGCCTTCACCACGGGCTGCAGGGGAATCTCTGCTCCGGCGCCTGGAGCACCTCCTCTCCCTCCTTCTTCACTGACCTTGGTGTCCGCAGAGTTATTTTTCTTACATATTCTCACCCCTCTCTCTGGCTGCAATTGCTGTTGCACTGGGGTTTTTCCCCCCATCTTAAATATGTCATCCCAGAGGTGCTACCACCATCACTGATGGGCTCAGCCTTGGCCAGTGGCGGGTCCGTCTTGGAGCCGGGTGGCATTGGCTCTATCAAACGTAGGGTAAGCTTCTAGCAGCCTCTCACAGAAGCCACCCCTGTAGCCCCCGGTACCAAAACCTTGCCACACAAACCCAATACAATAACACGGGGTATCTTCATGTCCAGAATGAAAATTGCTATGCAGCAATTCTTTCATTTGCACGTGCTTTATGAATTTGCACAGTTTGTGTCAGATGCAGTTGACTTGCAAGTGATGGCTTCAGGACAATGAATATCATGTAGAAAACTCAGTCTTTCTCTACATCTATCCAGCCAAATAACAACAACATTTTTCCTCTATGTGTGTTTCATGTACATTCTCAGAGTAAAACAGCTCTACAATTAACATGTGTGATCTGAGGATTTGAAGGCAAATCGACTGATACAAAAGCAACTATTTCAACTTCAAAAAAGTCACTGATCTGCAGAAGCACTCATTGAGTCCCTCAGCAAGGCAGCTTTTAACTGTGGCTTTCTCATACAGAATGTGGATGCTGTAGAGTAGACCAAATGCCCCCAGAGGCTAGAAATAATTTGGCCCTCTGAAGAAATCACTTGGGTAATAGAGACATTCAGCACTTTGCCATCCCTTAATTTGCCTCTAATTTTGGTTCATCCTATTTCTCCATGAACAAAACTATGCAGTCTTCTGAAAGCTTTTTGATTTAGGTGCAAGACAGGCGCTGTTGCAGTCTCTTTCTCTGAAGACGAAGCATTATTAGTAATACATTTTTTTGCCTGTCTTGTTTCTTCAGATTTATACTTTATTCTAGGTTTGGTTTTGTAGTGAGTTTAGCACAGTAGTTCCCCAGGCTCAGCTGAAGCCAGCGTATAACATTGTCGTATAAACAGAGTCCTGCTCCTTCATGTGCATAGTACAATTACAACCTGCTTTAAGCAGCACTGGAACTTGGCTAAGCTACTAGCATCTCAAAAATCGTATTAAAAAGTTGCCCCAAAAATATTGCCCGCCTTGGCTGGCCGAAAGCTGTTTTCCTGTCCGGTTTTACATATGCCCTTTTTACCTCAGTGGGAATTGCACTCTCTGACAAATTGCGCTCAGAAATGTCTGGAGCGATTTGCCTTGATTTTGTTGTGCTGAAGATGATTTTCCTCTCAAGGACGTGAGATATTTGCAGGGCAACAGAGCCGCGCTAGGGTAAGTCCTCAGGTCAGACCTTGCATTACCCTTCATTTTCTCGCAGATGCTTTGTTGTTTTCTTGAGGTTGCTGCTACCACTTTAAAAACAAGCATCCCAGGAATTTTCTTTTGAAACAGGCTTCCCCTCTCCAAATCCAATTATACTATTTCAGCTGGGTCATTTTCAACCCCTGCCGCATTTTTGGGGTTTTTTTTTACTGAATTTATTAAAAAACACGGCCCTGCCGTGGGGAAAGCGAGGGGAGTTTTCACCGCACTGACTCACAGCTCTGCTCCAGCGACCCTCGTGGCTTGGGAATCTGGCGGGTTCCCTTTGGAAACCACGGGCGGGCAAGACAGATGCAGCCCCACAGGGGCCGGGACACGGCGCCGGCTCCCCTCGGCCGGCCAAGGGCTGTCCGGCTCAGCCCACGCAGGACGAAGGGCGAGCTGGGCAGGCCTCGGCCACCCAGGGATGGAGAGGAGAGGTGGGGACCAGGAAATCCCCCACCTCTCGTAGGCTGCAAAGCCCATCGGGCTGCTTCCAGGGGTGCAGAGAGGCAGGGACGCCCCCGAACAGCTGGATTTGTGGTCCAGGACTCTGGCAGCACTTGAGCCCGGGCTGTGCTCTGCCTAGGGATAACAGCTGGAAGGGCTTGATAGAGAGGACGCGGGGGAAATCGCAACAGGACAAAGGAGAAGGATGGAGGATGTGGAAGAGGGAAACCAAACTTTATTATTCATGTTAGTTTAAATAATGGGGTATGTTTTACTGTAGCAACAGGAGAAAAAATTCAGCATGCTAGATGCCCTGCTAACATTGCTACTACCCCACCATCTAAATCTTTGAATTAGCAAAAGCAATTTGAAGTTAAGGTTGACAACCAGTGTTGCCCTTTGATGACCTCTGCATCACTTTTGAGCAGAGGGCACGGTGTCAGTGCAGAACCCCTGGTGTCACAGATGCCATGAAATGTGTCCCACAAGCAGTGGCTCGACACCATGACTGTGCCATGGCACACCTGCTTGCTCGAGGTGCGTGATCCAGGAGAAAGTACCATCAGAACTGTCATCAGAATTTCATAAGAAATCATTTCCGTTTACAAGAAATAA